>OZ004657.1:3697602-5018258 GCA_963924495.1 Nemapogon koenigi | reverse complement strand
AATTTAACCTATCAGAAAAATGCTGTACACATTTTATACAATTGTTTTAGCTTGCTTTATATTTTAACATTTACACGAATAGAATAGAATGTAGAATAGATAACTTTAAATGTATGGGATCAACTGAAATACAACCACGTGACCTAACTAAACTGTCCTTCATTCTGACGATACCAAGGAGTTTATATACTTATTGTATACAAACTCCTTGAAGTATAAACTCCTTGAAGCGTCTTTCGTGAACGCAAAGTTACCCTGTAGATAACGCTGAAAAAAATGGCGAAGGTTTTGGTCGATCAACCAATTTTTTGAGGTTATGACAGGTTGTTTTTCGGTTTTTTTATTATTTAAGTAGTTAAAATGCATTAATTGAGATTCTTATGAGCTGCACATACTTTTCATATATATTTATTATAATTCGGTAATAAGTTTCTCCATATAAATTATGATTTAGCGTTTCGAGAGAATAGAATACTAGCATTCGCACATAAGGGGGTAGAAATTCGCTTATAACTATTTATCTATTAGAGATAGATATATGCCACTTCAAACTTTTTTGAATATCATTTTATTCTACATAATTCTTTTTTACATCATTTTGTTTTATCTCTGACGGATTAGACAGCATACGCCATGAAAACTCGCTGGGGCTAACTTTTTCTCCGACTTGATTCACTTATATAATGCTCAGCTCCTAAACATGATAGATCCATGTTTAATACTCGTAAACCTTCCCGGTGAATGAACCTATCTAATAGTAAAAACTGGAAGAAAATCCGTTTAATAGTCTTTATGTGAAAATGGCATAGACAGTGATAGGCTAGAGATATTTTTAAAACAAGGGTTGTGCCTACCTCTATGGAAGGCAGGTTTGAAGATATATGTAAGTCTGAAAACGGAACCCTAGTTCTAGAAAAATAATATTTTTATTTTTAGTATGTTAATATGGACATGCCAAAATCAGAATATTTGAAAAAGTTTCCAACTAACCCCTGTCAAAAGTTTTCAGTTAAATTGTTCAGGCGAAAATTTCAAAAAATATAAATATTTTTAAGGATCCGCTGGCAAAAATATCTCTTTTAATTTGTATTGTTATAGCCATACCACGTCAAATATATTTTGAAAAACCTGTATGTGTTGGCATAATACCAATAAATTTATTTAGCACGCAATGGAAATAAATACGGTTGCTAAAATCTGAAGTCAATTAAATAATTTTATTTAAAAAATTGATTATTATAACAAATTGCAGTGGAAACAATGTGTCCACGGTCTGCCGAAACGAAAATATTCATGAAAAATTATTTAGATACCAGACTAGTCCACACCTCGGGTGACCTAAAGGCTGGCTCTTACCTCGCTCAAAGGATCAGTTTAACAATCAGCGAGGATCAGCGAGGTAACGCAGCCAGTGTTTTGGGAACCATGCCACAGGGAGGGGTTCTGGAAGGGGCATTATTTTTATAATTTGTATATATAGTTTTTAAATATATTATTTATTAATATACAAATTGATAATTAAAAATAGGTACCTACTGAATTGTATATTAACATAATAATAATTTCACTCTCGGCAACTTCATTCTGTCGATTTTTGTTGCGTTGTAAAACTTCACTCTCATATTTTTTTCATAACGCGCCTAAATAAGTAAGTATAACTTTAATACTAGCGGCCCCGCCCCCGCTACCGGCTTTTGTAGATAATTTTATTCTACACAATTCTTTCCTATATCATTTTGTTATATCTCTGACGGATTAGACAGCATACGCCATGAAAACTCGCTGGGGCTAATTAATACTACAAAGCAAATACAGTAGTCACTATAAAAAATACCCAAATCGCTTCAAGTGTGTCTATAACATTTGAAGAGTTCTTGATTTCGCTAGGATCCCATCATCAGATCCTGACCTCATGGTCCCAGGGACCACCTGGGAAGTATACGCTTTCAAACAAAAAAAAATCCAAATCGGTCTAGGCGACTTCAAGTAATCGGGGAATATACATAAAAAAAAAGATTCCGACGAATTGAGAACCTCTTCCTCCTTTTTTGAAGTCGGTTAAAAAGGAAAAATTATGCTATTTAAAGTTTAAAAAGAAATCGCTCTTTGAAACGTGCAAAATCTTATTATTTCCTGCTTTTCACAACCCTAGTTGACTTTTATGAGTATTTTTCTAATCTTTAACTTTATTTCTAAAAAAATTATTAATTCTCTGACATTTTTAAGAGTCACGACCGCGAATTAAGTGGAATGATCGTGACATAGTAGCACAAAAGTTATTTGAGAAATATTAAGAAATTTTGTTAATCTCTTGAGGTTTTGATTTGAAACATTGGCGTAAGTGAAATTTATTCATTGAATTTTATGTTTTTTGGCTTTTAGACACATTTTTCAAAGAACCGACCCAATTTGACTTTGCATCCGGTCAAGTGTGGTTTAAACTGGTGTACTGACGGCTCCTTAAAATTAATATATTGTGTTTTTTCTCTTCGTTACGACGGAACAAAGGGGTACGAGTTTGATAGTTTCAGGAGGGGTAGGCAGAGACAATCGAATGCCATTTGTTACGATCCTGACATATCTCTTTCGATTCTATTATATTCAAAAACCTTTCATACATGCTCGGCGATTGTGTGTACTTTTAATATTTCCATCGATTAATTAATTTTTTATATGTTCAATAAAAGTACACATATGTCGTCCTCTGCCAGCATTTCCTTTCACTTTCGCTTTCAACGTGTCCAAACCAGCGTAAACTAATTTTCTTCATTTTAGTCACAACGTCATCTTTCACTCCGCATTATTCTCTAATGACATCGTTCCGGATGCGGTCAATACGCTTTATATCACACATTCTACGTAAAGACCGCATTTCCATTTTTTTTTTGCACAGACATATTAAGAACTCATGTCATCACTTGTCTCGTGACGATCACTTTTTCTATAAATCCTGCCGCGAAAACTCATCCCATATAGCTTGTATGTTCTGAGGGAGGTCTTACATTAGCTGTTTGATACTCAGAAGTAATAAAGACACTAAAATATGAGATCAATTTGACTAATATAATACCAATTGATATGATACGGTCAATTTCAAAACGGTTTGTCATACTTAGCAATGAGAACTCAAAGAGACATTTACATCGATATGTTTATGTTGATTTTTATTATTACTAAGACTCCGCTGTCCGTCTGTCTGTCTGTCTGCCTGTCCGTCTGTCACCAGGCTGTATCTAATGAACCGTGATAGTTAGACAGTACAAATTTTCACAGATGAAGTATTTCTGTTGCCGCTATAAAAACAAATACGAATAAAATTAATATTTAAGGGGGCTCCCATACAACAAACGTGTTTTTTTTTTTTTTTTTTAAATATAAATAATGGTACGGAAGCCTTGGTGCGCGAGTCCGACTCGCACTTGGCCGGTTTTGTATTTAGTACTAGTGTTAACACCTGGCTTTGCACGAGTACCTACATATATTTTGAAAGAAGTGTGAAAGCGGAAAGAAAGGTATTTAGTGGACTAAACAATATATGCAGAAATACACAACTTACAACTAAAAATTTAAGTGTACTTCAAAAATTTGCACTGAAAAGTAAGAAATAATAGATATTTCGTCGTAGAATTTGAAGACGGTTGGTGGCAAATTCGGATACAAAATTAAGTAAACATCTAAGAAGATAAATATCTGTTCAATATTATCTATGTTTGTACTGATGATCGTAGGTGCCTAATGAATTGGTTAGATTAGTGAATTTGGAGTTCCCAAGTAGGCAGAGACAATCGAATGCCATTTGTTACGATCCTGACATACCCCTTTCGCTTCTTTTGTATTCATCATATATTTCATATTTGTGTGTACTTTTAATATTTCCATCGATCAATATATTTTTTATAATGTTCAATAACATTACACCTTTCATTCTTTCAGCGTGTCCAAACCAGCGTAAACTACTTTTCTTCATTTTAATCACAACATCATTTTGACTACGTATTATTATTTAATGACATCGTTCCGGATGCGGTCAATGCGCAAAGACCGCATTTCCACTGCATTTATCTTACTTTCATGCTTCTTATTCCATACCCAAGTCTCGCTTCCATAAGTAAGTGATGGAACTAAAACAGCATTATGTATATTAATTTTACTTTTTAACCGAACTTCAAATCATAAGGAGGAGGTTCTCAATTCGTCGGATTTTTTTTATGTATGTTCCCCGATTACTTGAAGACGCCATGACCGATTTGGAAAAATGTTTTTTGTTTGAAAGGGTATACTTCAGAGGTGGTCCCATTTTTTTTAGTGAAAATTGGTTTAGTAGTTTTTTAGAAATTTTGAAATAACTGACTTTATAACAATGCTTTATAAGTACATTTTTCTTAATATCTCGATGAAATATGTACCTACCCATTTTGGCGACTTATTTTTTTAAGGATATAGTAATTTTTCGACATTATCTTATAGACATAATGACGAAAATCGATTCAGTAGTTTTTCAGAAATTCAGTAATTTAGACAAATTACAATAAAAACAGAGACCTGTTTACGGCTGAAAATCATGTATCAGAAAAAATTTACTTTTAAAAAAAAGTGTACCGACTCAAAAATTTGCACTGTAAAGTAAGAAATAATAAATATTTCGTCGTAGAATTTGAAGACGGTTGGTGCCAAATTAGGATACAAAGTAATAAACATCTAAGAAGATAAAGATTTGTTCAATATTATATATGTTTGTACTGATGATCGTAGGTTCCTAATGAATTGTCTAGATATGTGAATTTGGGAACTAAGTTATTTCTAATTTGGCACCAACCGTCTTCAAATTCTACGACGAAATATTTATTATTTCTTACTTTTCAGTGCAAATTTTTGAAGTCGGGACACTTTTTTTTAAAAGTAAATTAATTTTTCCCTTTTAAGTAGGGGTGTGCGAATAGCGTTCGATTCGATTCGGAACGAATAATTCGTAAGTTCGAATTATTCGCACACCCCTAGTTAAAAGGTGTGATGATAGATAGATAGATCTATTAGAGATAGATATAATATGCTACCTCGGATTTTTTGTACATCTATCTCTAATAGATAAGTTAGTTATAAGCGTATTTATGTAGGTATTCAAATTGTTGTAAACTCATATTGTACCCGTGCGAAGCCGGGGGTGGTTAGCTAGTTGATGTAACTTGTGTTACCGGGCCCAGGGTACCCAACGGAAGACCAATCCTCCCTCTTTTAGCCGATGATATTTGTGAGGATATACCTAACGTGTAGCCAGTTCTGTTGAGGTATATTTAAATGTAAAAGCTCGATGGGAAATGAGTGATGAAAGAGCAGAACACATTTATCTAGAATCGCGCGGACGCGAGCAGGATAGAAACAGTAAGCCATTCAAAACGCAATTTAAAAAAAAATTATACAATATAGAAATAATTTTACAATGAAACGAAAATATTCATGTAAATTTTTGTAATGATACCATCTATATTATATATATATTATATATTGATAAATAAAGTTTTCAGAGGTGTATTTAGGTTTTTTTTTCTATTGAGTAAAATGTTTCTAATCATATTTTGAAAACAATAACAACATTTGTCATATCCTTAAAATCAATATATGTTTTTTTCAGTTTGGTTTTTCTGAAAAATTTGATTAAAAATTGGATTTTGATGACTGACTTCCCCTTAAGACGATAAATTCAAATAAAATTATAGTTTGAGGGGCGTGGCCTAGCTGCATACGATACTCTAGCGCTATCCTAGCGCTACGTGATCAATTGGTCTCTCCGCTGAATCTCTCTCTGTCGCATCGAATAGAAACAAAAGAGAAGAGGCGCACGGAAGGTGCTTGGAACAAACGTCCTAAGTGACAAATCAAAAATAATTTATTTAAATTAAAGAAGTAGCTTTATTGAAAATCTAAATTAACATCTTACTTTAGTAATAGATGATACAAATTTGTACTTAATTTAATAAACAATACTTCATGTACTACTGAGAAATTTGGAAAGGAGACTATTTTCAGAGGCTACTTTGCAATTTTTTTCTATCGAGCAAAGTTTCTTAAAACATGTTATACGATTAACAGATTAATATGAAATATGATTAATTTTAACATGTAATTTTTTCTGTATTTGTAAGAGCTTTAAGTTTCACTCAAAACGATTTGAAAAATATGATTTAATATGAAGGTAGCCTCTTAAGTGTGGTTTGTTGGATTATGTTTTTGACGTCTTAACCACTCGGCCACCGGCGCACTTAGTACTTAATTTATATATTTCATGTCGGAAACACTAAAAACAAGGAATACAAATGTCAAGTTATTAATTTAACTATAAAGATAGCCATTAATTATTGAAAAATGCATAATTCAGTAGTTAACAAGTTTTTTATAAAGTTTTTACAATTTATTTATGCACCCACGCTGACATTTGTAATGGTCGAACGCCTAGAGTTTGTGTTATTAAGAAATCAATAATACACAGTCTATTAAAATAGTTTAAAACTAGCGAAAGAGCCTGACTTCGCCTTACCTTTTCAATATCGAAATGAAAAAGAAGATTTCCATCTAAATCAAATCTAAAGATTAAAAATAACTAAATAAACCAGGTCCGAGTGGAATAGTGGCAAGAATACTGGCTGCATTTCCCCGCTGAATCGCGATGCTGATTCTTGCTTGCTGATGCTTGTCACAAGAAGAGATAATCAGTCGAGGGGATATATCTTTAATAAAATTTTTGGCATTTGAACCCCACGGACCTAGAGTTTCTACACCAAACGGCGCAAATTTGTAGTTTTCAATAATTGAACTAAATTTGCGCCGTTTGTTAGATATTATAGCCTCACAAATACCATAGGCTAAACGAGGGAGACTTGCCAAGTAGCATTTTGTATATCTGTGTCTGATAACACGGTTTCGGGAGCTGCAAGGCAATCCGTGAAAATTGTAAAAAAATATATAATTCATTCGGCCGTTTCGGAGGCCATTTTGGACATGGCAAAAAATAAGTCATAGGTAGTTATGGGGACAGCCGACAGAAGTCAAAAACTTAAAACTATGAATAACTGTGGTATATATACTTAACGCCATCTAACGATCATTTCACATACATGTATCTATGTGAAGGATTTTAACTCGGATCAATGCTCTACTAAATACTATCTAGTATTTAAACTTCTACTAAAATTTAATTAAACTTTCTACTAAAAACTGCTTGACTAAATCACTATCACTACATTTTACAAAACAAAGTCACTCGCCGCATCTGTCTGTTTGTCTGTGACCTTCCTTTTCACGCAAAAACTCCTGAATGGATTTTGTTGCGGGGTGTTACGGGTATTAAACATGGACTTATCATGTTTAGGAGCTGAGCATTAATAGTATTGGTGATTCAAGCGGGGAAAAACTTAGCCCCAGCGAGTTTTCATGGCGTATGCTGTCTAATCCATCAGAGATATAGGGAAATGATGTAGGAAAGAATTGTGTAGAATAAAATTATCTACAAAAAAGTCCGCGGTAGCATATATCTATCTGTAATGGATAAGTAGTTATAAGCGTATTTGTGTAGGTATTCAAATTGTTGTTAACCCTGTATAGTGAAACCGGGGTAGAAATTTATTATGGAAAATTGGAAAATTTAATTAACTTCAGTAATTTTGTTTGTTTCAGATCTTCAAAACAAAATAACACCACGAATCCTGTAGTCGGTTAATAATGAGTAAAGTTTCATAGACGGTATATTAAAATAAAAATAGTGATGTGCTTTATCAGAACTGTGGGTATATCTATAAAAGTCGCTACCCACACTAAATTAGTTGTAATAGTGATGTGCAATGTTCGATGATCTTGAATATCGATAGCTATGCACCATGGCTTTGTCGAGAGAGTGTATTGTGATTTGTGTTTTTATAAGCTGCCTTCTACAGAATTGCGTCGAAAGTCAACAGGAAATATTGATCGAGGAATCATGTAAGTAATTTTTTTATTAAGTAATTTATCTATCAGTATATGTGTGTTGATGAAATGATTTCAATATTAATTGGGGTTTCAGTTACAAAATTTTTTTTCAAATAAATAATAACAAAATAATCTAATTAAAAATCAGTATTTGTTTGTTTGTTTCTTTATTTGTTCGTATTCTATAGACTCAAAAACTACTATAACGATTTGAAAAAATATTTTTGGATTTGATAGCACATTTCTCGGGTTAGGCAATTTTTTACCAATAAATCGTACCTAAAAAATCCAAAATGTTTAAATCACATTTATTTTGTATCAAAACAAGTTTTTTAAATACGCAAAAATAGAGTTACAGTGACGGTACAATTTTTGAAAATAAGAGGCATTTTCAGTTCAAACAAAATTAAAGAAACCTAATTTTCAATCGATTTCGATAAAATTATGGCCACAGTGGGCACATCACTATTACCTACATGTGTTATGTGTATGCATTTTTCGTTAACTAATGACCCTATAATGCCAGTATTATTATACTACTATTATATTACCTACCATATTATTATAGGCTTCGCCTGTGAAAATTTATTAATTGTGACATGAGAATTGTGTGACGAAAGACTTCCGGTATATATTTTTTTTCTTTTTTAAAAGTAGCCTAATGTCAAGAAATGCCTAGCGTGAAAGAAACAAACAAACAAACAAACTTTTCCATTTAAAATATTAGTTAGGACTAGTTAAAGCCTTGTGCTTGAAACCCCGGGTTCACAATGTGGACTTATTCCTTTGATCTGATCAATATATTTATACTGGCCTGTAATAACCTAATATTTTCTAGATCAAATTTTATTTCGATTTTGGATACTTATCAAATTGATCAGAACTTCAAAATCCCTGTGTCATTACTTATTTTAATTTATTTTAATATTCTATTTTATCTCTATTCAATATAATAATGCAATAAATAGCTTCCCATAGAGTTTTCAATCTCATTGATATCTGAAATTCACATTTTTAACTTGTCATGTTTGTAATGGACAACATTTCATTTTTCGTAAGGTACCAAAATTCGAAAACCGTTTGGAGATTACATGCTAGAAAGCTTATTTTTATTTTTTTTTATTTTTTATATCCTTTAATTTTCGAGTTATTTTAAAAATACTGAAATATTGAAAAATAAGGATTAATAGGTGCCCTAATCTGTGCTAACCCTCTAATTTAAAAATACTAATGTCTGTTGGCAGAGTTGTTAGTTATTGAACTCAGGTGTTGCCTTCTATTAATTTTACCCATATTTATTCCATTTGTAGCTAAATTAATAATTATTCTTTAAATATAATTATAAAAATACTTTTTTTTATATATTTTTTTTTTTGGAAGTTTTGCTAGTTTCGAATGGGCTATCACAGGAAATATATTTACGAGTGAAACCGCAGACAAAAGCTAGTATTATCATATACATTATGAATAATGTTGTAGGCGATTTGAGTTCCGGCTACGGCAACACCTATTTGGAACACGGTATATTATACTCTTTGCATTTCTATAACGTATACTCTGTGGCTTGACTGACACTATCTGTCACTTTCTTTGGGTGACAGTTTATATTTCTTAATTTTAGTCCTAGCTAAGGTTTTTAGTTTATAAGTCCCCAGAATTTATAAAAATTCATAATTAAATTAAAAATATAAAAACTCAACCAAAAATAAAATATAAAAATACGTGTAAAAATGGGTGATTAAAAAAATGAAATGTTGTCCATTGACATTTTTGTAATAGGTTTAATTGTATAATATTTTTTACGTTCGCCGGGTAGATATATTTGTTGTACCTGTTCGGGAAAAAAATATCTTGAGAACAATGAACAAAATAATAATATAACGATAACTATATTATGTGTTAGTTTCGAAAATTTATATAGCTTTCGAAACATAAAAATATTTGACACAGTATAAATTTTTAAAAAATATGAAAACCAGTTTTATGAAGCCCTGAAAGTCATCAATTTCACGAGTATTATCAAACACTTTCTCGTAAATACATAAAATGGATAAATCCTATAGATAATTTCACATACTTTATCTACAACTTTCTATTTCTAAAAGTTTTTGTATAATTCTGGTAGAGCATTTTTGAAATCGTTATTTCTCATGTTTCTAGTACGTGAATCTTGGCCTATCTTATCTTATCCTTGGTTATTTTATCGATTCTTTTTGATGTGTATCTCTCTAACAACTTTTTAAAGAGATATCGACAAAATTAGCCGCGCGGTTACCGAGTTCATTGAGCTGGAAGGCAAATAAAGCTGCCATTCTACCAATTGTGGACATTGTTACTGGTGTTTCTGACCAAGCCGCATGATATTAAAGCCGTGATGTTTTGGTGAAGCCGTAGGCAATTTCATAAAGTTTGTATTGAACTCTGTTAGGTGCCGAGACCTTGTATTAAGCCTTAATCGACAAACAATGGATGGTTTCAAAAAGTAATTTTAACTTTTCACACAGTAGGTACTTCTAAATTAATAACCACCAAGTTTTCATAAGAATAAGAAAACGAAAGACTTCGCGTGCATTATTTAATCTTATCTTATCTTTATAATGGGTGTTTTTTTAAGCCAGAAATTTTATGGATTCGTACATCCGATGAAAAAACGTCTGTCTGTCCGTCTGTCACAGCTTATTTTCTCCGAATACACTGGATGAAAAAGGTTGAAATTTGGCATATATGTAGAATTTGATGACCCAATCACCAATCACGGAATTTCAATGTTGGGGGGAAAATTAAAAAGTACTTAAAACAATTTTTTTTCATGTGATCATGTGACATCAAATGAAAGGGTTCGGTATAAGAAATAAAAAATGCATAGTTTAAACTTATATTAAAGACTAGCTGTCCGCCCCCGGCTTCGCCCGTGGATATTTTCGAACAAAATAAAATATACCCCTACCCCTACCCCTACCCCTACCCCTACCCCTACCCCTACCCCTACCCCTACCCCTACCCCTACCCCTACCCCTACCCCGACCCCTACCCCTACCCCTTCGTACGTGTCTATATCAGAATGTTGGCAAACATACACTTCGTACATAGCTTTTGTCATGTTCACCTCTACCCACCCCGTTCCCGTCGTCATGCCGTCATGGTATATAGCCTATGTTACTCAGGGATAATGTAACATTCTGGTGAATGAATGATCAAAATCCGTCCAGTAGTTTTTGAGTTTATTCGTAACAAACATAATAAAATACTTTGAAAAAAAAACAACTCCAAATCTTTTGGTTTGCGCAAGTGTGCGTTACTGACGAAAGGGTGTTTTTTAAGTTTTTTATACCTATAAACTTTTTTATCTTATTCGCTTGTTCGTATGTCAGCCGATTATAATGTAATTTATTTCGATGGTACGGATACCCTCTACGATTTTTGAAGTGTAACATCTTTCCTTCTCGCTTTCCTGCAATCTGTGGGAGTGATTACGTGAAAAGGGACGGAAGTGTGTAACAGGAAGGGAAGCGCGCGCTATTTGATTTGACCAATGAACGCGCGCGGTTTTCCGAGAGGTTGGTATACTGTCAGCCAACAGCGCGCGGATTTACCGAGAGGTTAGTACTATCGGCTGATAAGTTGGCTAACAGTGTGTGCGTGTATGACGAGAAAAAGAAAGGGAAATAGAGAGGGAGAACGCATCTGTTTCATGATAATAAAATTAGTTCCTTATTACCAAGGTGAGATGTTAGATGTTACTCATCATATGCGACTACTGTAAGGCACGTTCATTTTTTTATAGGGTAATTCTTGGTGGTTTGGCCAAGCGAAAAAAAAAACACGTAAAAGGCAGGTAGCTACTTGTAAATGTTGGCAGGTGTATTAACAGTAGTCCGCACGTGTTTCTTAGTCTAATGTTCGAACTCTTTACGGTCCAATGGAGGAAGGCCGCGTATCCTGCTGAATAATGATGCAATGTGCACCAAGCAGACTAGGGTGACCATGGATCTTGTTACTCTATAGACTTTTGGAACGAAGTTGTACTCCAGACACTTGGCGTATGAGAGCTAGGCCGAAAAAGTGTAAGACTTCGACCGTCACGACCACGACACTTTTGCTATAGTATCTACGTTACAGCCATGCATTCGGTAGATATAAATGTGTGTTTACAATCGTATGTCAATCTATAGGTATATTACTGCAGTGTAGACTTGCGGTGTGCGCGTAAGAAATGTTTATATTCTTAATTAAAAAAATACCATTCCTTCATTTTTTTCATTTATTTTCATTTTCAAACGTTATTTAATACACATAATATAGCGAAAGGAACTTCTTTATGACACCTTTTAAATTTTTTATGGTGTTTTGTAGATAAAGGAATTGCATACATTCAAAAAAATATTATTCTGTTGAAATATCACAGGAAGGTCTTCTTTTTCCAGAGACTGTACAGTACAAGCCATTATTCAAAGCATAAGATAAAGATACCCATCCCCCGCCCGTCAAAAGTGGATGAAAAAAATTGTTAAAAATTAATAAAAATTAAAGAGATGTGTTAAGGAGAAGTTTGAGCTTCAACTGCATTCATAATACAGGCAACGATATTTCAAAAAAATTACCAATCTTTCGTTCCAGCACTGTATACTTCTAGACCCAAAACAGTCCCAAAAACTAAAAACGCCTGGTTACACGCTACAGCGCCTCCTGGCTGAATTCCAGGGGATTATTCAGACGAGACATATTACAGTGATTTCTGGTCATTATTTGTTTCGTAATGCGCTATAAAGCTGTATAATGCACCAATAACGGTGCACTATATGACTCTTATAGGTTCATTTAAGTTTCTTACTAGGTCACTAGGTTTTAGAAAAAAATGCTTCGGTGGCGTGTGGATATACCGATCGGCATAAGACTGCACGAGGCCTAAAATATCTTAAAAGAACTCAATAAACCTTTTAAAAAAAAGTGTACCGACTTCAAAAATTTGCACTGAAAAGTAAGAAATAATAAAAATTTCGTCGTAGAATTTTAAGACGGTTGGTGCCAAAGAAAAATTTACTTATAAAGTCAGTTTTTTTTTTAAATTTCTGAATAACTAATGAACCAATTTCTGTGATATAAAAACGGGATCAAAAGAAAGACAGCATCAAAATCGATTCAAAACTAGCGGAGTAATCGATGATACACCTACATAAAAAAAAAACATACGGTCCGAATTGAGAACCTTCTCCTTCTTTTTTTGGAAGTCGGTTAAAAATATTATTGACTCGCGCGCTGAGGGTTCCGTACCATTGTTTTAGTCAAAACTTTAAGGCAGGATTTTCGTTTAGGTTTTTCTGTAAACTATAAAGAGAAGCCCTATATTTTTCAAAATTTTAGACTTTGTAGTTTCGGAGATAACAGCGGGGACGGTAAATTTTCTTTAATATAATAAAAACTATGCATTTAAAAAATAGTAATGTTCTATAAAACGAGCTGTTTCATTTGATGTCACATGGTGCACTTGAAAAAAATTTTTTTTAAAATTTTAATTTTCCCCCAAAATTACTCCCCAAAATCAAAATTCTATTATTTAAGCTATACGGTCGTGATTGGGTCATCAATCTCTACACATGTATCAAGTTTCAACATTTGTCGGCCTGTAAATTCGGAGAAAATAAGCGTGACAGACGGACTGACAGACGATCAGAAGAGTGATCCTATAACGGTTTCTATTTTTTCATCGAAGATGTACGGAAACCTAAAAACGTGTATTAAACTATACAGCGACATCTACCGGTTTATTACTAAACTTTAAAGAGTGAGTGAGTGTTTAAAGTACACAATACGATGTCGCTTCCGATTCGTGACGGTCTACATAAGCTAAATGAAGAGGACTTGTGCTCTGATCTGTATCCTAGCTAAGGAATGCCCGGCCCGAGAAAAAACACTAGTCGCGGTCCTAAGTATGTCGTTTAAATTTTTTTTTAATTTTCACAAAAACTGAATATAAGGCAATTTTTCAGTGCCATAAAACCTATTAAATGACACTTAGTAACAAAATCTGTATTAAACTGCCAGCATAACTCTAAATTATTACCTGATTTTATTACGTTTACTTTGCGTACCCTTTTTAGGATTCAGCAGTCAAAATTTTATTTTCATATAAGTAATACAGTTTACAACAATTTGAATACCTACATAAATACGCTTATAACTACTTATCTATTAGAGGTAGATATATGCTACCGCTGACTTTTTTGTAGCTAATTTTATTCTACACAATTCTTTCTTACATTATTTTGTTATATCTCTGACGGAATAGACAGCATACGCCATGAAAAACTCACTGGGGCTGTTTTTCCCCGACTTGATTCACTTATTCTATACCCAAGCCTCGCTTCCATAGAACTAAATAAAACACTTTGAAAGCATAATGGCAAAAATATTGCCAATATGGCATAAAATATTATAGAAAAACTTAGGTATAGTCTAAATACCATCGGCTAAACGAGGGAGACTTGGTTTTCCGTTGTTTAACCGTAAGTCACAGTTAGTACTAATACTCCGTTACTGTAATCCGTTACGCGTTAAAAATATATTATCTAATATATGATGAATATACTAAGGCGAAAGATATCAGTGGGGTGAGCATATATTTGACGTGACATCTTTCGTGTCGACCGAAAGGCCAAAAACGTTTATGTCCGTACAAGAGCCAGCCACGGAATGCACGGGCCGGACCGTCCAACCCAAAATGCGCGAGCAAATTCTGTGTACCTGTCTTTGCCCGCACATTATTGGACCGGACATTCTCGGACCGGGCATTCTTTGGCTGTAAGTTTTTGGCCTTTCGGTCGACACGAAAGATGTCACGTCAAATATATGCTCACCCCACAGGATCGTATAAAATTGCATTGGATTGTCTCTGTTTACCCCTCACAGGATAAAAGGCGAGATGACAGATAAATTCAAGCTTTAACATCGGGAAACCCTGAAGCCACATGTCAGCATTTCAGTAAAAAGCTTAAGTAGATACGTTAGAGTTTTGCTGTTTCATTCGAAACTACTTTATATTCTTGAAATTTCTTTGAAAGCTTCTGCGAAGAAAAAGCTTCGGAATGTGTCTTCAATTTTAAGTATATTTTTAAGATACTTAGTAGAATGCAGAGTTTGTTACTATTACTAATACTATCTAGCTTTAAAGTATTTAAGAACTCCCTTCATAACCGTTTGTCCCATACGATTTACATGCTGCAGCTATAGGTAAATTAAGCTATTTATTTTTATTTAACGATTTAAAAATTTAGTGATTCGCTATACTAGATTTAATGATAATATGGAGCAAGATGAATCAATTTCTAAATAGACTAAATTGTTGAAGTGCAATGGGCAATGAAACCAATTGGCTTTATTTCCCTTTGAATGACGAGAAGTCGTTTGTCAGTGTTTTTGTTTTGAGTCGAATGAATGCCAAAAACGACGGGGCCACCAATGACCAGCCAAAGGAGGGCATGCCAAGGGCCCGAGAATGTCGAGTAATTGAGGGTCAGGCAAAGACACAGTACGACCAGATAAATAATGCACATAGAAATCTTCGCCATACTTCGTATTTCCGACAAAAACCGAATCACATAACGTAAGGACCCTAATATTGCACTTTAAACCTTATGTGAAAGAAATTAGGGTTCAAGGTATATTAAATACTACCACGAATAATATCCTTAATTGCTCCTTAGTGCTCTCACGATAATTATGCAAAATTTAGGCACCTTGGTGTTTTGTGATTCCGTTTTTGTCTCAAATACGATGTATGGCGAAGATTTCTATGAGCATTGTTTCTTTGCTTGTGCCAAAAATTTTAAGCACCAATATGAATAAGAATAAGGCCATCACTTCTTCAAAAAATAACATATCCATCTGTTAAAGAAGTGACACGTCATCTAGCGCCATTAAGTACATTACAGCTACAGGCCTGGCCTTGCCACTTAAGTGGTAAAAAGTGGACTGGTGTCTCTGGTCACACCTCAAATTATAAATACCGTGATGATGTGTGTGCTTTGTTTAGTAAAATATTTCACTAGAAATTAGTGTCATTTTATGAAAAAGCTGAAAGAATTCCAGGAACCTACATAGCTATTTCGTGACACGAATTAAAATATTTTTAAAGTATTTAACGACATGCAACCTTTTCTGACTAAACTGTTGTTGCCCACGGCTTCGCTTAGTAACTAGCTGTGCCTTGCGGTTGCACCCGCCTTAAGGGGAAGTGGTCGATGGGAAAAAGAGTGATGAAAGAGCAGAACGCATTTATCTAGAATCGCGCGAGAATTTGTTTAAAACGCAATTTAAAAAAAAATCTTATACAACATAGAAATAATTTTACAATGAAATGATAGATTATCACCAAAAAAATATTCATGATAATTTTTGTAATGGTACCATCTATATTATAGCCATAAAATTTGATAAATAAAGTTTTCAGAGGTGTATTTAGGATTTTTTTCTATCGAGTAAAATGTTTCTAATCATATTTTCAAAACAATAACAATATTTGTCATATCCTTAAAATCAATATATATTTTTTTCAGTTTCGTAAATAGATCAGGTTTTCTGAAAAAAGTGATTAAAAATTGGATTTTGATGACTGACTTCCCCTTAAAGATGCCCACTCAATCGTCCAATCGCCGGCGCGCCGCCATACGGTCCACCGAAATCGACCACAGACTCGCCCAATCCGCGCTTCCCACCATCCGTTTTCAAATCGTTGTATTTGTGGTTGATTTCGATGGCCGGAACGATCTGTCACACATCCACACGCCTTTGTTTAATCGAATCTTGTGTGTCCGTGTGGGTGAGTGAATTGCATGTGATCTAGATCGTATGATTTACATTGCTAATGTGTGGCCTGTGTTCAATCTCGATCATACGGCGGCCGGACCGAAAATTTTCTGTGAGATATCACCACGATTCAATAGATTATTTTAATTTAAAAAAAAATTATTTAGACAAAAAAAATCCCCAAAAATTTCCTATTGTCGTCATGATTTACAAAATTTCTCCAAAACGCCACAAGCTCTTTAGTTAATTTTAACACACAAAAAATGGTCTTAAAAATATTAATATTTTTAATTGAGAGTGTTGTTTTTGTCTGCATTTTAATCGTGAATTTTATTTTTTTTACCTAAATTGAAGATTATCCGCGTTTTGTATACAAAATATAGAGGTCAAATCGTCAAGGTCATTGATACTCTTCAGCTATAGCCAGTCCGTGAGTCCCAAGGAGCTGAGTAATAACAGTAAGTATAATTGAATCAAGTTGGGGAAAAAGTTAGCCCCATCGAGTTTTCATAGTTTATGCTGTCTAATCCGTCAGAGATATAACAAAATGATGTAGGAAAGAATTGTGGAGAATAAAATTCTCTATAAAAAAGTTCGCTCACGCATATATCTATCTCTAATAGATAAGTTATTATAAACGTATTTAATTAGCTATATATCTATCTTTCATCGAATCTACAATCGAATGCCATTTGTTACGATCCTGACATACCTCTTTCGCTTCTTTTATATTCATCATACCTTTCATACATGCTCGGCGATTGTGTGTACTTTTAATGTTTCCATTTGATTTCCATATTCAATAAAAGTACCTACATATAGTCATTTTTTAATTTTTTTTTAATCAGCGTAGTTTCCTATGTTTTTTGGCTTGATTTGGGGATTGAACCCGGATCTTTCAGTTTCAAGTATTTTAAACCCTATCGAATTAATCAATGTGGGATTTTCAGAAACGTTCGCATACAAACCTTTCATACCGAGACAATGGTTATCATTAAAAATTATATTCCCCAAGCAAACTCGGTATGTAAATTGATATTTTCATCTTATACTATAAACTCTATGTCCAAACCGTTAAAGTTCATTTTTCTTTAGCAAATTGATAAGAAAACTTAATTCGAATGAGAAATTGAATGGAATAGCCTCATCTAAATTCAGACTTTGAAGTTATTATCACGTACAAATTACAGTAATGTACGTTTTATAATAACTGAAAATTTATAAGATGATTTTTCATCTCATTTCACTGTATTTTCTAAGGTGAAATATAATTGAAGACAGTGAAAATGGATAAGTCCGACGTCTACGTGATATTTGGAGGTTCCGTTCGAATTCCGTGTGTTACGATCCTGACATACCTCTTTAGCTTCTTTTATATTCATCATACCTTTCATACATGCTCGGCGATTGTGTCTACTTTTAATATTTACATCGATCAATACATTTTTATAATGTTCAATAAAAGTTCACCTAAATCGTCCTCAGACAGCATTTTCTTTCACTTCAGCCATATAAACCTTTTTAGTCAATCTTTCATCCTTCATTCTTTCAACGTGTCCAAACCAGCGTAAACTACTTTTCTTTATTTTAGTCACAACATCATATTTAACTCGGCATTCTTCTTTATTCCATACCCAAGTCTCGCTTCCACAAGTAAGTGATGGAATTAAAACAGCATTATGTATATTAATTTTACTTTTAGTTGTAAGTTGTGTATTTCTGCATACATTGTTTAGTCCACCAAATACCTTGCTTCCCGCTTTTACTCTCCTTTCAATTTCCACTTCTTGTAAATATACTACCTAATTCATTCACTTGCTCTAATTTACATCCTTTCACACAAATGTTACAATCCGTCCCTTCATCATCCTTTTCAAATACTAGTACTTTTGATTTCAAATTATTAATTTTCATGAATTTCTTCTCGCATTCTTCGTCTCGATCTCCTTTACAAGTTTTTTTTGTCAAAATAGATACTGAAAAACCCATACAAACAGCATCTGCTCCACAATTCAAGGTACAGTTTCAATAATTTCTCCCAAGTAAGATTTACAGTTTTCAAGTATATTTCCTCCGAGAAATAAATTATGAAGTCGGTGTTTTAGCGCTCGTAAATTATAAAATACGACTTTCCGGTCAGGGTGATATATTTTACAGGACTACCTTACAAAGTATCAGAGATCTATTGGACATGCTTTTTGACTACTAATTCCTTGATATATTTCTTGGTTTCTTCTTGGATTAAGATGTAGAATTTGAAAATTGAAATTGATATACTTACTATCTATCTATCTATCATCACGCCTTTTATCCCAAGAGGGGTAGGCAGAGACAATCGAATGCCATTTGTTATGATCCTGGACATACCTTTCATAAATGCTCGGCGATAGTTTATACTTTTTAACCAAACTTCGTCGGAATCTTTTTATGTTTTTTATGTATGTTCCCCGATTACTTGAAGACCGATGGACCGATATGGAATTTTTTTTTTGTTGGAAAGGGTATACTTCCCATGTGGTCCCAGGTCATCAGGTCAGATAATGGGATCCTGGAGAAATCGAAAACTCTTCAAGCAATTTGAGTATTTTTTTGCATTTGCATTTGCTTTCGTAAAACACACTTTTCAGTGCATAACTTAGGCATAATATTTCCATCGATCAATACATTTTTTATATGTTGAATAAATAAAAGCCAGCAGTTCCTTTCACTTCAGCCATATAAACCTTTTTAGTCATCCTTCATTCTTTCAACATTGGACACGTTTAACCAAACTTCTTTGTCTTATTGTAATTAAGAATTAAATATACATAATTACCCATACCAATTACATAATTAGAGATAGATATATACTACCACGGATTTTTTTGTAGATGGTTTTATTCCACACTATTCTTTCATACATCATTTTGTTATATCTCAAATGGATACAACAGCATACTCCATGAAAACTCGCTGGTGCTAAGTTTTTCAACCACTTGTTTCACTTATACTGTTAATACTCAGATCCTAAACATGATAGGTCCATGTTTAATACTCGTAAACCTTCCCCGTGAAACAACCTATCTAATAATGAAAACTGCAGCAAAATACGTTTAGTAGTTTTTGCGTGAAGGGCACAGACAGACAGACAGACGTGGCGTGTTTTGATAATATGATAACGTAACAAAAAGTTTTCTCTATGATGCCTAAAGAAAGTTTTACTTAAAAAAAATAAAATGAGTTATGAATTGAACTTCTGAAAGAAAAGTTTGCCTTCGAAGTTCTCGATATTTTATAAATTGCCATATTATTTTTTATCCTTTATTGCCACTATATCGGCTACAGTTTTATTAAGTTTGCCATTTTCTGTAAATAATTAACGTCTACTAGAATTGTGGGCATTACCTATATAAACCTTTTGACCTCAGTTTTACGTGCGGCTTATTTTATCCATATCTCTTTAGAAATATGTGAGCGGGATGGACTACTATTAAAATCTATAAAGTACCCGAGGATAAGATAAGATGGACCAATATTCACGTACCAGAAACATGAGAAAGAGAAGTCGAGCCGCAAACTTGGCTGAAATATGCGTGAAATTGAGGATTTTCAAGGCTTCATAAAACTTAGGTGTAACTGATTTTGGATATTTTATTTCCATGAGAAACTTTAGAATATATTTATCTTTGAAAAGCAATTTTAATTTCGAGCCTAGCACATACAGTTATCGCGTAAAACTGGAAAAACGAAACATCTGAATTAAATGGGACAGGCTTGTCACCTGTTTGATATGAGCAACTCGCTAAATGAAGACATTGTTACCAGTGCCTCTTACCACGCCGCAAGGTATAAAGGTTCCATTAAACTATCACACGACAGTATTTACACAATCGTTCCCACTGGAGGCGTTTTCTGTAATACAATTTCCACTAAAATTTACAATGACACATTCATTTCCTTTGAATCTGTATTGAATTCCTTTATACCTTCATTTTAAGGCAGACGTTTTAAAATATTTCCAGTCTATTGATTGGAATTGAATTCTCTCAATATTCCAATGCGCTTTTTGTTGTAAATTGTAGAATAGACCGTTCAATAAAGGGTAGAAACATACAGTAAATTCCTCGTTTATTAGTTTGATGAGTGCAAAGGCTAATTAAAAGAAAATAGTATAAAAGCTACGAATTAGTGAGGTTATCCTCACAAATATCTCTCTATCGATATATCATCACGCCTGTTATCCCAAGAGGTATAGGCAGAGACAATAGAATGCCATTTGTTACGATCCTGACATACCTCTTTCGCTTCTTTTATATTCCACATACCTTTTATACATGCTCGCGATTGTGTGTAATTTTAATATTGCCTTCGATCAATAGATTTTTTATATGTTCAATAAAAGGACACCTAGATCGTCCTCTGCCAGCATTTACTTTCGCTTCAGCCATTTAAAGCTTTTAGTCAATCTTTTATTCTTCATTCTTTAAACGTGTTCAAACCAGCATAAACTAGTTTTCTTCATTTTAGTCACAACATCATCTTTCACTCCGCATTCTTTTCTAATGACATTATTCACACATTCTACGCAAAGACCGCATTTCCACTGCATTTATCTTACTTTCATGCTTCTTATTCCTTACCCAAGTCTCGCTTCCATAAGTAAGTGTTATGGAACTAAAACAGCATTATGTATATTAATTTTACTTTTAGTTTCTAAGTTGTGTATTTCTGCATACATTGTTTAGTCCACCAAATACCTTGCTTCCCGCTTTCACTCTCCTTTAAATCTACTTGTCTACCTTGTGAACATACTACCTGGTCTTCCGCTGGGTACCCTGGAACCGTAACACGATTTCAGGAGCTGTAGGCAACATGTGAAGAAAGAAAAAAATGTGACATAATAGACAGTTCGCAACTCATACACGCAAATTCGTATTTTTTCTGTTTGTATTTAACCGAAAGAAACACAAAAAGAAATATACTTAATCAAAACGGACATATCCAGTTTCGAAGGAAGTCACATGTCGACTTAATAAAATGCAAATTGGTAATATTCGAGTTGGCACGTCGTCCGTTGGGTCGTATTCGGCACATAGAATAAGATGAACTTTTTGGTGAAAATTTGTCTGAATTTCACATCGTTATTCCTTTTGTACACTTCGGTAAATACATATATACTTCCAATTTTGATTTTGACGCAATGCGATATCCCACTAATATTTTTACTCAATCACGCCAGAACGGCTAAACGGATCTGGATGAAATTTATCCTGGAATAATGTATGGTTCCCGTGGTATAGATTTGTTTTTGTGTTTCACGGGATCGACATGATTTTTTGCATAGTGGTAGTTTAGGGGTCAAAGAATGACATATACTACTTTTTATACCGTGAAAAAGGGCGGGGTAGGGGCAAATTACAGCCACGAGATTATTTCTTTTTTGGTCTATTTCCACGTGGGTGATACCGCGGACAGAAGCTTGTACATAGGTATACTGTATAAAACAAACATCGTTTTCAAGGCTTTTATCTCAGCGGGGTTAGCATATATTTTGACAGCGACACTTTCGTTTCGGTCGAATGGCCTTGAACAGGCCAAAACGTTCATGTCCAACAAGGACCGGCCAGAGATAGCCCGGGGCCGAGAGGTCCGGCCCAACAATGTGCGGGAAAATTCTGTGTACTTGTCTTTGTCCGGCCAAGCAAATTGCTCGGCATTCTTGTGCAGGACATGCCCGGTCCGAGAATGTCCGGCCCAACAATGTGCGGGCAAATTCTGTGTACTTGTCTTTGCCCGGCATAGCAAATTTGCACGCACATTGTTGGGCCGGACCTCTCGGCCCCGGGCTATCTCTGGCCGGTCCTTGTTGGACATGAACGTTTTGGCCTGTTCAAGGCCATTCGACCGAAACGAAAGTGTCGCTGTCAAAATATATGCTAACCCAGCAGATCAGGATTTCCCTGACGTCGGCTCACAACTGAGAATTCGCGGGTTCGATCCCCAACTCCGACCTTGTACCAATGGGTTTTTATAATAAAAAAAAATATTTACATTATCCGACAAACCCCGTACAAAGAGGCTATTCCATCTTATCTACATACCTCAATATTACCTCCACTCGTTAGGTATAGCCTCAAAAAAACATCGTCTAAATGAGGAAAACTTTGTCTTCAGCTGGGTACTTTGGAGCCGACAACGGTTTTAAGGAGCTGCAAGGTAACTCGTAAAGAAATAAAATATCAAAATTAATTCAGCCGTTTCAAAACCCATCTCGAACAAGTATCCAAGCAAAAATTTGTTCTGTTATTTGTGCAAATGTTTTTAAGAGCTCTTTGGTCGCGTAACCAACTAAAAAACACACGCGTTCGAAAATTTTGCATCTCTTTCACCATTCGCACCTACTACGCGTAAAGAGACAGAACATTTCTAAACAAAATCGGTACAATAAAATACACAAATTGGACTTCAGCAAATCAAGTATTGTACTAAAAATGATAGAAATAGCAAGTTCTAGTTAATGGATCCATAAAGTATGTGTGTATACTCTAAATGTAAAAAAAGTATACATTAGTAAATATATTAAGAGAACTCGAATCGCAAAATCGGTTGAAAAAATGCATGAAATTTATGACTTTCAGGGATTCATAAAAGCTAGGTGTAGATGATATTGACATATTTTTTACATTAGGTATAGATAATTTCACAGAACTTGCTATTTTTAATACGTTTTATTTTATTTATTTTAATATTAGTATTTGAAAAGGAAGATGAAAGGACGGAGTGTAAGATTTGTGTGAAAGGATGTAAGTTAGAGCAAGTGAATGAATTTGTTTATTTAGGTAGTATGGTTACAAGAAGTGGAAAGATAGACAAAGAAATTGAAAGGAGAGTGAAAGCGGGAAGCAAGGTATTTGGTGGACTAAACAATGTATGCAGAAATACACAATTTACAACTAAAAGTAAAATGAACATACATAATGCTGTTTTAGTTCCATCACTTACTTATGGAAGCGAGACTTGGGTATGGAATAAGAGGCATGAAAGTAAAATAAATGCAGTGGAAATGCGGTCTTTACGTAGAATGTGTGATATAAAGCGTATTGACCGCACCCGGAACGATGTCATTAGAGAAGAATGCGGAGTAAAAGATGATGTTGTGACAAAAATGAAGAAAAGTAGTTTACGCTGGTTTGGACACGTTGAAAGAATGAAGGATGAAAGATTGACTAAAAAGGTTTATATGGCTGAAGTGAAAGGAAATGCTAGCAGAGGACGACCTAGATGTACTTTTATTGAACATATAAAAAATATGTTGATCGAAGGAAATATTAAAAGTACACACAATCGCCGAGCATGTATGAAAGGTAAGATGAATATAAAAGAAGCAAAAGAGATATGTCAGGATCGTAACAAATGGCATTCGATTGTCTCTGCCTACCCCTCTTGGGATGAAAGGCGTGATGATAGATAGATAGATAGATAATAATACGTTTTATACAATACTTGATTTTTTGATGTCCGTTTTCGTATAGGACAAAAGTTAAGGCGTTTCCTTAAGTTAGCCTGACATCAAAATCTTAAATTCCCACGCATTTTAATATCGAATTTGTTTCGCAAGCGATCCCATACAAACGCAGGACATGTCTGTCAAAAAGCGAAAACGGCAAATACGATATATTTATGGCGGCTACGTTGAAAACATAATATAATCCGTGCGTAACCTATTTACGAGGTTAATCTCTTTGAAACGTGGTTGGACAATGAAGTTAAAATACTTTGTTCTGCGCCGAATATGGATTTAGTTAGAGAACGTAGCACGAAATCATTAAAGCCAAAAATAATCTGAGCACGACTTTTCACAATTTTAACGCCCTAATTTTAATAGCCTATCCTATATGAAAGTAAGTGAAAAATTAATTTTATCTATAAATTTTTAAATATTGGATTTCTAGAAAAAGCCGTTAAGGTGGTTCGTTTTCCATACAAAAATGTAATTAAGATAAACTAATTAACTAAACAGTAAAAATGTCTAAATATGTGCTTACTAAACTATTTTCGGCTTTTATGTTGCGCGAAATCAATCTTATAACTATGGCAAATCTCAGTTAATCCTGTAAAGGTGAGTTTATTTATACAACGTTTCCTTAATACAGCGTTCTAAATACAAACTAAAACACCTAAACGAAAATCTTATCTTAAAGTTCTGACCGAAAAAAATGGCATGTAACCCTCTGAGTCGTAATCGCAACTTGGCCAATTATTTTAGAACAAGTAGGATCGATGGGGACTTTTGACATTTCATTTGTAATCTATTATATAATAAACCTTTTAAAAAAAAGTGTACCGACTTCAAAAATTTGCACTGAAAAGTAAGAAATAATAAAAATTTCGTCGTAGAATTTGAAGACGGTTGGTGCCAAATTAGGATACGAAATTAAGTAAACATCTAGGGACATAAAGATCTGTTCAATATTATCTGTGTTTGTACTGATGATCGTTGGTTCCTAATGAATTATCTAGATTAGTGAATTTGGGTACTAAATTATTTCTAATTTGGCACCAACCGTCTTCAAATTCTACGACGAAATTTTTATTATTTCTTACTTTTCAGTGCAAATTTTTGAAGTCGGTACACTTTTTTTTAAAAGGTTTATTTTTCCCTTTTAAGTGATTTTGTTGCCCTGAGAAATAAATAATAGCGCAACTAAAAAAAATGATGGAAAATTAAAAAAAATACTGCGGTGGATGGGAATTGAACCTCGAGCAATGTGCACCCTGCGCTGCATCCCATACCTTTAGCCGCTAGACCACCGTCGATACGAAAATTGACAACTTCGTGTCAATAGCAACCGTTGCTAAGGCCTTTCTCTGATATATAATTTTCAGCCGTAAACATAAGCAAATTACTGAATTTCTGGAAAACTACTGAACTGATTTTCGTCATATGTCTGTGAGATGATGACAAGAAATTATTATATCCTTAAAAAAATAAGTCGCCAAAATCAGTATATATTTCATCGAGATATTAAGAAAAAAATACTTATAAAGTGTGATTTTTCAATATTCCTGAAAAACCAGTGAACCAATTTTTATGAGATAAAAATGGGACCAATCCGGAAGAGTTATCTGTCGATTAAAAAAGAAACCATCAAAATCGGTTCACAATTGGCGGAGTTATCGATGTACATACATACATAAAAATACGGTCCGAATTGAGAACCTTCTCCTTCTTTTTTTTTCGAAGTCGGTTAAAAAGAGAAGTTCGGATTCACTGATCATCAACGCCCAGCCCAAACCCTTGGACCTAGGAAGCTGACATTTTGCACAGAGGTTCCCTTTATTATGTAGCCAAGGAATAAGGAAAGAAATTTCGATATTCAACCCCTAAGTGGGTCAAATGGGGTAAATACGTTTGTATGTAAAATCTTATTTCCTGCGTGAATCAACTTGAAATTTGGTACAAATATTTTTCAATACAAATAATAAATACATATTTCTGGATTTTAAAAACAACCCTTAAGTAGAGGTGCAACGGGGTGTATAAGTTTGTATAGGGAAATCGTATTACCTGCGTGTATGAACTTGAAACTTGGTACAAATATTCTTCAAATCAAATAATAAAACATATATTTTTGGATTTTTAAAAACTACCCTTACGGTGGGGTGCAACGGGGTGTAGAAGTTTGTATAGGGAAATCGTATTACCTGCGTGTATCAACTTGAAACTTGGTAAAAATATTCATCAAAACAAATAATAAAACACGTATTTTTGGATTTTTAAATACGACCCTTACGAAGGGGTTAAAGGGGTGTAGAAATTTGTACAGGGAAATCGTATTGCCTGCGTGTATCAACTTGAAACTTAGTACAATCATTCTTCAAAACAAATAATAAAACACGTATTTTTTGTATTTTTAGAAACTACCCTTAATGAGGGGTGCAACGTGGTGTAGAAGTTTGTATAGGGAAATCGTGTAGGTATCAACTTGAAACTTGGTACAAATATTCTTCAAAACGAATAATAAAACACGTATTTTTGGATTTTTAAATACGACCCTTAAGGAGGGGTGCAGCAGGATGTAGAAGTTTGTATAGGGAAATCGTGTAGGTATAAACTTGAAACTTGGTACAAATATTTTTCAAAACAAATAATAAAACACATATTTTTGGATTTTTAAAAACGACCCTTAAGGAGGGGTGCAACGGGGTGTTTCTATAGGGAAATTGTATTACCTGCGTGTATCAACTTGAAACTTCGTACAAATATTCTTCAAAACAAATAATAAAACACGTATTTTTGGATTTTTAAAAACGACCCTTAAGGAGGGGTGCAACGGGGTGTTTCTATAGGGAAATTGTATTACCTGCGTGTATCAACTTGAAACTTCGTACAAATATTCTTCAAAACAAATAATAAAACACGTATGTTAGGATTTTTAAAAACGACCCTTAAGGAGGGGTGCAACGGGGTGTAGAAGTTTGTATAGGGAAATCGTGTAGGTATCAACTTGAAACTTGGTACAAATATTCTTCAAAACAAATAATAAAACACGTATTTTTGGATTTTTAAAAACGACCCTTACGGAGGGGTGCAACGGGGTGTAGAAGTTTGTATAGGGAAATCGTATTACCTGCGTGTATCAACTTAAAACTTGGTACAAATATTCTTCAAAACAAATAACAAAACAAGTATTTTTGGATTTTTAAAAACGACCCTTAAGGAGGTATGCAACGGGGTGTAAAATTTTGTATAGGGAAATCGTATTACCTGCGTGTATCAACTTGAAACTTGGTACAAATATTCTTCAAAACAAATAATAAAACACGTATTTTTGGATTTTTAAAAACGACCCTTAAGGATGGTTGCAACGGGGTGTAAAATTTTGTATAGGGAAATCGTATTACATGCGTGTATTAACTTGAAACTTGGTACAAATATTCTTCAAAACAAATAATAAAACACGTATTTCGGATTTTTAAAAACGACCCTTACGGAGGGGTGCAACGGGGTGTAGAAGTTTGTATAGGGAAATCGTATTACCTGCGTGTATCAACTTAAAACTTGGTACAAATATTCTTCAAAACAAATAATAAAACACGTATTTTTGAATTTTTAAAAACGACCCTTAAGGAGGTATGCAAGGGGGTGTAAAATTTTGTATAGGGAAATCGTATTACCTGCGTGTATCAACTTGAAACTTGGTACAAATATTCTTCAAAACAAATAATAAAACACGTATTTTTGGATTTTTAAAAACGACCCTTAAGGAGGGTTGCAATGGGGTGTAAAATTTTGTATAGGGAAATCGTATTACATGCGTGTATTAACTTGAAACTTGGTACAAATATTGTTCAAAACAAATAATAAAACACGTATTTTTGGATTTAAAAAAAAAATAAAAATAAAGGAGTGCAACGGGGTGTAAAAT
This sequence comes from Nemapogon koenigi, assembly GCA_963924495.1. Lineage (NCBI taxonomy): Eukaryota > Metazoa > Arthropoda > Insecta > Lepidoptera > Tineidae > Nemapogon > Nemapogon koenigi. The sequence continues at coordinate 4,990,092 of OZ004657.1, read as the reverse complement.
TTTGTATGGGGAAAAATGTTGTACTTGAAACTTAGTTAGAGAACATAGGAGTTGACCTAAAAGATGATTTTAAACAACCCTTAAGAAATTGTTAACTTGGGCATGGGGGAAATATTTTTACGGACTGGGAAAATATTAATTTATAGGTAGGTACCGAATTTATACTTTTTTGAACTTCTGACTGACGGGGAATTTACGGAGGTAAAATTACGTCATTATTCCTAATTCTACGCGAACGAAGTCGCGGGCAAAAGCTAGTGATGTATAAATTTTCAATACTATGCGAATTTGACAAAAGTTTTAACTTTTTACAGGCTGTATATTAGTTTCACCTAAACAAATCTTAGAAGTCGAATTTGACCAACTTTTAATTGTCGTATCGATTTGGTACTTTGCAAGTGTATATAATTCCGATGACAATATAATAATTTGATCTGATCTGATGATGAAGCCAAGAGGTGGATGGATAGTGGAACTCTGTAACGAAACGACGTAACCTCGTCGAGTTTGGGCTCGTTTGATTAGTCTTCACAAATACTCTAGTCTTAGATGTCCAGGGTCCTGATGATAGAGCCGGAGGTGGCCACAGAAACACTGTAACGAAACGATGCAGTTTGGGCCCATTTGCTTTGCGCAAATAACGCTCTAACAAAAGCGTGTTTTTTACAATGGTTTTTTAGTTTTTTTTAATAAACTACTAACTCAATCCCCTCTACTTCGTACGCGTTGTATTGGGAATACAATTCACCTCCTTAGGTAGGTAGCGTAATGTTAAATAGATGTTTAATAACCTTTCCCGAGAACTGGGCTATCAAATGCAAAGATATTTTTTCAAATCAGTCCAGTCGTTTTTGGGTCTATAGAATACTAAATTTCTCTTCTAATTTGATTAGCAGAAACAGCGATAGGCTTGCCATTTTGCAACTAGTTAAATGTGAACATTGTTACCAGTCTAGGTATCAAAGTGCGTTTTTATTGTCGTGCTCTGATAAATAATTTCAATAAAACCTATTTACATTCCAGTCAAAAAGCGAATAAAACATTAGATAAACAAAAAGTGTGAAAGCCCAAAAGAACATATGTTTACACCCACGAACGTTTGAAGACGGCATTGAGACATCATAAAGTATGGATCGAATTAACGGGATCACAACATTTTGGGTTACAATTTTTAGTGATGCGCCAGCGTTCGGTCTATCGATATTATCGTCAATTTGTATAATTCGCCTATTCGTGAACAGATAGACTATTTCAGACATACCTACCTATATATATCTATCATCACGCCTTTTATCCCAAGAGGGGTAGGCACTAGTAGGCAAAAACAATCGAATGCCATTTGTTACGAACCTGACATACCTCTTTCGCTTCTTCTATATTCATCATACCTTTCATACATGCTCGGCGATTGTATGTTTATGTCAATCGCAATTTTAATTAAAGACTTCATATGAATTGTTTTTTTTAATTGACTATATTATTGAAAAAAATATAAAATTAAAAATGTATTTTTTAATACCAAAACAAAACAAAATACCTTCTGGACCTAAATGTGTAACTTCTTTAATAGATGTAAAATATCTATTATTTTTAGTTCCCTTCGAAGCACGAGGAGTAGATTAATTTAGGTTATCGAGGTTAGATAGATCTGTAAGACTCGCTCTATTTTAACCCCCAACGAAAAAGATGGGTGGTATAACTTTAAAGCCTAAGTGCGTCTTTTAGTTTGTCTGTGGCATCGTAGCTCTCAAACGGTTAGACCGATTTCCAGTTGTTTTTTTGATTTGAAAGCAATTTAAGTTTTTAATTCATCGATAATTCATAATTAACTAATCACATCACTAGTTGTTCATCCGTTTTGCCGCACACGGATATCGCATTACCTTAAGCAAGGGGACAGCACCCACACAACAATAGCGGTATTTATACACATACACTCTTCTCACTCTAAAACCTTAAATAAATAAACGTGCGATAGAGATAGCATGAAAAAGGATATCATGAAATCTGTCAAGTTTAGTGCGGTCTCAAAAGGATGGTCTAATTTAAAATGAATACACATGTCCAGGGTTACATGGGCAAATAACTCTTGATAATATAGAATAACCTATTGTATCAAATTACTTGTTAGACGTCTAGTATTAACTAGGCAGACCACGGGTTCAATCCTGGATCCCGACCATTTACCAATGGGTTTTTTAAATTAATTAAAATAGCCTCACAAATACCATCGGCTAAACGGGGGAGACTTGGTCTTCCAAAGAAAAAAAAAGAAAGGTACCTACTACATACTTTCAGGAACTTTGAAAATTCAAAGATTTATCGAGTGCGTCGGTGGCCGAGTGGTTAAGACGTCTGGTATTAACTAGGCAGACCCCGAGTTCGATCCCGGATCCCGGCCATGTACCAATGGGTTTTTTAATTAAAAACTTATGTACATAATCCGACAAATCACACTTAGAGGCTTTTTTCCATCTAAATATATCTCAACAGAACTAGCCACTCGTTAGATATAGCCTCACAAATACCATCGGCTAAACGAGGGAGACTAGGTCTTCCGCTGGGTACCCTGGAACCCTGGTTTCGGGAGCTGTAAGGCAACCCGTGAAGAAAGAAAAAAAAAAAAAAAAAAAAGATTTATCGAACAGAATTTATATATTTTTTATATTTTTACAAAAGAAAATATGAGCCTTCGAATCTCACTCTCTGCAGTCGGCCATACTTCTGTCAAAAATATGGCAAATCTCATTTTTATAATTTAGGGTTAAACGTAGGCGTAGTTTTTAAAACAAATATTGCTATTATATTGCGTTTTTAAAACTATGGCTATTTAGAACTTTTATTAAGGATGTATAGAGCTAAATGCGAGTTTTATGATGCGTAAAAGTACATATCCACTGCAGTGACCATAATCAAAAAAATATATGATATTCTTGAGGTTATGCGTTATTAAGATACTGTGTTCAAAACATAATACAACTATATTGATTCGATAGAAAAAAATCACGAATGTACCTCTAAAAAAATATTATACTGTCTAGAAACAGTACTAAAATGCATGCAATGATTCTGATGTTTTGACAGATTTTTTATCTAGCAATATACTATCGTAATACTGTTCTATTTTTTAATTAAATTTTCAGCAAGTTCCTTTATTTTCATTTTCGAGATTTTATGTACGCACTGCACTGCGTAAGCGCTCGTGTACCGACAGTACCGGCTGCAGCCTGATGCTATATTATTAGTGGCAGCCACGTCGTTTGGTGTGTATGTGTACCCGCGTGGATGCGGTGCCATCTCTCAAGGTCATTGGCTCTATTCAGCGTCTTAAAATAACTATTTAAATATCTATCATCAATCTGAGTTGAAAATGTTGTATAAATAAACTCATTTTAATTCAACTAGGATTAATTGAGATTTGCCATATTTTTGACAGATATAAGATGGCCGACAGCCCTTAAGTTCGTTTATTCGCGTAACGAAAGTTCCGTACTATTTTTTTTATCTTTAAGCTTCATCGATCTCAAAATATCTCAATAACTACAATAATCATTTGTTAGGAGCCTCAAAAATATCATAGACTAACTCCTGAAAAAATCCTGAATAAAGTTTCGGTAAAATACCTTTAAATATGAAAACATTATGTACATCAGCAAAGCCAGACGAAAAATGAGTGAAGACTTATTATATTGAAGTAGCGACCGCAATTTTAATATCTACTCAAATGCGTATAACTACTTATTTATTAGAGATAGACTACTCTATCGCCGACTTTTTTGTAGATCATTTTGTTCTACACAATTCTTCCCTACATCATTTTGTTATATCTCTGACGGATTAAACAGCATACACTATGAAAACTCGCAGAACCTAACTTTTCATCGACTGGACTTCTTTTTACTGTTAATGCTTAGCTCCTAAACATGATAGGTCCATGTTTAATACTCGAAATTCTTCCTAGTAAATCAATACACCTAATAGTGAAAACTGTATATAAATGGGTTCAGTAGTGTTTGTGTGAACAGGGCACAAACAGACGCGGCGTGGGACTTTGCTAACTATAGTTAGCTGCATTTAGCCAGCTTTAATCCAATTCGAATATAAAAATGTACTTCCGAACTTAAAATTAAAACTCCTCCAAAGTCTAAAGTCAGTAAAGCGTAAATGAAGATTTCTTTGAGCGAAGTCCACAATTTTGGAATTTTGTCCCATCAAATTACTCTTCAAGATTGATTCCTCTTCAGAACAAAGTTTTGGTAGGTAGCCACTTTGCCTTAGGCTGCTTGTAGGTGACATTCTATTATTTATTTTAAACTTTGATATTAAACCAATCCCAAAGGTAGTCGATAGTCGGTAGGACGGTGGACTTGAAACCGGAGGTCTCGGGTCGAATCCTACCCCCTGCCAAAATGCTAAGCACCAATTTTCTTTAAGAATATGTGCTTAAATCGACTCCTCGTGCTCCGGAGGGCACGTAAAGCCGGCGTCCGGTTACCAACCCGCCTGCCAAGCGTGGTGACTATGGCAATTCCTCTCAATGAGCACCACTAAAAATTTTTTTTTACTGCTAGATAGTTTGGTTCACCAGAAACCAGTTTGGTTTTACGAGTATTAAATATGAACTTAGGAAACTTAGGAGCTGAGCATTAACAGTTTAAGTAAATCTGGAAAAAAAGTTAGCCATGGCGTTTGCTGCCTAGTCCGTCAGAGATTATTAACAAAATAACGTAGGTTTTTCCCTTTGATAAGATACACTCTAGATAGAGCGTTACGCTACAAACGCAACAAAAACAGTAGGCCAGGTGTGAATCCAATAGTGTGCGTAATTACGCACACAAGTAAGGAGAACTGCTATTGTTATATGAACGCGCGGTGTTACCAACTTTTGACTATGCTTCATAAATATGGGAATTTTATTTTTTATTTACAATATAGGTAAATTAAGTAGTGGGTATAGGAGAGAGCTGGACCAGGTATAGACTTTCTGTGTAAGCCTAAAAAAAATGCTAAAAAAAAAAAATTTACACTTTTTAGAATCGCGTTTTTTCAAGCTTTTCAAATATCTAATTAATTTTTTTATAGCTCAACAAATATTCACAATACAATCCTTTATATTTTATCTATAGACTAGGGTCGCTATTGTAGTATGCGGACATCGCCAGAGATATCGGTAACAGTGTCCACTTTTAAAGAAACAAATGTTCGCTTTATGAATCCTTCAAAACAATACACACATGCACACATCTTCATACAATGCCAGTTATACTGGTAACAATGTTCACTTTTTGCAATCCCTTATATTTTATCTATAGACTAGGGTCGCTATTGTAGTCTGCAGTGTCCACTTTTAAAGAAACAAATACTTTTAAAGAAACAAATGTTCGCTTTATGAATCCTTCAAAACAATACACACATGCACACATCTTCATACATTGCCAGATATACTGGTAACAATGTCCACTTTTTGCAATCCCGTATATTTTATCTATAGACTAGGCTCGCTATTGTTATATGCGGACATTGCGAGAGATATCGGTAACAGTGTCCACTTTTAAAGAAACAAATGTTCGCTTTATGAATATGTGATACTCAACCAGTTAATTTGTTTGTGTTTTATGTTTGTAACTTTCAAGTTTTATAACATTAATTGTTGTCATATCAGTGCCTCAGGATCTTGCTTCCGATTTATGCCACTACCACTTTGCACAACATGACATTTTAAACACTTTTCCACATAGTCACTAATGTCACACATTTGCCAATCATATTGAGAGTCCATTTGTAACGACCTCTCAATTCTAACACTTTCTACGAACAATATTTGATCAAATATTGTACTATGAAGCGAATTTTCATCTACAATAATCTGAGACACAAAATATACAAACTTCATATTGACTTAATGACTTGTTACACTTTCACACTACCTACGTATTATTACTGTATGTCCGCAACGTTTACTACTGGAGGTTGGAACTAACTATCTATCTATCTATCTATCTCATATTGCAACTAACTATCTATCTCTTTATCTACTGAGTTTTACTTAACAATTTCTCAACGATTACTCACTGTGAGACACTTCTTTCGGCATCCCTTTATTCATTGCCTTTTATAATTTTATCTAAAGTAGACATTGTTACCAGTATATCTGGTAATGTATGAAGATGTGTGCATGTGTGTATTGTTTTGAAGAATTCATAAAGCGAACATTTGTTTCTTTAAAAGTGGACACTGTTACCGATATCTCTGGCAATGTCCGCATACTACAATAGCGACCCTAGTCTATAGATAAAATATAAAGGATTGTATTGTGAATATTTGTTAGAGATAACCCATTTTAATTCTAAAGATGATTGCGGACAATAGTACCGAGTACAAATTTCTAACTTTGTAAAACGATGAGCTATGAAAAAATTAATTAGATATTTGAAAAGCTTGAAAAAACGCGATTCTAAAAAGTGTAAATTTTTTTTTTTAGAAATTTTTCTAGGCTTGCACCGAAATTATTTCCGATTGATGAGCAAAAAAAAAAGGACATTTCCAGGAAAAAAGGTCTATACCTGGTCCAGCTCTCTCCTATACCCACTACTAAATTAATTTGACGTTCATTTGGGAATTTTAATTTCAAAAGCTTGCAACAACGTACAAAGTTGCTGATTTTAAGACTTAAATATTATTTTTAGTACACGTGTTATTTTTGAGAAATATAATATTATATGACTTACTTAACGATGGTAGGTGATTAAAGTAGTTGTTTTCAAACGTCTTCTGTAATTTCGGCACACTTTTATAACACAAAACGCCATTTTGAGGCACAAAATTTTACACTTAGCACAACTGTCAGACACGATGACTCAATCGGTACTGAGCGGTGGTAAAGTTCAAGTCAGGTAACTTTTACACAACATTTTTTTCGACGTGGTCGCTTAGCTCTATCTAGAGTGTATATAATCAAAGGTTTTTCCATCTAAATATACCTAAACAGAACTGGCCACTCGTTAGGTACAGCCTCACAAATACCATCGGCTAAGTAAATAAATAAAAAATAAATAAAAAAACAACTTGAAACTTGGTACAAATAATCTTCAAAACACTTGTATGGATGGGTCTACTAAAACTTACTCAGCAGGTGGCCAAACTAAGTATTTTTTAAAGAACAACCCACAGATCTTTTATGTTCTGTGGAACAACCCTTAAGCAATTTTCACGGGGGTACAATATTTATACATTTTCGAACTTCTGACTCACGGGGGTAGGTAACTACGGGGTTAAAAATATAATAAAAGATAAACTCTTTGCGTAACAAATTGCGTAAATTTAATTCCACAACATAGTGGACATGGTGTTCTTGCACGACCTGATAGGAGGCCGTCTGGACAGTCCGGCGTTGCTTGGCATGTTGAAGCTCAACACCCCAGTTAGAAGAACACGACACACTGAACTCCTCTGTTGTCCCTTTTATAGAACTAATTACGCCAGAAACTCTGTAATTAGTAGAATTTCATCAACCTATAATAAAACCTTCTCATCAATTGACTTGTTTAAACATAATAGAACCTTTAAAACCTTATTGAAAAAACAAATAATGCATTATTAATGTTTGTAAGTGGTTATCAATTGTGATGTTTTTAATGTACACAACATGCTCATACACCCCCCCCCCCCCCCACACACACACTACGAAATGTTTGAGTGTATAACAGTGGTTCTTCTGTATATATTGGTTATAATTAGGGAAATCTGTAATTAGCCTTTTTTAAGATTAATACATTATATAGGTAAACTTATTGTATATGCTGTTGATTTTCTTTCTTTCTAAATAAATAAATTTGCCCCACCCCTGCCCACTTTCACGGTATAAAAAGTAGCCTATGTGCTATTCTGATATATAAGCTATAACATTGTAAAGTTTCATCAAAATCCGTCCAGTAGTTTTTGCTTGAAAGAGTAACAAAATCCACACATACATCTGGATGTTTCCTTATTATTGCGCATCTAAATTAATTAATTCTGTAGCAGGTATGATCAAAGGATTTCGCATGACAAGCTGGGATGAGTGATTTGTACCATCTTAGAATTGAAAGCTTATTCGCTTTGAGTTCAAAATGTAGTCGATTTTCATTATTACAGGTGTCTTAAACACTCTGTTTGATATTTAACACCTCATGACAAGCTACAAGTCTATCGCTATAACTACTGAACGGATTTTAATGCAGTTTTGAAGATCATATCACAAATAAAAGAGACTAGATGACCGGAGCGAATACCTCGCACCGTTAGTTCAACTGATATTTTTTTTACAAAATAAATACCTAAATTAGTCTAATTTTAAAAGAAACTTTAATTACTTTGTTTATTTTTCGTCATTAGAGGGATTTTTGGTAGAGATTTTTCGCCACATGACCCATGGATTGCTCGGCCCGAGAATGTCTGGGGCAGGAATTCGTGTATGGCTCCGCGTATGGGTCGAGCATTTTTGGCTGCGCATTTCTGCAAACTTCTTTAGGCGCGCGCTATATAGGTTTTATAAATTAAAAATCACTGTTATTCATAGTTTTAAGTTTTCACTTCTGTCGGCAGTCAAATAGTATGGCAAATAGAGGTTTCGATTCCTACATCCGACCATGTAGGTACGAATGGGTTTTTTTAACAAAAAAAAATCTTTGTACATTATCCGACAAACCGTTCAAAGAGGCTTTTCCATCTATATATCTCAACAGAGCTTCGTTAGGTATAGCCACAAAAAATCATTGGCTAAATAAAAAAGACTTTGTCTTCTACTGGATACCCTGTGGCCGACAACGGGACCCGGGAGCTGTAAGGCAACCGGTGACGAATAAAAAAAAATAAAAGCCAAGCATTCGTCCAATCTCCGGCCGGTCGCCGTACGGTCCACCGAAATCGACCACAGACTCGTCCAATCCTTATCGCGCGGCCCACGGCCACCATCCATTTTTAAATCGTTGTATTTGTGGTTGAATTCGATGACCGGAACGATCTCTCTCTCACACACACACACACACACATCCACGCGCCTTTGTTTAGTCGAATTTTGTGTGTCTGTGTGGGTGAGTGAATTGCATGTGATCTAGATCGTATGATATACCTACCTACATTGCTAATCGTTCATACGGCGGCCGGACCGAAAATTTTCTGTGAGATACCGGACCAGTGCGTTCAAAACTTTCCCGGTCGAAGTTCGGGCGGATAGTTAGTGATACCATATTTTTTGGCAAAGCAAGAACCGTAAAAATTAATAATCAATCAAAAAAGTTAGCTAGTTCACCAAAAACGATAACTGTCACAGAAAATCAAGATATATTTACTTTATCGCTCCGTGGAGAAGTAAGTTAGGAAAAGTTTGTCTAAATAACAAATATGCCCTAAATCATACAATACTGTTACAATATTGAATTACAGTAGCATAAACGATTTGGGAAACTTTCAGTGGTTTCAGAATATCAAATAATTTCATGATATGGCTGAAGTGAGAGGAAATGCTGGTACTTTTATTGAACATATAAAAAATGTATTGATCGATGGAAATATTAAAAGTACACACAATCGGCGAGCATGTATGAAAGGTATGATGAATATAAAAGAAGCGAAAGAGGTATGTCGGGATCGTAACAAATGGCATTCGATTGTCTCTCTGCCTACCCCTCTTGGGATGAAAGGCGTGATGATAGACCATATACTGATTTTTCAGAATATCAATTTTTTTCATTATGACTTTTATGCCTTCCGGTGAGGCCAGAGATAGTGGTAATAAATACGACGTATACCCAGTTACTTTACTTTTTTATACTAACTCACTGCCTTTCTCTTTTTTTATACCTACTGACTTAGTCGTTGGGGCGGGGCCATACGACGCAATCGGTCTCGTGGCTGCCTTGTATTAACGCTAACCGTAAGATAGTACCATTCACTTCCGCCGGTCATTCCTGAAGGGAATGCCCAAACCTAAGCGACACCTTGCAAGGTAAGAGTGGGGTTGAGGACCCCTAGGACCAGAGGCAGTAATGTAAGACGGAGTGTATCAACGTTTCGAAAATGAATTACTAAGAAGAAAGATCAAAAACTTATCGGTCGACTGTGTGAGAGGGGCAGGCTTTCTCGCCACAGCTTCCTCAATGATACCATCAAAAGGGATCTTGCGTCCATAAGTCCCTGCTCTCCTAGAGCCATCGGGAAAAATCCGCGATGATGGCAAGAGACCCGATGCAATGACTCTGATTCCCTTGGGAGCGAGGTCGGGCCCTTGTATGGGATGCTACGTGCGTGGACACATTAGCCCTGTCTCATCTCAGGGAAACAGTAATCAAAGCGGGAGCTGCGGCGGAAATCGCAGAGTCCAACAAACGGCGCAAATATAGTTCAAGTGCTATTTGGTGTAGAAACTTTAGGTCAAATTCCAAAAAGTTTATTAAAGACTGATCGACCCCACGACTGATCATCTCTTCTGGTGACAAGAGGGCTCGCTCCTTCCTCGCTCAACAAATCACCATCGCGATTCAGCGGGGAAATGCCACTATTTCACACGGGTCTAGTTTATTTAGTTATTTATGATTTGATTAGTTTTAAGGTTTTTTAAACCAGTTACTTTAAATTCATATATATAGCACAAGCCTTAACCATTCGGCCATCGATATAGCCTAGCTTAGTTACGTATAGTCTCACAAACCCTGGTACCGGTAACACAATTCTAGGAGCTGTAAGGCAATCCGTAAAGATATTAATTTAAAATCCTAAATATTTCAGGAATAAATCTATCTTAGATCACTCCTTGCAAAGTCACCTACCTGCCTGTAAAAATTCCCATCTAAGTTGGTACTGCGGTTTCGAAGATTAGTCAAAAAGACAGATTCACCTAATTGTGTAGTATGTGGTCAGTTGGAGGATCTTCTTCTTTGGCTTCGCCTTATACCGTTACGCGGGTTCGGCTTTCCCAATCATGCGGGGCCATTTGCTTCGCTCTTCTTGCGTCCCTCATGTCATAATGGATAAATGGTCCTTCGCCAAGTGGTTTTTGGGGCTTTCCTCTTCTCCTCTTGCACAAAAAATTAAAAGCTTCGTGATAGATTATGAAAGAGAAAACGGGGGAAAAATTAATCCTTTATTTTACCACTCATATTTGCTATTCAATAAAACCAATTGAAATAATAACGGCTATTTCACTTAGATATATTGAATAAGTAACTATAGAATAGTTTATCCCATACAAATTACAGACCCTTAAGCAGAAGTGGAAGAAGGAGACTTTTGACATTTAATTTATGATGAAAAATATTAAAGATCACTCATGTGTCTGCAGTACGGTATCGAAAGATATAATTATGAGAAAACTCGTAAGTTAAAAAAGCCTTTCGGACTAGAGTAAATAAATACCATGTAGTTTCTCTTTATATATTTGTCCATAATTTCTACGCAAACGCAGGAAAAAAGTCCTAAAACCCACTTAATAAAGTTCTACCGTATTATTGAGGTTTTTCTTTGCAACATTTCCCCTGAAGCTACTCGTTACCATTGTCGAGTAAAATAAAGGTACCCAGTACGTTTACTTATTAAGTTTTACTCGATTACAAAAGATTTTTGCTGAGCTTATGGCAATGGAAGAGAATGGCGTGGTGTGAATGATAATAATGTTGTACTAGTTATCTTTGATTGTTTGTAATTTTTTTTTCACGCTAAAACGGAGCAACATATCGACTAGAGCTGGTCATTATTGTCAAAAAGCGTTTCAAGAAACTATTTTTCGCAATGTAACTAAACGCTATTTCTGCCAGAAGGGAATACAGTTACTAAAAAAAACACGTTTCTTATTACACTAAGGCGCACGACGTGGAAGCGGCCGCCAACCAACGAACGGTGAATGTAGATATTGAAGTATTAACTCAAAACTATTTCCGAAACGCTTTTTTTAAGTAACTGTATCGGTGGTCTCTTAAAATGGACCGTAATGATTATGCCCATTAGACTGATATTGTACTGACTCACAAATTAATGGGTTTTTAAATGAACGAATTACGATTTACGCCTTAGGAACAAAAAAGCGTTCTTTTTGATCTGTAACATATTTTCTCTCGCTGTCTTGCAATCTGTGGGAGTAAGATTTTTTGTAGATCATTTTATTCTACACAAATCTTACCTACATCATTTTGTTATATCTCTGACGGATTAGTCAGTATACGCCATGAGAACTAGCTGGGGCTAACTTTTTTCCCAACTTGATTCACTTATACCATTAATGCTCAGCTCCGGTGAATCAACCTATCTAATAGTGAAAACCGCAACCAAATCCGTAGACTAGTTTTTGCGGAAAAAGGGCATAGACAGACAGACATACGCTGCGGGTGATTACGAATACAATGTGTTTAACCGTTGATAGAAAATAACGGTTTTTTTTAGTTTTTAAGCAATTAATACATACCTACGGAACCCTAAAACATCTATTAACAGTAAATCGAAGCTAATTAAAGAATTACTTTTCGCAAAAATCGCTTCAAGGAACAAAGAAATAAAAGCTTTTATTTAATAAATTATTACAAGCTTTTTAGGTTAAATATAACTTAATAAAAAAATCGTTTGACATTTAGGCAGGAATAAGAGAAACTAACACATCTTCACACATATCTTTAAACCTTGCGGTAAAGCCAGAGGCACTATTTGTTACAGTGTTTTGCACTCCTATTGTTTTTTTTTTTTTTTTTTTTTTTTTTTTTCTTCACGGGTTGCTTTACAGCTCCTGAAACCGTGTTACGGTTCCAGGGTACCCAGCGGAAGACCTAGTCTTCCTCGTTTAGCCGATGGTATTTGTGAGGCTATATCTAACGAGTGGCTAGTTCTGTTGAGATATATTTAGATGGAAAAGCCTCTAAGTGTGGTTTGTCGGATTATGTACATAAGTTTTTAATTAAAAAACCCATTGGTACATGGCCGGGATCCGGGATCGAACTCCTATTGTGTCACTTCTTTAGGCGCATTGGGTTATTTTTGGTAGGGGAAAATCTTATGGACACAAAAGCCCATATCAGGATTGCCCGGCCTGAGTATGCTCGACCCGAGAATCTCCGGGCAGGAATTCGTGTACTGGCTTCCACTTATGTCTGGGTCAGGCATTTTTGGCCGGCAATTCTCGGTGTTATTTTAAAGTAAAAGTTATGACTGTATTCTTAGTTTTAAGTTTTCACTTCTGTCGGCAGTTCCTATGACTGCCTATGCCTTTTTTTAAGGAGTGATGAGGCCGGCTTTACGTGTTCTCCGAAGCACTAATACATAATTCTTAAAGAACATCTATTCTATCACGACTTTCATCCCAAGAGTGGTAGGCAGAGACAATCGGATGCCATTTGTTACGGTCCTGACATACCTCTTTCGCTTCTTTTATATTCATCATACCTTTCATACATACTTGGCGATTGTTTTTATATATGTTTAATAAAAGTATAGGTTGTCTTCTACCAGCATTTCCTTTCACTTCAGCCATATAAACCTTTAAACCTTTTTAGTCAATCTTTCATCCTTCATTCTTTAAACGTGTCCAAACCAGCGTAAACTACTTCTTTTAGTCACAACACCAATTAGGCTATTGACGAGGAAGCCTTATTGAATGAAGTCTTATAATTTCGTAAGATGACTGACTTAATTAATGTAAATTAAATTCCCAATTCAAATAATTTTAATTTAGCCTATTTAATTAATTATTCTAATAATTTAGGATAATGTAATTTTTCCTCGAAAAAAAATTTTTTAATCAGATCTACAGTTAATACCAGAGATCCCAGAGGGGTTGGAACCTCGCAAAAACTACTGAACGTATTTTGTCGCAGTTTTCACTATTAGATAGGTTGATTCAACGGGAAGGTTTTCGAGTATTAAACATGGACCTATCATATTTAGGAGCTGAGTATTAATAGTATAAGTGAATCAAGTCGGGGGAAAAGTGCTACCGATGGTATTTGTGAAGTTTTACCTAACGAGTGGCCAGTTCTGTTGAGGTATATTTAAATGGAAAACCCTTTAAATGTGTCGGATTATGTATATAAGATTATAATTAAAAAATCCGGGATCGAACCGTAGTCTGCGTAGGTATAACCACACTTTAACCACTCGGCCACTGATGCATCTTATTACTTTTTTTTTCTTTACGTGTTGCTTTACAGCTCCCGGTAACCGTTAGTCGGCCCCAGGGTACCCAGTGAAAGACAAAGTCTTCCTCATTTAGCCAATGATTTTTTGAGGCTATACCTAACGAGTGGCCAGCTCTGTTGAGGTATATAGATGGAAAAGCCTGTTTGTACGGTTTGTCGGATATGTACATAGAGTTTTTTTTAAATAAACCCATTGGTACATGTTCGGATGTAGGAATCTTATTACTTATTTGGTTCAATGAGAAATTATAGCTATCCGGCCATTTCCTCGCATACTTTTTCAAATACTTGGACCTCCTGAAAAACCCCTGTAAATCTCTATAAGAGGCACTCTGAGAGACTTCCCGTGTCACATCGCTGGAGGCGAAATGACAAAAAATGCCCAGACATCCATTTAAATAAGACGCAAGGAAGTTTTGGCACTTTTTTTTCTTAATTTCCTAATGGCGGAAGAAGGAAAATGAAAGAGTCGTAATACGGATTTCCTTTTGGTTCTATTTTAGTTTTTCTTGTGATTGTCTTGAAGACTGATGTGTGAGGGCATTTACATCTTTGTGGACGAATAATTGTAACAATATCCACATATAATCGATATAGCGTATTTGGAAGAGCATCTATTTTCCTTAAGAATATATGTTTGAGAGTATCCGTAAAGTTGGCGTCCGCCGTACGGCTTGCGGTTCTTCTTAAAGTGGACACTGTTACATGGTGTCTCTGCGGCCACACCACAAGCTATAAGCCGTGAAGAATTTTTGTCTGTATTTCTGTCTTACAATGTGTCCATTATAGGATCCGAAACGGCTAAACTTTTAATGGCAATTTTTTTATTTATTTTTTTCTTCACGGGCCGTGTTACGGTTCCAGAGTACCCAGCGGAAGACCAAGTCTCCCTCGTTTAGCCGATGGTATTTGTGAGGCTATATCTAACGAGTGGCTAGTTCTGTTGATTTAGATGGAAAAGCTTTTAGTTTGTCGGATTATGTAGGTACCACAATTTCAACAATAATTTACAATTTAGTTTTCATCTCATCGTTGATAATACTCAAACCCTAAAAAGGAAAACACAAAATTTCCAATACATATTTTCCTAAAGAAAAATTCGGGTTTGTAATAAAAATTCACGTATTTTTGTCATTTTTCGTTAAACAAAGGCTTCATTGTATTTGTAGGAATTTCTGAAAATCAATTCGTATTCACTGAAAAATGTTTGTCCAAACAACAAAAATAATAAAAAATTGTGGCATTGAACTTTTTCCTAACTTATTTATACCGATCTCGATTATAAACACTCTTTGCTTCGTTAGTGGTGTCAATATTGTTGTCATAGTTCAACTGATCTCCAATAGATGGCGTCTTTTACAAAATAAATGAATTAGTCTAATTTTAAAACAAACCTTTAATTTTTGTTTATATTTCGTCATTTAACATTAACTTTGTTACAGTATTAAGGAGCGCCTTTTAACGTTACATGCTTCACAAACTGTCTTAGTTTCAAAATTTTAATAGCATTCGAAAGATATTTGAAGCTATATGAAAATGAGTTACACCTAAGTTTTATGAAGCCCCTGTAAGTCATCAATTTCACGCGTATTTTCAACCGATTTTGCGACTCGACTTCTCTTAATTTATTTACTAATGTACCATTTTCTCGTATTTATCATATAGATTTTAACTACAACTTACTATTTTTAATAGTTTTTGTATAATACTGGAAGAGCAAATGACCGTTGTGTGTATTTTCGCAATACCGATTTTTTTAAATCGTTCTTTCTCATGTTTTACGTACGTGAGTCTTGGCCTATCTTATCTTATGTTTGGTTATTTTATCGATTCTTTTTGCAGTGTATCCACACATTCTACGTAAAGACCGCATTTCCACTGCATTTATTGCGAGAAAAGTTGTTTTTTTAACAATAAGGGAATGTAGATTTATTATTTACCTTTATATTAGAGCCACACCCAATTATTCTCGTAAATAGGAACAATCGAAACTTATACCAAATTAACCCAATTTCTAGTTCGTTGTTTTATAGACCCGCATAATTTGATTTTGACTTCCCTCTCAGTTCACTTCCGTATGGAAGACGTTCATTACTCAAAAATAATTGAGCAAGTGTATGTAATTATGTACAGTTGAAAGTTTGATCAAAATTCATTTAGCAGTTTTGGTGTTTTGTGTGACATTTTTTTCTTCACGGTTTGCCTTACAGCTCCTGAAACCCTACGGTCCCAGGGTATGGTATTTGAGTGGCCAATTCTGTTGAGGTATATTTAGATGGAAAAGCCTCTAAGTGTGGTTTGTCGGATTATGTAAGTACATAAGTTTTTAATTAAAAAACCCATTGGTATATGGCCGGGATCCGGGATCGAACCTGTGGTCTGCCAAGTTAGCCACCATGGATTGTGCGCCCTGAGTTTGCTCGACCCGAGAATCTCCGGGCAGGAATACGTGTACTGGCTTCCAAGAGGTAAAGTTTGTGAGGTTGTAGGGGGTAATCTACTGAACAGATTTTGAAAATTCTTTCATTATTAGCATAACTACTTTATCCCCGAGCGCTATAGGCTATATTTTATTATGTTCGAAAATATCCACGGGCGGAGCCGGGGACGGAAAGCCAGTGATACATATAATTTTAAAGATGACGTTGATTCCACGTAATGCCATGGCGACCGACGCACAATTTCCGTCGTGACATGATGGGGAATCCGGTTTAATCCCGCCCGCGCTGTGATAGTTGTGATTCGTTTGTGATTAATAAGACATGTCACGTTTTACGTGCCCACCGAAGTTCGACAACTTTCAAATAACGCTTTATCCATTGCGTTATCGAGGCTGCTAACAAAGCTTTGTTTTAAGCCTACATTGAATGTTAAAATAAATACTTCAAACATTCGTGTATAACATTTTCATTAAGCTTTTGTACTCCCTGACAAAATTAACATTTCATTATGTTTCAATGAAATACGACTCGTACCTACTTAATTTATGCAAGCGACAATATAACAATTTTTATACATGTAAATATGCTTATAACTACTTATCTATTAGAGACAGATATATATGCTACCGCGGACTTTTTTGTAGATCATTTTATTCTACACAATTCTTTCCTACATTATTTTGTTATATCTCTGACGGATTAGACAGCATACGCCATGAAAACTCGCTTTGGCGAACTCCGATATGATTCTCTAATAGTGTTAATGTTCAGCTCCTAAAAATGATAGGTTTAATATTCGTAAACCTTCATAATGAACCAGTAGTTATCTATCATCACGTCTTTCATGTCAAGAGGGGTAGGCAGAGACAATCGAATGCCATTTGTTACGATCCTGACATACCTCTTTCGCTTCTTTTATATTTATCATATCTTTCACACATGTTCGGCGATTGTGTGTACTTTTAATATTTCCATCGATCTTTTTTTTTTTATATTTTCAATAAAAGTACACCTAGGTCGTCCTCTGCGAGCATTTCCTTTCACGTCAGCCATATAAACCTTTTTAGTCAATCTTTCATCCTTCATTCTTTCAATGTAGTTTATTTGAAGAGTTCTCGATTTCTCCAGGATCCCATCATCAGATCCTGACCTGATGACGATGGGACAACCTGTGAAGTACCCTTTCAAACAAAAAAAAAATCGGTCCAGGCAAAAAAGGACACAGACAGACAGACGGGACTTGGGAGTTTGTTTTATGTAGTGATGATGATTTGTGATAGTTATGAATAATAAATTGTCTAATATAAATATCAAAGGAAATTTCTGAATTGGTCCGATTCCAATTTGACCCTAATCACAATTTGACAAAGTGAGTTCGTCCCACAGTAGTTAGCATAATATTTTGTAACTTCTCTTGGAAACTTTACCTACCTACTCTATTTATAAAATGTCTGTCTGTCTGCCGAATTTGGTATGTAGGTAATCACTATGTTCTTTAATAAGAGTCGGGACTGCCATACATTAAAATGAAAACAAACTTAGGGCTAAAAGGTACTGCCAACCTAACAACATCGTTCTGTGGATTGGTAAAGAAATATTTGCTATCTCTGTCATCTGTATATGGCGTGAAAGAGATGGCGATACGACGCCATTAGTATTGGCTTATTTTTTCTAGCCCAAATTTTTTGTTCTAAGTTGCGCCAGTCTGATACTAATAATAAAGCTGAAGTGTTTGTTTGAACACGCTAATCTCTGAA
This sequence comes from Nemapogon koenigi, assembly GCA_963924495.1. Lineage (NCBI taxonomy): Eukaryota > Metazoa > Arthropoda > Insecta > Lepidoptera > Tineidae > Nemapogon > Nemapogon koenigi. Next base: position 4,971,741 of record OZ004657.1, on the reverse strand, counting down.
ACTATCTGTCGGATTTGAAAAACGCTTTAGGGGGGGGGGGGTTAAATGTGGTCTCATACAACGCGTACGAAGTCTCACTGCTATTTTCGTTTAAGGGTACGTTGGACCTGTTTCAAACGCATACCAAATTGTTCAGAAAAAAAAATTAATCAATTCTGGCTTAGGAACATATATCCGCAAAATTCGTATAATCCCGTAATTTTAATAAATAAGTCCAAATTTATTTATTAATGCTGTCAGAGGCAATTTCAACGTGACAGTAACCTTTGTTTGAGTCAAAGAAAATAATCGGCATTGGGTAACGTTTGTTTGAGCCATGAATTGCGTTTTATTTTTTGTAATAATAAAACTCAGGACAACTCCAATTCATATAATTACCTAAATAACACAGAAGAATATTTTTGTTTTCTATGCAGTTTTATAATAAGTTTTGCATACAGACGACAAGTTGTCAACTAATTTGTTTAATACTACTATAATCACGGGATAAAAAAGCTACTTTGAAAATTTATTATGAAAAAACTATTAGAAAACAAAAATATAAGTATTTAAATTAGTTTCTTAATAGAACTTAATCTTTGAACTAAAAAGATGAGACAGAATGATTATAATAATTTAATAGCCCAATTCTTGAAAAAAGTTACGTGAAATTTAACATCACGCTATCTACCCAAGGGGATGAATTTTATTCCTAATACAACGCGTACGAAGTAGCAGGCAATCAGCTAGTAGTATATACATAATTACTCCATTACGACATCGCCGTGACGGTCGGATTTTCTATGTCGACTACCTATCCTAAAGCCTATGTAACTTTCTCCTTCTTTAATCAGATAATTAAAGGTTTAAATTCAGTTTTTAACAGCAAAGTCACATGGCTTTTCCATTTTTAAAGACCAAGCCGGTTATTACTATTCGATCAAAGAATGTTTTACTCTTTAATTATTTTTCTTGCAATTACAAACAGACAGGGTTTAATGAACTAACTATGTATAATAAAGTTTTCTTTAATTATCGTCTAGCCCAGGGTTTTCCAGCATTTTCCAGCTACGGAGGCCTAGGATGTTTAGGAGAGGAGCATTTCGGGGAAAACCCAGCAAGGTTTTATGGAGTATGCTTCTAATCCTAACAAAATTATCTAGGAAATAATTGTATAGATTAAATCTATCTATCTATCATCACGCCTTTCATCCCAAGAGGGGTAGCCAGATACAACCGAATGCCATTTATTACGATCCTGACATACTTTTTTCGCTTCTTTTATATTCATCATACCTTTGATACATGCTCGGCGATTGTGTGTACTTTTAATATTTCCATCGATCAATACATTTTTTACATGTTCAATAAAAGTATACACCTAGATCGTCCTCTGCCAGCATTTCCCTTAACTTTAGCCATATAAACCTTTTTAGGCAATCTTTCACTCAGCATTCTTCTCTAATGACATAGCGCTAAATACGGCATTACCACTGCATTTATCTTACTTTCATGCTTCTTATTACATAGACAAGTCTCGCTTCCATAAATAAGTGATAGAACTAAAATAGCATTATGTATATAAATTTTACTTTTAGTTGTGTATTTTTAACCGACTTCCAAAAAAAGAAGGAGAAGGTTCTCAATTCGGACCGTTTTTTTTTTTTTTTATGTATGTATGGACATCGATTACTCCGCCACTCGTGAACCGATTTTGATGGTTTCTTTTTTAATCGACAAATAATTCTTCCGGATTGGTCCCATTTTTATCTCATAAAAATTGGTTCATTAGTTTTTCAGAAATTTTGAAAAAACTGACCTTATAAGTCAATTTTTCGTAATATCTCGATGAAATATGTACCGATTTTGACGACTTATTTTTTTAAGGATATAATAATTTCTCGACGTTATCTCACAGTCATTGCATACATTGTTTAGTCCACCAAATACCTTGATAAGCAGTTATAAGTATATGTAGGTATTCAAATTGTTGTACCCGTGCAAATACAGGGCTAACGTAGTCAAATTTAATTGCAATTTTAACATATTAAGAGCAGACACCAATCAAACTTCAAAAAGAAGCCCCTAAGCTATAATTCAATAAGAAAGTTGAGGAAATTGACGGTTTTGACTAACAACTTTTTAATGAGATTAATATTAGACATTCCAATTTCATGAAAATTATTAGTCATGACACTTTTATAATCAGAACATGACGTCGAACTCTCTATACCAGGAAGGCCAATTAATTTGAGAACGATACAGAAAAATGTAGTGCAAATTATGATGTTGTGTTTAGAATTTAACTACGAGACCATAATGTAACAGCAAGTGACACATCTAGGTCCATTAGGTGCAGCAACAGGCTTTTGCCAGTTCAGTTTAAGGCTTTAACATCTGTCAATAACCTTTTTTTTGCTACCCTGAGAGACAAATAATAACGCAAATAAAAAAATATTGCTGCGGATGGTATTTGAACCATGTGCATCCTGCGCTACATTTAACCGCTAGACCACCATCGATACAAAAATTGACAACTTCGAGGCTTTTCTCTGATATAATTTTCAGCAGTAAACAGATGCAAATTACTGAATTTCTGAAAAATTACTAAACCGATTTTCGTCATTATGTCTGTGGCCGGTTTTTGTAGATTAGTTTATTCTACACAATTATTAATAATGATCAGGCGAGGGGATACATCTTTAATAAATTGGCATTTGAACCCCACGGACCTAGAGTTTTTACACCAAACGGCACAAAGCTTTCAATAATTGACTCCTTTCAAAATCGGTTCACAATAAAATAAAGTACTTACTCAAAAAAATTAACTCCCGTGTAAAATGAATGTTTTGAAACTTACCTGAAAATAAAAAATACAATCTAAATAAAATAGCATTACAGCTTCGCGCTTCCTGGGTTCAACAATTTGAATAGGTACCTACATAAATACGCTTATAACTACTTATCTATTAGAGATAGACATATGCTACAGCAGACTTTTTTGTAGATCATTTTATTCTACACAATTATTTCCTACATCATTTTGTTATATATCTCTGACGGATAAGACAGCATACGCCATGAAAACTCGCTGATGAAACTTTTCCTCCGACTTGATTCACTGATACTATTAATGTGCAGCTCCTAAATGAGATTGGTTCATGTTCCAATAGCGAAAACAGCAACAAAAGTTTTTGCATGAAAATGACACAGACAGACGCGGCGGGGGGACTTTGTTAGGGATCCGTACCCAAAGGGTAAAAACGGAAACCCTATTACCAGAGACTCCGCTGTCCGTCCGTCTGTCTGTCTGTCCGTCTGTCACCAGGCTGTATCTCATGAACCGTGATAGTTAGACAGTTGAAATTTTCACAGATGATGTATTTCTGTTGCCGCTATAACAACAAATACTAAAAAACAGAATAAAATAAATATTTAAGGAGGCTCCCATACAACAAACTTGATTTTTTTTGCTCGATATTGATAACGGCAATAGGTAGACGCTTGAAATATTCACATAATATTTAGTTATATATACAATTTAAAAAAAAAAATTAAATTAAAATAAAATTAATATTTAGGGGGGGCTCCCATAAAACATACATGAGTTTTTTTTTTGCCGTTTTTATAGATAATGGTACGATTGGCCGGTTTTTTTTATAATATTAGCGAAACTAGGCTACTTTTCGTTGTTTTGTTAAAAATCAATAATAGAAAATCATACAAGATTTTTTTTTTATAAATATCACAGTAATAAATTCTTATTAAACGTTGACGGGTAACATAAAAGGCTAAAAGCACAATTCCTTTTACTAAGAAAAACAGCGCCAATATTTTCAACAAAGAAAAACACCTTTTAACAATGAGCGTGTGAATTTCAAGAATTTTCCTCAAAAATAATGGAAAAATTGTGTAAAATTCAATATTAACAGTGTCAAGGGTGATATTTGGTATCGTGTGAAAAAATAAAAACCAGCCAAGTGCGAGTCGGACTTGCACATGGCGGGTTCCGCACACTCAATAGTGTGCAGTAAGGGGCCATAGTAATAAACACTCTGTGAAAATTTCAAGTGTCTACCTATTACGGTTTAAAAGATACAGCCTTGTGAAAGACGGCCGGACGAACGGACGGACAGCGGAGCCTTAGTAATAGGGTTTCCGATGTCAATTCAATTCAATTCAATTCGGTAGGTAAAGTAAAAGTTAAGGTATGCTGAATCCAAAACCGTTTCGAGATATTGGTTTAATAATCCGTATTTTTCAATTTATAACTCTTAAAATCGTGAGATTGTCTTTATTTTTTCAAAAACAAATAATTTACTTAACCTACATTTCACATATGATTGACGTCATTATATCGGCTAAATAAAAGCAAAATATTTACTTGTCAACTTGTCTACCAATGTTACCCTGTTACTATATATACTACTATTTCAGTAGTTTTTATAACTAATCTAGTTTATTATTTAGGAAGATATATTATTTATATATATATATATTTAGATATATATTTTTTTATGGTAGGATATTCTTTGACCTTTGTATATATTTTGTATCACAACAACTATGCAGACTACGGTATAAAAGCCGTAAAAATGTGTTTCTTTGTTGATGTTTTAATATGTTTTATGTAGAAGTGGTAGGTTTTGGTAGATTTTGTAGGATTTAGAGACGGCAACACTGTTGTTTGTTAAATGTCAAAGTCAAAGAACACAGATGTTCTTTTTTCTGTACCAACATATCAAAGGTATTGAAGTATTCAGCCGACAAAATGACGTCATCAGTGCTAAAACTTTGATAATTTATTATAAAAAAACTACTGTATAGAAATCAAAAATATTCAAATTCGTTTCTTAAAATAGCTTAATCTTTAAAATAAAAATATAAAAATCGTACCTTAGCTTTTACTTTACATACCGAATTCAAAATATATTTATTTCGTAGGTACACAAGGCACACTTGAAACAGTCAATTAGAAATACAATACACTTTTGAATTAGCAGATTAACAGTAAAATACAATTTATATAATAAAATGTCTAAATAATATGTCACTAAAATACAATTACAATTAAAAAAAACAAAATTGAAACATGAAATCGATAGTTAAAAATTAATTTATATGCCTATCTAATTATTGAAACGAGACAGCCTGCCAGAACGATCACAAGCTATGCCCACGGAAGGTTATCATCCAAGTACTCAGATATCTTATAATAACTTTTGTTAATTAATTTAAGTTTTATTGTAACTTTGAATGCATTAAATGGTAGATTTTGTATGTCAGAGGGGACCTTATTATAAAATTGGATACATAACCCCTTATAGGAATTTTTGATTTTGTGAAGTCGACTCACACAACCCACAAGTTTATCTTTATTTCTAGTATTGACGGTCTCTAATTCTTTTATATGAATCAATGTTCTTTTTGACATAAATTAAATTTTCAAATATATATTGTGAAGGAAAGGTGAGAATTCCATAGTCCTTAAACTTATCTCTAAGAGACACTCTTGGTTTCAATTTTTGGTACGCAACCTTAAAAATGTGGACATTGTTACAAATGTCATGATGGAAATTTTATCTGCTTAGTGTTTTTCTATTCTGAAGGCGTAATAATATTTTCATAGGACTAAACCAATAATTTTATAATTCTTAGGACCCAAAAACAACCACTTTGTTAAAATACCAAAATGTAGATTAGGTTCAGTTAGGTGCCCTAAAATAGTCTTAATTAATGTACATACATAATCCGACAAACCACACTTAGAGGCTTTTCCATCTAAATACCTCAACAGAACTGGCCACTCGTTAGTATAGCCTCACATACCATCGGCTAAACGAGGGAGACTTGGTCTTCCACTGGGTACACGGTCTCGGGAGCTGTAAGGTAACCCTTGAAGAAAAAAATATAAAAATAATAATAAAATTCGAAAATGTATTTTGTTTGTTTGATTCTCCTTCTTTCACTCCAAAACGAAGCAACGGATTGACGTGATTTTTCGCACAATTCTGGAGAGTGATAATGGCCGCGTCTGTCTGTTTGTCTGTGCCGCTTTCAAGCAAAAACTACTGAATGAATTTTGTTGCTGTTATTGCTATTAGGTTGATTCAAAAGGAATTATCATGTTTAGGATCTGAGCATTAACAGTATAAGTGAATCAAGTCGGAAAAAAAGTTAGCCTCCGCGAGGTTTCATGGTGTATACTGTCTAATCCGTCAGAGATATAACAAAATTATGTAGAAACGAATTGTGTAGAATAAAATGATCTACAAAAAAGTCCGCGGTAGCATATACCTATCTCTAATGGATAAGTAGCTATAAGCGTATTTATGTAGGTACCTATTCAAATTTTTGTATGTTTGAACAAAGGTTTGAACCCAGGAAGCGAGAAGCTGTACCTAATGCTATTTTATTTACATTGTATTTTTTATTTTCAGGTAAGTTTCAAAACATTAATTTTACACGGGAGTTAATTTTTTTGAGTAAGTACTTTATTTTATTAACCGACTTCCAAAAAAAGAACGAGAAGGTTCTCAATTCGGACAGTCTGTTTTTTTTTTATTATGTATGTATGGACATCGATTACTCCGCCAGTTGTAAACCGATTTTGATGGTTTCTTTTTTAATCGACAGATAATTCTTCCGCATTGGTCCCATTATTATCTCATAAAAATTGGTTTATTAGTTTTTCAGAAATTTTGAAAAAACTGCCCTTATAAGTCAATTTTTCGTAATATCTCGATGAAATATGTACCGATTTTGACGACTTATTATTTTAAGGCTATAATAATTTTTCAGAAATTCAGTAATTTGTCTCAGTTTACTGCAGAAAATTATATGAGAGAAAAGCCTTAGCAACGGTTGCTATTGACACGAAGTTGTCAATTTTCGTATCGACGGTGGTCTAGCGGCTAAAGGTATGGGGTGCAGCGTAGGATGCACATTGTGCATGGGTTCAAATCCCATCCACCGCAGTATTTTTTATAATTTTCGATCAATTTTTTTTAGTTGCGTTATTATTTGTTTCTCAGGGCAGCAAAATCACTTAAAAGGGAGAAATTAACCTTTTAAAAAAAAGTGTACCGACTTCAAAAATTTGCACTGAAAAATAAGAAATAATAAAAATTTCGTCGTAGAATTTGAAGACGGTTGGTGCCAAATTAGAGATAATTTAGGTAGTACCCAAATTCACTAATCTAGATTATTAATTAGGAACCTACGATTATCAATAGAAACATAGATAATATTGAACAGATCTTTATGTCCTTATATCCTAATTTGGCACCAACCGTCTTCAAATTTTACGACGAAATTTTTATTATTTCTTACTTTTCAGTGCAAATTTTTGAAGTCGGTACACTTTTTTTAAAAGGTTTATTGTCAACCGATTTTGAAAGTTAAGTATTATTATTGCCGCAGAGTAAATTATTGAAAACTATATGCTTTGTGCCGTTTGGTGTAGAAACTATAGGTCCGTGGGTTCAAATGCCAATTTATTAAAGATATATCCCCTCGCCTGATCATCTTTTCTGGTTACAAGAGGGAATGCCGGGGAAATGCAGCAAGTTTTATTGTCGCTATTCCACGCGGACCTGGTTTATTTAGTTATTTTTAATGTTTAGATTAGAAGATTTAATTTACCTGAGGTTTTTAAATAATTGCTATTTTATTATAAAGATGCCCCAAAATTCACGCAAGATCTAATATATATACAAGGTGAAGGAAATAATTATATAGAATAAAACGATCTACAAAAAGTCTGTGCTATCTTATCGTATGTTATCTTCTTCTTCTCAGACTTAGTGCTCTTGACAGAGCAGCCGTGGTCAATCATGGCGGTCCACAGCGCGACGCACCTTGTATTGACTCGCCATGGTTAACTTTCTTGGGAAGAATAGTGCAGTTGCCTTTGCCTTCTGCACCAGACATTTTGAGACTATTTAGGTATTCAGGCTCGCTGTAGCCTCTTCCAGCCAGTTTCCTAGCTTAGGTGTATGGTTAGAACCTCGTTTGTTGTCTAGCAGAGTGTACCAAGCGTGCAGGTGAGGATAACATTTGGGGTCGTATAGATCTTATTCCGTTCTGTTCCTTAAAGCGTATTTATGTAGGTATTCAAATTGTTGTATTTATTATAAATTTACGTAGAATGTGTGATATGAAACATATTGACTGCACCCGGAACGATGTCTCTAATGACAAAATGCGGAATGAAAGATGATGTTGTGACTAAAATGAAGAAAAGTAGTTTAGTTTAGTAGTTAGTGAACAAATTAGGTATTGATCGTAGGCAATATTAAAAGTACACACAATCGCCGAGCATGTATGAAAGGTATGATGAATATAAAAGAAGCGAAAGAGATATGTCAGGATCGTAGCAAATGGCCTCGATTGTGTCTGCCTACCCCTCTTGGGATGAAAGGCGTGATGATAGATAATAATTATCTTTAGGTATTTAAATTATTTACGAATTGTGCCTCTACATACAGAATTGTTAATTTTCATTAATTCCGCCATTGCTATATTTCCCAAAACTAAAGGACAGCGATGCTTTTAACTTTATTAATTGAACCGAAAATTTGTTTGTAACTGATATTTTGTTACGATTGATTAACTAGTTCTAGCAACGGGTCATTTTGTTTTGAAAACGAACAATCTATCTCCTGAAAATGTAATTGATACTACCTATACGTCTCTGGCTTTCATCACAAATCTGAAAAACAAGCTGAAATTTTTGACAGGTTTATTTATTTAATTTGGACGTGCACAACAGAAATACATTTATTTATGCTTAATCTTAAAAATATTAGAAAATAAAGTTACAATGTACTTCCTATAGGATGCACGTTTTTTTTTTTTTTTCTTTTTTTTAATGTTCAATAATTACTTACATAAAAAAAGAATATAATATAATTCTAGCAACGGGTCATTTTGTTTTGAATTTTGATATCGCACACGTACAGCATGAACAAAATATAAATAAGTACTATTATTATACCTACAAAGTGGGACACACTAACAACTATAAAATCACAAAAATAGAAAACCTATAAAATAAAAAATCAAACACACATAAAATTACAGATACCTACAATTAAATTTGATTCTTATCCCTTTCTGAGGAACCGAAAACAATGCTTATTTCTTTTTTAAAAGAGGAGAACCTGCCGTTAAATATGTCAAATACTTTATAGCCACCTCGTTGTACTCGCGACACATCCTGACTATCGGGTCAGCACGTCGATCAAAATTAAATGTTACTTTAAAAATTAGACCAATTTATTTGTTTTTTAAAACAAGCTATCTACTGGAGATCAATTGAACAATGACAACAGTATTGACACAACGGGTTAACTAGTAGCAATTTTTTGTATATATCTATCTATCTATCATCACGCCTTTCATCCCAAGAGGGGTAGGCAGAGACAATCGAATGCCATTTGCTACGATCCTGAATTATCTCTTTCGCTTCTTTTATATTCATCATACCTTTCATACATGCTCGGCGATTGTACTTTTAATATTTCCATCGATCAACATATTTTTTATATGTTCAATAAAAGTACATCTAGGTCGTCCTCTGCCAGCATTTCCTTTCACTTCAGCCATATAAACCTTTTTAGTCAATCTTTCATCCTTCATTCTTTCAACGTGTCCAAACCAGTGTAAACTACTTTTTTTCATTTTAGTTACAACATCATCTTTTACACCGCATTCTTCTCTAATGTCATCGTTCCGGATGCGGTCAATACGTTTTATATCACACATTCTACGTAAAGACCGCATTTCCACTGCATTTATTATACTTCTTATTCCATACCCAAGTCTCGCTTCTTTTGTAACTAATAAATATTTAAAATTAAAAATACTAACATACTGTATACAAACGTCTAAAACAACAAATAATAAAAAACCAGTCATGTGTGAGTCGGACTTGCGCTAATTTGTTCCTGCGCCAAACAGGGGCGTCAAACTTGCTCTGACCTTAGTGCATAATACTGAGTGTACAGAAAAAGGCCTGACGGAATGACTCTAGTTTTTTGGTCAAAGGGTATATAAGCCTTTAGTCTGGGATGCTACCTGTGTTGATACATTGGCATCATCTCACATTAAAATATAATAAGCTATTATCATTACGTACGGATACTTTACGATATGTGTTTCCTCCACAAAATTCTTAATAATAAAATTGACTGTCCTTACATTTTGGAAAGACTCCCATTTATTTCTCGCTCACATCTACTTATCCGTCCCCCCAGAAAAAAAATATGCAGGACATGCGCTCTAACATTTTTATTCCGAAATATGCCCACTCAATTTATACTCGTAATCGTTTTACTACTCGTTCCTTGGAAATGTATAATAAGCATTTTAAAGAAATCGATATATTTCATCTAACATTGAACAAGTTTAAGAATGCAATAATTGAAAAACTCAAATTGCTAGATTTATAGTCGTTTTGTTGGTTGTTGGTTTTTGTTATCTGTTTAATTTAGTTGATTTGTATTGTTTAGTTTTGTTTGATTTAGTTAATTATTTCGATTGTTTTTGTATTTACTTCTTGATATATATTATATTATTCATAATTTAAGTGTACGGTTTGTGGAAAATTGTACAGTTTTTACCTTGTAGTATTGTAATTATCGTCACATATAGGTCTTATGTATTCTCATTTAAGTTTAAGTAAGTTTAAGTAATGACTGTTTTGTGATAAATAAAATAAAATAAAATAAAATAAAATAAAAAATAAAGGCACTTCATCAAGAGCGGGCTCGGCAGCTACGTCCGCTGAAAACTTCAAACGGCATAAATATGAATCCTTAGGACAATGATACATATTTATGCCGTTTGGAGTTGAGACACTAGGCCCATGGGGTCCCGAAGCACACATGCTTTATAAACATCTTGCTTCTAAAATAATAAAAGTATCGGGAGACCGAAGGGCTGGTACGTACCTTGGACAACGTATCAGCTTGGTTATACAGAGAGGGAATGCAGCTAGTGTTTTGGGGACCCTGCCGCAGGACAGCGATCTCGAGAGGGTGTTTTATTTATAAGTACTTTTTAAATGTATATTTATCTATACTACTATTATAAAGAGGAAACATTTGTAAGTTTGTTTGTAATGAATAGGCTCAGAAACAACTGGGCCGATTTTAAAAATTCTTTCACCATTAGAAAGCTACATTCTTCGTGAGTGACATAGGCTATATACCATCACGGCATGACGACGGGAACGTGGTGGGCAGAGGTGAACATGACATAAGCTATGTACGAAGTGTATGTTTGCCAACATTCTGAAATAGACGCGTACGAAGTCGTGGGAAACAGGGTAGGGGTAGGGGTAGGGGTAGGGATCGGGGTAGGGGTAGGGGTAGGGATCGGGGTAGGGGTAGGGGTAGGGGTAGTGCAGGCAAGCCATTATCTATGAGTGCTGTAGGGTATATTTTATTTTGTTCGCAAATATCCACGGGCGAAGCCGGGGGCGGAATGCTAGTAATAGTATAAAGATGTACATAAAGTTTGTAAGTTTGGATGTAGGGGGGTAATTCCAAAACTACTTATCCGATTTTAAACATTCTTTCAACAATATTTAGAATGGACATAGGCTTCATTATATTATGCCGTTAAAATACAAGGGCTTTTCGTGGAGACCAATTTTGTATGACGTAAAAGCACCTACTAAAAATATCACCAACCTTTGCCATCTTCTTTTTAAACCGACTTCTCTCTTCAAGTTCTCAATTCGTCGGAATCTTTATTTTATGTGTCCCCGATTACTTGAAAACGCCTTGGATTTTTTTTTGTTTAAAAGGGTATAGGTACTTTCCAGGTGGTCCCATGGTCATTAGGTCAGGATCTGATGATGGGATCCTGGAGAAATCGAGAATTCTTCAAATTTTTTAAAGTCAGTACACTTTTTTTAGAAGGCAATTATTTAGGCGTATTAAGTCCATTCTAGCAATTTGTTTCAAAAAAAATAGACGTCGTCTTTGAGTGCCCTCCAAAAAACTGGTAATCGATCCCTTAGCTTTTTATCACGAGTTAAGTCTGAACTCGGGACCTCCAGTATCAACTCCAATGCGCTATGAACCCAGGAAATCTTAACGCAAATTTCTATTCAACCAAGCAATGATTCATACACGCAACAATTAATTTTACGTCCATATAACTTAATAAGGTAAACAGTATGAATAATGCGAGTGTTTTCAATGTATGTTACATTTTGAAATTGGTTTCAAGTAGGTTCCTACACACTACAACTAGTGTTGGGATATGCTCAATTGATTCATGACTCATTTGAATCAATGTAGATCACTTCAACTATAGGCTAATACTCTTTAAACAATCTACCAACAGAATTTACAATTATCTATCTATCTATCATCACGCCTTTCATTCCAAGAGGGGTAGGCAGAGACAATCGAATGCCATTTGTTACGATCATGACATACCTCTTTCGGTTCTTTTATACTCATTATACCTTTCATACATGCTCGGTGATTTTGTGTACTTTTAATATTTTCATCGATCAATACATTTTTTATATGTTCATTAAAAGTACACCTAGGTCGTCCTCTGCCGGCATTTCCTTTCACTTCAGCTATATAAACCTTTTTAGTCAATATTTAATCCTTCATTCTTTCAACGTGTCTAAACTAGCGTAAACTACCAATTTAGACACTACATCATCTTTCACTTCGCATTCTTCTCTAATGACATCGTTCCGGATGCGGTCAATACGCTTTATATCACACATTCTACGTAAAGACCGCATTTCCACTGCATTTATATTTTCTTATTTTAACAATTTACAAATTGTTTAGATTTATTCAGAAAAAAATAACAGAACGAGCCACTCGTTAGGTATAGCCTCACAATAACCATCGGCTAAACGAGGGAGACTTGATCTTCCGCTGGGTACCCTGGAACCGTAACACGGTTTCGGGAGCTATACGGCGACCCGTTTATCTTTAAAATAAAAATCAAGCATCCTGCTATCATTGTGTACGTGTCTTCGATAGTTATCCTGGAGCCGGTAATTTTTTTTCCAAGCGTTATTTTTTTTATTCGCTGGTTGCCTTACAGTTTCTGAAGCCGTGGTACAACAGTCCCATGGGACCAAGCGGAAAACCAAGTCTCCCTCTTTTAGCCGATGGTATTTGTGAGGCTATACCTAACGAGTGTCCAGTTCTGGTATGAGATACAAAACTAAAACATTTCAGATGCACATGATTCAGTTCACCGAATCACATCCCTAATCCTACAAAGGAGTAAATCCACACGGGGGGTCTATACAACAATACTAAGACCGGACAGCCCTAATGGTCAGAGTTTATCTTTGAAAAAAATGATATCCAAAGAACAATAAACGAATTTTTGTGTTCACTTTCGTACAAACCTCGCTTTTGTACTCGTGCTGTGTAGGTGTTGATTTATTCATATTTTTCTGTTGGGGGTATTAAATTTTATTGCTTCTTTTGTTGTTCTATGTGTTGTAAAAGGTTAAGTTTAACTAATTATTAAATTAAAGGATTTGTTAAATTTTAAATTAACTGTATATATTTAATCTCAATCTATTATTAAATTATTTGATAATAATGTAGTTAGTTATTATTGCATAAATTTATTATTTAAACATTGTGATTAATATTATTATTATTAACTAGGCAGACCACGGGTTCGTTCGCGGATCATGTACCAATGGGTTATTTAATTAAAAACTTATGTAGGTACATAATGCGACAAACTATACCTAAATATACTTCAACAGAACTGGCCACTCGTTAGGTATATCCTCACAAATACCATCGGCTAAACGAGGGAGACTTGGTTTTCCGGTAGGTACCCTGGAACGGTAACACAGTTGCGGGAGCTATTAAAAAATTATAAAATAACAATAATTTTGATTTACTTACAATAAGCTAAAAAAAACGCGTTTATATGGTTGAAGGGTAATGGTATATCACGCTTTAAAAAAAATTAGAGCTTTGTGATAGATTATGAAAAAGAAATCGGGAGCAAAGTTTAACCACCCATATTTCCTATTCAATAAAACCCATTGAAAAAAATAACAGCTATTTCACTTAGATATATTGAATAAGTAACTATACCTATGCTAAATTACAGTGACACAGGTGGATTATTTACAGAGAGTTGGCTGTCAGATGGTAACAACCCATTTTCCGACAGGTTGGTACTGTCAGCCAACAGTGTCACAAGAAAGGAAAATAGGAAATGAGAACGCATCAGCTGTTAAACCTACAGTGTTATGTATAATGTGTTAATGTATTCAGGATATAATGTTAATGTTGCTTATTACCAAAGTGAGATGTCAGATGTTACACATCATATGCGACTACTGTAATTTTTGAAACCGTGTGAAAGATTTCCCAGACATACCCAAAATACTTGTTAATTTATAATTTCGTAATAATAAATGTAATATAACTTCAAAGTGAAGATTACTAATGGGCCCATCTTCAGAATTAAGCTCTAATTCTGAGAAGCGAAGGAAAAACGCAATAAAAGCAGCTTTACGTAAGCATGTGGATGTCAGCGGAGCCTTTGGTGACAATGAAAAATCTCTAAGACGGTCTCGGAAGATTTAATATAAGGCTAGACTATGCCAACCTTTAAGTACAAGTAATATTATAAGGATGTGACATTTAAAAAATTAAATGTTCTACTTTGACGTTAATTTTTTTTTATATTATATCGTTCTGGTTTTTCGATTTTATTATATAGAATACACAAAACAAACCAAAACCTTAAATCTAATCTAAACATTAAAAATAAGTCTTAGTAAATAAACCAGGTCGTGGAATAGTGGCAAGAATACTGGCTGCATTTCCCCGCTGAATCGCGATGCTAAATCGTTGAGCGAGGAAGGAGCCAGCCCTATTGTCACCAGAAGAGATGATCAGTCGAGGGGATATATCTTTATAATGAACTTTTTGACATTTGAACCCCACGGACCTAGAGTTTCTACACCAAACGGCACAAATTTGTAGTTTTGAACTATATTTGCGCCGTTTGTTAGACTCTGCGATTTCCGCCGCAGCTCCCGCTTTGATGTTTCCCTGAGATGAGACGGAGCTAATGTGTCCACGCACGTAGCATCTCATACAAGGGTCCGACCTCGCTCCCAGGGAATCAGAGTCATTCCATCGTGTCTCTTGCCGTCTACTTGGATAAATTAATTTGAAAAGTACACCTACTTCAAAAATTGTTTAACAAGTGACATATCTAGGGCTACTGGCAAAAAGTGAACACTGTTACGGTATCTCTGGCTACATCCCAGGGCATAAAGGTCGTGAAGATGTATACCTATCATCTGTAACTAACTATGTTATAAAGTTCAATTATTGAAAACTACAAAGTGCCGTTTGGTGTAGAAACTCTAGGTTCAAATGTCAAAAAGTTTATTAAAGATAATTATATCCCCTCGACTGATCATCTCTTCTGGTGATAAGAGGGCTGGCTCCTTCCTCGCTCAACGAATCAGCATCGCGATTCAGCGGGGAAATGCAGCCAGTATTCTTGCTACTGTTCCACGCGGACCTGGTTTATTTATTATATTGGAAGTCGAATTTAACCAACTTCTAATTGTCGTATTGATGTGTAACTTTGCAAGTGTATGTAATAATTCTGATGACTATACAATAATATGGTACCATCGATCTGATCTGATGATGGAGCCAGGAGGTGGATACTGGAACTCTTTTATGGCTTTTAGTAGTAGTTTGGGTTCATTTGACAAAATCGTGTTTATTTAGTTTTTGCTACAATTATATTCATCGTTGAGTAAAAAGTATCACGATTTCAACTTACAAAGTTAACAACTAGACGTTTTACACTATGCCCATAATATATTTGCGACTGCAACATGATTGGACACTTACAATAAAGTCCAATAAAATGTTGCAGTGAAACAGAGAAATTTACAGTTATGATATCAGAAATTATAATAACTTTGTCAAAGAGTAACCAATAAAAACAGATAAGACATAATATTTCTTGTTTCATATCTATCTAAATATATATCTATTATCACGCCTTTCATCCTAAGAGGGGTAGGCAGAGACAATCGAATGCTATTTGTTACGATCCTGACATACCTTTTTCGCTTCTTTTATATTCATCATACCTTTCATACATGCTCGGCGATTGTGTGTACTTTTAATATTTCCATCGATCAATACATTTTTTATATGTTTAATAAAAGTACACGACATTTTTACACGATATGTAAAAAATATATACATTAGTAAATATTATATTAAGAGAACCGAGTCGCAAAGTTGGTTGAAAATATGCATGAAATTGATGATTTCAGGTCTTCACCTAGGTGTAGCTGATATTGACATATTTTTTACATATTGAGTATAGATAATTTCATATACTTTAAAGATCCATTAACTAAAACTTGCTTTTTTTAATAAGTTTTGTACAATACTTGAATTGCTAAAGTCCGTAACTTTTATTTTTTAAATATATGAATTTTTCATAAACAACTTTTCTCTAGTTTTTATTTTAAAAGGAGATATTCTATGCCAATCTAGTATCTGATTACTAAGTATTTCACATATAAATGTATCGATGCGTTCCGTTGATTTCAAATGCAAACTTGGTTATTTATATTGCGTTTCATTGCCTCTTATAAAACCGAGTCTACGGGAGACCTTATGATAGCAATAATATTAAATTATGTATCTATACTACTTTAAGTTCTTGGGATTCCGTAGAGAACTGACAAAAAATTGGTTCTCATAATATATTTCGGTTTTATTTGTTTATAAGTGAAAGGAAATGCTGGCAGAGGACGACCTTTTATTGAATATGTAAAAAAAATTGATCGATGGAAATATTACAAGTAGGTGGTACACACAATCGCCGAGCATGTATGAAAGGTATGATGAATATAAAAGAAGCGAAAGTGGTATGTCAAGATCGTAGCAAAATGGTATTCGATTGTCTTGGGATAAAAGGCGTTTATTTTTCGGGATGGGGCTTTAACATAGAAACACTGTTTTTATTATTTGTTGTTATTACTTGTTATAACAGCGATAGTAATACACACTCTGTGAATATTTCAAGTGTCTACCTATTACGGTTCAAAAGATACAGCCCTGTGACAGACGGATGGACGGACAGCGGAGGCTTAGTAATAGGGTTTCCGTTGTCAGTGTTGTCACCCTTTAGGTACGGATCCCTAAAATAAAACAGTATTACAAATTACAACATTCTGGGTTGCGGCAGAGACTAATAAATAAAATTGGATAGAACGAAGCCACACAAGACCCAACAATTTTAAAACACAATTCACCCTTGACCACTTTTTCTTTAATAATTTATTATAACTGCAGGGTTTCCTCAATATTAATTATTTTCGCAATAAAATAATTTTCTAAGATATATTATGGCTTATTATTTTGCTGTCATGACCATAGATTTGGTATAGTCGCGCGGGCGGTCTAGATTGGCAATACAAAAGAGAAAGCGCATTGATACGCGTATGTTAAGACGAGGAACGACTCAGAAATTACTAATCGTAAGCCACGCCCTAAACTCGTGGTTCGGGCGCATGAGTGGTTCGAGCGCAAGGATCACGTCATGCAAGACAACGACGGCGCTTTGTCCGTTCTTGCTGCAGAAGTGAGAAGAGCACAATGTATCGCTTCTCGGAATAAATGACGGCACATTACAAATAAATAATTTATTAAAAAAACGATCATAATATGCAGGGAAAAATCTTCTTAATCAATACTAGGTACTGAAATTACCTACAGATTTGTATAAAATTTAAACGTAAATCCCTTCAGAGTACCATACTCTATGACTAAAAAGGTGTTTTTGAAGAGGTGATTTCAAAAATTTTAGTTATGGAGAAAATTTTCACCAATCATGTTTTCATCCTACACAATACTACATAAAATCCTCTAGTTTTCGATGCCCAAATTGTATGTTCATAGCATTCGTAAAATTCGGGAATTTCAGTTCAGGAATCAACCAAAATTATTCGTTCCTCCCCTTAAAGCGAGACAGATAGACGAGACCGTTTTTTGAATACGGTAACAGCCTAGCGTCAGTACTAATTTTGCTTATTTTTGTAAAATAACCTGTTTTGATGTATAATTTAGTGTTTAGTAGACGTGATTAATTATGGTTACGTGTGCAGTGCCTGGATGTTACACATTTACACTGATGTATAAATTTTTGGTCTCGTTCTAATTGCGACATTACCAATCTAGTAAAGCGCCAGCATACTACATCTATGGTCATGACGCTCTCTATACTTTAGAGCGATGACTAGAGACAAAAGCAACAATGTTCACATGTAGACATACACAATTCAATAAACAGCCTAGGACAGGTGGACCACCTATCACTGTCATCAATACATTATAAAGTCCCCCGCCGCTTTTTTAAGTTTACGAGTATTGAACATGGACTTATCATGTTTAGGAGCTGAGCAATAACAGTATGTGTGAATCAAGTTGGGGAAAAAGTTTGGCCCAGCGAGATTTCATGGCGTAGGTACGAATGCTGTCTGATCCATCAGAGATATAACAAAACTATGTAGAATAAAATGTTCTACAAAAAAGTCCGCGGTAGCATATTTCGATCTCCAATAGATAAGTAACTTTAAACGTACTATTTATAAGTATTAAGTAAGTATTTAAATTGATGTATCCCGGCGACGATTTGAAATTGTAATCACGCTTATATCTAATGACTTATTAAAGATAGATATATGCTGACATTTTTTGTAGATAATTTAGTTCAACACAATTGTTTCTTACATGGTTTTGTTATATCTCTAACGAATAAGGCAGAATATGCTATGTAAGCGCGGTGCTGGCAAACTTTTTCCCCGACTGGATTCAGTTATTACAAGTTTAGGGCGATTTTTAGTACAGGTGAACCTCTATCCGTTCAGTAGTTTCAGAAATATAGGCGCAGACGCAGCAGGGGATAATGCTCAAATTGAACTTTTAAATTAAATGCAAATAAAAATAAAAGGCCAAGTCACATTTTGACATCTCATTTTACTTGGAGAGCGTTCATCGATAAAAATTCAATTTACCTTAATGAGACAATTGTATCTCCTTTGCCTTCTTAATTTGACATAAAAACGTCGAATTAGCATAAAATCTATGTCTCGAGGTGCACTGCTGGAGGTAATAATATAGTCTATGAGGTGGCATCCAAAATTATCCATCTAATATTAAAAATAAAAAGTTTTGATTTTGCTGCTCAACGTTTGAACGAATTTATATGAACTTCAAGGAATTATTGGTTCAAAATATATGTATATATTTTAGGGTTCCGTACCCAATGGGTGCAAACGGAAACCATATTACTAAGGCTTCGCTATCCGTCTGTCCGTCCGTCTGTTACAGGGCTGTATAATTTGAACTGTAATTTGAACACTTTAAATTTTAGCAGAGTGTTTAATTAAATAAAAGTAAAATAAAGTTAAACATTAAAGGGTCCTAAAGGCCGCTCCTAGTAATATGACTCACGTTACGAGCAAGTGTGTTGAAAAATTATGAAGTTACTAGCGGACCCGGCAGACGTTGTCCTGCCCAAACGTTGGCTTGCCTGCACTACTCCTACCCCTACCTCTACCCACCCCTAGCCTTAGCCCTACCCCTACCCCTACCACCTACCATAACCACGACCCCTACCCCTTTATAATTAACGTTATTTACATAAGTGCATTAACAAAGTTGTACAATTAGTTAAATAATTGGCCACGTGCCCACGCCATAAAGCCTTTAGACCGTGATCATAAATTGAAAAGCAAATAATCGGTTATTAAATCAAGTCACGATTTTTACTGTTGTCTCCTAGACTATATCCTCCAACCTTTTTTATGTGATGCTGCTGTGATAAAATAAGAATAAAGTGTACTTTAATATGAAATAAAATCATTCTTTAGGCGACAGTTAGGGAGATATCGCGACTTGAAGCCATGTTTATATTTCCGATATCTGAAAGTACAAAGATATCTTGGTTCGTTTAAATGAACACAAAACAACACTCTGTTCTCTTGACACATTTAAAAGATAAAATCTTTTAAATTAAAGCTTTTAATTAACTTACTGACTTAGTAGGCTGTGCTTCGAGAACTTTACCTTCATTCACTTCTTTTTCGCGATATGGAATGATCAGTCACTGAATTTTATTGATTTTTTACATGACTGCACAAAAAAAGGAGTGCATGTTTTCAGGCTGCATGGAACCGATTTAGAAGTTCAGTACCCAAAGGGTGAAAACGGAAACCCTATTACTAAGGATCCGCTGTCCGTCCGTCCGTCCGCCTGCACAAGGCTAATATATTGGTTTCATTTGTTTAGGTTTCTTCTAATTAAATAACGTTGTGGTACTAAGTTAAAATTATGTTCACTAACTAAATATACACGCCTCTCGTAGTGGTAAACAGAGACATGTATAAGTCGGTTTGTGAATGATTTCGTATCGTGACGATCGGTTTTTTAGGATTCCGTACACAAAGGGTGTCAACGGAAACCCTATTACTAAGGCTCCGCTGTCCGTCCGTCCGTCTGTCACAGGGCTGTATCTATTGAACCGTAATAGGTAGACACTTGAAATTTTCACAGAGTGTGTACCTATTACTATGGCCTCTATAACAACGAATAATATACAAGAAACGTGTTTTATTCTGCGTATCTTAACATCTAACTATCTAAGTAAAAGAACAAATAATATGGCCGGTTTTTTCTTCTTCTTCAAAGTTTCTATACCTAACAAGTGGCCAGTTCTGTTGAGGTAGGTATATTATATTTTGGCGAAAAAGCTTCCAAGTGTGGTTTGTCGGATTAGTACCTACATGGCCGGGGTCGAACCAGACGTCTTAACCACTCGGCCACCGACGCATAAAACATACATGTTCACTTTAATTATTTGTATAGGTATGTTCAATTATGTTATAAAATTTATTTTGAATTTTCTACATTGAATTTTCTTATCATTTTTGCCCTTAATTGATTGCCCGGGGCTCTGTGTGTTAAAATGGAAAAATTGCTTTCGTTATCAAATTTTCTGCTTTGTTGTTTTTTGGATATAATACCGTTAGCAACGGTTAAACAGCTTATAACAAGGTATGGGTGGCCCTGGGTGGGTGATGTCTTACTATCTAATAATGTCATTTTAAAAAAAAGTGTACCGACTTCAAAAAATATTATTCAATATAATTCCGAAAGCAAATGCACAAGTCACTATAAAAAAATATACAAATGGCTTCAAGTATGCCAAATTTGAAGAGTTTTCGATTTCTCCAGGATTCCATCCCATCATCAGACCTGACCTGACTCTGACCTCGTCCTCCTTTTTTTGAAGTCGGTTAAAAACACGATATTTTTAAAAAAAGTGACAGAATAATGTATAAAAAGCCTACTGTGAAAAGATTAAATTAAAATCGGTATAATTAAATACATATTGCCAAATAAATGCCAGCGTAACGAAAAACCAGGCAAGTGCGAGACGGACTCGCCATTATTAAATATTGTACCACTGTGCACTAGGTATATATTTTTAAAATTTGTTTAGTAAAAAAATCAAGTACACTATCTGTGAAAATTTCTAGTGTCTACCTATTACGGTTCAAAATATACAGCCCTGTGACAGACGGACGGACAGCGGAGCCTTAGTATTAGGGTTTCGGTTGACACCCTTTGGGTACGGAACCCTATAAAACAGATCGTCACGAGACGAAATCATTCACAAACAGACTTATATCCCTCTCTGTTTACCACTACGAGAGGCGTGTATATTTAGTTAGTGAACATAATTTTAACTTAGTACCACAACGTTATTTAATTAAGAAGAAACCAAAACAAATGAAACCAATATATTGTGTCCGACGAAAAGTTAAAATGGAATAGAAAAGGGATGGTCCTCGTTAATGTGACAAAGGCGAAAATATAAGGCTGTGGCCTCAATATAGCGGATTCTAGGTAGGGGCGCCGACTTTTAGAAAATCCCGTGGGTGCACAACATAAAAAGTGGGGAAAAGAAAAGAATGCACGCTACATGGCCGGAATCCGGGATCGGACCCGTGGTCTGTCTAGTTAATACCAGACGTCTTAACCACCGACACATCTTGTTCTTTGTTACAAATGCGGACATTGTTACCAGTTTCCTTTCGTAAGACTTTATAAGGAATTTCAAATAAGAGATCGTTTATAAATTATATATCACTACCTTTTATTCAACATCTCTATGTTTACATGAGACCACATCCTTAAACCAAAACGTTAAGACCCCTTTTCAGTACAAAAGTCCAGTAAATATTTAATTTCTAATACACGTCCGAAAGTGATATAGTACACCCCTTACGTGAACCATAAGGTCAAAAGTGAATAATTAATTTTGTTTAGTTTTACTTTTTTTTTTTTTTTAGTTTGGCATCGAATTTTTATTTGAAACTAAGACTTGGGAGATTTTCCCGGGATAAAAACCAACTATTTCTGTATAAAATAATGTATAAAATGTATTAACTAGACGGACCTCGGTTCAATCCCGACCATGTACCAATTGGTTTTTATAATTAAAATCTACCTATCTAATTACCTACCTACCTCAACAGATCTGCTCCCTTAGACAATGTACGAACGCTCGGAACGCTAAATCATAATATTATTTACAGAAACTTATAACCGAATTATATATATACAGAAATAGTTGGTAATAATTATATGAAAAGTATGCTCAATACTGAAAAACAACAACCGGGCATAACCTCAAAAAAATTTCTGATGAACCAAAACCTTCGCAATTTTTTTCAGCGTTAACTACAGCTACAGGGTATGAGCAGACGCTAGGGATGGTCCTCGTTAATGTGACAAAGGCGAAAATATAAGGCTGTGGCCTCAATATAGCGGATTCTAGGTAGGGGCGCCGACTTTTAGAAAATCCCGTGGGTGCACAACATAAAAAGTGGGGAAAAGAAAAGAATGCACGCTACATGGCCGGAATCCGGGATCGGACCCGTGGTCTGTCTAGTTAATACCAGACGTCTTAACCACCGACACATCTTGTTCTTTGTTACAAATGCGGACATTGTTACCAGTTTCCTTTCGTAAGACTTTATAAGGAATTTCAAATAAGAGATCGTTTATAAATTATATATCACTACCTTTTATTCAACATCTCTATGTTTACATGAGACCACATCCTTAAACCAAAACGTTAAGACCCCTTTTCAGTACAAAAGTCCAGTAAATATTTAATTTCTAATACACGTCCGAAAGTGATATAGTACACCCCTTACGTGAACCATAAGGTCAAAAGTGAATAATTAATTTTGTTTAGTTTTACTTTTTTTTTTTTTTTAGTTTGGCATCGAATTTTTATTTGAAACTAAGACTTGGGAGATTTTCCCGGGATAAAAACCAACTATTTCTGTATAAAATAATGTATAAAATGTATTAACTAGACGGACCTCGGTTCAATCCCGACCATGTACCAATTGGTTTTTATAATTAAAATCTACCTATCTAATTACCTACCTACCTCAACAGATCTGCTCCCTTAGACAATGTACGAACGCTCGGAACGCTAAATCATAATATTATTTACAGAAACTTATAACCGAATTATATATATACAGAAATAGTTGGTAATAATTATATGAAAAGTATGCTCAATACTGAAAAACAACAACCGGGCATAACCTCAAAAAAATTTCTGATGAACCAAAACCTTCGCAATTTTTTTCAGCGTTAACTACAGCTACAGGGTATGAGCAGACGCTAACTTAGCGTTCATGAAAGACGCTAATTGAAGACAAAATTACATAATTACGCTTCGTCTAAAAGGTATCGTCAGAGTGAAGGACAGTTTAGTTAGGTCACGTGGTTGTATTTCAATCGGTCCCATATTGGGATCGTGTATACATTTAAAGTTATCTATTCTATTCGTTGACTAAGCCCCCTGGCCACTCGTTATGTTAGGTTAAAAAAAATTAAGGTACGCGTTTCTTTTTTTTTTGGTATCAGGATCCAAAGGCTATGATACAATTTACAGCCATATTGAAACCGGCATATTGAATTCTGCCAATCTGTATTCAGAGCGCGATGTAGTTCGTTAGGGTTCCGTGAAACGTTCACCCGTGACATTTCTCTTCGTGTAATTTAACTACGTTTTGTGTGAGACTTCGCTCGTAATTTGTAGAGGGGTGGGATTGGGTGAGAAATGCTGAAAGTTCAAATTTTTTGGTAACTCCGGTGAAATTTCTGAAATTGTTAATGATTTGTTTATGAATTTTACTTTGCTTCTGTATTTGTATTATCATTGACTTTGGTACCCGGTTTCGCATGGGTAGAAAAGTTTATTATAAAAAAAGCACTTGGGATTGCCGACAGAAGTGAAAACAACTATGAATAAACAGTCCCAGCAATTGGAAGACAGTAAACGATGATAAAGATGATTCCCTGGAATAAATTACTATTACTAATTCCTTCCAGCTATAGCTGATGATCCTGGAATCGAATCGTAGTCCGCCTAGTTATACCACTCGGCCACCGACGCACAATCGAACCTAGATGTGTCACTTCTAATATCTGTTATTATTAGAAGAAGTGCTTCACTAGCCATCCGAATTTATACATATTTTTTTGCGGTTAACAAAGAACCTTTCCCTATTCTACAATGGCTGGCAAATTGCTAAATAACACACCAATATCGTGGAGTGCGTGCGAAAAATATTTAACAAGTAGCATTCCGCCCCCGGCTTCACCCGTGTATATTGTCAAACAAAATAAAATATGGCCTAGGATAATGTTAGCTCCCAATTAGTGAAAGAATTTTGAGAATTACCTACTCCCTACATTCAAATTTGCCTCTTTTTCAGTGGACGGATACTCTGGTATCATTCATGTAAATCGCTATATACTGGGAGAGTAACCAACAGACTGGCTGCATTACCTCGTTGGATGACAATGCTTATTCTTTGACCGAAGTAAGAGCCAGCCCGTTGGTCAAGTGAGCTTTCTATTAGTAGTTTACTAATATCTTTAAACAGAGTGTGTGCTCCAGGGCCCCACGGTCCCATTGTTTCCACACAAAATGCCTCAAATATGTGTATTCTTTTGGAAGAGATGCATATTTGCGACGTTTAGCTATTTCAGCATTGTAGGCCGCATTGCCAGCTTTTAACGCTGTACATGGAAGATGGGACGGTGCGAGAGTATCTACACATGTAGCATCCCATACTAGTGACCGCCCCATCTTCCATGGTGCTAGTGTCATGCCATCGGGTCTCTTGCCATCATCACGGCTGGCACATTGCTGCTGACAAGAGCCCGACGTATGATATCATTTTATATTATATTTGTAATTTAGTATTTAGATATATTAAGTTCACTATTAGATAGGTTTATTCACTGGGAAGGTTTACGAATATTAAACTATCATGTTTAGGAGCTGACCATTAACAGTAACACTACTCGTCCTAGCTATAATAATTTGTATATATAAGTCTTCTGTACGTGCAGTGTAACTCACTCCTCCTAAACAGCTGGACCGATGTTGATAAAATTGTTTGTGTGTGGATTCCTGTATGGTTTTGATTTAAAATTGGACCCGGTAGGTGGGTTCTAGGTTTTTTTTAATTAATTTTTTTCTAAAAATGGATGTTGAATCTGTCTGTCTGTGACTTAAAAACTACTAGACTGATTTTGATACAGTTTTCAATAAACATCACGCTGCCTCTTTTGGGAGCGGAGCAGGAAATAATAATGTCAATGTTCCTTTTTGTATTAAAATTCCACTAACACAATAAACTTTTAAATTATGACACTTCATTTTAATTTGATTATAAAAGATAGAGATTTTTTTCCAAACAAAACAAGGTAGTCGTTAAAGTATAGGGCATTATGACATGAAGTTCGATCAAGGAATTCTTTAGTTAGACCATAATAAGGCTGTCTACCCTATTTTATGGGAAAATTATACAGAATCTTTTCCAACTACACCATAACGATACACCATTAAATCTGACACAAATTTATAACTTAGTTCGACAACCCTTATTTTGAAATAACAGCAATTTGAGATTTCCTCCAATAAAGTTGAAGATTTCTAAATTAAGAACTCCAAGTTTGTTCCATACTAATAACACACTGCAGCTATATGAAAATTACGCAATAACTATATTTCTTGGGTTAGAAGTTAAAATTTAATTCTAAAGATTGATATATTTAAAATGATATAAACGAAATAAAATTTTCAAAATCAGTATTAGATAAGTTTTATAATAAAGCCTTTTAATATATTAATGTAATATATTCGTTTATTTCATAGATAATTTCATATATTTTAAGAAATTGGCCGGTTTTTTTCATGACAAGCCAAAAGTGGCTCGGAAATGGCTAAAAGATTTATATTTTAAAATTAAAAATAATTAAAGATACTTTAAATTAATTTAAAAAGTGACAACTCTACAACCATTTTAAGTATAATCTATAGCTTGCTAAATGAGTACTTTGTTACCAACATTTTGAATATTATTTTGCAAAAACAGAATGTTAGAATACAAAAGATATTTGCATATTTTCCCACAGCGGGGGATGAGAAAAAACGTCAATTTTCTGTCACACACAATTTATGTCGAAACCTACTACCCTAATCTCGAAGCTGTCATTCGATATGTTATTGGTGTCATATCTTACCCCAAATATATTATAACGACCTACCATCTATATGGTAAGCAGAGTGCTTGGAAAAATTACTTAAATGGATTTTGAAGATACTAGAAGTTGTCGTCGGTAGCCGAGTGGTTAAGATGGATCAGGGTTCGATCCTGGCCGTGAACCAATAGGTTTTTATAATTAAAAACATATGTACCGACAAAGCACACAGAGATTTTTCCTTCTAAATATACCTCAACAGAACTGGCCACTCGTTAGGTATAGCCTCACAAATAACATTGGTTAAAAGAGGATATATATATAGGATATATAGGATAGGAATAACACGGTATCGGGAGCCGTAAGGTAACCCGTAAAGAAAAAAAATAGGAAGTCTATTAACTTTCGTCCCCTATTATTCGGTCCAGCCGTTCTCTCTTTACCAACGAGCAGCATTTAATTTTTATTTTCATAGATTAGTTAAAAATTAGGGGGGGGGGGACATTGTTTACAACCTTAGGAGTTTAATTATTTTATTTTATTATTTACGGGTTGCCTAAAAGCTCTCTCTTTTTGTGAGACCTAACCTAACGATTGGCCAGTATCTTGTGGTATATTCACTTAAGGGTCCTATATTGGGAATTTTTCTGGGATAAACTATTCCCAATTTCTCTGTAAATAATCCACCTGTGTCACTGTAATTTACCATATAGTTACTTATTGAATATATCTAAGTGAAATAGCTCTTATTTTTTCAATGGGTTTTATTGAATAGGAAATATGGGTAGTTTAACTTTGCCCCTTCTGTCTCTTTCTTAATCTATCACAAAACTCTAAATTTTTTTTAAAGCGCTTTTATACCATTACCCTTCAATTATATATGTCGAATTTTTTGGTAGCTTATTGAAAATTTAAAATAATAATTATTTTATTATTTTTGCCAAATTAAAAAATCATAATTTTTTTTTTTTTTTAATTTTCAATAAGCTACAAAAAAAGCGATTTATATAATTAAAGAATAATGGTATAAGAGCGCTTTAAAAAAAAATTAGAGTTTTGTGATAGATTATGAAAGAGACAGAAGGGGCAGAATAATCCTTTATTCTACCACCCATATTTCCTATTAAATAAAACCAATTGAAAAAATAACGACTATTTCACTTAGATATATTGAATAAGTAACTATATGCTAAATGTGTGACACAGGTGGAGTATTTACAGAGAAAAAACAGTAATATCTCCATACAAATTCCCAGTATAGGACCCTTAATTTAAAAAGTTTTTATTAACCTCTTTAATGACATATTTTAAAGACCTATTCAGTAGTAACAGTGCGCCTAGATTTAATATACGTTAGATATCTGTTATTTTTAGAAGAAGTGCGGACGGCCGGCTTTATTTGCCCTCCGAAGCGCAAAATTAGTGCTTAGCATTTTTTGCAACGATTGGGAATTGAACCCGGTACCTCTCGGTTTCAAAACAACGCTCTACCAATTAGGCTCTTTATCCCAACCTTAATGTAATCTAAAATATGTAATGTAAAAAATTCAGTGACTCGTTCCTGTGTCGTACTGCTAAAAAGTGGAATGAACTTCCTGCGTCGGTCTTTCCTCCTTTCTACAACCTTCGGTCCTTTAAGCGAAGCGTGAAAAAGCATCTCTACGGGCCGGCATGGTGGGCGCGACTGGCGGACTGTATTATAATCTGCCAGTCGCGCGCATTCATGGACTAGCCACCTATCCCTTCCCTATTAATATAAATGCGAATGTAAGTTTGTTTGTTACGCTTTCACGCAAAAACTACTTAACCGATCATCATGAAATTTTGCACATATATTCTTGGAGGTATTAGAAGTAACATAGGATACATTTTATTATCACGGCATGACGACGGGAACGGGGTGGGCAGAGGTGAACATGACAAAAGCTATGTATGAAGTGTCAACATTTTGAAATTAGAAGTCGTGGGAAACAGCTATTTCTAATATGTTTATACTAGCTATCCACCCCGGCTTCGCGTGTGGACAATATTAAAATCTTATATATAAAATTCTCGTGTTACGGTGTACGTAATTGAACTCCTCTGAAACGGCTCGACCGATTTTCGTGAATTTTAGTGTGCATATCCGTTAGGATTGAGAATCGGACAACATCTATTTTTCATCCCCCTAAATGTTAAGGGTGGTCCACCCCTATTTTTTTTTTATAGGTAGGGTAGGGGTAGGGGTAGGAGTAGGGGTAGGGGTAGGGGTAGGGGTAGGGGTAGGGGTAGGGGTTGGGGTAGGGGTAGTGCGGGCAAGTCAACGTTTGGGCAGGACAACGTCTGCCGGGTCCGCTAGTGCTTAATAAATCAGGCGGTGGCAAGGTCACATGTCGTCTTCTCTATATTAAAAAAAACCTCTCTTTACGTTGCTTAACCTCTGATACCACATAACCAAAAACCCTCGCTGACAAAAGTGTAAAATTTTAATTAAAATAAATCACCATACATTACGAAAGAAACATATACGGGTTCAGTCAATTAAATAGCTATTTATTTAATGGTATTTTTTTTGTACCATGATCCCACCTATAAGTTCCCTTCGCGGTTAATCCCTACCATTTTGGTACAAAAACCTCTTTATCCCAAAATAAAATGTTGTTATTTATTTTATTGGACCACATTCCGTTGTACAATCGTGCACAGAACGTTTAAGAGGCCGATTTTGACATCAACGGTAAAAAATTGTCGTAGAATTCAAATATTTCAAATAATTGCTAAAAGGTCGTGTTGCGTACACTTTATTTAAGTATAATTTTAGCAATTATTTGAAATATTAATATATTATATTGAATTCAACTACTCAAATAAGGTCGTATTGAGTAAGTACACATTATTTAAGTAGAATTTTAGCAATTATTTGAATTATTAAAAATAAATATAATTAAACGCATTATAATATTACTTAATTAATAATTAAAAAATGTGAGTTTTTGTTCATATAAATATTACAAATTATATTTAAAAAGGGAATTATTTAAAATTTTAAATCACTCAATTTGCAATACGTTCCTTTTTCGAGGAAATTAGATAAAAGTCACGATTTAATCGCCTCAAATTGTCATTGATCAGAAAATCCCATCGGTTGGTCTCTTCTAACGTGAATTACAAGCAAATATACAAATAAACAAACTAAATGTACCTAGGTTTTGTTCAATAAGCAATGCTCGTAAAGTCACTTAGGAATTATGAACTACAAAAATAAGCTTATATAACTACTTATCTATTAGACTTTTTTGTAGACCATTTTATTCTACACAATTATTTCCTACATAATTTTGTTATATCGCTGACAGATTAGACAGCATACGCCATGAAACTCGCTGGGGCTATTTTTTTCCCCGACTTAAGGGGAGGAACGAATAATTTCGGTTGATTTCTGAACAAATGCTATGAACATACAATTTGAGCATTGAAAACTAGAGGATTTTTTCTAGTATTGTGTAGGATGAAAACATGATTGGTGAAAATTTTCTCGATAACTTAATATTTGAAATCACCTCTTCAAAAACACCTTTTTAGTCATACGACCATACTCTGAAGGGATTTACGTTTAAATTTTATACGAATCTGTAGGTAATTTCAGTACCTAGTAGTAATTAAGAAGATGTTTCCCTGCATGTGATCGTTTTTTAATAAATTATTTATTTGTAATGTACCGCTTACGTCATTTATTCCGAGAGGCGATACATTATACCCTTCTCACTTCTGCAGCAAGAACGGACAAAGCGCCGTCGTTGTCTTGCATGACGTGATCGTTGCGGCCGAACCAATCATGCGCCAGAACCACGAGTTTAGGGCGTGGCTTACGTTTAGAAATTCACTTAAACTGTAAATGCTCAGCTCCTAAACATGATAGGTCCATGTTTAATACTCGTCAACCTTCCCGGTGAATCAACCTACCTAATAGTAAACACCGCAGCAGTCAGACGCGGCGAGGGATATTGTTTTTAATATGTAGTGATGATAAACCAACACTTTTGTGACAGATTGTACCAATTTTGTTTTTGGTTGTAAAATGAATGATGCCTCTTAAAGTCTTTTGTTGGTATATTACATACGATCCAATTTCTAAATTTTGATACCTTTATTATCTATCTATCTATCTCTCTATCTATCATCACGCCTTTCATCCCAAGAGGGGTAGGCAGAGACAATCGAATATCCTGACATACCTCTTTCGCTTCTTTTATATTCATCATACTTGCCACTTCTTGTTTGAAAGTGTTTTCTGGTGTATCTGGCCACACCGCAAGCTATAAATGTGATTGTTTATTTGTATTTTTGTATTTTTGTGTGTGTGTGCCGATTTAAAAAAATATTTCACCATTGGAAAGCTACATTCACCCTGAGTGACATAGGCTATATTATATTTTCAAAAAAATTAGGGATCCTTACTAAAAGTCCAATAATGTAACCTAAGGTGTAAAAAAATGATCTAAGAAATTCCTTACATCGCGTGCGCTGCGAAAACTATTGATGATATAGAGGTAGTGGTAGGGGTAGGGGGTAGGAGTAGAAGTAGGGGTAAGGGTAGGGGTACGGGTAGGGGTAGGTATAGGGTATATTTTATTTTGTTCGTAAATATACACGGGCGAAGCCGGGGGCGGAATGCTAGTCTATATAAATAAAAATTTAATGTTGTTCGTTTGTTCTTAAGTGGAGAACGGCTGGACCGATTTGGTTATTTTTCTAAATGTTCATTATAATAGTCTGAATAAGGTTTTATGGAAAGAAAAATTGGAAAAGTTACCCCGAAAATTGGAAAACGGATGAAAGTTAATATGGGTTTCATGGACGAAGCGAGGGTGAAAAGCTAGTTTAAAATAAAATAACTTTTTATTACAGACATAAAATTTTATATTGATTATTATTTGCTCAAACATGATGTGCGAAATTTTAGAGTTAATAGTTTTCATATTAATTTCAGAATATTAAGCTGAAATTTTCAATTAATTTGCATATCATGTTACCTTTATGCTCAAGCTTTTGTTAAGCTATTTTATTTAAATTAAATAAGTTTAATATAGTACAATAGAATCTTCACAGGTTGCCTTAGAGCTCCCGGGAACCGTTTCCGGCCCCAGGGTACCCAGCGGAAGACAAAGTCGTCCTCACTTAGCTGAACATTTTTTGAGGCTATATAATGAGTTTAATATTTTGATATCAACAGGGCCGGATTATCCATAAGGCAGTGTAGGCAACTGCCTAGGGGCCCGCATCGGCTAGGGGCCCGGGCACCGAGAAAAAAATATTGAAATGTTTCATCGAATTAAAATTTAATTTGAAGATTTGTATCCTCAATGACAATATTATTAATTTCACCTCTCCAGCACGAAAAGGGCACTTTTGGTGCGTAAAAACTCGCAGCAAAATCGCTTTACAGCTATTATATTTTATTGTATTTAATAAAAAAATACGCATACTTTCCGTCATAATATAGTAAAAGAAATGTAGTTTAGGAAGTTAGAAAAGGGTAAATGGGCATTGCTTAGGGGCCCCGACATGGTTAATTCGGCCCTAATAAAAAAATTAAAAAAAGTGTTACGGGCTACGCATAGAGAGTAGGGTTCCGTTGTCTCCATCCATCCTGGGTTTGCAATATGATTTAATTTGTTTGTCTCGGATTTTTAGTAGATTTATTAAATTAATTACGGGGACCACTTTGCAGACCACTTTGAAACATATTATCTCGTAAATAAATTGTAATATCAAAAAATTGTTAATGAAACTTAATAATCATTTCAAAAGACCTTTTTAATAAAATCATACTTAATAGGGTTTTTATTTTCTTTTAATTTCTTTACATACATGATACATGAAAGAAATAAAATAGGAAAACCTAAACGAATATCCTGTCTGAGTTCTGACCGTAAACGAAATGGTACGGAATCCTTAGCGCGCGAGTATACCTCAACAGAACTAACCATTTGTTAGGTATAGCCTTACAAATACCATCGGCTAAACGAGAGAGACTTGGTCTTTCGCTGCAGGGTACCCTGGAACCGTAACACAAAAAATAAGCTGCTATTGAGTTTTTTGTAGATCATTTTATTTTACACAATTATTTTCTACATCATTTTGTTATATCTCTAACAGTTAATACAGCATACGCCATGAAAACTCGCTGGGGTTAACTTTTTTCCCGTATTGATTCACTTATACTGTTAATAATAAGCTCCTAAACTTGATAGCTCTATGTTTAGAACTTGTAAACGTTCCCGGTGTATCAACCTATCTAATCCTAAAGCCGCATCAAAATCAGACTCCAACATTGCCCTCAATCATCAAATGTTTAATGTGTTGAATGAAACATTCCCTGCTAACACATATGACCTATTAGCAATAAATGCACATCTCAATCAGACAATGGCTTGATTTGTGTACAACACTAGCAATTAGTGTCATCGATAATCACATAATCGACATGCGCGTCCAAACTGTAACTGATGCGTTTAATCGAATAATCAATCGGATATATCGATATAGTTGGTACCTACATCACTAAATAAAAAAACCGGCGAAGTGCGAAAAACGGCAAAAAAATCACGTTTGTTGTATGGGAGCCCCCCTTAAATATTAATTTTATTATAATTTAATTATTTATTTTTAAAGTGAATATATAACTAAATATTCTGTGAATATTTCAAGCGTCTACCTGTTGCCGTTATCAATATCGAGCAAAAACGAGCAAAAAAATCACGTTTGTTGTATGGGAGCCCCCTTAAATATTTATTTTATTCTGTTTTTTAGTATTTGTTGTTATAGCGGCAATCTGTGAAAATTTCAACTGTCTAACTATCACGGTTCATGAGATACAGCCTGGTGACAGACGGACAGACAGACAGACAGACGGACGGACAGCGGAGTCTTAGTAATAGGGTTTCCGTTTTTACCCTTTGGGTACGGAACCCTAAAAACATACAAGTATGATTAGTCAGTGAAAGCGGGAAGCAAGGTATTTGGTGGACTAAACAATGTATGCAGAAATAAACAACTTACAACTAAAACTAAAATGAACAATGAACATATAGGTACCGGGACGGTTCTTGAGCGGTGGTCGTTAGATGCGCAGAACACATTTTTTGGGTCTGCTTGACGGTATGAGGTATTAATTTTAATTTTACCAGCAGTAAAAAAAAAAAAAAAAGAAATTGAAAGGAGAGTGAAAGCGGGAAGCAAGGTATTTGGTGGACTAAACAATGTATGCAGAAATAAACAACTTACAACTAAAACTAAAATGAACAATGAACATATAGGTACCGGGACGGTTCTTGAGCGGTGGTCGTTAGATGCGCAGAACACATTTTTTGGGTCTGCTTGACGGTATGAGGTATTAATTTTAATTTTACCAGCAGTAAAAAAAAAAAAAAAAAAGAAATTGAAAGGAGAGTGAAAGCGGGAAGCAAGGTATTTGGTGGACTAAACAATGTATGCAGAAATAAACAACTTACAACTAAAACTAAAATGAACAATGAACATATAGGTACCGGGACGGTTCTTGAGCGGTGGTCGTTAGATGCGCAGAACACATTTTTTGGGTCTGTTTGACGGTATGAGGTATTAATTTTAATTTTACCAGCAGTAAAAAAAAAAAAAAAGTAATTGAAAGGAGAGTGAAAGCGGGAAGCAAGGTATTTGGTGGACTAAACAATGTATGCAGAAATAAACAACTTACAACTAAAACTAAAATGAACAATGAACATATAGGTACCGGGACGGTTCTTGAGCGGTGGTCGTTAGATGCGCAGAACACATTTTTTGGGTCTGCTTGACGGTATGAGGTATTAATTTTAATTTTACCAGCAGTAAAAAAAAAAAAAAAAAATTCAGAGTTCAAAGTTAGGTCCAAAACCAAGTCTGTATGTATAGATACTTCAAATTGGTCCAGAGCGACCTAGATTCCCTCTCGACAACTTACAATTTGTATGGAAGTTACTCAATCACGCCAGAACGGCTAAACGAATCTGGATGAAATTTGGTACAGAGATAGACTATAGTCTAGAATAGCACATAGGCTACTTTTTGTCCCGAAAAATTTATGATTCCCGTGGGATTTATTTTTGTTTTTCACGGGATCGACATGATTTTTGCATAGTGGTAGTTTAGGGGTCAGAGAATGACATATATACTACTTTTTATACCGCAAAAGCGGGCGGGGGAGGGGCAAATTACAGTCACGGGTTTATTTCTTTTTGGATCTATTTCCAGGTGGGTGAAACCGCGGACAGTAGCTCCGACACCTTGTCAAATCATATTTCACAAAAAGCAGACGGATTCGTTACCAACAAAATCAGGCACAGCTCCCTGACTATATTTAAGAAACTTTGAAGACCTTTCTGAAAATAACCACCTGTGCATCTCACTAAATGTTTTTTATATAGAAGACGACATGTGACCTTGCCACCACCTGTTGTTAAGCATAGGTAATTGGTTCATGAATGCGCACGACGTGCAGAGCATAAAACAGTCCGCCAGTTGGGCCCATAGAGATGCTTTTTCACGCTTCGCTTGGAGGAGTTGGAGGACCCCAGGTTGTAGGAAGCAGGAAAGACCGACGCCGGAAATTCGTTCCACTTTTTGACAGTGGACTGTATTACCAGTAGGTTTGTTAAAAAATCAATACAATGTCATTGATAGGTTTCCATAGCCATTTGTCGCTCATGAATTATCTGATTAATCGAGAACATTATTTGATCGGAATGCATCCGGCAGATGTGTTCCTACAACAAATTGGACCGCATTTACTCTAGCACATCGGTTGATTATTAATCACTTGTTTTATTATTGGGATTGGGTGTATACCCGATGAATCCATTTTTAGGATTCCGTAGACAGTATTTTGGAAAGAAAGCCGAAAAAAAAAGAAACTTCTATTTAAGAAACTGCAAGAATTGCATTCAGCAGATGTATTCCTAGATCAAATTGAGCTCATCGGTTGATACAATAAACCGTTTATAGGGTTCCAGCAGACTGAAAATAAAAAAACACTTCTATTTAAGATATGCGATACAAGACTGTGGCCGAGTGCTTAGATATTGACTTTTTTTTATAATTAAATCCTACAAACTACACTTAGAGGCTTTTCCATCTAAATATACTTCAAAATAACTGACTCGTTAGGTATAGCCTCACAAATACCATCGGCTTAAAGAGGGAGATTTGGTTGTCCGCTGGGTACTCTGGGATCGATAACACTGTTTCGGGAACTGTATGGAATCCCTTGAAGAAAAAGAAATTGTAGGAAATTTCTGACCAGATTTAAGTGGTTCCACGCATTTATCTTAACTTAAATCGTTGTTCTGTGATCTCATCTCTTTCTGGAGATATGTGTTGCAGCAGGTTGTCCACAATTTAGGAGATGGAAGCAAAGTATAAGGCAGATGGGAATTAAATTCAAATTTCATATAAGACGAAGCTGTGTTCGTGTGTTTGTTTGTCAAGTTTCAAATGCTTCTTTTTTTTAAACTAATAAAAACTGTGTGTGTACGCGCGTTAGAAGTTATACTTTTTTTGCATAATACAAATAAGTTTATTTAGCACGCAAATAATTAATGCAAATAAAATTGCGTAATAATAAATACGGTTGCTAAAATATGAATTCAATTTTTTTTTAAATGACTTATTATAATTGATCTATCTATC
Source organism: Nemapogon koenigi (assembly GCA_963924495.1). Taxonomy (NCBI): domain Eukaryota; kingdom Metazoa; phylum Arthropoda; class Insecta; order Lepidoptera; family Tineidae; genus Nemapogon; species Nemapogon koenigi. The sequence continues at coordinate 4,935,418 of OZ004657.1, read as the reverse complement.
TATCTATCATTACGCCTTTTATCTCTTGAGGGGTAGGCAGAGATAACGAATGCCATTTGCTACGATCCTGACATATCCCTTTCGCTTCTTTTATAAAGGTATTCTTATTCTACTCTTATAATATTTAAACTACTTTAAAAAAATATCAAACGATACGGAACCCTTAGTTTTAATAAAATACGCACTTGACCGTTATTTTCACTATTAAGTGATGATTAATTGGTTTGCCTGTATAATGGGAGAGACTAGTTTATGATGGTATAAATAGGAAGTTTTTGTTTCATTTGATGATGATTGATATCTGTTCGGGAATACTTTTTTTTATTGGCATCGGAATTGAAACTGTAGGTCCCAGGTTCGATTTACACAGAAATAAAAATTACTCCACATTTTTACAGCAAAGTGAATCGACGATTTCTTTCTTAAGTTTTTTTCTTTTTCACGGGTTTCCTTACAGCTCATGAAACCGTGTTACGGTCCCAGGGTACCCAGTGGAAAACCAAGTCTCCCTTTTTTACGTAGGGGTGTACGTAGGCTATTTTTTTTAAATCCTCCTCTTAAGGAGATGAAAGTTAGGTGTAAAATTGCTAGTAATTATTTAAGGTGAGATATTTTTCAAAGGATTCATATTTTTTAACACGCTTTTAGTAGTTTCACCTGTAACTTCTAATTTGTTGTATCGATTTGGCACTTTGCAATTGTACATGCAATAATTCTGATGACAATACAATAATTTGGTACCATCGAACTGATCTGATGATGGAGGTAGGAGTAGGATAGTGGAACTCTTTAAAAGCTGCTAATAACCCCCCCGATTTTGGGCTCAATTGGGTTGTGCAAGTGTGCGTTTTTTTAGTTTTTTAAGGCGAAGTGGTCGATCGGAAAATGAGTGATGAAAGAGTAGAACGCATTTATCTAGAATGACGCGCACGCGAGCAGGATAGAAACAATAAGCGATTCATCGTAAGCGACAATTTTTGTTTAAAACGCAATTTAAAATCTTATACAACATAGAAATAATTTTACAATGAAATGATAGATTATCACCAAAAAAATATTCATGTTAATTATTGCTATATTATAGCCATAAAATTTGATAAATAAAGTTTTCAGAGGTGCATTTAGGATTTTTTTCTATCGAGTAAAATGTTTCTAATCATATTTTCAAAACAAAAAAAGATTTGTCATATCCTTAAAGTTAATTTTTTTTTTCAGTTTCGTAAATAGATCAGGTTTTCGGAAAAAAAATATTAAAAATTGGATTTTGTTGACTGACTTCCCCTTAAGCTATAATATCAAAAATGAGCAGAAAATACTTGTCTATACTAATATTATAAAGAGGAAAGATTTGTATTTTTGTATGTTTGTTACGAATAAACTCAACGAAAAAACAAAACTACTGGACGGATTTTGATCATTGAATGCTACATTATCCCTGAGTAACATAGGCTATATACCATCACGGCATGACGACGGGAACGGGGTGGGAAGAGGTGAACATGACAAAAGCTATGTATGAAGTGTATGTTTGCTAACATTCTGAAATAGTCACGTACGAAGTCGTGGGAAACAGTTAGTCCTTTATATATTATATTATATATTATAAAAATCTCAGAATTTTGATAAATCTATTATTAATACGGAACCTACAACAGTACGAGAGACTTGACTCGCACTTGACAAGTTTTTAAGTTGTCAACATTATTTTGATAATAATCTCTGAAGGATGGTCTTTCATTATCTTATCAAGGGGAAACCGTGGTTACAAAAATAATCAGGAAAATCCTCTTTGCGTAGGCTTAGTTAGAGGAAATTGCAATAATTGAGTGGCTTTTTCATTAAAAATGAGTAATAGAGTTTTTTAAATATATTTCTTAACGAAATATTTTAATATTCCGTCAAAAATATTAGAAAACATCGATATAATTAAGGTTATAAAGTGCTTCTTTCTATAGGATTTTTGTAAGAACTCAAGACCATAATAATAGGAGACTAAATTTAATATGGACTCCACGGTCAAACCCGGAGCGGAAAGCAAGTATAGATAAATGTATCTTTGAGAAATAATTGACTATATGAGTTTATATGGCTGAAGTGAAAGGAAAGGAAAGTCGCGGGTTCGATTCCTATATCCCACCATGTAACAATGGGTTTTTTATAATACAAAATCCATGTACATTTTCCGACAAACCATACAAAGAGGCTTTTCCATCTATAATATATACCTCAACAGAGCTTAGCTGCAGCCACTCGTTAGGTATAGCCTCAAAAAATCATTGGCTAATTGAGGAAGACTTCGTCTTCCACTGGGTACCCTGGAGCCGACTGTAAGGCAACCCGTGAAGAAAAAAAGTGAAAGGAAATGCTGGCAGAGGAGATCCTAGGTGTACTTTTATTGAACATATTAAAAAAATATTGATCGATGGAAAAGTACACAGTCGCCGAGCATGTATGAAAGGTATGATGAATATAAAAGAAGCGAAAAAGGTATGTCAGGATCGTAATAAATGGCATTCGATTGTCTCTGCCTACCTCTCTTGGGATAAAAGGCGTGATGATAGATAAGATTTGAGTTTGTATGAACTCAACGGCTAGAAGAATTTTGTTAAAACTTGGACGATAAATAGTTTCCCAAAAAACATACAGAAACCATTCTATCCCAAAAAATCTTTGGATTTGAAAAGTCTAATGATGGAAAAGAAAACTACAAGGATACTATCTAAACTATTACTGGCAATTAGCAAAAAAAATCATAATCTATAGGATTTCGAAGACTTGATGATGGACTCTAAAAGTCTCCCAAGACCTCTCTTGGTCGCGTAACCAACTTAAAAACGCACGTGTTCGAAAATTTTGCATCTCTTTCACCATTCGGACCTAGGCTACGCGTAAATACAGAAAGAATCGGTACAATAAAACGTACTTCAGCAAATCAAGTATTGTACAAAAAATAATAGAAATAGCAAGTTCTAGTTATTGAAATACTCGAGTCGCAAAGTCGATTGAAAATATGCGTGAAATTGTTAACTTTCAGGGCTTCATAGTGTAAGCTTTCTTACATTTAGGACATAGAATAATTTCACATACTTTAAGGATCCATTAACTACAACTTGCAATTTTTAATAAGTTTTGTACAATACTTGATTTGGTGAAGTCTGTTTTTGTATGAGACAAACGTTATGAGGCGCTCCTTAAGCTATTAGAAATAGAAGAATCATGTTTAAACAAAAATTATAGAATAATAGTTTTTTTAGTAGAAGTTTAAAGATATTGGCACTCGTGATTGAAAAAATAGCAATTAAAATTAATCACAGCTCAAATTACATCAACACCTCGCCTTTATTAATTAATTAAAACAATTGGTTACACTTTTTCCTGTTTTCAAAACAATGCTTTCATTAAATTGTCTTTAATTAATAACAGTAATGGCGGAGAGATGTAGTCAGCCAATCACTTCAATTTACTGTACCCCCCCCCCCCCCCCGACCAGTCGCTATTAATCAGGGAGGAAGCCTCGAGACTGCTGAGTACGGTCAACAAAATCATGATGCGTATATATTTAATTAACATTTATGTGATTTTTTACTGGCCTCAGGGTTTACAGCAGAAGATTAACCCCCAAATTCATAAACGTATTTTAGCAACGTTTTTGTTAAAATGTGTTTTGTTTCTTTCTATTATTAGTAATGACAGGTTTATTAGAGAGTGACAAAACATATTTTAACTAAAACGCTTCTAAAATGTGTTTATGAATATGGCCATATGTCTTCCTCATTTAGCATGCATTTCTTGATGTGATCACATCACACATCTGTTGGCGCGTGTCACATTGCAGTTTTTGTGACATTTGGATTATTAAAATAAAGTAAATTCAGTTATTGATGATTATAATTATATTAGAAAAAAAAGCAATTTTGATGTTTAAAGGTTATTACCATTGCCTAAAAGGAAAGTTAGAAAAAAGGGACTTAGGAGATTTATAATTTATACTACACAGTACACAGTATAGTATACGGTAATATCTCCATTGGCAACACTGGACATATTGAAATACTGGCTGTTTGTTATCTTGTTTGAATTTGACGTTTTAAAATAATATTCTTGGTTATGACATGGAAAACAAAATAATTTCATTTGCCGATAATTGAAAGCATCTGAGATAATTTTCTCAAAATACATACATTATAAAAATAAACTAAACTAATTGAGTTGATTATTTGAGTGTAGAAAGTGAAATATACCTAAATATTGGTGAGTAGTGAAATATCTTGTTTGTTTGAGCTTCGAGTATTTAAACTGTCATAAACTGGTCTGACTAATGTTGACAATGTTGTAAAAGCTCAGGTTAGAAATTAATTACCTTATGAAAACAATTCCAGGTTTATTTATTATTATATAAAATATTGTCACAAGAAAACCACAATAAATAGTTGTCAGTTGGTTCAACTAATAAGACAAAAGTCTAGAATAATTGATAGCCAAGATAATTTGGGTAAGTTTTAATATCAAATTATATAGGTACTTATTCTGTTGGTAAATTAAATATATAGGTATACATACCAAGAATGTATTTCTGTGTATAATATTACTAAACTAGGGATATAACACTAGTTTAGAGTCCATGATTACTTTTAGGTATTAGTTAAATGAAAAATCCAGGTTTGTTTTCACAATATAAGCAGTACTTAGGTACCTTTAAACTTTAATATATATTACTATACTAAAATGTCTCTAACCCTGTAAAGTACAGATGATTCACATAGTATCTATTAGACTAAACTTATTTTAAATCTCTTAGATTATAATTTTCAAAATTAAAATATTCCAGAAATTCCTGATCGTCTGATGACAGCTCAGGAATAATAAAATAAATACTACTTAGATAAAATGGTAAAGTAACAATTTATTTTCATAATATACACCGGTGAAAAGTGGTTAAGGACATTAAGGACTTTTAAGTTAAGGACTATTTAAGAAATTTAAATTAACTAAATTAGAATATAAGGTAAAAGCTTGTAAAGAACCCACACTTTAATTTAATAAATAATGACTACTATAATTTGGTTTCATTGGTTTCCAAACTTTTATTATTTATATGATTTTTTTTTATACTGTTGAGTCTAGCCTTAAAAACTTAAAAAAGAGGCTCACACGCGCCTTAGGGGTAAAACCAACTCGAAAACTGCATCATTCTCCCTCTTCACTGCCGCTCTCTACTCCCTTGTGTGTACGTGGCGCGTATACTATTCGACTACTACAGTGTTAACTTGACGCGTCAATTTCGATGTTACACATCTGCCGGGTGTCCCGTTATCAGTCCCATGATATCCAGCCGAAACCAAAATCTAGGCATTTTTTGAGGTTATATCTAACGAGTGAGGTATGGGTATTGCTGAGGTATTTTGGGATTGAAAGGTCTAATATAACCTACAAATACAAACACATATTAACGGGCCTTATACCTTACGTTGTGTAACACAGGTTTTCATTTGTACTATCAAGTACGAGAATGGAAGGTATATTCGCTTGTACATTAAAGTTTTCACTTTGTTTCCTCTCTAATCTACCAATCACATCAAACTCAACTGACATATTTTTTTGTTCTGTCATATTTTAACACTGACGGAATTTAGTTACGAAAAGTCAACCTTATTAGATATAGCCTCACAAATACCATCGGCTAAACGAGGAAGACTAGGTCTTCCGCTGGGTACCCTGGAACTGGAAGGTTTCGGGAGCTGTAAAGCAACCCGTGAAGAAAAAAAAAAAAAAAAAAAAACCTTAGCATCGAAGCATCGAGGATTTCATGTCACGCCTTGGGGAATAACGCACGCGCACATCAAGACATAATGGGGAATCCAGTTTAATCCTTTCCGCGCTGTGATGGTTGTGATTAGTCGACGACTAATGGGACATATCACTGTCGGCGCGGCGGGAATATTAAATACCGATTAATCCGATATAAACACTATAAAGGCTATAATACTTGACATTGGCAAATCACCGATGAACATTGGTGAAACCATAATAAAAGAAAAAGAAGAAGACACTGACGGAATTCAGTTACGCAAAATCAACCTTAGAATCATTAGGGAAGCGGAAACTTAATGAAAGCGCCACCTGTATTCGCGTAAAGACAATTTTTCTCTTCTTGAATAATATATTTGTTTGAGAACTATAAGATTTATTTCCCTTGGGGCGTGCCGCGATCACTTACTAATGTTTTTAAAACAAAAAGATAATAGCAGGAATTAATTCATGTGAAATTGCAATCTCTGACAATTATTCGCTTCTACGTCCATGGCAACCAACGCACGCGTTCTACCGTGACATGATGGGGAATGCAGTTTAATCCTGTCCGCGCAGTGACAGTTGTGATTAGTCAGTGATTAATAGGGCATATCACAGTTGGCGGGATCATCTTAGACACCGATTAATCGGCATATATACTATAAAATTAAATTCATGATAGCAAAACTTTGCAGGCCTACTATTGCCCTGCCGTACTCTCGTATGGATCTATAAGAAACCCCCTCTTAATTAAAGCTGTCGTTCAAATTATTTTTCTATCGGTACACTTCAATTGGCATGAGTCGAGAATGGTGCGATGCATACATAGTTACATGGGAACAAGAACGGATAATCAGAAATGCTTTGTTTTACGTTATGTTATTTTAATGGATTTAATTACCCTAATGGAAACAATGTTAATTTTTTAAAACAGCTTGTAATTTATAAATAAACTTTGCGTGATTCTTGTCGATTTATCAATATGATGGTAAATTTGTCTTCGTTTGGTTATCTAAGTATAGGTGAGTCATTAATTAAGGGTCGATACTACCTCACATTGCTTTAATAATAATAATGCTAGTCACAACACTTTAAGATTAAACACTCGTGTTGGACCTATGTCCCCATGCAAGCGTTACAAAGAACCGGGCATTATGCCCGTGAATTTAGAGTAACATAATAATAATAATAAAAAGCTCAAAGTCACGACAACATCTGACAATCATATTATATTTACTTTTGTATTTTATTTTAATTTAACTATTTTCTAAGCCTTTTCTACAATAAATATTAATAAAAATCAAAGTACAATACATATACAATAAACTACAGATATTATCAATTATAAAATATACATAACGAAAGTTTTTACCCGATTTTTACCCGATGACATAACCAACATGTCATAACAAATCAAAAAAATCCATAGTAAGAAAGTACAATGGAAACAATATATAACGGGTTTTAAGGCGATTTCAATGATAAGAGTAGGTTTTTATATTAATATATATATTTCAGTGAGTCCTATTTTACATCATTCCAGCGTTGCTGATGCCGGACTCTCTCTTCAGTCTCGAATTCTACAGAGCTTCAAATATAGTTTATAATTATTTGAAACTCTGTCCAAAAGATTAGTTGCCAGTATTAAAACATACAGCCAGTATTTTCTACAAAAAGTATGAATGAGTGCTCATACTTTACACAATATTACAATATGATAACAAGATCGAGAGCTGCACTAAGCGCACAACCAACACCTTCGGGATCGTCGCTGGGAGCTAATGGCTCTGTGGTCTCCGTGCAGGAAGTGGTGGCGCCAACACAAATACCGCAGGCAGACCCCGAACCTGCAAGTACCGCTGAGTCGTCGAGCTCCAGCGACGAGTTTTTCTCCCCAATAACATCGCCAAACAACAGACGTCGGAGAAGAAAGCCCCAGCCCCCGGCACGCATAGGACCCGCAAGACGTCATGATGCCTTGCAAAAGGTCCCTGCTACCGGTGGTACAGTGCGCCGCATGAAATGGACTAATAAAATAAATGAGAATGTCATGCGAGCGTACTATGCGGCTACAGAGGGAGGAACTAACCTCACTGCGTACCGTGTACGGATGCTTCCTCTGTTTCAGACCCTGGAACCAACTGTCAATGTTTCGGTCCAACGACTATCGGATCAAGTGCGGGCAATCCAACGCTGTCACATGCTGGATGAGCCCGTACTGGAGAGGCTGCGCGCAGAATTACGAATTAACTGCATCATCCCTGTCCCGTCACAGCCTGCGGTAAGCAGACTAACATCACGTCCTACTACACCACAGACTGATGATGTAGACATGGATAACGCGGTTATAACAGTAAGTAGCCAGTATAATGAGCAATTGAGGAGCGTTTTGGAGGATGTGATTTTGGAGTATCGAACGACACCGCCCCTACTTAGGCCGCGTTTGCCACGTTTGCCTATGCACAAAAAAAACATAAACATTGTGAGTGCCCTAGATTCACTATTATCAAACTATTTTGATAATAGTGAAAACCTCGCCGACACGCATTCGATCCTGTACTGCGCCGCGGTTACGGCTTGCCGTGTAGCAGGAGTCAAGTTTTTCAATGAAGCTACACGACCGAAACCTACCGTACCCGCGTGGCAGAGCAGGATCCAGAGGCGAATTGACGAGGCTAGGGTACTCATAGGCAAGCTAACCTGCTTCAGGAACGGAAACACTCGTCCGCGAGTGATGCGTTTTGTGCAGCGAGCCTTCTCGGGGTTTGACATCAGACCCCTGGAATATATATCTCGAGTCACAGAACGCATCGACTTCCTGAAGCAGAAAATTTGTGCATGGGCAAACCGCATTCGCAGGTACAAGTTGCGAGTGGATCGATACGTCCAGAATCACATATTTCAAAACGATCAAAGGCAGGTTTATAGAGACTGGGAACAATCCAAACAGGGTGTGACTGAAGGGAGTGTACCCGATGTTGAAACCACGAATACTTTCTGGCAAAACATCTGGTCGGCTCCCGTCAGTCACACCGAGGACTCTTGGATGGGGGATGTTGAGCGGGCCTGTGAGTCAGTGCCAGAGATGGGGTCTGTCATTATAGACCCCATCGATGTAGTTTGTGCGGTCCGTCCTATGGCAAATTGGAAGTCTCCAGGGCCCGACGGACTACACAACTATTGGCTAAAATGGATACGCAGCTCACACGCTCGCTTAGCTTCCCAATTCCAAGAAGCCATTGAGTTTGGATCGATCCCAGAATTTATGACTACAGGCATTACCCGTCTGCTTTTTAAGTCCGGTAGTACCACGGATCCTAAGAACTATAGACCCATAACATGCTTGCCTACCATCTACAAGCTCCTTACATCCATTTTGAGAATCAAAATTGGTTGCCATATAGATACCAATTCAATCATGTCTGCTTCTCAGAATGGATGTAGGGCTGGGTCCCGTGGTACTAAAGAACTTCTCCTCATTGACATGACCATTAGCCAACAAGTTCGACGTAACCGAAAGAATTTATCGGCATGCTGGATAGATTACAAAAAAGCTTATGACTCTGTACCACATACCTGGCTCATGAGGGTGCTGGAGTTGTATAAAATCGATACAACTCTACGCACCTTCCTGAGCTCATGTATGGGGCACTGGAAAACAGTCCTCATCTATCCAGGATGCCGAAGAGCTTTCGGCGACGACGAACTAATCAGGATTAAACGGGGTATATTCCAAGGCGATAGTTTAAGTCCCTTGTGGTTCTGCTTGGCCCTAAACCCACTCAGCACACTGGTAGGGGTTTCAGGGCTAGGCTACCGTTTGCGGAGAGAGAGTCAAGTTATATCGCACTTACTTTACATGGATGATTTGAAGTTATTTGCCCAAAACAAATCACAACTGATAGATTTACTAAGGATAACTGAAAACTTTAGTAAATCTATCAGTATGGAGTTTGGTTTGGACAAATGTGCGATCATACATGTAAAGCGAGGAGTGATAACGGAATCTGAGAGTACACAACTCACAGATTCTGTAAAACTTGATTCACTCTCTGAAAACGAAACCTACAAGTATTTGGGTATGTCACAGGCAATAGCAATCAATGAGACAGACATGAAACAATCTTTGAAGGAACGCTTCTATGGCCGCCTGAAAAAAGTACTGAAGAGTCTTTTATCAGGCGGAAATAAAGTGCGTGCCTTTAATGGTTGGGTCATGCCTGTCTTATTGTATTCCTTTGGCATACTCAAGTGGACTCAAACTGAACTGGACGCCCTGGACAGACGAGTTCGGACACTATTGACCGCATATCGTATGCATCACCCACGCTCATCTGTAATGAGATTGTACATCCCACGGAAATGTGGAGGTCGTGGCTTTCTCAACGCTAAGACTCTCCACAATCGTGAGGTATACAGTCTCAGAGAATATTTTCTCAACAGTGAGGGGGTGATACATGGAAATGTGGTCAAGGTAGACAAGGGCTTTACCCCGTTATCCTTGGCTAAAGAGAACTGGCACAAACCTGTAGTACTGAGTACCAATGACCGCAAGGAGGTATGGCAGAGCAAGGAGTTACACGGAAGGTTCTACAAGGCTCTTCATGGTTCTGATGTAGACCTTTTGACTTCCGTGTCCTGGCTACGCTTCGGTGATCTCTTTGGAGAAACCGAAGGTTTTACCTGTGCAATTATGGACGAAGTTGTCAAGACGAATAACTACCGGAAATACATAATTAAGGACGGCACGGCTGACATCTGTCGAGCATGCCACCGTCCTGGAGAGTCAATCAGACATGTTATTTCCGGTTGTTCTAGTCTTGCCAACGGCGAGTACTTGCACAGGCACAACCAAGTAGCCAGGATTATACACCAACAACTTGCTTTGCGATACAACCTTGTAGTCACGGAAGTACCGTATTACATGTATGTGCCTGAACCAGTTCTTGAAAATGGTCATGCCACGCTCTACTGGGATCGATCTATCATCACAGACAGAACTATTGTTGCCAATAAGCCTGATATTGTGTTGGTAGATCGATCAGCGCGCCTTGCAATGATAATCGATGTCACTATCCCACATGACGACAATCTTGTGAAAGCTGAGACAGATAAACAATCAAAATATCTTGACTTGGCTCACGAGATTGTCGACATGTGGAATGTGAAATCGGCGATCATTGTACCGATAGTCGTGACGGTCAATGGTCTTTTTGCTAAGAGTTTTGACCGTCACCTTAGGAGACTTGAGATTGACAGTTGGGTCAAGGGTCAGATCCAGAAGGCAGTACTCCTCAGTACGGCCCGTATTGTGAGGAAGTTCCTCTCTCTGCAGCCCTAACCACCGGTAGTTTGGGTATTAACCTCGCTTCCGGGGGGATAAATCCTTTTTTTATATTTTTATATATTTTTGTTTTTTTTTTATACCCAAATATGTAAAAATATAATTTAAAGAAATATGTGAAATAAAGAGAATAATAATAATATTTATTTGATGAATATGGTAAAAAAATTACATATTCTATCGCGTTCCAGTGTTCAAATCTTAATTATAAATATAAAAATATAAAAAAAAAATAATTATAAAAAAAAATAATAATAAGAAATTACAATATAAAATCAATGATAACAGTTTATGTCATCTATACCAGATTATAAAACCATGTAATAAAATTTAAAATAACGAAACCCCAATTATGTCAGCAATATAAAATTGTAAAGAAGTATAAGTAGGTAGGTATATAATTTAAATGTCAAATTTTTTGTCGTTCAAATAATCGTCAACATAAAACATTTGCATACACATTCGCTGTATTGATAATACTTTAAGTACAATTATTTTTATAATTAATACACAAAATAATAGAGGATAGTACTAAACCTCATATTACCTAAAAATGCGATTTCTTGACTTTTTTTTGATAGAAAAAAAATATCTAAATACCTCTAAAATTAATCTATATATATAAAAATGAAACCCGTTTTCCGTTGTCACGACATAACATGAAAACGGCTTGACCGATTTGGCTGATTTTAGTCTTAAAATATTCCTAGATATCCAGGGAAGGTTTTAAAGGTGAGACAATTCGAATAATTGCCGAAAAACCCCTAAAAACAGCCCTTTTCTTTTTCCCATAATAACAGAGTCAATTTGAACCTTATTGCTATTCAATAAAGTTCATCTTTATATATATAAAAATTAAACCCGTTTTCCGTTGTCACGACATAACATGAAAACGGCTGAACCGATTTAGCTGAAAATTGGCAGGGAGGTAGTTTAGAGCCAGGAGAAGGACATAGGATAGTGGTAGGGGTTGGAGTAGGGGTAGTTAAAATTATAAATTTTAATTGTGAATATATGGCGTCATCTTGAGTTTTACATGTGTACTAAAATGTATTTGCAAACGTCAATAGATGGCGCTGTATTATACTTTCTGTTGTGTATAGATATAGGTAGGTACATAGGTAACTATGAGGTAATGTTAAACTACCCACTTATACTATGTACAGTGTTTTAATGAACAATAAACCAGTCGTTATCACAATGTCGTACGAGTATTATTGAAGTTCCTTATCCTAAACATCACACTTTCTACCACGGAAATTCCAGAGTCGGTAGGCCAGGTAGGTTAGTTAGGTTATTTATAACTCAAGAACGGCTGAACAGATTTAGCTGAAAATTGGCAGGGAGGTAGTTTAGAGCCAGGAGAAGGACATAGGATAGTGGTAGGGGTTGGAGTAGGGGTAGTTAAAATTATAAATTTTAATTGTGAATATATGGCGTCATCTTGAGTTTTACATGTGTACTAAAATGTATTTGCAAACGTCAATAGATGGCGCTGTATTATACTTCCTGTTGTGTATAGATATAGGTAGGTACATAGGTAACTATGAGGTAATGTTAAACTACCCACTTATACTATGTACAGTGTTTTAATGAACAATAAACCAGTCGTTATCACAATGTCGTACGAGTATTATTGAAGTTCCTTATCCTAAACATCACATGGTGTCAGGTGTGGTTTAGGACTTGTAGAAGTGACCAAGTAATTAAATAATATGGGAAAGGAAGGTGAAACGACTCAACGCGGCCGTGAGGCGGTCGCTAGCATACCGCCTGTCATGTATTCGGCTATACAGCAACCGGAGCCTTTGTGTGAAGATGGAAATCTGGCCGTAAATTGGCGTGAATTCAAATCATCGTTTGATTACTTCCTTGTCGCGTCGGGCAGAGACAACTCTTCACAACGAGAGAAATGTGCTATCTTTTTACATGTCGCGGGAAAATACGGCAGAGAGTTGTATGAAGAATTGGAAGTGATTAAAGATAATTATGGGGACCTTATAAAGAAATTTGAGGAGCGCTGTGATCCAGCCAGCAATGTTAATTACGAGCGCCACATATTTTTTGAGACATATCAAGAAAATTACGCATTTGATAAATTTCTAAGTACCCTGAAAATTAAAAGCAAGACTTGCGAATTCGGCCAACTCAAGAATAGTTTGATATTAACACAATTAATAAGAGGCCTTAAAAATAGACAAATGAGAGAAAAGTTGTTGGCTAAATCGAAATTGGATCTGGAGGAGGCTACGTCGTGGTGCAAAGCGGCGGAAAGAGCAGAATCGCAGGCTGCGGGGTGCATCAGCGCGCGGCGGGCTCCGGGTGCTGCGATCGCTATGCCGGGCCCGGGGTCATTCGGCGCGGCCGGTGACGTCGGCGAGCTGGCACGAGCAGTACGCGGTCGCTGGGGGCCGTCGCAGGACGTGCGCGAGGCGCGCGGCAGCGCGTATTGGCGCGGGCCAGCGCGTACACCGAGGCCGGGAGGCCTAGGTCCGCGTAACCGTTGCGGCAAGTGTGATAAGTGGCATGGTGATAGTGCGATGTGTATAGCAGAGAGAGTGAAATGCTATCGGTGCAATCGTGTAGGTCATTTCGCGAAGTGTTGTAAGGTGAGATTGTTGAGAGAATTACAGGACGAAGGTGAATCTGAGCAGGAAAACAGTGAGTTACTTTTAGATAATGTTTCCACAAATTCTATAAATTGTAACCCATGGTATGAATATATTTGTGTAAATGGCATTTCTATTAAATTTAAACTAGATAGTGGGGCAGATACGTCTGTCATGTCATTGGAATCCTATTTGAAGGCAGGTTTTCTAGTAAAAAATTTGATTAAATCCAGTACAGTACTAAAAGAAATTAGTAAAAACAATTTGACTCTGGTAGGTTATTTTAATGCAGAATTTAAACACAAAGATTATTATACTGAAAATAAAATATATGTGTTGAATGTAAACTGTAATAATTTATTGGGATTAAAAGATTGTGTTAACTTGAATTTAATTATGAGATGAACTGAGTAACTACACTTTTGATGAGTCGCTATTTGTAGGTATAGGTTGTTTACCAACAATATGTAAAATAATGATAAATGAAAATGAGCCCCCAGTAGTAAGTGCCACGCGAAAAATTCCAATGAAATTGAAACCTCGACTGAAAGAGGAGTTAGATAGTATGGAAAGTTTAGGTATCATTAAACGGGAGGATGCGCCCACTGACTGGGTGTCTAGCATTGTTATAATAGAAAAACCAGATAAAACATTGCGCGTGTGTTTGGATCCAAAAAATCTCAACAAAGCGGTAAAACGTAGTCATTTTCAGCTTCCTACAGTGGACGAGATAGCGAGCACTTTAGATGGAACTAAATTTTTTTGAAAATTAGATGCTAAGAAGGGATTCTATATGTTAGCCCTAGATGAGAGTAGCTCAAAGTTGTGCACATTTTCTACACCGTTCGGTAGGTATAGGTTCCTGCGTATGCCTTTCGGTATAAACTGTGCTCCGGAGATATTTCACAATGAAATGTACAAAATATTTCACATGAACGGGGTAGAAGTGTTTATTGATGATATATTGATATACGGGAAAACAAAATCCGAGCATGATTACAGATTACAACAGGTATTAGAACGGGCAAAAATAAATAATGTTAAATTTAATAAATTAAAATGTGTATTTGGGGTAAATTCAATATCATATTTGGGACACATATTTGACGAAAGAGGCATGCGACCTGATAAAAATAGAGTTAGTGCCATAATTAAAATGACGAAGCCTGAAGATAAAAAAGGGTTGGAACGTTTTTTGGGAGTGACTAATTACCTATCAAAATTCATACCTAATTACTCTAATCTGACAGCACCGTTGAGGGATCTAGTGAAAAAAGACATAGACTTCCAGTGGTTAAATGTGCACGACGAGTCATTTGATTTGTTAAAAAATAAAATAAGTAAAGCTCCTGTATTAAGATACTACGCGCCGGACGAACCGATTACAGTGTCGGTGGACGCGAGCGGGCGCGGGCTCGGGGCGTGCCTTATGCAGGGAGACCGACCGATCGCGTACGCGGCGCGGGCCCTCACTCCGGCCGAGACCCGGTGGGCACAAATTGAAAAGGAATTACTAGCTATAGTATTCGGTTGTCTTAGATTCCATCAGTATATTTACGGTCACCAAAATGTCACTATAGAAAGTGATCATAAACCCCTAGAATCCATATTTAAAAAACCGTTAAACGAAACGCCGGCCAGACTACAACGAATGTTGCTTAAACTACAATCGTACACTATTAACATAATATATAAACCGGGCAAACTGTTGCATATTGCGGACGCACTGTCACGCGCACCTGGCGAGTCGATGTCGGCCGCTGATTGTACTGATACTGAAATATGTAATGACGTGACAGTGCACGTCAATACATTGTATGAAAATGTTAATGCGACAAGAGATAAGTTAGAAATAATTAGGCAAGAGACAGAAAAGGACATAATTTTATCACTATTGGCTAAATACTATGTAGATGGATGGCCGCAAAGAAAAAACAATGTAGATAATAGGGTGAAACAATACTGGACGGTCCGCAACGATCTGCATGTAATTAACGGGGTGTTGTTTAAAAATAGTCAAATAGTTATACCGACCGCTCTGAGAAAGGAAGTCATTGCGAAGTGTCATGAAGGACATTTAGGTATTGAAAAGTGTAAGCGTCGCGCGCGCGAAGTTATGTGGTGGCCAGGCATGTCGTGCGACATAGAGAGCGCGGTGCAGAGGTGCGAGCTGTGTGCGCGACACAGACCGGCACAGCCTCGCGAGCCGCTGTGCCCGCACCCGGTGCCGACGCTGCCCTGGCAAGTACTTGCCGCGGACTTATTTGAATTGAACCGAAAGCATTACATAATATTGGTAGACTATTACTCTAAGTATGTAGAAGTTACATCGTTGACTAACACGTTATCGGCTACTGTTGTAAGTCAACTTAAAAATATATTTTGTCGTTTTGGTATACCACAAAAATTGGTCACAGACAATGGACCACAATTTACCTCAGAAGAATTTAAGAAATTTAAATTAGGATGGGAATTTGAACATGTAACTAGTTCACCGTTATATCCGCGATCGAACGGTTTAGCTGAGCGCAACGTTCAAACCATAAAAAATATGTTAATTAAAGCTAGCGAGGATAAAAACATGGATTGGCAACTGGCTATATTAAATTTTAGAAACACCCCAATTTCGGGCGAAAAGTATTCGCCAGCTCAGCTGTTGATGGGTAGAATGCTCAGGACGAGGCTCCCGGTAGCCGACGATGCGCTGCGTCCCGTGTTAATTTCCCCAACAATAATGAAATCTGATCGTGATAAGAGAATTACTAAATACAAGTCATACTATGATAAGGGAACTAGGAGTCTAGTACCTCTAACCTCGGGTGAAAACATAAAATTACGGGAAAACGATGTGTGGGTCAACGCGCAAGTGCAGGGAAGGGCCCGCGGAGACCGCTCTTATTGGGTTAAAAAAGAGGATGGCGGTGTCTATAGAAGAAATCGCAGTCAGTTATTAAAAATAAATAGTAAACACACCCGCAATGTTCGATCTGATGATGCAACTATAGACAGATATAATAGTTTAGAAGATTTGTCTCCAACTTCACGAACAAACACACAAACAAAGACATCATCTTTCCGTGACTCATCGTGGTCGCCGATCAAAAGGTTCACCCGCAGTGGAGTGCAATATTACCCTTTAATTAAAGATCGCTAAAAACCGATATAAGGATGTACAATGTAGGTACATAATGTATATGTATTGGATATAGTATTAAAATTAAAATGTTTACTTTTATTGTTTAGGTAGGTGTATACCTACTTACTCATATTTAATTAAGTTTAGTAGGTACATACATTATCTAATAGTTTGTTTTTTTTTGGTTGTTTTTTTGGAAGAAAGAGATAAATGTAAGTGAGTAGGAAAATATTATGTAAATAAAATAGTGGATATATAGTTGTATAATTTCCACATTATGTTTTGGTGTAAATGTGGTTGTAGTTTTATAGTATTATTAAATTTTAGTTTTCTTTAGTTTTGGGAGGGAGATGTTCTGTATAGATATAGGTAGGTACATAGGTAACTATGAGGTAATGTTAAACTACCCACTTATACTATGTACAGTGTTTTAATGAACAATAAACCAGTCGCTATCACAATGTCGTACGAGTATTATTGAAGTTCCTTATCCTAAACATCACACTTTCTACCACGGAAATGTTATAGGGTAGGGGTAGGGGTAGGGGTAGGGGTAGGGGTAGGGGTAGGGGTAGGGGTAGGGGTAGGGGTAGGGGTAGGGGTAGGGGTAGGGGTAGGGGTAGGGGTAGGGGTAGGGGTAGGGGTAGGGGTAGGGGTAGGGGTAGGGGTAGGGGTAGGGGTAGGGGTAGGGGTAGGGGTAGGAGTAGTTGTTTTCCACGGACGAAGGAAAGTAAATAGCAGGCAAGCCAACGTTTGGGCAGGACAACGTCTGCCGAGTCCGCTAGTTTTGAATAATAACTAAACTTACGTTTACTTAGTTATTATATGGTTTGGATTTTTAATATAATAAACAGGACTTACTTCTTACGATTTTAAGACAATACGCGCTCTATTTGACTGGCACCGACCGGCTGGGTTGAAGGAACTAAAATCAACTTTATGACTTTCACAACTAAGATCAAATTCGTTGCATTTGTTGACAACTAATCGACCCATAGATTTAGTATAGTCGCGCTAACGCTCTACTATTCTCTACTCTAGATTGGCAATGCAAAAGAGAAAGCGCATAGATACGCGTATGTTAAAGCGAGACAGATAGAGGAGACCGTTTTTTAATAACTTTAACAGCCTGTAACAGTTTAGCGTCATTTTTGTTTTTTGTAAAATAATAATATTTCGTTTAATTTTATAAAATATCCCAGTATAATTCAGTGTTGAGTAGACATGTGACTTAATATTTTTGTCTCATTCTAATCGCGACATTACCAGTCTAGATCTTATGATCGCTTAAAGTCACATCGAAATCCATTTAGCCGTTTCAAAGCATGTTCTTAAACAAAAAATAATTAACCAATTTCTCCTGAAATCTTATAAATAGAATTAAAAAAAGTTTCCTGCAAAAATCGAACGTTCTTTCTATGGGATTTTTGTATGAACTAAGTTAACATGGGCTCCAGGGGCAAAGCCGGCGTTGAGACGCTAGTAAAGATAACTACAATTTATGAAATTAAATTAAAGAGAGACTCAATTTGCGAGTAACATCATTATATAAATAAATCTATTGAATCCAATAAATTCATCAAATATGAAAGGTAGGGTCAGCAAAATAAATAATTAATATTTATTTTTATCTAATCTAAAAAATTGCAAACATTTTCTATCAAGACATTTAAATAGGTGCGTACATTTATCAACTCACTAGCTTTCTCCGTCGGGTTCGCTCGTAGTTTTTTTTGTAATGGGGCATAATAATAGAAGCCTATGTCACTTCACTTTCAACAAACTCTGTGGAAAAAATCACGTCCATCCATTGTTCTGTTTCAACGTGAAAGAGAAGCATAAACAATAGTAGACCCGAGCAGAAAGTGACTTCTGGGTTAGTTTGGGAGCCCGAGCTCTAAAAACAAGAAGTCACTCTCAGCGAGGTTCGTAATATGCTTTTCTTTCAACTACAACAAAATAAAAACACTTCTCTATTATAATTTAAATTTTGTGTATATAACTTCCCCGAACGTCTTTTGCACCCAAAATATTTCGTTGTTTTTTTTGTTTCTCATTCTCCATTTTAATGGAAGGCAAAGGGGTTCACCCGTAAAGCCAAAGTTGTTTTTTTGTTACACTTCTCGACTTTGACGGAACGCAAAGGGGCCATAGAGCCTGTTCGCATGTTAGGGTGCTTTAAAAACACAAGTGCAACAAGAATTAAGCCATTCTCAGAGACGGTTTCAACGGCGCCATATAGAAAAAGTAGGTACTTATAATTATTTCTACATTAAAAGTACCTTCTACAGAAAAAGTACCTAATTTAAAAAAAACAAGAGCGGGATGTTATAGATTTTCATAGTAATTTACTGCAAACAAACAAACGCGCTTTTGCATAGGATTATGTATTTTGTAACGTGAATGTTATTCTTTGGTTCAAAACTTTAAAATATTGGTTGGTTATTTATTTAGTCACGTCGGCGGCGGGCACTGTTTGCGGTTACAGCGTAACGCAAATCCTGTTTAATCCATTAGATATATATGTATATATATACATGGAAATATTTGTGTAGAATTAATTTAATCTATATTATAAATCAAATGTCAAAATTTTGTAATTTAAATTGATTTGAATTAATTTATTTTATTTTATTCAATTTGACTTAATTATTTTTTTATTTAAGTTATTTGATTTTATCTGACTTAGGTATTTTAATTTGTTTGATATACTTTGACTTTATTTATTTTGATTTAATTCAATTTAATTTTGTATTAAGTAAATTTATTTCATTTGATTTATATTATTATTACCTTTCTCAACAGTTGAGCTATCAAATGCAAAAATATTTTTTATCCGACTGATAGCGCGATTAGCGCGTTCAAACAAACAAATTCTTTAGCTTTATTATTAGTATAGATATGATGTTTTTACATTATCATTACATATTTCTAAAAGAAAAAATGTCGTAAGTTAACTAAAACACGTTTTTGACGGCATCTTAAATCTTACAAACATTAACGTAAAATCCGTTTTGCAAGTCTTGTCTTATTTAGTAAACAATATTTGTATGTCTTTAAAAAAAGTGTAGTTTTATTGAACATATAAAAAAATATTGATCGAAGGCAATATAAAAATTACACACAATCGCCGAGCATGTATGTATGAAACTTGTGATGAATATAAAAGAAGCGAAAGAGGTATGTCAGGATCGTAGCAAATTGGGATAAAAGGCGTGATGATAGATAAAATAAGTTGTCATTTAAAATTCTTTAAAGACGTTGTAACACTGGAGGTTGCGTGCTGTACGTGGAACACTTCCTAACCCTCAGTGTCGTGGCAGGTCTCTAATTGGGTCACTCTCCAATAAAAGATAATACTGTTCACTCTACTATATTGACATAGACCTGCTTGCTAGGCAGTATTATAAGTGACCTAGTGAATTACGACGCTATGCATGCGGCTTACTGCCGGGAGCGTTTACATGTAACTGGCGTGCGCCGGAGCTTCATACCTGTACCTCACTCACAATAACGTCATATTAACAATTTTTAACCTATTTCACATTTGCAGAACTAATAATCATATTTTTTAAACTGTTATTTAAAAATGACATGCAAAGTTTGTTTACAAAATAAACAACTCTAAAAAAATTACTTAAGGCTTACGCTTAGATTTTTTACCCTATAAAATATATAATTGCCTTTTTTTTAAAAAGTGTACCGACTTCAAAAATTATGCACGGAAAAGTGTGCTGTCCGAAAGCAAATGCACAAGTCACTATAAAAAAAATACCCAAATCGCTTCAAGTGTGCCTATAAAATTTGAAGAGTTCTCGATTTCTCCAGGATCCCATCATCAGATCCTGACCTGATGACCATGGGACCACCTGGAAAGTATACCCTATCAAACCAAAAAAAAATCCAAATCGGTCCAGGCGTTTACAAGTAATCGGGGAACATACATAAAAAAAATATAAAAGTTTCCGACGAATTGAGAACCTCCTCTTCCTTTTTTTGAAGTCGGTTAAAAATACAAAACATTTTTTGCTAACTGTACCAACAAATACAATTTTAAACAAAACTTGTTTACCTACTTGCTGACTTTCAATGCTTATAAGTTGTCGATAAGATTTTCGCTGTTTTTGTACCAAATTTGTATTTAATTAGGTATTAATTAAATTATTTAATGTAATCTTCAATCGGTCCCTACATCGGCCATGAATGATTTTTGAAATCAAGCAGGCGTGGGATATGGAGTTAACACAAAAAAACCGACCGACACGAGACAGAAATGACGCCATCTTATCGACGGAATTATGTAGTTTAAATACTCATTCCGGTAGATGTCTACAGTCAAAAAATACGTAAAAAAGAGTCAATTGGTATACCGGGAGGTCCCGGGTTCAATCCCACTTGTTAAAAAAAATGCTAAGCATCAATTTTCAAGCATCAACGTCCATTTAAGTGCAGCAACAGTCTTGCCACCCTATTCTGTTTAATATGGATAACTGGCAAAAAGTGGACACTGTTATGTACTGGTGTCTCTGCTCACCCCGCAAGGTATTAAGGCCGTGGCTCTGCCTACTCTAATAGGAATCTGGCGTGAGCATATATAACTAGGTTAAATGAAGTCATGCGTAAAAGGAAGTATTAGATATCTCGTATGTTAAGGAATTTCATTACATATACTACATCTCATAAATTTGGTAAAGGCATCTTCATAATAGAAAGACTTATTTATTTAGGGTCCTGTAGGAATGAGGGTCATTTGTATGGAATCTCTGCTGGAATTCTGCGGAACCCTAACTATTGTTTACAAGTTAAACATGACTGGAATTTAGATTATGTTACTAGCGACACACACCCGGCTTCGCAAGTGTTATAATATGGATTTACAACAATTTGAATAAGTACCTTCATAAATACACTTAAAACTACTTATCTATTTTCCGTGGGGTCCAAAGGCCAGTTTATTAAAGATATATCCCCTCGATTGATCATCTCTTCTGGTGACAAGAGGGCTGGCTCCTTCCTCGCTCAACGAATCAGCATCGCGATTTAGCTGGGAAATGCAGACAGTATTCTTGCTACAATTCCACGCAGACCTGGTTTAGTTCTCCTTCTTCACGGGTTGCCTTATAGCTTCCAGGAACCGTTGCCGGCCCCAGGTTACCAAGCCTTCATTTAGCCGAAGATTTTTGAGACTATACCTAACGAGTGGCCAGCTCTGTTGAGGTATGTAGATGGAAAAGTCTCTATACGGTTTGTCGGATAATTTATATAGATTTTATATTATAAATTGGTATATGGTCGGATGTGGGTATCGAACCAGCGACTTCTCAGTTGTGAGCCGATGTTTTACCCACTCGACCACCGACGCACAATTTATCTTGGTTTATTAAGTATAGATTAATTTTAAGGTTTTTATATTGTTTAAAAACGGCAAAAAAAAAACACGTTTGTTGTATGGGAGCCTCCTTAAATATTTATTTTATTCTGTTATTTAGTATTTGTTGTTATAGCGGCAACAGAAATACATCATCTGTGAAAATTTCAACTGTCTAACTATCACGGTTCATGAGATAAAGCCTGGTGACAGACGGACAGACAGACAGACGGACGGACAGCGGAGTCTTAGTAATAGGGTCTCCGTTTTTACCCTTTCCTACATCATTTTTGTAATATTAATTTCTAGTGATTTCATAAAGTAGCACCTGCTCAATTAACTCAATAGAAGCGGCTCCAAACAAGAAAAGTAAATCTGGAAAAAAACTTCATTAAATTCCATACAATGTTCGCTTACCTATCTTCGTTTTTGTTTTGAAAAACACTTTTCCCGTTAAAAATTAAAATAATACGGAAATTTTCTCTTTGCGAGAGAAGAAATCAAGGAATTATTCATGTAGTAAAATACCATACAACCCCAACGCACTGATATTATTGCCTTCTTACTTTATGGTGTGTCCACTTTTAGCCAGTATCCTACTGACTAATGCAATAAACTAGGGACTTGGATTTGCACGGGTCAATATGAGTTTACAACAATAGGTACCTACGCAAATACGCTTGGTTGATGGGAAAATAAGTGATGAAAGAGCAGAACGCATTTATCTAGAAACGCGCGCACGTGAGCAGGACTGAAACAGTAAGAATAAAAAAAAATCCTTTACAACATTCAGAGGTGTATTTAGGATTTTTTTCTATCGAGTAAAATGTTTCTAATCATATTTTCAAAACAATAACAATATTTGTCATATCCTTAAAATCAATACATATTTTTTTTCAGTTTCGTAAATAGATCAGGGTTTCTGAAAAAAATTATGAAAAATTGGATTTTGATGGCTGACTTCCCCTTAAGGACAGATATATGCTACCGGAGAGTTTTTTGTAGATAATTTTATTCTACACTATTATAGCTCTGACGGACGTCAAAGTAAACGCCATGAAAACTCGCTGGGCCTACCTTTTTTCCGTCTTGACTCACTTATACTGTTAATGCTCAGCTCCTAAACATGATAGGTCCATGTTTAATACTCGTAAACCTTCCCAGTGAATCAACCTATCTAATAGTGGAAACCGCAACAAAATCCGTTTAGTAGTTTTTGCGTGAATAGGCCACATACAGACGCGGTGGGGGACTTTTTTTATAATGATGTAGGTTTGGATTCAGGGGCAAAAATATAGCAATATCTTTAAAAAAATGAGATAGTAAAAATTGTACACAATGTTTGTTTTTAATTAACGCTTAGATATTAATTTTACGAAAAAAACGTTAATTAAGGACTTTTTTAATTTACTCGAAAGGTTTAGGTACGTTTTTAATAATCTTTCATACTAATGAATTTTTTGTAGTTATCTAAGTAGGTCATCAATTTAAAATCTTAGTATAAAAGACGTGGTAATTTTACAAAAGCGAAAATATTACAACTCTTTTGTTAGGGATCCGTGTGAACGAAAGCCCTATTACTAAAGATGCTCACAAATTTAAACGATCGCTCCACCGAAATCGACCACAGACTCATCCAATTCTTGTACGATCGGTCCCCTGTCCGTTTTCAAATCATCGTGTCTGTGCTCGATTTCGATGCCGGACAGATCCCGGACTGTCCATACACACGCATTACACAGATATTGTGACTGACATTTCTAGGTTATTTTTTCTGTCCGTCCGTCTGTCTGTCACAGGGTTTTATCTTTTAGGTAATAGGTTGTTTTTTTTGTTTAGATGAAACTAATTGCAACAGGATAAAAAGTAGTCTAGATTACTTCTTGTAAAGTCCTCTACTTGCCTGTGAAAGACGTGTCATGTGCAGCCGTTTCGAATATTATAGCCCAGACAGGCAGACATAATATTTTAAACTTCTCTATTTTTTTAGATCATTTTACATTATTTTTTCCACTTCATCCACTAATCTAATACTGCTAATGCTCAGCTCCTAAATATGATAGGTCTTTCCCTTTGAATCAGTCTATCTAATAGTGAAAACCGCATGTAAATCCATACAGAAGTTTCTGAGTTTAGCCTATACAGACAGACAGACAGAAAAACGCGGCGTTGTTTTATAATTTTGTAGTGATGAATTTAATGAAATGAAATTCTATTGTCTCTGTCTACCAGTTTTAGGACATTAGGAGTGATGGTTTAAGATTTTTACCCTAGAAGCGAAGTCAGTGAAGTTATCTTGTGTTTGCACGTAATATAGCATTCCTACGGGGGTTATAAAAAGCCCTTTTTACAGAGGGTAAAAATTGGTTTTATTTTACACAAGGGAACACTGCTTTACTAATCTCCTAAATGATTCAAAATTATACATAAATATAATGAAATATACATATTTATTTTTCTACGGGTTGCCTTACAGCTCCCGGGAATCGTTGCCGGCCCCAGGGTACCCAGTGGAAGACAAAGTCTTCCTCATTTAGCCAATGATTTTTGAAGCTATACCTAACGAGTGGCCAGCTCTGTTGAGGTATGTAGATGGAAAAGCCTCTTTGTACGGTTTGTCGGATAATGTACATAGATTTTTTATTATAAAAAACCCATTGGTAAATGGTCGGATGTAGGATACGAAGCCGCGACGTTTCAGTTGCGAGCGGGATAAGGATAAAAAGGATGGCATCTCGTTATTATGAGGACTACATATTATAAAACAAAGTCCTCCGCTGCGTTGGTCCGTCTGTTACCTTTTCACGCAAAAACTACTGAACAGACTTTGTTGCGGTTTTCTATACGAGTATTAAACATGGACCTATCATTTTTAGGAGCTGAGTGAGCAATTACAGTTTTAGTGAATGAAATCGGGGAAAAAGTTAAGTTAAAATCCAAAAACATAAATTCTTATTTAATTCTCTCTCAATTTTCTATGAAACAAAAATGATAATAACTGCTTTCAATAATAAAAAACGAGACCCCAAAAATTCTCCATTTTTTCTTTTTCGTTTTTCCCTCCCTGACCTTCCAAAACCAATGAGCCTTATTATTATTCTAGCAAATAATGACTTGACCCGTTTTACGTTGCCGCCGATTATCTGACGATATTCGGGGAACGATCGAGGGATTGTACTAGAAATGAGGGAATCCTTTGTTAAAAGTAGATTCGGAATCTTTGGATCTCGGTTTTGGAACACCTGGCGTGGGAGGTATTTAGTGATGAGCTACGAATTTTTTATATCTTAAAATATCGATAAATATCGATGAATAATAGTTACGGTTGTTCTTCAAAGCGGTAGCTCAATAGTCTACTAAGCAATAAAACGCCTAAGTCGCCGAATCCAATAAGTATGTTATATGGATTTAACTCAGTTTGGACTGACTACTTTTGTAACGTATATTTGATTTTTTAATTATGAAGGAATTACAAACACAGATGTAACGGATCGATGTGATTTGTATGCACAATGATAGTTGGAAGACCGGAGAGTGGCATGGGCTAATTTCTATCCGGGAAAACCTTGGGGATAAGTTTTTATGTCACATTCTAAAAGATTCCATGAACGAAGCCGGGACGAAAAGTTGGTAAGATGTAGTTGCAATAGGTACAAAATTAGGGAATTACTAGGCGCATTGAGCTATTTTTGGTAGGGAAAGTGTTATGGGTTGGCGTCACTGATGGTATCTTAGAACAAAGCTCGTTGAACAGTTATATCAGTGCCATCCATCCGCTGAACTGGACCGGGCGGGCTGGAACCTACTATTAATGACAGATACATTTATAATTGCAATGATTGCTAGATGGCGTAATTATACGTTATATACAGTTTTCCCTTCTGTCGGCAGTCCCCTTGCCTAAGTTAGTCTAGATCCCTAGGTTAATCAGTGTGCACTTTTAGCTAGCACCGCCTACCGCAGTACATTTGCCCAATTTCACTGAAATTGACAAAATTTACATTTGAAAATAATTTGGTTAGCAGGTGTTGGGGTAATTAAACCAGAGAGTATTTGACCTTACGGATATTATAAATTTGATTTAGAAATGTACCTATTGGACGTCGTACATAAAGTGAACGTGAATTTTAGGCACAATATACATATTTCAAGTTTTTTTTAAACTAACTTTTCGCCCAGGCTCCGCCCGTAGACGAAGATTTTTGAAACGTGACATAAGATTTTATCCAGAACTATTTCCGGCCCTATTATTTATCTATGTCCAAAACACGTCGATATGTTTTGACATGGAACAAGGACAAACAAACAGACAAACACACTTTCGTTGTTGTTTAAAAGTATCCAGTTACTTAACAATAAATGTAACTGAATCATTTATTGTTAGGTAAAAATCCAATTTTAACTTCAACTTACTCTATTTACTATTAGATTTTATTACAATAATAAAAATATCTCAATTAAAACGATCGAACAATTTAAAGGACTCCATAAATCAGCTGTCAAAGTTCAAACACTGCCTTGATTTATCGATAACACAAAACCCGTCGATAAATCACGGACAGCGCATCACTATCCCGCCACCCACCGAATAGACTTGTTCCCCGTAAAATTATACCACAATGGAATTCCAGCAAACGGCGCGACCAGCGATATTTTGAATAGGCATGCCTTACAAAACATTCTAATTGTATGCTTGGCGGTTTAAAAATGCGACTTTTTTCGCTTTCGGATCAGCTCGAACAAAAGTGTGTGTGGTTATGCATAACCAACGGACGTTATTATGCGATCACGGAATACATTTTGACGCATATCCATTACACTTAAATTTGCGAGGCGCGGAACTGCATTTTATGAGTTTTTGGTTGGAGCTAATTAATGTAGGTACCTACTTTTTAAATATACCATAACGGCTTTTATAATTTTGGACATGGTCAGAGACAATGGCAATAGTATCTGTATTTAGCTAGTTGCATAACAGAACAGTTGGAAAGGCAGTCGTAGCATTTAATAGGCCTTATAGAATCTGGAGCAATAACTTCTTGAAGTAGTATTTTTTCAAAGCACGAGAGTTAGATTGGTGCTAGCTTTTTGTGTGATAAAGAGTGACTTGGGCTACCTTTTATTCCAGAAATCCTTTGGGATAAAGTCTTACGTCACATACAAAAAAATCCAAAAGAAGACGGGGCTGAACGCTAGTCAAATTTTCATACAAGTTTAGGTAAATGTAAAAGTTTGAGTTGAAGTTAAATAAATATCAATAGGTATATTAATTAAGTAAACAGCTGTTGTCTAAAAACACAAATCAAATTTTAACTTTAACTAAATGATCATAATCTGATATTTTCTATTATTCATTTTGTATAGAAATAACTTTTTTTTCAACACGCGATGGTAAAATCAGGGCTTCCTATCTTGATTTTATATTCATAATTAACTAGATATGGTTGGTAAAGTTGCTGGCAAGTGTTCTGATGCAGTGATTAAAATCTTCGAAAAATAATCTATTTTTGAACTCGTTTTCCGCCCCATCGTCGCTCGTGATTTTTTAAATTGTGACAAGAATTTCTCTGCAATAAAATAACGTCTATCCGATGCTTTGTTTTGACGTGAAAGAATGACAAACAAACAAACAAACATTCATAGGATATTCATAAGATAGTCGGTGGTCGAGTGGGAAAGACGTCGGCTCACAACTGAGAAGTAACGGGTTTGATCCCCATATCCGACGATGTACCAATGGGTTTTTATAATATAAAATATATGTACATTATCCGACAAACCGTACAAAGAGGCTTTTCCATCTTCATACCTCAACAGAGCTGATTACTCGTTAGGTATAGCCTCAAAAAATCATCGGCTAAATTTGTTTTTGTCTTCCCTTGGGTACCCCGGGGTCGGCAACGGTTCCCAAAAGGATAGTTAGGATAGCATATGCCTGCGACATCGTCTTTAAAAAAAAACTTCATAAACTATTAACGCTATGAATAGTAGGTACAATGTTTTAGAGTCGAAATAATAATAGATAATAAATATTAATCGAATGGTGTTCCAGTATTCCTATTTTATGAAATCGATATTCTATTTTCACTACAAATTTCATTCAAATCCGTACCAACAGGCATCCTGAATATTTTTCTTCCTAAGAGATCGTTATTTAAAATTATCTACTTTTAAGTTTTTCGCAACCTACAACATGGCGATGCCAGGAGCTTTGGGCGTGGTAGTTTCGGATGCAAATTCGCAAGCTATCAATACTTTATACTTATCTCGATTCCACCCCGCGGGTAAGATGCCAATATCAAGTTTTTATCGATCATTATCGATGAAAGAGTATTTTTCGTTCGGAATTTATCGATGTTTATTACAATGCTTGCACTGCCCAACACTTAGATATGTGTGAACCTTTAAATACATGTTATTTAGTTTTTTGATTGTAATCTAAAGGGTTTGAAGTTTCGTTTTTTTTTGACGGCTTTTATACCTTGCGGCGTCGCCAGGGACAGTGGCCACATTTATCGAGTTGCTAGAGATATCACTTCATAAAATTATAATTTAACCATCTCATACCAATAGAAGAATATTATGGAAATTCAACCCCTAAGAGGACAAAAGGGGTGGCAAAGTTGTTGTGTTGAAAGTTAAAATCCTCAGATATATACTTATATCACGCATAACTATATATCTAAGGGTGGACAAACGTGGACTAACGATAGACAAACGAATGTGATGAAAAAAAATTGAAAATTCGCATTTGGGGGTGCCAATTTCCACCCCCAATTTTTTTTTTTAATAACTTTTTTTTGAAAGGTGGACAAAAAAAAATTTGGTGGACAAACGTGGACTAACGCTGGACAAACCAACCTGATGAAAAAAAACTGAAAAATCGTATTTACACTTATCTATTAGAGATTAAAATTATTTCCTACATCATATTGTTATATCTCCGACGGATTAGACAGCATACGCCATGAAACTCGCTAGGGCTAACTTTTTTCCCGACTTCATACACTTGGACTGTTAATGCTCAGCTCCTAAACATGATAGGTCAATGTTTAATACTCGTAAACCTTCCCAGTGAACCAACCTATCTAATAGTAAAGATCCAACCCAAACTTTTTTTTTATATTTGTTTTTTTTTGTTACAGCTCAAATAGAATCTCTCCACGCGCCTACTGGAGGCTCCGTAGAGCTACCTTGTGATGTCACACCTGCATTACCAGATGACAGAATGGGTTTGGTCATTTGGTATAAACAAGGTCATGAAACACCCATATATTCGTAAGTATTTTTCATCTATACAAATAGAGTACTAAGCCTAACGAAGGGGTTTTAAATTGGAAAGGCGATCTAGGACGTCAAACTTGTAGGAACTTGTACTAAGCGTCTACCTCCCCCCTAAAAAGGTTTATATGTATTAAAATGTAGGAGTGGAGCATCAAATCTGTATTTTAGATCAGGAAAAGTTTGCTGCCAGCATGCTCTAATTGGATATGCTGCCAAAACCGTTAGAAATGCAATATATTGATTTTTTTTATTATAATTTTTTTCTTCATCTTACCGGCCCCAGGGTACCCAGCGGAAGACATAATCTTCCTCATATAGCCGATGATTTTTTGAGGCTATACCTAACGAGTGACCAGATCTGTTGAGGTATATAGATGGAAAAGCCTCTTTGTACGGTTTATATAGATTTTTTTATTATAATAACTCATTGCCCTCATTGGTATATGGTCGGATGTGGGGATCGAACCATCGACTTCTCAGTTGTGAGCCGACGTAATTCCCACTCGACCACCGACGCCCATTGACATTTGAAGTACTAAAAATGTATGAAACGATGTATGGATGTGGATGAAGCAAGAGAAGTTTGCAAAGATCAAGAGAAGTGGCGCTTCATACTCTCAGCCCTTTGAGAAATAGGCGTGACGGTATGTACGCTGAATATTACGGAAATGTGGAGACTTGAAAGATCTGATGATGGACTCCAAGGTTCTACCTGAACTCTTATAGATAGCACAAAATCTGGAGAGAGACGAATTTGTTCATTATATCAATATGCTTACTGCTCAAGTGTTCATAATAAATCCTCTAATATTATTGATCAATTACTTAGGTACGAGGAAAATAACTTCATAAAATTGTTAGCTATACTAATAACGTAAATCACGAAGCGAAAATACCATCGTGAAAAAGCTGCCTTAAAATAAAACGCTCACTCACTCATAATTAGTTGCATTAAATTCAAACAACTTTCGATCAAAATATGAAATCGGTTTTGGATTGTTTCCAATTTTGCCTAAACTTTTATTGAATATATTCCCTATTCCAACAATAATAAGGATCAAAATTCTTTATTAAAAGTTAGACTATAACAAGACAGGTAAGTGTAATGGATCGAGATCATCCAATACTTTGATGTGATGCGGTATTCATCTTCTTAAATGACGTCCTAATACTTGGACGTTGAGGTAATAATCTAACTGTGCTCAAATAATGGAGAAGGCATTTAAAATTATCAATTTATAAAAATTTGGGATAAAAGTATGTTTTTTTATAGCAATTTTAATTGTATACTGTTTTATTTAGGTAATTATAATAAAAACGACCTGACTTTGGAGTTGTCCTGAGTTCATGGCTCAAACAAACATTACTGTCACATTTAAAATTGCTTCTGACAGAATTAATGAATAAATTTGGACTTATTTATTGAAATTACGGGATTAGACGAATTTTGCGGATATATGCTCCCTAACCCAGAATTGATTAAATTTTTTTTCTTAACAATTTGGTATGCGTTTGAATCAAGTCTACCGTACCCCTAAACGAAATTATTAATATAGATTAATCTTTGAAATAAAACTATAAAAATCATACCTTAGTCAGTCGGTCAGAAGTAATAGTATCTAAGTAAAATAATAGTATTTACAAGATACCTACCTATTTAAGCGCATAAAAAATGTTCTTATTTTTTTAAGTGAAACTACTGCGGCAATTCAATAATTTTTATTTGACAAGACTTGAAAGTAAAATTTCAAGGACGCGTCACGTTAAGGCACATTTCGTTACATGAGAGAGAAGAAAGATATAACGTAGAGAGAAGGAGAAAGAGAGCTAAACATTGTATATCTAAAGCTTCTTGTACACAGTGGGCCGTTATGGCCCAGACAAGGTCATTTTCAGTGTGTACACGGGCTAAAAAAAATAACAATAATGACCGTGCGAAGTCGAAGCCTGTTAAAATCTCGTCTGTCTGTCTATCTATGAGGTTTTTGCGGACGGATTTTGTTGCGGTTTTCAATATTAGATATAGGTTGATTCAACGTGAAGGACCATGGACCTACCATGTTTAGGAGCTGAGAATTAATAGTATAGATAGTGAATCAAGTCGGAAAAAAAGGTATGTAGAATAAAACTATTTCCAAAAAAAGTCCGCGGTAGCATATATATTATATATCGATTTAAATTATTGTAAACTTATAATAAAAATTAGACGTCTTTCCTTCTTTGTCATGTCTGTACAAAAAATCACATCGATCCCTTTTTCTGTATTGACTTAAAACACTTTAATTTTAAATCTAAGGTAGATTATCCATATAATTTCGTACCTCATTAAACTCATCAACAGAAGCGAGATCTTAATACCCGCTAACCATCTGCAGTAATACCCTAAAGATCCTTAAAATAAGCCTATCGGATTGACCCAGTTTTTTTAAACAAAACAACAGAAAGCTAACACAGTTTAATAAATAAACCGTTGGGAAAATGCATAGTAGAGCGTCAAAAGTACTAAGAAAAGAGCGTTGGAAGATAATATAGTTATATTTCTGTGATGTACTGCTGTATGGCCCCAAATGTTGTATTATAAGTAGGTACACACACTAATTAGATACTATTCTATTTTATTCTATTTTTTTCAAAACGGATCCATCAGGGTTGCAATGATTACGCCAATGTCAATTATAGTCGTCACAGTAACAATATGACGATTAATCGGTAGGTAAGATGCTCCCGCTGATTCTGATGTGTCCTATTAATTACTGACTAATCACAACTATCACAGCACGGACGGAATTAAACTGGATTCCCCATCACGCCACGGTGGGCGCGTGCGTTTGCCGCCATAACATGACGTGGAATCGCGGAATATCAAGTAACAGATGCCCCATCCGCACACCACAGAGGACGCCACTCGCCACAGATTATTAATAGTCACAGAGTGTAAATATACAGAACACCACAATTCCAGAAGTTCAATTCTGACTGGAGCCAAATATAAAGCACCATCAAATGATATAATGTTACGCGATTCTACCAGCATAATTGTAGCGTTATCTACCCACCGGGCCTTGGAACTCAACGGTAGTTAGTGAGGCAAGGTCGTCGGTGATCTGGATGTCGTGAAGACTTGAAGCAGAAGAGTGGATTGAAAGGTTATAGGACGCCAGCTCCAGCATCTCCACAAATTTACTGCATCTTAAATAGGTACTAACATAGATTAAGTAGCCAACGTCACTCTCTGGTCCTTCAACTATCTATCTATCTATCATCACGCCTTATATCCCAAGAGGAGTCGGCAGAGACAATCGAATGCCATTTGCTACGATCCTAGAATACCTCTTTCGATTCGTTTATATTCATCATACCTTTTGTACATGCTCGGCAATTTAACATTGCCGTCAATAAAATGACACCTAGGTCTTCTTCTGCCAGCATTTCCTTTCGTTTCTGCCGTATAAACGTCTTTTGTTTTTAATAATACTAGCTAGATAGGAATACCCAATGTCCAAATAAGACAGAAGACAAAAGTGATGGACATTGAAACTAGAGTTGCGATACTGAAGTGGAGATGGGCGGGACACGATGATAAATGGACGTCAAGGGTGGAACGTACTGAGTGGAAACCTAGAATGGGCCATAGAAGACCACCAGCTAGATGAAGTGACGACTTCGTGAGGAGAGAGGGTAGAGCGTGGTGGAGAACTGTGGAGGATAGGGATAAGTGGCGCAATGCTGAGAAAGCCTACGTCCAGCAGTGAACGGACACAGACTGAAGGAGAAAAAGTTAGGATTTATCGGGGTTCCATTTTTTTTGCCCCACGTGCCTTACTTATCGTTACGAATGTAGACCAATTTATTCTTTAATGGTACTTCCCAACTGTTTGCACGTTGCACTGTGTATAGCTGATGGGATCTTCTACGTGAGTTGTTTCCGTTTAGAGTCAATCCTTAATATGATCACAAACTTTATCTCATCTTACTCATTACATAAGACCGCCGCTTCCTTTACTAACCGACTACGTCTAAAGTGTGTGTACTGTATCATTAATTAATTGGTTAAAAATTAAAAAAAATATTATTATTTTGAATTTTCAATAAGCTACAAAAGAACGCGATATATTGAAGGGTAATGGTATAAATAGCGCTTAAAAAAATTAGCCCCGCGAGTTTTCATGGCGTATGCCGTCTAATCCGTCAGAGATATAACAAAATGATGTATGAAATAATTGTGTAGCATAAAGGGCTCTACAAAAAAGTCCGCGGTAGCATTTATTTATCTCCAATAGATAAGTAGTACTACGCGTATTTGTGAGGTTCTTACAATTTTTGATATGTAACATTCTTTCCTCATGCTTTCCTGCAATCTCATGTTTTCGTGAAAAGGGACGGAAGTGTGTAACAGGAAGCCGGGGAAGCGCGCGCTATTTGATTTGACCAATGAACGCGCGCGGTAGTAGAGTTCGCCGTCAGATGGTGGTACCAACCCATTTCCCGAGAAGTTGGTACTTTCAGCCAACAGTGTGTGCGTGTGTGTTTCGTGAAAGAGAAAGGGAAATAGAGAAGGAGAACGCATCAGCTGTGCGCTTAACCTACAGTGTTTATTGAAAGTGTTAGGTAATGTTTTCAGGATATAATGTTAATATTGCTTATTACCAAGGTGAGATGTCAGATGTTACACATCATATGCGACTACTGTAAGGCTCGTTATAAACCGCTATTTGTACCCGGGCAAAGCCGCTAGTTTTTATGTATATTTTTTAATTGTAAACCACTATACCATATTCGGTTTACCTCTTAGCACATACTCCGGCATCTCTTTGATCTGTTAATGCAACGTCAAGTTGTCAAGTACGCAGAGCATTAATGCAAGCAAAGCGTTACGGACTAAGTGCTTCGTCTGACAGGCAGTAAAACAATGAAGGTTATTTTGATCGGATGCACCAATTCCTGCTTAGTAATATGTGCAAGATTTTATTTAGGTAGTATGTATACAAGATAGACAAGGAAATTGAAAGGAGAATGCAAGCGGGAAGCAAGGTATTTGGTGG
The DNA here is from genome assembly GCA_963924495.1 of Nemapogon koenigi. Lineage (NCBI taxonomy): Eukaryota > Metazoa > Arthropoda > Insecta > Lepidoptera > Tineidae > Nemapogon > Nemapogon koenigi. Next base: position 4,900,845 of record OZ004657.1, on the reverse strand, counting down.
ACTAAACAATGTATGAAGAAATACACAATTTACAACTAAAAGTAAATTAATATAATGCTGTTTTAGTTTCATCACTTATGGAAGTGAGACTTGGGTATGGAATAAGAAGCATGAAAGTAAGATAAATGCGTGGAAATGCGATCTTTACGTAGAATGTGTGATAAAAAGCGTATTGACCGCATCCGGAACGGTGTCATTAGTGAAAGATGATGTTGTGACTAAAATGAATAAAACAATTAGTAAAATGGTTTATTTGGATGAAGTGAAAGAAAATGCTGGCAGAGGACGACCTAGGTGTACTTTTATAGAACATATAAAAAATGTATTGATCGATGGAAAAATTAAAAGTATACGCAATCGCCGAGAATGTATGACAGATATGATGAATATAAAAGAAGCGAAAGAGGTATGTCAGGGTCGTAACAAATGGCTCTGACTACCTTTCTTGGGATAAATGTCGTAATGATAGATAGATAGATAGATAGATAGAACAAAGAAAAGTTATGAAAACAAAGTTAATCGGCATTGCTGTTGCAGCCAGAGACCGCTTTTCTTCTAAACATAACATAATATGCTTACGTCTGTTAAAGAAGTGTCACATCTAGATCCACTAAGACTAAACAGACTTGCCACCTGAACAGGCGTTTAAGGCCAGGTTTAAAGCGACGCATCACAGCGCAACAAACTCAGTTTTGTACTCAATTGTTTAGACAGATGTAAGCGAGATGGACTACTATTAAAATCGATAAGGTAACCAAGGATAAGATAAGATTGACCAAGATTCACGTACCAGAAACATGAGAAAGTAAGAATTCTCAACAACATCGGTATTTCTAAAACACGAAAAGGACTTACAAAAACTATTAAAATTATCAAAGTCTAGTTAGTGTATTCTTAAAGTATGTGAAATTTTCTTTTTTATTTAATGTCGAGAAAATTGTAAATTAGTAAATATATTAAAAGAATTCGAGTCGCAAACTTGGCTGAAATACGCGTGAAATTGAGGATTTTCAAGGCTTCATAAAACTTAGGTGTAACTGATTTTGGTTATTTTATTTCCATGAGAAACTTTAGAATATATTTGTCTGTGAATAGCAATTTTAATTTCGAGCCTAGCACATACAGTTATCGCGTAAAACTGGAAATACGAAACATCGGATTTGTATGGGACAAAAATCATGAGGCGGCTCCTTAAAATGGGCAACTGGCAAAGCATGTGTGTGTTGTGAAAGTGAAGTGAATACTTGATTTTGATGATTTGAATATCACAGGGTACCCTAATTTTGGGCCAAAGCAATTTGTATGTCAAGCAAGACAACCTGAACTCGCAAAGCTCCTAAAAAATGAATGAATATTCAAAATCTCGCACACGCCAGAAAGAAATATGTGAAACATAATTCTCTCAACGTAAAGTAACTCTGACACGACAACACGCTCCCAAGTGACATTTTCCTAATACCTGTAAAACTCAGGGAAAAAAATTCAGGCTTTCAAAATTTCCTGTAAATCATGTATGAAAGGTCGTATGACAATATCCTAAACTTAGCATTAATCTTAAGATGTAAAACCCCCTAGGGAGTTCAAGTTTCTCATGCGGATATGGTTTTGTGGGGTGACCAGGAGTTTTCTAATTTTTGAGATAATTAATTATGGGCAATTAAAATCCATTGATGGATGAAAAGAGGAAAGTGATCTGTCAATGGATTTGACTAGTTGATTCTATTTGAATGTAGTTGAATGAATGTTAGTTATCCTAGAAATATCAGATAGGTACTTCTAGTTACTAATGCGCACGATACATCTATAAAGAAATAGCGAAAAGATTGATAGAGGTGTCCCACGACCAAAGAATAAGAATCGCCATTCAACGACTAACGTGGCAATGCAGCCAGCTTTATGGGTAGGAAGCAGAAGGCAGCGATCTGAATGATTCTTTTATAAAATACAGTGTTTTATGTATCTAAATCATTTATTTACTAAGTAACAGCTTTAGTCTTATTAATTGCAGGTTTTCGCTACAACATTTTTAAAATGTGTCATAAAGGATTTCCGGGATAAAAAGTAACCTTTGTCACTCTCAAACAAACACACTTTCGAAGTTATAATATGAGTTAGAATGTTAATAGTACATTGTGATACAAGGGTGCTATGTTGGTCATTACGTACGAGGCGGTATTTTCAGCGCGAGCCACTAGGCGAGCGCTAAAAGAAAGCTAAGTATGTATGTAATGACCAATGCACACGCGTTTCATACGACATTTTTCAACACACTTGCGAGGAAAAAAATAAACTTCATGGAGTCAAATTTACGTATTCTTCGCCACTTTAAGTCGACATTTTTAATAATTAACCACAACACGGCGAAAATGTTAACAAAATATTTATGGAAATGTTTTGTTTTCTCCCGCGTGACAGATAAGGCACGGATAACTTCGCCAAACAGCCAACAAAGTCGTGATTAAAAAATAAAAACTGTATTATGCGGATAAAGTAAGAATGCTTTGTACGAATTTAACTTCATTGGGTTATATTATAACTCTTGTGCTGTAAGAAAAATCACGCGTGTTTAATATATGGGATTGTGAGTCTAAAATTGAGGTAATAAGACTCACATTAAGAGCAAGTGTGTTGAAAAGATTATTTTGGTTCATCTCTCTCGATTTACTTTGACATCTTAAAAATTTCTAATTTTTAAATACTTTCTTTCTTTCTTGGGAATCGTGTGTAGTTAAAACAAGTCTTGCTATCATATAATATTTTTTGATAACCTTAAAATTCTATTGGGATATTGTTTTTGTTGAATTATTATGTTCAAATGTCATTAGAGAAGAATGCGGACTGAAAAATCGTGTTGTGACAAAATTACGGTGGTTTGGATACGTTTATAGAAATGGCAATACAAACAACAATCCAACGATCATGAGTAAAAGGAATACTCCCAACGCACATCGTTGGAAAGTTGCATATATGCCAATCTATTAAATATTTTCAATGTCGCGATACAGGTTTCAATGAGTTAGTAACGGTGCGACATCTATCGACGCGACGCGATGTGCCGCCACACGTTGAAAGAATGAAGGATAAAAAGGTTTTTATGGCTGAAGTGAAAGGAAAATGCTGAGGTGTTCTTTTATTGAACATATAAAAAATGTATTGATCGATGGAAATATTAAAAGTACACACAATCGCCGATTGTGTATAAAAGGTATGATGAAGATAAAAGAAATGAAAGAGGTATGTCAGGATCGTAACAAATGGCATTCGATTGTCTCTGCCTACTATTGATATGTCCAAATTTTGATATGGCAGAGTTGGCTATAGGAACCTGGATGGAAAAGCGTTTGCAAATCTCGCGCCGATTGAAAAAATATGAATCAATAATGATTTCTGATTGGAACTCAAATCGTGGTCACCCTAACCCTTTGTAACATAAGAGGTAAGTCTACTGTAGGAATGTTCCTGACGTGTTATGTAAGAATTTGTGCCAAGGTCGTGTAACGAGAGAAATGTGAGCGATTGCCAAATATTCTAGGGTAACATATACCTTTAACGTTCTTCAGGAATTTGGGGAACACACGATAGAATTGGTCCATCTAATTCTGCTTTTATAGGTAAAAAATATTTTGCTTAGGTACATAATCCGACAAACCACTTTCCATCTAAATATACCTCAACAGAACTGGTCACTCGTTAGGTATAGCCTCACAAATACCATCGGCTAAATGAGAGAGACTTGGTTTTCCGCTGGGTATCCTGAACACGGTTTCAGGAGCTGTAAGACAACCCGTGAAGAAAAATAAAAGAAAAAAATAATTAAAAGCCAAAAAAATTATGTTCAGTGGTGACATTCAATTTTAATTTACTAAATGATCCGTGCGAAAACGGGACTTTTTTAAATGAAACATATAATTTTGATTTGTTTGATTATTTTTCGTCAATAGTGGGGAAAATACTCTTCAAAATGACGTATCAAACATTAATTTTGATGAAGTATTAAGGGAGATATGGCGTACTGAAAAACATTCTTGAGAAATAATATAGTACATTCAAGATTTTGTAATACTTATAACCAATTAGAAATAGTAGCTCAAAGAGTTAACGTTTACCCCCATTACCACAAAACTCAGTCAGTGTTTAGTTTGAATATAGTTCTGTCTTAGTCCTTCATATTGAATGATAGATTTATAAAAGAGTGATAAAACGTAGTTTAGGTAAATTTTCAATAATTTTTACGGGTGAAGCCAGAGATGGAAAACTAATCATTTATATTTCAAAATTGTGACACGTGAAGGTCCTTAATCTCTGTCTACCCTGACTATCCATTCTAAGCTTGAATATGCAAGCCAGTTTTACTCTGAAATTATGTTCTTAGTCTCTGTCTACCCCATACAGATATCATACGTAAAAAATATAAAATGACTAATATTAATTCAGAATTCCTTAAGAATAAAAGTTATATGGACTTCTAATTAACTTTCAGAAATAACTTTTTCGTAATTTCTCCTTTACGCTCAAAGAGATGGGATCTACTTTGATTTAAGATTAGATTAGTTTATTTAAACTTTATCAAAATTGCTAAGTTAAACAAGTTTTTAATTGATGTTTCCTTTACTATTGACAAGGATTAACGATGACTAAATTTGACTTTGATTTTACTAAGATTAATATAATCTATGACTAAAAAGGTTTATATGGCTCAAGTGAAAGGAAATACTGGCAGAGGATCACCTAGGTGTACTTTTATTGAACATATAAAAAATGTATTGATCGATGGAAATATTAAAAGTACACACAATCACCGAGCATGTATGAAAGGTATGATAATTTATAAAAGAAGCGAAAGAGGTATGTCAGGATCGTAACAAATGACATTTGATTGTCCCTGCCTACCCCTCTTGGGATAAAAGGCGTGATGATAGATCTCTGGGTCTTATTACCACACGCTCGACCGCCTGCACGATGTGAGTAGACCAAATAAAATCGTTGACCATGGTGTCTGTCGCTGTTTGATGCCATGAGGACTGCTCATGCTCATGGAGGCGTACTGTCCAGAAAGTGATGAAATCTTTATGATAGAAATGACCTTCAGCAAAGAAGATACCGACTAAACTTTAAAAATTAGAGCTTTAGAAGCTTATATGTTGAGAAATATTCACACATAAGGAACCATTGATGTGGTATGCGAAAAAAAGCTTATAATACATACATAAATACGCTTATAACTATTTATCTATTAGAGATAGATATATGCTACCGCGGACTTTCTTGTAGATGATTTTATTCTACACAATTATTTCCTACATCATTTTGTTATATCTCTGACGGATTAGACAGCATATGACATGAAAATTCGCTGCGGCTTACTTTCCCTCCGACAGCCCCGACTTGATTCACTTTTAAACTGTTAATACTCAGCTTCTAAACATGATTGGTCTATGTTTAATACTCTAATAACCTATTTAATTGTGACAACTGGCACAGACGGACATACGCGGCGGGGAATTTAGTTTTATATTAATGTAGTGATCTGTTGAAAGGCTAATGAGATAAAAGCCTGTGACATACGGACGGACAGATGGTCATGACTAACTTATAATGGCTAGGTATTCGCCATTTGATTACGGAACCCTGAAAAAGTTTCCAAGTTTAAATTTACCTTTTTTTTCAGAATGGATACTAGAGAAGCCGTGACTTCCCATTGGTCAGACAGTTCAACTTTTGGTGCCAGAGCTACATTCAAAAGCGAAACGAAGCCAGCGGTTTTAATTATCTCTAAGTTAAGGTATATATATTTAGCTCACGCCTTATTTTCTTTAGGGTAAGCAGAGTACCCACTCACCACGATCCTAGCACACTTATTCATGGGTTGCCTTACAGCTCCCGAAACGGTTCAAGGATACCCAGCCGTTTAGCCGATGGTATTTGTGAGGCTATACCTAATGAGTGGCCAGTTCTGTTGAGGTATATTTAGATAGAAAAGCTTCTAAGTGTGGTTTGTCGGATTATGTAGGTACATAAGATTTTCATTAAAAAACCTATTAAGGCCGGGATCAGACGTCTTAACCACAGTTTTATTTACTTCCCCTTTTTATAAATGTTACTAATTTGATCAGTGAATTTCTTTCTGGGGCGCCCTCTTGATCAACTCTTCCAGTAACATCTATTCTATATATTTATTATTTTTCTTAAGTCGACGCATCACAACGCAACGAACTCAGTTTTACACGCGAATTATTTTGTCCATGTCTCTTTATAAATAAGTGAGCAAGATGGACTACTATTAAAATCTATAAGATAACCAAGGATAAGATAAGATAGACCAAGATTTACGTACCAGAAACATGAGGTAGTACGATTTCTCAACAAAACCTCTCTTGCGATAATACACAAAACAGACTTCAGCAACTCAAGTATTGTACAAAAAATATTAGAAATAGCAAGTTTTAGTTAATGGATCCATAAAGTATGTGAAATTATATTTATTCAAAATGTATAAAATATGTCAATATCAGCTACACCTAGGTTTTACGAAGCCCTGAAAGTCATATTGTATACTTGAGTTGCTGAAGTCCGTTTTTGTATGGGATAAAAGTAAATCATCTAAGCATCCCTTTCTCCTATACATATTCTTTTATACAACATTGTTCTCTCATCACATTATTTTCACTCTACTTTCACACTTACCCCATACACGATCTCTTATTCACCGCTTTAATTTTACTTTCAGGTATTTTTGGCCTGAAACTATATGTTTGTTAATTTATTTATTTACTAACTTTTATTATCTATCGTCACGTCTTTTATCCCAATAGGGTGTCATTTGTTACGATCCTGACAAACCTCTTTCGCTTCTTTTATATTCATCATACCTTGCATACATGCTCGGCGATTACGTTTACTTTTAATATTTCCATTGATCAATACATTTTTTATATGTTCTATAAAAGTACACCTAGGTCGTCCTCTGCCAGCATTTCCTTACACTTCATCCATATAAACCATTTTAGCCAAGTTTTTATCCAAATTACAAATTGTTTCTTTCAGTATGCGAAATAGATATTTTTTTTAAGAATATGCAATGCTAAATGTGAACATCGCTTCCACTAGCCACACCACAAAGTATGAAAGCCGTGATGTTATAACACAGAGTGTTATATAGAATTGACATCCGATTGCTGTTCGTCCTTTCATCTTCCATCAAAAACAAAAAGGTTCTCAGGAGTTTTATTTCGTAAGTTTCTACTTGACAAAATGGGGCATACTAATCTAATCGGAAGGTCGACATTTCTACCAAATACTGTGTTCAAATTGGAAGATGAGAGAAAGTATTCGCAAAATGTCCATGAATAGCCTATAAATTTCCTAGATAATTCTTAAATAATAAAACTTCGCTATTGGTGAAAACTGTATGAAAATCCGTACAGTAGTTTCTAAGATAGACCAAGATTCACGTATTAGAAACATGAGAAAGTAAGATTTCTCAACAAAACCTGTCTTGCGATAATACACAAAACGGACTTTAGCAACTCTAGTATTGTACAAAAAATATTAGAAATAGCAAGGAAATTATTTTTACTCAAAATGACATGCTTTACGACTTCTTAAATTACATGATAACCATATATCTGTTAGTTTCGAAAGATAAATATCATATAAAAGTAATTAATTTCACGCGATTTTGCGACTCGAATTCATTTTCTCGTATTTATCCTATAGATAAATTCATATACTTTATGAAAACATTAACTACAACTTGCCATTTCTAATAGTTTTGTATAGGTAATACTGGAACATTATGCTCTATGTCCATTTTGTGTATTTTCTCAAGACAGGTTTTGTTAAGAAATCGTACTTTCTCATGTTTCTGGTACTTGAATCTTGGCCTATCTTATCTTATCCTTGGTTATTTTATCGATTCTTTTGCAGTGTAGGTATCTTTCTAACAACTTTTTTAAGATCTACAAAATAAGCCGCACGGTTTACTGAGTTCATTACGCTAAGCTAGCTCTTAATTTATGGACGTATGCAGATCAAATAGGATGCGTCTTCGAGAAAGTTCAGGTCAGAAGTACCCTAAATCGACAGACATGTCATGATCGTAGACAATTTTAAATCCATGGTCTCTGCCTACCCCTTTTGGAAACAGACAAAACTGACCCCATAATGATGTGACTGTGACAGACGGACGGACATAAACGAAAATCACTAAAGATTTCGTTGATTCTACGTCATGTCATGACGTCCAACGCACGTGATGGGGAATCCAGTTTAATCCCGTCCGCGCTGTGATAGTTGTGATTAGTCAGTGATTAGGGCATATCACAGTCGCCGGAATTAAAAAGGCTGCGAGATCAAGTCCTCACAATATGAACACACCAAATAAGTAATATGATATATCCACTTTGGAATAGACTCGTTTGATCAAAGGGGATTTTATGTGATTCCTCGCCATACGGCCGTGACGTATATCATGTAAACCTTAATGAAAATACTCATTTCTATACTCTCAATACAAGACAAATTGAAAAATCTGTAACTTCAATCATTACATAAGTACCCTTATAACTACTTATCTGTTAGAGATAGGCATATGTTACTTAGGACTTTCTTGTAGAGAATTTTATTCCTCACAATTCTTTCCTACATCATTTTGTTATATCTGTGATTGATTAGATAGTATACGCCATGAAAACTCGCTGGATCTAACTTTTTTTCCCCGACTTCATTTACTTTTGTTAATGCTCAGCTCCTAAACATGATAGGTCCATGTTTATTACACGTATACCTTCACGGTGAATCAACCTATCTAATAGTAAAAACTAAAATAAAATCGGTTCAGTAGTTTTTGCGTGAAAAGGTCACAGACAGACAGACGGACTTTGTTTTAGTTGTAGTGATGATAATAATGAGAAGGCTTTTACTCAAACAATTTTTAGGGTTATCCTGACATACCTCTTTCGCTTTTTTAATATTGTAAATATTAATTTCTGATCTTACTCAAGGATCAGACTGTCTCAGGTTCGAACCCTAAATCGAAATCCATTACATTTATTTATTCAACAGAAAATTTCATTTTCAGACAAGCCGTGTGCCCTATGGGTGTTCCCTCGACAACATGTTTGTCATACAAGCTTTATCATTTTCAACCCATTTTCACACCCTTAAGGGATGGAATTTCAAAATATCTCTACCCCTATTACCTATTTACCTCAAGGAATATTTCCTCCTTTCAAAACTCTAGGTCTGTTTTTTTATTCATTGTTTTTTTTTTGCAGATCTGAAGATAGCGGTCAGTATCGATGCCGCGTGGACTTCATAAAATCACCTACAAAGAATACACGACTAAATTTAACTGTTCTAAGTAAGTATTTACTTCCTTTTTTATCACGTCGGAGTCACCACATTTTTACGTCTGCTGTATTATCTGTCTGCAGATTGTCAGAATTATCAAAAGGGAAGCGGCGAAATAAAAATATTTTTATCTTTATTACAGGGCTTGAATTATTATTTTTATTTTATTTATAATCTATAGCTGTACCTTATCCGCTCCTTTGAGTCGTAGCGTGGTGTTATTTGCGGGCCCAGCCGACGTTGTCCAAAAGTTGGCTTGCCTGCACTACCCCTAACCCTACCCCTACCCCTACCACTAACTTTGGATATTGTTCATACAAAAATACTAAAATTGCTATAAAAAAAATGGGGGGTGAAAAATAGTCTACGATCTATTCTCAGACCTACCGAATATACACAAAAAAAAATATACAAATCGGTCAAGCCGTTTCGGAGGAGTTTGGTTACAAACACTGTGTCACGAGAATTTTATGTAGATGATAGCATATAATCTTGCTCAATAGTTCTGGTAGTTACAGATATTAGTGCGTTAAAATTTTACAACAAATTAGGATGAGCTCCCTGTTTTAAAATACAATACAAGATTAAATAACGATTATGAAATGAAGTTTGTTCAGCTTTCCTGTGATTTTAAAAAGTATACTGACACTTTAGAAATGTTGTATGTATGGACTCTCAAGCCAAAAACGACGGGTCTAATAGTCACCCAAGGAATGCCTGGCCCGAGAGTGTCCAACCCTAGAATAGAAGAAACGGCATTTATATATTAATTTTATCTCAATTTATATGTATCACAGGTACAAATGAAAATATTAAAAATAACTTTTTAGGAATTTTCATTAGGAAAGATTGGCTCGTTGCAGAGCACTCGAAATTGTTGAGGAGTCTTCAAAAATAATATGTTAAAGTTAAAGCAGCAAGAATTGTTTTCTGAAAGGAATTTTTCATTTTAGCCTGAAAATAGTAGCGCAGACATTCTAGAAATCTGTACTTGAACTAAAAGTTCTTTTGTAAGTAGGTACTAGTTTAGGTTGCTAAGCTTCTAGATCTGTTTCTATATATCTATCTGTCTATCTATCACGCCTTTTATCCCAAGAGAGGTAGGCAGAGACAATCGAAGGCCATTTGTTACGATCCTGACATACCTCTTTCGCTTCTTGTAAATTCATACCTTTCAAACATGCTCGACTATTGTGTGTACTTTTAATATTTCCATTGATCAATACATTTTCTATCTCTAAATTTTCTCAAATGTGTTTTTTGTCGGTATGAAGTCGTGGGAAACAGGGTAGGGGTAGGGGGTAGGGGTAGGGGTAGGGGTAGGGGTAGGGGTAGGGGTAGGGGTAGGGGTAGGGGTAGGGGTAGGAGTAGGGGTAGGGGTAGGGGTAGGGGTAGGGGTAGGGGTAGGGGTAGGGGTAGGGGTAGGGGTAGGGGTAAGGGTAAGGGTAAGGGTAAGGGTAAGGGTAAGGGTAAGGGTAAGGGTAAGGGTAAGGGTAAGGGTAGGGGTAGGGTAGTGCAGGCAAGCCATAATCTATGAGTGCTGTAGGGTATATTTTATTTTGTTCGAAAATATCCACGGGCGAAGCCGGGGGCGGACAACTAGTAATATTATAAAGAGGTAAAGTTTGTGAGGTTGTAGGGGGTTATCTCTGGATATACTGAGCCGATTTTGAAAATTCTTTTACCAATAGAAAGCTACGATTATCCGCGGCCCTGAGCGACATAGGCTATATTTTATTTTGTTCGAAAATATCCACGGGCGGAGCCGGGGGCGGAAGGCTATATGCTATGAGATTGAAATCAAATAGATTCTCCAGTACCTACCTAATGAAGCCTACATCATTCTTTCCCTCAATTTTATCCTTTCAATCCTACAGGTCAATCTGATAATAAAGGTCTAAGGTCCATATTTATTGGCTTCAAGCTTGCAGCTTTCTTTAGGAATTGTATTTTTGGATCTTCTGAATTCAGGTCTCAGACCGTCTAACAAAATAGAAATTATTAGGTTTTGTTAATTTTATTCTAAATTTTTGAGACCTTTCTTGATATGTCATAGGATGCACTTGAAAAAAAAATTAAGTAAAAACTTGTTGAGCGATTTTGAGTAGGAGCACGGGTAGGGTGTAATCTTAATATGGATTCGCGACCTGTTGTCGCAACAAGACCATTGTCCGGTCTGAGTATGCTCGACCCGAGAATGTCCGGGCAGGAATTCGTGTACTGACTTCCACATACTGGGTCGGACATTTTTGGCTGAGCATTTCTGGTCCGCTCCGAGATTTTTTTTTTAATTTAAAATTTATTATTAAAAACCACTGTTATTCATAGTTTTAATATTCCAATTAAATTTCGAAAATTTTAAACTTTTTAATTTTCCATTATTTACGCTATACGTCCGTGATTGGGTCATCAAACTAAATATATTATGTAGCAAGTTTTAACTCTTTCGTCCAGTAGATTCGGAGAAAATAAGCTGTCACAGACGAACAGACAGAGAGACACTAGAGTGGAACAATTAGTGGAATAAAATATAGTGACCTACAACTTCCGGAGATATCGGCATGTCGTACTTTAGCTGAAAACTAAATTACAGAAGCGACTGAAAAAAGATATCCAATGTTTAAAAAAGCCGTTATTTTTTTCTGTAAAAAATAATATCCTATTATATATAACCTATTTCACTCAGGGATATCGTAGCTTTCTATTAGCGAAAGAATTTTTAGAATAGGTCCAGTAGTTTTTGAGTTTATTCATTAAAAACAAAAATAAAAGTGTTATTGACTGTGTTTCTTGTTTCAGTACCACCGGAACGTTTAATAATACTGAATCATGAAGGAAACGAAATACATGGAGGTGTTTTTGGTCCATTCAACGATGGAGCAGAAGTTAATTTAACTTGTGTGGCTGTTGGTGGTGAGTATATCTATCTATCATCACGCCTTTCATCCTTAAGAGGTAGGCAGAGACAATCGAATGCCATTTGTTACGATCCTGACATACCTCTTTTGCTTCTTTTATATTCATCATACCTTTCATACATGCTTGGCGATTGTGTGCACTTTTAATATTTCCATCGATCAACATATTTTTTATATATATATATATAAGATATAGTCAATCAAGTGAGTATATTATTCTTGTTAATTGACTGGATTATGGAGAAACGCAGTATTCAAATACATATGCATACTTTACATAGGTAGGTACAGTAAAAACTAATAGTAGCCGAGTGGTTAAGACGTCTGGTATTAATTAGGCGGACCACTGTTCGATCCCTGCCATGTACCAATGTGTTTTTTATAAATAAAAACTTATATAGGTGCATAATCCGACACACTTTGAGCCACTCATTTAAGGGTCCTATAGTGGGAATTTGTATGGAGATATTACTATTCCCAATTTCTCTGTAAATACTCCACTTGTGTCACTGTAATTTAGCATATAGTTACTTATTCAATATATCTAAGTGAAATAGTCGTTATTTTTTCAATTGGTTTTATTTAATAGGAAATATGGGTGGTAGAATAAAGGATTATTCTGCCCCTTCTGTCTCTTTCATAATCTATCACAAAACTCAAAATTTTTTTTAAAGCGCTCCTATACTATTATTCTTCAATTATATATATCGCTTTTTTTGTAGCTTATTAAAAGTTAAAAAAAAATTTATGATTTTTAATTTGGCAAAAATAATATAATAATTATTATTTTAAATTTTCAATATGCTACCGAAAAATTCGACATATATAATTGAAGGGTACTGGTATAACAGCGCTTTTAAAAAAAATTAGAGTTTTGTGATAGATTATGAAAGAGACAGCAGGGGCAAAGTTAAACTACCCATATTCCCTATTCAATAAAACCCATTGAAAAAATAAGAGCTATTTCACTTAGATATATTCAATAAGTAACTATATGCTAAATTACAGTGACACAGGTGGATTATTTACAGAGAAATTGGGAATAGTTTATCCCAGAAAAATTCCCAAATAACATAGGCTAAGCGAGGAAGACTTGGTCTAAGAAGAACTCTGGGTACCCTGGGAACGATAACACGGTTTCGGGAGCCATAAGGCAACCCGTAAAGATTTTTTTTTCATTTTATTCTATACAGTCAGTAATTTATCTATACTAATATTATAAATAGGAAAGATTTGTATTTTTGTGTGTATGTTTGTAATTAATAAACTCAAAAACTACTGGGCCGATTTCAAAAATTCTTTCACCATTGGAGTAACATAGGCTATATTCTATTTTTCAAAAAAATTAGGGATCCTTACTAAAACTCCAATAATGTAATCCAAGGTGTAAAAAAATGACCTAAGAAATTCCTTACATCGCGTGCGCTGCGAAAACTATTGATGATATAGAGGTAGTGGTAGTGGTAGAGGGTAGGGGTAGGAGTAGAAGTAGGGGTAGGGGGTAGGGGTAGGGGTACGGGTAGAGGTGGGGGTAGGGGTAGGGTATATTTAATTTTGTTCGTAAATATCCACGGGCGAAGCCGGGGGCGGAATACTATTTATAATAAATTTTCAAATATTTGCCGTCAGACGACAAAATGAAGTCATCTTTTGGGTAGAAGAACCATTCTGTTTCATTTCTAAACAAATTTAAAATGTACAATAAAAGAAAGTGGCCTATTACCAATGAGTGTGCAGTTTGAAAGTAATGACATATTTTCTGCCCCGTGTTTGAAAAAGTAACTAAGTGTTTTCAGAGCAGATTTAGTATGTTTTAAATTGTTCTAGGCCGACCAATAGCGAGAGTATCGTGGTGGAAATCTCATGCTCTCATGGCTAATTCCGAAGCTAGAGCCACCGTGGCTTTTAGACTTCAGCGGTCTGATTTGGGAACAAATATCACATGCCAGGTAAGCAAAACCAACCCCACTTTTCTTATAGATTTAGCCTTACAAATACCATCGGCTGAAAGAGGGAGACTTGGTCTTCCGCTGGGTCCTTGGGACCGTCGTCAAGAAAAAAAACCAAATTATAAGTCTAAATACCTACTATGATTCCTAAAAGTTTAACCAAAATCCAATTAAACGTTTCGGACTTATTCTGAACGAACAAACCTTGGGACCGACAGTAAATTCAACTTAGTCTGCGTGGCCCACCATAATGCTAAAAATATACTTTTTTAAAGATATAATATACTGAAATTTCACAATAATATATATAAGACTTAAAAACTAAACAAAAAAAAATTAAAAAAGAAGTATGGCTTGAAAAATATTTCTTCTAAGTGTTCACCTTTTGGCATAGTGCCCAAGATGCTGGCGGCATTACCACTCTGCATGGACTAATCTTTGGGTCTTATTGCCATTGAACGAAGCTTAAGGGCCTATATCCATAATTTGTATGGAGATATTACTATTCTCAATTTCTCTGTGTCACTGTAATTTAGCATATAGTTAGTTACTTATTCAATATATCTAAGTGAAATAGTCGTTATTTTTTTTATTGGTTTTATTTAATAGGAAATATCGCTTTTTTGTAGCTTATTGAAAAATTCAAAAAAAAATAATGTTTTTTTAATATTTTTGAATTTTCAATAAGCTACAAAAAAAGCGAAATATATAATTGAAGAATAATGGTATAAGAGCGCTTAAAAAAATTTTAGAGTTTTGTGATAGATTATGAAAGAGACAGAAGGGGTAAAGTTAAACTACCCATATTTCCTATTCAATAAAACCCATTGAAAAAATAAGAGCTATTTCACTTAGATATATTCAATAAGTAACTATATGCTAAATTATAGTGACACAGGTCGATTATTTACAGAGAAATTGGGAATAGATTATCCCAGAAAAATTCCCAGTATAGGACCCTTAAAATGATGTCTGAACTATCACAAAGAAATTTTAAAACAAAGGTTCGGTATCTCCAGTAATTTTTTTTTAAGTTCTAAATTCCCCCCAAAATCGAAAATCAATTATTTACGCTATACCTACGCCGTGATTGGGTCATCAAACTCTATATATTATGTACCAAGTTTTAACTCTTTCGTCCAGCAGATTCGGAGAAAATAAGCTGAAAGACACTTTGATTCATACTAGAAAAATATATTAATTCTACGTCATGTCATGGCGACCAACGCACGTGTTCCGTCGTGACATGATGGGGAGCTCGGTTTAATCCCGCCCGCGCTGTGATAGTTGTGATTAGTCTGGGATTAATAGGGCATTTCACAGTCAGCGGAATCATCTTAAAAATCGATTAACATTCGTGGAGCCATCGCACGACTTGTTGGTAGTAGCAATTTTTTGTTGAAACGTTTGCCGTCCCTATACTATAACTGGCGCCCAACGTGGGGCAAAAAAAACTTAGGATTTTTTTTATATAGCGGTACTCGCAGATTTAAAAAGAGTTGTTTATTTTCAGGCTGTCACAGATCCAATGTTACCTCCAGTGTCTGAACTACTCACCATAGATGTAAATCGTAAGTACTTTTTATACCTAATACATATTCAAGTCTGTTTATTTCAAAAGAGTTTGCAGAGAAGATTGAAGACTCATCTAGATCCATACATTTTTTTTTCAATTTAGTACCATCACTTACTTATGGAATTTCTTTACGTAGAATGTGTGATATAAAGCGTATTGACTGCATCCGGAATGAGTCATTAGAGAAGAATGAGGAGTGAAAGAAGAAAAGTAGATTACGCTGGTTTGGACAAGTTGAAAGAATGAAGGATGAAAGATTAACTAAAAAGGTTTATATGGCTGAAGTGATAGGAAATATTAAAAGTACACACAATCGCCGAGCACGTATGAAGAAGCGAAAGAGGTATAAAAGGATCGTAGCAAATGACATCCAAATGTCTCATTGTTTTTTAATTTGATGTTTAATAAATTTACGTGCCCTTCCACATAAATAATTAGACTAAAAGAGTCATTAATTCGTCGCGGCTATGTGTTAGTGATTATTTATAGAAAGAACTAATCATATACAGATATTTTTAGAATTAATGTTGACGGAAGTTCTAATTTAAAAGTACACAGACGATTGCTCTTTAATAACGTTACGTAAACATTTTTCATGCTCAATTAATTTTGCTAGGAGACTTTAAAACTTACAAACTCTCTTAGGAATTCTTAAAGTCGAACGATACTAGAAAATGTTAAAGCATTTTTATATAGTTAAATATAATGTAATAAAGCGTATTGACCGCATCCGGAACGACGTCATTAGAGAAGAATGCGGAGTGAGAGATGTTGTGACTAAAATGAAGAAAAGTAGTTTACGCTGGTTTGGACACGTTGAAAGAATGAATTTATTTAAAAAAACCGGCCAAGTGCGAGTCGGACACCATTATCTATAAAAACGGCAAAAAAAAACACGTTTGTTGTATGGGAGCCCCCTTAAATATTTATTTTATTCTGTTTTTTAGTATTTGTTGTTATAGCGGCAACAGAAATACATCATCTGTGAAAATTTCAACTGTCTAACTATCACGGTTCATGAGATACAAACATACGGACAGACAGACAGACGGACGGACAGCGGAGTCTTAGTAATAGGGTTTCCGTTTTAACCCTTTGGTTACGGAACCCTAAAAAGGCAAAAGCAGTCATGGGCACTGCCGACAGAAGTAAAAACCTAAAAGTATGAATAAAAAACTCGGTCCGGAATGCGCAGCCAAAAATGTCCGACCCAGGCATACGTACACAAATACATGCCCAGAGATTCTCGGGCCGTACAATCCATTGTCGGTATTTGTGCTCCCCCTAACAAAAATCGCTCAACGCGCCTACAAGTTTTCGCATTTATATTAGTAGTTAGGATTTGTACAGACTAGGTAAACGAAACAAAGCATTAACAACTTAAATAAGTTAACATCTATTTATCTATCTATCATCACGCATTTTCTCCTAAGAGGGGTAGGCAGAGACAATCGAATGCCATTTGTTACGATCCTGACATGCATCATTCGCTTCTTTTATATTCATCATACCTTTCATACAAGCTCGGCGATTGTGTGTATTTTTAATATTTCCATCGATCAATACATTTTTTATTTCAATAAAAGTACACTTAGCTGTTTCTTTCACTTCAGCCATATAAACCTTTTTAGTCAATCTTTCATCCTTCATTCTTTCAACGTGTCAAAACCATTCTTCATTTTAGTCGCAACATCATCTTTCACTCCGCACTCTTCTCTGATGACATCATTTATATCACACATTCGAAACGAAAATGTAGGTACTTAGTTTTTCTACCCATTGAGCTATCAGTTATTCCTAATTCATGAAACACAGCGGAATAAATCGTATCGAAAACTTTGAAAGAAAAAACCCTAGCGCAAAATTTTAATACCTCTTTCGTGGAAGTGGTTCAACTGGTTCAAGTTAAAGATATGATCGGCCTAAATAATATATTGTTGAGAAGATTTTATCTGGGAGAACTCTCCTTAATTGACAGTTTGAGATACATTGTGTGGGCCTTGCCTACCGCTTAGTAAGCGCTTTTACACACGAATCGTATCGTAATCGCATCGTTCACCACATAGCATATATGTGTTTGTTTGTTTTTTTTGTTTGTCTTTCTTTTACATCAATATAAAGCAGCGGATAGAAGTTATTTTCTGCACAGAGACAGTCGAAGGACCGGAGACTTCGGGATAAATTCTTTGACATCATATTGTTATCTCTGACGGATTGGACAGCATATGCCATTAAAACTCGCTGGGGCTAACTTTCGTGTTACGGTTCCAGGGTACCCAGCGGGAGACCAAGTCCCTCTCGTTTAGCCGATGGTATTTGTGAGGCTATACCTAACGAGTGGCTAGTTCTGTTAAGATATATTTAGATGGAAAAGCCTCTATGTGTAGTTTGTCGGATTATGTACATAAGTTTTTAATTAAAAACCCATTGGTACATAGCCGGGATCCGGGATCGAACCCGTGGACTGCCTAGTTAATACCAGACGTCTTAACCACTTAGCCACCGACACACGTTTTTTTTGAGGAGGGGAAATCCTGCATTGGATACCCACGTCTGGACGTGGGTAGTGCCGGACTCCTACCGGCTAAAACCCCTCCTCCTACGCCACTTCCTTTCGCTCTTGACTGGAACTTCTTCTAAGTACTTCTGTCAAGAGTTAAGTGGCCGCCTCTCTCTAGTTCCTGTTTTTTTTCCATTGCGCGCTCTTTAATTTCCTTGCTGCGCATGATTTTTGTAACCAGGGATACCACCGCGTCCCAATTCTCTTCTGTCTCTATCATCGCCTCTATCATGTTATCCTTGCGAATATGGAATCCCATCTTATCGAAGAACTCTCTTGTTTTATTGCAGAACTCATCATCACATTGGAATAGGGTATGTTCTGCTGAGTCTTACTCTGGGCAGAATGAGCATGTGCTGGTAGGCGACTTTGTTCACGCTGTAACGTTTAGGAAACCTAGGGCTCCTAGACATCACAAGAAGAGGAAAGATAGAGAAAGTAGATGAAGAGAAAGGAGGAGATAGATGTTTCCCAGCTAGCTCATGTACCTACATTACTTCAGGGGTGGTTCGGCGGTCTACATTACAAGGTCTCACGGGTGCCTGCTAGGAGTGAACAGTTAAAAGACACTTACATGTTTAACACTATATTTACACAAATTCCACTCGAGGTTGATAAGCTGATTATCCCTACCGTCTTCTTTCTTCTTTGTTATTTATTGACGGTCGAGCCACACGTCTGTGGCGCGACTTCTGTTACGGACTAAAGTACTGTTGCTCCCATCTTTGCTTCTTCTGAAGCGGAGTGCGGCCGTCCTGGCGCACCCATGTCATTGCAGTCGTATCACCCTTGATGCCCCAGGAAGCAATCCTCCTGGGCACCTCCGAAGCTGCTGGCAGCCTGCATGGCACCCCCTGATGCCGTCGTGGTCTGCCACTCTCGCTGCCCGCTTGCATCTCTCCGGGCTGTCGGCGGCCAGCATCGCGCAGCCCCGCAGCCCGACGTGTCCGCCTCAGTCTTCCACTCTAGACCCTTCTCGTCACCGTGTCCAATACCAGACCCAGTTTATCTATAACTTCTCAAGAGCGATTAGTTTTTGTCGCCTTTCCTTGCACTCGAGGTTATCGTTCTCTCTTTTGACGTTTCCTACTTATTTTTCAACCTCGAGTGTAAGCAAAGGGAAACTTCCATCATACAGCCTATTCATTTACACATTTCAAATATAAAACAAAAATATAACGAATTTCTTCTTTGTGTGGTCACCTCCAGCCCAAGACACCGATCCCGATTCGTTTGCGTGTCCACACCAGAGATAAATTCGTTACAACGCACTTGATTCACTTATACTGACAAAATCCGTTCAGTGGTTTTTGCATGAAAAGGGCACAGACAGACAAACGCGGCAGGGGACTTGTTTTATAATATTATGTTTCTTGATAGTTGGTGAATGCAACTTATATCCAGTTTCCACATCTCTGTAAAAGTCTGCAACGTTTTTTTTGTGAATACAACAGATTTTATTTTGTCTTCTTTGTCAATTTGTACAGTAGATTTTTATCTTTACTTCGTGTAGTACCTACCTGTGCACATAAATGGTCTTAAGGATGTTCAAGATTATATTAAAGTTATTTATATAATTTTGTCATAATAAACTAAAAACACACGCGTTCACAGCCTATATACCTTGCGGTGTAGCCATAGGCACCAGTAGCAATGTCCACTTGCAGCCAGTTGTCGATAGCAGGCTGGCGCAACTTAGAACAAAAAAAATGGGCTAGGAAAAATGAGCCAATATTAATGGCGTCGTATCGCCATCTCTTTCACGTCATATACAGATGACAGAGATAGCAAATATGTCTATACCAATCCACAGTACGATGTTGTTAGGTTGGCAGTATCTTTCAGCCCCAATTTGATTTCATTTTAATGTATGGCAGTCCCGACTGTTATTAAAGAACATAGTGATTGCTACTTACTCTATGGTCCTAGGTGGGAATCCTGTTGCTGCGCTAAATGGACCTATGTTAGATGTGTCACTTTACAGGCAACCATAGACAAAAAAAATGCAATAGTTACTACATGGACGCTGTTTTTTCTTTATAGTAGTGAAGCGACATGCTCTTTAGCTGGGAATTTATCGATATCAATATTTAGGTATCCTCTCAAATGCTCTAAAATAAAATATATAATTTCAGAAGCTATAATTTTAGTTGCTATAAATATTCATTTTCTATAAATTTAGGTCCTGTAATTTTAAAAATCTATAAATTTGTTTGATATATTTTTTTAAATCTATAATATTAATTCCTATAACGTATTGTTTTCTATAATTGCAGTTGCCATAATTTTCAAAATCTATAATTTCAAGTCCTATAATTTTTATAATGTCTATTTTCAATTGCACTAATGGCTACTTTTCTATAATTGCTGTTACTATAATTTTGAAAATATATAATCTCAAGTCTTATAATTTTTATAATGTCTAATTTCAGTTGCACTAATGGTTACTTTTCTATAATTGCAGTTATTATAATTTTCTAAATATATAAATTCATTTTCTATAAATTTATTAGTCTATAATATCATTTGCTCTAATGGATTGTTAAAATAAGTGTACTCACTATATTTTTAAACGTATAACTTCATTCTATTTACATTTACAAATATATAAATACAAAAAAAAATCTATAATGTAATAAGTTTAAATAATTACTATTATTAAAATTTACAGTAGATTTTGTTAATGTCTGTTGCAGTAATTTTCGATTCCTATTCCCCTAATTTGTAAATAAAAATAGGTTAGCGAGGAGCGAAGCGACGAGCGTGGTTCGAATAGTGCTAAAACAGAGCGCGAGACGAGCGAGCGAAGCGAGCGTTCCGCGGCAGCGGACGGCGAAGCGCCAGAAACTCATAAATACCTAAACAACCATCACTTGTTGATAACGGATATGATACCTATATATATATATTATTTATAATAAGAAAGGAAGATTTTTATATATTCATAAATATTTCGCAAATAAACTGGAAAAAATATAGCAAATTAATCATTAGATAATTAAATGTTGTACCTTTTGATAATTTAGACATCTTGAAAATTATAGAAAACAATTTTAGATTAAACGAAAATTATAGCAAATTATAAATTAGATCATTTAATGTTATATATTTTGATAACAGTGATTTTGAAAATTACGGATATCGATTTTAGACAAAAGAAAAATTATAGCAAATAAATAATTATTGAATGTAATTTTATATATTTTGTTAATAGTGATTTTGAAAATTACAGAAATCGATTTTAGTGTAAAAAAAATTATAGCAAATGAATAATGGACAACATTTCATTTTTCGTAAGGTACCAAAATTCGAAAACCGTTTGGAGATTACATGCTAGAAAGCTTATTTTTCATTTTTTTTATTTTTTATATCCTTTAATTTTCGAGTTATTTTAAAAATACTGAAATATTGAAAATTAAGGATTAATAGGTGCCCTAATCTGTGCTAACCCTCTAATTTAAAAATACTAATGTCTGTTGGCAGAGTTGTTAGTTATTGAACTCAGGTGTTGCCCTCTATTAATTTTACCCATTTTTATTCCATTTAAAGCTAAATTAATAATTATTCTTTAAATATAATTATAAAAATACTTCTTATATATAATATTTTTTTGGAAGTTTTGCTAGTTTCGAATGGGCTATCACAGGAAATATATTTACGAGTGAAACCGCGGACAAAAGCTAGTATTATTATATACATTCTGAATAATGTTGTAGGCGATTTGAGATCCGGCTACGGCAACACCTATTTTTAACACGGTATATTATACTCTTTGTATTTCTATAACGTATACTCTGTGGCTTGACTGACACTATCTGTCACTTTCTTTGGGTGACAGTTTATATTTCTTAATTTTAGTCCTAGCTATGGTTTTTAGTTTATAAGTCCTCATAATTTATAAGAATTCATAATTAAATTAAAAATATAAAAACTCAACCAAAAATAAAATAGAAAAATACGTGTAACTTATTTTTTAATATATTTTTAATTAAAGTAATAAAAATGGGTGATTAAAAAAATGAAATGTTGTCCATTATAGAACTTAATTTTATATATTTTGATAATAGTGATTTTGAAAATTACAGAAATCGATTTTAGGTTTAAAAAAAATTATAGCAAATGAATAAATATAGAATGTAATTTTATATCTTATGTACCTATATATTCTAAAATTATATCAAAACATTTTAGAGATATTGTAGGAGACCCCAATATTTATTGAGCCTACAGGCCATAATGACCTGCCTGATTGATGTTGCCAAATAATAATAGTTAGGTATCTAGTTTATGAAACTGGTGCATAATAGGGGGTCAGTAATAAAATACAATTTTGAGTTTAAATAAATAAATAAATAGGTAGGTAAATAAAAGAACCAAAGTTAAAATAACAAAAATAAAATATTATAATAATTATTCAAGTTTTGAATATTGCAATTGTGGAATTGAACTTGAATAATGGACAACATTTCATTTTTCGTAAGGTACCAAAATTCGAAAACCGTTTGGAGATTACATGCTAGAAAGCTTATTTTTCATTTTTTTTATTTTTTATATCCTTTAATTTTCGAGTTATTTTAAAAATACTGAAATATTGAAAATTAAGGATTAATAGGTGCCCTAATCTGTGCTAACCCTCTAATTTAAAAATACTAATGTCTGTTGGCAGAGTTGTTAGTTATTGAACTCAGGTGTTGCCCTCTATTAATTTTACCCATTTTTATTACAATTATACATTATGAATAATGTTGTAGGCGATTTGAGTTCCGGCTACGGCAACACCTATTTGGAACACGGTATATTATACTCTTTGCATTTCTATAACGTATACTCTGTGGCTTGACTGACACTATCTGTCACTTTCTTTGGGTGACAGTTTATATTTCTTAATTTTAGTCCTAGCTATGGTTTTTAGTTTATAAGTCCTCAGAATTTATAAAAATTCATAATTAAATTAAAAATATAAAAACTCAACCAAAAATAAAATAGAAAAATACGTGTAACTTATTTTTTAATATATTTTTAATTAAAGTAATAAAAATGGGTGATTAAAAAAATGAAATGTTGTCCATTGGCCATGCTACGTATTTATGATATACTTTAAAATTAAGGTTATTGTTTTTTATTGAATATCTTAAAAAGTATGGACTTAATTTAAAATCTGATAAATAGACATTGTACTGAAAGCTTATATCTCGAAACGGTTTCGAGATCTTCGTTCCTGTTCAAAAAGTTAGCATGGCCAATTGTAACCTAGTATCTTTAACGATTTTTATCTACTCTTATATCGTAAAATTTCTATTACAAAATCGAATTATACTTCGTAATGATATGTTTTACATACATGCGTCTCTAATATGTCAAACTTCGATACTATAATGTATTATAGTACCGAAGTTTTCATACAAAAACGATATCGTAATATTTTTTTAATGCAGAAAGGGCAATAGATATGTGTTATGCAAACTCTATGAAAATATCGACACTCCCATTCACTTTACACCGCGATTTGCCGCCAATTTGTCGATTAAGAAAAATATCTTGGTTCAATTTGTTTTGCACTATTGCATAGGATTAGATAAAGTAGTGTATGAACGGGCACATAACTTAGAGTTAAAACACTCGTGGATGCTATTAAAAAATTCCACTTGTGTTTTAATTACCCCTATTATGATCCCGTATCATAAACTACAAAAAAATCAAAATGGTTTATTTTAATAAATAATATAGTTATTTAAACGCCTTATGTTTATAAAACAATACAAAATGTTGAACAAAAATAAAATGTAACGCATTAGGACATCACTAATTAATTAATACTCGAGCTGTCAAAAGTAACGTAGGTGTTAGATAGTAGTTCTTAGATGTGAGAAGTCGGACATTTTGCTATGGAAATAATTTCCTAAGTGTTGTTTTAGAATACAGTTTGAATCACATATTTCATTCGCAGATCGGTTTCATATAATTTATCGATCTGTCAGACCGATAATTACAGCCCTAATAAACCTGTTTTTGATCAAGATTTTCAAACTCCCATTTAACAACACTAATTAAGTCTCCTCCATGCATTCCTAACTCCACAAACAAAACGTCCGTGACATTTTTCGGGCGAAAAGATAAGAAATCCTTTTATAAATGGGAAAACGCGAGGATTTAGTTAGAAGAGAGATTGTGTCGCGAATGTGGTATCTCTAAGGATTTGTCTCGCCCGCTTTATGTGGCCTACGGAGTCCATTGTTTGGGAAATTAACATTTATTTTTTTACGATTTTGAAATGAATACAACGTTAATTATAAAATACCTTGTCATTTCGGCACGTCTTTTGGGTTTAGGGATTAATGACTTTATTTTAGAGGTCCGTTTGATTATAGAAGTCACTAGTGACCCCGCCACCGGCTTCACATGTGGTACATCGCGGACTTTTTGTACATTATTTTATTCTACACAATTATTTCCTACAAGCTTCTGTCCGCGGTTTCACCCGCGTGGAAATAGATCCACAAAGAAATAATCACGTTGCTATAATTTTACCCTCCCCCGCCTGCTTTCGCGGTATAAAAAGTTTATTTATTTATATTATTAAGTGCCAAATTTCATCCAGATCCGTTTAGCCGTTCTGGCGTGATTTAGTAACAAACATACATATATCCATACATATTAGTGGGATATAATTTTGTTATACCTCTGACGGATTAGACAGCATACGTCATGAAATAGGTGGATCTAACTTTTTCTTCGTCTTGATTCATTTATACTGTTTGTGCTCAGCTCTTAAACATGATAGGTCCATGTTTAATACGCGTATACGTTCCCGGTGAATCAACCTATCTAATAGTGAAAACCGCAACAAAACCGGTTCAGTAGTTTTTCCGTGAAAAGGTCACAGACCCACAGATAGACAGATAGATATATCTATTAAGAATTTATCCCGTAGGATTTTCTGCTATCTGTTTGCAAAAAATCACGCCTCATAACTTTTGTCCTATACAAAAACGGACTTCAGCAACGCAAGTATTGTACAAAACTTATTAAAAATAGCAAGTTCTAGTTAATGGATCCTAAATGTATATGAAATTATCTTTATACTAAATGTATAAAATATGTTAATATCAGTTACACCTAGGTTTTATGAAGCCCTGAAAGTCAACAATTTCACTCATATTTTCAACCAACTTTGCGACTCGACTTCTCTTAATACACTAATGTATTTTTTTTTTCATTTTGAATAAAGATAAGTTCACATACTTTATGGATCCATTAACTAGAACTTGCTATTTCTAATATTTTTTGTACAATACTTGAGTTGCTGAAGTCTGTTTTGTGTATTATCACAAGAGAGGTTTTGTTGAGAAATCGTACTTCCTCATGTTTCTGGTACGTAAATCTTGGTCTATCTTATCTTATCCTTGGTTATCTTATCGATTTTAATAGTAGTCCATCTTGGTCACATTAACACTTTTCCCTAGAAATTCAGAACGTAACAATGAAACATTCAAATCCCTTGTGGTTATAGAGATTTGCTGTCTTAAAGACAGACAGACGCTTTTAACAAATTAAATCCTACGGAACCAAAAATAATAATTTGATTTCACACATGTCTCATATTTATGCTATGGGATTTTTCCCAGAACTGTGGCTCAGAACGCATAAATATTTCAACCTATTTATGTTGGCTCGCATTTTGCGTATATTTTTCTCACTTAACCTCACACATAAAATATATAAAAATACCTGCGTTTAGCTCTTTTATGCTTTATCTAGCTTTGTATTGC
Organism: Nemapogon koenigi; assembly: GCA_963924495.1. Taxonomy (NCBI): domain Eukaryota; kingdom Metazoa; phylum Arthropoda; class Insecta; order Lepidoptera; family Tineidae; genus Nemapogon; species Nemapogon koenigi. The sequence goes on along the minus strand of OZ004657.1, from coordinate 4,874,722 downwards.
AATTTATAATCTAGATTTTTAGATAATTTATTATTGAGCATATAGAAAATGTTTTGATAGATGGAAATATTAAAAGTACACACAATCGCCGAGCATGTATGAAAGGTATGAGGAATTTAAAAGAAGTAAGTATCAAGATCGTTTGTCTCTGCCTACCTCTCTTGGGATGAAAGGCGTGATGATAGACAGATAGATAAACTAGAATAGACACTTCGACCGAGTATATGGGTTTACAACAATTTGAATGCCTATACATAAATTCCTCTACGTACGTATGTTTTATCTCTGACGGATTAGACAGTATACGCCATGAAAACTCGCTGAGGCTAACTTTTTTCCTGACTTGATTCACTTATATTGTTAATGCTCAGCTCCTAAACATGATAGATCCATGTTTAATCCTATCTAATCATAAAAACCACAACAAAATCCGTTCTCTAAGTTTTGCGTAAAAAGGGCACATACAGACAAACAGATGCTTCTGAAACCGTGTTACTGGTTTACCCAGCGGAAAACCAAGTCTCCCTCTTTTAGCCGATGGTATTTGTGAGACTATACCTAACGAGTGGCCAGTTCTGAGGTATATTTAGATGGAAAAGCCTCTAAGTGTGGTTTGTCGGATTATGTACGTACGATTTTAATTTTAAAAACTCATTGGTATTTTCGATAGGTACTTAAAATACTGTAAGAAACTCTAAAGTCTCGTCAATTTGTGTCAAACGGGACCCTGATAAATCTGTAACAGGCTTCGAGGTTTTAAAGGTCGTGACATGATGATTCGCTATCAACTTCATCTTGTGGCTTAGACAGAACTGTACTGTCAATCAGTATGACTAACCGGATGTGAATTCAAAGGAACTTATATAAACAAAACCGGCCGAAAAGAAAATGCAAAATAAAACAAGTTTTTTTAATTTTTAACTTTTTATTTTAATTATTCGTTGTTATAGCGGCCATAGTAAAAATTTCAAGTGTCTACCTATTACGGTTTAAAAAACACAGCCCTGTGACAGACGAACGGACGGACAGCGAAGCCTTATAGGCCAGTCTGTGTAAATTTTTTGGACCAAAATCACGATACAGCAAACGAATATATGTAAAATATCGGAAATATTCCGTAGAATTCAATGCACTATTTTTAAAACAACTACGGAATATTTCCGATTTTTTACATAATTATCTTCGTTTGCTGTATAACGGTTACGAAAAATTTCCATACAGCTCAAAATAGCCAGAATAGGGTTTCGTTGTCACCTATTTGTAGTTTACTTTTATTAAACACTAGCATTCCGCCCCCGGCTTCGCCCGTGGATATTTACGAACAAAATAAAATATACTTACCCTATACCTACCCCTACTTCTACTCCTACCCCCTACCCCTACCCTCTACCACTACCACTACCTCTATATCATCAATAGTTTTCGCAGCGCACGATGTAAGGAATTTCTTAGGTAATTTTTTTAAACCTTGGGTTACATTATTGGAGTTTTAGTAAGGATCTCAATTTTTTTTGAAAATAGAATGTATATAGCCTATGTGACTCAGGGTGAATGTAGCTTTCCAATGGTGAAAGTATTTTTGAAATCGGCACAGTAGTTTTTGAGTTTATTCATTACAAACATACACACACACAACAATACAAATCTTTCCTCTTTATAATATTAGTATAGATATAAAAAATGTATTGATCAATGGAAATATTAAAAGTACACACAATCGCCGAGCATGTATGAAAGGTATGATGAATATAAAAGAAGCAAAAGAGGTATGTCAGGATCGTAGCAAATGGCATTCGATGTCTCTGCCTACCTCTTGGGATAAAAGGCGTGATGATAGATAGATTAATCTATTTAACATAATTAAATCATTACATATTATAAAACAAAGTGTCCCGTCGTATCTGTCTGTCTGTTACGAGTATGGATCTATCATGTTTAGGAGTTTAGCTGTTTTTTCTGCGTTTTTTGCTCGATCTTAATAATGGCAATAATAAATGGTATAAGTCGGGCTCGCGCTATATTGTTCCTGCGCCATACAGAGGCGTCTAAACTTAATCTGACATTATGTTCAGATCTTAATTTTCTCTTTATTTGTGCAACGTGCAGGTGCCCAGATATCAAACAACTTTGTATTAAGAGTATATCTTTAATTAAAGGTCTACAATAAGCAGATGGTGCCGGCCAAGCTCAGGGAAATGGGTCAGCCTTTGGGGGTTGAGCAGCTGGTGTCACTTAGAACAGTATAAGTAAATGATAAAAAAATAATAATACGAAGGGTCCCATCTATGAGTAGAGGCGAGCTGTGAGGTCCTGGAGCGACGCCGGAGATATCCTGGGACCGAAGCCAAACGTCCCTTCAGCCGCCAAATGCCTCCAGGGGTGAACTTCGCCCCTTACCAGTGACCTCCTAGGAAACATATCCACTCTGAACCACAATACGTCACCCAGAGGGCCGGCTTTCTCACAGCCTCCACGACACAATGTACCTTCCGAAGGTCCAAAAACTCTCAAAAAAAGAAGAATCAAAGTTAATGCAATTCGGAATCGAACAAAAAACACCATGTCATCAACCACAGATTATCTACTATTATCATTATTTATTATCTATATTACTAAAGTATAGACAGCAAGTGTTTCAATAACATGAAACCTAATATGTGTACCTATAAACTATGTGAAAATAATTAGGCTTTATCCTTGTGTGTGAGTACACAATCTGTCTATCATCACGCTTTGTTCCCCATGAAAGGTAGACAGACAATACTTTTTGTCTTCATAATTTCACCGAATATCATACATAATCCGACATACCACACTTAGAGGCTTTTCCATCTAAACATACCTCAACAGAACTGGTCTTCACAGTTGTCACGTTTGCAGACATCGACTAAAGTTCTTAGGTAAGAACGTAGAAGTAGGTTTTATTTAAGGAAATTAGTACTTATAATTTTTGCTCGAGTGACAATTGAACCTAGGCCCTCCTATTTTAAATCCAACGCCCTATCGACGGTCTAACACAATTGAAATGTATTTATTACCCTTTGACCACAAAGTATACAATCACATCCTCACCACAAAAAAAGGCGAAAGGTGAGAAAGTTTGGTCGAAAAACACTTGAATCGATCGAAATCCGTGTCAAAAGGGCATTTTGATTGAATCTTTTTGTAGGTATTCGAATAACAATGAGGTTTTTTTTTACTTTCCAAACAATAGGTGCTTACAAATAGGTTAGTAGAAAAAGGGGGCCTTTATAAGCACTTTTTTGTAGAGATGTGAAATCGGTGCCCACTTAAGACAATTAAATTAAAAGCTCGCATGAGTGTATTCAAATTAAATGCTTATGGTTCCGTAGAAAATAAATTTCTAACATATACCAAAAGCATTTATAAGCCATTAATAATGTACCTAGGGTTGAAAAGTTAAAAAAATTATATAGCCTCACAAATACCATCGGATAAACGAAGGAGACTTGGTCTTCCACTGGGTACCCTGGAGCCATCACGGTTTCGGGAGCTGTAAGGCAACCCGTGAAGAAAGAAAAGTTTATTTGGGATAGACAGAGAATAATATCACCAACATTCCAGTTAGATCATGACTTAGCTATATTTCTTCCATTTGGATATTATGTCACGGATTTGAGATCAATTTATCAGATAAATATTTAAGTATATAAAACGTTCTATTGCGGCGCTTGTACTTTGCGTAACAACGTCTACATTTAGAAAGTTACCCAAGAAACTGTCTATATAACAGTGTAAATCAGTATTTACGATTTTTTTGGCAGTCTATCCGTATGTTTGTCTATGGTTTGTCTACAAGAATGCCTCGAAATGGCTGAATGACTTTTTGATGTGATAACATCTATTGGCGCGTCATGGGGGTAAGACCGACTCGTATGCCGCGACAGCAGCCGATCTCTACTCCCTTGTGCGTTCGTGGCGCGTATACTATATAGTTCGTTGCTTCTCCCTCTGTCTGAGTGTGTGCCTTTTTATTCGGCTACAGTATAATTAACGCGTCAATTTCGATGTTTCACATCTGCCGGGCGTCTCGTGACGGCCACGTCTTGTTAAAAATACCTACGAAGCAATAAAAACCATGAGGTTCCATTTAGAATTGTACTACGGATCCCTAAAACATTTTTTATGCTTTCTCACCCCTATTCACCCTTCTGTATTGTTCTACCATACATGAATGGAACACGTGAGGTATTATTTGATGTAAATTGAATTGAATTCGTACCCATATTGTATACCTAATGATTATTAAAATTTGATATTATTTTTTTAAATAATTCGGCGTAAATGAAAAACTATATAACTTGCGACAATTTGAATACCTACATAAATACGCTTATAACTACTTATCTATTACAGATAGATATATATGCTACCGCTGACTTTTTTGTAGATAATTTTATTCTAAACAATTCATTCCTACATCATTTTGTTAGATCTCTGACGGATTAGACAGCAAACGCCATGATAACTCTCTGGGGCTAACTTTTTCTCCGACTTGATACACTTATAATGTTAATACTCTGCTCCTAAACATGATAGCTCCATGTTTATTACTCGTTAACCTTCCTGGTGAATTAACTTATCTAATAGTGAAACCACAACACAATCCGTTCAGTAGTTTTTGCGTGATGTTATAGAACCGTAATTTATTTAGTTTTCTTTGTTTCGCAGTTCGCCCACTCTGGGTTCGTCTTCAAGGCGGCAAACGACCCTTGGTTGCCGGTCAAAGTACAGAACTGATATGCCAAGTAGTTGGAGCAAGGCCTAAACCTTCAATATCCTGGTGGAAAGGTGGTACCCGTTTAAAAAATATCAGAGAAACTGTAAGTATAATTCATTATATCCTAATATAAAAATGCGGGAAGACGGCAAGAGACCCGTTGGAAAGACTCTGCGTGGACACATTAGCCTCGTCTCATCTCAGGGAAAGAATAATCAAAGCGGGAGCTGCGGCGGAAATCGCAGTCTAACAAACGGCGCAAATATAGTACAATTATTTAAAACTACAAATTTGTGCCGTTTGGTGTAGAAACTCTAGGTCCGTGGTGTTCATCTCCTTTGATGACAAAAGGGCAGGTTTAGTCGAATTCGAGATATCTGTACGTCAAAATATAACAAAAATATCTACTTTTGAAAAGTATTAATTCTTGAGAACGATAGATAGATGTCTTATGCCGAGATTTTACTCGTTTTGTTATGTTATCCCTATTAATATAAATGCGAATGTAAGTTTGTTTGTTACGCTTTCACGCAAAAACTACTTAACCGATCATCATGAAATTTTGCACATATATTCTTGGAGGTATTAGAAGTAACATAGGATACTTTTTATTAAAAAAAATAATTATTTTTTACGAAAGTTAAAAAAATTGTTTGTCAAAAAATCTCGAAATCTAGCTATATTTTATTTTGTTCGTAAATATCCACGGGCGAAGCCGGGGGCGATATGCTAGTTATTTTATATATTATAAAAAAAACTTGTGCTTCATTTGGATATTTTAAAGGGTTCCTAAGTTATGATTCGTCATCATCATCATGATTAATGGGAGCTGTCAGCAATATTATAAAAAACACTACTTATATAATATAATATAATGTTTAAAAACTCCAAAATCTATACTAATATTATAAAGAGGTAAAGATTTTTGAATTTATATTTGTATTGAATAAACTCAAAAACTAAAGAACCGATTTTAAAAATGATTTTACCAATAGAAAGCTACGATATTCCTGAGTGACATAGGCTATATTTTATATTATAATATATATCCACGGGCGGAAAGTCTAATAGTCAAAAAAATCACAAGTATCTGCACAATATATCTCGTTTATTTACAGAGTAGTCAATAGTAACCAATTTTATATCAAAAGCTCAAATTCTGGCAAGTAAGGTCATAAAGGTGTCGGTTCAATTTCCATAGACGAAGCCGGCAGAACGGTCTCAAAATAATTTAAGGCTTTAACATCTGTCAATAACCTTGACGATTTGACCTTTATATTTTGTATAGAAAACCGAAACCGACCACAGACTCGTCCAATTCTTGTACGCGCGGCCCATCATCCGTTTTCAAATCGTTGTATTTGTGGTTGATTTCGATGACCGAAACGATCTGTCACACACACACACACATCCAAACGCCTTTGTTTAATTGAATCTTGTGTGTCTGTGTGGGTGAGTGAATTGCATGTGATCTAGATCGTATGATATACATTGCTAATGTGTGGCCTGTCTTCAATCTCGATCATACGGCGGCCAGACCGAAAATTTTCTGTGAGATACCGGACCAGTGCGTGGGCTACTTAAAATGCGGACTAAAAACAAAACTCTCAATTAAGAATATCAATATTTTAGGACCTTTTTTTTTGTTTTTAAAAACTAACTAAAGAGCTTGTGCCGTTTTGGAGAAATTGTTCAAATCATGACGACACATTGAGGATTTTTTGTCTAAAAATAATCTATTGGATCGTTATGTATCTATACCTACGTATTTTTTATAACAGATTGATTTAATAGTTCTTTTGATATTTTGACTTAAATATCAAATAATTTAGGGATTTAACCGCTGTTAAAGCTTTAAAAATACCTGTAAAAAATGAGGAAGACCCGGAAAATAATATCAAAATTATTATTGTATATCAAACAAAGAAATACAAAACCAAAATCAGACCAATCAATTGATACCGCAATCATTCAACGATGTACATTAAGGAATCAAAACAAATTGACCATCCGTAACCACACTGGTAAAGGGTATGTCAGCGAATCACTCGGTAGCGATTGTGATTGAATTTAATTGAACAGCATTGACTTTTGAATAGGCATTTGTATTGACAATGCAGTCTAGTGGAAACATTTGGAAATCTAATGGATAGCACAATTTTGATGTTTTTGTCTGGTACAATTTATTCAATTGAATTGGGCTCCAAATGTTACCAGGACCTTATTGCCTTAACCTTTTTCGCGATCAGGCTGACTGTCCACCAGTTTAATTCCTTGCAAATAAACAATGAACTTTTCCTAGCTTCCTCGCACATCTCTGATGGATATCCAGTCTAAATTTTGGTGAATTTGTCGTTTGCTGATCTATAAGGCAGTATAGCACAATAAAATTCATACCAATCTGAATAAAAGGGACCTTCATAGTAATTTTTTTAGGGTTCCTAACATATCCGATGAAAAAACGGAAACCCTTATAGGATGGATCACTCATGTGTAGACTGTCTGTCCGTCTGTCACAGCTTATTTTCTCCGAATCTATTCGACGAAAAATTTTAAAACTTGGTACATAAGTACATATCGATCGATTTTGAAGGTTGTTGGGGTATAAATTTAAAACTTTAAAAAATTGTTTTTTCAAGTGCATCATGTGACATATCAAATGAAAGGGCTAGTTATAATTTTTTTTATAACTTTATAATACATAGTTTAAATTATATTCAAGAAAATATACGAAATTTGACCGCTCCCTCCTTATCTCCTGTCCAAGAAAATGGTACAGAGCCCTTAGCGCGCGAGTCGCCAATTATATTCATTCACTTCGACGTAAAAAGATGGACATGTTTTTTTTAATTAAAACATATTCTGCCTAACTGTATGTAGTAGGTACTTAGGGCTTCTAATCTCAAAATTGCATAAGCTAAATGAGAGACTTGCCTTTCGCTGGGTATCCTGGAGTCGGTAACACGGTTACCGGGTATACCAGGATCCATAAATCTAACAAGTTTCTTATTCACAGATCTCAAAAGACGGTAACATCACTAACAGCATCCTCACATTCGTGCCCTCCATAGAAGACGCAGGTCGTGTCATATCCTGTAGAGTTGTTCAACCAGTCCTCTCACATACGACTCAAGAAGACGGATTCAAAATGGAAATTCAACGTACGTATGGACTTGCACTACGGTTCTGCTAAACATCAATTTTCTTAAGAATAAATGTTTGATGTGTAACATCTTTTCCTGGTAAAGTTGGCTGTCAGATGGTACCAACCCATTTTCCGAGAGGTTGGTACTGTGACGAGAAAGAGAAATAAAGAAGGCGAACGCATCAGCTGTGCTCGTAACCTACAGTGTTGTGTATAAAGTGTTATTGTTTTCAAGATATAATGTTAATGTTGCTTATTACTAAGGTGAGATGTCAGATGTTACACATCATATTATGCGATTACTGTAAGGCTCGCTGTTTTGGAGAACATGTAATGCCGGCCGTCCTCTCACTTCTGAAAATGATAGACAATTATATTTAGAGACAAGCTTTCGCGCCCGTAGTGGCTTTAAAAAAAAGTAGGCCATGTCCTTTCTCCGTATTAAACTTCAATAAAATCGGTTCAGTTCGAGTCCCAGGTAATGGATTTGGAGTCTTGAAGCCACGGATCTTACTTATATCATGTTATAATGTTTCATATTTGTTATTAATCTTTTACCATTACTATAATGTAAATCAAAATCTTCAATTCTCTCCGTGCCTTCTTTTACAATCATCATTTTCTCAACAGACTTGCCAATAGCCAAATTAGAGTTGGGAGCAAATTTAGATGCTAACAAAGTTGTAGAAGGATCTGATGTGTATTTGGACTGCAGAGTCAGAGCAAACCCATGGCATCATCATGTTTATTTCACTCATAATGTAAGTACATATACAATATTAATATTAAAATATCGTGAATACTGATGAAGAGCCATAACAGAAAATATGACTAATTCTCTTACACGTTGAAAGAATAAAGGATGAAAGATTGACTAAAAAGGTTTATATGATTGAAGTGAAAGGAAATGCTGGCAGTGGACGAGCTATGTTTACTTTTATTGAACATATAAAAAATGTATTGATAGATAAAAATATTAAAAGTACACACAATCGCCAAGCATGTATGAAAGGTATGATAAATATAAAAGAAGCGAAAGAGGTATGTCAGGATCGTAACAAATGGCATTCGATTGTCTCTGCCTACCCCACTTGGAATGTAAGGCGTGATGATAGATCTTTCACACACACAGTGGAAATTAATAAAGGTGACTTTTTGATATCCTGCTATAGGGAAGTGAAGCGGTCTTCTTCTATGTTTCCAGTTATATACAACATTGAGCCCAAAGCAGAACTATCTCTGAAGAACTGCATAACAAAAGTGACAATTTCGTTCCTCGTATCTAATAGTTTCCTTCAATCTTAGATTTATCAATACCGGTTTTGCTTAATATCTGACGTACGTAGAATTAGTATTACAAATGCTAATAAGAAATAATATTTCAGGGCGCCATTGTAAAACCCGGTCCTGGAGTCTTACTAGCAAATCAAAGCTTAGTTCTGCAGGGAGTATTAAGACATTCAGCTGGACCATACATTTGTTCAGCCAGAAATAATTTAGGTGAAGGATCCAGTGAGAGTCTTGATTTAGATGTCAAATGTAAGTATCAATCTGTCAATTCTTTTGTTACCTATAAAAACCTATTGTTACATGGCTGGGATCGAATCGTGGTCCGCCTAGTTAATACCATATAAACACTCGGCCACCTTCCTTATTAAGAATTAAGTTTTTTGTTTTCTTAGAATAATAATATGTAATGTTCTTGACACAGTTGCACCGACCTGCCGAAGCACTGTACCAACAGTAATTCGAGCTGCCAAGGGAGAACTGGTCGAAATTGAATGCATTCTTGACGCTAATCCTAAGGTAAATAATTATTTTCTTTATATTAGCTCTGTGTAGATTTATTGGAAGGTAATCAAATGTAGCCTAGCTTTATGAAGAAGAATTGGAAAATTATTATGTTCTATATAAAAGACAACGATTTATCGAAAAGCTTCATAAACGTTAATAGTCAATACTGCAATTTATGATCAGACCATAGAATTTAAACACACTTAATAAGCACCAATTATCTCCATTCTTATCACCTAGTAATGCCTATATTAAAAACATTAATATTTAATTTTAACAGACTCCGATGACATACCATTGGTGGTTCAACAGTTCAGCACATACGAAACATGAGCTAACAGTAACAGCCAGTAATGCAGCACAGAATATGCCAGGTAAAATACAAATCAAGATATTTTCTTTAAATTTGGGGTGTTGGAAGATTGCCCTGATCCCGTACAACATATCTCGGATAATAACAAAAAGCTATGGTAACTGGACACATTGAAATAATGAAGGAACGTGGCAGAAGTGATGGGAAAAGAAAGAAAGGAATAAAGGAATGATGAAAACTTGATGAATGAAAGTATTTACCTGTACAAATAGCTTGGCAAGTATACGAGATGTAATGAATATAAAGATGAGAATGTATATCAGGACCGTGGCAAATGACTTTCGATTGTTTCAGCTTATCTTGATATTATCCCTTATCCCTCAGCTTATCCCTTCTGGGAACCAGAGCTGCCGATGGCTTTTATAAAGTTGCCAGAATTCAATCTATTGATTAAAATAATGGTACTGCTGAAGTTTTATAACTGCACATGCAAAGATTGCTGTGTGTGCTAATTGCCCCTTAGTTATTTGTTAAATCTGTGTAAAATCTGTCGGAGTGGGTAGACTTTTTATAACATTTAGTACAGGAAAAAAAAGGAAAAATCAATCAGTCGAACCGTCCTTGTATAGGGTAACCTCGGGCACTAATCGAAAAATCAAAGTATGAGTTAAGGATTGAACTGAGGGATAAGTTTAATCGCAAGAAGATAGATGTCTTAAATCTCTTAGATCTGTCATCTAACATCAATTTTTTGATGTTTTTGTAGCTCTTAATAAATAAATTGATATTTAATCCACCATTGGAAATCCAAGCCTCATTAATCTGATTACAGATTGTGAACAGAAATAATCTATATAATCATAATAAATAATAACTTAATAGTTTACCGAAATAGACAGAGGTCAAATTACGTTGGTTCAGTGATCATATAACAAAATCGACATAGACTTTTATTTAGAATTCGTTACGAAGAGTTTGTAGGTCTAATTAATATGGACTAAATTAATTTACAAGTGGAATAAAACTGTAATAGCCATAATTATTTTTATACTGTACTCTATAGCTGCATGATTAAAAGCTAAATAAAATATCTAAATGAAACAGGAGCAGAAAGATGACCCACAATTTTCATATAAATTATTTAGCCATTTTCTAGTTATTTATGCTTCAAAATTGTATAATATAATTGATTTTGAAATCACAGACAGACACAGTAATTTTATTAACTATATTATATTCTTATCAGATAAATTTCAATAAATTGTTTCAATTTTATGCAGGAACATACCTCTACGCAGTAAATTCATCGTCAGACTACGGGTGGATTCAATGTGCTGGCTCAAATAACTTTGGAAGACAAACAAAGCCTTGTCTATTTCACATACTCCCTGCAGGTAAATTAAGTAATATGTATTTGGAAATTATGTATATTGAATTTTCAAATAAATATTTGAACTATTATTGATTTCCTAGAATTTTAGAAAAAAAAATTTGATAAAAAAAGTATATAAAGATGTATAGGAAAAAAGCAAAGAAAGAGAGATTTGTTAATTTAAAAAAAAGCTCACTGTTTTCGCTTCCCAGGTAGTTTAGCGTCAAAAACTACATAAGAATCAGTCAAAACCTTGCTCTTACCCGAAAAAATCACTCTCAACCCCTCGCCGTTTGATCTAGAAAGAAGATGATCATCATTGCGGCCTATGGGAGCCAAAAGGATTAAAGAATCATTCTATGATCCCATGGGAGTGAAGAGGCGAAAACAAAGGCGAAAAAAATATCTGAGGATCCCAGTGGTTTATATCCCACCCAAAATGATTTCTGCTGCATTTTCCCTTTTTAGTTCATATATTTCTCAAAATTAATCACAACTAAATATTTTCAGATAAACCATCAACAGTGAAAGCCTGTGAAATTACAAACGTTACTTACGATTCATTGACACTTAACTGCACCCCTGGCCATGATGGTGGCATTCGGCAATCATTTCATTTAGAGGTAATATTAAGAAAAAATATTAATCCGGCGCGAAGGACCATAATCGTAATATGCGACTAAAATAGTTACGTAAGGTCAACGACAAGGAAAAGTATGCTACTACTGACAGTATGAGAAATATTACTTTATATGACACACTTCTCCCTGTCCATGGCCGTACACAGCACCAGGAATCGAGATTTGGGTAGAAGTGAGGCTGCCTATTGTTTTTTAATTAAGAAAAAATATGAATCCGGTGCGAAGGACCATAATCGTAATATGCGACTAAAATACATAGTTACGTACGGTCAACGACAAGGAAAAGTATGCTACTACTGACAGTATGAGAAATATTACTTTATATGACACACTTCTCCCTTTCCATGGCCGTACACAGCACCAGGAATCGAGATTTGGGTAGAAGTGAGGCTGCCTATTGTTTTTTAATTAAGAAAAAATATTAATCCGGTGCGAAGGACCATAATCGTAATATGCGACTAAAATACATAGTTACGTACGGTCAACGACAAGGAAAAGTATGCTACTACTGACAGTATGAGAAATATTACTTTATATGACACACTTCTCCCTGTCCATGGCCGTACACAGCACCAGGAATCGAGATTTGGGTAGAAGTGAGGCTGCCTATTGTTTTTTAATTAAGAAAAAATATTAATCCGGTGCGAAGGACCATAATCGTAATATGCGACTAAAATACATAGTTACGTACGGTCAACGACAAGGAAAAGTATGCTACTACTGACAGTATGAGAAATATTACTTTATATGACACACTTCTCCCTGTCCATGGCCGTACACAGCACCAGGAATCGAGATTTGGGTAGAAGTGAGGCTGCCAATTGTTTTTTAAATTAAAATTTCATAAAAGGCACCTGAAAAATTGTGTAGGATTTTTATAATTATTTCTGTACCCGCATGGTAATACAACAAAGAAAATTAAATAATCTCTTCCGATACCGAAAAAGAAAATATATTTCAATTTATATCAACAGATATCTGACATGTCTTCAGGAGTTTTACTTCGAAACGTAAGTAACGACGAACCAGAATTTCTAGTATCTGGTTTGATGGGAAACGGCGCGCTTGAAATCTCTGTACGGGCATTCAATAAGAAAGGTTCGAGTGAGCCTTTAAAGTTAATCTCTAACCTTCTCAAATATCCTCAAAGGCACACAGGTCAGTATTCTTCTTTTCACTAACTTAAGAATGCGCTTTAGAATTTTCCTTATTTTCTATAATTCATTAGATTTCCGCTACGGCTTCGACAATAAAATTTTTCGAAAAATAAATAAAAATATTTTCCCATTTATCCAACCCCAATCAAGGGTCCAATGCCTTTTGCCACCCCCTTTAATTAACTTAATATTTTCTAACAAAATAAAGTATAGCCCATAGACGTCAGAAAGCGCCAATTTTGCGTGTGGTGGGAACTACATCACTCTTCCCAACCCAGCTCCTCCAAAAAGCCCAACAGACCTCCGATATTGTTGCAGGCCTCCGAGATTACCCACTACATCAAAACTTACAAACTAACAAACTTTACCTCTTTATATAGAAGTAAACTTGATAGAAATTAATTTCTAAAATAATATTTTTTTGGGTTTCAATTAGGGCTCCATCCTTCGACGTGAAAAAAAAACAGGTCTTATATGGCTTTGTTGTCAATGCAAACAATTTACTTATATCACACTCTATAGTCCTGAAAAAAGTTTCTGTATTATCATAACATAAGAAAGTTTATTGAAAATTTAATTAAATGAAATTAGCTTTCCACCCCCGGTTTCGTTCGTGGATAATTTCGATCACAATATAGTAAAGTGTTTTTTTTAAACAAAAAAAATTTTTTGCATATTTTTTTTAAATAAGTTGTCATTTAACCTTCAAACAGGCGCGCGGCCATTTGAAACGGCAGCGGTCGCGCGTAATCTAAAAGAGATATTGAAGATTTTCGGTATTTAAAAGAAAAAACAAAAATACTTTTTTTATTATGCCTAGACATATATTATCTTTTGATCAGAAACCATTTGGTGACAAAAAATTACGTAAATCTATGGTAAAATCGATTCAAAGTTTGGCGAGATCAAATAATAAGAAACAAAACAGATTTTATTGTCTTTGTTTATCTTTAAATTGTTTGTTTAGTAATATACATAAAATATCACTTATTGGTCTACATACCTTTTTTATAACAATATTTAAAAAAATATATAAATAAATGTGTCGAGCGCGGTCGATTCGACGCCGCGCGACTGCTTGGTGGTTAAAAGACGTTATTATTAAGCAATCAGAGAAATCAGGGATAATATAGCTTCCTATTAGTCAAATAATTTTCAGAATCGGATTAGTAGTTTCAGATAATATTACCCCCTACATCCAAACTTACAAACATTACACATTAATTAAGGTTCCAGGCATTTGACATTGTTTTTTTTTCTACAGGTCAAATACCAGTTCGTGTTGAGTTGACAACGGTGCTTCTTATAGTGTTGGGAGCAATTGGTGTCATAATAGCTATGACAGCTATATCCGGCGCTATTCTATGTTGCAGGCAATGCAGGAAGCGGGAAAGTAAGTTAATTTATAAAAGTACTCGTTTAACCGGACTTGTGCTTGGGAAAAAACAACGGCTTACGAGTAGGTATCTAGGGTCTCCGGCCAAGTTCGAACAATAGTATGCACACATAGTACACTTGGCCGGATTTTATTATTTGTTGTTATACTTAAGAATATGCATTATAGTTATACTAGTTAGACGTTTGTATGTATTGCCATTATTAAGATCGACCAAAAAACGCCTAATAAAACACGTACGGGGACCCCTTTTAATTTTTTACTTTGTTTCATTTCTATTATTTGTTGTTATAGCGACCATAGTAATACATACTCTGTAAAAATTTCAAGTTACTACCTATTACGATTCAAAAGAGGGACAGCATACACTATGAAAACTCGCTGGGGCTCATTTTTTTCCGATTTGATTCATTTATACTGTTAATGCTCAGCTCCTAAACATGATAAGTCCATGTTTAATACTCGTGAACCTTCTCGGTGAATCAACCTATCTAATAGTAAAAACCGCAACAAAATCCGTTTATTAGTTTTTGTGTGAAACGTCACAGACAGACAGACCTTGTCCTAAATTTGTGACAATTTTGATTTTCTGTTCAGGTAAAAGTGAAAAGGACAAACGGCAGCAAGATGAAACATCGAATATTCCTCTAACTGGGACTAAGGAATCTGAAAGTGTTGATAGTTTAGGTGAGTAAAGGAAATAAAATTGCTCATCGTCATAGATTTTATCCCTTGCGAGAAAACAAGTACACGTTTAGCCTGGTTTTTTTTACCTTAATAATGTTATGACATTATAAAAACCTTAAATCTAATCTAAACTTTAAAAATAACTAAATAAACTAGGCCCGCGTGGAATAGTGGCAAGAATACTGGCTGCATTTCCCCGCTGAATCGCGACGCTGATTCGTTGAGCGAGGAAGGAGCCAGCCCTCTTGTTCTCAGATGATCAGTCGAGGGGATATATATCTTTAATAAACTTTTTATAAGGGGGTTGAAATGGGGCGTAAACGTTGTATTCCTAATACAACGCGTACGAAGTCGCTGGCAACTGCTAGTGTAATATATAGCTTTCAGCTCCGTCTTCACAAGTGAAAATATTTAAAACTATCCCCAATGCTCTTGACTCCATATGAAAATTCCATAGAAAAAATCACATTCAGTTTTTCTCTAAATTTCCAATTTCGACTACTTTTCAAATTTTTTTTCCCAAAACCTTATTCAGACTAATACGAACATTTGGCAATTCCAAATCAAGTGCCAAACGTGATAAGCTTACCAACGAACAACGTTTTTTTTATTTTTTTTGTAGCTCAAAAGGTCGTTTTTTCCCGGTTTGTGTTGTAAATATTGCCAAGTCTTACGAAACTTAACTTTTTTATTAAAATAGTGTTGTTTTTCGAAATTCAAATAATCGGTTCAGAAGTTCCAGCGATTGCCACCTTCTTTTTGAAATAACTCGTATTGAAACAACCTAGTGAACATTTTTTTCAAATCGATCCAGTAGTCACACTCTCTTTCAAACCATTGTAAAACAGGCACATAAAGAAATATTTTTATTTCAGATAAAAACCCAGACATAATACCTCTAGATGGAAAACTAAGCGACAACTGCTCAAACAAATCATCAACAACAGACTACAGTTCCATTCGACCCCTTATTTCAAAATCTTCAGCTGAAAAATATGACACCTTACCCCCAAGCGACCGATACTCATACGACCAAAACATAGACTGTAGCCAATATATTCAAATAAGACCATTGGAATACCGAGTTCGAGGTCCATATGGGCCTGGGTCTAGTGTTTTGGGCCCAGTCCCAAATTTGGGACCAAGTTTGAGCCATATGTCTAATATGGGACAAGAATGTCATATGCAGAGGCAGCCATACGATAAAGTTTATGAAGATTGGCTGAAGTACAAAAATGCTTTGCCTTTAAATACTAGTGGTTTGGTGAGTAAATTTGAATACGCTTATAATTACTTTTCTATTAGAGATAGATATTATGCTACCGCAAACTTTTTTATATATAATTTTATGATACAGCATTCTTTCGTTATTTTATTATATCTCCAATGGATTAGACAGCACACGCCATGAAAACTCGCTGGGGCTAACTTATTTCCGACTCTATTCACTTATACTGTTAGTGCTCAGCTCCTAAACATGATAGAGCCATGTTTGATACTTGTGGACGTAAACGGTGAATTAACCTATCTAATAGCGTAAATTGCAATAAAATCCGTTCAGTAGTTTTTGCGTGATAAGGTCATTTAACGTTATTTATCCTGGGATAAGCAGAGACAATTTGAATGCCAACCTGTAATCTTGTCTTCCTTTTTTTCTTCTTAGTCCAGCACTTCCTGACTCCTGACTTTATTTCCATGTAAATATTTTGAAATATATAAAATCTACCCAATGACAATGTTTCAATGGAAAAGTTAATTTCCTGCTATTCTCATTTTCCTTAATCCCATTACACCCAGATTTTGAACTATTTTAATTACTGCAGATAAGCCATGTCATAAGCTGTTCTATAACTAACCTGAATACCAGATCTCTCAGAGCTCAATCAGAAGTTAGGAAAATATTCAATTTTTAATAGGATTTATAATGAAAAAAACTTCTAAAATATACCAAATTTCATTGAAAATTTTATCTATAGCAGTTTTCACGTCGTGATTATATTTAAACACATCTTCATGGCCAGAAAAACCAGTAACAATGTCCACTTTTATCAGTTGTAAATATTAAACAGAACAGGAAGTCTGTTGCTGCATTTAATGGACCTGTGTCACTCTTTGATCAATGTAAGGAATAGAAGGAGTAATACAACTGCTTAGCGTGCTCATAATTATGCATACGCCGCTTTTCGTCCCGCTCCTTTGTTCTTCTTTCCGCGCTTTTGTCCCTTTCGCACGGTGTCACGGAAAAGTGCTGAGATGCTCTATCTGCTATTTTTAGAAAATTTACGGGTTAAATTTTTGACACGAGATTTGAACAAATAACAAATTTTCCAAATTTTCAGCTGCCAGCAGAACAACTAATGCCTCCAGAGTTATACGCCACTCCACCGCCTCACCCACTCTACAGCAATCCAAATAGGAACCCACTAAATCTAGCTCAAATGCCAGATTTAGAGCATAGGTCATTCCATATGGACCCTAGAGCATTAGGCCATATTGCCCATGACTCCAGCCGAAGTTGCAGCGGATCTCCACCAGTCAGATTCAACACGGATACAAATAGTGCTTATTATAATAAGAATATTCTAGATCGCTCTACTAATACCTTGCCACATTTACCAAGACATCGTGTTAATGGTACGTTTTGCATAGTCTAAGCTAAGGAGCTGGCCACTCGTAAGGTATAGCCTCAAAAAATCATTGGCTAAATGAGGAAGACTTTGTCTTCCACTGGGTACCCTAAGGCCGGCAACGGTTCCCGGGAGCTGTAAGGCCACAAGGCAACCCGTGTAGAATAAAAAAAAACTAAAGTAATTAAGGCGGCCAGTCCTTCCTTTTTTTTTCACGTGTTGCCTTACAGCTCCCGAAACCGTGTTACGGTTCCAGGGTACCCAGCGGAAGATCAAGTCCCTTTTAGCCGATGGTATTTGTGAGGCTATACCTAATGAGTGGCTGGTTCTGTTGAGATTTAGATGGAATAGCCTCTAAGTGTGGTGTGTCGGATTATGTACATAAGTTTTTAATTAAAAAAACCCATTGGTACATGGCCGGGATCCGGGATCGAACCTGTGGTCTGCCTAGTTAATACCAGACATCTTAACCACTCGGCCAGCCTAGGCGGCCAGTCCACTTATTTTCTATCTATGTTGCTAAGTGCACGCTCGCTCTTCTCTGTTTACATTACTAATCTGTGGATGGTTACCAACATGCTTTTGTTAGCAACATAGATTCTGGATATGATGGCTGATCTTTTTTAGAAATCCATTCAAAAACAGGCAACATTTGATTGCATTTAAGGGGAAGTGGTCGATGGGAAAATGAGTGATGAAAGAGCAGAACGCATTTATCTAGAATCGCGCGCACGCGAGCAGTATAGAAACCGCAATAGAAACAGTAAGCGATTCAACGTAAGCGATAATTTTTGTTTAAAACGCAATTTAAAAAAAATCTTATACAACATAGAAATAATTTTACAATGAAAGGATAGATAATTACCACAAAAAAAATCCTGTTAATTTTTGTAATGGTACCGTCTATATTATAGCCATAAAATTTGATAAATAAAGTTTTCAGAGGTGTATTTAGGATTTTTTTTCTATGGAGTAAAATGTTTCTAATCATATTTTCAAAACAATAACAATATTTGTCATATCCTTAAAATCAATATTATTATTTTTCAGTTTCGTAAATAGATCAGGTTTTCTGAAAAAATTGATTAAAAATTGCATTTTGATGACTGACTTCCCCTTAAGTTGATCCTAATTTGACAGTTGAGCAATCGTCAATACGTTTCTAGTACGTTTATTAAATGTTTAGTGGTAGAACCATGGTAGAACTGCTAATGTGTCATCTAATAGTATCAATTATTCCAATGACTTTTGCAAATAGGTACTAGTGATAATAAAACAACAGATTTGGCCCGTTTGTTACCTTAAACATCGAAAACCACTTAGCCGATTTATGTCTAGCTTTTACTGCTAAGTAGTCAATACTTTGAAAACTAACATATCCTAGATTTTATGAATCAAGTTAGAAGTTGCGACAAGGCATCAAAACAAAACTATAAAGATGACAATGTGTAATAGGTACATTTGCAATTAATTCCCTAGTCGAAAAACTTAAAGTAGAATTTACTTATATCAAAATAATGTAGGTGTCAAAACAAACCTGCTTTTTTATCTCTTCACGAGTTGCCTTGCAGCTCCCGAAACCGTGTTATCAGTTCCAGGGTACCCAGCCAAAGACCAAGTCTCCCTCTTTTAGCCTATGGTATTTGTGAGGCTATACCTAACAAGTGGCCAGTTCTGTTGAGGTATATTTTGATGGAAAATCCTCTAAGTGTGGTTTGTCGGATAATTTGACATCCTTAAATTAATGTGAAACGACTGCTGCAAATAGGTATGCTCTAAAAAGGAGTCCATTTGAGTCGAGGAGCCTCATTGGTAGAGCGTTGCCTTTACACCACTAGATACCAGGTTCAATTCCCACTAGTTCCAAAAAAAAAATTATTATTTGGCTAAATATTATTTCTATTATTGGTAACATAAAAAACGCATAACTTGTTAACAAAATTTCTATAAGCTCCTTACCCTTTTGGTTTCAGTGATATATGAGTATCTTCACAACAGTAAATAAAAAAAAATCCTTTTTTTCACGGATTGCCTTTAAAGCTCCCCAAACCGTGTTATTAGTCCCATGGTAATTAAGTAATTAATTTTAATTAACTTATTTTCTAGGTCCACCACCAAGCAGTCAAATGGTATCAGCAGAGTGTAAAAGTTCTTCAAAATCAACTGAAACAAATACAAATTCTCTGAAAGACTAGATTTAATATTAGGACTTTTATTAATTAATTATCTATACCCGTCCGAATGATTTTGTCATCGATTACCAAAATAATTTAAGATTATTTTTAGCAAAAAGTATCACAAAATATCTCTAGCAGACGCAACATTCCCTCCAGGGAATAATAAATCTTTTAGTTCGTAAAAATATTATTCATGAATGTTTATTTACTACATAATATTAGACTCTTAAGTACCTACAGAGTTAATAAAATTTGGTCCTTCGAGACGGATTGACATTTTCTTTTCTTTTTTTTAAGCTTTTAGTTACAACTTATTTCTGTATGGAATATGGGGGTGGGCAATGATCCCAAATCGTGCTAGATCCATGTAATATTTTATTTTACTGACAAATTTATTAACATAATAACATTTATGTACTTTATTTATTAAAACAATTTTAAATAAAAAACACGGGGAACCCCATGAATAGCTCTCTAATAATAAATATGCAGTTATAGAAATGGCAATACATACAACAATCCAGCGATCATGAGTAAAAGGAATACTCCCCAACGCACATCGTTGGAAAGTTGCATATATGCCAATCTATTAAATATTTTCAATGGCGCGATACAGGTTTCAATGAGTTAGGAACGGTGCGACATCTATCGACGCGACGCGATGTGCCGCCACACAGTTACTCATAAGTAGAAAACCTTCTCGAAATCACTGTCCTGCGGTAAAGTGCCAAGAAGGCTAGCAGCGTTTCCTCGCTGTATGGCTTACGCTAATAAGTTGCCCTAGGTATGCTCCAGCCCTCTGATCACCTGAAATGTCGATTAGACGAGATGATAGTTCCTTATATAATTTCTTTGCTCCGAGTAATCTTTATTTCTGTATTAAGTATGGATAAGTTTAATGGGGTTTCATTGGTTGATTCCTAACCACAATCCTAACCTGTATTGAGTTTAACATATTCAAAACAATTACCACAGATTGCATTAACGGTCATGTTTCCATTTAACACGTATCTACTTCTGTGGTTTATAAATAAGTAAACCGCAATTATTGTGACAGCTTTTGGTGAATTAAATTAACCAAAAACAAAGGTAATACTGATTCAATAATTTTGTCCATTTGAAATTGAGTAGGTACGAGTTTGAATTCAGTTAGGGATGCCACTTCACGTTTGAGTGCTTGACGGTTGTCTTTAAGGCATTATGACGCTGATTATGACGCACTATAAATTTTTATTAATAATAGTTTGCCCTACTATTATTAATACGAAAGTTTGAGTGTTTGTTTGTATGTCGCCTACGGCTGTACGGATTCGGATCAAAATTACAACTGAAGTTAATCCTGCGTAATACGGGACGGGGGAGGGGCTACGTTAAATTTGAGTTACAGAAAGGAATTTTATTGGCAAAATTCAGTCAAAAATTGATTCTAATTTTGTTGAATTAAACATTCGTGAATAATTAAAATAATGCATTTATCTTTAAGACTATGTATTAAAAACAACGGATTTGAAGTCAATTTCACCCTTAGAATAACATAGTCTAAACTATACTCAATGCCAAATAAATTTGCAATTATTCGCAACCCCTGTTTAAAAATATTTAAGGCTCCTATATCCATAATTTTTCTGGGATAAACTATTCCTAATTTCTCTGTAAATAATCCACCTGTGTCACTGTCATTTAGCATATAGTTACTTATTCAATATATCTAAGTGAAATAGCTGTTATTTTTTCAATGGGTTTTATTCAATTGGAAATATGGATAATAAAACTTTGCCCCCGTTCCATAATCTATTTTTTTTAAATAATCCTTTATTTTACCACCCATATTTCCTATTAAAAAAAAAACAAATTAAAAAATAACGTCAATTTCTCTTAGATATATATTGAATAAGTAAGTATATGCTAAATTACAGTGACACAGGTGGATTATTTACAGAGAAATTGGGAATAGTTTATCACCATACAAACAAGCCAAGTTACACAAAAAAGTTGAACATAATTTGTTTTCAGTTATTATAAACTTATCAGAATAAATTTATTAACATATAAAAAATTAGATAAAGATTATTTAGCGGCAAAAAATATTTTTGTTAAATATTTTTTAATTATATTTTATTATTATTGATTTTTGCATATTTATTTGGCATATAGTATAGTCAGCATGTCTTAAGACTGATTTGTATATTTCGAAAAATAGCTAAAAGAAATAGCGACATAGGATTTTAATGTAATGTATGTGTAAAATTATTATATTATGTTAATTTTGTTGTGAATAGTGTAAATAAATAAATAATTAAAAAATATACGAAAGTTGCCATATTAGTTAATGTAGATAGAATAATTTGTATTTGAGGTAAGAAGAGCTTTTAACCATAAAAGTGGAAAATCAAAAGTAATCAAAGTTATATTATATATACGAAAATATCTGAGGTGTCTGATTTTTTTTGTAAATTAGACGAAATTAAAAGAAATCGGTCTCGATTTAAAAATGTTTTAAAACTTAAATTATGTATATTAAAAAGACATTGCATGTCTTTAAAGTTATATCTAAATATTAAATATTCGAAATTTTAATGTGTTATTAATAACATTTTTTTACAAAATATATTGAATTTTGAAATGTCTATTATAGTTCGATCAAAAGGTACTTGATAAAGTTAAGTATGTAGAAAATAATAACCAAAGTTTCAAGAACAATGAAATTATTATACTTCAGCCACTTATCTCAGACAAATAAAAAAGATAGACACATCACGACGGCCGAGAGAAATGAGCCAAAAAACGGCTACGAGTAAATATATGATAATGCACACATTCAAGCATCAAAACAATGCTTAACACTCAATTACGTCCCAGTACAATGTGTGCTGAACATGGTTTTCAAGTATACTTAGCTCTTGGTATGTGGTATCAAGAGGAAGTAATTTCGTGAAATATGAGAAAATTACAACAAAATGTGACGGAAATGTGTAACTGGAAGTAAAAAAAATGTGGCCGTCAAGGGGACACCCGGCAGATGCGAAACATCTAAATTGATGCTCACACAAGGGATAAGAGAGCGGCAGGCGAGAGGGGCATGACGCCGTTTTCCGTCACGGTATACGAGTCTGTCTAAAAGTCTAATTGACAAGAATAATAAAATTTTGAGGTTAGATATTATACATAATCGGCGACTACTGCAAGCTTGCTCTTTTTTATGCTTCATTCCCCTCGACAGTCATGATCTATCTATCTTGTTCGTTTATCTGAGCCCTTCTCTGATCGAACTATAAAAGTTATTGGATTGGAATGAAACAAATTTTATTAACATAGATCAGATTTAACTAGTTCTAAAGTATTAGCTAGCCTAATAAACTTTGTTGAGCGACTGTATAGTAACATGATATGTTTTGTCTATTGTATTGAACGACAGATTGTTTAGAAAGAGACAACACTTATAATATATCTTATTCCATATACGAAGCTTAGGGGCCGTCTCCACAAGCGAGAGAATCGCGGCGATAGCCTCGTCCGTGCCACCAAATTCAATACAAACTCTATGGGCCAATCTCCACAGGGCGATACTATCGCCTGTAGAGTTTGTATGGAACGGAAGAGACTATCGCCGCGATTCTCTCGCTCGTGGAGACGCCCCCTTATATTTAATTTTTCAATTTAAAATCCTAAAATCTTGATTTTAATATCTTTACGTTGGCGAAAGCAACGACATCTAATAGTATTTGAAGTAAAAAGTAAGCCTAAGGGTAAGCAAACATTCAGATGGTTTTTTTTCGATAGGTATATAATGTAGCAAAGATGGTGAAATAAAATGCTGACAACTTCTGTCAGCATCACAATATATTTCTATAAATAAACCGGCCAAATTGAATGTTTGCAACTTCTGAATAACTTCTACTAAGATAAATAATTCAGTTATGTTTATTATTGGTATATAAAACTGTGACTGTGTCCCGCTCTTTTGTTCCTCTATCCACGCGTTTGTCCCTTTCGCACGGTGTCACGCGTGTTTGTATGGGGACGCGCTAAGATGCTCCATCTATTTATTTTATTGATCGAAGATCGTGTTTGACATAATATTCTATAAATAATTCTGGCTTCTCTTTTCAAATTTATTTGAAACTAGACTTCGTATATAGAACAATATATAAACAGTTGTTCATCAACGTTTTAGTAAGGCGATAAGTCTAGTATATAAATTGTTGTAAAGAGGTACATTATTGTAAAAAAATCACATATATTTTTTCATTGTAATTTTTTTTAATATTGAATTTAATTTGATATTTTCACTGAAAAGTAGATTTGTGTTTATATAGAGTTTTTGTGAACATAGAGTTCTTTTTAAAAATATAAAATTATATGTTTATTTATAACTTAAATATTATGTGATGTAAATTGTTTTTCTACAGTATAGCAAAATAAATGTGAATTTTTGAAGTAAGCTATTTGTTTTTTTTTAATACCAAGCAATATTTGTTTAAAAATAATTTAATAAAGTATTAGGGGCGGGGAACTATTTTTCAGGGCTACGATACAGAAAAGTATGTATTGACAAGGCTGAGGATACCTATTTTAGTTCCATCACTTATTTATGGAAGCGAGACTTGGGTATGGAATAATAAGAATGAAAGTAAGATAAATGCAGTGGAAATGCGGTCTTTACGTAGAATGTGTGATATAAAGCGTATTGACCGCATCTGGAACGATGTCATTAGAGAATAATGCGGAGTGAAAGATGAAGTTGTGACTAAAATGAAGAAAAGTAGTTTAAGCTGGTTTGGACACGTTGAAGAATGAAGGTTGAAAGGTTTGTTGGCTGAAGTGAAAGGAAAACCTGGTGTACTTTTATTGAATATATAAAAAATGCATTGATCGATGGAAATATTAAAAGTATGCCGCCGAGCATGTATGAAAGGTATGATTAATATAAAAGAAGCGAAAGAGGTATGTCAGGATCGTAACAAATGGCATTAAATTATTGTTTTGGTCGATGTTTCAAAAGAAGCGAAACTAGGAAGATTTATCTTATATTGTACCCGTGCAAAGCCTGGGCGGGGTCGCTAGTTTATTTTCTAAAAAACAGATTACCAAAAATCTCCACTTTCTAAAGGGTTCTTTGACTGTGTAACCCTAAAAAGTTGTTTTCATGAAATAAGCGGTATATTCTTTTCAGCTTAATCTTAATTCTAATGGCGCTACGTAAAAGACAACCTCTCTTATCTCGCGGTGATATTTACGAGAGCGGACGTTGCTATAATTTCCGGTTTGGACAAAATTGGAAACAGCGCCTGAATAATGATGTACCTACTTTCTGCAAAGAAATGAAAAATACATTAAAATCTTTTGATCTTAAAGGGCACAAATCCTAATCCTCTTTTAAATAATATTATAAATAGGAAAGTGTTTGTTTGTTTGTCCTTTTCAGGGTTCCGTACTCAAAGGGTAAAAACGGAAACCCTATTACTAAGACTCCGCTGTTCGTCCGTCTGTCTGTCTATCACCAGGCACAATTTCACAGATGATGTATTTCTGTTGCCGCTATAACAACAAATACTAAAAAACAGAATAAAATATTTTATGGAGCTCCCATACAACAAACGTAATTTTTTTTGCTCGTTTTTGCTCGATATTGGTAACGGCAACAGGTAGACGCTTGAAATATTTCACAGAATATTTAGTTAACTACTCACTTTTTTTTTTATCCAATGGAGGAATGAATCGAAGTGTTTTTCTTTTACACAATGATAGTGTGAGAGTCGGCGAGTGACAAAATATGATGAATCTTATGTCACATTTAATAAATTTTCAAGGGCGAAGCCGAAGCAGAAAGCTAGAAAGGGATATAGGTAATTACTACCTATACAGAAATCTATATAATAATACAGCTGAAGAATGTATTTGTTTGAACGCGCAAATTTCAGAAACTACCGTCGAATTTGAAAAATTACCTATGATTTTGGTTAGTTTTGGGATTTAATATCTCACAGGCATTCATTCTCTCGATATAACTGCACCAACATCAAGGTTTCATTTTCATTTATTCTAAGGGACATTAATATTTCGAAAATAAAAAAGCGGCGTCACCCTACAACGAAACATCAGCGACTGACCAACTACTGACTTCAGCGTTTACACAAAATCTGTTAGCTGGCGCGGGTGGCGGGGGGAGCGAACTGTCTCCAAAAAATATCGTGTACGAATATTTGAGTCAGCTCTGACGCGACAGCGCTGTACTGACTTGAAATCTGTTTATACGATGGCAGTCCCGAGTCAGCTCTGACGCGACAGCGCTGTACTGACTTGAAATCTGTTTATACGATGGCAGTCCCGAGTCAGCTCTGACGCGACAGCGCTGTACTGACTTGAAATCTGTTTATACGATGGCAGTCCCGAGTCAGCTCTGACGCGACAGCGCTGTACTGACTTGAAATCTGTTTATACGATGGCAGTCCCGAGTCAGCTCTGACGCGACAGCGCTGTACTGACTTGAAATCTGTTTATACGATGGCAGTCCCGAGTCAGCTCTGACGCGACAGCGCTGTACTGACTTGAAATCTGTTTATACGATGGCAGTCCCGAGTCAGCTCTGACTTGGCAGTGAACTGAAGTCAGTTACTGACTCAATGTTAAAATTTCAATGCTAGCAATGTCTGTGGTATTTTATCTCTAACGAATGGACCTATGCGATTTCGCACGGGTACAAAATGGGTTACAACAATTTGAATAAATTATGAAAATACGCTTATAACTAACTACTTATCTATTAGAGATAGATATATGCTACCGCGGACTTATTTGTAGATCATTTTATTCTCCACAGTTCTTTCCTACATCATTTTGTTATATCTCTGACGGATTAGACAGCATACGCCATGAAAACTCGCTGGGGCTAACTTTTCCCCGACTTGATTCACTTTTGGTTCATCAACCTTCCTGGTAAATCAACATAATAGTGAATACAGCAAAAAATCCGTTCAATATGTTTCTGCGTGAAAAGGTCACAGAGAGAAGCTTTTTTTTTTTGAAGACTTTGTTTTTAACCGACTTCAAAAAAAGAGGAGGAGGTTCTCAATTCGTCGGAATCTTTTATGTTTTTATTTTTATGTATGTTCCCCGATTACTTTTTTTTATTTATTTATTTTTATTTATTTATTTACACATAAAAAATCCATAAAATAAGAAACATTAGCAGGTGTACCTAAACCCTATCGGGTTTGTATGTACACCTGAATTACATTCGTCACATAAATACAAACAACACAACAAAAACCAATATAACAACAAAACAAATCAAACCTAGGTATATCTAACTTATACAATGTGGGTAGTCAAACATTTTCTGCAATATTTTTTTTATATAAATACCAAAAACTGAATCTCAGATACAGCATGCTCCAATATAAATTTCTAAATATTCACGGTTTATATAACAATCTGAATTGTATTATTTTATATAGTTAATGAATATGACTAATCAATGCCTTGAAGACTTGAAGACGCCAACTTGCATTGACCAAATAGCAAGTAATGTTGAGGATGTAACTATAGAAGTGCACAAGTTAGGACTATCAGATCATGACACAGGACAAACAATTTCATTCCCTGTAAGTCATGACAACAATGCCAACTGCCAACACTGGTGGGAAAGTAAGAGAGACTTTTGTACCGAAAATATAATGAGGTTCTGTAAATGTATGTCATCATTGTCTTTCAATAGTGTCTACAATGAAAATGATGTAAACAGGGCTTTTGAAGACTTCCATGAAGTATTAAAGTTGTTTTTTAATCTATGCTTCCCTGAAATCCAAGTGAAAAAGAAAATTAAACCAAATAAAACTACCTGGTTAACTAAGGGTATCAAAAAAAGTTCTAAAACCAAGAGACACTTGTACTTTAGTTACCAATATACCAATAAAAATAAGGACAATAACAAAACCATATATAAGTCGTATTCCAGTGTATTCAAACGAATAGTCAAAGTGGCGCAACAAATTAATAATCATAAATACGTTACCTCACATAGAAATAAGTGTTTGGCTTCGTGGAATATTGTAAATAAAAATTTGAACGTAAAACCTAAGAAATCTGAGGTTAAACAAATCATACACAATGACATTAATTATGATGACGGTAGAAATTTGTGTGAAATATTTAATGACTTTTTTATTGAAACAACAAATGACAAGAAATGCACATGTTCTCATAATATTAATATTAATACAAATTTAAAATCAATCACAAACAGCATATTTTTAACTCCAACTGATGTTGAGGAAGTGTATCGTACTCTAATGAAACTTAAAAACACTAAGTCTACAGGATATGATGATATCAATACTGAGGTATTGAAGAGATGCGCAGTATATATTGCTCAGCCTCTAGCATATATTATCAACCTTTCTTTTGAGCATGGGGTGTTTCCGAATAGTCTAAAACTGTCTATTATCAAACCTGTATTTAAGAAGGGGGATAGGAATAGGGTTAATAATTATCGTCCCATAACACTTATACCAATAATTTCGAAAGTGTTTGAAAGGGTTATGTCTAAAAGATTAAATGACTTTTTAAATAATTATAAAGTTCTCACACCCAAGCAATTTGGTTTCAGGCACAATAGTTCAACTACATTGGCATGTTTTACTTTGATAAAATCTATAACACAAAAACTAGTAAGTAAAATACCTCAGGCTGCGCTGTACTTGGACATGAGTAAAGCGTTTGATTTTGTATGCCATAAAAAATTGTTGGAAAAGCTTGAATGTTGCGGTATTAGAGGAAAGGCAAACCAATGGTTAAACAGCTACCTTAGTTCAAGAACCCAATGTACTGAAGTTACCAAGATTGTAAATACATCTAAAACAACTTATAGATCCAATTTTAAAAATAATAATTTTGGAGTCCCACAGGGCAGTATCCTAGGCCCATTATTGTTCTTAATTTATATAAATGACTTTCCTTGTGTAACTGAACATGAATCCATTCTCTTTGCTGATGACATAACATTAATTTTGACTGGCAATAATAATGACGATCTTATGCGTGAAATAAATTTGACTATTGATAATATATTGACATGGCTAAAGGATAATAATCTTAAAATTAATTTTAACAAGACAAACTTAATGCAATTCAAAACTTACCAAAGTAAAAATTCTAAATTAAGTGTTGCCTATAATAATGAGATAATCGAACAGGTGGAGCAAACAAAGTTTCTGGGCATAATAGTCGACCAGCATTGCAACTGGAAGGCTCACATTGCTACAGTCTGTATTAAAATAAATAAATTCATTTACGCACTGAGACGCATTCGACAGATATCCAGCCTTAACACTGCAATATCTGTATATCATGGCTATATCGCATCTGTTTTGCGATATGGTCTGATCCTTTGGGGTAATTCGGTAGATATGAATATTGCGTTTAAAGCTCAAAAAAAATGTATCCGAACCTTATGCGAGGCTGGTCCAA
Organism: Nemapogon koenigi; assembly: GCA_963924495.1. Lineage (NCBI taxonomy): Eukaryota > Metazoa > Arthropoda > Insecta > Lepidoptera > Tineidae > Nemapogon > Nemapogon koenigi. Next base: position 4,845,204 of record OZ004657.1, on the reverse strand, counting down.
TGGATACATGCAGACCACTTTTTAAAAAACTTAAGATTTTAACATTACCTAGTATGTACATAATGGAGATCTGCTTGTTGGTTAGGAATAACAAGCATTTGTTTGAGACTAATGAAGAGGCATATGGGTCTAGATATAGATCTAGAAACAAATTGTACATGCCTCCTTGCAGGTTATCATTGGTCTCAAAAAACTCACCGTGGATGTGTGTAAAAATATATAATCGGTTACCACAGGTATTTAAGGATATGCCATTGAACCTGTTCAAACTAAAGCTAAAGCTATGGCTCATGGACAATTGTTTTTATACTGTAACCGAATATATTGTGACTACTGGGAAATGACAATAACTCTATTTTATAAAAAAAATAAAATAAAAATATGTTGCGAATGAATAATAATGCATGCATGTTCTTAACTAATGACATTATGTTTAACATTTTAATTGACATTATTACATAAATTATATTAAGTGAATATTTGTACGCCTTTGCGGGCAGGTTTCTTTTTTGTATACGTACCTATGTTTACTAAAAATTAACCAACAAATAAATAAATTTCATTTCATTTCAAATTTCATTTCATTTCATTTCATTTCATTTCATTTCATTTCATTTCATTTCATTTCATTTCATTTCATTTCATTTCATTTCATTTCATTTCATTTCATTTCATTTCACTTGAAGACGCCATTTTGACGTGACATCTTTCGTGTCGACCGAAAGGTCAAAAAAGTTTATGTCAGTACAGGGCCAGCCAAGGAATGCACGGACCGAGAATGTCCAACACTAGGATGCCGAGCAAATTTGCTGGGTCGGGTAAAGAGAAGTACACAGAATTTGCCCGCACATTGTAGGGTTGGAACGTCCCGTGCATACCGTGGCTGGCTCTTGTACGGACATAAACGTTTTTGGCCTTTCGGTCGACACGAAAGATGTCACGTTAAATTTGGATATTTTTTTTGTTTGAAAAGGTCAGGATCTGATGATGGGATCCTGGAGAAATCAAGAACTCTTCAAATTTTGTAGGCATACTTGAACCGATTTGGTTTTTTTTAAGAAACTTGTGCATTTTCTTTCGGAAAAGCATTCAGTGCATAATTTTTGAAGTCGGCACACTTTTTTAAAAGCCAATTATTTTAATCTACACAATTCTTCCCTACATAATTTTGACCTCTGACGGATTAGACAGCATACGCCACGAAAACTCTAACTTTATCCCCGACTTGATTATTTTTTCCTGAAACACTTTGTCTTAGTAGTAGTTCCTAGTTATTTTTGATCCTTATTCAGGTTTCAGAGCCTTTGTAGGGATATCTAGGTTGTGATTTCCAAGGAATTCTCTTCTTTGAAAGATAAACGCTTCAGTGCCTCATCATGTAGATATTATCAGCCCATTTTGGAGCCTGATTTGTGAATTTCAGTATTGTCAACCAATGAGTTAGAAACGTCGTGTCAGATAAAGAGGCTCTTTTCTGTTATTTTGTTGCTGTCCTTTGAAATTAAGTAGAATTTGTGGGCATGAATTATTTATTGGTTTTGGTGCCACCAAAAGAAGGGCAAGAGTTATTGGGAGTTGCGGACTTAAGGTCTCGTATAATAAATACTACTAGATGACAAGTGCAAATACTTTACACCGTTAGTTCAACTGATCACCAACAGATGGCGTCTTGTACAAAATAAAGAAATTAGTCTAATTTTAAAAGAAAACATTTAGTTTTGATTCGTTTGTGTATTTGTCTCATTAGACATTAACTTTGATACAGGGAGATATATGATACCTTTGAGAAATTTAATATATAGAAACACCAGTAACAGTGTTCACTTTTTGCCCGTTGCTGCACTTAATGGACTTGTAGGTATAGATGAGTCACTTTAACAGACGTAAATAAATTATATTTTTAGAATGATGCTGTGAGAGACTGGGATTGATGGATGGACGGACGGACGGACGGACTGAACGATCTCATGAAGGTTCTTACGGAATCCTAAAAATGTAATTTCATGAAGTCACTGAAAAGTAGGAACTGGAAAAAAGTAATTATAGAACAACCCTTTCGCCGCGCCCCTAAAAACTGTGTTATTTTTCATTAGCAAAGAAAACTTTTATCTGATTTCTTTGAAAAAGTCACTGGTTTTGATTTGAAATGTTGGAATTAGTTATTTCTGGCTTTTTTACTTTTTCTTAGAAATTTTAAGACATTTTTAATTCCTACGAAGCAGAAAGTTGGTCATCGTAGGCATGTTGCCTACCTGTTTGACCTTAGAAGAGGTGTTCAGGAAGCCAAGAATATAGGATGCGAGAACATCAGCGCAGTCAGAAAGCGTGGCAAGAACATAGATGGGAGGGTCAAAGGCGTGAAGATATAAAAAAGTGGGCCACCAGACATGTTTCAGGTGGGCCTCAAGTTTCAAGTCAACGCCTTATAAAAAAGGTGCGTCGGTGGCCGAGTGGTTAAGACGTCTGGTATTAACTAGGCAGACCCCGGGTTCGATCCCGGATCCCGGCCATGTACCAATGGATTTTTTGTACATAATCCGACAAACCACACTTAGAGGCTTTTCCATCTAAATATATCTCAACAGAACTAGCCACTCGTTAGGTATATCCTCACAAATACCATCGGCTAAACAAGGGAGACCTGTTCTTTCGCTGGGTACCCTGGAACCGTAACACGGTTTCAGAAGCTGTAAGGCAACCCGTGTAGAAAGAATAAAAATAAAAATATTATATTTCTCTTTGATCCAAAGTAAAAATATTTTTAATTTATAAGTTTATTGGTAACTGGAAATGCGGATAAATTTTAGATAAAAATGAACCAAAATATTTTGACGTTGAGCGATTTTTGGCAGGGGAAAATCTTATGGATTCTCGACATGCTCTCGGCACAAATGTCGGCCCGAGTATGCTCGACCCGAGAATCTCCGGGCAGGAAGTCGTGTGTGTTCCACGTATGCCTGGCCGGACATTTCTGGCGGGGAATTCTCCGGACCGATAGTCCCCATGACTGCCTATGTCTTTTTGCATTTTTGTTACCCGTCCAACGAAATCCTATCTTTTTCTTTACGGGTTGCTTTGCAGGTCTCGAAACCGTGTTACGGTCCCAGAGTACCCAGCGGAAGACAAGTCTTCCTCTTTTAGCCTCGTATTTGTGAGGCTATAATTCTGTTGAGGTATATTTAGATGGAAAAGCCTCTAAGTGTGGTTTGTCGGATTATGTAAAATAAGTTTTAAGGACCCGTGGCTCTCAGTCATCTTGCATCTGTCAAAAATATGGCAAATCTAAGTTAATCCTGGAAACGTGAGTTTATTTATACAACATTTCCTCAAATTGGCTCAATCCAATTTCAAATAATAACAATCCTTTTGGGGTGAGGAAATGTTGTATAAATAAACTCACGTTTCCAGGATTAACTTAGATATACCATATTTTTTACAGATACAAGGTGACCTTGACCACCGCCCCTTAAGTAAAAACCCCATTTTCTATTCAATTATTATTTTTCCATCTTAAAAGTTGATACTAAAACCAAGCTATACCAAGCATAATAAAACGCCGTGAATACAGTAAAAGGAATACGAAATGACATTTGTAGTTGTCAAAGACAGATAAAAAGGTCGTATTAAGAAGTTGGAAGAAAAGCTTTCTACTCGACTTTATGATGGATGGAAGACCTACTTTAATACATAAAGCGCACAAAAGGATCAAGTGTATTGTGATACGGTTAACAGAGGTTAAGCAGTTAAGGTGGTTCGTTTTCCATACTAAAATGTAATTAAGATAAACTAATTAACTAAACAGTAAAAATGTCTAAATATGTGCTTACTTAACTATTTTCGGCTGTTATATTGTGCGAAATCAATAAAAAATTACTTTTTTATAATAGAAAAAGTTTACACTATCAAGATCGCACACATATGCGTATTTTTTCCTAAAAAAAATATGTTTAATATTAATGATTTATTTTACAAAAAAAGTTATTTTTTATTGATTTCGCGCAACATAAAAGCCGATAATAGTTAAGTAAGCATATATTTAGACATTTTTACTGTTTAGTTAATTAGTTTATCTTAATTAGATTTTTGTATGGAAAACGAACCACCAAGGATTGGTTTAGTTACCACTTGCAAAACTTCAACATATTTTGATTCATTCTGCCTGATTCATTCTGAAACTACTTCACCTTGATTCATACAAGGAAGGTTTACGAATATTATATGTGTAGGAGATAAGCATAAACGAATATATAAATTAGTGAATCAAGTCGGGGGAGAAAGCCAGCGCACAGTGTTGTACCTATAATGACGAAAAATAATCAATCATATCAAAATTAAATGTTCATTTTAAAATTAGATCAATTTATTTATTTATTTTGTAAAAGACGCCATCTATTGGAGATCAGTTGAACTATGACAACAATATTGACATCACAAACGGTGTAAAGTATTCGCACGGGTCATCTAGTAAATACGAGATTGTGTTTCAATTGTTAAGTTTGTTCCATCTTTGAAATCAAAACGGAGTTTTTGTACAGAGATACTTGGAGTGCTAGAAATCCTTCGGAATAAATTCTTATCTTCTTTCTTATTTCCACGGGCGAATCCGGGGAGGAAACTAAGGTATCTACTATATAAAAGACTAGCATTCCGCCCCCGGCTTCGCCCGTGGATATTTGCGAACAAAATAAAATATACCCTACAGCACTCATAGATAATGACTTGCCTGCACTACCCCTACCCCTACCCCTACCCCGATCCCTACCCCTACCCCGATCCCTACCCCTACCCCGATCCCTACCCCTACCCCTAGCCCTGTCCCTGCCCCTACCCCTACCCCTACCCCTACCCCTACCCCTAGCCCTGTCCCTGCCCCTACCCCTACCCCTACCCCTACCCCTACCCCTACCCCTACCCCTACCCTGTTTCCCACGACTTCGTACGTGTCTATTTCAGAATGTTGGCAAACATACACTTCGTACATAGCTTTTGTCATGTTCACCTCTGCCCACCCCGTTCCCTTCGTCATGCCGTGATGGTATATAGCCTATTTTCTAATGGTGAAAGAATTTTTAAAATCGGCGCAGTAGTTTCTGAGCCTATTACAAACAAACTTACAAATGTTTCCTCTTTATAATATTAGTATAGAAAACCTATATCTACATAAATACGCTTATAAATACTTATCTATTAGGGATAGAAACATGCTACCGCGGACTTTTTTGCAGACCATTTTATTCTACACAATTCTTTCCTACATAATTTTGTTATATCTCTGCCGGATTAGACATCATACGCTATTAAAACTAGCTGGGACTAACTTTGTCCCGACTGTTATTGCTCAGCTCCTAAACATGATAAAGCCATGTTTAACGCTTGTGAACCTTTCTCGTGAAAACCGCATCAAAATCCGATCAGCTGTTCTTGCGTGAAAAGGTCATAGATTTACCTACCGTGGAACCGAAACTCAAAATATACGAGTTTGCTTCAAAAAAAACTAAAAAAAAAACTAAAACGTCACACGGAAGGTATATGTTACAAATTCATGGCAATAAATAAGATACATGTCGAAAGGTGTTGGCAACCGTATAGGACTTTATGTGTTTCAAAATTTAATTTCTTTGATTCCGTACTATATTATTTTATATTATAGATAGGGTTGCCATACGTCCCGTATAGGGGACCATCGCGTCCCGTATTGCTACATGTCCCGTATTTGTCCCGTTTTTCGGAAAAAATGCTGAAATTACCCAGATGTGAATGACGCAGGCAGAAATTTTGAACCTTGTAAAAAGGCAGTTAGAACTATTTAAATTAATATTACTTCCACATATCTTATATTCATTAAAATGTCATCGAGTAAATAATAAAATGAACAGAGTATATTATTATTACTTTGGTGTATTTGAAACGCTACGTTTCGACGTTTGGGCATCGCAAGTGTTAAAACGTCCCGTATTGGTTCCTGGAAGTTATGGCAAACGTTGGTTAGGTTAGGTTAGCTTAGGTTAGGGTAGAGAGACTTGGGTATGGAATAAGAAGCATGAAAGTAAAATAAATGCAGTGGAAATGCGGTCTTTACGTAGAATGTGTGATATAAAGCGTATTGACCGCATTCGTAACTATGTCATTAGAGAAGAATGCGGAGTGAATGATATTGTTGTGACTAAAATGAAGAAAAGTAGTAGGCTGGTTTGGACACGTTGAAAGAATGAAAGATTTACTAAAAAGGTTTATATGGCTGAAGTGATAGGAAATTCTGGCAGAGGAAGAACTAGCTGTACTTTTATTGAACATATAAAAATTTATTGATCGATGGAAATATTAAAAGTACACACAATCGACGAGAATGTATGAAAGTGTGGCGACATTGTATGGTGATTGTCTCTGCCTATACCTCTTGGGTTAAAAGGTGTGATGATAGATAGATAGATAGAAGTTTTTTCAAATAAAATTCTCTTACGGATCCCTAAGTAAAATAAGGAAAAATAACAACTCCTTGTTATCAGATGCCGTGATCGCAACATTAATCTGTATCGATAGGAACACGAACAAAAATCACTGCTACTTTTATTGAAGCTAGATTTTATGATTTGAATTTAAAAAAAAGCAATTTTGAGGAAGACCTGGATATGTTAGGCTATTGGAAAGACATATTTCCATCAACATAATTTGGCCTAAGGTTCAGGCTAAAGGCATTTGGATATCAAAAAAATATATTTGTGCATATCAAAATTTTATGGACAAACTTTTTGGTATTGTTTCCAATTATATTTGCTAACATCATCTTACATACCACATTCTAATTTAATCATCCATATTTTTTACCTTTATGGGTTGACATAAAGAAAGCTTTCTTCATTTGACCAATAGGTTAGGTTAGGTTAGGTTAGAAACTATCTACATAATCCGACGAACCACACTTAGAGGCTTTTCCATCTAAATATACCTCAACAGTACTGGCCCACTCGTTAGGTATAGCCTCACAAATACCATCGGTTAAACGAGGGAGACTTTTTCTTCCGCTGGGTACCCTGGAACCGTAACACGGTTTCGGGAGCTGTAAGGCAACCCGTGAAAAAAAATAATAGCCTAATTGGGAGGCCCCGGGTTCAATTCCTACTTGTGCAAAAAATGCTAAGGACCAATTTTCTTTAAGAATAGGTATGTGCTTTAATCGACTCTTCGTGCAGATATTTACGTCAGTTAAAGAAGTGACACATGTGGTGAAGTGAAGAAGTGGTAAAAAGTGGACCTGGGGGTTTATATGTCGCCGCCAAATAGTTAAAACAGCCACTCAATGGAATGGCTAGGCATTTTATTAAATGGCGATATTCAATTGAATGGCTAGGCCGTTCGTTAAATGAATTATAATATCTTAACGTTCAATGTGTTGGCTGGTTGAAAGCTAGCTCTTTAGAGACGGCTTAACCAAAAGCCGCCAGGTCATTTAAAATTTAGTTCCTTATTTTGCCACTATAGCGCTAACAGACTCTAACAAATATGGCGTCAACAGCTGATTATTTGTGTGTGTTGTTTTATGTAAAGTGCTTTGTTTTATATTAAAATAGACAGTATAATAAAAGAAAACGGAACACATAATGGATTTACCTGCAAATAGCCGGACACTAGTTATACGAATACGACTAATAACCAAGAGGCTGCGACCATCCTTTAGCCATTCAATTGAATGCCGCCATTTAATGAAATGCCTAGCCATCCAATTGATTGACTGATTTAACCATTTGGCGGCGACATACCTACTGACAGACTAATTGATTTTTTCCTAAGGTGATATGAAATTAGTATTTTTGGTAAAGCAACATAAATGATTACCAGGAAGAAAAACTGTACCTACAACTTGGTAATCAATCATCACTCCCCTGCCAACACGAGAAATCTTCATTAGTAAAAAAATAACACAATAAATCCATACAAAACACATTCGCAATCATGGAGCCTGATTTCGTTTATATTTTAACCGAACTTTTTAAGGAGGAGGTTCTCAATTCGGCAGAATCTTTTTTTTTATGTATGTATGTATTCTCCGATTACTTGAAGACGCCTGGACCTATTTGGATTTTTTTTTTGTTTGAAACGGTATACTTTCCAGGTGGTCCCATGGTCATCAGGTCAGGATCTGATCCTGGAGAAATCGAGAACTCTTCAAATGTTATAGGCACACTTGAAGCGATTTGGGTTTTTTTTGTTTTATATTGACTTGTGCATTTGCTTTCGGAAAGCACACTTTTCAGTGTATAATTTTTGAAGTCGGTACACATTTTTTTAATGGATTCTAACTCTAAGTCATGTCATGGCGGCAACACACGCGTTCCGTCGTGACATGATAGGGAATCCAGTTTAATCCCGTCCCGTTTAATTTACTATGTGATTTGACAGTTTGTTTGAGTCAAGGTATATCAGCGCCTCTAGTGGCAAAAGAAGCAGTTTTCTTCCTCATTAAAAACGTATTACCTACATAATCCGATACACCACACTTAGAGGCTTTTCCAATATACCTCAACAGAACTGGCCACTCGTTAAGTATAGCCTCACAAATACCATCGGCTAAAAGATGGAGATCCTGGGAGAGATAGCACGGTTTCGGGAGTCATAAGGCGGGTTGCCTAGATCGTACTTTTGGAACAAAAACTGTACTATTTGAACAGTATAATTACCATGAAGCATTTGAAGAAAATACCTGTTGTTTAGCGACATTATAGAGAATATTGTTATCTAAAAAGTTAATTAAGAAAACTTTTAAATTAATAAATAATTTTTGAATTATAACAAGATAACTGAGACGGGTTCTCAATTTCGCTTTCATCATCAAGTTTCAAACTTCAAATATCTGAAATCACTTGCCGATCCCACAATAAAAAAATATTATTATACTATAAATATCCTCATGAAAATAGTTAACATTATTAGATATCAATATTTTGGTTCTTTTCTTCAAAAATTTTATTCACAATCATATAAAAAAAAAGTTATTTCTCTAAAAATCTCACTTCAATTGAAATGATAATTATTTATTGTAATACTTCTTTAGGACTAAAGCGTTGAAATTACAATTATAGTATTTTTTAATATTTTCAAAAAGTACTATTAAAATCAGCGCGCGATTCATTTAATAAATAATAAAATAATAAATAAAACTGGGGACCAAAGTTGGTTGGTCCGACTATAATGACAGCGAATACTTTCTTTACGCATACAAACACATAGGCTTCCGTGCAGTGGCGGACACTTGCTGTGAAATACCTAAACAGTACCGCTTTAGTTGTAAACGCTCTTAATATAAATATAATAATAGAATTCCTTATAGTATCTGTCTACCCTATTGAGATACGGGTGTGAACATGTAGTTAACCCTAACAACAAGGTAATTTTTCAACTTTTAAAATCCCATCAAAACGCTATTAAAACACGTCCCACTGTCATTAAGGCGCATTCTCAACTCAACGCGCGTTCGGTTATTGAATTAAATTATACACATAGCCTTAACTGGGTATACATTTAGCATGAAGAAAAGTAATGGCATGTTATCTACATAATGGATACTTTATTAGGCCTCATTTAAATACGAAGACTTGCTAATCTTGATATGAAGAATATAGTGTAAAAATTTGCGTGTTTAAACAAATAAACAAAGAAATATCAAGTTTTAGTTAATGGATCCTTAAAGTATATAAAATTATCTATACTCAATATGTAAAAAATATATAAACTAATGTATTTTTATTTACATATCGAGTAAAAATAATTTCACACACTTTATGGATCCATTAACTAGAACTTGCTATTTCTAATATTTTTTGTACAATAATTGAATTGCTGAAGTCCGTTTTGTGTATTTTATTGTACCAATTTTGTAACACGTGCGTTTTTTAGTTGGTTACGCGACCAGTAGTTCCAAACGCAACTTTTCCATAGATTTTGTATAAGAGTCGCATCACACATTCGTTAATTCCAAACGGACGCTAGTCGGATATGTATTGTTTGTGTATCTCTTTTCGTGATCTTTCCTCTTATTTAAGACGTGTTTATGTTTATGGTTATGTTTAAGACGAGGAACGACTCAGAAATTTTTAATCGTAAGCCACGCCCAAAACTCGTGGTTCGGGCCCATGAGTGGTTCGAGCGCAACGATCACGTCATGCAAGAAAACGACGGCTGCAGAAGTGAGAAGGGCATAATGTGTCGCTTCTCGGAATAAATGACGTAAGCGGCACATAATAAATAAATAATTTATTAAAAAACGATCACATGCAGGGAAAAATCTTCTTAATCAATACTAGGTACTGAAATTACCTATAGATTAGTATAAAATTTAAACGTAAATCCCTTTAGAGGATGGTCGTATGACGAAAAAGGTGTTTTTGAAGAGGTGATTTCAAAAATTTAAGTTATCGAGAAAATTTTTTCATCCTACACAATACTAGATAAAATCCTCTAGTTTTCGATGCCCAAATTGTATGTTCATAATCTTCGTAGAATTCGGGAATTTCAGTTCAGCAATCAACCAAAATTATTCGTTCCTCCCCTTAAGGGTCCTATATTGGGATTTTTTCTGGGATAAACTATTCCCAATTTCTCTGTAAATAATCCACCTGTGTCACTGTAATTTAGCATATAGTTACTTATTGAATATATCTAAGTGAAATAGCTCTTATTTTTTCAATGGGTTTTATTGAATAGGAAATATGGGTAGTTTAACTTTGCCCCTGCTGTCTCTTTCATAATTTATAACAAAACTCTAAATTTTTTTAAAAGCTCTGTTATACCTTTACCCTTCAATTATATATGTCGAATTTTTTGGTAGCTTATTGAAAATTTAAAATAATAATTATTTTATTATTTTTGGCAAATTAAAAAATCATAAATTTTTTTTTTTTTAATTTTCAATAAGCTACAAAAAAAAAGCGATATATATATATAATTGAAGAATAATGGTATAAGAGCGCTTTAAAAAAAATTTTGAGTTTTGTGATAGATTATGAAAGAGACAGAAAGGGCAGAATAATTCTTTATTCTACCACCCATATTTCCTATTAAATAAAACCAATTGAAAAAATAACGACTATTTCACTTAGATATATTGAATAAGTAACTATATGCTAAATTACAGTGACACAGGTGGAGTATTTACAGAGAAATTGGGAATAGTAATATCTCCATACAAATTCCCAGTATAGGACCCTTAATAATTCGTCGTAAGAGTTTATAAACATATACCTATTATTTAAAAAAAAACTGGATTATCTCGTAATTTGGCCCTTTTTATATAATATTGACTCATTTGCAATCTTTGGGTATTCAGGGGATGCACCCACTAACGGCGACGTATTTTCTTCTTCTTAGCATACAGCAACAATGCAATCGCTATTAGAAAATCGTCGTTTATATTTGCTGACTGTCTGAACTCAACTAAGCCTTGTTATTCCGAATTGAAATAAACGTATGTGTGAGATATTTAAACGGAATCCCGAATCAATAGGTCAGAATTTATTCGCCCTCCGAAGCAATAAAATTGAAGAAAATTTTTATTTAGAAATAAGTACCTTATACATAACACTCATTATTTTGAAACCATTATTATTATTATTTTCTGTAAAAGTAAAAAATACGTAAAATAAAACTTTAATCGTCTACCAAAATGTCGCACTGGAGCGTCTTGCTACACACATCTCAACACTCTGAAATCCTCGCCTTCGACGTAGCTGTTTCCATAACTAACTAAATTAGCAAGTATTAACTAATTTCCTGGAATATCTTTGTTGTTATTTTGGTTCATTGATCTCCTTAAAAGCTTCTAATTTGGTTGATTTGAAACATAGTCAGAGAGGCCGTGTCATTTTTAATTTTTTCACGGGTTACCCTACATCTCCTGATACCGTGTTATCGGTCGTAGGCCTCTCCTTCTTATAGCCGATGGTATTTGTAAGGCTATACCTAACAAGTGGCAGGTCCGTTGAGGTATATTTAGATGGAAAAGCCTCTAAGTGTGGTTTGTCGGATTATGTACATAAGTTAGTAATTATAAAATACACATTGGTACATGGCCGGTATCGAACTTAGTTAATTCCAGACGTCTTAACCACTCGGCTTCGGTGAAATTGTATAAAAATTTGAATGGTATATCGCAAAGTTTGCCAATTTATGTGTATTCAAATTATATGGGTTGCATTGAAAAGATTGCAAACACTAGACGTGTCTGAAAAACAATATCAGAACCTTTAATAAAGTTCTAATAGATATGTTTTGAAAGACAACAAGAAATATATTAAATAGCCTAGCCTTCCGCTCCCGGCTTCGCCCGTGGATATATTCGAACAATATAAAATATAGCCTATGTCACTCAGGGGTATCGTAGCTTTCTATTGGTAACAGAATTTTCAAAATCGGTTCAGTAGATCCAGAGATACAACCTCACAAATTTTACTTCTTCGTAATATTAGTATAAATTATTCCGTCCACGGAATGACGATTGTGATAAATATCAAATTTGTGTACGTACTGTCTTTATCCGACCCAGCAATTTGCTCGGCATTCTAGTGTTGGACATTCTCGGTCCAGGCATTACGCACCCGTCGTTTTCAGCCGTCGAGTCAACGTGGCGTCGTAGCAACAGTGTTTTTTACTTATATGAAATCTTACTGCTACCTCCTGGTCTATAAAGTTCAAGGGACTTACAATTTAATGACGTCAAACTCGTGATTCGATGAGAATGATTCATTTTAATTGCTTTTGTACAAGCTATGAAGAAGTGGAAATGTCTACCTTCCCTCGAGTGCAAATGTGGCTTAATAGAATAAACAAAAATCTTTTATTTTTTTAAATTAAAAAAGAACAGGATTTAACAAAAAAAGGCATAGGCAGTCCCCATATAAAAAATCTTTCTACCTATGTCCGTTATAGACTTTGACACCATCTAACCAATGTGCCCCAAACCGGTTTCATTTGAAAGGCAATAATGCGAAGATGGTTTTAGAAAAAAAAAGAAAACAAAAACTAAAAAAAAACACTTTTCCCGTACAAAAATATTCAGCCTCATCAAAGGGTGGCGTTACTCGCAAATAAATTAAAAACATTAGTGGGAAGTTTGTATATAATTATTACCCCGGGCGAAGTCGGGGCAAGACGCTAGTCATCTATCGATCATTTCACATATAAAGGTATCTGTATTGATAGTAGGGTCCAGCCCCGTCTGCTATAGCTGTTCCATGCGCTTTGTTCTAAGATACCGTAGCATGTCGGTGACGCGAATCCATAAAATTTAAGATTTTCCCCTACCAAAAATCGCTCTAGCTAGCCTTCTTCTTCTTCTATGTATATCTTATTATAATAAAATTCTCGTGTCACAGTGTTTGCAACCAAACCCCTAGGCCCTGGGAAATTGAAAGGAGAGTGAAATCTAGAAGCAAGGTATTTGGTGAACTAAAAAATGTTTTACAGAAATACACAACTTACTTATAACTAAAAGTAAAATTAATGGTAAAGGTCCAGATTATCTAATCCTGAGCTTTTCGTGTTTTGACGACTTTATTAAATTGCTGCACTGTTTTATTACGTACTTTAACTATTTTGAAGTCTCGGTAAGGTACCACTTTTCGCCGGTGTTCACTAGTTTATAAGAAAATTGTCATTGAAAAACTTAACCTCAAAATCTGAAATTGAGATTTTCGTGTTTTAAAATAAAATATAAGGTTTCCAGCGCTTCGGCGGCCGCTCCCGCGGCTAGGCCGATTTGTATATTTTTTTTTTGTGTATATTCGGTAGGTCTGAGAATAGGTCGTAAACTATTTTTCACCTTCCCATTTTTTTGTATGAACAATATCCCAAATTAGTGGTAGGGGAGGGGTAGGGGTAGGGGAGGGGTAGGGGTAGTACAGGCAAGCCAACGTTTAGGCAGGACAACGTCTGCCGGGTCCGCTAGTATAGGTATATATATTACTAGCTGTCCGCCCCCAGCTTCGCCCGTGGATATTTTCAAACAAAATAAAACCTGCACTACCCCTACCCCTACCCCTACCCTACCCCTACCCCTACCCCTACCCCTACCTCTACCCCTAACCCTACCCCTACCCCTAACCCTACCTCGATCCCGCCCCCTATCCCTACCCCTACCCCGACCCCTACCCCTACCCCTACCTACCCCTACCTTGTTTCCCACGACTCGTACGTGTTTATTTCAGAATGTTGGCAAACATACACTTCATACATAGCTTTTGTCATGTTCACCTCTGCCCACCCCGTTCCCGTCGTCATGCCGTGATGGTATATAGCCTATGTTACTCAGGAATAATGTAGCATTCCAATGGTGAAAGAATGATCAAAATCCGTCCAGTAGGTTTTGAGTTTATTCGTAACAAATATACAAACATACAAAAATACAAATCTTTCCTCTTTATAATATTAGTATAGACCACTCACTGATTCCATCATCGCCCAGTCCAAACCCTTGGACCCAGAAAGCTGAAATTTTGCACCAGAGGTATGATGAGTTGATGAGTAATTTCAACGGGAGTAGCTGTAGGCGGAAACCTTGCTAAAAACAAACAAATAAAATTAGTATGATTTAATTTAGGATCTAAGAGTTTTTCCAACATTTTGTAAAGAAATCTCTCATTTCAAGCTATATACATCTTCAAAACATAATACCTTGCTAATTAGAGCTCCGAGGTACAAAAACACAGGTTAAACTCGCAAAATGATTAGGTTCCGTAGAAGTGGAGTCTTAAGTAGCCCTAGCATCTTATGCATTTTTGGTTTTAATTTTATTAATTTACAAATTATGAAACTAAATTTTTGGTAGGTACAAGAGGAGTAAGCAGAGACAATCGAATGCCATTTGTTACGACATACCTATTTCGCTTATTTTATATTCATATATGCTCGGCGATACTTTAATACAACTGACAAAAAAGTGGACACTAGTGGATACCTACTAGAACATGGATTACTTTTTTATAAAATCAAGAAATGGTTTGGCACGTGATGATGGCAAGAGACCCGATGGCATGACACTAGCACCATATAGCAGATCACTAGTATGGGATGCTACATGTGTAGATACTCTCGCACCGTCCCATCTTCCATATACAGCGTTAAAAGCTGGCAATGCGGCCTATAATGCTGAAATAGCTAAACGTCGCAAATATGCATCTTTTCCAAAAGAATACCTGGACCTGGAGCACACACTCTGTTTAAAGATATTAGTAAACGACTAATAGAAAGTTCACATGACCAACGGGCTGGCTCTTACTTCGGTCAAAGAATAAGCATTGCCATCCAACGAGGCAATGCAGCCAGTCTGTTGGGTACTCTCCCAATAGATAGCGATTTACATGATTTTTTTTATTTGTATTATATTATATTTGTAATTTAGTATTTAGATATATTAAGTTTTCTGTCACTGTTGGATTATAAATAAAAGTACGGTGGGTATTGTATTAAATTATTTGACTAAGGAACCCCACACAGTAACAAAACAAGTAGTTTAGGCTACAATTACTTGCTAACGAACTACTTTTCTGGGAAACTCTTGTTACATTCGCCAATAAGGGGAAGATTGATTTGTTTGTTTCATTGTTGTATATGTCTAAGAATCTTGTAATACATAGATATACATTTTCTACTACATTCTGTCCGTCTGAGCCATGTTACGTAAAAACTAATGGTTGAGTCACCGGAAAGGTTTTCGAGCTATAATGTTTAGGAGCTGAGCATTAACAGCACAAGTGAATCAAATCGGGAAAGTTAGTTAAGAGATATAACAAAAATGATATTAGAATGAAATCTGTAGAATAATATAAAAATTTGTGCCGTTTAGTGTAGAAACTCTAGGTCCGTGGGCTTCAAATGATAAAAAGTTTATTAAACAAATATCCCCTCGACTGATCTCTCCTGGTGACAAGAGGGCTGGCTCCTTCCTCGCTCAACGAATCAGCATCGCGATTCAGCGGGGAAATGCAGCTAGTATTCTTGCCACTATTCCACGCGTACCTGGTTTATTTAGTTATTGTTAATGTTTAGATTAGATTAAAGGTTTAAAAAAAAAGAATAAAATCATCTACACAAAAGTCCGCGGCAGCATATATCTATCTCTAAGCGTATTTATGTAAGTTTTCAAATTGTTGTAAATCGCTATACAGTTTAGTATAAAAAAGGAAAAAACAATAAAGTTAAGTCCAGATACACAAATTAACTTAAAAATGCTTACACAGATTCTTACAAACATCAATTCAGCACTTCAGTTGTCGTTTAAAAAGAACAAAAACACAATTTTCAATGCAAACACGCTCCTAAAAGTCAATTTAAGGTGACTTTAGCTCCTATAAAATTAAATTTGCTCGTAAATTCAGTGTCGACACGGTCGCACGAGCTAAAGCACTGGTTCTAGGAAAAACGCGAGTCAAGCTTCTTAAAAACCTATAAATTTAGTTCAGACGCGTCTTTAAGGCGAGGAGATTCGTGTGTGATAAAAAAATTTAAGGTGTTCTACACGCGTAAATCGTAAAACTTCTTTGGTTGTATGTATCAAATTTTTAACATTATTTATCTCTCAGATGACGAAAAATAAAGAAACAAATCAAAATTAAATGTTTCTTTTAAAATTTGACTAAATTATTTATTTTATAAAAGACGCCATTAGTTGTCATTCAGATCATTTGAACTAACGGTGCGAAGCATTCGCACGTGAGCGCCTCATAACTTTTGTTCCATACAAATTGCATGCTGCACAACTTCTTAAATTACGCGATAGGTATAATATGTCTTAGCTTCGAAATTTAAATAGCGTTCGAAAGATAAATATATTTGACACAGTATGACGTTTTAAAAAATATGAAAATCAGTTACTTACACCTAAGTTTTATGAAGCCCTGAAAGTAATCAATTTCACGCGTATTTTCAACCAATTTTGTGACTCGATATTTTCTCGTATTTATCCTATAGATAATTTCACATACTTTATGAAAACATTAACTACAACTTGCTATTTCTAACAGTTTTTGCATAATTCTGTATTTTCGCAAGACCGATTTTTTGTGAAATCGTTCTTTCTCATGTTTTTGGTACGTGACTCTTGGCCTAAAGAAATTTCACTTCAAAAACTCTCGCGCGTCATGTTACACGAATAAATAGTAATTTTTGACGGTTTTAGGGTTCCTTACCAAAAAGGAACTTGTGTCAACGATGTCTGTCTCTTCGCCTGTCTATCTGTCACAGACCTCTAATTTCTAAACGAAATGAGATTCTTGGAATTCACACATAATTGTTAGCATACATACGAGATACATACGGCCCAGACGGGACAGATGTGGTCGCTCCGTGCGACGAGGCTGGAGGGATGCGGTAGAGGGGAAAATGCATGGGAGGCAAAAAATGGGTGGACACAATACACTCGACGCGAGGAAATGAAAGGCGGTCATTTTGAATGGATTGTAAATTAATTAATGAATGCCAATATGGGGATCTTTAATTAAGGTGACGAATTCAGTTTTACGCGCGGCTTATTTTGTCCATATCTCTTTAGAAAGATGAGAGCGAGATGGACTACTATTAAAATCGATAAGGTGACCAAGGATAAGATAAGATAGACCAATATTCACGTACCAGAAACATGAGAAAGTATGATTTCTCAACAAAGTTGGTATTTCAAAAAAACAAAGTCAAAGTGTGGCGGTTGAGGGGGAAATCAGCCGCTGCTCAACCGGGGACCAAGGTGGAAGGCGCAGCAGTTTGTACTCGCTGCTGCGCCAGCTCTGGGTAAAACCAGAGCGAGATGGGGCCTTACGGCCACCCGGCGGCGGGTCGCGGAAGAATGCTAACGCGTCCCCGTGGCCCGCCGACTAACCGGCGAGATGGAGTACCGTGGGGTTTTAGTGGGTTAAAGTCCCACATAACCCGTTCCCTCACCCCCGAGGGCGCGGGTATGCATGATGCATTTCCCCACGTAAAAAAAAAAAAAAAAAAAAGTACAGAAAACAGTAGTATTTCGGCTGATAGAGCCTTAAACGAATGGCCTGTTTAAAATGAATTTAATTAAGGATTGATGAGCATTGCCCAAAGTGGACATTTGACCTCAAAAAGTGCCAATCATTAGATGACCTCGATAAAACATTGCTGATTGATTGAATAAATCAGTTAAGATTTAGGCTAAATATATAATACCCAAATACAATGCCATGGTTCTAAATTATCTCTAAATTAATAAGAATTCTAAAAATTTAGCTTGGACAGAGTTGGCGGTATCCATACAGAATTTCATGAAATTTCAGTTTCAGCTTAATGTGAGTAATGTTGATCAAAGCACGGCAAGTTTAAAATAAGACGTAAAGCTAAATCTCAAGGAAGTGACAAAGTGACAAAAAGTAAGTGAAGGAAATCTCGAGCGAAAGATCCCACAAGGAGTGTTCATAAATACGGGCCTAATGTGTTTAAAAACAAATATATTACGTTCTAATTAGTAAACAACAAATTTAATCCGATTTTCCACAACTACCTTCTCTTGAAATTTAATAATATCAGACGAGATTTCAATAACGAGGCATACATTCGCAAGTAAACATTTGATATAAGTTTTAATTGATGTGGTTAAGAGAAGTTGTGAATCTGTATAAATATAATATTAATTTAACCTAATAATGAACCGAGAAACCGTAAATACATTTCCATCTACATACATGAACAGAGCTGCCTCGTTAAATATAGCCCATAGATATAGCCTCAAAAACATCGGCTTAATGAGGGAGACTTTGTCTTCCGCTGGAAACCCTGGAAGCTGTAAGGTAAAGAAAGAAAGAAAAAAAGAAGTAAGTTCATACTTACTCGAGTCAAATCAATTGATCGATTTGTTCATCAAAAATAATTTAGCCGTTCTTAACAAAACAAACTAATAACTAAATACTTATGTTCATACCAATACTGAAATGGTACTTTATTTATTTTTATAGATAGAAGGGTGGAAATCAATATAGATTTCGCGTCACGCTGTTCTGAAATCTGTCAATAACCTTATGTTTAAGAAATCACTACATGGATTCCACGTCACGCCTTTGTGAATAACGACGCACCCGCCAAGACGTGATGAGGAATCCAGTTTAATCCTGTCCGTGATGTGACTAATAAGACATATCACGGTCGGCGGGATTATCTTAAATACCGATTAATCGGCTATAAACCGCTATAAACACTATAAAGGCTTTGATTATATTATAAATACTACTTGACATTGGAAAATCACCGATTAAGACGAGGAACGACTGAGAAAAGAAGAATCACGTATGTCATATTATAAAAGAAAGTCCCCTATCGCGTCTGTCTGTCTGTTTGTGTGTGACCTTCTCACATAAAACTACTGAACAGAAAATTTGATTCACCGAGAAGGTTATAATTAAGAGCTGAGTAAAAAAGTTGGCCCCAGAGAGTTTTCATAGCGTCTATACAGTCTAATCCGTCAGAGATATAACAAATTATTGAAAAAATTGTGTTGTGTATCGTACCAGTGCTAATCATGGAGCGGGGTCGCTAATATTATATAAAACACTGTATGAACGAAGAAGGAAGTAACGTGAGATATGCATGAACGTATGAATGAAAGGCAAAATAAAATTATTGGTTGCTTAAACTAAATTTTATTTTAATTTATAAAAACTTTGATCTATGATATACTGTCCACCAATATCTTTAATACAAAAATCACTTGCTAAAAATACTATAAAATCAGCCAAATCATCCATTGTGACACTTAAGTTGTTATCATTTGAATTTTCTTTAGTTAAAATTGGATTTGGGTGAACTGCATTTAATCTAACGCCTTTAAATGCTAATTCTAAAGCAATGCTTTCAGTGAATTTTGAAAAAGCAGATTTACAAATATTAAAAGGAACTATATTACCTAATATTGAATTCGTAGATGCGTTTGATATATTTACAATGCAAGCTGTGTTTTCTTTTAAATGCGGTAAAGATAATTGTGTAAGATTATTTATATGTTTTATGTTAGAATTTATTATTTTCTTGTATATATCAACTACATCGTCTTCAATTTTTTCACTATGTTCTTTAAAAAAATACAAATTTATTAAAACATCAATTTTAACACATTTTTCAACTGCGACTTTAAATATTTCTCTCATATCGTCTTCTTCTTTCATTGCATTAACAATTTCAATGACTTCAGCGTTTTTGTCTTTGCATTTTTCACTGAGATCTTTAAGTTTTTTTGCATCTTCATCCACAAGCACAAGAAATTTAGCATTTTTTGCAATTTTTTTCGATATTGCCACACCTACTTTTGTAGTTGCTCCTGTTATACAAATAACTTTATTTTTGACACTCATTGCACGTCCAAATACAAAATGTAACTAAGGAGATTGTACATTTTGTTATCTTTGAAATGTTTGCTTATTGTGATACGTTATCTATTTCGATAATGGAAAGTAATTGTATAATATTAAATGCATAATATTTGGTAGATTTTTAACCTACTTTATTTAAAACTTTATTCCATGCAAATCTAATTAGTCGTTATGTCATAAATCAGTCGCTTTTAATAAGCTTCGTAAGTAAACAAATCTAGAAAGTCGATTTTAACGAACTTCTAATTGTTGTATCGATTTGAACCTTTGCAAGTGTATGTAATTTGGATAACATTAACATTAAGATTAAGCAAGTATTTGGTTTACAATTATGTAAAACCAAATTACATGCCAATATGTTCATCAACCGTACTTGTTTTCAATGAGAGATTTAGTAACGTGGATATATTCGGAAGCACTCTTCCTAAGTTTAAGAAAGCCCTGAATGTAACTTATGATAGTTGACTGGTTTTTGTTTTTTTTTTGTTTTTTAAGTTTTGTTTTAATTTTTTGAATTCTCGTGTCTTTTATTCTGTATTTTATAATGTGTTTGTGTACCTATTTGTGTAATTAATGTGTGGAAACCTTGTTGGTTAATATGTATTATTAATGTTGTGTCTGAAATTTGTTATTCTGTATACTGTTTGTTTCCCAAATATATAAATAAATAAAAAATAAATAAATAACAATACAATAATTTGGTACCATCGATCTGATCTGATGATGGAGCCAGGAGGTGGATAGTGGAATTCTTCTATGGTTAGGTACTGGTACTAGTAGCTACTCTCGAATTTGGGTTCATTTGGTTTGTTTTAACAAAAACGTGCTTTTCCTTTTTTCTTATGGATTTGAACTTGACTTGAAGGAATGATGTCTGGAGCTGTTATTTATTTTTGATAATTTACCAAGAGAATATTTCCTAATACGAAAAGCAATAAATTGGCCTTTGAGTAACAATTTTTCAGCCTCTTTTGGCGGGTGGAGGTAGACGATGACGCCTAGTACTAATTTCCGTACCACAGTATTTTATACTATGTCCCCGAAAATTAGATGTCCTAGATCGCCTTTCATATTTAAAAATCTCACTATTTTACTAGAGCTCTGTCTCACGACACAAAATGATACCAACGTAACCTAAGGTAACTTATTACTATTACTATCTCATGGTCAAATCAGCAGAAAATTGGCGAAAGCTCGTCTATGACCCCTCCTTAGTCTTAATACTCTATGGTAATAGTCCATCATAATATGTGTATGAAATAAACAATTCACACTACCCGCACACAATATAAAATAAATCACTTTACCTAAGAAACCTTTGAAAGCAGTACAACATCTGTGAAGAAAATTGGATCCATAACTCTTGATATGAAAGCAATTTTTGATTTGTTTATGCCATTGTCGATCTAGAGGTTTGGATTATTTTCATGATATTTGTGATATCGAGGACATATAATTGACATCATATTTCTTTACCATCTGGGCCTCTCTAGCTCGTGGCTGATAGACATTGGTGACGATGTCCACATATAGCTAGTTGCACATATTAAACATAATAAATTACAGGCTTAGAGGCGTAATTTGGCAAATAGTTGACTTGAAAACTTCAAATCTCATTAGTGTCAAAATGCATAGTTTAATTTAGACAACTGGCATAAAGTGGACAGTGTTACTGGTTTCTCTGGCCACACTGCAACTTGGTCTGAAGGCCTTGAAGATGTGAATATTTTTATAAAAAACCGACCAAGTGCGAGTCGGACAAACTTGGTCTGACCTTAGTGTATACTATTGAGTGTATACGGAATCCTTCGTGTGCACACTTGGGCGGTTTTTATTATTTGTTGTTTTACTTAATGTTTGCATTATAGTTACACTAGTTAGACATTTGTATGTGTTGTCATTATTCAGATCTAGCAAAAACGCCAAATAATACACGTTTCTTGTATGGGGACCCCCTTTAATTTTTAACTTTGTTTTTATTTTTATTCTTTGTTGTTATAGCGGCCATAGTAATTTATTTTACACACTCTGTAAAAATTTCAAGTGTCTACCTATTACGGTTCAAAAAATACAGCCCTGTGACAGACGGACCGACAGACAGCGAAGCCTTAATAATTGGGTTTCGGTTGTCAACCCTAAGAAAAGAAAGAAGATTTTGTTAAAACAGTTTTTCATTTTTAGAGTTCCTTACACAAAGGGTAAAAACGGAAACCCTATTACTAAGGCTTCGCTGTCCGTCCGTCCGTCCGTCTGTCTGTCACCAGGCTGTATCTCATGAACCGTGATAGTTAGACAGTTGAAATTTTCACTAGTACTAAAAAACAGAATAAAATAAATATTTAAAGGGGCTCCCATACAACAAACGTTTTTTTTGCTCGTTTGTGCGCGATATTGATAACGGCAACAGGTAGACGCTTGAAATATTCATTTTAACAATAAATAATTAAATGAAAATTAAATTAATATTTAAGGGGGGCTCCCATACAACAAACGTGATTTTTATTGCCGTTTTTATAGATAATCGCACTATATACTCGCACTTGGCCGGTTTTTTACATATCTATCTCTAACGGATTAGGCAGCATACTCTACTCTATGAGCGCAACGGCTCACACAAACAGTGAAAAAAGCTTTTAAAAGTGGTTTTAAATACACATAAATAAACCTTTGTAGATAACTTTCCGCTCCCGGCTTCGCCCGTTATATTTTCGAACAAATACCAACGATTTAGACGGAAAAGCCTCTTAAGGTGGCCACTCATTCGTCTAATAGCCGGCGCGCAGCCATACGGTCCGTCGAAATCGACCACAGACTCGTCCAATTCTTGTAACGAACGTTCCGCGATCCGTTTTCAAATCGTTGTATTTGTCGTTGATTTAGATGGCCATAACGATCTGTCACACACATACGGATGTTTAACACTTTGTTTAATCGAATCTTGTGTGTTTGTGTGAGTGAGTAAATTGCATGTGATCTAGATCGATGATTTACATCGCTATTGTGTGGCCTGTGTTCTGTGTTCAATCTCGATCATCGGCTGGCCGGAGCGAAAATTTTCGATGAGATACCGGACCAGTGGGCTTGTCGGACTATGTATATAATTTTAATTAAAAAACCCCAAAACCCATGGGCTGTCTAGTTAATACCAGACGGTTTACTTATGCTAACAATCCTTATTTAACTTGCTAATTACCAATTTTATATTAAGAATGTGGACAATGTTACTAGTGTCTCCGGTGGAAAGTGAATATTGAATGTTTCTTTGTTTTGACTCAAAAACTACTGGACCGATTTTGTTTCCGTTTGCGGTTCATGCTCATGGTCCGTGTGTAATACTCGAAAAAACCTAAATTCTGTAATGTTTGTGTAAAAGGTACAGACAGACAGACATATTCGGATTTATAATTATATAGTGACAAAAGGCGAAAGATATTTATGTCTTTTTCTTCTTCCTATAATGGCTCTACCAATGTTTATCGGTGATTTGCCAATGTCAAGTATTATAGCCTTTATAGTGTTTATAGCCGATTAATCGGTATTTAAGATAATCCCGCCGACCGTGATATGTCTTATTAGTCGACGACTAATCACAACCATCAAAGCACGCGGGCAGGAGTCAACGTGCACGTGCGTTATTCACCAAGGCGAGACGTGGAAACAAGATCAGGGGAGTTAGCACAGATTTTGACAGCGACACTTTCGTTTCGGTCGAATGGCCTTGAACAGGCCAAAACGTTCATGTCCAACAAGGACCGGCCAGAGATAGCCCGGGGCCGAGAGGTCCGGCCCAACAATGTGCGGGCAAATTCCGTGTACTTGTCTTTGTCCGGCCAAGCAAATTGCTCGGCATTCTTGTGCAGGACATACCCGGTCCGAGAATGTCCGGCCCAACAATGTGCGGGCAAATTCTGTGTACTTGTCTTTGCCCGGCATAGCAAATTTGAACGCACATTGTTGGGCCGGACCTCTCGGCCCCGGGCTATCTCTGGCCGGTCCTTGTTGGACATGAACGTTTTGGCCTGTTCAAGGCCATTCGACCGAAACGAAAGTGTCGCTGTCAAAATGTATGCTAACTCGGCCGGTCAGGATCGTGGCAAATGACATTCAATTGTCACTGCCTACCTCTCATGGGGTAGAAGGCGTTAAGATAAATAGATAACAAATCATATACATAATCATAACAATCCTGGCCTTTGACATTGTAGAATATAACGCTCCGTCCGGGGCATATAAAATATTCCATCAATTTTCTTAAACATTTCGGGATATGGAGTCAATATAGAAAAATCGACTGTCACGAGACGGAAATTACGTCATACCAGACAATGGGTGTTTAGAGATGTTACAATACAAAAATTATCGATATCGATATTTGTAAGTTTTAATCTGGTGACAAGAGGGTTGGCTCCTACCTCGCTCAACGATTCAGCGGGGAAATGCAGCCAGTATTCTTGTAATTTTTAATGTTTAGATTAATTTTAAGGTTTTTATATTGTTATGAGTTTTTATTTATAAAAAAACCCATTAGTTCACGGCCGGGATCCGGGATCGAACCCGTGGTATGCCTAGTTAATACCAGACGTCTTAACCACTCGGCCACCGACGTTATATTTATAGTAGTAATTTTTAATATCTTTCTTTACAATCAATAAAAGGTAATGTGGCTAATAAAAATTTAAATCTCACGCGCAAATATTCGACATGACAAAAACTTAATGGAAATCGCTAGATATCATAATTTTAGAATACCCATTTCGAGTTGTAAAAATATTGGTTCAATCTCTGAAAAATTTTCAATGTTTTCCTGAAATAAAACTTAGTTTCTGTACTATGTCATAATCGGCAGGATTTACATGAAGGCGCGACAAAAAGGAGATTTTGTATTTTGCAAATTCTGCAAGTGTTTGAAAGAAGTAAGTTGAAAGTTGATAAGCTTTTACTGGGTACCCTGGGGCCGGCACTTTACTTTCCTTATTCATTCAGATTGTATCAGAATAAAAAGAGAGAAAATTTTGTTTTTAATACATAATGTTAAAAATATTAATTATTTACTTTCAAAACTCAATCTAAACTTAATGATGTTAAGAGGGTTAACGACTTAGTTTGTAAATTTTTTTATGTCCACCTGCATGGACTGCATGTGTTTGTGTGCGTAAATAATGTATTTTCTGTCATTATAGTCGGACTAACTAATTTCGGTCCCCAGTATGATAAAGGTTCAATTTCAAAATAAAACACATGGCGCGCTGATTTTAATAGCACTTTTTTAAAATATTTATAAAATATTACAAAAATACTAGAATTGTAATTTCAACGCTTAAGTTTAAAAGATGTTGTTCTAATAAATAAATTATCATTTAAAATGAAGTGAGATTTATAGAGAAAATAACAATTTTATAGGCTACAATTTTAACTTTTTTTTTAATATGATTGTGATTTTAAAAAAGAACAAAAATATTTATATATTTATTGATATCTATTTTCCTTATTTAATAATATTTTTTATTGTGAGATCGGCAAATGATTTCTGATAATAGAAGTTTGAAACTTGATGATGAAAGCGAAAATGAGAAAAGCCATCTCAATTATCTTGTTATAAATCAAAAAATCTTTATTAATTTAAAAATTTCTCAATTAACTTTTTAGATAACATTATAGAGATGTGGCTAAATAACAGGTAATTTCTTCAAGTGCTTCATGGAAATTATACTGTTCAAATAGTACAGTTTTTGATCCAAAAATACGATTTACTCTTAAATGCTCTAAAGGTTTATTTTGCGTACTAACTGGATTATCAAGTTATGACAATGTAAAAATATAAGTCAGTTGAGATTTGATGTGATTGGAGCATTAGAAAGGAAACAAAATTTAAAGTTTAATGTTCAAGCGACTAACTTTCATCATTGAGATTATGCAAAAATCCCATAAAAAGCACTTTTCGTTTTTACCGATTTTTCCAATTTTCCTAAAAACCTTATCCAGACTACCTATATCGATCCAGCCGTTCTCAAATGATGCGCTTACCAACGAACAGCATTTCATTACGGTTTCGCACGGGTATTGAATACCTATACAAATACGCTTATAACTACTTATCTATTAGAGACAGATATATGCTACCATAGACTTATTTGTAGATCGTTTTATTCTACACAATTCATTCCTACATATTTTTGTTATATCTCTGACGGATTAGACAGCATACGCCATGAAAACTCGCTGGTGCCAACTTTTTCCCGACTTCATTCACTGATACTGTTAATACTCAGCTCCTAAACATGATAGCTCCATGTTTAATACACATAAACCTTCCAGATGAATCAGCCTATCTACTAGTGAAAACCTCAATAAAATCCGTCCATTAGTTTTTGCGTGGGCGGGGGACTTTGTTTTATAATATCCAATTTTCAGAAAAAAAACATGGTAAACCCACAGATCAGAAGTGTGGAATCGAAGCTTTACTTCATATTATTGGCACGATGCCAGTATCACTTGAACAAACTCAAACTGCTATTCTGTATGTCGAACTCCCAGTCATTTTTTATATTCACGACTCTATTTATCTTTTGGGGTCGCCAGATCTATAATTGAATTTGAATTATATTCATTGGCTTCCATGGACTTTGTTGCATAAGGGGTTGTTTAAAATAAATGGGTTGGAATGTACACTCAACTGGTGTGACTAGAGACAACAGTGTCCACTTTTTGCCAGACGTTTATATTAAAAAAGAACAGAATATGTCAAGCATGCTGCATATTTATTTCATCAACCTCTCCATTAAAAAAAGGCATAGCCAGGCAGTCATGGGGACTGTTCAGTTGACAGAAGTGAAAACTTAAAACTATGAATAACAGTGCCGGCCAGAAATGCGCAGTAAAAATGCCCGACCCAACAATTGCAAGCAAGTACACGAATTCCTGTCTGGACATTCTCGAGTCGAGAATTCTCGGGCCCGGCATGATCGTGTCGCAATTGATAATTGAGGCAATATTATTAATAATATTGTCTCTACCTACCGCTTCTAGGATTAAAGGCGTGATGGTAGATAGATATGCAGTTCAATAGGACAAAATTGAAACTTGCTGGTCTATAGTTATGTATTTCCTACGTCCAGGGTTGCCTGAACTAAAAATCAGAAATCCGGATTTGCTGGACTTAAATGCTGTTCATTGGTAAGCGGATCACTTGAGAACGGCTGAAGAGCAATTTTTTTTTAAATGTTCGTAATAGCCTGAATAAAAAGTTTTTAAAGGAAGAAAAAATGGAAAAGTTGCCCGGAAAGTTGTGAAATTCGGGAATAACTGAAAGACCATAATATGGGGGTGAAAATTAATACGGGCGAAACCGGTGCGCAAAGCTAGTAAAAGATAAAAAAGCAAATTAAATAAAATTAAAAAATAGGTGCGTAGGTTGCCTAGTGGTTAAGACGTCTGGTATTAACTAGGCAGCCCACAGGTTCCATCCCGGATCCCGGCCATGTACCAATGGGTTTTTGATTAAAAACTTATGTACGTAATCCGACAAATCACACTTTTAATTTTCGGTCCGGCCGCCGTATGATCGAGATTGAAGACAGGCCACACATTAGCAATGTAAATCATACGATCTAGATCACAGGCAATTCACTCACTCACACACAATAGGCAATTCAGTACATTAAGTTCAGTACATTTCGATCAAAAAGCCTACACCAAGACTTTAACCAAAGACCTGGCTACCCTATTTACGTCAGTGATGCAGAACGCATCCGTCGATAACTCTAACAACCGTAAATTGTAGTTCATGTGAACTTTGATATACTTGACATTTGGATTTCAGGTTCTAGGTTCTATTACTAAAAACTATGATATTGGCATCATACTTGAGCTACTTTCGTGTAGGTTCATTCGCTTGGTATCCGCTAAGTACACTATAAAAATATTTATGAAATAAATTGATCGCTAAAAATTCTATGTCTGTATTTAGTTAGACATTTTCAAAAGAGTATTATATTTGATATCATACATTATATTAGAGAATCATAACTTTTGTCCAATACAAAAACGGACTTCAGCAATTCAAGTATTGTACAAAACTTATTAAAAATAGCAAGTTCTAGTTAATGGATCCTTAAGGTATATGAAATTATCTATACTCAATATGTAAAAAATATGTCAATATCAGCTACACCTAGGTTTCATGAAGCCCTGAAAGTAATCAATTTCACGCATAATTTTCAACCGACTTTGCGACTCGATTTCTCTTAATATATTTACCAATGTATATTTTGTTTACATATCGAGTAAAAATAATTTCACATACTTAGAACTTGCTATTTCTAATATCTTGATTTGCTGAAGTCCGTTTTGTGTATTTTATTGTACCGATTTTGTTTGAAAATTTCTTTCTCTATTAATTTCTTTCGCTCGGATATTGGGTGAAAGAGATGCATATTTTTTTTAACACGTGCGTTTTTAAAATTCGGTTCTTCGAAGGAACGTCAAGCCATAACCATATCCTTGCAGTGGTTTAGAAGTGACATCTCATAGTGCTATTAACAGCCTGTATACCTTGCGTTGTAACAGTGTCCACTTTCAACCAGTTCAAGTGTAAAGCTTGAATGTCCCTTTAACACTACCTGTTCTATCTGTTATTTTATACGAAATGCTGACGCTGACTTTGCATCCCTCCGAAGCACAACATGTGTACTTAGTTGCCATCAAATTCAAGTACGGAAACCTTAAATGTATTATTATGTAGTATGTATTCACAATAGGCTCACAAACCGCAAATCTAAGTTACGTGACCACAGATTCTCATTAAACTTTGTATATATTGAATTTAGTAGATATTTACTTAGACTCTGTGTAAATATTGTGGCAATGTAATATGTATACTATGGAATACTAGGTTTTGCCTACATATCTACCTGCGTTTAACTGTTTGTCTGTCCGTCTGTCTGTGCCCTTTTCACGCAAAAACTACTGTACATCTTTTGTTGTGGTTTCCACGAGGTTTACAAGTATTAAATACAAGCTGTCCGCAGTTTTAAAAATAAATAATCCTGTAGCTGTAATTTGCCCCACCCCTAAACTACTACTATGCAAAAAATCATGTCGATCCCGTAAAAAACATAAACAAATCTATCCCACAGGAACCATACATTTTTCCGGGATAAAACAAGCCTATAATCTATATCTCTGCCAAATTTCATTCAGATCCGTTCAGTCGTTCTGGCGTGATTGAGTAACAAACAAACATACATCCATACAAACTTTCGCGTTTATAATATTAGTGGGATGGATCTATGATGTTTAGGAGCTGAGCAAACATAATTGAAGCGCGTTTTTAGCGCTAAGTATTTCCTAATTTGGCACCAACCAATATTTGATTATTTCTTGCTATTCATGTACAATTTTTGAAGTCGGAATAGGAAACCTTATTGAATATTACGAAAAAACTAAAAAATTGTTTTATAATGTATAACGTAAAATAAAAAAAAAAAAAAAAAAACTTTAGAAAAATAAAAAAAAGAATCTTCACGGATTGCCTTACAGCTCCCTGGAACTATTCCTGGCCCTAGGTACCCTGCTGCAGACAAACTCCTCATCATTTAGCCGAAGATTTTTTGAAGCTATACCTGGCCACTAATTCTGTTGAGGTATGTAGATGGAAAAGTCTCTTTGTACGGTGTGTCGGATAATGTACATAGATTTTTTATTATAAAAACCCATTTGTACATGGTCAGATGTGGGGATCGAACCTACGACTTCTCAGTTGATTACCTTTTTACAGATGTTCTGTGCTTTATATTCAGAGTTTGTACAAAGTTGCAGTCATTCGACGTTTGAAAGAGGTTATAAAAATCTCTCTCTATAAAGTTGGCACATAAAACACCTGCAGTTCAGACGTAAAGTGTCCATAATATCTACTAATATTACTCGAACTACTGAAAGACTGAAGGAAACTTTAAACTCGTATATTAAAAGTAATCGTTACGCCTTTTATCCCAATAGGGGTAGGTAAAGACAATCGAATGTCATTTGTTATACGATCATGACATCTTTCGCTTTTTTATATTCATTATTTACCTTTCATACATGCTCGGCGATTGTGTGTACTTTTAATATTTCCATCGATCAATATTTTTTTTTTATATAAAAGTACTCCTAGGTCATCCTCTGCCACTTCCTTTCACTTCAGCCATATAAACCTTTTTAGTCAATCTTTCTCTCTGTATGACTGAGCCATAATGAAAAGCATTAGAGCAGTAATAAGTTACCTTAGTTTCGTTGGTATCGTTTTGTGTCGCGAGACAAAGCTCTAGGAAAATAGTTAATTGTGATGTTTTAAATGGGAAAGGCGATCTAGTACGTCTAGTTTGTGGGAACATAGTGTTTCCAATCATTATTTATAATTATTATGTTTGTGTTTTAGCATAACCTCCATATAAAGTAACAGCCGTTGCAACAATTAAACGACAGAAAAATACCACTCCCCCCAATACATAGTATATCTTATATAAGAGAATTTGATTGAAAATATGCGTGAAATTGATGACTTTTAGGGTTTCATGAAACCTTGGTGTAGGTGATATTGACATATATTTTCATTTTGTGTATTGATAATTTCATATACTTTAAGGATCCATTAACTAGAATTTGCTATTTTTAATAAATTTTGTACAATACTTGAATTGCTAAAGTCCGCTCCTTAAAAAAAATTCAAATGGTCACTTTCTGCAAATTTTTGCGGTTTGGATCTCTCCTAAAATTTAGCTCTGGTAAAATATTATAAGATCTTGAATCTTTTTAGTAAAATGATTTTTAATCAAAGCTTGCCAGTTTTAATTGTCAATTGACATGAAACTTCTCTGCAGTTTATTCTTTTTGCTGTTAAATGCTTCCATACCAAGTCGATTAGATATTTTAGCGTCGGTGGTCTAGTGGGTAAGACGTCGTCGGCTCGCAACTGAAAAGTCACGGATTCGATTCATACATCCGACCATGTACCAATGGGTTTTTCCCGACAAACCGTACAAAGAGGCTTTTCCATCTATATACCTCAACAGACATGGCCACTTTGTCTTCCACTGGGTACCCTAGGGTCCGATGTCGGCAACGGTTCCCGGGGCTGTAAGGCAATATATAAGGCAAATAGAATACATCATTAGATGTTTTTTGGTATACTTAATTAATTTTTGACCGAATTGTGGATCCTTTTGGCATAACTGTGTTCAATATTATGAATTTCCCTGTGGTTGTTAATATTTGTATCTTATTCAAATAAATAAATTTCTCATATAAGATTGCAATGGTTCGTTAATATTTTATATAATTCAGCTGGGAATAGACGTTCTAATTATGCTAACAAAACGGAACATGCAAAGAGAAAGTTGATAACTCAGTGGCTAGACTTCAAACGTCCTGGGTTCGAAATTTCCCCATATCTCATGCCTCGGAAAGTAAGCAAGTAACAATGTGGACCTGGCCATGCCGCAAAACATAACAGACGTGAAATTAGTTTTTTTTAAATAAGTGAATTTTTAAAATAAAAAAAATATCAAAAACATTAGGGTGCAAACGGAAACCCTATTACATAAGTAGACCACACATTGGTCCGCGATCAATAACCGCACCGATAATTTCCCATTCCGGCAGCCGAATGATCTAGGCGGACCGTTCGTTACAAGTGGTCCGTCCGTCCGTCTGTCACAGGGCTTCTCTCAATCTTTTGAACTATAATAGGTAGACACTTGAAATATTCACAGAGTGTGTATTACTAAGGCCGCTATAACAACAAATAATAAAAATTAAAAATTAAAAATATAAAAAAAAACAACAAAAATATCAAAAACCGGCCAAGTGTGAATTGGACACACGCTAATTTGTTCCTGCGCCATAGCGTCTGGTCTGACCTTAGTGTGTATATTGAGTGTACGACTCGCACTTGGCCGATTTTTCTTCTACCGAATTGTACCAGGGCGAAGTCGATACCGGTTGTGTGGAAATCGATTCCCAAACATATGTCGAAGAAAATTTAGTAAAAGAAAAAAATTAAGAAAACTTCCGAAATGAAATGGCAATAAACTTTGATTTATATTAGGAGACGGAATTCGCACGTGGCATATATCATTGTAAATTGACATTTTGGGAGATTTGGCTTAAGCTTTATTTTCTTATGTAAGCCATAACTTTTACGTATGGTCAACAAAAAATATTATTTGATAAAGGTTTTCTGCAACGTGAGATACTGATTTCTGATATAAAATCAGAACTTTTTTCAGTGTTCAGAGATGGTGGACAGTGGTATCAAGGTCCTCAACGTGGGACTTTATTTTCAACCATTAAGCTTTTTTTTTGATGGAGTATTCTACTTTCTTTTGTTGGCAGTTCCCTGCAGGAGTTTTTAAATACATTTGATGCAAAATATTTCTATAAAAACGCAACTAAATTCACAACCGGCTTTATTATAGCGCCCTTACCGAACAAGTGTTTAAGAAATGACATAAATAAAACAGGGTTATGTTACGGTTCTAGGGTACCCAGCGGAAGACCAAGTCTGACCAAGTCTCCCTCGTTTAGCTGATGATATTTGTGAGTCTATACCTAACAAGTGGCCAGTTCTGTTGAGATATAAATATTTAGATGGAAAAGCCTCCGGGATCGAACCCTAGAATTGCTAGAATTTGGCTAGAATTACTTGAAACGTCACCATACAGTTTGAAAATTGTTTCAGGCTCTAAACAGTATTATTTTCAGGAAAAAGCTAGAATTTTCAGAAACCCGGCGCACTAAACCTTTTTTTTAACTTTTAGTTACAAATATATGCGAGGCAATATTCCATCGAGATTTTGCGGTTGCAAGTACTTTGTGTAGTAAAGTAAAAATTCCAATATCAGTTCAATATCTCCTATCTTGTTTACACTCAGCGGCGTACAACTCATGTTCTTCTATAAAGTGGATCATGTGCATATATGATACATTTACAGCTTGTATCAGTTCTATCACAATGATATAAAAATACAAGACAGTTATAATTGCCTTTTTTTTTAAAGTGTACCGACTTCAAAAATTATGCACTGAAAAATGTGCTTTCCGAAAGCAAATGCACAAGTCACTATAAAAAAAATACCCAAATCGCTTCAAGTGTGCCTATAAAATTTGAAGAGTTCTCGGTTCTCCAGGATCTCATCATCAGATCCTGATGACCATGGGACTACCGGAAAAGTATACCTTTTCTAACAAAAAAAAATTACCAAATTAATCCAGGCGTCTTCAAGTAATCGGGGAACATACAAAAAAGAAAAAAAAAGATTCAGACTAATTGAGAACCTCCCTGAGAACTGAGAAAAATTTTGAAGTCGGTTAAACAGAGCAACTCAGTAAACTGCGCGGCTTATTTTTGTCGATATTTCTTTAAAAAAATTTTAGGTAATACAAGATAAGATAGGCCAAGATTCACGTACCAGAAACATGAGAAAGAACGATTTCATAGCAAATAGCAAGTTATAGTTAATGTTTTCATAATGTATGTGAAATTATCTATAGGATTAAGAGAACTCGAGTCGCAAAATCTGTTGAAAATACGCGAGAAATTGATCACTTGCAAAGCTTCATAAAACTTAGGTGTAACCTTTCATATTAAAAAAAAAATATTAAATAATCATACGTGCATTAAATGAATATAAAAAAAAGAAATCATCAAAATCGGTTCATAAACGACGAAGTTATCCGCGAACACACATAAAAAAATATGTACGGTGGAATTGAGAAACGCCTTTTTTTTGAAGTCGTTAAAAACAACAATAATCTTCCCGGCTAAAGACAGCAGACAGTGTCCATTTTACAGAATTTTAAAAGATGTGCTTTACGTGCCTCCAGAAGCAGGATTTATTTTGATCCCATACAGTTCCTTTCCAAATCAAATAACATAGAATGTACAAGCACTTTGGAAAACGCCTCTGCTCCAAGCGACACACGCTCCCAGAATCTTAAATAAGGCAATAGAACTGAGAAATGACTGAGAACCATATTTTCTCTTGTACACCAATATTTGACCAGATACGAGGGTTTTTTCCGTAATGTCATTTGTTAGCAATGGAGTCGATAGCCTAACTTGTAAAACATTGTACTTGAATCTGGGAGGACACAGGTTCAAATGATGAGCACCAATTTTAAACCGACTTTAAAAAAATTTGCAAATTGGTGTCCCATTTTGGTTTTGGTGAAAATTGGTTCCGTAGTTTTTTGTCATAACTCGATGAAATGTATGCCAATTTCTATGATTTATTTTTGTAATGATATTATATTATGATATATTAACAGTAAACCGAATTCAAACATTGTTCACTGAAAAGTAAGAAATAATTAAATATTTCGTTTCGCCGTTGATTTTCGGTTTAAACACGCAAAAACTAGTGAACGGATTTTATTTTAGTTCTCACTACTAGATAGGTTGATTCAACGGGAAAGTTTACGAGTATTAAACATGTCACTATCATGTTTAGGAGCTGAGCACTATAAATTAATCAAGTCGGGAAAAAAGTTAGCACAAACGAGTTTTCATAGCGTTTACTGTCTAATCCGTCAGAGATATAACAAAATGATTTATGAAAGATTTGTGTAGAATAAAATTATCCACAAAAAAGTTTGCAGTAACATATATCTATCTCTAATAAATAGGCGTATTTATGTAGGTATTCAAATTGTTGTAATACCATATTGTACCTGTGTGAAGCCGGGGGCGGGATCGCTAGTCTAGCATAAAATACGTTGTACTCTAGACAAAAATTAAATGTCTCCTTTTAAAAATGGCAGGTCTCTACGTGAGAAAAGTAGCAAAACAGTTTGAAATAAACAGCAGGTAAAGAGCCATTTTAAACATCTGCGCTTTTCACACTTTGTTGCAATTGGACTAAACTTAAAATCATTTCTTACAATCGGTAGGCATACTTCGCTTTCGCTTCAAGTGTGCCTATAAAATTTGATGAGTTCTCGATTTCCCCAGGATCCCATCATCAGATCCTAACCTGATGACCATGGGACCACATGGACAATATACCCTTTCAAACAAACAATATATTTTTCCAAATCAGTCCAATCGGGGAACATACATAAAAGGAAAAATAAAAGATTCCGACGAATTGAGAACCTCCTCCTTTTTTTGAAGTCCGTTAAAAAGGATTTGGTTGAAGACTTCGGAGGACACGTAAAACATCCGCAGTTCTTTTGAAAAATAATGATACCTACTTATAGATACTTACTTAAAACTATAAGCTCTTCGCTAAATGTGAACTTTGTGAAATAGTGTGCTTGCTTTGATTAAAAAAGAATGTGGAACGAAAGTTAATGTCGTGAGTAATAAGGTCGGTTTGATTCGAGTTCTCTATTACATCTCAAGGTGTTTTATGTCGATACCACCATATCACCCTTAAGACTGTATGAAAGTTAATGTTTGAAACGCCATTTTAAAGATTATTTTTCCCTATAATGACGAAAAACAAACAAACAAATCAAAATTAATGTTTTTTTAAAGTTAGTTATTTATTTATTTTGTAAAAGACGCCATCTATTGGAGATCAGTTGAACTATGACAACAACACCACTAACGGTGCGAAGTATCCGCACGGGTCATCTAGTAATGTTATTTGTCTCTCATAAATTCAGGTATCATATACCTACTAGAAATTGAAACATTAAAAATTCCCTTCCTTGAAAACATAAAAATGTAAATTGGAACAATTTGACAACAAATGTTTGCAGACCACTAATATTTATGAGCTCATTACTCGAACATATTGGCTTCAATTGCCAATTAAATTTATTGTCCCCGTACAAAAATACTGAAAAAAAACTACATTATAAAATGTGAACAGCTGAAAGAGTGGAAGAAAATTGAAGAATCCGATTTGCATTTCATACAAACAACAGTTTTGTTCTTACAGACCTTTTAACCTCAAAATACCTCAAAAGGATCTCTGAAAGTTCTCAGCCTTAAAAAATATCATTAGGGATTCTATAGGGGTAGTAAAACGGTTATATATATCTATACTGTCAATAGTTATCATAATATTGAACTTGGCTCCCATTTTCACATTTATGTTTTTGGTGGGATAAAAATATAAAATAAATATCCTGCTACACGACAAAATAATTTGATAATAGCAAATCCAGGGCACCCACCATCGCTATGTTTTTTTATGGTCTGAGTAGGGGCGGTGTCGCCCGAAAAGATCGGCAGCTGGAGAATTTAACTCCCAACAGAAGCCCTATACCAACACACCTTATGTGCAGTTTACCAAGGGGTTCTTATTGGGCATTGGTTCTCCAACAAAACTTGCCCAGTCCCACTGCATGGGGCTGGACCACTAAAAGCAAGAAAAGAAGATTGGATACCACACTGGTCTAATAACACTGATGTGGCCAGCATATGGCTTGAGTTGACAAGATGCAGATGCAAAGCAGGATGCAAAGCGGGATGCAAAACGATATGTAATTGCATGAAGAGGTGCCTTCTTAGCGTAGCGTGATGTTATATTAGCGTATAACCTTCCTCAATAAACAGGCTATTTAACGCAAGAAGAATTTTCTAAGGTAGTTCCTGAGGATAACGCGTTCAAACATACAAAAAAACAATCATACAAGCTCATCAGCTATATAAATGTTAGTGTTCGCCCGTCTGAACCTCTCCAGCACGAAAAGGGCGCTTTTGGTGCGTTAAAATTGATTCGAATTTCAAACACCACCTTTTGTAAATAATGTTTTATGAGGGTTTTGTTAGCTATACTAACTTATTGTTTAATATTGTCTTTCGCTTTAAATTTTATATTAGTTAGGATAAATTTAGCTAATTTTGCGACGGGGGTATTTACAGAATTATATTTTTATGAATCTTTGCTACGTGATGGTAATAAATGAGTATGATGGCGAAATAATTACTGGATGCGATGGGAGGCCATTATCTATCCACTTATTATGACAATTTTATTATGATTGCCGCCAATCCGCTCAGAGTATACGGTGTTAATATTATGCGGTAGGTCTTAATGTCCACATTTGGTCTGTTGCCAAAAGAACAGCCTTTTTGATGTGTAACATCTTAGCTCCTTGGTTGCAATGCGTTGATAATGTGTAACAGGAAGTAGTTTCAAATTCAAATGATTATTATATACCTCCACGCCTGTTTCCCAAAAGGTAGGCATAAAGTATGGAGTGCCAGTTCTCTCGAACTTTGCATACTTCTCTTGCTACATCCACATCCATACCTCAGGACAGTCAGACAAGTGGTTTTTTTATTGAAAATAGTTTAGATAATACAAGAGACCCGATGACTCTGATTCCCTGGGAGCGAGGTCGGGCCCTTGTATGGGATGCTACGTGCGTGAACACCTTAGCCTCGTCTCATCTCAGGGAAACAGAATCCTACAAATTTGTGGCGTTTGGTGTAGAAACTCTAGGTCCAATGGGATTCAAATGCCAAAAAGTTTATTAAAGATATATCCCCTAGACTGATCATCTCTTCTGGTGACAAAAGCTGGCTCCTTCCTCGCTCAACGAATCAGCATCGCGATTCAGCGGGGAAATGCAGCCAGTATTCTTGCCACTATTGCACGCGGACCACGCGGTTTATTTAGTTTTTTTCTAAGTAAGTTAACGAGGTTAGATGTTACACTTCAATGGTGACTTTTGTAAGACTCATTCGTTAGATGTCTTCATTGATAATTTAGTCTTTCGCCAGCATAAGTCAGCAAAATTTTAACCACATAATATTATAAACCAAGTCCCTCGTCGCATCTGTCTGTCTGTGACCTTCTCACGCAAAAACCACTGAACGGATTTTGTTACGGTCTACACTATGTATTACATAGGTAAATTCACCGGGAAGGTTTCCGAGTATTAAACACGGATCTAGGGAAAAAAGTTAACGCCAGCGAGTTTTGTGGTGTATACTGCCTAATTCGTCAGAGATATAACAAAATTATGTAGGAAATAATTCTGTAGATTAAAACGACCTACAAAAATGTTCGTGGTAGCATATAACTATATCTAACAGGTAAGTAGTTATATGCGTATTTATGTAAGTATTCAAATTGTTGTAAACCCATATGGGTCGCTGGTAGGTTTATAATCTTGGCACATAGGTGCAGACGACACAGAGATATAACTATTACTCCGAGCGATATCTGCATACTTTAGGCATTTAAATTATAACTACATTTTTTTGAGGCCATTGCCTTAAGAGGATCGTGTAGCTCAGCGTACGCAGCGAAATAGGTATTTAGAAAATCATATTCTGTCTCAAGTGCGCTCTTCCCCCGGGCATCAGTGCGATAGAGAACACTGCAGCTCGTGAGTGTTCGTAGGTATGTTCTTCGTTGAAAATTGCGTTTTGGGGGAAAACGATTTACACCTACTAAACTATACCGAAACCTTATAATTTTGGTGTCAAACGTTTTAGCAGATTATAATCTACGTACGTACGTTTTGCTTTTTTTGAAATTTTGCTTTGTTTCTCAAATACAGACGGTTTATTACCAGCAAGTTATGAACCAAAAAAACCGAGATTTGAGGGGCTTATAACTTTTGACCTATTACGAATTTTGATAAAAGGAAAAAATACGTACGTAGTTTTTCATTATGTCAGTAACATATTACAAAATCGTTAAAATTAAATATTATTTAGGGGTAGTAAAATGTTTTCTCCGTTTGTATGGACATGGACGCGGTACACTATACTCTTAATAGCTTGTACATGTCTAAGTAAGTTTGAAATAAGAAGCATGAAAGTAAAATAAATCCATTGGAAATGCGGTCTTTACGTAGAATGTGTGATATAAAGCGTATTGACCGCATCTGGAACGATGCCATTAGAGAAGAATGCGGAGTCAAAGATGATGCTGTGACTAAAATGAATAAAAGTAGTTTAGGCTTGTTTGGACACGTTGAAAGAATGAATGATGAAAGATTGACTAAAAAGGTTTATATGGCTGAAGTGAAAGGAAATGCTGGCAGAGGACAACTTACATGTACTTTTATTGAACATATAAAAAATGCATATAGAAATATTAAAAGTACACACAATCGTCGAGCATGTATGAAAGGTATGATTGTCTCTACCTACCCCACTTGGGATAAAAGGCGTGATGATAGATAGATAGATAATTAAGTGAGTGAACAAAATAATTGTCTTTTTCAATCTTCACTCAAGGTAAAAAAATAAGCAACGTACGAGAGATATTTCTGGCCATTCTACAAACCATAAATGCCGTGATGGTTCTCCAATCTTGCCAAAAATATCAGCGAGGTTCCGCTTTCGGAATTTCAAAATGTAAGCAAATTATCTTAAGGATGCTCACCTATAAATTCCCTTTGCAAGTTGTAGCTATAAAATTGAAATTCCCAACTTCTCCCGATAACGTCTCGACTTTGAATCATAAAATTCTATAATAGATAGCCATCAGCTGTCGCGACTCCTTGATATTAGCTCCAGTCAAAACTGACATCTTAATTTAGACCATCAGAGGCTTGGTATCCAGGGTCTGAAGACACGGTTTCGGGAGCTGTAAGTATAAAGGCTCAGAGGTCAGATAGGAATTACTGAGTGTCTTGACGTTTCTCTTAATCATTCATTTCCGAAATGTTGGTAAAATCAGTCTTATTGGAGGTCAGCATCACTGCCTGATATCCTGGGGGTCCTCAATCCTACTCTCTACTTGTAAGGTGTCGGCCCGGCTGACTCCTTGTACCATCCCTTCTGGCGTGTTAAAGTCTTCCTCACTTAGACGAAAATTTTTTTGAGGCTATACCTAACGAGTGGCCAGCCTATTTGTACGGTTTATTTAAAGTATTTTTATTAAAAAGACCCATTTATACATGGTGAGATGTGGGGATCGAACCCGCAACTTCTCAGTTGTTAGCCGACGTTATGAACACTCGACCACCGACGTTAAATAAAACTGTGTTATCAATGAGCCGGTATAGTGAAGGTAACAAACATAACCGGTGTGAAGTTAGCGGCCACAAACTGTCGGCCTTTTATAACCCGACCAAATTAAAAATATAATATAATAAAGTCGATTAAATGTAAGTAAAACAATATGTTTCAGGGAAATATAATACATAATATACCTGAAAAAATATCTTTTACAGTAAAAAAATAAAAATCTTCCATATACGTTTTCAAAGATAAATGATGACATTGATGTGAGGTCACATTGGTTATTTGATGTTTAGTTAAAATGTTATGTAGACAGTTATGTGAAAGTGTTTTTCTAAAAACAGCCAACACGAAACTCCTAGATCTGGAAGGAAAGCTGACGCCACCACCATCACAACTGTTACCTTGAAATTTTCGATTAATACCGAAAACGATAGCCTTTTCTGGAAAATCTAGAATACATTACAGAACCATTTTGACTAGAAATGCAAGCTACATAACCACACTTCTAAACACCAAGGCTTCAACGTCCTAGATCTGGAAGAAAAGAGTCAGCAGCATCACAACTATTACCTTGAAATTTTCGATTAATACTGAAAACGATAGCCTTTTCTGGAAAATCTAGAATACATTACAGAACCATTTAGACTGGAAATGTAAGCTACATGACCACTTTTCAAAACACCAAGGCTTCAAAGTCCTAGATCTGGAAAGAAAGCGTCAGCACCATCACAACTATTTATTACCTTGAAATTTTCGATTAATACTGAAAACGATAGTCTTTTCTGGAAAATCTAGAATACATTACAGAACCATTTAGACTGGAAATGTAAGCTACATAACCACTCTTCTAAACACCAAGGCTTCAAAGTCCTAGATCTGGAAAGAAAGCGTCAGCACCATCACAACTATTTATTACCTTGAAATTTTCGATTAATACTGAAAACGATAGCCTTTTCTGGAAAATCTAGAATACATTACAGAACCATTTAGACTGGAAATGTAAGCTACATGACCACTTTTCAAAACACCAAGGCTTCAAAGTCCTAGATCTGGAAAGAAAGCGTCAGCACCATCACAACTATTTATTACCTTGAAATTTTCGATTAATACTGAAAACGATAGTCTTTTCTGGAAAATCTAGAATACATTACAGAACCATTTAGACTGGAAATGTAAGCTACATAACCACTCTTCTAAACACCAAGGCTTCAAAGTCCTAGATCTGGAAAGAAAGCGTCAGCACCATCACAACTATTTATTACCTTGAAATTTTCGATTAATACAGAAAACGATAGTCTTTTCTTGAAAATCTAGAATACATTACAGAACCATTTTGACTGAAAATGTAAGCTACATAACCACTCTTCTAAACACCAAGGCTTCAAAGTCCTAGATCTGGAAAGAAAGCGTCAGCACCATCACAACTATTTATTACCTTGAAATTTTCGATTAATACTGAAAACGATAGCCTTTTCTTGAAAATCTAGAATACATTACAGAACCATTTTGACTGAAAATGTAAGCTACATGACCACTTTTCAAAACACCAAGGCTTCAAAGTCCTAGATCTGGAACAAGTGATTCAAATGTGGGAAGATAAAATGTATGTGACGTATTTAGTTGTGTTTGGTTAAAAGGCCGACAGTTTGTTCTGGAAAATCTAGAATACATTACAGAACTATTTTGACTAGAAAAGCAAGCTACATAACCACTCTTTTAAACACCAAGGCTTCAACGTCCTAGATCTGGAATGAAAGCGTCAGCAGCATCACAACTATTACCTTGAAATTTTCGATTAATACTGAAAACTATAGCCTTTTCTGGAAAATATAGAATACATTACAGAACCATTTTGATTAGAAATGCAAGCTACATAACCACACTTCTAAACACCAAGGCTTCAAAGTCCTAGATCTGGAATGAAAGCGTCAGCACCATCACAACTATTTATTACCTTGAAATTTTCGATTAATACTGAAAACGATAGCCTTTTCTTGAAAATCTAGAATACATTACAGAACCATTTTGACTGAAAATGTAAGCTACATAACCACTCTTCTAAACACCAAGGCTTCAAAGTCCTAGATCTGGAAAGAAAGCGTCAGCACCATCACAACTATTTATTACCTTGAAAATTTCGATTAATACTGAAAACGATAGCCTTTTCTTGAAAATCTAGAATACATTACAGAACCATTTTGACTGAAAATGTAAGCTACATGACCACTCTTCTAAATACCAAGGCTTCAAAGTCCTAGATCTGGAACAAGTGATTCAAATGTGGGAAGATAAAATGTATGTGACGTATTTAGTTGTGTTTGGTTAAAAGGCCGACAGTTTGTTCTGGAAAATATAGAATACATTACAGAACCATTTTGTTTAGAAATGCAAGCTACATAACCACACTTCTAAACACCAAGGCTTCAAAGTCCTAGATCTGGAATGAAAGCGTCAGCAGCATCACAACTATTACCTTGAAATATTCGATTAATACTGAAAACGATAGCCTTTTCTGGAAAATCTAGAATACATTACAGAACCATTTTGACTGAAAATGTAAGCTACATGACCACTCTTCTAAATACCAAGGCTTCAAAGTCGTAGATCTGGAACAAGTGATTCAAATGTGGGAAGATAAAATATATGTGACGTATTTAGTTGTGTTTGGTTAAAAGGCCGACAGTTTGTTCTGGAAAATCTAGAATACATTACAGAACCATTTTCACTAGAAATGCAAGCTACATCACCACACTTCTAAACACCAAGGCTTCAACGTCCTAGATCTGGAAGAAAAGAGTCAGCAGCATCACAACTATTACCTTGAAATTTTCGATTAATACTGAAAACGATAGCCTTTTCTGGAAAATCTAGAATACATTACAGAACCATTTAGACTGGAAATGTAAGCTACATAACCACTCTTCTAAATACCAAGGCTTCAACGTCCTAGATCTGGAAGAAAAGAGTCAGCAGCATCACAACTATTACCTTGAAATTTTCGATTAATACTGAAAACGATAGCCTTTTCTGGAAAATCTAGAATACATTACAGAACCATTTTGACTGAAAATGTAAGCTACA
This sequence comes from Nemapogon koenigi, assembly GCA_963924495.1. Lineage (NCBI taxonomy): Eukaryota > Metazoa > Arthropoda > Insecta > Lepidoptera > Tineidae > Nemapogon > Nemapogon koenigi. Next base: position 4,801,839 of record OZ004657.1, on the reverse strand, counting down.
TAACCACTCTTCTAAACACCAAGGCTTCAAAGTCCTAGATCTGGAAAGAAAGCGTCAGCACCATCACAACTATTTATTACCTTGAAAATTTCGATTAATACTGAAAACGATAGCCTTTTCTTGAAAATCTAGAATACATTACAGAACCATTTTGACTGAAAATGTAAGCTACATGACCACTCTTCTAAATACCAAGGCTTCAAAGTCCTAGATCTGGAACAAGTGATTCAAATGTGGGAAGATAAAATGTATGTGACGTATTTAGTTGTGTTTGGTTAAAAGGCCGACAGTTTGTTCTGGAAAATATAGAATACATTACAGAACCATTTTCACTAGAAATGCAAGCCACATCACCACACTTCTAAACACCAAGGCTTCAACGTCCTAGATCTGGAAGAAAAGAGTCAGCAGCATCACAACTATTACCTTGAAATTTTCGATTAATACTGAAAACGATAGCCTTTTCTTGAAAATCTAGAATACATTACAGAACCATTTTGACTGAAAATGTAAGCTACATGACCACTTTTCAAAACACCAAGGCTTCAAAGTCCTAGATTTGGAACAAGTGATTCAAATGTGGGAGGATAAAATATATGTGACGTATTTAGTTGTGTTTCTAACTAATCTAAAAAATCTAGAATACATTACAGAACCATTTTGACTAGAAATGCAAGCTACATAACCACACTTCTAAACACCAAGGCTTCAACGTCCTAGATCTGGAAGAAAAGAGTCAGCAGCATCACAACTATTACCTTGAAATTTTCGATTAATACTGAAAACGATAGCCTTTTCTGGAAAATCTAGAATACATTACAGAACCATTTAGACTGGAAATGTAAGCTACATAACCACTCTTCTAAATACCAAGGCTTCAAAGTCCTAGATTTGGAAGAAAAGAGTCAGCAGCATCACAACTATTACGTTGAAGCCTTGTTGTTTAGAAGAGTGGTTATGTAGCTTGCTTTTCTAGTCAAAATGGTTCTGTAATGTATTCTAGATTTTCCAGAACAAACTGTCGGCCTTTTAACCTAACACAACTAAATACCTCACATACATTATATCCTTTCACATTTGAATCACTTGTTCCAGATCTAGGACTTTGAAGCCTTGGTATTTAGAAGTGTGGTATTGTAGCTTACATTTTCAGTCCAAATGGTTCTGTAATGTATTCTAGATTTTCCAGAAAAGGCTATCATTTTCAGTAGTAATCGATAATTTCAAGGTAATAGTTGTGATGGTGCTGACGCTTTCCCTCCAGATCTAGGACGTTGAAGCCTTGTTGTTTAGAAGAGTGGTTATGTAGCTTGCTTTTCTAGTCAAAATGGTTCTGTAATGTATTCTAGATTTTCCAGAACAAACTGTCGGCCTTTTAACCTAACACAACTAAATCCTCACATACATTATATCCTTCCACATTTGAATCACTTGTTCCAGATCTAGGACTTTGAAGCCTTGGTATTTAGAAGAGTGGTCATGTAGCTTACATTTTCAGTCAAAATGGTTCTGTAATGTATTCTAGATTTTCCAGAAAAGGCTATCATTTTCAGTAGTAATCGTTAATTTCAAGGTAATAGTTGTGATGGTGCTGACGCTTTCCCTCCAGATCTAGGACGTTGAAGCATTGGTGTTTAGAAGAGTGGTTATGTAGCTTGCTTTTCTGGTCAAAATGGTTCTGTAATGTATTCTAGATTTTCCAGAACAAACTGTCGGCCTTTTAACCAAACACAACTAAATTCGTCACATACATTTTATCTTCCCACATTTGAATCACTTGTTCCAGATCTAGGACGTTGAAGCCTTGGTGTTTAGAAGAGTGGTTATGTAGCTTACATTTTCAGTCAAAATGGTTCTGTAATGTATTCTAGATTTTCCAGAAAAGGCTATCATTTTCAGTAGTAATCGTTAATTTCAAGGTAATAGTTGTGATGGTGCTGACGCTTTCCCTCCAGATCTAGGACGTTGAAGCCTTGTTGTTTTGAAGAGTGGTTATGTAGCTTGCTTTTCTAGTCAAAATGGTTCTGTAATGTATTCTAGATTTTCCAGAACAAACTGTCGGCCTTTTAACCTAACACAACTAAATCCTCACATACATTATATCCTTCCACATTTGAATCACTTGTTCCAGATCTAGGACTTTGAAGCCTTGGTATTTAGAAGAGTGGTCATGTAGCTTACATTTTCAGTCAAAATGGTTCTGTAATGTATTCTAGATTTTCCAGAAAAGGCTATCATTTTCAGTAGTAATCGTTAATTTCAAGGTAATAGTTGTGATGGTGCTGACGCTTTCCCTCCAGATCTAGGACGTTGAAGCATTGGTGTTTAGAAGAGTGGTTATGTAGCTTGCTTTTCTGGTCAAAATGGTTCTGTAATGTATTCTAGATTTTCCAGAACAAACTGTCGGCCTTTTAACCAAACACAACTAAATTCGTCACATACATTTTATCTTCCCACATTTGAATCACTTGTTCCAGATCTAGGACGTTGAAGCCTTGGTGTTTAGAAGAGTGGTTATGTAGCTTACATTTTCAGTCAAAATGGTTCTGTAATGTATTCTAGATTTTCCAGAAAAGGCTATCATTTTCAGTAGTAATCGTTAATTTCAAGGTAATAGTTGTGATGGTGCTGACGCTTTCCCTCCAGATCTAGGACGTTGAAGCATTGGTGTTTAGAAGAGTGGTTATGTAGCTTGCTTTTCTGGTCAAAATGGTTCTGTAATGTATTCTAGATTTTCCAGAACAAACTGTCGGCCTTTTAACCAAACACAACTAAATTCGTCACATACATTTTATCTTCCCACATTTGAATCACTTGTTCCAGATCTAGGACGTTGAAGCCTTGGTGTTTAGAAGAGTGGTTATGTAGCTTGCTTTTCTAGTCAAAATGGTTCTGAAATGTATTCTAGATTTTCCAGAACAAACTGTCGGCCTTTTAACCAAACACAACTAAATACGTCACATACATTTTATCTTCCCACATTTGAATCACTTGTTCCAGATCTAGGACTTTGAAGCCTTGGTATTTAGAAGAGTGGTCATGTAGCTTACATTTTCAGTCAAAATGGTTCTGTAATGTATTCTAGATTTTCCAGAAAAGGCTATCATTTTCAGTAGTAATCGTTAATTTCAAGGTAATAGTTGTGATGGTGCTGACGCTTTCCCTCCAGATCTAGGACGTTGAAGCATTGGTGTTTAGAAAAGTGGTTATGTAGCTTGCTTTTCTGGTCAAAATGGTTCTGTAATGTATTCTAGATTTTCCAGAACAAACTGTCGGCCTTTTAACCAAACACAACTAAATTCGTCACATACATTTTATCTTCCCACATTTGAATCACTTGTTCCAGATCTAGGACTTTGAAGCCTTGGTATTTAGAAGAGTGGTCATGTAGCTTACATTTTCAGTCAAAATGGTTCTGTAATGTATTCTAGATTTTCCAGAAAAGGCTATCATTTTCAGTAGTAATCGATAATTTCAAGGTAATAGTTGTGATGGTGCTGACGCTTTCCCTCCAGATCTAGGACGTTGAAGCCTTGTTGTTTAGAAGAGTGGTTATGTAGCTTGCTTTTCTAGTCAAAATGGTTCTGTAATGTATTCTAGATTTTCCAGAACAAACTGTCGGCCTTTTAACCTAACACAACTAAATCCTCACATACATTATATCCTTCCACATTTGAATCACTTGTTCCAGATCTAGGACTTTGAAGCCTTGGTATTTAGAAGAGTGGTCATGTAGCTTACATTTTCAGTCAAAATGGTTCTGTAATGTATTCTAGATTTTCCAGAAAAGGCTATCATTTTCAGTAGTAATCGTTAATTTCAAGGTAATAGTTGTGATGGTGCTGACGCTTTCCCTCCAGATCTAGGACGTTGAAGCATTGGTGTTTAGAAGAGTGGTTATGTAGCTTGCTTTTCTGGTCAAAATGGTTCTGTAATGTATTCTAGATTTTCCAGAACAAACTGTCGGCCTTTTAACCAAACACAACTAAATTCGTCACATACATTTTATCTTCCCACATTTGAATCACTTGTTCCAGATCTAGGACTTTGAAGCCTTGGTATTTAGAAGAGTGGTCATGTAGCTTACATTTTCAGTAAAAATGGTTCTGTAATGTATTCTAGATTTTCCAGAAAAGGCTATCATTTTCAGTAGTAATCGATAATTTCAAGGTAATAGTTGTGATGGTGCTGACGCTTTCTCTCCAGATCTAGGACTTTGAAGCCTTGGTGTTTAGAAGAGTGGTTATGTAGCTTACATTTCCAGTCAAAATGGTTCTGTAATGTATTCTAGATTTTCCAGAACAAACTGTCGGCCTTTTAACCTAACACAACTAAATACCTCACATACATTATATCCTTCCACATTTGAATCACTTGTTCCAGATCTAGGACTTTGAAGCCTTGGTATTTAGAAGTGTGGTATTGTAGCTTACATTTTCAGTCCAAATGGTTCTGTAATGTATTCTAGATTTTCCAGAAAAGGCTATCGTTTTCAGTAGTAATCGTTAATTTCAAGGTAATAGTTGTGATGGTGCTGACGCTTTCCCTCCAGATCTAGGACGTTGAAGCATTGGTGTTTAGAAGAGTGGTTATGTAGCTTGCTTTTCTAGTCAAAATGGTTCTGAAATGTATTCTAGATTTTCCAGAACAAACTGTCGGCCTTTTAACCTAACACAACTAAATACCTCACATACATTTTATCCTCCCACATTTGAATCACTTGTTCCAGATCTAGGACTTTGAAGCCTTGGTATTTAGAAGAGTGGTCATGTAGCTTACATTTTCAGTCAAAATGGTTCTGTAATGTATTCTAGATTTTCCAGAAAAGGCTATCATTTTCAGTAGTAATCGTTAATTTCAAGGTAATAGTTGTGATGGTGCTGACGCTTTCCCTCCAGATCTAGGACGTTGAAGCATTGGTGTTTAGAAGAGTGGTTATGTAGCTTGCTTTTCTAGTCAAAATGGTTCTGTAATGTATTCTAGATTTTCCAGAACAAACTGTCGGCCTTTTAACCTAACACAACTAAATACCTCACATACATTATATCCTTCCACATTTGAATCACTTGTTCCAGATCTAGGACTTTGAAGCCTTGGTATTCAGAAGTGTGGTATTGTAGCTTACATTTTCAGTCCAAATGGCTCTGTAATGTATTCTAGATTTTCCAGAAAAGGCTATCGTTTTCAGTAGTAATCGATAATTTCAAGGTAATAGTTGTGATGGTGCTGACGCTTTCCTTCCAGATCTAGGACTTTGAAGCCTTGGTGTTTAGAAGAGTGGTTATGTAGCTTACATTTCCAGTCAAAATGGTTCTGTAATGTATTCTAGATTTTCCAGAACAAACTGTCGGCCTTTTAACCTAACACAACTAAATACCTCACATACATTATATCCTTCCACATTTGAATCACTTGTTCCAGATCTAGGACTTTGAAGCCTTGGTATTTAGAAGTGTGGTATTGTAGCTTACATTTTCAGTCCAAATGGTTCTGTAATGTATTCTAGATTTTCCAGAAAAGGCTATCGTTTTCAGTAGTAATCGATAATTTCAAGGTAATAGTTGTGATGGTGCTGACGCTTTCTCTCCAGATCTAGGACGTTGAAGCCTTGTTGTTTAGAAGAGTGGTTATGTAGCTTGCTTTTCTAGTCAAAATGGTTCTGTAATGTATTCTAGATTTTCCAGAACAAACTGTCGGCCTTTTAACCTAACACAACTAAATACCTCACATACATTATATCCTTCCACATTTGAATCACTTGTTCCAGATCTAGGACTTTGAAGCCTTGGTATTTAGAAGTGTGGTATTGTAGCTTACATTTTCAGTCCAAATGGTTCTGTAATGTATTCTAGATTTTCCAGAAAAGGCTATCGTTTTCAGTAGTAATCGATAATTTCAAGGTAATAGTTGTGATGGTGCTGACGCTGTCCCTCCAGATCTAGGACGTTGAAGCCTTGTTGTTTAGAAGAGTGGTTATGTAGCTTGCCTTTCTAGTCAAAATGTTTCTGTAATGTATTCTAGATTTTCCAGAACAAACTGTCGGCCTTTTAACCAAACACAACTAAATACGTCACATACATTTTATCTTCCCACATTTGAATCACTTGTTCCAGATCTAGGACTTTGAAGCCTTGGTATTTAGAAGAGTGGTCATGTTGCTTACATTTCCAGTCCAAATGGTTCTGTAATGTATTCTAGATTTTCCAGAAAAGGCTATCGTTTTCAGTATTAATCGAAAATTTCAAGGTAATAAATAGTTGTGATGGTGCTGACGCTTTCCTTCCAGATCTAGGACTTTGAAGCCTTGGTGTTTAGAAGAGTGGTTATGTAGCTTACATTTCCAGTCAAAATGGTTCTGTAATGTATTCTAGATTTTCCAGAAAGGGCTATCGTTTTCAGTATTATCTTTTTATCATTTATCTTTGAAAACGTATATGGCAGATTTTTATTTTTTTACTGTAAAATTTTTTCAGGTATATTATGTATTATATTTCCCTGAAACATATTGTTTTACTTACATTTAATCGACTTTATTATATTATATTTTTAATTTGGTCGGGTTATAAAAGGCCGACAGTTTGTGGCCGCTAACTTCACATCGGTACAAACATAGAACTATTATGCACATATACCCATAGCCACTTTCCATAAAGTGTATTGCGTTTCGAGTCACAAGTCGTGGTATTTGTAAAAAAAATATATTTAAAAAATCTGTAGGTAATACTTTTTATCTCAAGTTGCCATATGGCTCCCGAAGCCGCATTATCGGTCCCAGAGTACCCAACGGAAGATCAATTCTTCCTTTTTTAGCTGATGCTATTAGTGAGGTTATACCTAACGAGTGGCCAGTTCTGTTGATGTATAATTAGATGGAAAAGCTTCTAAGTGTGGTTTGTCGGATTAGGTACATAAGTTTTTAATTATAAAAATCCCATTGGTACATGGCCGGGATAGAATCCGGGACAGTGTTCAAAACAGCATCACTAGCGTATTTCTACTCAAAGCAAAGGCAAAGGCAAAAGGAAATTGCTGTATCGAAAAACTATAATTAATACCATAATAAATAGGTACAAGCCTGCAACGAATGTAAGGTAATACAAAATATCTATCATGTTGAGTAATGAAGGAGAAAACCAACAAATAAACTAGTGGTGTCCTTTTGTTTTGGGAAATTTAATTGTGGTTCCGTAGAATAAAAGTTCACGGAGTTGGCCAGAGACACGAGTCGGCCACTTCTGCAAGCCTGTGCATTTGATTCTTCGTTCGTGTGTGAAGTGTCATTGGAAATTTGGTATCTAAACGCCTCACAACTCTCAAAAAAAGTTAGCGCAATGAGCAAGAGCCTGAAGATTATTAGAGTTATTTTTATAAGGAGTGCGCACGCTGCCTTACGTACCCTCCGAAGCACGAGAAGTCGACGGAATATGTAAATATATACATAGAATATTTTAGCAAGATATATAATACTAGCATCGCCCATGGATATTTTCGATGAAAACAAAATAGGGATATAGTAGTTTTAGAATAGGTTCAGTAGTTTGAGAGATTACCCACTACATCCAAACTTGCACTTTACCTCTTTATAATATTAGTATAAGGATAAGGATATTTCAGGCGTTGGACATTTTTTTTAATTTGGTCTACTTGCTCAAGAAAACTGTGTTAAAAATATAATACCAATGATAGATGTCGCACCGTTACTAACTCATTGAAACCTGTATCGCGCCATTGAAAATATTTAATAGATTGGCATATATGCAACTTTTCAGCGATGTTCGTTGGGGAGTATTCCTTTTACTCATGATCGCTGGATTGTTGTATGTAGCCATTTCTATATTGGTGACCCCGTATGAACACGCCTGTATTCCTGACCCCGCATCCTACTTCCACTTCCCACTGACCAGACCGGCGGCCCGACATGACGACAGGTCATACATCACAACAGGTGATTCAGCCGCGATGCAGTCCACCACACAGTCCATCACTGCTGACAAAGCTAAAATGGATGTTGGTTTTCATACTGTATCGACCTCTGGTCTGGGAAGGGAGTCATGTGTTACTAACTCATTGAAACCTGTATCGCGCCATTGAAAATATTTAATAGATTGGCATATATGCAACTTTTCAGCGATGTGCGTTGGGGAGTATTCCTTTTACTCATGATCGCTGGATTGTTGTATGTAGCCATTTCTATAATGTCATGTCACTTCATCTAACATGACGTTCATAATAAGTAGGGCGCCGGCTTCACATGACCCCCGAAACGCGAAAAAGAACGACAATTGAGCCTAACTATTAAACACTAGCTGTGAACAGCGGTTGCACCCGCGTTACGCCGCTTAGTGTCACCAATAACCTTGATCATACAAACGGTCACCGAGCGCTGTCCCCGAAACACCTTCGAAATTGACATATTTCGATATTAATTAAAGGAAAATGTTAATTGATTTAAATATACTTTGTTGTGTTTAAAGCACAACGTGTTATTTATTTTTAGGCATGTAAATATTTCCAAACGTCATAGCTGTTTAAGAGCAGTAGATAATTAAAGCCAAAAAACACCATTCCATTACTATTATTTTAAATATTGAAGTTTTGCTCTTACAAAAATATTTTTTTTTAGGATTTGTTGTACGAGAATTGATAATTACTACATAATATTCTCAAACATTTTAGTCCATCAGTAAACGATCAGTAGTCTGTCGAAAATGCTTATTCCAGCGGATTTAAGGACACTAATCACCTTAATGGTCTGCTCCGCTCCTATGGGTAGTAGCGTGATGTTATGTAGCCTATTTTTCAAATCCGACATTTGTTTAGTAGCGCATTCAAACAAACAAACAAACAAATAAACGAACAAACTCTGTGTTTTTTGTCTTTTTAAAAAGCCTTATGCCTACGAAACTACGTATTTTGTCTTTTCAAAGGATAAGTATCACTGATTTCGTAGTAAATTCCCATTTCCTTAGCAAATACCGTACAATTCGACATTACGATTGTGAAAAATGGTTCAATTTTTATATGTTCCTACGCAACGCTACCGATACCGGATAAATTATTATCATATCAAAGGGCCAGTAAATCACAATAATACGCAATCTTTTGTACCGATCCTGTAGGAAATTGGTGTGCTCCACTAACGTTGATACGAGGTTTTGTGGTTCAGAAACAATCACGGCCTTTATATCTTGTGACGTGGCCAGATATACTGTAGTAGGTTCTACAGGTGAAGCCAAAGCAAAAATGTAGGTAATAATAAAATGTATAAACTTTTATGAACTCACATTATATTAAAAAAATTAAAGCAATTCGTTTTCCTTTGTAAAACTATTTAGCTGATGGAAATGCATACAATATAATTATTTTGATAAATTAACAAAGAGAAACAAAATATGAAAGTTTACTGTTAAGCAATTAATGGTTCCGTAGAAAATATTATTTATTTTAATAATACCCCATCATGCCCCTCTCCTCGCCGCTCTCTACTATCTTGTGTGTGCGTGGCGTGTCTCCTATATACTTCGTTGCTTCTCCGTGTGTGTGTGTGTGTACTGCGTGTGCCTCTCTATTCGACTACAGTATAGTTGACGCGTCAATTTCGATGTTTCACATCTGCCGGACGTCCCGTGACGGCTTTTTTAACCGACTTTAAAAAAGGAAGACTTTTTATGTATGTTCCCCGATTACTTGAAGACGACTGGACCGATATGGTTTTTTTTTTGTTTGAAAGGGTATACTTCCCAGGTGGTCCCATGGTCATCAGATCAGGATCTGATGATGGGATCCTGGAGAAATCGAGAACTCTTTAAATTTTATAGGCACCCTTGAAGCTATTAGGGTATTTTTTTTTACAGTGACTTGTGCATTTGCTTTCTGAAAGCACACTTTTCAGTGCATAATTTTAAAAGGCAATTATTAATTTTAACAATTGGTTTTTAACAATGTTCCTAAAGAACTCCAAGTATCAACTGCACGCTTGCAGCACACGCTACGCTACCAGCATTTCAACGAACAATTTATATGAAGCGATTACAAATTTATTACGGACATGCTGAAAATGTGATTTCATTTCAACTGAAAAAGTGTAATTTTAATGAAATTTTTGAACATCAACAAAATGCGGATTGCGCTCTTTTAAGGGGCCAATTTAAACCAAAAATAACGAGAGGACACAAGAATTTCGCCAATTAAAAATATTTTTAGAGCTCCGTAGGGTCGTATGATAAATAATCTCACCAATAAATGCACACACACACACACTTTACTTATATATCCCCCCGCCCCTTTCCCTTGCTAAAACGACTGACGGAAGGAGGAGGCAGTCAGTCGTCCGTAAGCGCTCAATACCGCCTCAACCCTGGAACCAGCCTGTGGATGATTAACAACAAGGTAAAGGCCGTTAAAATCCCACCAGATAAGGAACTCCTAAATTAGGATTAAAGGAACTGAAGGACTGATTCTTTCAGAAGTGGATGCTAGCTTTACACTGCCCTCCGAATTAACCTTGAATATTTTATTAGCTTTTGCTATGTGGCATGTAGTACTTCCTACTTTCGCGAAATGGGACAGAAGTGTTCAACCGGAAGAAAAAAAATCAAATTCAAATATTCAAATGATTAGAAATGTTTATATAGGTACCAGGTATGGAATAAGAAGCAAGAAAGTAAGATAAATGCAGTGGAAATGCGGTCTTTACGTTGAATGTGTGATATAAAGCGTATTGACCACATCCGGAACGATGTCATCAGAAAGGAATGCGGAGTGAAAGATGATAATGATAAAAAATAGTTTACGCTGGTTTGGACACGTTGAAAGAATGAAGGATGAAAGATGGACTAAATAGGATTATATGGCTGAAGTCAATATTAAAAGTACACACAATCGCCGAGCATGTATGAAAGGTATGTTGAATATAAAAAAGCGAAAGAGGTATGTTAGGATCGTAACAAATGGCATTCGATTGTCTCTGCCTACCCCTCTTGGGATAAAAGTCGTGATGATAGATAGATAGAAATAGAAATATTTAATATTTGTTATGTTCTTTAGATGCAAGACTCGCTCTATACCTGGTCACAGATTATCTTACGTCAGGATACCGAGGGGAAGACAAATCTTCTTCATTTAGCGGACGGTATTTTCAACGCTTGCTAATTTTGCGGTGAGTAATTAATTTACTATGGGAAAAGCGTTTAGCACGGTTAACCGCATGTTTGTTGGGAGTATAGGTATCTACATTGTTATAAGTTTTTTTTATAGTAATAAACCCAACCGTCCTAAATGTCATCCCAATTCATCTATCATCACGCCCCATATCCCAAGAGGAATAGGCAGAGACAACCGAATGACATTTGCTACGATCCTGACATACCTCTTTCGCTTCTTTTATATTCATCATACTTTTGTGTGTACTTTTAACATTGTCTTCGATCAATATTTATTTTATACTAGCGGACTCGGCAGACGTTGTCCTGCCCAAACGTTGGCTTGCCTGCACTACTCCTACCCCTACCCTACCCCTACCCTACCCTACCCATACCCCTACCCCTACCCTACCCCTACCCCTACCCCTACCCTACCCCTACCCCTACCTACCCCTACCCCTACCCTACCCTACCCCTACACCTACCCCTACTCCTACCCCTACCCCTACCCCTACTCCTACCCCTACTCCTACCCCTACCCTACCCTACCCCTACCCTACCCTACCCCTACTCCTACCTATACTCCTACCCTTACTCCTAGGCAAAATTAAGTTTCGCGAAGCCGACCAAATTGAAAATCAGTACTACTAATGATCTATTAAATTACTTAAATTACATTTTGTGACTATTCAATTTTGTCGCGTTCGCGATATTATCACTTTTGTTGAGTGTCGGAACGCGACATTAGATTCTCCAACACGCACGCGAATTTTAAATTTGTGCGGTGACATTAGGAACACATCTACATTGCATAGACAACAATGAGTGGTTTTAATTTAAAATGAACTTTATTGAATAGCAATAAGGTTCAAATTGACTCTGTTATTATGGGAAAAAGAAAAGGGCTGTTTTAGGGGTTTTTCGGCAATTATTCCAATTTTTTTTTTCTTCTAAAACCACCCCTGTGTTGTAACGAACAAAACAAAAAGAATTAGCCAAATCGGTCAAGCCGTTTTCATGTTATATCGTGACATCGGAAAACGGGTTTCATTTTTATATATATAGATGATCAATAAAAGTACACCTGAGTCGTCCTCTGCCACATTTCCTTTCGATTCTGTCATATAAACAGTCTACTTTTCTTCATTTTAGTCACAACTTCATCTTTCATCTCCAAATCCATTTAGTATTTTAGCCTAAGTATCAAACAGAAACTTTCACATTTACCTCTATAATAGAAGGATATTATGTAATACCAAATTACTACTTAAGTAGCTTTCAAACTTTCGCTATTCCCATGTGTGGTCTATTCACCAGTACTGATCCAGTGGATATAATGGAGACAAACAGATAGATATTATTAAGACGAGGAACGACTCAGAATTTTTTAATCGTAAGCCACGCCCTAAACTCGTGGTTCGGGCCTATGAGTGGTTCGAGCGCATCGATCACGTTATACAAGAAAACGACGGCGCTTTGTCCGTTCTTGCTGCAGAAGTGAGAAGGGCATAATGTGTCGCTTCTCGGAATAAATGACGTAAGCGGCACATTACAAATAAATAATTTATTATAAAACTATCACATGCAGGGAAAAATCTTCTTAATCAATACTAGCTACTGAAATTACCTACAGATTCGTATAAAATTTAAACGTAAATCCCTTTAGAGTATGGTCGTACGACTAAAATGGTGTTTTTGAAGAGGTGATTTCAAAAATTTAATTTATCGAGAAAATTTTCACCAATCATGTTTTCATCCTACACAATACTAGATAAAATCCTCTAGTTTTCGATGCCCAAATTGTATGTTCATAGCATTCGTAAAATTCGGGAATTTCAGTTTAGCAATCAACCAAAATTATTCGTTCCTCCCCTTAATACTACATAATAGATTTTGATTAATCGTGCCTTTTTATATTTGAATCTTTTTGTATCGTGCATTTAAAGTTTAATGCATATTCCTCTTATTCTTCTTTTATTATGGCTTCACTAATGTTAAATGTATAAAGCCGATTAATCGGTATTTAAGGCAGTTCCCGTAGCAAAACCGTAAGAAAGGTACTTTTTAGAGGATCTCATCTCGTTAATTGTAAGGACTAAAAAATAAATAAGTATACAAAAAAAATCTTTAATATCTAAATGTCTTTTCACTTTTTATTTTATTTTATTTTTGTTTTAAATAATTATAAAACTTGTATACAAACAGGGTCAATATTTATAGTAGGTCGTCTATTACGTGCATCTACTTCATACTTTGAACTCCTTTTTATTTGCGGTTGACACCAATCAACGGACAATTTTATTCTCTAAACATTACACTTTTAATTTTTTTTATATAACCTATAATTACATTATTTAATAATAAAAATACGAAATCACATATAAATTCCAGAAAGAGGGGCGGTACCTACACTATCGCTTCTCTACTCACACTTAGCGTATTCGACATAAGCGGCTGAAGCCCCATGCTATTCATATTCTCAAGGCCGTTTGGTACAGGGAGCCCCTAAGGCGCTAGCCGTCTAAGAGCACCGACGCGCGACTGAAGCACAGACTGAAGTGGTTGCGCTCGCGCATTTGTAGGTATTTAAACATAGTAATTATTTTAAATCACGTTGTCAAGACAAACTCAGCGAATTATGCTAGACGATTTTAGTACCTTTACATTTATATAAAAAATAAGAATAAAACGTTTGTTTTGTAGCTATGAGGGTAACTTTGGGTTTTTTTATCGAGCAAAGTTAATCTGATCGTGTTATTAAAATCGATTGCATGTCCGTCAGATCCTCTATTAAGACATATATTTTTATTTTTATTTTAAAACACTGTTGTTTTCGATGAATTATAAAACTATTTAGCGCGGCCTGCCTTAAGATGATCCCGCCGACAGTGATATCCAACTATCACAGCGCGGACGGGATTAAACTGGATTCCCCATCATGTCACGGCGGGACGCGTGCGTTGGTCGCCATGACATGACGTAGAATCTTGGTGCATTTTTTTTAAAGTGAATTTAAGACATGTATTCCAAAATCATGAGTTTCGATGATATAACGTGCACCCATTTAAAAATAGAGAAACAATCCAAAAATAAATGACCACATATATATTTAAATTAATTAAAAATCTTGAAATATTACAAAACATCTATCTATCTATCATCACGCCTTTTATCCCAAGAGGGGTAGGCAGAGACTATCGAATGCCATTACGATCCTGACACACCTCTTTCGCTTCTTTTTAAGAGGCTACCTTCATATTAAATCATATTTTTCAAATCGTTTTGAGTGAAACCTAAAGCTCTTAGAAATATAGAAAAAATTACATGTTATAATTAATCATATTTAATAATAATCTGTTAATCATAAAACATGTTTTAAGAAACTTTGCTCGATAGAAAAAAATTGCAAAGTAGCCTCTGAAAATAGTCTCCTTTCCAAATTTCTCAGTAGTACATGAAGTATTGTTTATTAAATTAAGTAGAAATTTGTATCATCTATTACTAAAGTAAGATGTTAATTTAGATTTTCAATAAAGCTACTCCTTTAATTTAAATAAATTATTTTTGATTTGTCACTTAGGACGTTTGTTCCAAGCACCTTCCGTGCGCCTCTTCTCTTTTATTTCTATTCAATGCGACAGAGAGAGATTCAGCGGAGAGACCAATCGATCACGTAGCGCTAGGGTAGCGCTAGAGTATAGTATGCAGCTAGGCCACGCCCCTCAAACTATGATTTTATTTGAATGTATCGTCTTAACGACTTCAAAAAAAAGACGTTACTCAATTCGACCGTATTATTATTATTCTTATGTGTGTTCGCGGATAACTTCGTCGTTTATGAACCGATTTTGATGATTTTTTTTAATCGACAGATAATTCTTCCGGATTGGTCCCATTTTTATGTCATAAAAATTGGTTCATTAGTTTTTCAGTAATTTTGAAAAAACTGACTTTTAAGTCAATTATCAGTATGTACCGATTTTGACAACTTATTTTTTTAAGGATATAATAATTTCTCGACATTATCTCACAGACATATAACGAAAATCGGTTCAGTAGTTTTTCAGAAATTCAGTAATTTGTCTCTGTTTACGGCTGAAAATTATGTATCAGAGAAAAGCCTTAGCAACGATTGCTATTGACACGAAGTTGTCAATTTTTGTATCGACGGTGGTCTAACGGCTAAAGGTATGGTATGATATGGTGCAGCTCAGGATGCAATGGTTCAAATCCCATCCACAGCGGTTTTTATTTTTTATTTTTCCATTAATTTTTTTTTTTTGCGTTATTATTTGTCTCTCAGGGCAGCAAAATCACTTAAAAGGGAAAAATAAATTAACTTTTGAAAAAAAGTGTACCGCCTTCAAAATTTGCACTGAAAAGTAAGAAATAATAAATATTTCGTCGTAGAATTTGAAGACGGTTGGTGCCGGCGAACGTTCGCTGGTTGGTGCCAAATTAAAAACAACGTACTTCCCAAATTCACTAATCTAGACAATTCATTAGGAACTTACGATCATCAGTACAAACATATATAATATTGAACAGATATTTATCTTCTTAGATGTTTACTTAATTTTGTATCCTAATTTGGCACCAACCGTCTTCAAATTCTACGACGAAATATTTATTATTTCTTACTTTTCAGTGCAAATTTTGAAGGCGGTACACTTTTTTTTAAAAGTTAATTTATATATTCATCATAACTTTCATACATGCTCGGCGATTGTGTGTACTTTTAATATTGTCGTCGATCATAATTTTTTTATCAAAATTTGTTCAATAAAAGTATCATCCTTCATTCTTTCAACGTGTCCAAACCAGCGTAAACTACTTTTCTTCATTTTAGTCACAACATCATATTTCCCTCCGCATTCTTCCGCATTATTATTATTACAAAACCGCGAATTATACATAGTATTTCAAGAAACGATGCACTCTTTGTTAGACAGTAAATGTGGCTGACGACTTGAGCCGAGTATACCCGATTCAGCGTCACCGACCGACCCGAATGTGACGGTTCAGTTTCGTTCACTTCAATAACATGACGAACATATAAACAATTGTTATAACGAACGATCCGCCATCCGTTTTCAAATCGTTGTATTTGTGGTTGATTTCGATGGCCGGAACGACCTGTCACGCACACACGGATGTTAGACACTTTGTTTAATCTTGTATGTCTGTGTGAGTGAGTGATCTAAATCGTATGATTTACGTTGCTGATGTGTTCAATCTAGATGATACGGCTGGCCGGACCGAAAATTTTCGGTGAGATACCGCACCTTTATTGTGCCATTCGACAACTATCGAATTTTAGAGCCAAATACAGCCACAACCCATCAATAATAAAATGGTAGGTATAGAATAAGTAGGTCCCTAAACGCACATTTCAAACTAATAGTGGATGCACTAAAAGCCTCCGTCAGCGCGCAGTCATTGTGTTTCTGACAAGTAGTTTGTCAATGTCGTTGTGACACGTGACATGTCACCGACACGCTAACCCGAGATATTACGTATTTTAGTTGCCGTCTCTATCTATTATCTATCATCACGCCCTTTATCCCAAGAGGAGTAGGCAGGGACAATCGAGTGCCACCTCTTTCGCTTCTTTTATATTCTGTGTATCTGTACTAATATTATAAAGATATAATGTAATATGACATTAAATTTAATTTATAATGTACTAAAAGAAAGTAATTTAATTGTGATTATTTAAGATTTGACATGATTGATTAATTGTATAATTGGTCTCTTTTGTAAAAATTTTCGTGCCAACTATGCTGGTGAAAAAGGTTTATATTACTGTAAACAACTTTTCTGCAAATAAAGATTTATTATTATAAGAGAAAGATTCAGTTTGTTTGTAGAAATTAAACTCGATATCTACTGCACCGATCTGAAAAAATATTTCACTGTTACAAATCAACTTTATTCCAGAATGATTGGATAAATTTAATTTAAAAATAACAACGTTTGTGGCTAAAATAAAAGCAAATGGCTTTGACAGTCATGATGACTGCCGACAGAAGTGAAAACTTAAAACTATGAATAATTGGAAGCCATGCAATGCAGTACCTACAAGAATTCCTGCTCGGACATTCTCGGGCCGGGCAATCTATGGTCTTGTGCCGAAAAGATGTCGCGAATACATAAGATTTCGCCCTACTAAAAATCCCTCAACGCCTAATGAAGTTCACTTTCAAAAATATTATTATTTCCACGGACGAAACCGGAATGAAAATCTAGTCTATAATTATAAAATCTGCCCATCGCATCTTTCTAGGATCTGTCCCGTTTTTAGGATCTCCTAGGATCACTCATGTGTCTGTCTCATCTGTCTGTCCGTCTGCCACAGCTTGTCATGGGAGTTAGCACAGATTTTGACAGCGACACTTTCGTTTCGGTCGAATGGCCTTGAACAGGCCAAAACGTTCATGTCCAACAAGGACCGGCCAGAGATAGCCCGGACCGGGCATGCCCTGCACAAGAATGTGCGGGCAAATTCCGTGTACTTGTCTTTGTCCGGCCAAGCAAATTGCTCGGCATTCTTGTGCAGGGCATGCCCGGTCCGGGCTATCTCTGGCCGGTCCTTGTTGGACATGAACGTTTTGGCCTGTTCAAGGCCATTCGACCGAAACGAAAGTGTCGCTGTCAAAATGTATGCTAACTCGGCTGGTCCTGGATGAAATAAGAGGTTCTTCCTCGTAGACAAATTATTTTGTCAAACTGATTTGACCAAAAGGAATTGTTCTTCCTTGTGGTTAAATTGTTAGCTTAGGTTAGGTTAGGTTAGTTATCTATCTAAGAAGTTTGACTTACAGGTTTTTTTTTTCATGTAGGTCAAATCAGTTTGACAAAATAATTTGACTACGAAGAAGAACTGGAAATAAGTATAAATTTAGGGGTAATTTTTTTTTCAATTATGTGACATATCAAATGAAAGGGCTCGTTATAAAGAATATAAAGTTTTTTTTTATATTCGTTCCCGTTACCCTTATCTCCGAAACTATTTAGTCTAAAATTAAAAAAAAAAAAGGAATTTATTGTTTAATTAATTATTGTTTATGGAAAATCCTGTCTTAAAATTCTAACCGAGAAAATGGCACGGAATCCTCAGCGCACGAGTCGTTGGCCAATTATTGCAGGCATCACCTCAATTCCGCCATACTTTCAGAACTAAGTATGAATTTTAAAGCAACTGAAATACGTAATAAACGTAAACACCGCATACCATCCATACGAAAAGCGGGTCCTACTCAAATGGGTTAAGGCGTTTGTTTGCAAACAATTTATGATAGTTCCCCCTGCTCGCGACTTCGCACGACACTCCTTAACATCAATAACAATGAAATATGGTATTATAGTTGACCATATTTTTTCACAATACAGATTTCTTTCTTTTTAAATAATCCACCCATGTCACTGTAATTTCAATATATCTAAGTGAAATAGCTGTTACTTTTTCAATTGGGTTTATTGAATAGGAAATATGGGGTTTAAACTTTGCCCCCGTTTTCTCTTTCATAATCTATCACTATTATTAGGAAAGAGAAAACAGGGGCAAAATAATCCTTTATTTTACCACCGATATTTCCTATTCAATAAAACCAATTGAAAAAATTACGGCGATTTCACTTAGGTATATTGGTACAGGCATATTAATTGAAGCTATAAGGGCGACCTAGAAAAAAAACCCAAAGCTAATTTTTGTGGAAAATCGTTCCTTAGGACCATATAAGTATATCCTTAAAAGTCTTGACTCCTAAAGTGCCGGCGTCCCCTCCCCCGCCCCTCAAATATGTCACGGTTAGCAGTTTTTTTAATTTTTCACAAAAAGAGTAGGAGTTAGGTGAAAACAGTCAAAGAGTAAATAATCCTTATTCATTTTTTTTTTATTTTTTTTTTTTTTTTTTATTAAATTACCTATCAAACGGCATCAGTTTCATACCAATTGGAATATATATGTATGGATATTAGTTTTTGAGATATGCTTGCCAGCATTAAAAAAAAAAAAACAAATTTCTACAAATTTCTTGATTTTCTGAAAAAACTGTTAGACTATTCATAAAACCTTATGACTAAACATTATTCCTCCCACAATTGCCACAATTGTCTACAATACAAGACCCTTTTTCTTAAATTTCCCAATTTTTTTGTTTAATATTGGCAAGCATATCTCAAAAACTAAAATTCCAATTAGTATGAAACTGGTGTCGTTTGATATGTATTTTAATAAGGATTATTTAGCTCTTTGACAGTTTCCACCTAACTCTTACTGTTTTACAGAAAAACATTTTTAAAAAAAGTGCACCGACTTCAAAAATTTGCACTGAAAAGTAAGAAATAATAAATATTTCGTCGTAGAATTTGAAGACGGTTGGTGCCAAATTAGGATACAAAACTAAGTAAATATCTAAGAAGATAAAGATCTGTTCAATATTATCTATGTTTGTATGTACCTACTGATGATCGTAGGTTCCTAATGAATTGTCTAGATTAGTGAATTTGGGAACTAAGTTGTTTCTAATTTGGCACCAACCGTCTTCAAATTCTACTACGAAATATTTATTATTTCTTACTTTTCAGTGCAAATTTTTGAAGTCGGTGCACTTTTTTTTAAAATGTTTATTTTACCCTTTTAAGTGATTTTGCTGCCTTGAGAGACAAATAATAACGCAACTAAAAAAATATTGATGGAAAATAAAAAAATAAATACCCCTGTGGATGTGATTTGAACCTTGTAATGTGCTTGTGCATCCTATGCACCCCAATACATTTAACCGCTAGACCGTCGTCACGAAAATTGACAACTTCGTGTCAATAGCAACCGTTGCTAAGGCTTTTTCTGATACATAATTTCAGCCGTAAACAGAAATTAATTACTGAATTTCTGAAAAACTACTGAACCGATTTTCGTCATATGTCTGTGAGATAATGTCGAGAAATTATTATGTCTTGAAAAAAATAAGTTGTCAAAAACGGTACATATTTTATCGAGATATCAAGAAAAATGTACTTATAAAGTCAGTTTTTTCAAAATTTCTGAAAAACTAATGAACCAATTTTTATGAGATAAAAATGGGAACAATCCGGAAGAAATATCTGTCGATTAAAAAAGAAACCATCAAAATCGGTTCACAATTGGCGGAGTTAACGATGTACATACATACATAAAAAAAAAAAAAATAATACGGTCCGAATTGAGAACCTTCTCCTTCTTTTTTTGGAAGTCGGTTAAAAATTAAAAAACTGCAAGCGTAACAGACAGACAGAATTACATTCGCATTTATGATATTAGTATATAGTATGGATTACGTGACAAATTGTCGGTGACGTTAAAAAATATTATCATTTCCAAATATGGGGTGGCAGAAAAAAATATGATGTTGAAGAGAATATTTTCATTGCGTCTTCCATATATAGACTGCCTATTCGTCAATGTCAGACATTTGTCACGGATAGAGAGAAATACTTAGGTATAAGTGTTATGTATCTAAAAATGGGTCAAGATCCAGAGGGTTCCGTGGAATATTTTTATCTATCTATCTATTAACTATTTATCATCACGCCTTTTATCCCAAGAGAAGTAGGCAGAGACAATCGAATACCATTTGCTACGGTCCGAACATTTCCTTTCACTTCAGCCATTTAAACCTTTTTAGTCAATCTTTCATCCTTCATTCTTTCAACGTGTCCAAACCAGCGTAAACTACTTTTCTTCATTTTAGTCACAACCTCTAATTCTTTCTAATTCTTCTCTAATGACATCGTTCTGGATCGTTGTGGTTCCCAAAACACTAGGTTACCCGTGGCGTGGATGAGTCTTGTACCTAAATTTTTCATGAACTTTCATTTCGACAGACCATGGACTCATTGTTTTAACTGCAAGCGCCGAAAATACGTAGGTAGTATTTGAATATTTTTAGAGCTATTTTTTATTTTATATTAAAAAAAATATTGTAAAATTAATCCTAACTAATATTATAAATGCAAAAGCGACGTGTTTGTTTGTCCTGTATGTCAAAAAGGATCAACGGATTAACGTGATTTTTTGCACAGATATAATTGGAGACAGTAGAGTGACATGGCTACATTTTATTCCATTATTACAATCCAATTTTTTGTCATGTTTAAATAAAACCACGGTGAACATTATTTTTGACGGGACCTTAAAACCCGATCAAGTATGTGACGAATAGGTTAAGTAATATTTTTTAAGCTAAAAATTGCTGTACGGTGGATGTTTTTGCGACCGTATTTCGGCAGTATCACGGAATTAGCAATAGGGAAGTTGACAGGGTAAACAAAATATTATTCTATTTAGTCCGACATTTAGATTATCAAAAAATATTGGACACGTATTTTTTCTTTTGTCAATCAAACAAAAAATTACAGAGATAAAGCCCGTCAAAGTTTGGGAGTGGGGGCCGGTGACGTCACGCGGAATTTTAGCGGGCTATATTTTCATAATTTTTTGTTTAATTGACAAAAGAAAAAATACGTGTCCAATATTTTCCAATAATCTAACTGGCGGACTTATTAGAATTTTCTAGTCATCATGCATCAAAACGCAACTAAACTCACAACCAGCGCTAGCCTTCCTACCGAACAACTAAGGAATTAAATGACATTGACATTTTGATTCACACTACAAAATTAAATGCAACTAGAATACAACTGGGAGTCCACGTCATGTCATGGCGACCGACATTGTGATAGTTGTGATTAATAAAATGTGAGTAGGTATACCTACTTATAATTAATAAATTATAAGATTTGTATTGTACACCTGTATAAGTACCACATAGAGGACACAATCTTATTAGGTATGTAACACCATTATTATGTAAAAATGTTAATTAAATCTGAATGATAATATAATAATAATCCCCACTGCTGAGACTCTCGACCCTGGCTTGCCTTAATTGGTTGTCCAGGGTGGAGTCGTTAGAGTATAATATTATGTATTATGCTCGGGGGTGGAAGTGTCTAAAGGCGTAATAACGGGGAAGCTATATGTGAAACCGGTGTCACACCTCTCGACACCCCCAGCCGCTTACACCAATGTTGCCTGTCTTACTGCCGGCAGAAATGCTTAAAAATGGTGGTTGTTTTAGAAGGCCCATTTAGTAAACGGCGAGTCACCACCTGCCAATTTTACGTTTCATGAGATGAATGATACCGGCAGGTGACCGAAGTCTCTACTAATAAACTTGGTAAACCAATCCATTTAACACCTCAAAACAATAGCCCGATTTTGATTTAATTTTGTCTCAGCAATAGTCCAGGCACCTGACGGGGCCTGTCTGTGAGCACATTGTATTTGATGCATTCAGAGATAGGTCCCGACTGGTGCTAGTCACAACACTTTAAATTAGACACTCTAAAGTTCCTCTACGTGTTGGACCTATGTCCCCATGCAAGCCTTACAAAGGACCGGGTATTATGCCTGTGAATTAAGAGAGAGAGATAAATAATAATAGACATATTACAATCGGCGGGCTTAGATACCGATTATTCAGGCTATAATACTTGACATTGGTAAATCATCGATTAACATTGGTGGAGCCACATTTAAAGAAGAATACATCTGAATTATTTGTTTGCAATTTACCACCGGTTGCTATAGCGGTTGCGACTGGTTGTTAGTTGCTTAGCCGATAACCTTGTAGAGTTAATTCCTATATAATTAGAAATTTCTGCAATACCTGCTTGACGTGTGCAGCGACAGATTTGCCACCTTCAATATGGGTAACACACAATATGTGGACACTGTATCCAATGAATCTGGCTATGTTATTAAAAGCAGCAATATATATTTAGTCTTGCGATAGATACGTTTAATGAGCGGAAGCAAAGTTTCTTACTTCGAAACTATGCTTTCAGTTAATTCATTACAACTTAATTATGTATTTAGTTTAATCCTCTGAGGTTAGATATTTAATATAACAAACTAAAGACCCCGCCCCTGGCTTCGCACATAACTACTTATCTATTAGAGATAGATATATGCTGCCGCGGACTTTTTTGTGGATAATTTTATTCTACACAATTCTTTTCTACATCATTTTGTTATATCTTTGATGGATTAGACAGCATACGCTATGAAAACTTTTGCTCAACTCCTAAAAATATAGGTCCATTTTTAATACTCGTATACCTTCTCGGTGAATCAACCTATCTAATATTGAAAACCGCAACAAAATCAGTTTAGTAGTTTTTGAGTGAGGACTTAGTTCGTAATTTCTTGGCAAAACCTAAGTAGTTAAATTGATCCCAGGGTGGTCAATGTTCAATATGGACAACTGGCAAAACGTGGACAATGTTACTGGTGTCTCTATCCACACCGCAAGATATAAAGCTCATAAAGGTGTAATTTTTCTTCCATTTTTAGTCAATTCCGTTTTAGCATTGACCTATTTCATAATGTCAATAGTTTTAATAAATTTAACAAATTACAAATAAGCTGTGATATAAAATATATTATAAAGGAGCATGATATTTGTAAGTACTATTTAAGTTGTACTGTGTTTAGATCATATCATATCCTGGAAATCATTACTTATGTAATTCATTTTTATTTTCCAGCATGCTCCTTTTCCTATACCTACTCCTTTTTCTCCTTATTACTCCTTTTTCTTCTAATCGTATTATTGTCCTAAATCTAGCATCCTTTAATTAAAGCTTTCCTGATGTAAATATCATTAAATCTAATTTAAACTTGAAATAAAACAATATGGTGTAATATATTAATTTATTATTATTGTGGCTAGTTTCCGAAATCCTTATAACTCCCATAAGGAGGAAAGAGCTAGGCGACAAAGGTAGCCAGGTTAGAAAATAGGAGCCGGTGCAGCAAAATAAATATTTAAATTTCAACAGAGTCGAGTCAGTCACTTGAAAAATTGTGAAAGTTGCAAACGTAAATTAGAAGATTCTGGATTATACCATTGACTCACTAATTACTAGGTTTTACAAGGGTACTTTAGATTTCAAGCTTGGAGATGGAAAAATGTAGATCTGAAATTTTATTTTACCTCTCCAGCACGAAAAGGGTGGTTTTGGTGCTTAAAAACTTGCAGCAAAATCGGTTTTTGCTACGAGATCACTTTTACTCACGTTGATTAAAAGTGATTTGAATTTCAAACACCACCTTTTGGAATTAGATAAAATAAACTAGGCGATATGGTTAGTTCAGAAACTCAACACTGTTATTTTTAATATTGCAGTAATTTTACTTTCAAGTTTTAATATTGTTATTTTTTATGTTTTATGAGGGTTTTTTAACTATAATAAACATACATATTGTTAAATATTGTCTTAATAGTTCATTTATTTATATAAACACAGGGAACCCCATGAGTGGCTCTCTATTCATGAATATGTAGGATACATACTCATAAGTAGAAAACCTTCTCGACATCACTGTCCTGCGGTAAAGTGCCAAGAAGGCTAGCAGCGTTTCCTCGTATTGCTCAAGGTATGCTCCAGCCCTCTTCTCACCTGAAATTTCGATTAGACGAGATGATAGTTCCTTATATAATTTCTTTGATCCGAGGCCCCACGGACGCATGGTTTCAACCCCAAACGGTGCAAATAAGTAATCTTGTGCAAGGTTTGCGTACTTACGCCGCTGTAGCTGCTGCACCAGCATTAATAGACGTAGCCTGGACGTGAGAAGCCGCCAATGTATCGACACAGGTAGTGTCCCACACCAACACGTCCCACACCAAGTGTCATACCGTCGGGCCTTTTTCCATCATCACCTGCCATACCAGGCGGCTCTAATATAGCTGGCACGTGGACAGTGGCAAGGGCCCTACGGATGACATCATTAAGACTGGCGTGGCGTGGTATTCTACCAGCACTTTTCGTACATGATAGTCCGTGATGTCCCAGAGAATCGACATTTTGACCGCAGCGACATTGATAGGGTTCATTAATTTTGATACCGAGTCGTAAGCACACAGAAAGACGAAAAGTAATGTTATCTACTTGAGTAGGTACCAATTTTAGAATTTGGAATAATTGTTTTTCTTGCCTATAACTTATAACACTATTCTCGCTGGTAGAGATGAATTTTTTTATGTCTCGTGCCTTTAAACCTCTCACTGTTAGACTATTAGTCAATTCAGGACTACTTTGCTAGTTCGTGATTTAAAGTCAGCACTCGCAGCAAAAATTACTTTTCTCACTTGTTGAACAAATAACAATTTAAGTTTACCGTTTGCATGTCTCTTATAATATTGGGCATAATCTTGTGGAATTGCGTTAAGAGTTTTTGTGAAAAGAGCAAAGACAGATGATGATGATGATGGTGATGATGATGATAGTCATAGAGATGATGAAGGGATCTTTACGTAGAATGTGTGAAAGCGTATTGACCGCATCCGGAACGATATCATTAGAGAAGAATGCGTGAAAGATGATGTTGTGACTAAAATGAAGAAAAGTAGTTGACGCTGGTTTGGACACGTTGAAAGAATGAAGGATGAAAGATTGACTAAAAAGGTTTACATGGTTGAAGTGAAC
This sequence comes from Nemapogon koenigi, assembly GCA_963924495.1. Classification (NCBI taxonomy): domain Eukaryota; kingdom Metazoa; phylum Arthropoda; class Insecta; order Lepidoptera; family Tineidae; genus Nemapogon; species Nemapogon koenigi. The sequence continues at coordinate 4,776,163 of OZ004657.1, read as the reverse complement.
GGAAATGCTGGCAGAGAACGACCTAGTTTTATTGAACATATATAAAAAATTTATCGATGGAAACATTAAAAGTATATAAATAGATTGATAGATGAAGTGATGTCACTCCCCGGTCCTTCTTACTTTTTTCTATGCTTAATAATCTAGATGATTCGTTGCTCTGTTTTGAAGTAAATATTTATATTAAATTTAAAAAAAGGAGTGCATGCATAGTCTAATACTTAGAGCGATGACTTGAAAGTTGTCCCGGGTTCCCAAAAATAAATTTTAAAATAAAAATTTTTCTTTTAATTATGAACTTTACTCGACCCCTCGTCCTTCGGAGGGCACTACTGTGTTCGCACTTCTACTTCTTATTTTATAATGGCTGATTTGCCATTGTCAAGTATTATGGACGTCACAGTAACAATAGCTAATAAATCGGTAGCTAGGATGTTCCCGCCGACTGTGATATGTCTTATTAATCAACGTCATTATTAATATAATCTCCTTTCAAAAATAACAGATATTTACGTCTATATGGACAACTGGCTAAAAGTGGACACTGTTACTGATGTATCTGGCCACAGTTTGTTTGTTCAATTTTGTACTTTTATTATTTACCCTGTAAAACATAGGTAATTAATGAGCGAGCTATTTAAAGTTGTACTATCTCATTAACTTCTTACCTTGTTCAGCAATATTGTAAATTAAAAAGCTGCCTGAATTGTTAGTTTTCATAATATGTTCACAGTTGCGGACTTGTGTGGCTACAGCGATAGGGTGACCAAGTTTGTTAAGAAATAATTAAAATAAAATAAAACGCCTACTAATTTTGAAAAGCAATGTTATAATATTCAATCTTCTATGCATTGCATCAGGCGCTTCCACATAATCATTGTAAAGAGGTAAAATGTGTTTGTTTGCTTGTAATCTCTGATTCTAAAACTATTTCTTTGTAAAGGCTATTTTTTCTTGATTTCGTAACGAAATTGACTTTTAGTATTTTTTGGTAGGTACTTAATTTATTATTTTTATTCAGATTTATATCATAAATTATTTTTTAATTCAGTATTAGCTTTCCGCCACGGCTTCATCCGCATGGAGCCCATATTAAATTTCATACATTATTATGGTCTTGAGGTCATAAAATCCTATACGAAAAAGCACTTTCACTTTCTCTCGATATTTCCAAATTTCCTGGAAAACTTTCCAATTTTTTTCCCTAAAAACCTTATTCAGATTATTATGAACATTAAAAAACAGCATATTTAGTAGATTTAACTGACGTCTTTTAATTTTATGTCATTTATATTTTCTTCAAATCGTTTTAAAAGTGACAAAGTGCCTCATTATTTTTTAACACCTATTATTATTCCATACTAAACAGAACGATTTTTTCTTTTTTTTTTTCTTTCGTTGTTCACGGGTTGCCTTAAAGCTCCCGAAACCGTGTTGCGGTTCCAGGATACTCAGCAGAAGACCAAGCAATTCTCCCTCGTTTAGCCGATGGTATTTGTGAGGATATACCTAACGATTTCTGTAGGTATATTTAGATGGAAAATCCTCTAAAGTGTGGTTTGTCGGATTATGTACATAAGTTTTTAATTAAAAAACCCATTGGTACATGGCCGGGATCCAGAATTGAACCCATCGTCTGCCTTATTAATACTAGACGTCTTAACCAATCGGTCACTGATGCACTTAATGTTTATTCTTAAAAAAAATACCTATTTTTCTAGAATTTTTTACGAATCCTGGCCACCCTAATTGCAGAGCCCGTTATATCCCCAAGAGTCTGAGTGGTGTTGACTGTTAATTGCTAGCGCATGTAAATTCCTACTACGCGTATTGCCACTGGGATGTTTCATGTGATACTGCGGATTACTACGTGTGACTGTGTGACTATGTTAGTAGAGAATTATGTTTTTAATGCTAGAGTTGTAGGCAGCGATTAAGTAGTTCATAAATAAACAGGTGTCTCCCTGTGATTTAAAAAAACGCATACCTAATTACCTAAATAGTATACACATATGATTAATCTATCTACCTATTTATCTATCATCACGCCTTTCATCCCAAGAGAGGTAGGCAGAGAAAATCGAATGTCGTTTGTTACGATCCTGACATACCTCTTCCGCTTCTTTTATATTCATTATACCTTTGATACATGCTTTCTATCTAGGTATCTATCTATCTATCATCACGCCTTTCATCCCAAGAGGGGTAGGAGAGACAATCGAATGCCATTTGTTACGATCCTGACATATCTCTTTTATATTCATCATACCTTTCATACATGCTCGGCGATTGTGTGTACTTTTAATATTTCCATCGATCAACATATTTTTTATATGTTTAATAAAAGTATATCTAGGTCGTCCTCTGCCAGCATTTCCTTTCACTTCAGCCATATAAACCTTTTTAGTCAATCTTTCATCCTTCATTCTTTCAACGTGTCCAAACCAGCGTAAACTACTTTTCTTCATTTTAGTCACAACATCATCTTTTACACCGCATTCTTCTCTAATGTCATCGTTCCGGATGCGGTCAATACGTTTTATATCACACATTCTACGTAAAGACCACATTTCCACTGCATTTATTTTACTTTCATGCTTTTTATTCCATACCCAAGTCTCGCTTCCATAAGTAAGTGATGGAACTAAAACAGCATTATGTATGTTCATTTTACTTTTAGTTATAAGTTGTGTATTTCTGCATACATTGTTTAGTCCACTAAATACTTTGCTTCCCGCTTTTACTCTCCTTTCAATATTTATATTCAATATATTCAATATTCGATACATGCTCAGCGATAATATTTCCATCGATCAATACATTTTTTTATTTTCAATAAAATGACACCTAGTTCGTCCTCTGCCACCATTTCCTTTCACTTCAGCCATATAAACCTTTTTAGCCAATCTTTCATCCTTCATTATTTCAATGTAGATAAGAATGCAGGCAAAAAGTGAGGTGTACCTACCTACATAATTATGGCTATTTTATAAGAGGCTTCGCACGGGTACAAATTGGTTTACAATAATTTGAATATCTATGCCAACTACTTTTCTATTAGAGGTAGATATATGCTACCGCAAACTTTTTTATATATCAGTTTATTTTACACAATTCTTTCCTACATCAACATACGCCATGAAAACTCGCTTTTCACATTACTTCTTTATACTGTTAAGACGCTGGATAGAGCCAACGACCTTGAGAGATGGCACCGCCCCCACGCGGGTACACATACACACCAATCGACGTGGCTGCCACTAATAATATAGCATCAGGCTGCAGCCGGTACTGTCGGTACACGAGCACTTACGCACACACGCGTGCAGTGCGTACATAAAATCTCGAAAATGAGAATAAAGGAACTTGCTGAAAATTTTATTAAAAAATAGAACAGTATTACGATAGTATATTGCTAGATAAAAATCTGTCAAAAGATCAGAATCATTGCATGCATTTTAGTACTGTTTCTAGACAGTAAAATATTTTTTTAGAGGTACATTCGTGATTTTTTTCTTTCGAATCAATATAGTTGTATTATGTTTTGAACACAGTATCTTAATAACGCATAACCTCAAGAATATCATATATTTTTTTTGATTATGGTCACTGCAGTGGATCATGTACTTTTACGCATCATAAAACTCGCATTTAGCTCTATACATCCTCTTAATGCTTAGCTCCTAAACCTTCAGTATTTTTTTCGTGAAAAGGCCACAAACAGACAGACGCGGCGGGGGACTTGTATATACAGAGATATTAAAAAAAAAGAGTATTGATTTCAAAAATGATGCACTGAAAAGTGTGCTTTCTGAATGCAAATGCACAAGTCACTAAAAAAAATAACCAAATCGCTTCAAGTGTGCCTATAAAATTTCATCAGACCCAGAATCCCATCATCAGATCCTGACCTGATAACCATATGGGACCACCTGGAAAGTATACCCTTTCAAACAAAAAAAAAATCCAAATCGGTCCATCAGACGTCTTCAAGTAATCGGGGAACATACATACATAAAAAAAAAGATTCCGATGAATTGAGAACCTCCTTTTTTTTGAAGTCGGTTAATAATACGGGCAGCCTACTTATAAATAAAACTTAGTTTTTAATGAAGCCGCATCTGAAGTTACACTGAAAATTTTAAAGAAATTCATTCATCCAGACCGAGGCATTTTATATTCTTTTTACTTACTAAAACATTTTATCTCGGCGCTTCTTTTCGTATTTACAAGTTTACGGTCAGTGATCTGGAATCACAAATTTTATTTCAAGAAGCTACAACTCAGGAATAAATGAAATATCTAGGTAACACTGTTTCGGGAGCTGTGAAAAAAGAAAAAAGAAAAAAAATTGAATACCTACATAAATACACATAACTACTTATATATTAGAGACTAGCATTCCGCCCCCGGCTTCGCCCGTGAATATTTACGAACAAAATAAAATATACCCTATACCTACCCCTACCCCTATAAGGATTAATAGCAAGGTACACATAAAGAGCCTTTTCTAGCGGCGGCTTTTTAATTAAATTTTTAAAATAAAAGAACACTTATAGTGACTTAACTATAATAGTTAGACATATGCTATCGCGACACTTTTTGTAGATAATGATGTGTTCTGCAAAGTCGTAGTACATTATTTTGTTCTATCATCAATAGTTTTCGCAGCGCACGCGATGTAAGGAATTTCTTAGGTCATTTTTTTACACCTTGGGTTACATTATTGGAGTTTTAGTAAGGATCCCTAATATTTTTTGAAAATAGAATATAGCCTATGCCACTCAGGGTGAATGTAGCTTTCCAATGGTGAAAGAATGTTTGATATCGGCACAGTAGTTTTTGAGTTTATTCATTACAAACATACACACAAAAATACAAATCTTTCCTCTTTATAATATTACTATTATATATAGTATAGTATAGATAGATATATGCTACCGCGGGCTTTTTCGTAGATCATAATATTCTACACAATTCTTTCCTACATCATTTTGTTATATCTCTGACGGATTAGACAGCATTCGCCATGAAAACTAGGCGGGGTAAATTTTTCCCCGACTTGATTCACTTATACCTACTGTTAATGCTCAGCTCCTAAACATGATAGGTCCATGTTTATTACTCGTAAACCTTCCCGGTGATGATCTGTCTAATAGTGAAATGCGCAACAAAATGCGTTCAGTAGTTTTGCGTGAAAAGGACTCAGACAGGGCTCCGGCGTCGGTCTTTCCTCCTTTCTACAACCTGGGGTCATTCAAGCGGAGCGTGAAAAAGCATCTCTACGGGCATAGTGGGCGCGACTGGCTGACTGTATTATGATCTGAATCAGGCGGTGGCAAGGTCACATGTCGTCTTCTCTATAAAAAAAAGGAGTAGGTATATAAGTATACAAAAATCCAATAGAACAAACCATTTTCAGTTTTTGAAATTCTAATTTTCCGGGAAACTTTTCCCAAAAACCTTATTCATACTATTACGAACAATTTAAAAAAATCCAAATCGGTTCATCCGTTCTCAACTGATGCGCTTACCAACGATCAGCATTTAATTTATATTTATTTATGGAAAGAAAGGATGAAAGATTGACTGAAAAGGTTTATATGGCTGAAGTAAAAGGTAATGCTGGCAGAGGACGACCTAGATGTACTTTTATATGAACATATAAAAAATATTGATCGATGGAAATATTAAAACTATGAAAGGTATGATGAATATAAAAGAAGCGAAAGAGGTATGTCAGGATCGTAAAAAATGGCATTCGATTGTCTCTGCCTACCCCTTTGAATAGGTATGTAGGTACATGCTTACGAATTTAATATACTGTTTACCCCAATTGTAAACTTAACAGCTGTGAGTAAATGTATATTAGTTTCCTCTTCTTGTGAAAACCTCACGCATCGTTGTCACTTCCAATCAAAGTTTTGTGACAAAAATAGATACTTCCTTTGTCAACATTTTGATTTATAGTAGGACCGCTATTATGTTATATAGAACCATTTTTTTTATCTATCTATCTATCATCACGCCGTTTATTCCAAGAGGGGTAGGCAGAGACAATCGAATGCCATTTGTCACGATCCTGACATACCTCTTTCGCTTCTTTTATATTCATCATACCTTTCATACATGCTCGGCGATATTGTCTTTAATCAAAAGTACACCTAGGTCGTCCTCTGCCAGCATTTCCTCTCACTTCAGCCATATAAACCTTTTTAGTCAATATTTCATCCTTCATTCTTTCAACGTGTCCAATCCAGCGTAATCTACTTTTCTTCATTTTAGTCACAACTTCATCTTTCACTCCGCATTCTTATATCTTGCTGTAATATACATGATATACATTTATATAAACATTATTGCATAAACCCTTTCAAAACTATATTTACCCTGCGAGAAAACAGTAAAGAATTTTTCACACTCTGAAATCGAAACGGAAGTTCTAACTAATATTGTAACCTCTTGAATATGATAGCTAAATTGAAGCTATTTTTTAGGATTCCGTACAAGACAAATACCATTATAGAATCAATTTTATAGTTTTTTTATAACACACCTTTACGGCGTTTATATCGCGGTGTGGCCAGAGACACAAGTAGCAGTGTCCACTTGTCCATATTGAAGTGGGAGTCCATGAATGGAAGGGACAAACAAGATTTCATTACAGTTACGCAGAGACATAGCCTCTCACAGCGTCTTCTATCGACTGTATTATGGGGAGTGTTCAGAAGAACTCCATGGCCTCGTCCCTCCATCCCCTTTTCGCACCCGCATTGCTCGCACAGGATTCAGTTTTCCATCCTCACACCGTCGACACGTTCTGCATACGAACGAAAAAATGCAGTGGCTCGTTCCTGTGTCGTACTGCCAAAAAGTGGAATGAACTTCCGGCGTCGGTCTTTCCTCCTTTCTACAACCTGAGGTCCTTCAAGCGAAGCGTGAAAAAGCATCTCTACGGGCCGGCATGGTGGGCGCGACTGGCGGTCTGTATGTTCTGCCAGTCGCGCGCATTCATGGACCAGCCACCTATGCTTAATAATCAGGCGGTGGCATGGTCACATGTCGTCTTCTCTATTAAAAAAAAATCCAATGTTTATAACAGTCTGTCTGTCTGTGCCATTTTCACGGAAAACTACTGAACATATTTTATTGTGGTTTAGACTTTTAGATAGATTAATTCAGGATTTCAGGAGGAAGATATAAGAGCATTAAATATGGCCATATAACAATTATTTGAGCTAAACCTAGAAATCGCTGGATTTAGTACACATGCTCTAATGAAACCTGAATAGCTTGGAAACTGCTGGTCCGATTTTCATCAAGCATACCTACGTATATGCCCTGAAGTGATGCTTATGTAATGTAAAAACCGCATCAAAATCGGTCCAGGCGTTTTGGAGAAAAATGGTAACAGACATACAAAGACAAATAACAAAAGATAAGATAGAAAGATAACAAAATATAATCTATCATCACGCCTTTCATCCCAAGAGAGATAGGCAGAGACAATCGAATGTCATTTGTTACGATCCTGACATACCTCTTTCGCTCCTTTTATATTCATTTTCTAATTTGATTAAAATTTAGATTGTTTGAAAGATAGGTAAATTCATACAAAAATTGCCTTCCTAAACGAAAACCTGTATCAGCGCCATGGGTTTAACCCTCATTCAACCGTTGCGGAGCCGACAGCCATTTTTTTTTATTTGTACCTACATATTATTTTGTAGGTATTCATATCCACTGATGCGGAATATGGAACATTCGAGATCATATAACTTTGTGTGATTTATGTAGTTCACGAAACTTGAAAGTTACTTCAATAGATATAGTTATTTGATCTATAGAGAAACCTAGTTTGGATATTGTGGAATACAAGGAGTTGATAGGGCATTGGTTAGTGATTTCAAACCGGAGGTCCCGGGCTCCCAGGTGATTCGAGTTAAGGCGTCTCTAATACATTTTCTCTAGAAAGCCAATAAATAAGGCAATAACAATAATATGTTTATTTTTTTGCGCTCATGAAGAAAAATCTAACTTAGTAAAGTAAGTTGAAACCTCGCGATTTCTTGAACTTATTGATAATTCAAAATAATAATTATTTTATGATTTTTGACAGGCGTTATAAATTGGTCATAAATCATAAAATTATTTTTATTTTCACCATATTTCCTATTCAATAAAACCCATTGAAAAAATAACAGCTATTTCACTTAGATATATTGAATAAGTTTTTTTTATATTTCTTAAGTTAATATATTTATTTCTAAAATTTAATAATATTAAAATATTAAATAAAAAATAAATTATTAAAATAATTTCTCTCTATCTACCCGATGTCTACCCATTAAATACAGGCTGTGTGAAGTTGGCAACCCCGAATTCGATTTTTCAGTTTTTTTTTCATCAGGTTCGTTTGTCCACCGTTAGTCCACGTTTGTCCACCAAAAATTTTTTTTTGTCCACCTCTCAAAAAAAAGTTATTCAAAAAATTAAAATTGGGGGTGGAAGTTGGCACCCCCAAATGCGAAATTCTAATTTTTTTTCATGCCGTTCGTTTATCCATCGTTAGTCCACGTTTGTCCACCAAAAATTTTTTTTTGTCCACCCTTAAAAAAAAGTTATTTAAAAAAAACTAAAAATGAGGTGGAAGTTGGCACCCCCAAATGCGAATTTTCAACTTTTTTTCAACAGGTTCGTTTGTACATCGTTAGTCCACAATTGTCCACCAAAAATTTTTTTTTGTCCACCCTTCAAAAAAAAGTTATTCAAATAAACATTTTTTATGAAAAAAACGATAGAAACTGAATTTCCGGGTACGTTCAAACTACACTAAAGGTTTGAAAATCAAGTTTATAAAGTGGGCAAACGATCCAACCTCTCAGAGAAGAGAATCCACCCCTAGGAAGCTAGAGATCCCCCGTCAAAGTGAAAATACTTAGATATATACTGAATTAACTCGCGCATAACTACGTCTCTAAGGGTGGACAAACGAAAATATGTGGTGGACAAATGAGTTTCTGAAGTGGACAAACAGACCTACCCCTCAGAGAAGCAAATCCACCCCTAGGAAGTTGGAGATCCCACGACAAAGTTAAAATCCTTAGATACATACTTATATCACGCATAACTATATCTCTAAGGGTGGACAAACGACAATATGTGGTGGATAAACGAGTTTCCCAGGTGGACAAACAAACCAAAACCTCAAAGAAGCAATTTCACCCCTAGGAAGCTAGAGATCCTCCGTCAAAGTTAAAATCGTTAGCTATATAATTAACTCACGTATAGCTATATCTCTAAGGGTGGACAAACGACAATATATGGTGGACAAATGAGCTTCTGAGGTGGACAAACAGACCTATCCCTCAGAGAAGCTAATCCATCCCTAGGAAACTAGAAATCCTGCGTCAAAGTTAAAATACTTAGATATATACTTAATTAATTCACGCATAACTATACCTCTGAGGGTGGACAAACGACAGTATGTGGTGGACAAATAAGTTTCCGAGGTGAACAAACAGACATACCCCTCATAGAAGCAAATTCACCCCTAGGAAGCTAGAGATCCCCTGTCAAAGTGAAAATCCTTAGATATATACTTAATTAACTCACGTATAACTATATCTCTAAGGGTGGACAAACGACAGTATGTGGTGGACAAATAAGTTTTCGAGGTGTACAAACAGACCTACCCCTCAGATAAGCAAATCCACCCCTAGGAAGTTGGAGATCCCATGACAAAGTTAAAATCATCACATATATACTTATCTCACGCATAACTATATCTCTAAGGGTGGAAAAATGAAAACATGTGGTGGACAAACGAGTTTCTGAAGTGGACAAACAAACCTACCCCTCAGAAAAGCAAATCCACCCCTAGGAAGCTAGATATCCTCCGTCAAAGTTAAATTCAGGGCTTTTTTCTTTAAAAATGTTTATTTGAATAACTTTTTTTTGAAGGGTGGACAAAAAAAAATTTTTGGTGGACAAACGTGGACTAACGATATACAAACGAACCTGATGAAAAAAACTTGAAAAATCGCATTTGGGGGTGCCAACTTCCACCTCAATTTTAGTTTTTTTGGGAGGGTGGACAAAAAAAATTTTAGCTGGACAAACGTGGACTAACGATGGATAAACAAACGTGATGAAAAAAAATGGAAATTCGCATTTGGGGGTGCCAACTTCCACCCCAATTTTATTTTTTTGAATAACTTTTTTTTGAGAGGTAGACAAAAAAAAATTTTTGGTGGACAAACGTGGATAACGATGGACAAACGAACCTGATGAAAAAAAACTGAAAAATCGAATTTGGGGGTGCCAACTTCACAGAGCCTTAAATACAGGCGTAAAGATGTACAATGTACATATAATAAATAATGTGGAAAATAATTCTCATATAATACTTGTACAACTGTACAAAGCGTCTGAAAAGTTTACAGAATTTTAATTAACATGTTTAATTTTAATTTTTACTTCGCGCATTAACTTCGTAAATATTTTCTCTAATTAATGAATGATTGATGATCTTTTATAATAATATATTTAATGTGCCTTACATTTATGTTTACGCCTGTTTCCCACAAGAATGAGCAAATACTTTAGCCACTTCATCTTTGATTGACTGGCTGAATGATTATGACATCTGTGTGATAAATTTTTAATTCTACACCTAAAAATGACAAACTACTCTTCCTCATTTAGCCGATTTTTTAGGCTAAATAAAGAGTGGCCAGTTCTTTTTGAGTTGTTGTGAGATGGTCAGGCTTTTGGTACATACATGTTGTAGATTAAGATTTTTGAATCGAATCTTCTTAACCATGCGTCAACATGGGGAGTCAACACAGAAAAACCGACTGTCACGTGACGGAAGTGACCATACCACTCTTAGTTACCATTACTCTCAGTTCAGTAAGAGTCGTTGGATAATTTAATACAGTAAAATCAATGAAGCGTCGTTTTATTTTGAAGTGAAAAGTTGAGCGATTTTTGGTAGGGGAACATCTTATGGGTTCACGACACGCTGTCCGCACAAAGGCCGGCCATGGATTGCCCAACCTGAGAATGTGCGGGCAGGAATTCTTGTACTGGCTTCCAATTGTTGGGTCGGGCATTTTTGACTGCGCATTTCTGGCCGTCCGAGATTTTTTTTAAGTGAAAAATATACTTATAAATTAAGAACCACTGTTATTCATTATAGTTTTAAGTTTGCGTAAGATAATTTTTGCCCCCACTTTTGGAAATTCAAACTTTTTTTATTGTTCTAGGTGTGTACTACATTGTATGTGTACAAAATTACCGCGGGAAAATAAAAAAATATTTTTTACCGCAGCACTTGGAAACTACAAGTGCTTTTTGTTGTGTTTAATAGTTATATATTATTCCAAAATATTACATTTCAAATTCAAACGAATTTCAAAAAGTGGGAGGCTAACTTCGGTTTAACTTTTGTCGGCAATCCTGACTTTTTTTTTATCTTTTGTGTTCGCGTAAAGATGAGGCACATCTCTAGTGTAGATATGTATATAAGATATTTTGTCTGTCTGTGGTACATTAGCCGCGAGTCAAGGACCCTAAACAGAGCACATCTTGACACCCTCAACAACTAGACATGTCTGAGTGTGTTTTCAGAAAATAGACTAAAGGTATTCATTGGTGTTTGCGACAAAATTATACTACAGTAGCTTTAGCTGCAACCAAGTTTCCAATTTTACCCAAATTTGATCAGTCGTTATGATGTGATTTAAAAACAACCTATGTATATTTCAGCCCCGGCTTTGCCCGTGTAAAGATTCGAAATACAAAAAATTACGTTACTTGTTACTGTTCTGCTCCATTGGATCGTAGCTTGATCGGACTAGTAGTTCCTGATATGAGCGCATTTAAACATACAGCTTTCAGCTTTATAATATTATTAAAGATTTTTTGTGGTGTGGGATGCGCAAAATAAAATAAAATTGATCAGTTCAATAAAAAAATACATAATTGATTAAGTTTGGCAATATGAATAAAATATACATATACCTACACATAACAATATAAAAACCAAAATCTAATCTAAACTTTAAAAATAACGAAATAAACCAGGTCCGCCTGGAATAGTGGCAAGAATACTGGCTGCATTTCTCCGCTGAATCGCGATGCTGATTATATATCTTTAATCAATTTAAATACCCAATTAATAAGAGACTGTTATTAATATTTCATCATGTCCACTGTTTAGGCCTGCGAAAGGGCGGTTTAGACGAAGTTCTATCAAGCCTTTTGGCTGCACATAAAAAATTGCCTATCTGCATGACGCTACATTAATTGTGTCTTTTTATGTATGACGGTTCTTTCTAACCCCATACATACCATAAGACTTTTCACGTGATAAATGACGCATATTCCAATATATACCTTAAATGACAAGTTAGTTGCACGTAGTACATTCTCCACTTCAGTCGACCGTCGACATGTACCACGATGTGGATTAGAAACAACTCCACTTTTTTCTACGTTTCAAAAGCAACGAAATCCTTTTCCACTTGCCAAGTTTCTTTGAAACACAGTCGTGTGTGTATTCGATTTATTGAAGAGGCATGTGTTTACTGTGCTAATGAACCGATTTCGCCAATGTCCAGTGAAAAAAATTACATAAAAAATTGTAATCGCATTATTTGAGAACAGCTGGACCGATTTGGCAAATTTTTAATTAATGTTCGCAATAGTCTGAATAAGATTTTTAAGGATTTTTTTTTTAAAGTAGCCCGGAAAATGGAAAAATTTGGAAAAAACTGAAAGTATTTTTTTCTATGGGATTTTAGTATGAAAAAATAGGATATGAGCATAATTATGTGTAATTTTTTTAAACTTTGAGTAATTCACTTTTGTTTTCCTAATCTATTCCACTTTTTATAGTATTCAAGAAGAAATGAATAATACCTACATTGTGATACAAGTGTGCTATGTTGGTCATTACGTACGAGGCGCTATAAGAAAGCTGAGTATATAATGACCAATGCACACGCGTTTCATACGACGTTTTTCAACACACTTGCGAGGAAAAAACAAACTTCACAATTAGTGAAAGTACAATTCTCAAATGTTTTATTTTTTCTCGCGTCGCGCTAGATAAAGCACGGGTAACTTCGCCAAACAGCCAACAAAGTCGTGGTTAAAAAATAAAAACTGTATTATGCGGTTAAATTAAGATTGCTCTGTGGACACACATACAATTTGCAATCTTGTACGAATTTGACTTCATTGGGTTATATTATAACTCTTGTGCTGTAAAGTAAACATTATGGGTCTAAAAGTGAGGTAATAAGACTCACGTTACGAGCAAGTGTGTTAAAATAACATTTTTTCAATACAAACATGTCGGAAACAGTGGTAACATACAACTTTCGCAATTAGGGCCCGAAGCGCCCCTAGTTGTCGCTCCATAGACTCGTTATGGTCTGAAAGTACCGCTACTGTGTTCAAATACACCTGCAACCATCTCCTGGGAACACCTACCATGAAATATGATGTTAAATGTGTAAATATGAGATTTGTAGGCGATATTACCGTTAGTAGCTGTTAAGTAGCGTGTAGCAAAATATTATGTAATTTACTAATCCTATTAATATTATAATTGCGAAAGTCTGAATATTTGTTGCTGAACGACTGAACGGATTGTGATGAATCTTTTTTTTTTATTCTTCACGGGTTGCCGGGAACCAGGGTACCCAGTGGAAAACAAAGTCTACCTCATTTAGCCAATGATTTTTTGAGGATATACCTAACGAGTGGCCAGCTTTGTTGAGGTATGTAGATGGAAAAGCCTCTTTCTACGGTTTGTCGGATAATGTACATAGATTTTTTATTATAAAAACCCATTCGTCGGATGTAGGAATCGAACCCGCGACTTCTGTGATGAATCTAGGAGGATAAATAGTTTATGACATATCTGGAGATATGGAAGACCTGATGATGGACTCTAGAGGTCCAACTAAACTTTACGTAGAATGTGTGCTATAAAGCGTATTGACCGCATCCGGAACGATGTCATTAGAGAAGAATGCGGTATAAAAGATGATGTTGTGACTAAAATGAAGTAAAGTAGTTTACGCTGATTTGGACACGTTGAAAGAATGAATGATGAAAGATTGACTAAAAAGGTTTATATGGCTGAAGTGAAAGGAAATGCTGGCAGAGGGCGACCTAGATGTATTTTTATTGAACATATAAAAAATATGTTGATCGATGGAAATATTAAAAGTGCACACAATCGCCGAGCATGTATGAAAGGTATGATGAATATAAAAGAAGCGAAAGAGATATGTCAGGATCGTAACAAATGGTATTCGATTGTCTCTGCCTACCCCTCTTAGGATGAAAGGCGTGATGATAGATATATGGTCTTTCAACTATCTTCAAATTCAATTCAAATTCAAATTCAAATAATGTTTATTGATGTAGAATCCATGGATTGCTTATCAACGTCAAACCAAAATAAATAAAATAAAGTTACATTTAGGTAGGTATAACAATTTAGTCCCAAGCTTTACCATCCTTCAAATAATCATCTATATGGTAATATGCTTTGGACATAAGTTTACTTTTAATAAATAATTTAAATTTCTTAACAGACAAATCTTGTACATGGGTTGGAAGTTTGTTATAAAATTTCACACAACAACATTTAAATGAACCTCCAACCTTATGGAGCCTAGCAGAGAGCGGTGCAAGCTTATGTTTACTTCTTGTATTTACATTATGCCTATCACTATTTCTTTTAAATGTAGAAATATTTTTACGGACATACATTAAATTTTCAAATATATACTGACCATACACAGTCATTATATTAATACTTTTAAATTTTTCCCTTAGTGACTCTCGTGGACCCATTTTGTATATAGCACGAATAGCCCTTTTTTGTAAAATAAAAATACTATTTACATCCGCGGCATTACCCCACACAAGAATTCCATATGACATAACGCTGTGGAAGTAGCTAAAATAAACCAATCTAGCCGTGTCCATATCAGTCAGCTGTCGAATCTTTTCTACTGCAAAAGTAGCAGAGCTAAGTTTATTTGAAAATTCCATTTCCACGCAAATAAAATGACGGGCTCCGGCTTCGCACGGGTACAATATGGGTTTACAACAATTTGAATACCTACATAAATACGCTTATAACTAACTTGTCTATTAGAGATCTGGTGACTTTTTTGTAGATCATTTTATTCTACCAATTCTTTTCTACATCATTTTGTGATATCTCTGATGCACTGGCGATGAAAGGTGACTAACTTTATCCCCGAGTTGATTCACTTATACTATTAATATTCAACTCCTAAACATGACGTTTAAGGGGAAGTTGGTCATCAAATTGCAATTTTTAATCAATTTTTTCAGAAAATCTGATCTATTTACGAAACTTAAAAAAATACATTTTGATTTTAAGGATATGACAAATATTGTTATTGTTTTGAAAATATGATTGGAAACATTTTACTCGTTAGAAAAAAATCCTAACTACACCTCTGAAAACTTTATTTATCAAATTTTATGGCTATAATATAGATGGTATCATTACAAAAATTAACATGAATATTTTTTTTGTAATTATCTATCCTTTCATTGTAAAATTATTTCTATGTTGTATAAGATTTTTTTTTAATTGCGTTTTAAACCAATATTATCGCTGACGTTGAATCGCTTACTGTTTCTATCCTGCTCGCGTGCGCGCGTTTCTAGATAAATGCGTTCTGCTCTTTCATCACTCATTTTCCCATCGACCACTTCCCCTTAATACTGGTAAACCTTCCTGTTGAATCAACCTATCTAATAGTTAAAACCGCAACAAAATCCGTTCAGCATTTTTTGAACGGTTGAGCAGATTTTGATGAAACTTGGAGGATAAAATAGTTATATCTATACTAATATTATAAAGAGAAAAGATTTGTATTTTTGTATGTTTGTTACGAATAAACTCTAAAACTACTGGACGGATTTTGATCATTCTTTCACCATTGGAATGCTACATTATCCCTGAGTAACATAGGCTATATACCATCACGGTATGACGACGGGAACGGGGTGGGCAGAGGTGAACATGACAAAAGCTATGTATGAAGTGTATGTTTGCCAACATTCTGAAGTAGTCACGTACGAAGTCGTGGGAAACAGCTAGTATAGTATAGTCTGGAGACATTGCAGACCTGATGATAGACCTAGAGCTCTACCGAAAGTAATAACGGTTAGGTGGACTTCTAGGGTCCAAAGTCTAGGTCTTCCAAGTCACCAGGTTCTCCACTTTTTGGTAATTGCCAGTATCAATGAAGAAAGTCAGAAGAAAGTCAACTTTGAGTCCATATAATATATTATCCCACTAATATTATAAACGCGAAAGTTTGTATGGATGTATGTTTGTTACTAAATCATGCCAGAACGGCTAAACGGATCTGGATGAAATTTGGCACATAGATAGATTATAATCTGGAATAGCACATAGGTTATTTTTTATCCCGGAAATATTTATGGTTTCCGTGGGATGGATTTGTTTTTGTTTTTCACGGGATCGACATGATTTTTTGCATAGTGGTAGTTTAGGGGTCAGAAAGAGGGCGGGGGAGGGCAAATTACAGCCTCGGGATTATTTGTTTTTGGATCTATTTCCACGCGTGTGTTTTTAAATAATTTCTACATACTTTCGTCAAGTGGAAAAGGATACCGGCGATAATTAAGTCGTATGCCTTATAACCACATATGCCTTTGTCTTAAGATGGCAGCCTCACAGACTCCGTTAAGATTTTCACTACGAAGGTGTTGAGACGAGAGGAAATCTCATAAAGCTTGTGAACAAATAAAATTTGTCACACTTGTCTTTTGCTAACTGTTTTCCTTACATCTATCTGTCATCGTCTGTCTGTTTGTCTTTGTCGCTTTCAAGGCTAAACCACTGAACCAATTTTGCTGAAATTTGATACGGAGAAAGCCATTGCACGAAATCCTTCCCGGACATTCTCGGGTAGAGCAATGCATGGTATTGTGCCGAACACAGATAAGATAAGATTAGGCAATATATAAAGTAGCCCACGCACTGGTCCGGTATCTCAGCTAAAATTTTCGGTCCGACCGCCGTATGATCGAGATTGAACACAGGCCACACATTAACGATACGATCTAGATCACATGCAATTCACTCTGGCGGAACGTTCGTTACAAGAAATAGACGAGTCTGTGGTCAATTTCGGCGACACGTACGGCGGCGCGTCGGCGATTGGACGAATAGAAAAAATACGGTCCCAATTCAGAACAACGTCCTACTTTTTTTTTTTGAAGTCGGTTAAAAAATTATTTCTAAAACACTTTTCGTTTTGTAAGTTACTAAAGAAACAACCTAACATAGCTAAAGTTGATCTTTAAAGTTGAACTTAGTTTTAATAACTTTAATGAAAATTAAACAAGGCATTAACTGCAAGAAAGCGTTTAAGGTAGAAACCGAGCACTACTTTGGAAACTTTGACGGTTTAGCGACGCGTGAAAAGTCAACTTCTAGCCTAGAACATAATGTAGGTACTAAGCGTGCTGTATAATTCGCCGAATGATAAACAATATTTCGAAAAATCGTTCATTAAAATTCAATCCACATTTCGGAGTCTTTTCAGGACAAACAGACAGATAATGATGTTATATTATCAGGATCATGGAGAGTGTAAATAACACACAGGAACTGGTACAACTTAATATATTAATATAATAAAGAATTACATTTCATGTCGGCCATTCTACCTGAACATCATCATCGTCATCTCGTCCGCGAGCAAAAGGGCCTTGTGGGAGATGTGGACGGATTCATACACACGATAAATGTCCTGCACTATTGTCAATACAAGGTGCGTCATGCTGTGGACCGCCATGATTGACCACGACTATTCTGTCTTCGCTGTCCGCCCGTCCGTCTGTCACAGGGCTGTATCTTTTGAACCGTAATTGATAGACACTTGAAATTTTCACAGAGTATAAATCACTATAGGCGCTATAACGTCAAATAATAAAAATAAAATAACGTTAAAAATTAAAGGGTGTGTTCATACAAGAAACGTGTTTAATTATGCGTTTTTTGTTCGATCTTAATAATGGCAATACAGTTAGTAGTACATTAAGTACCAAAATTACAACAAATAATAAAAACCAGTCATGTGTGAGTAGGACTCGCGCTAATTTGTTTCAGCGACATACAGGGGCGTCAAACTTGGTCTGACCTTAGTGCCAGTTTTTCAGAATCATTTGTTATATTATCAGGATCATGTCCTGCAATGGGAAAGCAGTGTGGAAAATGTTACAAAATGAACCATTTTTCGAACGTGTGTAGACAGAAGTCGGTGAAGATGATTGAAGAGGAAGAAGTAGTAGCCAATGAGCAAAACAGTTAGATAAATGATGAACATTTGTTTTTAGGATCTATATTCTGTGTTAATGATATTGGTAATATTAGTAGTACTAGCGATCAGTCATGGAACACAGAACTTTTTATTAATAATAAGAATGTCAATTTTCTACTTGACACGGGGGCAGACACCAATATTCTATCGATAAATGCTTTTAATAAATTGAATGTTCAGGTAGAATGGCCGACATGAAATGTAATTCTTTATTATATTAATATATTAAGTTGTACCAGTTCCTGTGTGTTATTTACACTCTCCATGATCCTGATAATATAACAAATGATTCTGAAAAACTGGCACTAAGGTCAGACCAAGTTTGACGCCCCTGTATGTCGCTGAAACAAATTAGCGCGAGTCCTACTCACACATGACTGGTTTTTATTATTTGTTGTTATTTTGGTACTTAATGTACTACTAACTGTATTGCCATTGTTAAGATCGAACAAAAAACGCATAATTAAACACGTTTCTTGTATGAACACACCCTTTAATTTTTAACGTTATTTTATTTTTATTATTTGACGTTATAGCGCCTATAGTGATTTATACTCTGTGAAAATTTCAAGTGTCTATCAATTACGGTTCAAAAGATACAGCCCTGTGACAGACGGACGGGCGGACAGCGAAGACAGAATAGTCGTGGTCAATCATGGCGGTCCACAGCATGACGCACCTTGTATTGACAATAGTGCAGTGTTTCCCTTGCCTTCTGCGCCAGACATTTTGAGACTATTTAGGTCTTCAGGCTCGTTCCAACCAGTTTCCTAGCTAGGTGTATGGTTATACCGCCATTGCTCGGTCGCCAGAGCCTCGTTTGTTGTCTAGCAGAGAGTACCAAGCGTGCAGGTGAGAATGGCTACATCGGCGTCGGATATATCTTATTCCGTTCACCTTACCCTTTGGGAACGGAACCATAAAAAAGGTAGTTATCGAGCATGTGTAGCATAATAAACCAAACACAATTTCGAGTTTTTAAATGTCGGAGGAAGTGGTGAAGGACACTTCATTATGCCGGCAGACATGAACTTGTTCGCGTGCGAACTTCATTTACATGCGTTATACTCAAATCAAGTACCGCCTTGCCAAGAAATGAGCGATAGATATATTATACATATACTTTCCGCCCGTGGATATATTCGAGCAATATAACATATAGCCTTTGTCACTCAGGGATATCGTAGCTTTCTATCAGTGAAGGAATTTTTAGAATCGGTTCAGTAGTTTTTGAGTTTATTCATTACAAACATACATACAAAAAAACAAATTTTACCTCTTTATAATATTACTAGCATTCCGCCCCCGGCTTCGCCCGTGGATATTTACGAACAAAATAAAATATACCCTATACCTAAGCCCTACCCCTACCCCTACCCCTACCCTCTACCACTACCACTACCTCTATATCATCAATAGTTTTCGCAGCGCAGCCGATGTAAGGAATTTCTTAGGTAATTTTTTTACATTATTGGAGTTTTAGTAAGGATCCCTAACTTTTTTGAAAATAGAATATAGCCTATGTCACTCAGGGTGAATGTAACTTTCCAATGGTGAAAGAATTTTTGAAATGGGCACAGTAGTTTTTGAGTTTATTCATTACAAACATACACACACACACAAATACAAATCTTTCCTCTTTATAATATTAGTATAGCTCCAATACATAGATACAGCTAGGCGGTATACAATCCCAACAAATAGCTTTATATTGGTAAAATAATTTTCAAAATCGGTTCAGTAGATCCAGAGATAACCCCCTACAACCTCACAAACTTTCCTCTTTATAATATTAGTATAGATATGGCGACTTCGTTCGCATCCTACATCTCCTGATCCCGATAACCACACTTTTTTTTAAACAAAAAGCAGATTCTAAGTCTAAGTACCCAATATGATTGCTGAAAGTTTCATGAAAATCCATTCAGCCGTTTCCAGCCAATTCTGGTCAAACATTGCCACCCTTCACGAGTTGCCTTGCAGATCCCCAAACCGTGTTATCGATCCCAGAGTACCCAGCGGAAGACCAAGTCTCCCTCCTAACGAGTGGCCAGTTCTGTTGAGGTATATTTCGATGGGAAAGCCATATACCAATGGGTTTTTTATAATTACAAACTTATGTACATAATCCGACAAACCACACTTAGAGGCTTTTCCATCTAAATATACAAATGTATTACAATCCTGACAAACCTCTCTCGCTTCTTTTATATTCATCATACCTTTCATACATGCTCGGCGATTGTGTGTACTTTCGATCAATACATTTTTTGTACACCTAGGTCGTCTTCTGCCAGCATTTGTTTTCACTTCAGCCATATAAACCTTTTTAGTCAATCTTTCATCCTTCATTATTTGTAATAATTATTTTTGGAGTAATGACGATATTAAGATCACAAGATCAAATGTTCATTTTGTATTTTTAATACCGAAGTCTACGTCATGTCATAACGACCAACGCACGCGTCTCGTCGTGACATGATGGAGCATCCAGTTTAATCCAGTTCGCGCTGTGATAGTTGTGATTAGTCAGTGATTAATAGGATATATCACGGTCGGCGGGAACATCTTAGATACCGATTAAGAGGATCGTGTAGCTCAGCGTACGCAGCGAAATAGGTATTTAGAAAATCATATTCTGTCTCAATCGCACTCTTCCCCCGGGCATCAGTGCGACAGAGAGCACTGCAGCTCGTGGGTGTTCGTAGGTATGTTTTTCGTTGAAAATTGCGTTTTGGGCGAAAACGATTTACACCTACTAAACTATAACGAAACCTTATAATTTTGGTGTCAAACGTTTTAGCAGATTATAATCTACGTACGTACGTTTTGCTTTTTTTGAAATTTTGCTTTGTTTCTCAAATACAGACGGTTTATTACCAGCAAGTTATGAACCAAAAAAACCGAGATTTTAGGGGCTTATAACTTTTGACCTATTACGAATTTTGAAAAAAAGAAAAAATACGTACGTAGTTTTTCATTATAACAGTAACATATTACAAAATCGTTAAAATTAATTAATATTTAGGGGTAGTAAAACGTTTTCTCCGTTTGTATGGACATGGACGCGGTACACTACACTCTTAAGATATTGTTACTGTGACGTCTATAATACTTGACATTGGCAGAATAATCAAAACCCTGATGGAGCCATTATAAAAAAATAGAATAGAATAGAATACCGAAGTTAATTTTCAAGTGGTGCATGAGATTTGTAATTTTTTTTAGAAATGGTTAGTAAGTAATGTCGGAACAACTGGAAAAAACACCTCTAGTAATTAAAAGTGCTTTCTTTTAGAAAAATCTCACGCATCTAGCATATACCTACCTGTTTTATAAACCTAGACAAACCTTTGTGAAAACGATTGTAGTTGTCGAACAATACCGGATATGAGAGGTGCTTGGAAGTAAGTAGGGACACACACAAGCCCGCTGAAAATCCTGTAAAGAAATCACTTTTATACAAGAAGCCACTGTTCTAGTAGGTACCGATAATAAATGGATTTTCATGAAAGTTTCAGTTATCATAAAGGGTACATAAATAAAAACTGGTCAAGTGCGTTTCGGGCCACGCATAGAGAGGGGTTCATAGCTAGAGCTCGTTGCAATTTGGAATATGTACTTAGTATTTTAATTTTTATTTTATAAAGTTTATTTGACTCGGTGCTCGTTATAATTTTTATTGAAAGTATTTACTAAGGGCAGTATTTCAGAGTTTTTTGAGATTTTTGCAGTATTATTTACAATGTTACGGGGGAGGGGGGGCTTAATGTCCTGTAAACAAAACTTAATATCAAAAACAATAATTTCAAAAGACCTTTTTAATTTTATTTTTTTTATCTCAACTTACATAAAAAGAAGGTACCTACATGAAAAAAATTATATACCTACCTATAAAATTTATCTACGTCAAAATTGAAAACTTACCACGTTCAGTTCAAAACTAGAATTAATTGAAATACTGGGACGGACTTTATTACGGAACCCTAAAAAAGGTATTGCTAGGATCAGAGGAACAGTGATATTAAAAAATCACGTGCAAAGCCGGGGCAAAAGTTAGTAGCAAATAAAAGAATGTATCTGCGTTGATATTCTAACAGAAATTGTACAAATTCAGCTAAAAATCTTGTTTTTCCCAAAATATCTTTAAAATGTACCTACATCACACATTAATATATAATGAGATTCTTGAAATATTCATGGAGTGGGGGCAGTCGAGTTTAACGAATCGAAAATACAACAATTGTGAAAAGACCGTAGTCTTCGCATTTTGTAAGAAAATGTTATACTTCAGAACAGATAATACGCTGGAAAGACTGTTGTTCGATTTCGATCGATCTGTTCGAAAAAAGTACCCGATGTCCTTCCCTAAAGTAGGCCACACATAGGCACCGAAAATTTCCCATTGTTCGTTACAAGAATTGGACGAGTCTGTGGTCGGTTTCGGTGGACCGTACCAATTTTCTTTAAGAGTATGTATTTAAGTCGAAATCCTCCTCCTTCTAAAAATAACAGATATTTACGTCTGTTAAAGAAGTAAGACGTATATTAAGTGCAGCAACAGGCTTGCCACCTGTTCCGTTCAAAATGGGCAACTGGCAAAAAGTTAATAGTCACACCAAAAGGTATAAGGGCCGTAAAGATATTGTGTGATGAGATAGTACTTTCAGTAAAGGTTGATCAAGAGTAAATCTACGATTACTATAAAACATTACTATCAAATCAAGATCAAGTCTTCCTCTTTTAGCCGATGGTATTTGTGAGGCTATATCTAAGGCCAGTTCTGTTGAGTACATGGCCGGGATCAAACCGTGGTCCGCCTAGTTAATATCTGACGTTATAACCACTATGTGAATTATGACAATCAATTGGCCATGCTAACTTTTTGAACATGAACGAAGATCTCGAAACCGTTTCGAGATATAAGCTTTCAGTACAATTTCTATTTATCAGATTTTAAATTAAGTCTATACTTTTTAAGATATTCAATAACAAACAATAACCTTAATTTGACCGATGTATGACGTCATCATAAGCAGTATGAAAAAATAATACCTTTGCCTACAAAAAAGGGTAATCGTCAATCTTTGAATGACATCTTTATAAATTTATATTTTACGTGTAATTATTTTCTTAGTTATTAGGACATGACGGGATGAAACACTATTTACTTGCCATTGTAAAAAACTATTCAATTTAAATAATTATAAACACGAGTATAATAAACAAGAGTAATTTTTAGGTTAGTCGACTTAGACTGACGTTTGCTTGACGTTAATTTGATTGACTATCACTTTTTATGTGTAGTGGCCAAGATTATAATCCTGTTCCAAAATCTTGTGACGTCACGTTTACTTTTCACGGGTAAAATTTGTAAAGTATATTAAAAATAGACGCAATAGATAAAAAACAATAATATCGAAATTTGTTTCTTAAAATGGGCTATATTTTCAAAATAAATTATAAAAAAAAGTATATTATAAATATGTAGCATGGCCAATTCTCTCTAATTCAATTTGCTTTCAAAAACAGGGTATAAATAAATATATATATTAAATTTATAATCGATACAAATCTATTAAATGAAATTGTGAAGGGTTTTTTAAAATTGCAACCAATATTTAAGTTGAACATGTTTAAATATTTGTCTGAATGTTTGTCTAAACGGATTTTGAAGTAAATTTCCTGTGCTGTTCACGCACATTTTAGGGCCTAGGTACTTAATTTGACTTTAAAAAAATTTCTAATCTTATTATCTGTTCTGAGTGTAAAACAAAATCGCTCGGATGCCTACCATCGTTTATTTTTCCGATAATAGTCCGTTCAACACACTGAGAGAATTGAACGTCACTTCTTTCAATCCTAATATTTCTCTGACTATTTTTAACCCCCTTAAGCCCTTGTACACCCCCTCCCTTACCAAGAGAAGTAACTTAGAAATAAAAAATATAAATTAAAAAAACCGTTGCTGTTGATTTTGTCTACGGGTTAGAAAGAGAAAGAGATAATGTCCCATAGAGACAAAGCAGGACAAAAAGACAGGTTCCTGTGACGCTACTTTTTCACTAGGCCGCACATGCTCGCACGGCTAAAAGAGACAAAATAATGTAGGTATATGCATGCATTAGCTTGAAATGCAAGGTTTATTGTCGGGGGTGTTTTATAGACGTTGTCCTGCCCAAACGTTGACTTGCCCGCACTACCCCTACCCCTACCCCTACCCTACCCCTACCCGGTATGAAAAATAGAATACGACCGATCGTGGGCCCACCGAATATACACAAAAATAAAATAAAAATCGGTCAAGCCGTTTCGGAGGAGTATGGCAACTAACTTGTGACACGGAAATTTTATATATTAGATTAAAGTTTTTCCTCATTTTACTAACAACACCATCTACCAATCCAATTCTCTCTAATCATTTCGTTCAAATTTCAGAATCCGCAATTACTTTGGTTCATATCAGGAAAAATTTCACGGAATATGAAATCTTCACGGGTTGCCTTAAGAGCTCCCGGGAACCGTTGCCGGCCCCAGGGTACCCAGCGGAAGACAAAGTCTTCCTCATTTAGCCGAAGATTTTTTGAGGCTATAGGTACCTAACGAGTGGCCAGCTCTGTTGAGGTATGTAGATGGAAAAGCCTCTTTGTACGGTTTGTCGGATAATGTACATAGATTTTTTATTTTAAAAAACCAATTTCTACATGGTCGGATGTGGGGATCGAACCCGCGACTTCTCAGTTGTGAGCCGATGTTACCCACTCGACCACCGA
This sequence comes from Nemapogon koenigi, assembly GCA_963924495.1. Lineage (NCBI taxonomy): Eukaryota > Metazoa > Arthropoda > Insecta > Lepidoptera > Tineidae > Nemapogon > Nemapogon koenigi. Next base: position 4,750,968 of record OZ004657.1, on the reverse strand, counting down.
TGCCCGATTCACGGAATATATCTTTTATTGATTGGCCTAGCATAGAATTTGCAATAAATATTTACTTAGGCATGTATGAAATTCTTTCTCGGAATCGCAGACAGCTGGTAATTTTGAACAATTCGATGGGTAATAGCCCATATGGGGTACGTGGCGGGAGGATGGAGTGTAGTACTAATAAAATTAATAATACGTGTGTGTATTCACACATCATCACGCCTTTTAACCCTACGGTGTAGCCAGATAATATTTATAACTAGCGACCCCAGCACGGTTTCGCACAGTTTTAATCTACTTAAATACGCTTATAACTACTTATCCATTAGAGATAGATATATTCTGCTGCAAACTTTATTTAGAACGTTTTATTCTACACAATTCTTTCCTACATCATTTTGTAATATCTCCGACGGATTAGACAGCATACGCCATGAAAACACGCTAGGGCTAACTTTTTTCCCAACTTGATTCACGTATACTGTTAATGCTCAGCTCCTAAATATGATAGATCCATGTTTAATACTCATAAAACTTCCCGGTGAATCAACCTATCTAATAGTGAAAACCGCATCAAAATCTGTTCAGTAGTTTTTGCGTGAAAAGGTCACAGACAGACAGACAGACAGAGCGAAGAAGAACGCTAATCAATAATAAAGTGCTTAATAAATATTAAATACTTAACGGCCTTATTCATAAACGTTTATTAGCAATGTTTTTGTTAAAATGTGTTTTGTTTCTTTCTATTATTAGTAAAGACAGGTTTGTTAGAGAGTGACAAAACACATTTTAACAAAAACGTTGCTAATAAACGTTTATGAATAAAGGCCTTAGTTTGGATTTGGGGTGTCTAGGGAAGGCGGTAAAATGTATACTTACTTTTTTACAATGCATTATAGATTGTAAAAATATTATAGAAAAGGAAATTGAAAGGAGAGTGAAAGCGGGAAGCAAGGTATTTGGTGGACTAAACAATGTATGCAGAAATACACAACTTACAACTAAAAGTAAAATTAATATAGTTAATTCTGTTTTAGTTCCATTACCTACTAACTTATGGAAGAGAGATTTGGAATATGAAGCAAATGCATTCGGAACGATGTCATTAGAAAAGAATCCGGAGTGAAAGATGATGTTGTGACTAAAATGAAGAAAAGTACTTTACACTGCTTTAGACACGTTGAAAGAATGGAGAATGAAAGATTGATTAAAAAGGTTTATTTGGCTGAAGTGAAAGGAAATGCTGGTAGAAGACGACCTAGGTGTTTTTTTATTGAACATATATAAAAGATGAATTGATCGATGGAAATATTAAAAGTAGGTACACACAATCGCCGAGCATGTATGAAAGGTATGATCAATATAAAAGAAGCGAAATAGTTATGTCAGGATTCGATTGTCTCTGCCTACCCTGAGATGAAAGGCATGATGATAGATACATAGATATATATAATAGATTGTCGCAGCCTCACACTTTAAAGATTGTCCTTAGGGAAGCAGGATTCGCTGCTAATATTAAAATATTAGACTATACAGGCTTTATCCCTCTGAGCCTTAGAGATCCAATTTACACTTTAAAATTATTCAAATTATTTTGTTAAAATTAAGTTTTAATTTAGAAACTGAAGAAAATATTTTGAACTTAGCAGCGGAGGGAGCTAGAATTAAAAGGTGTTTAATTCGCCAGAGCAACGGGTTAAGCCTGTGGTTCTTGGAATCAGTTTTTCTCTGATGATGATGATGATGAATAGTATAGAAATGTGGAGACTTGGAAGAACGTGAAATGTTTTTTGGATTACCTTAGAATTTAATGAGTTGAAGGTAAAAGAAGTAGCATCGATAGCGCATAAATTGGACTTGAACCCGAATTTGAATCAGAATTTCAGATATATTTTGTACCAAAAATGCTGAACCTATTTTCTTTAATTAAGAATGGTGGCCACACATCCGTCAACCGAAACCGACCACAGACAGACTCGTCAATGTGTGGCCTACTTTAGGCAACCTGTGAAAAAAAAAAAACACTCTTACTGGTGCTTCTCACCACGACGCAAGGTATAAGGCCGTGATGGTACTTGTTTGTTTGTTTAAGATTTTATTCAACATTGCAGTGTTCTTGGTACGAAAAATCTTCACGAGGTGGCGGCTCCAGGGTACCCAGCGGAAGAAATTACGACCTCTCAAATCATCAGGTCAGGTTTCAAAAGTAAAAAAACTATCGATATATATTTAGATAATTTAATATAAAAAGTAAAGGTTAGCTATATGTCGTATTTTTAGATTTTTGTTTTTTACTTGTAATTTAATGAATCAAATTAAATTAAATTTAGCATAGCACAGACGATTTATAATAATAATGTAATTTATATTGTTTTATTCGTAAATTTGTAAGTAAGTAATATTAAAAGAAGCTAGATATTATGTGTGAGACGCTCTCATTTTTAAATTAAAACTAAGTATACGAGTCTTTTCGATTTAGAATTTAAATGATTAATAGTTTATAAAAAAATAAAAAAACGCTGGAAAATAGAATTACGTCTTTTCTATCTATAATCTACCTGTGGCCACCTTCCGGCTCCATAATCAGGACCCTGGACATAATCTAGGACCAGAGTACTTGTAAAGACAATTTAAACGACGCCAAACTCGATGGGGTTACGTCGTTTCGTTACAGAGTTCCACTATCCACCTCAGATCGATTGTACCAAATTGTATTGTCGTCCGAATTGCATACACTTGAAATGTCTTAAATCAATAAAATAAAATTTAAAAGGTTAAATTCGACTTCCAAGATTTAGTTACAAGTGAAAAAAAAGCGTAAAAAAAACAAACCTAAAATAAAGTGTTACTAAAAACTACTTTTATACGCAGTTTTATTACTGGTTAGGTCTGTCACCTAATTACAAACTTAAATAAAAATTTCAGAAATATTTAAATTGACAATTTTAATTGATTGATCCCAAAATTTAGACGAACTGTCTCTATCTAATTCTGCTCTGAAACTTTTTATAACTTTACAATTTTTAACATAACCACCTTTAATTATTTTCTCATTATTATCAACTGATGCATAAATAGCACTTTGTGCCCCTTCCTTAGGAGTTTTATAAAATGTTTTAAAAAATATTGTCATTGCATTGCCAATTATACAACCAAGTTGCTTAAATATCTTTGTACCTACAGCCCCTGGATCTACACAGTTAACAGTTACATTAAAACCTTCTACTCTTTTCCTTAATTCATTGCTAAAATGCAAAACACATAATTTGCTATCATGATATGGTTGCATCATAAGAAATAAGTGGCCAGATTCTTTAAGGTTATCTAAGTTAATTCTACCTAACCAATGTAAAATAGAACAAACATTTACAATTCGACATGATTTTGATTTCAATAAACTTGGCATTAGAAGCATAGTTAACAAGAAATGTCCAAAATAATTTACTTGCATTGTACCATTTAAACCATCTTGTGTTTCATAGTTAAACAGTCCACCTGCATTATTCACTAATATATCAATTACGTTTTCTTCACTCATTATATCAGAAGAGAATTGTCTTACTGACGCAAATGACCTTAAATCCAAATATTTAAACTTAACATTAGCGTTTTCTGTTTCTTCAGTTATAGCTTTTATAGCATCAGATCCTTCGTTTTCAAAAGGACAAGCTATAACAACTTTAGCTCCTCTAACAGCTAAATCTTTAGCTATTTCCAAGCCCATTCCTGTAGTTCCACCGGTCACTAGAGCAGTTTTTCCGATCAACTTAGTATTGGACCTGCATACACCGTTTGTGGATTTTTGATATAACCTCCAAATAATACAGAAACTTAACAACACTAGTAATATAATTATTGTTAAATACATTATTGCAAATAAATTAACAATTTTAACGAGTTTCCACAATTAACTTTGGCGGAGAATTAAAATTGAATATAAATAATTTGTGAGATATCCGGATGGTTGCTTTTAACAAATTTAAATAATGTAAATACTACAGATCCGATCTGGCTTCGCTTGGTCTCAATGTAGTTTTTACAGCTTTTATGGTGGGTACCTTTAAATTATTAATTACTAGCTTACCCCCCGGGCTTCGCCTGTGGTGCCCATGCTAATTTCTATCTATCTATCATCACGCCTTTCATCCCAAGAGGGGTAGGCAGAGACAATCGAATGCCATTTGTTACGATCCTGACATATCTCTTTTGCTTCTATTATATTCATCATACCTTTCATACATGCTCGGCGATTGTGTGTAATTTTAATATTTCCATCGATCAACATATTTTTTTATATGTTATACTAATTTTCATCCACAATTATACCCCCTTATGATGAAATGTATGCCGATTTCAATGATTTATTGATGTGAAACATCTATACGCGCGTTAGACTAGGGTAAAATGAAAACGTCTCAAAATTCAGGAGACACTTAGTTTTGGCCTACGCCGTCTGCGCCTACCGTTGTGCGCACGTAGAGGGGATAACGCGTTGTCATGAGGTAATACCAAGCATCTCACACTTCTTCGTCTAACAAAATATATACAAATTTTGATGTTTCACATCTACCGGGTGTCCCTTTACGCACTCATTTTTTTCTGAAAAGCAAGATATAATTGAATATTTAGTTTCACCATTTGAAGTCGATTGGTGCCAAAATAGATTCTAATGAAGATCTATTCAATGTTCTATGTTTGTAATTAATTGTCTAGGTTAGTGAAATTTAGAGCTAGGTAGTTTCTAATTGACACCAACCTTTTTCAAATTCAACGGCGAAACGAAATATTCCATTATTTCTTGCTATTCAGTGGACAATGTCCAAAGTCTTTTTCATCATTGAAATCGGTATACATTTTATCGAGTTATATGATAATTCAAATTTATGAAAAACTATTTAATCAATTTTCACCAAAACAATATTGGGGCCAATCTGGAAGTATTTCCTTTCAAATATAAAAATAACTTTCCTAATCGGTTTATGAAATGACCGAGTTCTGAGGTAACAAACATTTAAAAAAAATACAACCGAATTGAGAACCACCTTTTTTTTTGAAGTCGGTAAAAAGTAGCCTTTCTGCATATCAAATTTCATCAAAATCAGTTCAGTGGTTTAGCTGTAAAAGCGTAACGGACAGACAGACAGAATTACTTTCGCATTCATAATATTAGTATGGATGTTATTACTGTGTATTTTAAACCAAGTTTTAGACTAGATGATTGCAAGCTACTCGTACGCATTGTATTAGGAATACAATTCACCGCCTTGGGTAGGAAGCGTGATGTTAAATAAAAAACCTTCCCCAAGAATTAGGCTATGCAATTTGATATAAAACTAATTTTTCAAATCGGTCCAGCGGGGTTAGCATATATTTTGACAGCGACACTTTCGTTTCGGTCGAATGGCCTTGAACAGGCCAAAACGTTCATGTCCAACAAGGACCGGCCAGAGATAACCCGGGGCCGAGAGGTCCGGCCCAACAATGTGCGGGAAAATTCTGTGTACTTGTCTTTGTCCGACCAAGCAAATTGCTCGGCATTCTTGTGCAGGACATGCCCGGTCCGAGAATGTCCGGCCCAACAATGTGCGGGCATATTCTGTGTACTTGTCTTTGCCCGGCATAGCAAATTTGCACGCACATTGTTGGGCCGGACCTCTCGGCCCCGGGCTATCTCTGGCCGGTCCTTGTTGGACATGAACGTTTTGGCCTGTTCAAGGCCATTCGACCGAAACGAAAGTGTCGCTGTCAAAATATATGCTAACCCAGCAGTAGTTTATGAGCCTATAGAATACAAACAAACAAATATTTATTTTTATATATATTAGATATGGACATAATGCTACCTTACAAAATTAGTAGCATAGCTACCATGAGAGATGCGCAAGCTAGCAGCAAACTTGATCCACTTCCACTTCAGCTTGCGTCCGTCCACTGCTGAACATAGCTTCTTCCGTATAGTTCTATTATATATCTACCTATCATCACGCCGTTTATCCCAAGAGGGGTACGCAGAGACAATCGAAAGCCATTTGTTACGATCCTGACATACCTCTTTCGCTTCTTTTATTTCATCATACGTTTCATACGTAAATACGTTTATATGGCTAAAGTGAAAGGAAATGCTGGCAGAGCACGACCTACGTGTACTTACTTTTATTGAACATATAATGATCGATGTATTGATCGATGGAAATATTAAAAGTACACACAATCGCCTGTCTATTATATATGGCATTGCATACCATTTCGTTTCAGTGGCAGTCCACTCATTCGTACAATCGCCGGCGCGCCACGGTCCAGTCGAGTAAAAATTAAATCTGTAGCTGAGACTCTTGGCCTTTCTACTGGTACCGTATTAATTAATATAATTAATGACCAACTTCACATGTCAAAGGTGACCGCGAGATGGGTGCCGCGAATGCTGACGCCGCCTCAGAAACTAGCGCGCATGGAATGCTGTTCACAATTTGGAAACAATCTAGACGCAGTGATCGAAAGAATTTTTACTGGAGATGAAACGTGGGTTCACCATTATAACCCTGAGAGCAGGCAAGAGTCGAAGCAGTGGTATATTAGAGGATCAGCACATCCCAAGAAATTCAAGGCCGTTCCTTCGGCTGGAAAGGTCATGGTCACCATATTTTGTGATTATCAGGGTGTATTATTGTTAATAGACTACAAGGATAAAGGTGTCAATATCACGGGAACATACTATGCCAATATTCTATGGCAATTAAGAGCAGCCATTAAAGAAAAAAGGAGGGGGAAATTGGCTAAAGGTGTGATGCTTCTGCATGATAATGCTTCTGTCCATACTGCTCACATTGCTAAGACTACCGCGCGCGACTATGGGTTAGAAACCATGGACCACCCACCTACCTTATAGTCCAGACCTGGCCCCCTGTGTTATTTTTCTTATTCTCGAACCTAAAAAAAAGATCTCCGAGGAAATCAATATGCTGACGATGAAGCACTGAAGGCCGCTGTGACCGAGCATTTTGAGGACAAAAATGTAACCTACTTTTATAACGGTTTAAAAAATTAATTGATCGATCTAATTACCTATATTAAATGTCTTTGGATCTAATAAATGCATTGAGATAAGAGGGGACTATATCACCGATTGAAAAATAGAAAACCTATACCGAGAACTTATTGAACGCCCTTCGTACTATAATAATATTTGCTCTTTTTTAAGGACATCAGATATTTGATTATTGAACGTTCGTCTTGGTCGTCCTTTCTTTGTTGTTCCTTTCGGTACTGCATCTCTATATATTTGATTCGTCATTCTTTCATCATACATTCGTTTAACAACTTCGGAGAGCACCTTAAGCGGTGACCGCACTTTAATGTTGACTTTACCACAACCTATTACTTACATAATTTCAATATGGTAACATGATAAGGTTTATGCGTTTTTTATTTCAAATAAATATTTTGTAATTTAGCTATGTGGTTTACGACTTACTTCAAAAACCTACGATGTCCATATATATTTTTCAGCATGTTTTTGATTACGTTTTTATTTGCTTCAACATTGCCTCTGTTCTTAATAGCTTATGTAAGTGTGGCATTTTCATATCTTCACGCTTGCATGTTAAGGGCATTAACCCCATAATTTGTATGGGGATATTACTATTCCCAATTTCTCTGTAAATAATCTACCTGTGTCACTGTAATTTAGCTTATTATGAAAGAGAAAACGGGGGCAAAGTTAAACCACCCATATTTCCTATTAAAAAAATCCATTGCAAAATAGCTGTTATTTCACTTAGATATATTCAATAAGTATCTATATGCTAAATTACAGTGACACAGGTGGATTATTTACAGAGAAATTGGGAATAGTTTATCCCAGAAAAATATGGATATAGGAGCCTTAATTCCGAACTAGCGAAATCGACATATTATAGACCGTGATAAACGGTAATCCGACCAAAATAAGAAAAGTCACGACTAGTATGGCGCCGCATACTAACTTTAGTTCAATTATTTTGGCAGGTTGTACTTTATTTATCACTAGTGATACGTATATTTCGAGATTTCAGAAACAATGTTCTAATAAGATTATTCTCTAGCTAGATCCTTACTGACGTAATTTTCTTCCTACATTTATATCTATACAATGGGTCAGTTTCACTAATTTTGATAGCAACAGATAAGCAAGCTTATGTCGATTGCTTAAAGATTTGAATTTCAATTGCTTAACTGTTGTTATCAAAATTAATTAGCAGAATTGACCCTGCATAAGTAGGTACATGTAATTTAAAAATGTTAGCTTGGTATCGAAATTGTTTGACCAATCTGTCCAAATCATCTAAGCCCTAAGCATTCCCTTTTATATTTTACACGCAAAACCATAATTTCTTACATTTTCATAATTATGTCTAGGTATTATTAGTTCACTATGAACTGTCTCTCTTATTGTTAACAAAATACAAAATCGAAATGTATTAACTAGGCAAGTTACAGCTGTAAATAATAGTATGAATTAGTATCGATTCAAAGTTTTATTTTAAAAAATATTGATGATTTTTTTTTCAACAGCAACCACATTCAGAAATAAACGATAACAATACATCGGCTCTTGTAAATGATGCAAATATAACAAATAATATTATAGATACTACTAATACTAATGTAGATGTGACACAAATTATAGAAAAAGAACTAAACACTTCAAATGTAGTCATAAGAAGATCACTCTCACCTAAAGCAACCAATGAAGATGGTTTTATAACAAGAATATTCATAACCATAACGCAACCGTGGTTAAGATTTTTATCAATTCCAAAAATAAGTGGTGTAATAAGGAATATAGGTACATGTCTTGTTAATGGTATAATGGAAATTATTGCTCATTTCTGTCCACCGCCATTAATGCCACTTGTGGCCTCTGCTGCTGGAATGTTAATACCTTATGAACCTGTTGTAACATTAAAGAGGATAAATCCAGTAGAAAGTTACCGAAGAGCTTTCAGTTCAGCTGTAGATAGCTTTCTGGGAGCTTTTGAAACATTTAAACATGAGGATGATGATCCTTATATGCAGAAAAGTTTTTACAGACGATTTATGAAAGAACCCAAGAATAAAAAGTTGGCGAAAACATCTGAACAAACATTAAACGAATATTAAAAATGCTTTTGCTTTTGTAAAGTGATTTAAGGAGAATTTAACTTAAACGGTATTTCATTTTGATAACACCGAAAAACGGACAGAAAAATGTTGTTTTAGCCACCTTAAAATGTTCGGGTTCGGGTTTGGGAGTGGGTTCGGATTCATTTTCCTGATCTACCCTTACTTGAGTTTTCTTTTTTTTTCTCTTCCTTTTAATTCTTCCTTGACTCCTTGTTCGAGTAGAATTCTTTTTACGGTTAGAAATACGCTTTCTTTTTTTCTTCCTTTTAATATTTCCTTGACTTCTTGTTTTAGTAGAATTGTGTTTAGAATTAGAAATATTATTTCCTTTTTTAATTATTTTATTTTTACCTTGACTTCTTGTTTGAGTAGATTTTTTTGTAGAATTAGAAATAATATTTCCTTTTTTAATTTTTCCTTTATTTCTTATTTGAGTAGAATTGTGTTTAGAATTAGAAATAATATTTCCTTTTTTAATTATTTTATTTTTTTCTTGACTTCTTGTTTGAGTAGAATTGTGTTTAGAATTAGAAATAATATGTCTTTTTTTATTTATTTTATTTTTTCCTTGACTTCTTGTTCGAGTAGAATGGTTTCTATGGTTAGAAATACGCGTTCCTTTTTTCTTCCTTTTAATTTTTTCTTGACTTCTTGTTTTAGTAGAATTGTGTTTAGAATTAGAGATAATATTTCCTTTTTTAATTATTTTATTTTTCCCTTGACTTATTGTAACAGTAAAATTATATTTAGAATTAGAAATAATATTTCCTTTTTTAATTATTTTATTTTTTCCTAGACTTTTTGTTTGAGTAGAATCGTTATTAGAGTTAGAAATAATATTTCCTTTTTTAATTATTTTATTCTTTTCTTGACTTCTTGTTTTAGTAGAATTGTGTTTAGAATTAGAAATTATATTTCCTTTTTTAATTATTTTATTATTCCCATGACTTATTGTAACAATAGAATTATCTTTAGGATTAGAAACAATATTCTTTCTTCTTTTCATTCTTTTAATATTTCCATGAATATCTTTTACCAATATAGTCTTAGGGGTTGTTTTATTTTCAATTGATATTAAAGTTTTATTTTGTATACTTTTTGTCTTATTTATATTAATATCATTACTTTTTCTTGCCCCTTTATGCGTGACACCGTTTATCCCATTCCAATGATGTCTGAAACCTACTTTGTCTACAAAAAGTCTTTCAGTTTTCAGTAAATCCCGTCGCAGAACTTGATACATAAAATAATCACTAACTTCATGAGTTTTCGGTTCTAACAGTTTGTATATTTCTCCATCAATTGTTACTGTACCTAGTTTTTGGAGATCAATATGTGGAGGGAATTGTGCAGAAGATATCTGAAAATAAGTTTTTTTTCGGATTTTATTATTGGTCTGCTCTTGAAAAAAAAACTATTGAGGCCTTTATTAGTTTTGATAATCTCCACATTCATACAATCAAACAACTTTGAAAATATAGAAAGACTAGCTTTTACCCACGGTTTCACGATACAATGAAACCTTCCCGTGGCGTATGGCTGTAGACCTGGAAGATCTGATCTCCAATAATTTAATTAGACTTAGGGTTCATAGTCAGGTCTTCCAAGGTCAACAAATATGCATTGGCATTTATAATATCAATATGATAATAAATAATTATTACCTTCAAACTAAAAATAATAACTATTTTTTGTATAATATTGAAGAGAGACATTTCAATATAATAATTCACATTTATCACAAGTTCATACTAAAATTAATTAAAGAATCAATTTCATTTAAGCGTTTTATACTCATTCCATTTAATTTCTTACATAAGTCTATGAAACATATAAATGCATTTCGTATTTTATTTTGTTATCCAATCTAAATTAATCAATCGGATCATAAAAATGGCGATATTTAATATTATTTGACCGCATGATAATATTATATAACCCTACCAAGATTTATTGTTTACTAGCTGCTTGCCCTGGCTTCGCCTGCGGTGCCATAGTAATTTTTAACACCTATTGGATACATCCCTTTGGGAGGTGGATTGAAAAAAGTAGCTGTCTTTCACTAGAGTTCAAATTTAAAATTTCATCAAAATCGACTCAGTGGTTTAGCCATGAAAGTGTAACAGACAGAAAGAGTTACTGACGCATTTACAATATTAGTATGAATTTAGTATATATAGTATGGATGCGGGACCATAATAGTACTGTCCTAAGCAAGAGGGGCGCATCCGTAAAAATGTTAAAATGTGATTAGTCAGCGACTAATAAGACATATCACAGTCGGCGGGATAATCTTAGCTACCGATTTATCGACATATAGGTACTATTGCACAAGATTAAACACTGGACATTGGCAGAATTGCGACGATAAGTCAACACTGTTGCCACATATCAAAAGAAGAACATTAAATAAAATCGTATCGCTTACCCCAAAATAGAAATGGGGTTTCCATACCTACAATCGAGGTCAATTAATTTTAAACTGTCATAAAAACAAATACCACGCTCCAATACAAATGTGACTAGTGTCATATGGTAGGCCAAAATCATACGGGTATCTATACTATCGACGTCAAAACTTTACCTAAATACAAAAATGTTCGTGAACAGATGTGTCACACACCAACAAACATGCGTTTGCTCTTGAAATAACCTTTAAGATACCAGTATCACTTACCCCAAAATCAATGGGGTTTCTATACAGTCGAGGTCAAAAATTTTTTTATCTGAAATGAACAGAGTGGGACCACTACATTCATGTGACAAGTTATTAAGATAATTAAGAATCTGGTATCATTTACTACAAAATCAACACATTTCTACACTTTGAGTTAAACGTTTTTTGTAATGTCCATAAAAAGAGGTAGATATAATCGTGTATAAATTGTTATTCTTGAATATCTCCATATTTGTTTCGGCCACTGTTTCAATTTTACACGTTATTTTGATAAATATTCGTCGTCATAAGAATATTTAAAAAAGTGTAAGTGCCAATTGACATTAAATATATTTTGAAATATTTTGGAAGGATGTAATATGTTTTGTTGGCAGAAAAATAAAAATAATGAAACTATTTTGACTTATTATTTATTTCGCAACATATTTTTTTGCTAAAGCGTAACGCAAACAGCCTCTCTCTAAACTGCACCCCTATCCATCAAAACATAATTTTGCACTAAAAACTTACAAAAGTTTAACAAATTATCTAAATATAAATATTGTAATACAAAGTGAGAAAGTAATATACAAAAAGACTTCGAAAATAAGAAAATGGAAGATACAAATTGTTCACCTTCCACCAATTAATAATTTTATTAATTAACAATTACAAATATTAGTAAAAGTGCAAATCAGTTTATAAATTAGTGAGGTTTATGAAAAATTTAATATACACAGACATATTGTCAATAGATATGAATGATTTAATTAATAAAGTGTAATTAAAATAGGTAATAAATACATTATTTATTTCATTTGACAAAGTCTAAGTACAAAGATCCTTAATTGGATCTATACTTAAAATTCTACTAAATTTATTAGCAATTTTTACATACATAACGTAGGTACATAGTAGCTATGTCATAAATAATATGAAATTGTGTTAATCATTTAAAAATATATATAAAACTTGAGGTATATTTTGTGTGAAGTAATGAATTATTGTTGTTTTATAATTGCTCACCAAATATTATTTTTACTAATAAACCTAATAATTATATAAAAAACAATTGTAAACCATTTTAAATGTGTGAAAGTGATCTCTTACGGTATTTTGTGATTTAATTACGTATAATTTACATTTTGACTAGTCAATTTGTAGATATGTATTATTCATAATGTTCAAGATTATATTTGAATAATAATAAATATAATTGAATTGAAAATTACATTAAATTAAGTGTTTAAAATTGAGATGGTTATAGAGGATCGTATATAAAAAAAGGTCTTTGCAAACCTAATAATAATATAAAAAAGGGACTGACATTATAAAGTGCGATAAGCTCTCATTTCAGTTAGAAGAAAATTCTATAAAATATATAATTTAAGCATATTGGGACAATTAGTAAATAGTATATACACGATGAAAATATATATTCATCTATGAGATTTAACTCCTTAAAGACGTAATGTGGAAAACTTCAATAAGCTAGATAAGTATGCCTTCACGAGGTCAATCGTTTGACAATTAAGACTAAATATTGCATAGGTCATAAGTTCAAATTATTTTACAAAGGTACACGTTTTTTATGAAAAAATATATTTATGAAACCTTAGTCGACATAAGAACTAGTTTAAGTAATATTTCAATTATGAAAATATCAGTAATATATTTCTTTTACGATTACTAAGTATATATACAAAACGTTTATTCATAAAGTAATAAAAATACTGAGAATGCTACAAACACAAAAATAATTGTTGAAACGAAAAATAAGCTTCCAGTGATTATCGTACATAGTATTATAAATATAAAAAATATGATATTAATGAGGTATAAGAATTGTAAAAAAAATCAGAAGGAAAGAAAATTACAGTTTTCCATTCAGAGACGAAGTAAGCGTGTTTGTTATCATTAATAATTTGTACATAATTAGTCCACAGACTATTAGGTGCCTGTTTAGGATTATTTTGTAACATTTTTTTCTTTATGGTTGCAATCTAACGAAAATCCAATGACTAAAAATTATTACTGTGTACCGTACTCAGATAACAGTTTTAAATTCGTTTTGTTGATTTCTCCACAAAAAAGTTTCAATTGTATTAAAAGTAACGTAAATTGAATTGATTAGATTAGCTTAGATAAGATTAATTTAAAACTACAATACTATCACACATTTTTAGAACTGTCTTCGATGAGATATCGTTCGACAAATACACTAGCTTTATTGGATTATTAACTACCGCTAAATTTTGACTTTACGAGACATGGACAAATCTAGTGTGATGTTATTAAAATAGATTTTTACATGTAATAGGAATCTTATTTAGATCGACTAGCCTCCAAGAGTAATACTTAATTTTTTTTTGTTAGATAACTCAAATTTTGGTCGCAAACCAGTTACTGCCCTTTTCATTTCGTCCCTAAAAGGGAAAATTATCAGTATTTTGGTAACTTCGATCCGAATTCCCGTAATATATCACACGCCATTTCTAAGTCATTCCTAGTTATTCCCAAAGCCCTGACGACTATTTCTTTAGGGTATCCTTCCCCTACCAAACGTGCTATGTGGTCCAAGTTTATATTTTCATACGACACGTTTTCTCCGTATTTGCGCCCGTGTTTGTCATGGGTGAGAGGATTGAATTTCTTTTCTGAAAAATTAATAAATTGTTATTATACTTGTAAATAATCGTATAATTAGGTTAGATAAGTAAGTAAACTAGAAAATTACTAGACCGATTTGAAAAAAAAACCGAAGCGTTGATATGTTTTCTAATTTCAATAGTATCACGTCTCTTGTAAAGTGTTAGAAGGACAAACAAAGAAAACCACTTTTGCACTTTTGAAAATAATAGCATTGAATCAGATACTAGAGAATGGTCCTCCACTTCACGCGAAAGTCATTTTATCTCAGATATATCAATCAAACAGTAATATTATTGTAAATGAATATCATATAGATGATACAGACAGACAGATTGCAATATTTGTTTTAAATTAATGAAGGTGGTAAACAATTTAAGAGGGTATATTAAAATATGTTTTAACCTCAGAAACAAATTAAACTTACGTGCAATAGCTAGCTCATCAATTTTCCTATCAAGATCCACATTTTCGTAAGGCGGATCACCCTTTGCATCTTCTGATGGAAATTTTGGCATCGTTGTAGATTTGGTTGGATGACAATCTAAGTTCGCCGTAGTTGACGAAGGCAATGATCTTTGTCTGGGAGGAACTCTCGACTGTTCGAACGGCGTCCTTGTTTCCTGGTGTGATAACCTGGAATCTGGATGAGGAATTCTGGATTCCATATGTGGCCTAGGTTCTACATGAGGTGGTCTTGGTTCCGGGTGTGGAAGCCTGGATTCAACATGGGTTCTAACTTCTGGATAAGGTGGTCTGGATTCTGGAAGAAGAGGTCTGGGGTCGTGGGGTATTCGGTTTTCATGATGGTTTTGCCTAATGTCTGGATGCATATGCCGTAATTCCGATTGTCTATCTAAGTTTGAACTCTTTGGCTCTGGTGGCAATTGTTTCATTTCTAAATTCGGATGCCTTGCCTCTAAAGACGGTGGTTTTTCTAAAATTCTTCTATCATTTTGTCTTTCCGATTTGACATCTATTGATAGGTTTCTAGATTCACTGCCAAATGATCTGATTTCTAGAGAAATGTTAACTGGTTCTTGTGCTATGTGCCTCATTTCTGATGGTATCGGTTTAGGCTCTGATATAACTTTGATTTCGGCTTGTATATGCCTAGTTTCTTGAGGTATGTTATGTCTTGTTTCCAAATTTATCCTAGCATCACATGGTTTTTCTGAAGCTGATCTTACTTCGTTTGGTTGTCTGGTTTCGGGTGGCGGGGCGGGCAGCGGTCTACTGTTTGATTGTGGTGTACATGCTCTTTTTGGTTTTTCAAAGGCTCGAGGATCAGGTGGTACCTAGAGATGAAGTAATTTGTGATTAGTCTAGCGCATTAGCATTTGTATTGGCAACATTTATACATAACTAAAATCACGTAAATGATCAACCGGGATTTTGCTCGGAAAAATATGTACGGTGGAAATCTCACTGGTGCTAAAAATCCTAGGCACCAATTTCCTTCCAAAAAACCGAAAGTCCGCACTTTTTTTAAATAATAGAATGTCTCTTAAGGAGACACCTCATAACTTTTGTCCCATACAAAAACTTCAGCAATTCAAGTGTTGTAAAAACTTAATAAAAATAGCAAATTCTAGTTAATGGATCCTTAAAGTAGGTATATGAAATTATCTATACTCAATATGTTAAAAATATGTCAATATCAGCTACACCTAGGTTTCATAAAGCCCTGAAAGTCATCAATTCCACGCATATTTTCAACCGACTTTGCGACTCGAGTTGTATTTAGTAAACATAATTTCACATACTTTATGCATTTATTACTTTATTACTAACTTGCTATTTCTATTATTTTTTGTACAATAGGTACTTAAATTGCTGAAGTCCGTTTTGTGTATTTTTAACCGACTTCCAAAAAAAGAAGAAGGTTCTCAATTCGGACCGTAGGTATGTTTTTTTATGTATGTATGGACATCGATTACTCCGCCAGTTGTGAACCGATATTGATGGTTTCTTTTTTAATCGACAGATAATTCTTCCGGATTGGTCCCATTTTTATTTCATAAAAATTGGTTCATTAGTTTTTCAGAAATTTTGAAAAAACTGACCTTATAAGTCAACTTTTCGTAATATTTCGATGAAATATGTACCGATTTTGACGACTTATTTTTTTAAGGATATAATAATTTTTCAGAAATTCAATAATTTGTCTCTGTGTATATTATGTAACCGATTTTGTTTGGAAATTTTCTTTCTCTATTTTTTTATTTCGCTCGGATGAAAAAGATGCAAAATTTTCGAATACGTGCGTTTTTCAGTTGGTTACGCGACCAAGAGAGCTCTTAAAGAAGTGAAACACCTACGCCTATTAAGGGCAGAAACTGGTTTGCCACCTGTTTTGTTTAATATGGACAACTGGCAATTATTATACGACGCCCACAGCTCTTGGAAATTTTAGAAATGTCACATCTCGAAGGATTTCCAGGATAAAAAGTAGCTTATGTCACTCTTCAGCCCAAAAATTACGTCGCATGTTGCCCTGGTTTTACATGAAGAAGGACAAACAAAAGCAGTTACCTCATGTCTTGTATCAATAATCCCAGTAATAGTTTCTGTTGACCCTGTAATGACAGAAGTTAGACGGTGTCTCGAATCTGGTTCAGGCTCGAGAGACGATCGCCTTTTAGGTTCTGTGAAAAAAAAAGTTCAATAAAATAGATACAGGGAGCCAATTTAGCTTAGATTAAGAACCTAGACTTAGCTTTGTCCCGGCTGCGCTCGTGGAATTTTGATATCACTGCTCACACGATCCCCATTGGCTGATATGTGGGCCGTACAGTATTTAGCTAAATTAAATTAAAAGTAGTTCCTTAAGTCTAAGTTTGCTGTCTTTTATATGCTGAGGATGCGGTATTAATTGAATCTTCAGAACAAGAACTACAAAGCCTAGTTATTTTGAACGAGGAATGCGAAATTAAAAGTTTGAAAAGGATGATGAAAGGACGGAGTAACATTCGTGTGAAATTAGAGCAAGAGAATGAATTTGTTTATTTAGGTAGTATGTTTACAAGATAGACAAGGAAATTGAAAGGAGAGTGAAAGCGTGAAGCAAGGTATTTGGTGGACTAAACAATGTATGCAGAAATACACAACTTACAACTAAAAGTAAAATTACTTATGGATGCCAAACTTGGGTATGGAACAGGAAGCGTGAAAATAAGATAAATGCAGTGGAAATGCGGTCTTTACTTATAGAATGTGTGATATAAAGCGAAATGACCGCATCCGGAACGATGTCATTAGAGAAGAATGCGTAGTGAAAGAATGTTGTGACTAAAATGAAGAAAAGTACTTTACGCTGGTTTGGACACGTTGAAAGAATGAAGGGTGAAAGATTGACTAAAAAGGTTTATATGGCTGAAGCTGACAGCGGACGACGTATGTGTAGTTTTATTGACCATATAGAAATGTATTGATCGATGGCAATATTAAAAGTACACACAATCGCCGAGCATGTATGAAAGGTATGATGAATATAAAAGAAGCGAAAAAGTAATCAGGATCGTTACAAATGGCATTCGGCAAAATCTAAAAATCCTTTGCTTCAGTGTCGTGTAAATGGCATAATATATTTATATTAATTTTGCCTTGCCTCTCGCTCACCCAGACGACAAAACAGCGTATCTAATCCGTTCAGTAGTCACGGAGAAAATCTATCACAGACAGACAGTGGTTTATATTAAGTGGTGAAGTAGTTCAAATACTCGCCAATAGATGGCGTCCATTGTAGAAATAAAGTACACAACGGTTCTCCAGGCGCAAATAGAGCATCTAGACTTTCGTAGCTCTGTGGTTCTGAAATCATTAACAGCAGATGAGTAGCAGACTAAGGTAAGGATCCTTTTGGTCTCAAAATACCCAACAAAGCAGTATAAATAAATTAAATTGAAGTTTTAAATTATATACAAATATCTTAGTGGGGTATGGCATTTACAAGAAACTGACGCATAATTGACGGATTTTAGATTTTTTTTTTGTCTGTTCGTCTGTGTTTGTCTAGAATAAGCTACGAAACGGCTAAATATTTTGATTAAACGTTCAGGCAGTTGAGGAATATTTAGACTTAGAATATTCTTTTTTCTAGATGTATATTATTTCTCAAAGGTGTTTTTCTGTATCAAAGTTAATGTTTGATACGCCATTTAGAAGATTCGAAAAATAAACAAACTAATCAAAGTTAAATGTTTCTTTTACATTTATTTATTTTGTAAAATACGCCATCTATTGTAGATCAGCTGAACTATGACAACAACACGACTAACGGTGCGAAGTATTCGCACAGTCATTGATAATATATTTCCATATAATATGGTCATGTTAATGGGATCGGTTGAGCAATGATATCAAAATAATACATGCGAAATCGTGGGCAACAATAGTAGAAGCAGAGTGTGGGCTTGAAACCTTTCTCGTGCTTCGATTGGCACGTAAAGCCGGCCGGCATCCGCACTTCTTCCAAAAGTAAAAGATACCTACATCAGTTTTGTTGATAATTTTATTCTACATAATTCCTTCGTACATCATTTTGTTATATCTCTGACGAATACACTATAAAAACACGCAGGAGCTAATTTATTTCTCGACTTGATTCACTTATACTGTTAATGCTCAGCTCCTATACATGATAGGTCCAGGTTTAATAGTCCTATGAAATAGTGAAAATGGCAACAAAATCCGTTTAGTAGTTTTGGCGTGAAAAAGGCACAGACAGACGCAGACTTTGTTTTATAATGTAGTGATAAGAAGCAGACGAAACCCGAACACTGTTGTTGGCCGTGAAGTATGGCATTTACCTTGAAAAGTAGACGCGCTAGCCAAGTCCTGGACACTGGTAGCCGCAGCTAAAACTGGTTCAGCAGGCGATAGACTTTTCCGTGGAGGCAAAGGCGGGGCTCTAAGCTCCCCGTATGCATTTTCACTTGTCAGATTCCGTCGGGGTGCCCTAGGCGATTGTCTTGGGGATGCAGCGGGTGACCGAGGTATTGTTGGTCTTAAAGCGTCTATAGTGCTGGTTGCTGCGTTGAATTCTGCCCAGTCCTTGAAAGTTTAAAGAATAATATAGATATTATATTTGAAACATTGAAGATGTAATTGAACTGTAGGGGTGGTGACATTTTTTTTGGAAATACTTTTAAATTATAGCTTTAAGAATCCTATTATCCATAATTTGGTTGGAGTGGAGGAAACGGGGCACTAAGAAAAAAAGACTTATAGAAGAAATATGGGTGGTTAAATAAAGGATTATTTTGCCCCTGTTTTCTCTTTCATAATCTAATTTAATAAATTTAAGCGCTGTTTACCATTACCCTTCAATTATATATACAGTACTCGGCGTTTGATATGGCACATCGGGTACAAGAGTGAGATGTTTGGCTAAGATCGGCCACTTTCGGATTTGTAGAGCATTGTCTCTGTCACACAATGCACCTGACTGCGATAGACAAATATAACGCCATACAAAACCGAAATCAACCGAATATCTCGCTCTTGTCCCCGACGTGCCATATCAAACGCTTTTCGTAGCTTATTGAAAATTCAAAATAGTAATTAGGTATTTGATTATTTTTGACCAATTACAAAACCATAAAATAATTATATTATATATGCAGAAACTTATAACCAATCAATAATAATTATATGAAAATATGCGCAGCCCAAGAAGCTCAATTTATAACCGGTTTAACCAAAAAAACAGCTGGTTAACCAAAACCTTCGCCATTATTATCAGCGTTATCTACAGGATACGGGCAGACGCTAACTGTAAACAACATAACATAATATACCTATTCGCTAAGTTATACATTGTCTAAGCCCGCAGTAATTTCTTCCATAAAATATGGATACTTACCTACTTCTGTTTAAGTGACATCGGCATGCTTACCACCTTGTATTTTTTATAATCGAACACTATATTTTTCCTTCACATGTTGCATTACAGCTCCTGAAACCGTGTTATCGGGTACCCAGCGGAAGATCAAGTCTGCCTCTTTAAGCCAATGGTATTTGTGAGGCTATACCTAACGAGTGGCTAGTTATGTTGAGGCATATTTATATGGAAAAACCTCTAATTGTAGTTTGTCGGATTATGTATGTATATTAGGGTGTCCGTTATTTCCCAAATTGGGTTTTGTTCTGCAAACGCCCCTCAAATTTTTACGTTAGGACCTAAAAAAAAATATCAGACCTAAACCAGCCCTTAATATTCACATTAACCCGTGCCTAAATCATAATACATTTCCCATTTAAATAACATGGGATTTTTGCACTTTTTGCAGTTAATTTTTTTCCACTGAAACAAATGTAGCTAAAAATACTAAAACAGCTATTTCTTGTAGGAAATTTAACGCTCTACAAAAAAGATCTGAATGCTTTTTCCGATAAAAAGTACCGTTTAAAAGTTATTCAATGATAAAGTTGTATTCATTGTTAAATTTATCATTTTCCTATTTTTTATTTACTATTGCTTTTTGTTTGCAATAAAATTATGCAGTAACTCCAATAGGCCGTATATTAACGTACTTCTACATAAATTTGAGTGTTTGAATAATTTTGTTTTTTAAAATTTGTGAATTTAAGGCAATTAAACAAAAAGCTAAACGCAATCACGTTTTAAATTTATTCGTTTTGTAATCTAACGCAATCTGTGAGCAACCTGAGAGAACTTCATGTCATTTGAGTCTATAACCTCTCGGTGAAGTGTTTATTTAATAATAAATAATAATAAAAAAAAAAAAATTAACTCATTCGAATCAGCAAAAATACTGTTTAATATAATTTTCCAAAAAAAAATTAATACTTCTGTGAGTTTGAGAAATCCAATGTTTCTTTTGGGAGAACCAACCGAAACAATCAGTGGCAATGAACTACCAACTAACAAACAAGTACTAAAATTGTTATTTTATCAAACAAGAGAAGCAAAAAAAACTTCCAGCAAGTTGCCAATATGTTATCGGAGAAGTTTAAATTCTGGTATAGAGCTGGAATTAAAATACAAATTGTTTCAAGATGTGTGAAAAAAGTCGAAAAACTGTATAATAAGTATAGAAGCTTACAAAAAAATCCAAATCCAACAATAGAACGCGAGTTTTCTGAGTTTCTTGAAACATTATTTGATAGATATAGCTGATAATGAAGCGTTAAATCTGACCAAAGACCAGATAGAAAATATCATTTACGTTTAGATTACAAAAGGAATAAATTTAAATTTGTTTAATTGCCTTAAATTCACAAATTTTAAAAAAGAAAATTATTCAAACACTCAAATTTATGTAGAAGTACGTTAATATACGGCCTATTGGAGTTACTGCATAATTTTATTGCAAACAAAAAACAATAGTCAATAAAAAATAGGAAAATGATAAATTTAACTATGAATACAACTTTATCGTTGAATAACTTTTAAACGGTACATTTTATCGAAAAAAGCATTTAGATCTTTTTTGTAGAGCGTTAAATTTCCTACAAGAAATAGCTGTTTTAGTATTTTTAGCTACATTTGTTTCAGTGGAAAAAAATTAACTGCAAAAAGTGCAAAAATCCCATGTTATTTAAATGGGAAATGTATTATGATTTAGGCACGGGTTAATGTGAATATTAAGGGCTGGTTTAGGTCTGATATTTTTTTTAGGTTCTAACCTAAAAATTTGAGGGGCGTTTGCAGAACAAAACCCAATTTGGGAAATAACGGACACCCTAATGTATATAAGTTTTTAATTATAAAAAAAACCCATTGGTACATGGCCGGGATCGAACCGTGGTCCGTCTAGTTAATACCAGACGTCTTAACCACTCGGCCACCGATCCCCTTTTTTATGCATTGATAAATATTTGAGAAATGGCAATGATTGCAACAAAAAATATTAAATAAGCATGCTCCATGAGACAAAAACACAAAAACATGCGTACAGGATAAATAATAAACACAAAACATATATTCATATAGCATATATTGTCAACATTCATCAATGAAATTACACTTAATAATAAATAATAATAATTAACTAAAAAATAATAATATAGCATTTAAATGACTAATTTAAAAACAAACGACAACAAAATTACTATAATGGAATGAAAATGTCAAAAACTAAACTTGCCTCCATTTTGTAATATAAAAACATTTAAAATTAATTAGAAAATAATTTACAATTTACGAGTGATATAACTTATTTGGAACCCATCCTAACTTTCATCCACTATTATACTCCCTTAGTGGGATGGATTTAAAAAAAGTAGCCTATGCCCTTCCCTAGGATACAAGCTTACTGCGTATCAAATTTCATCTAAATCGGTTCAGTGGTTTAGCCATGAAAGCGTAACAGACAGAGTTACTTTCGCATTTATAGTAAGAAGTTGCGGGTAGAAGAGACAACAACGTACAAAACAAAATGTTGTGAAAAGTTGAATACCTAAGACAGCGTACAATAATTAATCAAATTATCACAGTCATCACACAAAAAAATCAAAGGGAAAGTGATTCGAGAAGAAAAACTGTTTTGGCGTGTACTTACAATTATTCATACAAAATGCGTTAACGTTTCTACCCCACTAAACATAATCCGTTCTTGCTGTTTTTATATGTTATTTTATATTATGTAAAAACTAGGTCAACTCGTTTTTGTTTTTTTTCATATAGCTTATAAATTGAGAAATAATTAATCCTCAAAAACAGTTTTTTTTAACTAAAACTTATCTCGTTATAATTATGAAACTAAATAAAATTATATATAATTATAAAAAAAATTTGAGAAAATCAAAACGAGCCGACTTAGTTTATGATGTAACAAAACGATAGAGACCAAAATCAAATAATTTCGTTAACGTTTAGGTATAGAAAAACATTAACACCTATTGTGCGCGTAATTCAAGACAACTCTCTCTATCGCACACGTGTAAGTGAACGCGGGGTGACAGAGGAGATAGCAAATTTTCGAAAAACGCACAGCGCCCGAACTCTGTGACTAAACGATACTCTTAATAGCGCAATTTGTGGAAGGATGACAAAAAGAGAGTGGCGACATCTACCACCGAATAGTAGACTTAAGTGTCCTTGGCAACATTTTCAACTCAAATTGCTGATAGTTATTATTTTAAATGGGATTAAGGCATATTTTTATTATTTAGGGTTAAATAGGCGTAGTATTTAAAACAAACATCGCTATTGCGTTTTAAAAACAATGGCTATTTAGAAGTCTTAAAAATTAAAATATGTCTTAATCCAATTTAAAATCATAACTATCAACAATTTGAGTTGAAAATGTTGTATAAATAAAGTCATTTTTCTAGGATTAATTGAGATTTGCCATATTTTTGACATATATAAGATTGCCGACAATCACGGACCCTTAAGGAGAATCTATTATTTTGATCACTTATTGCTTGTCACTAGAGGGCGCATTATGGAACAAATTACTACTAAGTGACAAGATTACATATTATTGCTAACATTTTTATTATTGTTATTGTTTCTCAGCAATAAATTATAAATAAATAAATAAATACATTGTTGTCTTTTCACATAATTATTAACTAAGTACTTACATTCATGACACCACGCCATTCAAAAATGTAAAAAAGCATAAGAGAGAAAAACGAAACACTATCAAAGTGAAGTCTTTTGAAGGTTTATGATGCAGCAGCCTAAGTACAATACAGCCTTAGTTAGGAGTCGACTAGAAAGTATCTCGATGTTATGGGACCCACGTGACATTAAGTACAAATTTATAGTTGAAAAAAAAACACACTTAGAGGCTTTTCCATCTAAATATACCTTAACAGAACTAGCCACTAGTTATCTAGGTCTAGTGTACATATACCATCAGCTAATCGAGGGCGATTTGGTCTTCCGCTGGGTACCCTGGAACCGTAACACGGTTTCGGAGCAACCCGTGAAGAAAGAAGAAAAAAAAGGAAAGGAAATGAAAATAAGTTCTGCTCGCTCCGCAATACGAATACTAAGTGTTTCTAAGTAGACTATTTCACTGTACATTGTGTAGGTTCACAGAAGTCCCTTTAAAGTATTTAAGTAGATTATAATTTTAGGTTTGCGTGCATTGTGGTTGGTATGTTGGGTTGGCTTTTATTATTGAGATTTTTAGACTTGTGCAAAGTAGATTTATTGTTAATAAAATTGCTGAATGAAAACAAATTATGTAAAAAAGAGTGTATGGTATTAGAAGTGAATAAATGAAATAAACAAACAATGCGACCAATCAGACCAGATCTTGACGAAGACATTGTCTGGTATTCGTGCGAGAAAGCAAACAGAGCTGGACTCAGGTATATAAGAATCAAAAAACACCATCAAAGTGACGAGTTGTTTGAAGAAAATGTTGGTGGCTTGAAATCGCTTTCGTTTAGAAAGAGGCGCAAAAAACGTCGCAGATCACAATCACGATCTAGACATAGCGATGGTGGTCATTGATGGAAGAATGCAGAATAAATGGATATGGATGTAGGCACGATAAAAATTTTTGTTTCAATAGAATTGGTTTTATTAAGATTTATTAAATAAAATCACGACAACGCCATCTCTCGGACATGCTTTTCATAGACCATACACTCATATAGGGTGCAAGGAGAACGCTTCCGAAAAACGGGTGCTATAAATTATCTAACTGGACCCAGAGGGTACCTCAAAGATAGGTTTAAGGAAATTAACATATTGGTTTCAGTATATAATGAAAATCTTTTCTATGTGAAAAGGAATATACATTTGTTTAAATTGAATAGGGACAACCATAGTGTCAACACAAGAAACAAAAACAAACTTGCCATACATATCAGTCGTCTCCACAATTTGTGGGGCAATGTATACGTTTTTATAATACAACATTCAAATGTTGCCTCTTAACACGTTTAAAGCCACTATTAAACAAAAACTGTGTACAAAATGTTATTATAAAAAAAATATTAGAAGAAAAAAAATCCATGGAAATATAATTATTATATTATGTGACATTGGCTCAATTGTACACACAATTGGTGCCACTTTCATTGGTATACACTTAGAAAGAGATAAAAGATTTTACGTTTTCAATACAAATATTATTGACGTTCGATGAAGATGTGTTTTTCAATGACCAATGCGACGTTGCCAAATAAAAAACAAGATTTTATATGTCTCTAGAAAGAGATAAAAGATTAACGAATACAACGTTGCCTATTCTAGACAAGATTTTAAAGATTATACTGGCGAAATATACATATGGCGCGTAATAAAGTATAACCCGACAAAAATCTATTGAGGCAACGTCATACTAGCCGTGGATCAAATTATCTTGGTCGAGTTATAATTTATCATGCGCGGTATGTCTATATCGCGAGTTCAGAATCAACGTACCTAACACCATCTATATTTAAAAAAAGTAATTACAATTTGATTTTATTAACTAGATACCTAAGTATGATATAGTCTAAATAACAAGATTTTATATACACAATTTTTATCATAAACTTAGTATACATAGACAAACAAATCGTAAGAAAGAGAGAGAGAGAAATTTAAATAAATCGATATTTAATAAAAGTCAAGTGTGATGAAATTACATTTGATTGCACCTGCCATCACTCCTGGGACTCGGTGTATGCTGATAAAAACCAAGACACATACTAACAAAGAAAATTATAAGTGAAATAAATATAGTAAGCGGCAGTAAATAATACCTATCAGGCTTTAGAAAGTCATCCGTACACATGTTACGTTGCTCGACAGAGATGACGCTCTAAAAAAACAGAAGTTTCTTTCTTAAGCCTGACAAGTACCCTTAGTTTCTGCCGCGTACTGTACTAATTAATCTAAACGAATAATAAAACTGAAGAGTTTGTTTGTTTGTTTGTTTGAACGCGCTAATCGGATTTGAAATACTATTTTTGCATTTGATAGCCCAATTATTGAGGAAGGTAATAAGCTATATAACATCACGCTAAGACCCAAAAGGGCAGAGCAGTAACTATTAACGCGGGTGCACAGGCTAGTAATTTATATGTCGTTTGTATAATCTTATTTAAGTACACGTTTTAATATAATTAAGTGTTAGCGTTTTCGTCGGAATTTTAATAATCATAAATGTTTTACCCTAACCGAATATAATACAAAAACAATACCTAATAAGGTATAAAATCAGTCCTCAACAATTAACTTGCATTTAATATCTAAATAATTTTGATAAAAATAAAACAATAATAAGTCACATTTACAAGTAAGTACTAAAAACTAGAATAAAAAAAACTACAATGAAATTGATAATAAATAAAAAAGTGACCAGAGCGCCATCTATTTTTCCGTACTGAACTAACATTTCCGAACTTTCACAACAGATGGCGCTGTCACAACAAATATACCACAGTGCTCACAAAACCAAGACACGAATATATGAAAATGATCGAATGATGAACTCTAAAGGGCGAGCAAACGTGCTATGCATGCGGTGATTTTCTCTCGTGCCTCTGAAATGCAAAATAAGCAAATTAAAAATAAACAAGCCCCTCAAACAATTTGCAACACATAATAACGCATTCAAAGTAGAATAAAAGTTAAGTTAAGATTTGAAATTAACGATTTATCCCTTCACTTGTGTCAAATTTCAAGATAAATAACCTAGATAGATAGATAGATATTGATTATCAAAGGCTGTATCTTTTAATTTTAGTATATTATTAACTTGAAAATGATACCTCAAGCCGTATCCGGGAAAAGGGGGCCTTGTCACACAGACAGACCGACAACTAAGCGATCCTATATATAAGGGTTCCTTTTGTTTACGGAGGCCTAAAAACTAAATAAGTTCCGCTACTCTCCAACAGAAGTTTTTATTTAACGTCCGAAATAGACGTATCAAGTAAAATATATTGTTTGTTCGTATCTTGGGAACTACTGAACCGATTCCAAAAATTCTTTTACTAATATAAAGCTACACTATCCCTGAGTAACATAGGCTACATTTTATTTAAAATAACGTTAGGGTTACATAGGATAAAGTAATATTTGTAACAAAACCGGTTTTCCACGGGGCGGTAATCTAGTATTTAATGGGCATGATTTCATCAATTACTTAATAAATGCATTTTCAGTGACCTTTATTATAATATTTGTTCCTAAAATAGTAGATCTGTCACCTAAATTGAATCACCAAATAATATTAAAACGCTTAATTAAGAATTACTTGGATAAAATATCAATCATCAAATAAATTATATTGGGTTTCAAAATAATAAGTGTCACTAAAACTGAATCACCAATCAATATAAAAATTGCTTACCTAACTGGCTATAGAAAAAAATAAACTATAATTTAAGATACATATTTACATTAATCCGATGATTCATACTTAGAGACAGTTTTGAGTAATATGATGACTAATATATTTCTTTGTAGATTAGTGACACATCTAAACTTAGGTGACAGAAAATATTGTTCTCGTAAAAACGTTGCAAGCTCCGATAAATGATTATGACACCAAAAACAAGACACAAAAAATCACAAAACACACAGTCACATGCCACCGAACACAAAAATAAAATTGCTAATAATAAATACCTCAGCATCGTCCAGGTCATCCGTTAAGCCGTTGAATGTAGCGTTCCTTGATGTCCAGCCGTTTGCGTTATTCACAGTAACATCCACGCCTGAAATATACGCATTAAAAAAATTAAGGTCATAGCGCAACGAACACAAGTGAAACGCGCGACTTATTTTGTCCATGTCTCATTAGAAAGATGTAAGCGAGATTCACGTATCAGAAACATGAGAAAGAACGATTTCACAACAGAAGCGTTTTTGCGAAAATACATGAAACGGATTTCGATTTAGTATTGTACAAAACCTGTTGGAATTAACCAGTTCTATTTTAGTTTTGAACCCAAGACATCTAGTTATCGCGTACTTTAGGAATATATAATTGTCACTGTTGTTGTCATTGAAACGAAATTAAATTCAAGTCTTCTGGGTAAAACGCCGTGGAATTTTTTTAGGTTCAAATATTGAAGGTCCAAAAAGGTCCTACCTGAACTGTTACACCCTGATGACCCCGACGAACCTGAAGAATTCGATGACACGTGTTTCACTGCAGCCTTCGCGTTTCTGAAATTTAATAAAAGTAATATTTACAAATATTATAAAGCGTAAGTTTGAGATAGTTTGTAAGGAGTAAACTCGAAAATATTTGGAGAGATATGAACATTTTTTTCACAAACATTATTCCAGATGGGCATGGGCTGTTTAAACGAAAGTTAAAAAAGATATGGAATATTTGTATTTGTTATTTTTCGACTTCCTTCTTTAGCCGATGGCATTTGCGAAGGAGAACAATATTTTCTGTCACCCAAGTTTAGATGTGTCACTAATCTGCAATACCCTAATTATAATATCTATCCCAAAGAAATATATTAGTCATCATATTAATCAAAACTGTCTCTAAGTATAAATCATCAAAATTATAGTTTGATCACTTTTTTCTATAGCCTGAATATACGATCTGTCCTCTAAAAAGTAAGTCACTGACAGCAATAATATTTCAATCATCAAAAGAATAGACCTAAATAGGGGCGAAGTCAAATTGGCGGGCTATGAAAATTGACCAATCAGCTAGGTTAGGTTAGTAATGGTAAACATTTTTATATTGTTTGGTGATTCAGTTTTAGTGACACTTTTATTATTTTGAAACCCAATTTATATTTATTATAATTATTTATTTGATTATTTCCAAGTAATTCTTAATTAATATTTAGGTAAGCGTTTTAATATTATTTGGTGATACAATTTAGGTGACATATCTACTATTTTAGGAACAAATATTATTTATTAGGTCACGGAAAGGCCTTTGGACATGTCACATACGATTTCAATTTGAAAATAAATAAATGTATTTCTTTTTAAACACGCTTTTAAATTAATAAAAATGGATTTATTAAGCCATTTTCAACAATATTTCAAATAAGGCGTGAAAAAGAGGACTTTCATTTGACAACTTAACACTGTAAAGGTTATTATATCCTGCTCCATCATCAGACCAGCTATGACATAATTATATGCGATTTACATTTATGTATGCAGATTTTCAGCTCAATCTAAAAATATTGCAATGGGGTTCGTGCCATGTTTACACTCAGTATGGTATGGTTATGGAATAAGAAACATGAAAGTAAGACATATGCAGTGGAAATGCGGTATTTACGTAGAATGTGTGATATAAAGCGTATTGACCGCATCCGGAACGATGTCATTAGAGAAGAATGCGGAGTGAAAGGTGATGTGCGACTAAAATTAAGAAAAGTAGTTTACGCTGGTTTGAACACGTTGAAAGATGAAGGATGAAAGATTGACTAAAAACGTTTATGGCTGAAGTGAAAGGAAATGCTGACAGAGGACGAGCTCGGTGTACTTTTATTGAACACTAGCAATCCGCCCCCGGCTTCGCCCGTGGATATTTACGAACAAAATAAAGTATATCCTCTACCTACCCCTACCCATATTCCTACTCGTACTTCTACCCCCTACCCCTACCCTCTACCACTACCACTACCTCTATATCATCAATAGTTTTCGCAGCGCACGCGATGTAAGGAATTTTTAGGTAATTTTTTTATACCTTGGGTTACAATATTGGAGTTTTAGGAAGGATCCCTAATTTTTTTTGAAAATAGAATATAGCCTATGTCACTCAGGGTGAATGTAGCTTTCCAATGGTGAAAGAATTTTTGAAATCGGCACAGTAGTTTTTGAGTTTATTCATTACAAACATAGACACAAAAATACAAATCTTTCCTCTTTATAATATTAGTATAGATATGGCATTCGATTGTCTCCGTCTACGCCTCTTGGGATAAAAGGCGTGATGATAGATAGACAATCTCTTACCATTTGATATAAGCGTGTTAAACAGTGTTACTTACTTATCAGAGTGCGTGTTAGGCGGGCGCGGTGGTACAAACGCGTCAACCACTATCTGCT
Source organism: Nemapogon koenigi (assembly GCA_963924495.1). NCBI lineage: Eukaryota > Metazoa > Arthropoda > Insecta > Lepidoptera > Tineidae > Nemapogon > Nemapogon koenigi. The sequence continues at coordinate 4,720,558 of OZ004657.1, read as the reverse complement.
CGGTCCCCTTGATCTCGGCTCTGCAGAAAGGACAGCCCTGACCCTCGGAATCCTTAAAGAAAATACGAGTTGTTTACTACGGATTTGGATGTAAACATATTATAACGGTTGATTCACCGGGAAGGTTTACGAGTATTAAACATGGACCTATCATGTCTAGGAGCTGAGTATTAGTAGTAATCGGGGAAAAAGTTAGCCCCAGCGAGTTATCATGGCGTGTACTGTCTAATCAGTCAGAGATATAACAAAATTATATAGGAAAGAATTGTGTAGAATAAAATGATCGTCAAAAAAGTCCGCGGTAGCATATACCTATATCTAATAGATAGGTAGTTATAAGCGTGTTTATGTACCTACATGTGTCCACGTACTGATTTTCATTCTACACAAGTCATGCTCGCAACGGCAGGATTGCCCAAGGTAAACTGAACTAAAATATTATTACTTACTAAATGAAAAAATATGGGTCTTATTTTTTTACATATTATTAATCATTAAAACATTTTTTTTAATAAATGTAAATTACGCTGATAAGATGTCGCCTTAATGTCCGGTATGGACTTGTGTCTCGTGTCGCTCGGTATTTCTATGTTAACTCATAGTACTCACAATTTGCCACGCTGTCAAACACGGCGTACACAATAGATGACCGCACGGCTCTATCCTGATATCCTTGTCGTTTTCAGCGCATATTTTACACAACTGAAAAGTGCTTCCTGAAAAACCAGAAAAAAACTATTTATTTTCCTTTATCAGACCAACCGATTTAAATGAAACGAACACTATATTTAAACCCTAGCTTATCTCAATACGTCATTGAAAATCACATCCAAATTGGTTCATCCGTTGTGGAGTTCAGTGTGCACACACGTTTTAATTCAGTCTGAGATAACAGTGGAAACAGTATTTTTTCATACATTTTAGGTCATAAGTCGAATAAACTAAATAACTAACCTAACATAAACCGACAGATGAAGAAGTTACGCTATAAGTGTTAATTTTGGACGGAACCCTAACAAAAAAAAATCGTATTTGATTCCCGGGTTAGCTAGGAAGAAATATTTTTCCTCATAGATAAACCATTAAGAGCGTAGACGGTCTGTAAGGGAATTGAGAAATAGGTATTTGAAGAAACTATTGCCATTATTATTTAATCTATGCTATTGCCGTCGCCTCACCCTTTGATCCCCCCGTAGAGTGCGATAGGGACAACTGCAGCTCAGACCGATTATACCTATAAAACCTTGACCAGATAGACGTTTCGTATTCCCCTGTTTTCTCCTCCAAAACTGATCCGATTTAATTATTTTTGGTATTGAAATTTAAAGAAAGAGTAGATCTATGCTCCTATTTTTCTTTTACATTAAAACCTTTTCAAATTAGTCTGGTAGTCGTCTGATCACGGCGGTATAAACGAGGCATTTTTTTTAGGTTTTTGAAAGGGCTTATTTTTTTAGGTAATTAGTTGTTGGAAAAAAGTAAATGACAGGGACATGCCTACAGTAAACCTAGATTTTATGAAAAAAAAAAACGATTGCTCTAGAGGCATTATCCGTGAAGAAAATAGAGGAATACATTTGTATGGAGAAAATGCAGCCCGGCTACGCTCTTACCCAGTTATCAAACTGGGTAGGTTAAGTAAGCGAATCTCACCCATTTCACAATACAATTCGTACTGCTCCTGGGTGACCGTGATGTGATCTTCCGCTGGCGATATCACTGCACTGCTCAAATCAGGATTCATATCTCTGCCGTCTGGATATAAGTAACTGTAAATTAAAAAAAAAACATTTGAGCTCAAACTCCCTGGCTGTAATAGAGCCTGGATCCCTACACAGGCTCTGATGAAACCCTGAAGATCTTGAAAACTGCTTACCCATTTGCACTAAACATGGGTAAGAACTTATGTACCTACATAATCAGACAAACCACACTTTCCATCTAAATAGGCTCACAATACCAGGCAGACGATGGTCTTCCACTGGGTACCCTGGGACCGTAACACGGTTTCGATAGCTGTAAGGCAATCCGTGAAGAAAAAATAAAAAACCGCTAATAACTAAAAACTATCTCACAAATACCAGCTTTTTAGCTTTAGAGCTTAGGATGTCCAAAGATTTCAAACTGAAAACACCGCTGCTTTCTCGTCAGGTTAGTCGAAAAGTTAGACCTCTTATCACACAAGTGCATCATTGACATCTTGCCTAGTAAATGAACAAGTAGCTTCAGTCTACTTAAGGTCATCTCCGCAGTAGTCTACTTAAGGAAACTTAATTTAAGTGTCCTATCCCTCAGGCTTCAGTCTCCTATGTATCTACTTACAATTTACACTTCAGGACGCAGCAATGCAATAGCTCCAAGGATACTAGGCTAATTAGAGATCAGGGTAAACAAATCGACTTACAATCCCTCCCTGTAACCGTCCAGGAGCGCCTGCACCAAGCTCTTGTTCTGCGGTATCGTCTGTAATATCTCTCCGTCTGCCGTCACGTAACCTATCGCCCACTGTCCCAGTCTTGTGCATGATAATCTGAAAATAGTGAATATGAAATTAAAAAAAAAACAGCACAATATATAACCCATTCCTTAATCTGACTAAAGGGTTATCCAATAGGGATGTGTCAATGTTGACAAACTGTGGCGGCCATATTGTTTTGGCGTCGTCTGTCAAATCTGTTGTTTATTATTCAGTCACTGATGCCAAATCACCATGGCAAGTGACACAATTGAGCAGCACGTCCAAATGAGTGTCCATTAGTGCAAACGTTGCGCGTGTTGCGCCCATTTTATGACAGATGCGGTGGCCCGTCATTTTTTAATAATAATTCACTCAATGAACCCAAACACAATATGAATACTGTTCAGGAGTTCCTCTGACCAGGGTCCGACTCCATCATAAGATCAGCACAGTAATATCATAGGACTTACGTAAGTTTATCTGACATAAAAGGTGGAATTTTTATAGGAACAGTCTGCCTTCGTTGGATCTGTCTGCTTGGATCCTTTAAGCAAAACGTGAAGAAGCATCTCTACAGGCTAAAATTATAAATTCACTCGTAGACCTGCCACTATTGCTGGCCCCATGGTAGTTCAGAAATGGGGCAAAAAGGATATTTATTACAGCCACAAAAGTTTATTTCGACTACATTTTAGTATGAAAGAACTCTCACCTAAAAACGTAACTGCCAGCCTTGTGTATGTACTTCTGGAGTCTCGCCTTCACCTCGTCGTAGGTGAGGAACGCGACGTAACCAGGATGGGTGACCGCCAGCAACTGCCAGTTGCGTAACAGGGTGCTCCAGGGTTGGAACAGTCTGGAAATGATAACCACAGCTGATGGAACAACTCGTTAAAATAGAAGTATTGGACGACCACTTCTACTATACAAATAACTCTCTATCCGTCCCAGTGTTGGTCCAGATTTACCTCCGAAACGGTTGAATGGATTTTGAGCTCCCAGGGATCATAGTGAGTATTTAGACGTATTTTTTAACATGTCTTTGGTCAATCCAAATGCTTTCTCTCAAAAATTTAAACACATCATCAGTGTATTGACCGTATACCTTGACGAAAGGAAAGTCTTCTCAAATTAGCCAATGACATTTTGTAGCATCCCTACGAGTGGCCAAACTGGCTAGAGCTGTTGAGGTATTTTAAAATCGAAATGGATTTATCCCATTTTTTAACTGGTTAATAAATCCCAACTCACCTAGTAAATACGTCAAATTCAAAATTAGATATGAAATCGTTGCACGTGAGATCTATTGTCGTTTTGAGCGCCATCGTCTCCAGCCCCGACGATATTGGGTGCACGTTGTTCAACTCTTGTCTGAATATCTTCCAAGGCACTAGGGTGCTGTGGGCAAAGAAAAAACAAAGTTAAGGCTGAGTGGATATTACAGTGGATACATTAGGCAAAATTAGCACGACAGGGAAGAACACTTTGAGCGCAAGCTAAAATAATCCGACTAGATTAGGAATGCGTTTATATAATTCCACTAGATTTAGACGTTAATTATTAAAAATGATTGGTAAAATGATCCGCGTAAAATATTTAGAAACAATACTGGCCGCTGTATTACGAGGCTTATTCGTAGAGCGAGGAAGTCATCCTTTATGTCACTACCTCTAGAGGAAACAGATTTCTGATATTATCCTTTCTGGGTTTCGAAGCCGGATAAATTAACTTCGTAAGCAGGATGACTAACCAGTAAGTCAAGCAAGCCTGTCATCAAAATAGGAGCCCGTAGATACTAAATTATTAAGTATCAACAGAAGGGGCATTGTCGATGTACTCGTTAGTATATCGATTGTATGTGAAAACAGACGCTTTGATGCCTATATAGGCACTCTAGACAAATTGTGAGCGTAAATTCAATAAAAATATGGGATAATTCCGGTTATTTGGTGATTTTGAATTTAGGGGATTTCAACCTTGTTTTAGTCTAATTTATTAAATTAATTTGTTTTAATAATAAAGTTATTTATTCAAAATTGATACTAAGTAATCCCGTTTATCTCTAAATCAACTATTTTCGCTATAGATTATTATTTTTCTACTAAAACGTATATAGACTTCAAAAAGTGTTCACTGTAAAGCAAGAACTACTCAAATATTTCGTCGTTGAATTTGAAAACGATTGGTGCTAAATTAGAAACATAGATAACATGAACATTTGTTATTTTGTTTAAAATCTATTTAATTTTGTAGCATATTTTGGCACCAACTAACTTCAAATTCAACGACGAAATATTTAATTATTCCTTGCTTTTAAATCAACGCTTTTGAAGTTTTTAAAGTTATTCTACTATAACTGTCGAACCCAGCGAGACAAAATCAAAACCACCAATATTAGTGGACATGGTATTTAGCCATTTTAGCTATGGCATCCCAAAACCGAAGATTGCGGGGACCGGTTTAGCCGAACTTTCATGTACGATGCTTATAGCCGCTGTAACCGTGTGACAGCTGCAATGATAAGTGCTTGAATAACTAATTAGGTACTTAGTTTGTACCTAACTTTTTCTCCAACTTAATATAAACTTTCTTTGAGACATCAACCATAATTTACTGCCAGAGAAACAACTATTAGTTCCTCTTTCTTTCTTTTTTCCTATCGACTTCCCTGACCAAGAAACGTGGTCACACCAGCGATGTGCACGCAAACATGGCGCTCGGCTAGACAGGAAGCGCCGCGACCGGAAGGTAACGGAGGGGGCGATATGGCTACGGCGGGTCGGACACTGTGTTCATATTGGACGGATGAACGGATTTGAATGAGCTTAAGATTAAATAAATACACAGTATAGAATGTTCGGACATCGCTATAGGAGTTGGTAGAGAGTTGGACTTGAAACCGGGGGAACCCAAAAATGCTAGGCACAAATTTTCTTTAAGAGTTCTTGCTTCGGAGTTTGATTTTGGAAATGCTACATGCTTAAGTGGTGAAATTGGCAAAAAATGGAGACTGTTGCTGTTCTCACAGGCCACACCGCGAGCTATAAAGGCAGTGAAAATGTGTGTGGTGTGTGTTATTCTTTTCGCTGTTGGTGAAAAGAGGGATGAAACGCATTAAACTTGTAAATAATCTGAAAAGGGGGTTTCAAAGGTATATAAAATGCAAGGATCGCGAGAATTAATGGAGTAGGTTTAGAAATATTCTTCATTTCTACTGATCAAATGATAAAACAGAAATACACCTTAGCAGTAACGTGACGAATTCAGAAAATTTTCCACGGGCTAAGCAGAGGTGCAAAGCTAGTCTGACATATATTATGGCAGTCAAAGTTCTTGCGGCGTCTAAACCAAACTTTGAGATACTCAGTGATTTCAAGCAAAACCAATTTCCACGAATTATAGTTTTAGATCAAGTTAGAGAGTGGCATAGGACCAAAACGTGGGCCACATTGACTGATGTAATTGAATTTGTCCCGAACGGTGTATACCTAATTGACACAGTTTAGCCTGCACATTAATATAACTCGGGGTTCGAATCTTTCACCTATCTATCACGACTTTTATCCCAGAAGTGGTAAGCAGGGACAATCGTATGCACATCTCACATATCTATATAAATATAAAATTCTCGTGTTACAGTGTTTGTAACCAAACTCCTCCGAAACTTTTGTGTCTATTCTGTAGGTCTGAGAATAGGTCGTAAACTGTTTTTCACCCTCCTACAACCACCCCCCATTGTTTAATCGCGATTTTAGTATTTTTGTATGAACAATATCCAAAGTTAGTGGTAGGGGTAGGTCTGCCGTCTGCCGGATCCGCTAGTAGGTAGTATATGATCAAATAAATTAGAGGAAACGGATATGACGTTTTTGCCATTCCATTCCTTAAAACCTTAGAATAGAAGCACCACTCAAACGGGATCAAGCGCGACCATTCGTGAATGAATCGGGCACGTAGCCGGCTGTTATTTATAGTGAAAAGCCGAACGGAAGTTGTAGGTCGAGGACGTTTAATATAATAAAAACCGGACAAGTGGGAGTCGGACTTGCACACAAAGGGTTCCGTCACTCAATAGTATGCATGCACTAAGTTCAGACCACACTTCGCCAGTTTTTATCATTTGTATGTATGTTTAACTTTATTTTATTTATTTTTACGATTTTTTTTGCATACGCAAACCGATCTGTAACGAAGTGAATGTCACGTCATTTCACTCTTCTTAGTCTTTTATTGTGGCCCCACCAATGTTAATAGATGATTTGCCAATGTCAAGTATTATAGCCGTTATAGTACCTATCAATATGCCGATTAATCGGTATCTAAGACAACTATTTAAGGCGGGATTTAGCCGGATTCCCCATCATGTCACGACGGAACGCGTGCGTCGGTCGCCACGACATGACGTATCGTTTATCATACTCTTTCAGTAAATGCGTGCCCTGACCGCGACCGATTTGAACGAAGACGGCACCGAAATGAAAACAACACACTGCGAGAGTCAAGACGCGACGAAGCTTGTAATTGTAGACCTGTCTGTAACACACAGACAGACGGACATTGGACATCTTTTTTTTTTGCCAACGCCAAAACCAAAGATTCCGAAGGTAAGCCAGCACGCTATAATAGAAGCACCATTCAAACGGGATTCGTGAATGAATCGGGCACGTAGCCGTTATTTATAGAGAGTTAACGGAAGTTGTAGGTCGAGGACGTTTTAATAAAAAACTACTTGCCGGAACGAAATCGGAGACGACCACACAAGGATTGGGCACCTTGGGTCAAGGTTCATATCCGGGAAATAGAGTGACCTGCGACTTTTTCCTCTAAGTGAAATGACGTCATCACTATAGTATCTATATTATTTAATTTAGGGGTAGGTACGGTAGACTTGATTAAAAATTTCAAACGCATACCAAATTGTTAAGAAAAAAAATTAATCAATTCTGGGTTAGGAACGCAAAAATCGTATAATCCCGTAATTTCAATAAATAAGTTCAAATTTATTCATTAATGCTGTCAGAAGCAATTTTCAATGTGACAGTAAATATTTGTTTGGGCATTGGGTAACGTTTGTTTGAGCCATGAACTCAGGACAACTCCAGAGTCAGATCGTTTTATACAATTATCCAATTCATATAATTACCTATATATAATACTGTATAAAATTGAAATTGCTATTAAAAAAACATAGACCATATTACCATAGATTAGCATACCTAATACGAAGTGTCATTAGTCACTTTGTTTTGTTTTGTCAAAAAAAAATATAAAACGTAAAGTTGTATATAGTTTGTATCGCCGAGTCTATCTGTCTGTCTGTGCCCTTTCACGATTAGATTTTTCTGGGAACGTTTACTAGTATTATATAGATATGGACCTCAAGTCAAGTCTGGGAGAAAGTTAGCATCAGCGAGTTTTCATGGCGTATGCTGTCTGATCCGTCAGAGGTATAACAAAATGATGTAGGAAAGAATTGTGTGGAATAAAATGATCTAAAAAAAAGTCCGCGGTAGCATATATCCGTTTCTAATAGATACGTGGTTATAAGCGTATTTATGTAGGTATTTTAATTGTTGTAAACCCTTATTAAAATTAAAACACTGGTTGGTTGGTCACAGAGGATTTTCTCGAAAACTATACAACGTAGGAATTTGAAAGGCATAATGTTAGATCTCTTGTGTTAACACATAATAAATTTCCCGGAAAATTGGAAACACCGGGAAAAACTGAAAGTGCTTAAATGGGCTCCACGGACTCTGACTCCGTGCGAGTCTCGCAAAAACTCGAAAATGACTCGACCGATTTTGATAAAATGTTTTTGAGTGTGTTTTTGTGGGTCCCTGGATGGTATTCACAATTGGACCCGGTAGGTGGCGCTGCAATCGGGTTTTAGGAACGGTTTTTTTCATACGGGCGAACAGCTAGTATTATTTATTTATAGCTCAAAAACTAGAAATGGCTGTTCCCCCTATTCTCCTAAGTCTAGAGTCATAGGTTAGGTTGGTATTTTCTTCCGTTGGGTACCCCGCATTTTCGGGAACCGCGAAGCACCCATCTCACAGGGTAATTAAGTTATGAAATACGCGTGAAAAGCAACACTGTAATGGACATCATTATGCTGCTGCAATAAATTTGCCGGGGAAAAAAAGAGCCCCATTAATATCCCCACGGTTTAGTGTTACCTTGAGGGGGTCAGTGAGGGTGTGTCAGAGGGGGTGGGGGGTTGTCAGTGATAAGCGTGATTGTCTCTAACCCCCTCTTGTTAGTGAGATTATTATTTTACACCGCCACATACCTATCTCTGAATCTTTACTAATAATAAAGATGAAGAGATTTTTTGTTTGAACGCGCTAATCTCTGGAACTATAGGATAGGTGAACCGCTGAGAAAGTAGCACTCCCCATGTCCATGAGGGGTGAGGGGCGGGCGTGATTCTGCTATACACGATGCGAGGTTTCGCGCGACGTGTCTGAACTTTGGTATGAGGATAGCTTGAACCCTGAAATTTTTGATATGGATCGCGTGAAACTTCGTATCTCACCCGCGCGGACCATGGGAGTGCCACTTTCTCAGTGGTTTACCTATACCAGTCGGATTTGAAAAAAAATTTGTACATTTGATAGCGCAATTCTTGATGAAGGTTTTAGGCTATATAACATCACGCTACGACCCAAAGGAGCGGAGCAGTAACCATTAGCGCGGGTGCAACCGCAAGACAACAGCTAGTTGGTAATAAAATGGAAGTGGCTTTGGTTGTCAAGTCTTTCTTTCATGCCAGAAGAGAGAAACGGATCACGGAGACACGATTCATACGGCCGGGAGCTGAATCTTTTGAGTATTTACCAAAGGAGACGTGAAGGGTATAAATCACCGAACAATTTTTTCTGCCACTTTTGACGGGGGGGGGGTTAAACGCCTAGTACAAGCCCCTGTACCACTGTATTTTTCTGTCGTTTTATTGTCACAACGGATTTTACGTTATATGATGATTATGTTAAAATACAAACATAATAATTATAATTAATGATTGGAAACACTAAGTTTGACACGAAATATGTCACGTCAAATATATGCTCACTCCCCCAGTTGCTGCACTTAATGGACCTAGATGTGTCACTTCTTTAACAGACTCATGTTTATCTTTACGTGCTTCTGAAAGTTACATCAAAATACAATCAACCGTTTCGTTGCCTATTCTCAACGAACATTGGGTAACAGCATAATCTTAGTATAGATTGTTTGGGGTTTTGCAAACATTGTCGAATAACAAACAATAATCAGAAAATAGTATAGCCATCTCGTGTAAAAAAAATAAAATAAACAAAGAGCCGACCTCTTAATTAAAATTACAACAAAGCCAAAACATAAATTGGAAAAGAGGGAGGTTGTTAATTTTGACAAGCTAGCGAGCTACTATTAAAACGTACTGACTTGCCAACGACTTCAGGGCGCGCAAATTTTTTTCATTTAAATAGTCTCAACCGTTACGACAGTCGACATGGATTGTGTAACCAAAATCCACTACAATAATAATTTTTATTACGAAGCATGATAAGTAAATGCAGTGGAAATGCGGAGTGAAACATGATGTTTGGACACGTTGAAAGAATGAAGGATGAAAGATTGAATTTAAAAAGGAAATGCTGGCAGAGGACGACCTAGGCGTACTTTTATTGAACATATAAAAAATGTATTAATCGACGGAAATATTAAAATGTGTACACAATCGCCGAGCATGTATGAAATGTATGATGAATATAAAAGAAACGAAAGAGGTACGTCAGGATCGTAACAAATGACATTCGATTGTCTCTGTCTACCCCTCTTGGGATAAAAGGCGTGATGATAGATAGATAGATAATTACTTAGAATGTAGCTTTCGGCCCCGGCTTCGCCCGTGGAAATGTTCAATTGGCTGACGTACATGGCTACCTGTTCCGCTTCTTTGAGCCGTAGCGTCTACCCCGATACAACGCAGGCGTACCGAAAACCGGTACACCGCGATAAATCAAAACAAGCCATAACCCCAACTATAAGCAAAACATTTAACGATCACACAATAAAACGGTTTTACAACAGAATTTCTTCCTAATATTTTGGAAGTACCTATCGCTTGTGTAAAACGAAATTGTTGAAGGTGTACTACGGTTGTTTCGTTTTAATGCGAACAACCGTCACGGTTTATGTCGATTGGTGTAGGCAGGCTAATAAAATGTTTACTTGCAATTGTAGGTGCAGTCCGTGAGCGAGTTCAGCACAATTACGCCATACCTTAGCTTCCTTTAATATTTAAAGTCTTATAAAGTCAGACTGTATTCTCCAATATTACAAGCCAATTAACATTTGCATTCACTTAAAAATGTATAATCTGTCTGTGTGACTTTGATGATAAATAGGAGCCAATAAAAAGCTAATTATTTCATTTTATGTTTTTCGGGTTTCGTACATCCGATGATAAAACAAAACTCTTATAGAATCACTCTTGTTTGTCCGTCTGTGACAGCTTATTTTCTCCGAATCTACTGGACGAAAAAGGTTTAAATATGCAAGGTTTGATGACCCAATCACGTAAATAATCGAATTTTATCTCCGAAACTAAAGAGTCTAAATTAAAAAAAAAATAGAAGTATAGGGCCTCGCTCATAGTTTACAGAAAAACCCAAACGAAAATTTACAATCAGCACGTAGCCCACTCCAACACTACACCTAAATATTGTCACAGAAGAGAGTAAATCTTTATGTGCATGACACGAGCGAAACAGCAAATAATAAGCAAGGCGAATTCGTGGGCGAAACGCGACGATACATTCTCATTACGGCGTAATATTTAGCCACTTACTGTTCATATACGTCATTGATAGCTTCCCGTGCTTGTCGTTAAAGGTGCAACAATTAGTCTACGTACAAGAACATATTAGTCGTTTTCCGCTGAGTACCCTGGGGCCTAAAACACTGTTCCCAGGAGCTGCAAGGTTTATGACAAATACTTTACAAAATAGCACGTAGCCCGCTCCAGCAATACACGTAAACATTGTCACAGAAGGGTGTGAGCGTTTATGTTGACGACACGAGTAGCGTCCTACGGAACAGTGAGTAATAATAACCAAGGCGGACCCGTGGGCGAAACGCAACGATTCTTTGTCATTATGTATGGATGGCGTAATATTTAGCCACTTGCTGTTTGTGTACGTCATTAATCGCTTCCATGCCCCCGTCTGTCGTAAAAGGTGAAACAAGCTCCAGGAAAAGATAGAAATCTTGTAAACAAACATTGCAACATTTTTCATAGATTTTGGTGAATGAAGTCCATTTTTAGCGTTCCGTGCATCTCTGATGGAAAAACGGAAATCCGCGATTTGCATGTGACATCAAATTAAAGAGCTTGTTATAACAATTTTTAATTCCAAGTTATGTGCCCGTTCATACACTACTTCATCTAATCCCAATAATCCCATGCAATGTATTTTAAATAACTGACCAATTTCTTAATCGACAAATTGGCGGCAAACCGCGGTTACCTATTGCGCATGCGCGTGTCAATATTTTCATAGAGTTTAATGTGGGTATAAGACATATCCTGTACCCTTTCTGCAAATTAAAAAACAAAATGTCGTTTTTGTATTAAAAGTAATACATTACAGTATCGAAGTTTGACATATTCCAGACGCGTGTGTCTACTTCGATTTTGTAATAGAGACTTTACGATATAAGAGTAGATAAAATTAAATATAGTACAGCGACCTATAATCTCAGCAATTACTTAAGCCAACAAAGTAAACACAAGTGAACCCGCCTTCTAAAAAAATCTCTTTGAATCCGAGGAATTCGTCAAATATTATCATACTGTCTTATCTCGCGTAGCGTTCCGTTAAATTATCTACCCGGAGGCGTATTACCAAAATCTACCAACTGAGCGATGTCTAAGGCCAATTTTTTCAAAGTTTATTTATTTATTTACAAGGAGAATTTACAAAAGGTTTAGGTAAAACAAGACATACACAATATAAGAATAAAAAAGTACCTAAGGAAGTCCCTACCCTTTAAATTATTCTCACCAATAGTTTTAGAAAAATTCAACGAGGAAAAGAATAACAATAACATAGAGGTACCTAATATAAATTCCAAATAAACTAACAATAAAACACATACAAAAGGGAATAGGCTCAACAAGTAGCACAATGCAATTATTTTCACCTACCCCCTCCAACACATCACATACGCACTTCTTAAATTTGTAGAAATTGAGATTAAATAATGTCAACCGAGACCAGACTTTCATTATACTGGTTCCATATCCTGCGAAGAGGCGCTCTGAGACCCGCGTTAGATTACGATATACAGTTGTAGTCAACAAAGTTAATCAGCTGTCAAAACCTACGATTAAACAGTTGTCAAATACGTGAAAATTTATGGTTTTGACAATTGATATGTAACTAATATTTGATTAACTGTGACTTCATAAGGGTTCGATCCCGATAGGTTTATATTTTTTTTATTTTAGAAGTGACACTGTATCTAGGTCTATTAAGTGCAGCAACAGGCTTGCCACCTGTTCTGTTCAATGACGACAACTGATAAAAAGTGGACACTGTTACTGGAACTTATAAAGACCGTAAAGGTGTTTAAGGTGAAACTAAAACTAGGTGTAAAACTAATCCGACAAACCACATTTAGAGGCTTTTCCATCTAAATATCCCTCAACAGAACTGGTCACTCGTCATGGTATAGCCTAACAAATAACATCGGCTAAAAAAGGGAGACTTAGTCTTCCGCTGGGTACCCTGGAACCGTAACACGGTTTCGGGAGCTGTGAGACAACCCGTGAAGAAAAAACTTTTTAGAAAAGTTTTTTGGACAAATCAGAGACAGCTTTCAAAACTCAGTTGGTAGATTTTGCGTATATGCTGCCAGCTACCAGAGGCGCCGCCGCGACAATTAACTTAATGTTTCCAGCGCCTGGGTAAAGGAGAATTAAATACTTAGATTCTATTTCACAGTGGGTAAATAAAAGAGAAAGTTATCTGCAAATAAACTGTCAAAGGATTAAAAAAACCATTTAGCCGTTTCTAAGCATATTCTGAACAAAACAAAAATTTAAATAGCCTGGTTTTATTTATTTGAAGGATGATTCTTATGTCTAATAAAAATCCGGTAAAGAGGTACTTGGGTACCAAGATAAAATATATATATATATATCTTCACGGGTTGCCTTGTCGGCCCCAGGGTATCCAGCAGAAGACAAAGTCTTCATCACTTAGCCGAAGATTTTGTAAGGCTATATACCTAACGAGTGGCCAGCATGTAGATGGAAAAGCATATTTGTATGGTGTGTCGGATAATGTATGTACAATGTACAATAGATGTTTTATTATAAAAGCCCACTGGGATGTGGGGGATCGAACCCGCGACTTCTCAGTTCTGAGCCGACGTTTTACTCACTCGACCACCGACGCCGACGCACTTATTCATATACAGTAAACTCCCGATTATCCGTGGGATTGACTGGCGTGGATACCGCGGATAATCGAATTTCGCGGATAAGCCGCAAAATTGCCGATTAATGGTTAAACAAAGGCCGAAGGCACTAAAAAACACCACACAAGTAGTGCTTTAAATAAGTTCATTATACAATAAAAGGACGTACCTGATAACAAAACTCAATTAATGTCATGTAGGTTATTAAAAAGTCATGTTTACTGTTTAACAAGAAAGTCAATGCGAGGGAGGGGGTGTATGACCTCAGTTACCTACAGTAATCACTTGTCCAATGCTTTTCAAACTATGAAAAAAGAGGATTTATTTACTTTTGAGAATTAACCGCACCGCGGATAATCGAGAGTTTACTGTATATAATATAGGATTCTATGTCATGCCATGGCGACCAACGCACGCGTCTCGTCGTGACGTGACGGGGAATCCAGTTAAATCCCGTCCCCGCTGTGATGGTTGTGATTATCACAGTCAGTTGGCTATTGTTACTGTGACGTCTATAATACTTGACATTGGCGGAATCATCAAAACCCTGATGGAGCCATTACACAAAAAATAGAATAGAAGGTATGTTTCTACCCACACCCCACGATAAACCATCCGCGATGCTACAAATTACAGTAAACTTTACAAAGAAACCGACGACATCTCTAACGGGCCGATTTACGATTAATTGCATCTAAAACGCTAACGGTTTGGCAGTTACACTGATTTGTCCCGGCTAAGTGCTCCGTCGAATGAGATGCTCGCGTGGTTTCACCCCACTTCAGCGCAAACGGCACTTGCGGATCCGTGTCTAATCTATATAATATATATATATATATATATATATAAAATTCTCGTGTGACAAGTGTTTGTAACCAAACTCCTCCGAAACGGCTCGATCGATTTGTATGATTCGGTAGGTCTGAGAATAGTTCATAAATTATTTTTCACCCTCCCCATTTTCTAATAGCGATTTTAGTATTTTTGTATGAACAATATCCAAAGTTAGTGGTAGTGATAGTAGTAGGGGTAAGGGTAGGGGTAGGACAACGTCTGCCGGGTCCGCTAGTTTATATATATATGTTTGTCTGTCTGTTTTTCAAATGATACCTCTCACACTAATCTAAGCAATTTTTCTTTGATCCAAAACTGACCCAATTAAATCATTTTTTTTTTAAATCGTTGACTGGCTAATACTATAGAGGTAAAGTTTGTAAATTTGGATGTAGGGGGTAATCTCTCAAACTACTGAACCTATTCTAAAAGTTATTTCACTAATAGGAAGCTACATTATCTCCGAGTGCTATAGGATAAATTATTATTTTGTTAGAAAATATCGAATGTTTAACCCTATTTTTTACGGTTCCCGATACCAGGGTCACCCAACGAGGTCACCCAACGAGTGGCTCTTAGCGCAAATGAAACAATTAAGAAATTGATCCCATTCCCCGGCCGTTCCATTAGCCGGGTTAAAATAATGTGTACGCACTCTACATTCAAATGAAACCTATAAAACGGTGTCATAAAGTCAACATTGCCAATATAACGGGGCGCGAACAATCTGCCCGTTAAGGCTTCATTCACACCGAGGTTTTTAAAGGGAAAACTTATTTAGGCACGTTGAGCAATTTTTGGTAGGGGAAAATCTTATGGGTTCGTGTTACCGCGTCACCAACATGCTATGGTATTATCTATCCGCTAAACTGGACCCTACTATCAATGACAGATACATTTATATATCTTATACTAATAATAAAGCTGAAGAATTTGTTTGTTTGTTCCCCATGACTGCCTATGCTATTTTTAGGGTTCCGTACCCAAAGGGTAAAAACGGACACCCTATTACTAAGACTCCGCTGTCCGTCCGTACGTCCGTCTGTCTGTCTGTCCGTCTGACACCAGGCTGTATTTCATGAACCATGATAGTTAGACAGTTGAAATTTTCACAGATGATGTATTTCTGTTGCCGCTATAACAGCAAATACTACAAAACAGAATAATTTATTAATTAATTTAGGGGGGCTCCAACAAACGACTCTCACTTGACCGGTTTTTAAATTGCATGTGACTCGCCATCCACTTGGTGGAAAGTGGCTATGGGAGAAGGTGACCAACAAGAGTTCATAAATAGTATTATGTTTGTCACCTTCACTATTAATCACACGAACTGTGTTTGGTGAGTACAGAAAATATGGTTTTAAGCCCAGGGTCTGAAGGGTCTACCAATTGCGCTATCGACGCCTTAGAGAAGAATGCGGAGTGAAAGATGATGTTCTGGCTGATATTCATCATACCTTTCATACATGCTCGGCGATTGTGTGTACTTTTAATTCTTCCATAGATCAATACATTTTTTATAGGTATGTTCAATAAAAGTAGGTACACCTAGCTCGTCTTCTGCCAGCATTTCCTTTCACTTCAGCCATATACACCTTTTTAGTCAATCTTTCATCCTTCATTCTTTCAACGTGTCCAAACCAGCGTAAACTACTTTTCCTCATTTTAGTCAAAGTTAAAGTGGAATTGTTTGTTTATTTTCATTAGCGGTGAAGGTTCTAAATGGTTCAGTCATTGGTGTTGATGAAGTATTTAAGAGGAGACTGATATGGCGTACCGACAAAAAACACCCTTGGGAAATAATGTATCTCTAGAGAAGAAATTCTTCTTTTTCTTTCAATGTGGCTCCACCAATGTTTATCGATGATTTTCCAATGTCAAGCATTATAGCGTTTATCTACTCTTATATCGTAAAGTCTTTATTACAAAATCAAATTGATATGTTTTACATACACGCGTCTGTAATATGTCAAACTTCGATACTGTAATGTATTACAGTACCGAAGTTTTCATACAAAAACGATATCGTAATGTTTTGTTTTTTTTTAATGCAGAAAGTGCAGAGGATATGATGTCTTATGCAGCCACATTTAACTCTATGAAAATATTGACACGTCTATGTGGGAGTCACTTGAAAGTTAACGCGCATGCGCAGTAGGTAGGTAACCGCGGTTTGCCGCCAATTTGTCGATCAAGAAAAATATCTTGCTTCAATTTGTTTTGTACTATTGCATGAGATTAGATAAAGTAGTGTATGAACGGGCACATAACTTGCAATTAAAACACTCGTGGATGCTATTAAAAATCCCGTATCAGAAACTACTATTATAGTATATATATGCCGATTAATCGGTATCTAAGATGATCCCGCCGACTGTGATAATGTCTTATTAATCACAGACTAATCACAACTATCACAGCGCAGACGGGATTAAACTGGATGCCCCATCATGACACGGCGAGACGCGTGCGTTGGTCGCCATGACATGACGTAGAATCCAGAAGAGATTAATTGCATCGATTTCACACTGACACTACAAAATGTATGTCAAAGGAAACCCTCTCAGTGTGAACAACGCTGAATATTTTACGATCGATGAATGAGACATTCAAGTGGCTCTATGTGTACAATGCTATTAGTGTATCGATGACATAGAAAGAAGGTAATTAATGTTTAAAAAAATCACATGATATTAGTCTTTTTCCGTGTTACGGCCCCAGGGTACCCAGCTGAAGACCAAGTCTCCCTCGTTTGTGAGGCTATACCTAACGAGTGGCCAGTTCTCTTGAGGTATATTTAGATGGAAGAGTGCGGCTAGTCGGATTATGTACATATAAGTTTTTAATTAAAAAAACCCATTGATACATGGCCAGGATCCGGGATCGAACCCGTGGTCTGTCTAGTTAATACCAGACGTCTTAACGTAGACGTCGTAACGTACTAGTACTAACCTCCATACCACTGTATTTTTCTGATATTTTATTGTCGCAACGGCTTTTATTTTGTATGGAGATTATGCTAAAATACAAACATAATAATTATAAATAAACCAATAAACTTGATAAACCAATCCATTTAACACCTCAAAACAATAGCCCGATTTTAATTTAATTTTATCTCAGCAATATTCCAGGCACCTAACGGAGCCTGTCTGTGAGCACATTGTATTTGATGCATTCAAAGATAGGTCCCGACGGGTGCTAGTCACTTTAGATTAGACACTCTAAAGGGCCTCTACGTGTTGGACCTATGTCCCCATGCAAGCCTTACAAAGGACCGGGTATTATGCCTGTGAATTTAGAGTTAAATAAATAATGATAGGAAATGGCAATACAAACAACAATCCAACGACTGTGAGTAAAATGGAATACTCCCCAACGCGTGTCGCTAGAAAGTTGTATATATATATGCCAAACTATAAAATATTTTCAATAACGCGATATAGGTTTCAATTTCAAGTGAGAGTAGCGACGCGATGTGCCGCCACAGGAAACACTATGTTCACGCAAATTAGACGTCCTAGATCGCTTTTCACATTTAAAAACCACACAATTAATAAAACGATACAAACAAAAACTAAAGTAACTTATTACTATTAGGCCAGGGCCAAACCGCTCAATAAATCGTAAAAAATGAAAAATTCTTAGCAGTATACGGGTGGTAGGAAAATTTAGTTGACGATGCAAATAACGAAGGAAAAATAGTCCAGACTCGAAAAAAGTTCTGGAAGGGGGGGGTGGGGGTGGTAATGTATACGTTTTTAGGGGTTTGTACTCGTTTTTTGCTGTTTGCGGCTAATGCATCCTATCGAAAAAAGTTAAATGTAAAAGTTGTAGATAATTAAAAGATCTATAACTTTTCTTATATGCATTATTGCCCATAACCTCAACATTATCGAGAAAAATGCAAAAAACCGTTTTTTGGTTTTTAATTTTAAACTATTGCAAAAAAAATTTTTTTTTATGAAAATCAGTGAAAATGTTGTTTTTTGTATTTCAAACAAGCCCAAATTTTTTCAAAGCAAAATATTTATTTTTCAATGTTTTATAAAGAAAATTAAAAAAATTACCTTATTTTCAATCGAAAAATTTAGTTACCAAATTTTCGATAAATGACCTTTTCCAGTGCTCATTTTCATCGTTGAAATCTCAGTTTTCATATAGAATTAAAATATAGTATTGCTTGTATGTAAAAAAATCGTTAAAAAGGCGAAAAACCGAAAAAACTACTTTTAAAAAAAAATGCGTTACTTCTTATAAAATACTCTGTTGTACAAGTTATTTACATGTACTTAACTATTCTCGGCTTTCAAAATCCTGAAAACATTGTTCAACTCGCAATTAAATGGGTAAAAATTATAAAAACACCAATGCTGTGGTTTCAGAAAAATTTTTAATTACTTTTTGTTATTACTACTATTTTTCCTTCGTTATTTGCATCTTCAACTAAATTTTCCTACCACTCGTATACTGCTAAGATTTTTTCATGTCTCAAATCGGATTGGCCCTGGCTCCTAATGGATCCTGGCATTGGATACTAATGCTCAGCAGTCTCATGGTGAAATGAGCAGAAAATTGGCGAAAGGTGGAGCTCATCTTTGACCCCTCCCACACACACAATCATGGACATATTCACGGAAACTGGTAAATGTTGAGGTACGCCCTCGAAGTCGAAGCCCCAAAGGATGGACCGATCAAGTGTCAGAAAACCTGTCCAGGACACCTCTATTACCACAGCCCCTCAGAACAGGCAGAGGACCGCAGATGGAGGAAGATAATTTAGGAGAAGCTGATGAGTCAGAGTCATGATCCTCAGTGAAGAGGAACTAACTGTGGAGGACGAAGCATCAAAATTATGAAACAGGAGTAGTGTACATATAGGAAAGTACCGAACGAAACCGTAAAAACAAAGAAAATTAAAGTTACGTAAAGTACTTATTTTTGTTCACATTGTCCTGAAAATAGGCGCCCGTCACCGACAGACATTGCCCGAAGGCGTATGAGCAAAATCTACCAACGGAATTTTAAAAGCAATCTCTGATTTATCAAAAATATGCTTTCCTCTCACGTTCCTGCAATCTGTGGAAGTATTTCGTGAAAAGGGACGGAAGTGTGTAACAGGAAGCCGGAAAAGCGCGCGCTATTGAATTTGACCAATGAGCGCGCGCGGTGTTAGAGTTGGCCGTCAGATGGTACCCATTTTCCGAGAGGTTGGTACTGTCAACCAACAGTGTGTGCGTGTACCAAGGTGAGATGTCAGATGTTACACATCATATGCGACTTCTGTAAGGCTCGCTCGTTTTTTTTTTTTGATAGCGATCTCTAATGCCGCATATTTTGAAAGTATTAGACTTAAAGTTAATCAGAAATTAGTTAAATAATAATTAGACAGTTATTTATTTATTATTATTATTGACGACGTGATTAATTATTGCTACGTGTGCAGTGCCTGGATGTAACTAACTCATCTAAGATGAAAAATCCACAGAATTACACATTTACACGCACACTGATGTATAAATTTGGTCTCGTTCTAATCGCGACATTACCAATCTCGTATCGTAAAGCATACTAGGTACATCTGTGGTCTATCCTACACGATTACTAATCTGGGTTACCAACACTCCTTTGTTAGCAACAGGGCAGAGATAGATCAAAACTAAGTTGGTAGATTTCGTTTATACGCTGCCCGGTGTTAAACGGAAGTTAGAAGAACCTTTAGAAACCTACACATCTCATAGGGTCACGTGTACGGGCGATAATAAAACGCGAAATCACGTTGCAATTTGTCCTTTTGTCATATTTTAACGAGCCACGTGAAAATAAATAAAAACTTGTGTTTTAAATTTAGCGCGATGGTTAACATCCTAAGCACACTTCGACCTTTCTGTCTGTCTGTGCCAATGTTTGTCCAGAACAGTGTGGGGTTAGCATACTTAGGTAATCTTTCGTTTTGAATCGAAGGCCAAAAGCGACGGATCCGCAATCCGGCACGAGAATGTCCAACAATGGAATGCCGAGCAAAGAGCAAAGCATATACACACAGATTTGCCCAGACTTTCTAGGGTTGCATTGCATTGGAAGTACCTACCTAATGGCTTAAAAAACGGAAGCCCTTATAGGATCACTCATGTGTGTGTCTCATGTCTGTCTGCCTGTCACAGCTTATTTTCTCCGAATCTACGGAAAAAGAATGTTTTCAAGTACATCATGTGACATCGTCAATTTTAAAATTATATTATAGAAAATACTGAGTCTAAAATTTTGAAAAAAAAATAAGGAATATAGGTCCTTTCTTACAGTTGACAGGAAAAGCTAAACGAAAATCCTGTCCGAAAAAATGGTACCTACGGAACCCTCAGCGCGCGAGTCGTACTTGCAACTTGGTCAATTATTTATGCTTCAGTACCGTGTACAAAAAAATTTAGTCTACTTAGTTTTTAATATCTATATATATATAATTTTTGAAATCACAGACAGCATGCACCAACACCATTCGTGCCAAGTCGGGGTGAGCCACTAGTCAATTTTTACTTCTAATTCAAGCAAGAGTCAGGTACGGAATCCTGAACAAAACTGACTCAGTCAACTTTATATAGGTAGCCCTCTTTGTCCCCATCTCCCAAGGAACAAAATTACAGACAAACCCCCGCTTTAAATTTACCTAACAAATTGTGAGGTAAAAATTTTAGTTATGTAAAGACCCGTCATTATTTTGAAAATTCGATGATTGGTCTCATTACTGGGTCCGCCGTGGCCCTTTGATGTTATCTCCTTTGTAATCTTAACTAATACTATAAACGAGAAAGTGTGTTTGTTTGTTTGTCCATCCAAACAATTTTCCAAAAAAATTGAAGTGAAGCCAGTTTTGTATATTTGTTGCCCTAAAACTACCCGAGGTCTAAACGGATTTAGAAACATTTTCGATACATAGACTATACATATAAGCATATCCCGGATGGATGTCACATTAAATATGGATATACTGGAAAACACTCTAATCTATGGTGTGACCATCGAGACGAGCGATAAAAGTGGACACTGGTGTACCTGGACACACCGAAATGTATAAAGACCATGATGATAAAAGGGCATCCATCGCACAGAGGCGGGAAGACTGATCACAATGCTAAACCTGTCATCCATTAAAAAAAATGTGGATGAGAACCATCGAAATTGATGGTAATTGAAAGAATTTATAAGCGGCGGTGGAGGGTGCATGACGGCATAAGAGAGCGTCATGCCGTTTGCAGTCACGGCATACGAGTCCTACTTACCCCCAAGGCGAGCCAATAGATATTATCACATCAAAAATACCAGATTCCCCACGAGCAAAGCCCATAACAAGTGTTTACACACTCAACAATGTAGGTCACGTGTTTTCCGACCCAAGGGAGTTTAAGTACACATATTAAAAATACACCTGTCACAAACAAAAACAATATCCCCTACCTGCGTAGACCCCGAAAACCGGGATAAAGGGCCGACAACAACGACTAATACACATACTTATTCGCACCTCGCGACCTTTTTTTTAGGGACCGCAACGCGGATGTAAAATTTTTCACATATCCTCACGATAACGGAGCTCTCTCGGAGCAGAGATGTATGTTTTTAGGGTTCCGTAGCCAAATGGCGAATGCGGAAAATGGAGGAATGGTTATCTTTGGATCAATTCTTATGATGATTTACAGAAATATGTCTTATATGATGATGTGAGTCGCCATAGAATTTCAATGTGAAATTATGAAAATGGTGGCTCTCCATACATAGAACTGAAGAATCCTCAGGGTACCCAGCGGAAGACCACCTCAATGAATTGGTTTTCTAAATTACAACTCTATGCACAAGACGACAAATCCACTTAAAGGCTTTTCCATCTAAATATACCTCAATAGAACTGACCACTCGTTAGGTATAGCCTCACAAATACCAACGGCTAAAGGACAAAGGGTTCCAGGAGGCTAAAGGAAACCTGTGAAGTTATAAAAAATCGCTGTTATCGGTCTCAGAACCACAAAGAAACCATCTAAGTCTATTGCACCCACACTAATCTTACAAAACCAGGCTAAGTAGTCAATTAGACAATTACGAATGCACAGACAGTGTTAAAATGCAGGCCATTGTTAATTAGTAACATGCCCATATAGCGCGGAACAATCGCTCCACCTATCTTTACTTGCTTACACAATGGTCTTAGTCAGTTGGGGCAATGTATATCACCTTGGAATTTGGAAATAAAGTAGGTGTCTCATCCCGGAATCGAACTTACAACTTTAACCCATCATTATTGAAAGAAAAGACATAGTTTCATAGATATAAATTCAGCCTATAGAGCTATTGCTGCACTTAATGTAACTGGAGCTGCTGTCACTTCAAGCTATTATTGGATAATAAATAAGCACTAACAATCATTCGGAGCTTTTGAATCTCAAAATAGGTTCGTATGATCAAGGACATTGAATTTATTAGATTAGATATTTTGTTTGACACATCATTCACGCTGGTGCATGTATATCCTTTAACAGTTGTTAATCCACTGTACGTTGTTAATCCCTACATAAACGGAGCTGGCTATTCAAAATTACTCATGAAACATCACGAGTTAAATGAGGATGTCTTGTGATTTCTGCTGGGTACCATATGAGGTTAATGGTGTGGTGGATGGACGTGCCATACTTAACAGTCATGCTTATTTAGTAGAACCTATTTCCACATAGACGGAGCATGCACGGTGCTTTGTGTGAACTTATTCTTATTCGGAGAAACTGTAGGTACAGACGGAGTAATTCCTTTCGAACACCGAGTGACTCAAGCATTACCTATATGGCAGGATATTAGCCAATCCAAAAGCTATGTCCACATAAGTTTTGGATGTGAATTTCAGGATATATCTATAAAAAAGTGCAGCATTGTTTGTCTGCATGATTCATAATGTAGGATCGAAAAACATTATCACAGGTGTTTTAAAGTTTGGCCAAGTTGAGATATTTTGAGATGGATTTAAATTTTGTCTCTTAGTGTAAGCGGTCATCTGATCTTGTTGTATCATCTGTCAAGTGTCTATCTATATTCTATAGGATATGTAAGTACCTACATAGCTCTTTATAAAATTCTAAATGAAAGGTAGAATTCAAGACAGAAGGTGGCTTAGTTTTTTTTTTGGCAGAGATTTTGCAAAAAAGCACCCAATCTTTCTTCAATGAATTTCTTTGTAATTGTCCTAGCAATTAGTTATCCTATATACCAAGCAGAGAAAAATATTTGCACAGTGCCTACCCTTGCCGAAAGCAAGCAAAGCCCCACGGAACCCAGAACAAAAAAAACACATTAAAAACAAAGGTGGCCGTTACGGGCACCCGGCAAATATACGGTAATCTAATAGAGACACACACTCACACGGAGAAGCAACGAAGCATATGCGCGACGCACACACAATAGAGTAGAGAGCGGCGGGGGAGAGGGGGCATGACGCAGTTTCCGTCACGTCATAAGAGTCGGTCTTACTTCCAAGGTGCCAATGATCTACAGGGCCAAACGTAGTGCCAATGATCTAACGTACTTCAATGTTCAAACGCGTAGTCTGAACATTGAAGTCTCTATCATTAGTGCATTGTATGATGTTACAATTTAATGACGATGCTCTACAAAACCGATAGATGGCAATCTCTTTCTAAAGCCCGAAGTATAATACTTTTATCGTTGCCTTCGTGTGAACATATCCCGCCTAATGCTCACTCCGTGACTTACTAACCTATGCGAGGAGAGCGATTCAATTTTGATTTCGCAACGCCCGCGTCCGCCCCGCAGAATGCAACTTTGGTTCCTTTGTGTCCTAAATTCAATGGAGCTCAAACACAATGATTCACAAAATTACCACTTTTAACGTTGTAACGAGGAAGTAAAACCGCATCCAAATCGGTTCAGCCGTTCCTCAATTGTTCAATTACACACTGAACTGATTATAATACAAACAATAACAGTTTACCGGCTTTATTGTCTCAAAACACCGCTGAAAAATCATGAAGATTACCTGAAATAAAAAAGAAAAATAACTTTAAGTAAGCATAGTGAAATATGTAGACATCAATTTAAAAAAGTCCTACAATCTAAGGTACCCTATAAAATTTGATTTGGAGGTCACTTCACTCGATTTTTAAATTTAATTTGCATGAACCATCAAATTAGATGAATGGATTTCTGGAAAAAAAATCTATGCGCTACGATGAAATTAAAAAAAATTACAAAACAAACAAATCCTAGAGCCAAGACACGATTTTTGGACCCATCCATGTTATAATCTGTCGTTCCAATAGTTCCTTTAGGCTATTGCATTGCATGTCAGAGAAGACTCGAGTGGCAAATGAAAATAGCAAAAGTGTAACGAATTAGAAGTAGAACTATTATAATAACACTAAATAAGCGGAATGAACAAAGAGCAATGGCCATGTAAGCTATTATGAATTTGCGTGTAACTTCGGCCGTCTATGCTGTGATTTACAAAATTCGATGTAAAAGGGGTGAATATAGATAAAGAAAAAAGTATATCAAAATTGTAGCAAATGACATTTGATTGTCTCCTTGTCTACTCTTTTTGGATTAAACGGGTGACGACGATGCAGAAGCGAAGATGGCAATTTAGCAGCGGTTGTTGGAGAACTTGAGCAAGCTACTTGGGCTTAAGGACGTAATTTTAACAATTAACAATAGGTGGAGAAGTAGGCAACATTTTAAAGTGAAGCCAAAACATTGATAGACCTAATTGCATAACTTTAGGAAGCTAGAGTCAGGGAAGAAAAAGGCAATTTGCACAAAATATCGATTATCACCTTACCGGAAAGGTGGCAACAGTTTAAAACTAAACAAAAACATATCAAACCTAATTAGAGAGCTTGAGAAATAGAGTCAGGGAAGAAAAAGGCAAGTGACACTTCTTAGAATAAAGGGAGTGATGATATATATAGGCAGAGAAGATCGTAACAATTTAAAACAAAACATATCAGACTTATTGAAGAACTAAGAAAGCTAGGAAGAAAAGGCCAATTTGTCAATGGGCAATGGATAATGATAAATAGATAGGTGGAAAAGATGGCAACAGTTTAAACGAAACCAATACATATCAGGCCTAATTAGAGAACTTGAGAAAGCTAGTCTCAAGCAAGAAAAAGGTAATTTGCGCAAAACACATAATAACCCACATCGATTGTTCTATTAAGCGCACGCGATCCCTTCCCATTGTTAACGAAGCCGCTCTACGCCTAAATAACACATTTAATGCGAGACAGTCCGATTATTTCTTTGAATTCGAATATGTGCGTCGATAGCGCAGTGGTTGGAGCCGGAGGTCCCGTGTTGTAGCCAAAAAGTTCTATATCTATATATCATCGCGCCTTTTATGCCAAGAGGGGTAGACAGAGACAACCGAATGTCATTTGTTACGATCCTGACATACCTATTTCGCTTCTTTTATATTCATCATACCTTTCATACATGCTCGGCGATTGTGTGTACTTTTAATATTTCCATCGATCAATACATTTTTTACATGTTCAATAAAAGTACAACTAGGTCGTCTTGTGCCAGCATTTCCTTTCACTTCAGCCATATAAACCTTTTTAGTCAATCTTTCATCCTTCATTCTTTCAACGTGTCCAAAAAGGTTAACCACAAATTTTCTATACGATTAAAAATTAATTAGATAAGAACAGTGACAGCTCTAGTGTGCAGTGGCAGAGTTTCCATCTGTTCTGTTTGAATATGGGTAACTCGCTGAATGTGGACATTGATGCCAGTGTATCAGGCTACGTCGCAATATGCACATGAACGCCTGTCATTCCTCCATCATTAGGAACCTTGGCGTTATCTTGTTCGGTTAGGGTGTCAACATTCCCTGTCTGTCTGTGACCTTTTGACGCAAAAATTACTGAACGGATTTTGATGCGGTTTTCACTATTAGATAGGTTGATTCAACGGAAAGATTTACGAGTATTAAACATGGATCTATCATGTTTAGGAGCTGAGCATTAACAGTATATGTAATACAAGTCGGGGAAAAAGTTAGCCCCAGCGACATGGTCTACTAATCCGTCAGAGATATATAACAAAATGTTGTAGGAAATAATTGTGTAGAATAAAATTATCTACAAAAAAGTAGCCTGTATTGTTCATTTGTAGGTGTTGTATTGTAGGTACTTATAAATATATTATTTCTACCTCATTACTTATTTTATAAAATTCTCTGAAATCGCATGAATCATAGCATTATCATCTCTTTCAAACTTATTCTTGTCTTAAATTTTTTTAAAGGTAATATCAAATCTATTGTACCAAACAATAATAGACTACTTGAAAATGTTATCAGCATAATTAGAGTAGGTACAATGCAGAAAGGTCGTATTTATGAATAAGTTATGATTCATCCGTTATTCCTTGATCATTAATAAACCTTTTAAAAAAAATAGCACCGACTTCAAAAATTTGCACTGAAAAGTAAGAAATAATAAAAATTTCGTCGTAGAATTTGAAGACGGTTGGTGCCAAATTAGGATACAAAATTAAGTAAATATCTAAGAACATAAATATCTGTTCAATATTATATATTATGTTTGTACTGATGATCGTAGGTTCCTAATAAATTATCTAGATTAGTGAATTTGGGTACCTACTAAGTTATTTCTAATTTGGCACCAACCGTCTTCAAATTCTACGACGAAATTTTTATTATTTCTTACTTTTCAGTGCAAATTTTTGAAGTCGGTGCACTTTTTTTTAAAAGGTTTATTTTACCCTTTTAAGTGATTTTGCTGCCTTGAGAGACAAATAATAACGCAACTAAAAAAATATTGATAGTAAATTAAAAAAAAATACCCCTGTGGATGTGATTTGAACCATGTAATGTGCTTGTGCATCCTATGCAGCCCATTACATTTAACCGCTAGACCATCGTCACGAAAATTGACAACTTCGTGTCAATAGCAACCGTTGCTAAGGCTTTTTCTGATACATAATTTCAGCCGAAAACAGAAATTAATTACTGAATTTCTGAAAAACTACTGAACCGATTTTCGTCATATGTCTGTGAGATAATGTCAAGAAATTATTATGTCTTGAAAAAAATAAGTTGTCAAAAACGGTACATATTTTATCGAGATATCAAGAAAAATGTACTTATAAAGTCAGTTTTTTCAAAATTTCTGAAAAAGTAATGAACCAATTTTTATGAGATAAAAATGGGACCAATCCGGAAGAATTATCTGTCGATTAAAAAAGAAACCATCAAAATCGGTTCACAATTGGCGGAGTTATCGATGTACATACATACATAAAAATACGGTCCGAATTGAGAACCTTCTCCTTCTTTTTTTGGAAGTCGGTTAAAAATATCGTCACTGATAGATAAATAATCCTTACATTTAGCACAGAGTTACTTAAGGAGCGCCTCATAACTTTTGTCCCATACAAAAACGGACTTCAGCAATTTAAATGAAATCATCTATACTCGATCACTCTTATTAATAAACTCGAAGTAGCGACGTAGTAACTAAACTGTATTTCGTCTCCGTCTAACAAATCTGCAATTCATTATGATAGACGGAGACGAAACACAGTTTAGTTACTACGTCGCTACTTCGAGTTTATTAATAAGAGTGAATATGTCAAAAAATAATATCAGCTACACCTAGGTTTCATGAAGCCCTGAAACTTTGCGACTCGAGTTCTCTTAAAATTATACTAATGTATTTCTTTTTACATATCGAGTAAAAATAATTTACATACTGTATGGATCCATTAATTAGAACTTGCTATTTCTAATATTTTTGTATGCTTATCATGTATTGTAGATCATTTTTAACCGACTTCCAAAAAAAGAAGGAGAAGGTTCTCAATTCGGACCGTATTTATTTATTTATTTTTTTATTTTTTTTTTTATGTATGTATGTACATCGATAACTCCGCCAATTGTGAACCGATTTTGATGGTTTCTTTTTTAATCGACAGATAATTCTTCCGGATTGGTCCCATTTTTATCTCATAAAAATTGGTTCATTAGTTTTTCAGAAATTTTGAAAAAACTGACTTTATAAGTACATTTTTCTTGATATCTCGATAAAATATTGTAACGAGTAGGTACTTAAATCGCACAAATAAATACCTAAACACATCAAGGTCGATAGACGTCTCTAGAAACATCCAGAGAGAATCAAGTACAAACGAAAATGGACCGTATGTGCCTAGCCATAGGTACCAAAATCGGCCGCGGTCGGTGTGTAGGTATTTGGCACCGAGCCGCATCGAGACGCGTCTACAACTTTGTACAACAATCTCGGCGTTTCTCGAATGTTCGGTGGGCAATATAAACAGAGGATCGTCGCCGGGAGAACACAGTGCGAATCAGAGCGATCAAAGCGAAACAGTGAAGTGGAATTTAGTGCGAATAAGTGTTATTCTATAGTGTTCATTTATTTAACTGTGTTTTTGTGGTGTTAAAGTAAAGTTTGTCTATTTAATCAGTATTTTGAATCTCTTCGAACCCCAGCTCGTAACAATATGTACCGTTTTTGACAACTTATTTTTTTCAAGACAATAATTTCTCGACATTATCTCACAGACATATGACGAAAATCGGTTCAGTAGTTTTTCAGAAATTCAGTAATTAATTTCTGTTTACGGCTGAAATTATGTATCAGAAAAAGCATTAGCAACGGTTGCTATTGACACGAAGTTGTCAATTTTGGTGACGATGGTCTAGCGGTTAAATGTAATGGGGTGCATAGGATGCACAAGCACATTACATGGTTCAAATCACATCCACAGGGGTATTTTTTTTTAATTTTCCATCAATATTTTTTTAGTTGCGTTATTATTTGTCTCTCAAGGCAGCAAAATCACTTAAAAGGGTAAAATAAACCTTTTAAAAAAAAGTGCACCGACTTCAAAATTAGAAATAACTTAGTAGGTACCCAAATTCACTAATCTAGATAATTTATTAGGAACCTACGATCATCAGTACAAACATAATTGCAATTGCACTGAAAAGTAAGAAATAATAAAAAATTTGTCGTAGAATTTGAAGACGGTTGGTGCCAAATTAGGATACAAAATTAAGTAAACATCTAAGAACATAAATATCTGTTCAATATTATTTATTATGTTTGTACTGATGATCGTAGGTTCCTAATAAATTATCTAGATTAGTGAATTTGGGTACCTACTAAGTTATTTCTAATTTTGAAGTCGGTGCACTTTTTTTTAAAAGGTTTATATTTTGTTATATCTCTGACGGATTTAGACAGCACACGCCATGAACTTTTTCCCTGACTTGATTCACTTATATTGTTAATGCTCAGCTCCTAAACATGATAGGTCGATTTTTAATACTCGTAAACCTTCCTTGTGAATCAACCTATCTAATGGTCAAAACCGCATCAATATCCATTCGGTAGTTTTTGCGTCAAAAGGTCACAGACAGACAGGGAATGTTGACACCCTAACCGAACAACAACGCCAAGGTTCCTAATGATGGAGGAATGACAGGCGTTCATGTGCATATTGCGACGTAGCCTGATACACTGGCATCAATGTCCACATTCAGCGAGTTACCCATATTCAAACAGAACAGATGGAAACTCTGCCACTGCACACTAGAGCTGTCACTGTTCTTATCTAATTAATTTTTAATCGTATAGAAAATTTGTGGTTAACCTTTTTGGACACGTTGAAAATGAGAAAGACAGACAGATTGTGCTTTTAGCTTCCCCAAGTGTAACCAGCGAAGCCAGCGGATCACGTAATTCATACACATTTAGCTGATGGCATTTTTGAGGCTACCAAAGAAGTGGCTAAATACGTTGCTGTATCAAGGTGCATCACCACCAGCTTTTCCAGCTTGTTTCCCTCTCTTCGTGCAATATGTCCAAAATACACTTGTGTCCCGACAAATCATACTATAGGGCTTTCCATCGCAAAATACCTCAACAGAACTGGCCACTTATTAGTTTACAGACTTAGGATAGGCTATTCCAATTTTTTGGTCATTTGGCTAATTTAATAGCCTAATAATTACTTTAAGTTTCGTTGGAATCGTTTTGCGAGACAGAGATCTAGAAAAATTGTTAATTGTGTTGTTTTCAAATGTAAAAGGCAATCTGGGATAGTATTTTAGCATTAATCTCCATATACAATGGCAGCCAAAAGTGGAAGAAAAAAATGTTCAGCGATAGTCTTAGTACCTACTCTAACTAAGGTATAGGCTCACAAATACCATCGCCTAAATGAAATAGACTCCGTTATCCGCTGGGAACCCGGGAACCTAAAGGAAACCTGTGAAGTTTCATTCAATATCGCGTGTGCAAATCGCACATTCTCGTAATGTGAGAACTTGGGAAATAATGAGCTTCCATGTTTAGTCTTCCAACATCATAACCGGAATAATGCAAACTTTTTGTGTGTACAACTCCAACGGCGCCGATAAAGTCTGCGATCCTGTTTTGGATTTCCGTCCGTAGTTACTGAACCGATTTCGAGCGATACTTGCTTGGACTTATTGATTTGGAACAGGCGATCGAGATGTACCTACCATAAAATAGGTTTATAAGAAACATATTTTCATAAAAAAAAAAGTGGCCGCAGATGTGAAACATCGAAATTGATACTCACTCACACAAAGGAGTAGAGAGCGGCGGCGCACAAAGGAGTATTTGATATCAAAATCCGGTCAAAATTATTTACTGCTACTTTTTAATTGATTATAATTAAAAAGGCTGTTTTTAATACAATATTGTGTATTTAATGTAACAATATCGAAAAATAATAATAATAAACAAACATGTAATCATATTTCCGTTTTACTATATAAAATGAATATGAAATATACACAGTAAATATAAGGTCTTCCTCATTCTGCCAGTTACTTCTCTACTCTTCAACTTAACTTTTCAAACTCTCTTCTACATGCTCTTGAGTATCTACTTGCGAAAATAATTCTACAGTTTCGCGTGAAAAAGGCTGGCTTGTTTTTAGTTTCTGCCGTTTTCGCATACAGCTAAGAAATGGATCTGAACTTAGCAAAAGTCTATTCAGAAAATCTTTATTACATATTTGTCTTGAAAATTTTCTCGCAAATTCCAGTCTGTAGGAACGAAAATGTTTGTTTCTGGCTTCAGCAGCCTCCTCGGATTAATCGACAGATAATTCTTCCGGATTGGTCCCATTTTTATTTCATAAAAATTGATTCATTACTTTTTCAGTAATAATATTATAAAGAGGTAAAGTTTGTGAGGTTGTAGGGGGTAATCTCTGGATCTACTGAACCGATTTTAAAAATTCTTTCTCTTAACGTTGGGAACTCATTTTCTGGACATTTCGTTGCTTCCCGGAGGTTCTGTTCCATGTACAATAACTTTTCATCCAGTTTTTTTTTATTGCTGTCTCTGAACATCATGTACAATGATCTTCTAGACATTTGGATGAGCTGAACCTAAAATAAAAAACATCATCTCAATTTAATTACCAAATATAACGAAAAAATACCGACGAAATATAAACTGTCTTTAAAAAAAATGGTGGCAAGATGGGGAAGAAATTTTTGATCAGATAGCATAATTAGAGTGTTTAGTTAACTATAAAAAAATTATGTTTGTCCGATCATGCCCGGAACTATAACAAAAACACCTCTGTTTGAAACTATTTTAATAAAAATATTTACATTTTAGTGTAAGTCAATTGTTATCAGAAAATTATACAATAAATAAAAAAAAAATAAACATATTTTGGTATCATAACTAAGTACATACCTTGAGTCTCAGTGTCCATAGCAAAAACTTCTCAAAAATCACACTAAATAATTAAAAACAGGAACATCAAATTTGCTAAAAATATAGTGTATTGAGAATATAGACGTGCGCGTTCAACATCGACTAGATTCCGACTGCCTGTATTGCTGCGGGGCGCGGGGGGAATTCCATTTAGAACCGGTATAAGTTACAACGTTTAGTGAGGCGTGCAAACAATCCATATTGGGTGTCTTTTGTTGAAATTCGTATTCCTTACTTTTGACCGGATTTTGATACCAAATACTCCTGTGTGCGGCGGAGAGAGGGAGTAGAGCGGCGAAGAAAAAAATAGAACCGCCCTTTTGAAGACCTCGACCTCCGTTTTTTGAAGTCGGTTAAAAGGGCAATGCCTATATTAAAATAAATTAACTTTGAAAAAATGTGTACCGATTTCAAAAATTTGCACTGAAAAGTAAGAAATAATAAATATTTCGTCGTAGAATTTGAAGACGGTTGGTGCCAAATTAGGATACAAAGTAAGGATACAAAGTAATAAACATCTAAGAAGATAAAGATCTGTTCAATATTATCTATGTTTGTACTGAATATTTTGTATCGTAGGTTCCTAATGAATTGTCTAGATTAGTGAATTTGGGAACTAAGTTATTTCTAATTTGGCACCAACCGTCTTCAATTTCTACGACGAAATATTTATTATTTCTTACTTTTCAGTGCAATTTTTTGAGTCGGTACACTTTTTTTTAAAAGTTAATTTATTTTTTCCTTTTAAGTGATTTTGCTGCCCTGAGAGACAAATAATAACGCAAATAAAAAAAAATAATGGAAAAATAAAAAAATACTGATGTGGATGGGATTTGAACCATGTGCATCCTGCGCTGCACCCCATACCTTTAGCCGTTAGACCACCGTCGATACAAAAATTTACAACTTCGTGTCAATGGCAAGGCTTTTCTCTGATACATAATTTTCAGCCGTAAACAGAGAGAAATTACTGAATTTCTGAAAAACTACTGAACCGATGTCTGTAAGATAATGCGAAAAATTATTAATCCTTAAAAAAATAAGTCGTCAAAATGGGCATATTTATTTCATCGAGATATTAAGAAAAATGTACTTATAAAGTCAGTTTATTAAAAAATTCTAAAAAACTACTGAACCAATTTTCACTAAAAAAAATGGGACAACCCTTTCAAACAAAAAAAAATTTTTCCAAATCGGTCCAGGCGTCTTCAAGTAATCGGGGAACATACATTAAAAAAAATAAAGATTCCGACGAATTGTAAACCTCCTTTTGTTTTGAAGTTCGGTTAATAAGATAAGATTTAGTTATTTGAACTTCCGGATAGAAATTCCTGAAAAAGCCAATAAAGTATCATAGAAAATGGGCTGACCCACTCAATTTTTTTTAAGTCAATGAAACCCAATCACTATTGTCACCTGCCATCAAGTGACAGATACATCACATTCAACAGCTAGTCTAGATCGTGTCGATTATGTGGCGAGCGGTCAACCACACCGGTAATGATATCGAAGCTTACAAAGTACACTCTGTGGCAATATTCACATAAGTACATATGTTATGGGTCTGTCACTTTACTTACTGGGACTAAAGCTGTCACTTTTTAATAATCTACATTATAACTGCTATGGCGTGATTGTGTCTTTCTGAACATAAAAACGACATTTTGATAAGGAAGTGTTTCGTGAAATACTTTCTGTCAAAAAAGGTATAGGCTAGCGCTTCACGCAGCCTTCGCGTCATACGAAGTTGTTAGGCACTTCTATGGAGCAAACAACATAGGTCATACACAAAAAAAAGTAAAGAGTTATTTGTTCAACAAGTGAGCAAAGTTATTTTTTGATGCGAGTGCTGACTTTAAATCATGAACTAGCGAAGTAGTCTAGAATTGATCACGAGCCTTGCGAGTGATTCTAATATATACTAACTGAGCACAGTGAGTAATTTAAAGGGACGAGACGTAAAATATAATTTAGAAATTGGCATGAGAGAAATAGAAATAATCTTGCATGAAGAATTAGGTGTAAAAAAGTTTTTTTCTGATGGATCCCGCATTCGCTCTGTGAGGAGCTCGGCTTGCTTTACTTGGTGCATCAGAACTCTCGAGAGATTCCACGTAGGATCTTCAAATGTTGTATACAGCGTCGTATCAGGTGACGAATCCTGAATTTACGCATACGAACCCGAAACAAAAAACCAGTCACGAGTACGGGTGCCAACAAAAATTGTTCGTTCACGGAGCGTTGCAAAAAAAATGGTGGTAACGTTTGTCTCCAAAACCGGCCATGTTGAGACTCTTCCTCTTGAGGGACAAATAACGGTCAATGCAGAAAGAATGGTATGCTGGCATTTGTTTGCCGCAGGTCGTCTCTGAACTCCGTAAAGAGAACTGCAACCACCGCATCATCCTCCATCACGACAATGCTAGTTCTCATACCGCCCACAGAACAAAAGAGTTTTTGGGGCAAGAAAACATTGAATTATTAGACCATACGCCGTACAGCCCTGACCTAAGCCCGAATGATTTTTATACTTTCCCCAAAGTTAATAAGAAATTGTGTGGTCAACGATTTTCGTCACCTGAAGAAGCTGTCTGTAGACGCCTACAAAAGGGCCATTTAAATACCCCAACAAAAAATGTGTCAAGTTTCAAGGAGAATACTTCGAAAAAAAAAAAAAACTTTTCCACCAATAATGTTGTATCACTTCCTTGATTGCCGAAATTTTCAGTGCCGCCCTCGTAGGTTAGCTATATATATGTAAGAAAAACAATTAAGACAAAGTAAACAATCAATACAATACCTACCGCAAAAATAGTTCAAAAGACCAAATGCTGAAAAAAATTGATTCCAGCTATTTCTAAGTTTATTTTTTATTTCTTAGATGTTACGTTCGGAAACTGCACTGCTTGACATATTTATGGAAAACCAAACATGATATTTTTAAATAAGCGATATTAATGTTTACTAGTAGTACCAATTTATTTTAAATATAAGTAGTACAATTTATTTATAAACTTAAATTTCAATAAATACAGAATTTGTGCCTATTAGTTAAACTGCTACACCAAAATTGCTACTCAAAAGGTGGTGTTCGAAATTTGAATGACTTTTACTCACGCTCGCAGCAAAATGCGATTTTGCTGCGAGTTTTTAAACACCACAAGCGCCCTTTTGGAGAGGTGAAAACGTATTTATGTAGGTATTCAAATTGTTATTTAAAACATACAGGACCTATATAATTGTACCCGTGCGATGCCATTTAAGATATTTTCAAGGTGACTGTACAAGAAGACATCAAGTTGCGGATGCCATCTGCATCCCCGTGCAGTGCAGTTGACTTTCGTTTACTTGCACATCTGTTCCGTCGGACATTTTATAAAACGAGCGATCGCGGCTCCGACCGTTTACAATTAGAGCCATGGCCACGGCAAGAATTTTTTGCAATGTGACAAGGGTTAATCCCGAAGAATTTTCGGAAAAAAGTAACCTCAAACTATGTTATACGTCGATCCGTTGCTCTGTTTTGACGAAAAAGAAAGTGAAACAAACAAATCATACTTTTCCAAATATAATATTAGTAAAATGCGTATTGACCGCATCCGGAACGAAGTCATTAGAGAAGAATGCGGAGTGAAAGATGATGTTGTAACTAAAATTAAGAAAATTAGTTTGCGCTAGATTGGACACGTTGAAAGAATGAAGGGTGAACGATTGACTATAAAAAGGTTTATAGTTAAGTAGTACGGCAGACAGAAGTTAAAGGAAATGCTAAAGGACGACCTAGGTGTGTTTTTATTAAACATATAAAAAATTATTGATCAAAGGCAATGATAAAAGAACACACAATCGCCGAGCATATATGAAAGGTATGATGAATATAATGTCGTAGTAACTAAATGGCATTCGATTGTCTCTTTCGGGATAAAAGGGGTG
Organism: Nemapogon koenigi; assembly: GCA_963924495.1. Lineage (NCBI taxonomy): Eukaryota > Metazoa > Arthropoda > Insecta > Lepidoptera > Tineidae > Nemapogon > Nemapogon koenigi. The sequence goes on along the minus strand of OZ004657.1, from coordinate 4,684,042 downwards.
ATGATAGTAAAAAATCTACTGTAGTCTAATGTGGATGGGCCGAACTCAAGTCTCAGAATGGCTCAAAAATTACAATAGAAAAGATTTGGCAAGTGCGCAAGGTTGACTCAAAACGACGAATGTGCTACACTAACAGAATAACAAAAGACCTAACTTTTAGGAGAATCAATAATAGAAATTAAAAAAGTATAAATTATTTACCAATGTCTCTGTGAGACCGTTAACAGTAGTTAAACAGCTTAGTATATCTAAATATTTGAAGAAAAAAAGAGATTTCTATAAAAATTTGCTGGCCTTCAAAAATTCAAACCACTTCAATACGAACACACTTTCGTATAATCATATTAATCTCGCGCTTCGGAGGGCATGTAAAGCAGTCTCCGAACTTCTTTTGATACTTACGTCTGTTAAAGTAGTGACACATCTATCCATTAAGTGCAGCAATAGGCTTGCCACCTGTTCTGTTGAAAATCGACAACTGGCAAAAAGTGGACACTGTATTGGTGGTTTTTTCACGAGCATGTATGAAAGGTGCATAATGAATATAAAAGAAGCTAAAGAGGTGCAGGATCGTAACAAAAGCATTCGATTGTCTCTGCCTACCCCTCTTGGGATAAAAGGCGTGATGCTAGTTAGATAGAGAGAGTTACTGGTGTCTCTGGCATATTATGTGCGTCGGTGGCCGAGTGGTTAAGACGTCTGGTATTAACTAGGCAGACCACGAGTTCGATCCCGGACCCCGGCTATGTATGTACATAATCCGACAAACCACACTTAGAGGCTTTTCCGTCTAAATATATCTCAACAGTACTAGCCACTCGTTAGGTATAGCTTCACAAATACCATCGGATAAACGAGGTAGTTGGTCTTCCGCTGGGCACCCTGAAGGCTGGAACCGTAACACGGTTTCGGGAGCTGTAAGGCAACCCGCGAAAAATAATGTTAGTTATTATAAGAAAGGATAGAGCCAACCCTAGAACAAACGCCCACAGTGTGCGCTGAAAACAAATCTTTATCAATGAAAACATCCCGAGTTGCTGCGCGCACAATACCGCGTAAGTATGTTACATTTCAACAACGCATTTACAAATTCAGTTAGAAACATCAATAACCCGAGCCTGGGAATTTCTCTCATAACATGACACCGTAGGCTTTATTTCTAGGGTTCCGTCACAGGGCTGTATCTTTTGAACCGTAATAGGTAGACACTTGAAATTTTCACAGAGTGTGTAATTACTATGGCCGCTATAACAACAAATAATAAAAATAAAATACAGTTAAAATTTAAAGGGGGTCCCCATAAAAGAAACGTTCTATTCGGCGTTTTCTGCTCGATCGTAATTATGGCAATACATTCTAGTATAACTATAATGAATGTTACTCTTGTGCGAGTCCAACTCGCACTTGGCCGGTTTTTTAAGAGTTGCCTTGCGACTCCCGGAACCATGTTATCGGCCCCATGTTAGCTGAAAACAAAGCTTTTAGCCGATGTATAAAATTTGTGAGTGGCCAGTTCTGTTGAGGTATATTTAGATAGAGAAGCCTCTAAGCGTGGTTTGTCGGATTATGTACAAGATATCTAAGTTTTTAATTATAAAAAAACCATAGATAATTACCTACATGACCGGAATAGAACCGTGATCGTAAAACAACACAAATCGTCACATGTAAACAAACAAGACAAGAACTTGTAAAGGCGCCCCCCATATTAATTAAAATATCACGCAAAGTGTAAAGTGCCCCGTCGTGACCCTGAAGAGAGCTTTGTTTACAAAACTAAAAGTTACAAAGAGGGGCGGGGCGTTATGAAAACACCGCTTCTCGCCGGATTGATTCATGCCAAAATAACAAGTCCCTAATAAAATAGAGGATTTTTTACAAGAATTTTCCAGAAGGAATGACATATTTTCCCGGGACAAAAGTGGCATAAATGTATGCAAAAAATCACGTCAAATAAGGTCAAACGACAAACACAGCTATGAACTTCCAATTCTAAAAAAAAAATAAGTTGTCATCACGGGTTGCCCTATAGCTCCCAGAACTGTGTCATCGGTCCCAGGGTGGGTACCCAGCGGAAGACCAAGTCTTCCTCTTTTAGCCGATGGTATTTGTGAGGCTATACCTACATAACCAGTGACCAGTTCAGGTATATTTTGATGGAAAAGGCTCTAAGGGTGGTTTGTTGGTTTATTTATATATATATATTATATAGGTATATACAACTAACTTTCCCATACTGACTTTCATCCCCTATATATAGATAGGGGTGAATTTAAAAATAAAGTAGCCTTTCAAGCTAGTGTTCAAGCTTTCCCCATATCAAAATTCATCAAAATCGGTTCAGCAGACAGACAACCCCTTCGAGAAAGGGCCCAAACTCGCGTAATCCTGTAGCCAAGGTGATAACTAATAAATTGAATTAGGTTTTAGGTACCATATATAATTATATACATACACACTCATACAACACACACACACACACACAATTTTTATTTTATTTTATTTTGTAGTAAAGTAGTATAACGAACTGGATATACGTTCACGAGTCCCAGAGTTACTTCCGCATTTATAATATTAGTATTAGACTAAACTACATAATAATAAAATAAAGTCCCCCGCCGCGTCTGTCTGTCTGTCCTTTTTACGCAAAAACTACTAAACCGATTTTGTTGCGATTTCCACTATTATATAGGTTGACTCACCGGGAAGGTTTACGAGTATTAAACATGAACCTATCATGTTTAGGAGCTGAGCATTAACAGTATAAGTGAATCAAGTCGTGGTAAAAGTTGGCCCCCGCGAATTGTATAAGTTTAGAAAAGGACGGCTTATTCCTATTTTTCTTACATCCAAAGGCGCGTAGAACACAAAGCCATAGATTACTCCAATCAATCGCCTTGGACATTTATCGGTCATGTCGATAACAACGATAAATCGATAACGGATTTTCGATAATGTATTATCGAAACGCGACCTTGCTCGCCCATTGATGCCCGAAACTATATCTGAAATTCTGAATGAACGCGGGCACGTCAATATAGTGAACGTGCCAATTTAGGTCACTTTCGGTTTTATATTTTATATTTAAAAAAAAAGTGTTTGTTCGTTTGTTTTTTGCACGGACATTTATACCTGAAAAACATTTCATTACCCGGGAATTTTTTTCATAAACATTAGATGTTATTTAAATTTTTTTTAGTTCCTATCTTTAAATTTTTGCATCAACTGAATTTCAGTTTCATACATTTTAGATATAAAGCGTATTGACCGCATCCGGAACGATGTCATTAGTGAAGAAGGCGGAGTGAAAGATGATGTTGTGACTAAATTGAAAAAAATTAGTTTACGTTGGTTTACATATGTCAGGATCATAACAAAAAAAGGGGGGGGGGGGAGGTAAACGTCTAGTACTAGCCCCTGTACCACTGTATTTTTTTGTCGTTTTATTGTCGCAACGGATTTTACGTTATATGATGATTATGTTAAAATACAAACATAATAATTATAATCAATGATTGGAAACACTAAGTTTGACGCCCTAGATCGCCTTTCCCGTTTAAAACATCACAATTAACTATTTTCCTAGAGCTCTGTCTCGCGACACAAAACGATACCAACGAAATCTAAGGTAACTTATTACTGCGCACCTGGTCAGTATAACTGGTCAAAGGGGAAAAAATTGGCGAAAGGGGGAGCCCGTCTATGCCCCCTCCATAGGCTTAATACTCTATGGTGATCGTCTTCGAATGGAATTGCAGTTGAACGGTTTCTTTCATTTTGTAATATCGTTAGTGTTTCCACCCACAGTATCTACCCCTCAACTAATTAAAAGCGACCTGAATATCCTATACTACCTTTCGCCTTGGCTTCAATCGTGAAAATTTTTAGATCTTTTTAAACAATAAATCACTACATATTATTAAAACAAAGCCCCCGCCGTGTCTGTCTGTTTGTTGTGGTTTTCACTATTAGACAGGTTCATTCACGAGGAACATGGACAGCTATCATGTTTAGGAGCTGAGCATTAACAGTATAAGTGAATTAAGTCGGGGGAAAAAGTTAGCCCCAGCGAGTTTTCATGGTGTATGCTGTCTAAACCGTCAGAGATAAAAAGAAAATGATATAGGAAATAATTGTGTACAATAAAATGATGTTCAAAAAAGTCCGCGGTAGCATATCCCGTCCCGCTAATATTATAAACGCGAAAGTTTGTATGGATGTATGTTTGTTAAACAATCACGCCAGAACGTCTGAACGGATCTGGATAAAATTTGGCACAGAGATAACACATAGGCTACTTTTTATCTTGGATTGTTTTTGTTTTTCACGGGATCGACATGATTTTTTGCATAGTGGTAGTTTAGGGGTCAGAGAATGACATATACTAATTTTTATACCGTGAAAGCGGGCGGGGGAGGGGCAAATTACAGCCACGGGATTATTTCTTTGTGGATCTATTTGTGTAGGTACCTATTCAAATTATTCTAGTAAAATTACAAACACGAATAGTTCATTAAAATAGACACCCATTAAACATTGCTCTTAGTGAATGAAAATCCGCTCCTCATTCATAATCAAAAGTGGGCGTCGAAAACCGCGTATGTGCGGCCCATTCAAGGCTACCAAAACATTTAAATTGCGCTATTACAACACTAGTGTGCCGCACCGACTTTGCCCGTGGTAATTTTAGATTGGTTGACGTTTTTAGTTACTGCTAAGTTCCTTTGTGTCGTAGCGTGATGGTATAGCCTATAATCTTCCTCAATAAACGGACTAAGGGGGGCGTCGGTGGTCGAGTGGGTAAAACGTCGGCTCACAACTGAGAAGTCGCGGGCTCGATCCCCACATCCGACCATGTACCAATGGGTTTTTTTATAATAAAAAATCTATGTACCTACATTATCCGAGAAGGAGGCTTTTCCATCTACGTACCTCAACAGATCTGGCCACTCGTTAGGTATAGCCTCAAAAATCTTTGGCTAAATGAGGAATACTTTGTCTTCCGCTGGGTACTCTGGGGCCGGCAACGGTTCCCGGGAGCTGTAAGGCAACCCGTAACGATTTTTTTTAAACGGACTAATTATTTACTTTGTTAACTTTTAGGTTGGTCCTGATATTAGTTAGAGCGTTCAAACATACAAACAAACGTACACCTACATACAAACACTTCAGATTTATATATAATATATACAATATAGTAGTGATTGTAAGTACCTACTATATTTGCCCGACCCAGCAATTCTCTGGTCATTCTGCTAGTCATTGGTGCGGCCCCGTCGTTTTTGGGTATCTAGTCGAAACGAAAGACGTCGCGGTCCCAACTATGGTAATCCCACAGGGCGGAGTGTGGAGTATGAGAGGCGAAGGGTACAATAATATGGAATTTAAAAAAATTACAAAAATATAATGTAATTATAAACTTGGTTATGCACTACATACCTGTTACGTGGCTGTAACGTACTATAACAGAGCAAAAGTGTCGTGACGGTCAAAGTCTTACACTTTTTCGGCCCATCTCTCATTCACCAAGTGTCTGGAGTGTAACGTGCGATAGGGAACTTCATGTTGCCCGCCCATTCAAGGCTACGAAAACATATTGCAAGCATAAAAATACTAGCGGCTTCCTTCGCGGGTTATAAATACTGAGTTTCCGTTTAAACATGGACCGTGGGTAAAAAATTGCTTGGGTCTGACACTTTTCCGCACCACGGTAAAAAAAACTATGGATAAATCTTCTAATATATAAAAATCAATATTTGTTTGTTCGTATTCGACAAGACTCAAAAACTACTGGACCGATTTTGTTACTGTTGGTATCATTAGATAGAGTGGTTTACGGGGAAGGTTATAGGCTATATAACATCACGCTAAGTCCTTTGGGAGCGGAGCAGAAACCAATAAACTCAATGTTCCTTTTTCGGCGAATTGTGTCAACGGGGTCGGTCGCTAGTTAATAAATAAAAAAAAATCGGGAAAAGTGAAAGTGCTTTTATAGCTAGCTTGTAAAAAATAAAATTATCTTCCAACGACAACGCGTTCGATGGGGTACCTATGTAAAAGATTTTCTTCGACGACTTGAGAGTGTACCTAATAATTGAGATGGGGTAGACAGATCCGCGTACTGTCTTTGCCCGACCCAGCACTTTTCTCGCATATTCTAGTGTTGCAGATGAACCGTGTTTGTTTTCTAAATAGCACCACGAACTTTACATTCGATTCAAATCCCGCTCAGTTCACATCAACAAGTTAGCGCTAATTCAGGCCTACTACCACAGGCAGCCACAGCAACAAACATTTTACGAGAGGTCAGGATCGTAAGGTCAAACCCAATTGTAGTACCCCACTTGGGACGCACAGTGCGGATAGACCACCTGCCATAAACCATTCGCATTCAAGTGAAATATTTTCTATTACAGAGAATAAAGCGAGGCTATGATTGAAAGGAAGAGATTAAAGGGGGGTGGATTAAAAAAATGCCTAGATGTCCTTTCCTAGGGTCCAAGGCGATCAAGCTTACTCCGTATGAAATGTCATCAAAATCGGTTCAGTGGTTTAAACAGTTCAGTTGGAAAAGTTTTCCTCTAGACATTGATATAGATGAAAATTGGAGTCCAATAAAAGGCATAGTCATAGAGACTGCCTACAGAAGTGAATATTAAAACTATGAATAACAAGGTATGTAACGCCAACTAGCGATCATTTCACATAGGGAATGAAATCCCGCAAAATAATTTCAATCCCGGTATTTGCGGGACTGAACCATCTTAGTCCCGCGGGATCCAGGTATTTGCGGGATCCCGCAGGGTCAACTTAAACCTCTGAAATCAATCGTAAATAATCGTAATAAAGACCTAACAGACCTCGTTTTCATGGTTTTAATTTTAACCCAAATTAAATAAGCTATTTTGGTACATTTTAAATGGTTTGGAAATGGAAAACATGTCGGTCGCGAGTCGCGAACCCATAATATTTCCCCGTAAGTACCAAAAAAGATTTTTCACTGGAGTTACGTGGTTTTACTGGTTACATAAATAGAGGTGTGGCACGAGTGGGTAAGACGTCTGGTATTTACTAGACAGACCCCGAGTTCGATCCCGGATCCCGGCCATGTACCAATGGGTTTTTTAATTAAAAACTTATGTACATAATCCGACAAACCACACTTAGAGGCTTTTCCATCTAAATATATCTCAACAGAACTAGCCACTCGTTAGATATAGCCTCACAAATACCATCGGCTAAACGAGGGAGACTAGGTCTTCCGCTGGGTACCCTGGAACCCGTAACACGGTTTCGGGATGTGTAAAGCAACCCGTGAAGAAGAAAAAAAAAAAAAAAAAAAAAGGTGTGGCATTTGAAAATATAGGAAAACGCTGCTTCTAAGTAGAAATAGGTGGCGAGACTATCGCCAATTAAACGGTTAAATAAAAAAGGTGCAATTTTTCGTTTCGACTCGAAGGGCAAAATCGACGAGTCCGCACAAGGCCAGCGAAAGAATGTAGTGTCTTTGCCCGACTCAGCAATTGCCCGGCATTGCACATTCTCGGGCCGGGCATTCCTTGGCTGTTTATTGGTGAGGAAAATGCTGTTAAAATTTCACATCCAAAGCCGGGTCAGATCGCTAGTTACCTAAATCTCCTCAATCGGATCAACAGTTTAACCGCTAAAAACAAACAAACAAAACTTTCCCCTTCCTTTTAAGCCGCACGCACCGTGATGTTAAATTCTGCCAGAGACGAAAATCAATTATTTTTTAAATGTCAGATAATAACAGTTAAAAGCAATCGGCCTTTGGAACGGTTTCGAGTACAATGTATTTTAAAACTAGACTAGATGACCCGTGCGAACTGCGAATGCGAATACTTCGCACCGCTAGTTCAATTGATCTCCAACAGATGGCGACTTTTACAAAATAAGTAAATTATTCTAATTTTAAAATTAACATTTAATTTTAATTCTTCAAAATGGCGTATCAAACAGCTTTAAATATTATGTACCTACCTACATAATATAATATTTATGTGGAGTGAAATATGATGATGTGTCTAAAATGAAGAAAAGTAATTTACGCTGGTTTGGACACGTTGAAAGAATAAAGGATGAAAGATTGACTAAAAAGGTTTAATATGACTGCAGTGAAAGGAAATGCTTACAGAAGACGACCTAGGTGTACTTTTATTGAACATAATAAAAAATGTATTGTGATCCATGGAAATATTAAAAGTACATGGAAATATATAATGAAATATAAAAGTAGCGAAAGAAGTAACAAAATAATGGCATTCAATTGTCTCTGCCTACCCCTCTTGGGATAAAAGGCGTGATCATCAATAGATATATAGACTTGATAGTTTTAAGTTTTCATTTCTGTCTGCAGTCCCCAAGACTGCCTAGGCCTATGCCTTTTTTCTATAGGTATTTTTATTTCAAAGATTAACAAATACTAAGTTAAGTAGGGGGGGATTAATCAATAAAACATATTCTACACCTTAATCGCGTGCACATATAAAAGCAGGAAACGAGCACTTAGATAATGACAAAATATACAATGGAAATTGATATGATAACATCTTTATTTTATTTCACTACAAATTCATTCATCCATTGATAAGGGGAACATGATAAACTCATTCATAATCCTTTATTATAAAAAATACAACAGCATACGTTATTTCAAACTCAATATCCTACATATCTATACCACAGCATCAGCCCCGGATTATCAAGGGTCTTTTTCATAAAACTATACTAAGACTTAGAATCTGCTTTTTGTTTCAATATCTTAAAGAATCAAAATATCTAAAATCCATGTAATTGTCATTGCCAGACCCAGCAATTTGCTCGGCATTGTAGTGTTGGACATTATCGGGCCAGGCATTCCTTGGCTGGCCATTGGTGTTACACAGTTATTGGGATTGGGTGAGGAATATCAAAGTTCCACAGGCAGAGCTTGGGTGGAAACCTAGTACAGATTAATATCAGAAACATAAAAATTAATAGTGATTACATTTTTAGTACATTTATCTTATTGTTTTGTTAATTTGTTAATATGGGCCAGGCAAAAAAGCTGGAAAAAACTCTGGTCACACCACAACCTTGAAAATGTGTTTTTTTTTACAACCAACAAAATCCACACTAACAATCCCACATTCTCCTTCATACTTCCCATATTTCCCACAATGGAAGAAACATTCAAATAGCCTATTGAAAGGCAGAAAAGCAACAAAAAAAAGTCACACATGACAATATTAAAAGACATGATCGAACAATAACAAGGGACCTTTTCCTTGAGAATACAAAATGAACATAATTTTAAAACAATGCCAACAATGAGAAATAATTTTTAAATTACATACAGCCTTAACTACAATTTGTCTTTGTAAAAACTGTGTAAAATCATTACATATTACGTTGAAAAAATGAAGGATGAAATGTTTATATGGCAGAAGTGAAAGGAAATGCTGTACTTTTATTGAACATATAAAAAAATTGTTGATCAATGGCAATATTAAAAGTACACACAATCGCTGAGCATGTATGAAAGGTATGATGAATATAAAAGAAGCGAAAGAGGTTACATGTCAGGATTGTAACAAATGGCATTCGATAGTCTCTGCCTACCACTCTTGGGATAAAAGGTGTGATGATAGATATTATAATAGAAAGTCCCCCACCACGTCTGTATGAGTCTTTTTCAGACAATAACTTCTGAATGGATTTTGTTGAGGTTTAAAGGTTTACTGGAATTAAACACAGACCTACAGCGAGGTTTCATAGCAGAGATATAACAAAATAATGTAGGAAAGAATTGTGTACAATAAAATTTGGTTTTCAGGAATAAACACGGCTTCAGGGAACCAATATTATAACCCAGCAGTTGGTACAAATAATGTCACCACTCACAAGTGTTTGCCCTATTTTCAATAGAAAAGAAATTACACAGCTCCCAAAACCGTGTTACGGTTCCAGGGTACCCAGCGGAACACCAAGTCAGACACATATATATACACACATTAAACTAATATCACCCCTTTTTGCATCAGGGGTTAAAAATGTATGCAACTGCCACAATTAAGTTAATTAGGTCAATATGGTGAACTTAAATACATTTCTGGGATTTTCACCCAAATTTAGTATCTTAATACCACAGGATATTGGGTAATATTATGTATAAAACCTAAATACAATAAAATATAGTAAATTTCATACCTGTTTCCAAAGTTAGTTCGCCAAAATTCAGCAGCATCACTCTTCGTAATCCTGAACTGGTCACCAGCAAAAGTACCATTAGGAAACATGGCTTTTAATTCACTTAGCATATGACTGAACACAAGACTTAGCTTTGTGAGGTTCCTCCTATAATGCGAATTCTCATCAAACATCTTCTCTTTGCCTTCTTTAAATAATTTAATTGCTTGCTTGCACTTCCTAATCAAATTAATAATAAATATATTAAAGTGTTCATTGCTATTTAAAGCTTGCATGTTGTCTTCGTATTTAGAGTAAATAACACGCAGACGTTGGTATGTATCCGGAAGAATATCGAGGATGAACGGTGGGCTGTTTTTTAGATTCATTTTATGATGCTGGCATAATTTGACGACTTTATCCATTAGCTTCCATGTTTTATCTAATGTACGTTTGTCTGTCGCAAGTTTTGTAGGACAAACGGCATCGGAGAAAGCACCATGCAGCTTAGAAAGGATTGAAGAGATGTTCTTCTGTTGTGATTTGTGGCGAGACGTCGCCATGTTGTATAGAGCACACACAAGAAATATTTATTTAGAAACACTTTTGGAGAATTATAACACTAAATTCACTTAATAATTGCTGCTATTTGTTTGTTAAATCCCATTATAACGGTATAATAAAGTAGGAAAACTTCACACACTCGACCATCTCCGACGCGAAACCTGACAATTCCAGTCTGAGACTAAACTAGTTTTAATTTTGATATACACTGGGTATACGATTTTAGAGCCAAGTTGAAACTGTAAATCTGTGTTGCCAACCTAAAAATTTTATTTTCCCATTCATAGACAATGAAAATGTCGTTGCAAATGACAATCCTACTAGCAAACCACCGAAATGTTATTTACTTATCGCCTCGTATTTTATCGGACCGCGACGGCGGGTGCCGTCTTTGCCTTATGCTGAAACCACAATTCAAAATATATAACGATGTAGTGTAGCTAAATATCATAAATCCCACTTGGATTTTTTGGTAGTTGAAGGAATGTATAATATACGTCAAGATTTGACTTTGACTCGATTGTTTCTGCCTACCCCTCTTGGGATGAAAAGTGTGATGATAGATAGAGAGATAGAGAAATTCTACTTTTTTTTAGTAACTTAGTATTATTTTACAGGTAGTCGTAATGACATTTGGAATGGTTTTGCAGTGGACTTGTTTCCTACATGTTCAAATTACAAGAATTGATGTTAGTTTAATAGAGAGATCCCTATACAGACTCTGATGAAACCTGAATATCTTGGAAACTGCTTACGCGATTTTCATCAGACAACATAATATCAGAGAAGTGACACATATATACTGCAAAAACCGCATAAAAATCGGTTCAGCCCTTTTATAAATTATACTATATAAAGCTGGATCGACCCCCCGCATATTACCGTCTCCGTTCCATGAACAATAAAATGGGGTTAAATTCTCGATGGATAGGGGGTTAAATATTAAAGACTTATGAAGCAATGTTTTAAGTTATACTACAGTATGTATATTTGTTAAATTTTCGTTTTCAAAACTTAGAATGCTTAAATCTGTGAAAGCACCAAAGATTTCGAGCTTTACATCTACATTAGGTTACGAAATTGTACATTCCTACACAATTTCAATCATGTGAAGCCATTTTCTGAATACAATAAATGTTGAGCTAAGCATTGGGTTAATTTATTATAATAAAAACACTTTTATAATCCACATGTTCTTGTAATTAAGACTCATCTGGCAATACTGAAATTTGTACGATTTGATTTGTGATGTTGCAAGATAAAAAAAATAAGCTGACAAATATAAATTCGTGCTGCCCTCTCTTGGTTGTAAATTGAACAACGGTGATATAAAACTTCATTATTACAGAACTACATCTACTAAACAATAGATGGCGCTTACATAAAATATTTTTTATTTTATAATAACAAAAATAAATTATCCGACAGTGTGATTAAATAAGTATGAAAATATATATAATGTAACCTTGATAATTGCGTTAATTTAGAAGAAGCAATTAAAACTCAAACTGTTTGTTCTACTGGAAATAAATATAATATAAAATAAAATAAAATAAAATAAAATAGCCTTTTATTTCTTACAAATTACAAATAATCTTAAAAACTAGTTTCTTAAAGTAATGTTAAGTAATTTGATTTTTTGAAGTAAACATTGTTTCTAACTCTATAAGTATTTCTTTACTTTCATGATTGCCGTTCCATACGCACCCATGCTTCACATTCCTCGCTCACACAAATAATGGCAAGTGAGCGAGGAAAAAAAAATCAATCGCATATAGCATTTAGCTAACTAAACTCTAAACTTGAAAGCTAAAAACTACGCGTCTGAACATGGCCCGCCAAGGATGCCCGACGCAAGGATGTACCAGAATGTGCTGGCATATTTTTGAGCTTTAAAAAATAAAATAGTTTTTTGTAGTTGAACCTTAGTATTTAACTCCTTTGAAAACCTTGAAATAAAGACCAAATGAAATCCTGGATCCGCCCTTGGTTGCCACTCACTGTTACTGTAGGTATACTTATACTTAATTAAACTCTTCTTTATTATGTTCTTCCGATTCTTTATCCTCCTCTTCCTCTTCTTCATATTCTGAAATGGTTGTGGTGGTAGTTGGTCGTCTTCGTTTAATATGTCTCTTTGTCATTTGTGCGTTTATTGGTGTTTTGCTAGAAGTTAAATTGGTAGATATAATATTAATTTAGACTGTCTTTTGGACATACACATAACTTATATTTTTAATTTTATTTTCTTGAGTAATAAAATACCTAGAAATTCTGAGAGAGAGAAGAGAATGTACAAATAAGACAGAAGACAAGAGTGATGGACATTGAAACTAGAGTTGCGACACTGAAGTGGAGATGGGCGGGACACGATCATAAATGGACGTCAAGGGTTACTGAGTGAAGACCCATAATGAGCCATAGAAGTGTCGGCAGACCACCAGCTAGATGGAGTGACGACATCGTGAAGAGAGAGGGTAGAGCGTGGAGGAGAACTAGACCACGACCGAATTCGAGGAAAGTTTTGGACCCAGCACTTTCACGTGTTTATACCCGGGCGAAACCTACATGCGTCTTTACTTTATAATGCAAAAACTTAATCTATTTCAAACAAGGGCCCTAGTCAAAAATGTTAACCAACACTTTCTTTCAATAAGAGCACTTTATTTAGCCCTCTGCACTTTTGAAAATAATAACTTTCCTTGCATGAGGATTGCCACCTCACTAAATGTGAACATTCTTATGAGATTTTATGATTTTATCTAGCTTCGCCCGTGTATGTTTTTGAACAAACTGAAATATAGCCTATATCACTCAGAGATAATGTAGCTTCATATTAGTGAAATAATTTTCAGAATCGGATGAATATTTTCAGAGATTACCACCTACATCCAAACTTACAAATACAAACTTTACCTCTTTATAATATTAGTAAGTATAGAAATTAAATTGAAGAATAGATAAAGAAATATAAAAGGTAAGAAGAAATAGATAGGTCAGTATTTAAGAAGAAACAATATTTGATATTTAAATATATTGTATTAAAATTCTAAAATAAAATAAGTGCATATACTAAGAGTAAAATATAAGATCAAGAAGTGTCCCAGAAATAAGAAATTATAGACAAAAACAAATATTATTATGTCAAACGTAATAAAACATGATATAAATAATTAAGGTACTAAAGAAAAATATTTTGAAATAAATACCAAAAGTTGGCTTAGAAAATAATTCATTTAAATTAGTTACAGTTTTAACTTACTCTGGACAAGGACTCGCTTCATAAACATTGAATTTCATTATAGCATCTTTGACTCCTATTAAAATATTATCATTTGTATCCATAGCAAACGAATTTACACTAGATTGTATACTAAATGAGCCAAGATTAGTAGCTTTAACGTTCTCTGAGTCAATTAAATATAAATTACTGTCTTCGTCCATGGCATATACTAAATCTGATTTACTAACAAAAATACCACTGGCTTTATCTCTTGGCAATCCTTTGATTTTTATAGGCTTGTCTTCTCCACTTTTAAGGATATAAGGTGTTTTCGAGGCTACAAAATATATGTTATTTCTAGGGTCTACTGTTAATCCATGTCCATCAGGTATATTTGAGAACATTTCCTGTTTTTCCCCATCATTAGTTATAACATGCACTCTGTTTTGAGGCCATGTAGCTATGTATAATGATTCTCCATCTCCATTAACTCCCATGTACATGACATCTTCCCCTAAAGCTGTATATAACTCTAAAGTAGATCTCTCATCGTCATATTTGTAAACTCCATTATCTGTTGCTAAATAAACTATATCGTTAAGATTGTCCACTGCAGTTGATTGTCCTAAACCAGCTACTTTGATATTTTCTAATTCGCCACTAGGTCTAAGAATATGTAAAGTCATTTTCATTGTATCTGTTATTAGTGTGAAATATACGTTTCCCGATTTCCAATGTATACTTATGTCAGCGGGAATCCCGGTAATATTCTTTTGTTCATCCAGAGCATAATATAAATCGTTTACTTTGACTAAATGATTGCAATGATAGGTTTTCTTAATTTTTTGAAATAGTTTCTCTCTTGTCATGACAGGGCTTGCATCCGTTGACACAATTATATAAATCAAACTGCAAATTATTAAAGTGCATGCTTTTGAAATCTCCATCTGAAATAAATTAATCGAATCCTGTTAATTAATTGTTTTAAATTTAAGAGAGAGGGAGGACTCGTTAATCTTTTATATTATATAATTCTTCTGTACGTATGTATGTAACTGAATTCCTACTAAACAGCTCGACCGATTTTGATAATTTTTTTGTGTTTGAGTGGGTTCCTGGATGATTTAGATTCACAATTGAACCCGGTAGGTGGCGGTCATTACATTCGAAAATATCGGAGGACGTAGCCGGGGTCGGAAAGCTAGTTAGATAATATAATATTAATTTTTGATATATCCACATCCATGGTCTACCCTTTCCAGAATGATTAGTGATTTATAAAAATTAAAGATGAAATGAGATATTTAAGAAAATCTATGTGGATTCCATAAAAAGGTGTTCTAAAGTGGCAATTATTTTGAGACTATTTTGATTATCATCACGCCCTTTAACTTAGAAAGGGATAGGCAGAGACAGTTTCGGGTGCTGTAAGGCAACTCTTGAAGAAAAAAAAACAGAGTCAATAGAATGCTAATTAATATTCATCACACCTCTCACATGGCTTCACGCCTGTTTCTCAAAGGAGTGGGTAGCGTGTATGGAGCTCTCTCGATCTTCAAATACTTCTCTTGCTTCATCCACATCCATACATGCACGTTCATTTTTAGTACTACGTATTTGACCTTTTTTTAAGGATATCAGATATTTGATTAATGAAAGTTTGTCTTGGTCGTGCTTTCCTTGTTGATCCTTTCGGTACTACACAAAGTACTACAGCTCATTCTTTCATAACACATTCGTTCAACATGTCTAAACCATCTCAGCATTCACTATTAGTCCCTCCTGACTTTTCACGTACATTTTCTCACTCAATTTTTGCTTTTTTGCTAATAAATACTTTTAGTTATCTTCGATCACAACACCATCATTCAATCCACAGTCAATTTGAATGCTAACTAAATCCATTGCGTGATAATTACGTCCGTAATATTGACATTTCGCATTATTATCATTTATTCCTAACACTTTGACATTTATTATCTCTTTCGTTTATTTCTTGTTATTTTCTTGTTGTTTGTTTAAATAATTGTAAATACCACAGTCAAGGGTGCTTTATGGTTCCTTTAGTCGATAATATTTTTTGAGGCTTCCTAAATTTCTTTTGAGGTATTTTGACTACCCAATTTTTTATTTCTATCTACTGTGAGGACCCTTTCTTTGTGTTAACTTCGTTGTATATATATTTGTCGCAGGCATTTTTCTCTGGGATTTGAAAAATGGGACATAAAATGTAATTAAGATTAGGGGGATTATAATTTATGCTATTTATTTACAAAAACCCATTTTCATAATTACTTTGGTATTATATCTAATATAAAGAGAATTTTGTGAGTTTGGGTGTATGTGGAGTGAAATCTTCGGAACCACTGATCCGATTCTGAAAATTCTTTCACTAATAGGAAGCTACATTGTCCATGAGTGCTATAATTTGTTAGAAAATATCCACAGGCGAAGCCGGGGGCGGAAAATTTTATTTAAAATAATTAAGAGTTTACCTTTTCAAATTATTTAACAGTGTCCACTACTCACGATATCAAACTGTTCACTGTGTAAAGTAGAACATCAATACGCATTGTTGATATAAATATTATCTTCAAAATAATAATTATTTATATTATTCTAAACTAGCGTTTTTATCTGGGTTTCTTTGCATTTTAAGGATATATTTAAGATTTACTCAAAATACCTTAAGAGTCGATAGTTAATTGGTAAAGCGTTGGCTTGAGACCAGGAGGTTCCGGGTTCAATACCTAGACTCAAAACAGATTCTAGCCGTGCGAGCATGACCGCGTAGAGAAAATCTACTGTCAGTGTCAGTTTGTCTATTTATGACATTTGTCACGTAATCCCTAGATTTTTATAAGGGATCACGTGACAAATGTCACAAATAAATAAACTGGCGCAATGAGGACGTCATGATACCGCTTGTAGTTTTGTCTAACCCCTGTAGATTCTGTCTACCCCCTGTAGATTTTGTCTAACCTCTGTAGATTTTGTCTACCCCTTGTAGATTTTGTCTAACCTCTGTAGATTTTGTCTAATCCTTCTAAATTTCGTCTAACCCCTGTAGATTCTGTCTACCCCCTGTAGATTTTGTCTAACCTCTGTAGATTGTGTCTACCCCTTGTAGATTTTGTCTAACCTCTGTAGATTTTGTCTATTCCTTCTAGATTTCGTCTAACCCTTGTAGATTTTGTCTAACCCCTGTAGATTATGGCTAACCCTTGCAAATTTTGTCTACCACCTGTATATTATGTATAACCCCTGTAGATTTTGACGAAGCCCTCTAACCCCTGTAGATTTTGTCTACCTCCTGTAGATGTTGCCTAACCCCTGTAGATGTTGTCTACCCCTGCAGATTTTGTCTAGCTCCTGTAGATGTTGTCTAACTCCTGTAGATTTTGTCTACCCCCTGTATAATATGTATAACCCCTGTAGATTTTGTCTAGCTCCTGTAGATGTTGTCTACCCCCTGTAGATGTTGTCTACCCCTGCAGATTTTGTCTAGCTCCTGTAGATGTTGTCTAACTCCTGTAGATTTTGTCTACCCCCTGTATAATATGTATAACCCCTGTAGATTTTGTCTACCTCCTGTAGATGTTGTCTAACCCCTGTAGTTGTTGTTTACCCTCTGCAGATTTTGTCTAGCTCCTGTAGATGTTGTCTAACCCCTGTATATTTTGTCTAAGCCCTCTAACCCCTGTAGATTTTCACGCACGCGGCGGGACTGGCAGGCAGACAGTCAAAAATTTATAATATCAATTTCATTTTAATAAATTTGTTTGTATATATTATTTCATGCATTAAAGTTGTTTTTCATACAGACAAACACTTAGACATTTTATATATAAAATTATTTGTTTACAAAATAATCTCTCGCAGAATATGTGACAGTTAATATTTCCAAGAATTCCGAGTGATGTTGTTTATTAATACATTTTGTAAGAAGACAGTCAATTGATTAGTAGTTACGTCTTTTGCCCGCCAGGTGGCAGAAAAAGAGGTGCGTTGGCCAGCAAATGAAATGGTCGCTTTGTTTTAACTGTGTAATATTTTAATTCTGTTTAATTGTTTAATTGTGTCCAAAGTGGAAATTAAAGACAGTAATTAGTAAAGACGTTAATTTTATTCAATCCATCATCGTCACTTTACAAGTGGCAGCCCAACTAGTGGCCAATAAAAGTTTCGAACCAAAATAACGAATTTTTACGAACTCTTAAATTTTGTTTCTAAAATATATTCAGTTTTCAACAAGCATTTTGCTGGTTTTATGTGTGACTGTCTCAATCTTCGAGGTGTTAAGTGAAAGTGAAAATGCCAAGAAGAAAAAGTGCGCAAAGTAGCCACGAGGCGGACTTCGAGGTGGAGTCGCGCATGTCAGCGATGTTCGCGTCCTTTGCTAGGGCTCAAGCTGAGTCTAACAGAGAGTTAATATCAGCTATCCTAGCTTCCAAGGATTCCAACAGTGACAGCGGCGCTCCAAGCCTGTCTCCGACATCACACATCGCACCGCCCTCCGCGCTTATGGGAAACTTCGCTAACTGTACAGCGCGTTTCAGCGGGAGAGCTCATCAAGATCCACGTGTCGTGGATGCTTTTATTGATACAATCATAGTATACAAAGAGTGTACAAATATAAGTGACGAGCATGCGCTCCGCGGCCTGCCAATATTACTAGAGGCAGATGCTGCTGTTTGGTACAAGGGAGTAAAGGGCTCCATTTCTTCGTGGACAGAGGCAATACAACGTTTGCGATCCATGTATGGTGCGCCGAAACCTCCCTACAAAATATTTCGTGGCGTGTTCAGTGCAGATCAAGGACACGAGCGCGCCGATATTTATATCAGCCGTCAACGCGCGGAACTCGCGAGTCTACCGTATGTTCTTGATGAACGAATTATATTAGACCTTCTTTACGGCTTGCTAAACATCAATATTCGAAAGCGAATACCTCGAGACCTGGTTAATAGTGTCGACGAGCTCATCGAGCGCGCCAGACAGGTGGAGGACGAGTTCGACGAAGCAGCGTCGGTGCCTGTTCAGGGACAACGGGAGCTTCGTGCCGGCCGGCATGAGCCGCGCTCTACGGCGGCGCCTGAGCCGAGCACCTCACTCCGGTCACCTGTGTTTCACGGGTCAACGACTGCTCGTAACTCGGTCGAGACTCCGCTTCGGTCTTCGACGTGTGAAGTTCCTCGGGCGACACAGTGTAACCAAGTAATTCAACCTCTTCAAGGTAACAAAAGTTATTGTGTTTATTGTCGTAAAAGTGGTCACGCTCGCTCTGAGTGTCCGCGACTTAAAAGTAAAAGGGATAGTGAAATCAAGTGTTATGGTTGTGGTGCTAAGGGCATCATTCGTTCTAAGTGTGCTAATTGTAATGCTGGGGACAGTAAACCTAAAGACACTAGTAATACATTTTATTCTTGTAATTTTCATTCTTTGGACAAGTCTTTGAGCGATGATACCTACCCATTTACAGATCTTAGTCATGAACCTAATGTTATAAATCGTAGTAACGATCGTAGTTGTACATGTTGTAACAATATGTCTGTAAATCGTAGCAATCGTAGCCCAAAGAAGAGTCCGTTTTCGTTTAATACAAATTTGTCAAAGATTAAGCAAGGTCATCTGTCAAAGATCACCGAGTTGTGTACTAACACTTTTGTACCTAATGGGAGTTTGCCTCTCAGAGGCAAGTCGCCTATTCAAAATTGTAACAAGCTACCATTAATGAAGGTTGCCTTTGCGTCTGACTCCAACAGTAACGGCACCAGTAACCGACCTATTCTCAATGTCGAGATTAATGGGGTTCGTGGTACCGGTTTAGTGGACACAGCGGCCAAACGATGTATAGCTGGTTATAGTTTGTATACGTTGCTACGCGATCAAGGTCACCCGTTTCGTAAAAGTAATTTTCGTGTAAAATTTGCAGACGGGATTGTGCGCGATATGAATGTCAAACTTGTTGACGTCGACGTTAAACTTGAGGGTAAGGTTGTACCAACTACCTTCATTGTTTTACCTAACGCCGTAAATAATGAAACACTTTTTGGTATCGATTTTTTATGTAGTGCTCGTATTGTTCTTAACTTACACGCGAACTCATGGTTTATGACTGATCACCCGCAGGCTGTGTATCCTTTGCAAGGCGAGAAGTCAAGCGTCAAGGTGAGTTGTGCAGCTGCAGACGTGATTCGACCTGATGAGGGGGCGATGCTGTCGTCAATGGAGCGAACTGCATTGTCAACCTTAGTTCACGAGTACGAGGACATCTTTGGTGAAGGGGGAGGAGCGACACCTTTCGCCGAGCATACCATCGATACAGGTAACCATTTTCCTAAGACTACTAAAGACGAGACCCGTCGTGTGGGGGAAGACTATTCACCTGGTGACCTAATCCTTCTACGTAGCCATGTTTTGAGTAATGCCGGTAAGGGTATAACCTCGAAACTCGTCCCAAGAAGAGATGGGCCCTACTGTATAAAAATGAAGGTGAGTCCCACCACTTACTTAATTTCGCATCGTGAAGCTCCTGATGAATCGATCGGTAAGTATCACGTGTCCGATCTTACTCGCTACCATGCACGTGAGTGTGAGGGTGATCAGTCCAAGCCACGACCCGTCAACCCAAAACGGAAACGCGGTCGACCTCTTAAACTATTAGATTATGTTTAAGTTCCTTGTTCTAATTGTTTTTTGTTATTGTTAATTGTTCTTACTGACTTTCTCTTTGTGTTCCTTTTGTGTTTGTTTGACCAAACTGGTGGTCCTATATTTGGTCAAAAGGGGGAGTATGTAAGAAGACAGTCAATTGATTAGTAGTTACGTCTTTTGCCCGCCAGGTGGCAGAGAAAGTGGTGCGTTGGCCAGCAAATAAAATGGTCGCTTTGTTTTAACTGTGTAATATTTTAATTCTGTTTAATTGTGCCAAAAGTGGAAATTAAAGACAGTAATTAGTAAAGACGTTAATTTTATTCAATCCATCATCGTCTCTTTACAATTTTATATTTATTTGAATACTACTACTTGCCACGGCTTCGCACGAGTACCTACAAAGATTTTTATACCTATATTTACCCTGGAGATTTTTGTAGAATTATTTCCTACATGATTTCGTTATATCTCTGACGGATTAGACAAGTGATATAACAATTTTATGTACCTAAAAATCTTCGTCGAGATTTAATCTATATAATCGTGAAAACTGGAACAAAATCCATTGAGTGGTTACGGAGAAAATCACTCACATTCAGAGAGACGGATAAAATTTCCTTATTTCGCTGGTTATTTGATACTAGCTAATTTTCATCCCGTTATCAAAGTGAATGTTTGTTTGTGAGAAGAAAACTAGAAAACTACTGTGTCTGAGGTGTGCCGATTCTCGATCTTTTGATATTTAGTCGAATTAGAGAACTGATAGTTTGTAGATACTTTGGCCCCGTCACACCTCAAGGGAACGGCAACAGGAGCAGGGGCGGCAGCTTTAACCGCAGAAAACAACAAACGGCACAAATATGAGACTTTAATGAAAGAATACATTTTTGTGCCGTTTGCCGTTGAAACCTTAGGTCCATGGGGTCCGGCGGCAAAATCATTTTTGAAAAAAATAACTCCTAAGTTAATAACCGCGTCAGAAGATATAAGGGCTGGCTCGTTCCTAGCTCAAAAAATCAGCATCACCATACAGCGAGGGAACGCAGCCAGCGTCTTAGGTACCATGCCACTCGGGCAAGACCTCTTTGGCCAAACCGGAGTGTAGCCCGGACGGTTATTTTTATTTTATTATTTATTATATTTATTATTATTAATATAGTTTAAGGTTTTCTAATGTTACGTGTACTTATATCTGAAATTAAAATTGAAATTACTGAATTAGAGAAATCTCTACGACAAAATATCACAGAAATATCTACTTTAGAAAATGATACCATCAAAAGGGCTCTTGCGTCAATAGACGTCCCTGCTCTCCTAGAGCCAACGGGAATAATCCGGGAAGACGGCAAGAGACCCGATGGAATGACTCTGATTCCCTGGGAGCGAGGTCGGACCCTTGTATGGGATGCTACGTGCGTGGACACATTAGCCCCGTCTCATCTCAGGGAAACAGCAATCAAAGCGGGAGCTGCGGCGGAAATCGCAGAGTCTAACAAACGGCGCAAATATAGTTCAACTATTGAAAACTACAAATTTGTGCCGTTTGGTGTAGAAACTCTAGGTCCGTGGGGTTCAAATGGCAAAAATTTTATTAAAGATGTATCCCCTCGACTGATCATCTCTTCTGGTAACAAGAGGGCTGGCTCCTTCCTCGCTCAATGAATCAGCATCGCGATTCAGCGGGGAAATGCAGCCAGTATTCTAGCCACTATTCCACGCGGACTTTAGTTATTCTTTAGATTTGATTTAAGGTCTTTAGAAAAGAGTTCATTCTTGTTAACGATAGATATGGATGTCGTATGTCGAGGGATAAACAGGGACAACTGAAAGACGCACGTGTTCGATAATTTTGCATATCTTTCATCCAATATTCGAGCGAAAGAAATAAATAGAAAAAGAAAATTTCCTAACAAAATCGGTACAAAATAATGGGCTGTTCCCAGTAGTCTTACCGGATAGTCTTACCAGTAAGACTAGTGGGAATTCTCATCCCAATAGACTTACTGTAAGTCTACTGGGAATTTTGTTCCCAATAGTCTTACCAGTAACACTAAACTGTAGCACTAAAGTATTTTGTGGTAATGATAATAATGTCAGGGTTGTTGAAGTGAAAACATAATACACTTTTCAAGTTCAGCAATTTAAGTATTGTACAAAAAATATTAAAAATAGTAAGTTCTATAGTTAATGGATCCATAAAGTATGTGAAATTATTTTTACTCAATACGTAAAAAAATATACTTTTTAAGGATCCATTAATTAGAACTTGCTATTTTTAATAAGTTTTGTACAATACTTGAATTGCTGAAGTCCGTTTTTGTATGGAAACAAAAGTTATGAGGCGTCACCTAAATTTAAATAAGGACATAGTTACTAAAACTAGGTAGTATTTTTATAAAAATGGAACCACTCAAAATTGCATGACTAAGAAATTTCGTTATCCAGGCAAAATGTAGGGAAAATTTTCCAATTTAAAGTTTTCGTAAAGTTCTATTCCCTGTAACTTTTAACATGCATGCCTTGTAAGTGAACCTATAAAAATCCTTCTGATATTCAAATAGTGGCACTTCTTCAAGTGCTCGAGTAAGGGAATATATTCTCATCTAGCTTTTTGCCCTGGCTTTGCCTGTGGAGTCCATGTTAACTTTGATCCTCCATTATGGTCTTGAGTTCATATAAATAAAAAATCCCATAAAGAGAAATCAGTTTCCGTAAAAACGTTATTCAGATTTTCGAAAAATTTTATTCAGCTGACAGCTTTTGGAACACTCGGTGACGCCTTGAAGCCCAGAGAGGTGCCCCAATGTCTGAAGACAAAATTATTTGATCAGTGCGTACTTCCTACCATGACATACCCGTCAGAAACATGGTCACTGACAAAGGCGGTTGTTCGGAAGATAAAGGTGGCACAAAGGTCTATGGAGCGTGGGATGCTCGGGATCTCTCTCAGTGATCGAATACGCAATGTCTAAATAAGACAGAAGACAAGAGTGATGGACATTGGAATTAGAGTTGCGACACTGAAGTGGAGATGGGCGGGACACGTAGCTCGAAGACATGATGGACATCAAGGGTTACTGAGTGGAGACCTAGAATACGTCCAGCAGTGGATGGACACAGACTGAAGAAGAAGAAAAACGTCATTCAGGTTATTACGAAAATTAAAAAACAATTTCCAAATCGATTTAGCCGTTTTCAAGTGATGCGCTTACCAATTTTTAATTATAGATTTTAATCTTTACCACCTAGTTTTCTGACTATTTGGCCATGTTTCGTCGGGATCTATCTATAGGATCTAGAAGTTATTTTAGGATAATCTCCTTATCACTACATAATCATTAAAACTACGCAACGGATTTTGATGCGGTTTTTTATAATAGATAGAGTGATTGAAGAGGAAGGTTTATATGTATAATAACATCCATTAAATAGTGGAGAAATACTGTTATTTTTGAGGTTTCTAATGTGATGTCGTAAATAATTACTTTTTTTCCGCTTACATTGCAAACGCAGGCTGAACCCTACGAGATTTATCAAAATAATGTACTAAGTATTGTACACATTGAAAAGGTGTACAGAAAACTCCGCGATGGTATAATGTCTATCTCTTATGGATATCTCACAATAACATTTTTTTGTCATTTACTTTTTACGACAAATAATGGCTAATTTTCGAAGCGAAAATGATATAGAGGTAGGGGTGGGGGTAGAGGTAGGGATAAGGGTAGGGGTAGGGGTAGGGATAAGGGTAGGGGTAGCGTATATTTTATTTTGTTCGTAAATATTCACGGGCGAAGCCGGGGGCGGAATGCTAGTAAAGTATAACTTTAAAAAAAAGTATAGGGGCTTCAAAAATTGCTCCGTGTATTCTTCAAATTCAATATTTCGTCGTTGAATTTGAAGTCGGTTGTTGCCAAATTAGGCCACAAAATGTTTGTAATTAATTGTTTAGATTAGTGAAATTTAGAACTAGGTAGTTTCTAATTTGGCACAAATTTTTTTCCGTGCTTTTCAGTGAAAAGTTATGACAAAAAATGCCTAAAAAATCAGTTGTTTCAAAATTTCCTGAGATAGCGCTTTGGGTCGTAGCGTGATGTTATATAGCCTCAATAAACGGGTTATTTTTTCATAAATTCCATTTTTATAAACAAACTCTTACATGAGAATGGGTTTTCTTAATTAAAAACTTATGTAAATTTAATTATATACGGACGAAGTCGTGGGCCAGCATCTTGTGATAAATGCATTCTGGGTATTATTAAGAAATAAATAATGCAAATTGAATACAAATATTAATTTCTTAGTATATTGTTTTGTAAGTGTTTATAGAAAATATTAACGGTGATAATTTGTGCGTCAACCTGGCGCCGTTTTTCTAGTTGAGGTTAAAAATGTTAGAATAATATGGATTACATAAATGAAAGGTTGCTATTTATTAATTTTAACACATATAACAATATAAAAATCTTAAACCTAATCTAAACATTAATTTATTATTGTCGGGACAAATAAATATTACAAATGTAAATGTTACATACTTTTTATTATTAAAATTAAAATAATGACAAAGAAACTTAACTTTTCCGAGCGCGTTCCGTTCAATCAGGGTCAGTGAAGTGATTTTGAAACCGCGCGGTAATTTTAAGTTTCTCTTTTGTCTGTGGTTTTGTTAAGGACTTTACAAGAAGCTGTTTATCGAAAGTCTGGACATCATATAAACTGTCGGGAAAATCCAGACGAATCCCGACTATCTGGCAACATTAGTTGCTATACTGCTTCTGAAACCGTGTTATCGTTCCCAAGGTACAAACTACTTCTGACTGAAAATTAAATACTTATTAATTACGCATAATACAGTAATAAATAATAAGTGTTTCTCTCTAATTATGCAAGCCCGATTCGCTCTTGACCAGCTTTTTCCATTAATTAAATGACGAGGGAGATTTATTTATTGTAGGTAGTCCCATTGTTTTCTAGATGCGTTGTCGATCTATTTTTAGCAGATCATACCAGGCCCTTCCTACTCCGTATCTCTGTTGCTAACGAAAACGTGTTGGTAACAGATACCGGAATAGGAGGGGGGATGGGGCACATAGATGTAATTTGCTGGCGCTCTACTAGATTGGTAATATCGCGATTAGAACGAGACCAAAAAAATTTATACATCAGTGTGCGTGTCAGATGTGTAATTCTGTGGATTTTTCATCTTAGATGATCACGTCTATTAAAACACTAAATTATACTTTTAAAACAGGATATTTTACAAAAATAAACAAAATTACTGCTGACGCTAGGCTGTTATAGTATTAAAAAAACCGGCCAAGTGCGAGTCGGACTCGCGCACGAAGGGTTCCGTACCATTATCTATAAAAACGGCAAAAATATATTAAATTATATTACATACATTAAATATATTTTTTAGTATTTGTTGTTATAGCGGCAACAGAAATACATCA
Organism: Nemapogon koenigi; assembly: GCA_963924495.1. NCBI lineage: Eukaryota > Metazoa > Arthropoda > Insecta > Lepidoptera > Tineidae > Nemapogon > Nemapogon koenigi. Next base: position 4,657,954 of record OZ004657.1, on the reverse strand, counting down.
TCTGTAAAAATTTCAACTGTCTAACTATCACGGTTCATGAGATACAGCCTGGTGACGGACAGACCGACAGACGGACAGACAGACGGACAGCGGAGTCTTAGTAATAGGGTTTCCGTTGTCGGGGGTGGATAAATTATGGGGTTAAACCAGTGGCAATGAAAGAGGAAATAGTTATATAAAAGTATATTATCTGCTTATTTACAACTCTTATGTGTGGACGTCCCTAACCGGGTACGTCGAAGCCTACCCCACCAACACTTCCCGACAGAATAAATTTAGAAGAGGATGTTCCTCATTCCCTTGAAGTTAATAATAAGCCTCGAGCTAGTCAGTCTTGTGAACAGGGACCTGAGGGCCACTGAAACGCCATCAATGTACATGTGGTAGTGTTACAGAAGAGAGTTCCTTCTTCCAGTCTCCCATCATCAATAATACCTCAGTGAGGTTAAGTTACATAAATACACTATAGTGATAAGATCCACACTACGAACGAATTTCCACATTGCTGTGATAAGATATCCACATTGCAGCCCCGCACATATATGTGGGCTACGTATCTGTCTGCCCCCCGGGCGACTAGTCGTGAAGATGCAGTCTTGGCTCGTAGCTCGGCTAGTAGCTCGGCTCGTAGCTCGGCTCTGGCGACGGTCGCGGTTGCAGCACGGAGGTTGGTGTCATGCGTCCGGCTGTAATGTTATTCGGTGGGCTTTGAGAAGTGTCGTGGGAGTTATGTTGGTTGGCTTCGGCATTCGGGCGTGCGTGGCGGGTAGACAGACAGACAGACTATGCACGCAAGCCCTCGAGCGCCGGTGAGCCTCACAACATAAATCAAGGTTACAACCTAACCTATAAGCAACAATAAGGCAAGGCGGTGTAGCTACTTATATGTGTGCACTGCAGGGTAAAGACTCACGGTTAGGGCTCCACATACTTCAGGCGGCGGCGACGCCGCAGACGGCGGCGTGTACCGCCCCTCTCGCAGTTAATTTTGAGATGTCTCGTTCCAAAAAGAAAATGTGAACTAAACATTTCCTTTTATAGCGAGTGACTGATAAGAATGATTGACTGAACGAATGACTGGTTGAGGTGACGTTTGACGTTTGCTGAACGAGGCGATGGTATCGCCATATAGTGACAAATAATGCTTTGAATGATAATTTTTAAATTAGTATATTCGGATAATATAATTATTGTTAATTATAGTGATTATTTAATAAAAACTGTGGCGTTCGTGGATGCCATTAATAGACCGGGTACGGAATCCTAAAAGCGGTCTCGTCTATTTATCTCACTTTAGCATACGCTATTCGCCATTTGTATTGCCAATCTCGTAGAGCGCTAGCGTGACAATACTAAATCTATGGGGGGCAGTTGGCCATTGCGTATCCATATTATTCTAGCGACAAAAGCTGTAGAATTTGGCGTGGGTGTTTGATACTTGTTTAGAAGGTCGTTCTTTGTTTGTATTAACGCGGATTTTTTTCAATACATGTAATTAAAGTCCAATTACATATATATATATCCAAAATATTAGTGTGTCGAAACATTTAATTAATTCTAGATACTGGCTCACAGCATTGTTATTTATCTATATATCTATCCTTGTATCCGTGATGCCGATCCTGGCATACCTCTTTAGCTTCTTTAATATTAATCATACCTTTCATACATGCTCGGCGATTGTGTGTACTTTTAACATTGCCATCGATCAATACATATTTTATTACCTTGGTCGTCCTCTGCCAGCAATTTCTTTCACTTTGCTTATATAATTTTATTTATTACTTGCAACTGCCTGCGATTTCGTACGCTTTGTATTAGAAATACTACGTTTACACCCCATTTCATCCCCTTAGGGTAGGTAGCGTGATTACTCTTCAGCTTTATTATGAGAGATAAGATAAGATAAGATATCATGTAATTTCTCAAAAGATGATACACTATATAAGATTTTTCATATAAATGTCTTTATGGGTTGATTTTGAATAATACTTTCTTAGTGAACATCAAAAGAATACATACATACATTCACGCCTGTTTCCAAAGGTGTAGGCAGCAGTGGCGAAGGGTAAATATTTTCAGAAAGGAAGCCGTAAAATAGCTCACTCAACTAATGCTACAAGATCTAAAAATTTTTTCTCTAACCCAAAATGCACCAATGACCAAATAGTAATTTATTGTTTAGTGATAGGGATTTAAATTACCTAAACAATTTTTTTATTTAAGTAGTCTCTTGTATACAAAACTATAATTCTAAAAAGAAAATAAACACGCAAATAAACTTGCAACTATCTAAACTCGCTGTTTAGCAAACAATATTCCCAACGGTTACATTCGTAATAACCCGGAATTCATCGGCTTATTTGGTGGTCTATTTGCGCGTGCTAAAACGAGAGGGAACGTGCGCAAATGAAAGAGACAGTTGCTTAGTATGAAGTAAGGTTGTATGGACGAGCAAGCCGGTACTGTATCGGCTTATTTACTAATGTTGCTTATGGATATCGGGAGGCGTTCAGAAAAATTGACTTATAGGGTCTAGGTTTGTAATGATATTGTTTTATAAAATGTCGTTAGTCTATATAGATTTACAAATTCCTAAAGGGAAGCCGAAAGGACTCGGGTTGTATGGGCTCCTCGCCGCTGGTAGGCAGAGAGAACGGAGCATACTTCTTTTTTTTTCCTTCACGGCTTGCCTTACAGTTCCCGAAACCGTGTTACGGTTCCAGTGTACCCAGCGGAAGACCAAGTCTTCCTCGTTTAGCTGATGGTATTTGCAAGGCTATATCTAACGAGTGGCTATTCTGTTGAGGTATATTTAGATGGAAAAGCCTCTAAGTGTGGTTTTTCGGATTATGTACTGTTTTTAATTAAAAAAACCCATTGGTACCCGTGGTCTGCCTAGTTAATACCAGACGTCTTAACCACTTGGCCACCGAGCACCTTTGCATACTTCTCTTGCTTCAAATTCAGACCTGCTTGGGATTCAAATTGAAAGATGTAGCCTTCAGCAAACCTAACATATATTTTCCCTTCAAGTTAAACACAAAGTTAGTAAAAGTTCACATCGTTACCGAATCTAAAGAAAGCGAACGAGAATTTCTTTCAAACTTTCAAATGTAGTTTGAATTTCTTCACAAAGACTCGAATTTCGCATACGAATGAATGATTACGTATAAAATTTAGCAAGTCAATATACACAAATATATTATTACTTATATAGGCCCAGGAGCATTATAAAGGCTTTTAAGGCAGGGATCAACCTCGATAAAAAATAGTATTTGCACTCCGGTGGGCGGATGCTTATCTAAGACGATATAAGGTTGAATATTGCTTGGCATATTTTACGTGGTCATGCTACACTTGAAATTTCACTTATTTTTAACCGACTTCCAAAAAAAGAAGGAGAAGGTTCTCAATTCGGACCGTATTTTTTTTTTTATTTTTTTTTTTATGTATGTATGTACATCGATAACTCCGCCAATTGTGAACCGATTTTGATGGTTTCTTTTTTAATCGACAGATAATTCTTCCGGATTGGTCCCATTTTTATCTCATAAAAATTGGTTCATTCGTTTTTCAGAAATTTTGAAAAAACTGACTTTATAAGTACATTTTTCTTGATATCTCGATAAAATATGTACCGTTATTGACAACTTATTTTTTTCAAGACATAATAATTTCTCGACATTATCTCACAGACATATGACGAAAATCGGTTCAGTAGTTTTTCAGAAATTCAGTAATTAATTTCTGTTTACGGCTGAAATTATGTATCAGAAAAAGCCTTAGCAACGGTTGCTATTGACACGAAGTTGTCAATTTTCGTGACGATGGTCTAGCGGTTAAATGTAATGGGGTGCATAGGATGCACAAGCACATTACATGGTTCAAATCACATCCACAGGGGTATTTTTTTTTAATTTTCCATCAATATTTTTTTAGTTGCGTTATTATTTGTCTCTCAAGGCAGCAAAATCACTTAAAAGGGTAAAATAAACATTTTAAAAAAAAGTGCACCGACTTCAAAAATTTGCACTGAAAAGTAAGAAATAATAAATATTTCGTCGTAGAATTTGAAGACGGTTGGTGCCAAATTAGAAACAATTTAGTTCCCAAATTCACTAATATAGACAATTCATTAGGAACCTACGATCATCAGTACATACAAACATAGATAATATTGAACAGATATTTACTTAGTTTTGTATCCTAATTTGGCACCAACCGTCTTCAAATTCTACGACGAAATATTTATTATTTCTTACTTTTCAGTGCAAATTTTTGAAGTCGGTGCACTTTTTTTTAAAATGTTTATGTAGCTTTTTCTTAAAATTTGTTAAAGAAAAACAAGTAAACAGTGAAAGTAATAGGTTAAAGTTTTAATAGATTATTCAAGCTATTTGATTCTTAAAAAAAAAAATATATTATAGTTGTCGCGCAAAATATTGTGAATTTACGCACTAAAGTTTTTTTATAGAGGTATTTTGCATAATTTTTTTTCGATAGACCAAAATACTTTTTATGTGGTTAAAGTTTTATGTAGATAGTATTATTTACTATCCGCTATATTTTTTTGAGATTGAGATTAATTCCTGACACTTCAAGCGTTCAAAAATGCCACTTTTAGTAGATATCGTGTTTGCACCCTGCCTTAAGATTTTGCTATGGTAACAATGTATGCATTTAGTTATTTGCCACAACACCTTCACGGCCTTTACACCTTGAGTGTGGCCAGAGACACCTTTCCACTTGAGCCCAGAGTACAACTGAACAGTACAGGTGACTAGCCCATTGCTACATTTAATATACCTTGATGTGTCACTTCTTTAAGGGTCCGTCTTACTGGGACTGTCGGCTATCTTATATATGTCAAAAATATGGCAAATCTCAATTAATCCTAGAAAAATGAGTTTATTTATACAACATTTTAACTCAAGTTGTTGACAGTTATTATTTCAAATTGGATTAAGACATATTAGCCATAGTTTTTAAAACGCAATAGCAATGTTTTTTTTAAATACTACGCCTATTTAAAACCCTAAATAATAAAAATATGGCTTAATTCAATTTAAAATAATAACAATTAGCAATTTGAGTTGAAAATGTTGTATAAATATACTCATTTTTCTAGTATTAATTTAGATTTGCCATATTAATAACAGAAGTAAGATGGCCGACTGCCAAGGACCCTTAACAGACGTAAATATCTGTTATTTTTAGAAGAAGAGCCCTACGAAGCACAAGAAATCGGTTAAGTACATATTCTTAAAGAAAATTGCTGATTAGCATTTTTGGGACAAGTGGGAATCGAACCCGAAACCTCCTGGTTTCAAGTCAACCCTCTACTAAGTTTAAATCATGTCGCTATACCTACCTTATTCATGAGAATATTTACTAATTGCAACCGCAAGGCACAGCTAGTTTCTTTTAAAATTAGACATTTTTTAAATACGCCATCTATTGGAGACCAGTTGAACTAACGTAAGTATTCGCACGGGTCATCTAATCTATCTTTAATATATAAGTAAGCTTAGTAGTAATAAGCGTATTTATATTTAAATTACATATTGTGCAGGTATCAACAATTTCTAATCCGATATTGTAGGATCTCGTTAAATGTGGACCTTGTTACCACTGTATTTCACTCCACGTACACACGATCGTGAACTTCAAATAATGATTGGATGAATAAAACAAACATACATCTTGATAGCATTTCCTTGAACCGTATTATCTACAAAACAGAAAAATTAACTGTCAGTTTACATATACTTTTAACAAGTAGTTAAATTTTAACCAAAGGTTCTACGACACGAAAGAGCAATTTGAAGTTACGATTGCAGACGGCATTTCTTGTATGGTAACCCTTAATTTTGTGTTATTATGTACGAGTACCTATCACATTTTTTGTATCATTCGCTTCTGACTTACAACAGTTTCTATGCGATCGCTTAGTATGGAGTCAACTTATTAATAAATATTAATTGCGAGGTATGAACTACCAAGGGCATTAGTGGACATAAACTTGAAAAAAGTTTCGCTCAACACTTTACTGTATATCCTTATTGATTTCAATTGTATCAGAATAAAAAGGAAATATTATTTTCAATAATTATCTTAAACCCGCGTGGAAATAGATCCAAAAAGAAATAATCCCGTGGCTGTAATTTGCCCCCCTCCGCCCACTTTCGCGGTATAAAAAGTAGTATAATTATGTCATTCTGTGACCCCTAAACTACCACTATCCAAAAAATCATGTCGATCCCGTGAAAAACAAAAACAAATCTATCCCACGGGAACCATACATTTTACCGGGATAAAAAGTAGCCTATTTGTTATTCCAGACTATAATCTATATCTGTGCCAAAATTCATCCAGATTCGTTCAGCCGTTCTGGCGTGATTGAGAAACAAACATATATTATACTCTAAACAAACTGTCGCGTTTATAATATTAGTTTTTTTTATTGGTTGAATGAATTATCAAGTTCCGTCAGACAATGACAATGAAAAAATAAGTCAGTTGAGATTTGATGCAATTGGTTGTGGTTAACAATCTGAATATCATTGAACTTTTATGTGATTAGAAAGGAAACAAAGTGAAAAGTTTAATGTACAAGCGACAAACATAATTTGACAATAAACCTTTCAATTACAAAATATTTCGTTAGAACTGGCCACTCGTTAGAAAGACTAAAAAATATTATCATCAGCTAAATGAGGGACAATTCTTTGAAGACGCAAAGCATTATTGAAATTAAAAAGGTATATATTACATAATCTATTTAGTACGAATTATTTCCAATTTTTGGATTCGTTATATTCGGGTGTAAACCAAAAAAAAACATACTTTTGTCAGTAAGGCACACTGCGTAAACCAAATGAGCCTAAACTCGATGGGGTTACGTTGTTTCGTTACAGAGTTCCACTATCTACTTCCTGTCTCCATCATCAGATCAGATCGATGTTACCAAATTATTGTAATGTCATCCAAATTGCATACACTTGCAAAACCTCAAACCGATACGACAATTTAAAGTTGGTGAAATTCGACTTCCAAGATTTGTTTACATACATAAAACTAATATAACGTATGCTCTCTAATCCGTCATTGTCATAATAAAATGATGTAGGAAAGAAATATATAGAATAAAATTATCTACAAAAGAGTCCGTAGTAGCATTTATCTATCTCTAATAGATAAGTAGTTATAAGCGTGTTTACGTAGGTATTAAAATAGTTTCAAACCCATATTGTTACCGTGCGAAGCCGGGGGCAGCGTCGCTAGTTATCTGTCTCTTTTACTTTTGCTTGACGCCATTATAATTTAGATGGAAGCCATTAACTTAAAAAAATAAATGAAGTATTTAAAAAGTCAGTTTCCATATTATGAAAGCAACGTTACATATCACATAATAATCTTCGAATTCGGTACCAGCATCCGCCGATTATATCTCTCTTAGTTATATGGACATAGAAAAAAGTTTATATTTGTAAAAAAAAATAGGCATGGCTACCTGGTAGGTATTTTTTCTAACTAAGATGGGTACCCTAGCCTGTAGCTATGTGTATTGATCAAAAGCTAACGCCAAAATTATAGATGCTTAAGTCTCACAGTGCAGTTTGTTATTTAATTCATACTTCCGGTCACGTGACCGCAAACAGGAAGTGACGTCACTTCCATCTAAATGTTAAATAAATAACCACAGACTACTAACTAAGTAAGTATATTAAAAATAACTGTCTGTCAATCTGTCACTTAGTATTTGTTATTTTATCTAACGTTTTCGAGGGCATTTGAAAAAAAAAATCTAATTATTTTATAAGGTGCAACCACCCGCGTTAATGGTTACTGCTTCGCTTTGGGTCGTAGCGTGATAGCCTATAACCTTCCTCAAGAGTTGGGCTATCAAATGTATTTTTTTTTAAATTCAAGTGGTAGTTCCAGAGATCAGCGCTTTCAAACAAAGCTATAATTTAAACACAATCTATGTACATTATCCGACACACCGTGCAAAGAGGCTTTTCCATCTACATACCTCAACAGAGCTGGCCACTCGTTAGGTATAGCCTCAAAAAATCTTCGGCTAAGAGAGGAAGACATTGTCCTCCGCTGGGTACTTTGGGGCCGGCAACGGTTCCCGGGAGCTGTAAGGTAACCCGTGATGATTTTTTTTATTTATTATATTTCCAAAAATTGTCAACACCCCTATTCTGTTTAATATGGGCAAAAGTGGACACTGTTACAGGGCAAGTTATAAATGATGTAAAGATGTGTGTGTTAGTTGAATATTTGTCATTGTCTATCCGTGTAGTGCTAATGTGAAGGATTTTTGAATGAGAAACTTGCTTTTCGCTTCGCCCGTGAAGCCCATATGAACTTAAGTTCATACAAAAATCGCATAGAAAAAAATCGCTTTCAGTTTTTCCCGAATTTTTCAATTTTTCGGACAACTTTTCCAATTTTTCTTTACTTACCTCATAACTTTTGTCCCATACAAATTACATGCTTCACTATAATTTAAATAGCTATCGAAAGATAAATATATTTCACACTGTAAGAATTAAAAAAAATGAAGCCCTGAAAGTCATGAATTTCAACCGACTTTTACGAGTTCTCTTAATATATTTACTAATATAAGTACCATTTTCTCGTATTGATCCTATAGATAATTTCATATCTTTATGAAAACATTAACAACAACTTGCTATTTCTAACAGTTTTTGTATAATACTGTTAATTTTGTTTATTTTTACAACACCGATTTTTTGTGAAATCGTTCTTACTCATGTATCTGGTACGTGAATCTTGACCTATCTTTAGTTATTTTATCGATTCTTTTTGCAGTCTTTAACAACTTTTTGAAGAGATTTCGGATTATTAAAAACATTTCCGTTCTCAAGTGATATGCGCTTACCAACGAAAACAAGGATTAAAAGATATATTCAATAGATATAAAACATATCTATCTGTCGAATTGATATTCAGCACAACTGCAGTATCCCACTTCATTACTGCGGTACATATAAAAATTTACGATTGCAGTTATCGAACGTTCGCCGTATTAGATCTTGTTCATATTGTGAGGCTATTATGTACCTAGACTAAACTCTACCTTTTTTTATAGTGACCTTGCCACCGCCTGATTATTAAGCATAGGTGGCTGGTCCATGAATGCGCGCGAATGGCAGATCATAATACAGTCCGCCAGTCGCGCCCGTAGAGATGCTTTTTCACGCTTCGCTTGAAGGACCCCTTTGTAGGAAGCAGGAAAGACCGACGCCGAATATTCGTTCCAGTTTTTGACAGTGCGACACAGGAACAAGTCGCTGAATTTTTTCGTTCGTATACAGAACGTGTCCACTGTGTGAGGATGAATTCTGTATCCTGTGCGAGCAGTGCGGGTGCGAAAAGGGGATGGGTGAGGAGCTTTATTCCAAACGCACTGTCGGCGGATACTCCGATGTTAATGAATGCGGAATGAAAGATGATGTTGTGACTGAAATGAAGAAAAGTTATTTACGATTTGGACACGTTCTACCTATTACGGTTCAAAAGATACAGACTGACAGACAACGGGGCCTTAGTAATAGGGTTTTATTTGGGGGCACATAACCCTAAAAAGTAGAAGTGGTAGTGCAATATGAACAATACCTCAGTTACTGGCATTTGGAAATATAGGGAAGTAGGTTATATATGAGGAGGGTAAAACAAATATAGCTTCTGTGGGGAAAGTCGACCCGTGTTAACGTGAAATGCAATAATTCATAAAAGTTTCATATCTTTTTCGTCTCGATCACCTACTTAGGTAACAAGTAGTTTTTTCTGTTATTTCTAGAATTTACTTCAAAACGAATAAACGGATTATGTTCCTATATCCATATTTTTTCTAATAATCCACCTGTGTCACTGTAATTTAACATATAGTTACTTATTCAACTATGTTACTTATCTAAGTGAAATAGCCGTTATTTTTTCAATTGATTTTTAGGAAATATGGGTGTTAGAATAAAGGTTTTTTTTCTCTTTCATAATTTATCACAAAACTCTTTTTTTAAAACGCTGTTATACCCTTCAATTATATACATAGCGTTTTTTTGTAGCTTTTTAAAAATTCTATATAAACACCCATCACATTTAGGATTAACAGTATTAGTAAATGAATTTTAAAATTTTCAAACCCCTTTTCTCACCTTAAGGGTTTGAATTTTGTATAAATGAAGGAGTCAATAGCCTAATTAGTAGAGAGTTGTCTTGAACGAGACGGGTTCAATTCCCACTAGTTCCAAGAAAAATGCTAAGCACCAATTTTCTTTAAGGAAACGCCTCATAACTTTTGTCCCAAGTTGCAAGTTCTAGTTAATGGATCCGTAAAGTATATGAAATTATCTATACTCAATATGTAAAAAATATGTCAATATCACCTACACGACTCTAGTTCTCTTAGTGTAGGTACCTAAATGTTTTTTTTTACATATCGAGTAAAAATAATTTCACAAACTTTATGGATCCATTAACTAGAACTTGCAATTTCTAATATTTTTTATACAATACTTGAAATGCTGAAGTCCGTTTTGTGTATTTTTTTTTACCAATTTTGTTTGGAAATTTTCTTTCTCTATTTATTTGTTTCGCTCGGATATTGGGTGAAAGAGATGCAAAATCTACGAACACGTGCGTTTTTTATTTGGTTACGCGACCAGGAGAGCTCTTAAGAACTATGCTATAATCGACTCCTATAAAGAAGTGACACATCTAGGTCCATTAAGTGCAGCAACAGGCTTGCCACCTGTTCTTCTCAATATGGACAACTGACAAGAAGTGAACACTGTTACTGATGTTTGTGACCACACTCTTGAAACTTGTTTTTTTTTTACTTAGTGGGTTTGGATGGGCGATGATGGGTCAAAAAGTCAGGATCTTGATCTAGTTTTGTCCAAAATCATATGGAGCATAAAGTAGAGAATGCAAGCGAAAAAGTGGGCAAAAGCTAGTGATATAACACAGCATGAATGTCCCTTTATTCATCCACCAACGTATATAATAAAGCTCTACGCTCTTTGAATGGTGGCGAGCCTAGCTTTCTAAATGTATGGACTGAAGGTACAGTCAACAAAATAAACTATTAATATATTATTACTTTTTGGGTTATTTTTAATCAGAAAACTAATTGCACAATTTTGAACATACATACAAAACAATACAGTCGGTTAAAAAGAAAAGATGACAACAACTTAGCAAATTGACAATATAAAAAGTGGATAGTTTGAATTGAAGATAGACTGAAACGATTTTTCATTAAGCATCAATAATGTGGCTATGTAGGTAGGTATTAAGTTCAGAAAAAACATAAGTACTATCTTTTGCCCGCGGATTCACTTGCGTGAAAATATAATAAAAAACATTCAATATTTCAATCCCCATTACGTTTTACTGGCCTTAGTTTACCCAGCCCCTAGCTAGAGCATGACCACGAAGAATGAATCTCACTGCGAAGATAAAATCTCAGGTAGAAAGAGAAAGATATAAAGGGAGCGTCGGTGGTCGAGTGGGTAAGACGTCGGCTCGCAACTGAAAAGTCGCGGGTTCGATTCCTACATCCGACCATGTACCAATGGGTTTTTTATAATAAAAAATCTATGTACATTATCCGACAAACCGTACAAAGAGGCTTTTCCATCTATATACCTCAACAGAGCTGGCCATAGTTAGGTATAGCCTCAAAAATCATTGGCTAAATGAGGAAGACTTTGTCTTCCACTGGGTACCCTGGAGGCCGCAACGGTTTCCCGGGAGCTGCAAGGCAACCTGTGAAGAATTAAAAAAAAAAAAAGAGTTCTATAGAAATAAAGCAAGTCAATAAATTTCATGGAAATCTGTTCAGCTTTTATAGCGTCAAATTTCCAATAGTAATGTAGACTAAATATTTCTTAGTAAATATTCTCTTTTAGGATATTTTTTGCCAACGCTACAGCTATTGTGGAATAAAAAAAGTAGTGCAAGGAAGAAAAGTGGAAGCTTTCCCTGTATTTTCTGCAAGATGTTGGTTGAGAGTTTAATCATGCGCGAGATAAGCGGGTCGCGTCAAGGGTTGTCACGAAATTTTGAAGCAAAGCTTTCAGCATGGGATGTTGACATAGAAAAACTGACCGTCACGAGACGAAAGTGGCGTCATATTTGACATTATATGATTATTAGAGTGTCGTACAAAAATAAAGGGATCATTGATAAATTTAATACAGATTAGAACTTAGTAAAAATTAGCTTCGCTTTTTTTTGTTTAAAAATACCATCGGCTATAAGAGGGAGTTTTGGTCTTCCGCTGAGTACCCTGAAACCATTTACACGGTTTCAAGAGCTACAAGGTAACCCGTGAAGAAAGAAAAAAAAATTGTGGAATCGATTTTAACAATATGGAGGGAACAAAAATATCTTTTCTATTTGATGTTTTGGTTTTTAATGCCAGGATACCCAGAGGTAAGTAAGCTCAGTTAAGGTATTTTGAGGTCCTTTGACATTCTCAACTTTTTATAATGATTTATGTTTCATTTAACATTCCGCCCATGCTCGCCCTTGGATTTTTTTCTATCACTGCTGACCCAATTTTACTACTTAGGTATCTATTAGAGATTGATGTATGGACCTCAGACTTTTTTTTAGATAATTTTATTGTACATAATTCTTTCCTACATCATTTTGTTATAATATATCTCTGACGGATTCAACAGCATATACCATGAAAACACACAGAACTTAGTGTTGAACTGGCTGGATAGACTATATGCTACACTCACGACTTTTCATATATGTTATGTTCTGATTGTCATTCTATCTTGTGTGTCAATATGTTAAGTTATGTTATGTTTCCTTAATACAATATACTAATTATTATATACAAAGTATGGTGTGATTACTGTAGATAAACCTGTGCACAATATATAGGCAAACCACATTATTAAACAATACTTAGAAGTATTTTGCTCGACTTGATTCAGGTTGTAACTGAAGTTAAATACAAGGAAAAAAGGCAAAACTTAAAACTATTAATTACAGTGGCTTTTAAGTTACAAGTATAATAACAATTTTTCACTTCAAAAAAAATCTCCGAATTGCCAACCAGAAATGCTCGACCCAGCATTTGGAAGCCAGTACACGAATTCCTGCCCGAACATTCTCAAGTCGGGCAATCCATGGCCGCTCTTTGTGCAGAGAGCATGTCGCGCTTCAATAAATAATTTATAACTGTGACAACCCTAGCCATATTTTCGGGGCTTTGGACAAACCTTTTGTATCCCGTAGCAATTCAATTTAGTGATAAGGGATAAACAGGGTGGATAGTGGCACTTAGTTGTGACATAGAAAGAATAGAAGAATAACGGGCTAGGTTAAGATGCGACACAAATAAAATAGATTATTTATATAATGTCAATCTTTTTATTTGAAGTCGGTTAAAAATAAACATATCTATTAGAGGTAGATGTATGCTACCGCGGAATTTTTTGTAGATCATCACGGGCATAATACCCGGTCTTTTGTAAGGCTTGCATGGGGACATAGGTCCAACACGTAGAGGCCCTTTAGAGTGTTTAATCTAAAGTGTTGTGACTAGCACCCGTCGGGACCTATCTCTGAATGCATCAAATACAATGCGCTCACAGACAGGCCCCGTCAGGTGCCTGGACTATTGCTGAGATAAAATTAAATTAAATTAAATTCGGGCTATTGTTTTGAAATGTTAAATAGATTGGTTTATCAAGTTTATTGGTTGGACTACGGTCACCTGCAGATCATATATATCATTCATCTCATGAAACGTAAAATTGGCAGGTGGTGACTCGCCGTTTAATAAATGGGTCTCCTAAAACAACCACCATTTTTAAGCATTTCTGCCGGCAGTAAGACAGGCAACATTGGTGTAAGCGGCTGGGGGTGTCGAGAGGTGTGACACCGGTTTCACATATAGCTTTCCCGTTATTACGCCTTTAGACACTTCCACCCCCGAGCATAATACATAATATTATACTCTAACGACTCCACCGTGGACAACTAATTAAGGCAAGCCAGGGTCAAGAGTCGCAGGTCTGGCAGTGGGGACGCCTGCCTTAACCTACTCTCTGGAGCACTCGGGTTCGGCGGTGTCGTTACTCACCCACGGCTCAACACAGGCCGCCCTGCGCCCTTGTATTATTAAATTATTAAGAGGATCGTGTAGCTTAGCGTACGCAGCGAAATAGGTATTTAGAAAATCATATTCTGTCTCAAGCGCGCTCTTCCCCCGGGCATCAGTGCGACAGAGACCACTGCAGCTCGTGAGTGTTCGTAGGTATGTTCTTCGTTGAAAATTGAGTTTTGGGCGAAAACGATTTACACTTACTAAACTATAACGAAACCTTATAATTTTGGTGTCACACGTTTTAGCAGATTATAATCTACGTACGTACGTTTTGCTTTTTTTGAAATTTTGCTTTGTTTCTCAAATACAGACGGTTTATTACCAGCAAGTTATGAACCAAAAAAACCGAGATTTGAGGGGCTTATAACTTTTGACCTATTACGAATTTTGAAAAAAGGGAAAAATACGTACGTAGTTTTTCATTATGTCAGTAACATATTACAAAATCGTTAAAATGAAATAATATTTAGGGGTAGTAAAACGTTTTCTCAGTTTGTATGGACATGGACGCGGTACACTACACTCTTAAGTTATATTATTATTGTTAAATTATATTATTAAACCTTTTATTCTACACAATTCTTTCCTACATGATTTTGTTACACATCTAATGGGTTATTTCAAAAATTTTCGGCACAGACAAGCGACTTTTCAAAAATATTTGAATGAAAAATCTAATGAACCCATATATTCCTAGTTCAAAACATTTAGATTTCCATGAGTAACACACTCTAAGGAAACAACTTAAGTTAGATTAGCAAATGAACTCTGACGGTCTAGACTCTGTACTAAATTATATAACCTAACTTTATACCTAATCAGACGTCGGAAACTTACAGACAGGTAACTACGGTAAAGGCTACAACAAACATGACAAACTAATTTAACATGTTCTAAAGCTGTATTGTCACGGCTTTATGCCGTGTGGGGTGGCCAGATACCCTAGAATAGGCAGCTTCTAATTTTCATACTAATCTTTATCTATATCTACGTCTATACTAATCCCTATTAATATAAATGCGAATGTAAGTTTGTTTGTTACGCTTTCACGCAAAAACTACTTAACCGATCATCATGAAATTTTGCACATATATTCTTGGAGGTATTAGAAGTAACATAGGATACTTTTTATTATCACGGCATGACGACGGGAACGGGGTGGGCAGAGGTGAACATGACAAAAGCTATGTATGAAGTGTCAACATTTTGAATTTAGAAGTCGTGGGAAACAGCTATTTCTAATATGTTTATACTAGCTATCCACCCCGGCCTCGCGTGTGGACAATATTAAAATCTAATATATAAAATTCTCCTGTCACAATGTTCGTTCCCATACTCCACCGAAACGGCTTGACCGATCCTTATGAAATTTTGTATGCATATTCAGTAAGTCTGAGAATCGGCTACTATCTATTTTTCAAACCCCTAAGTGATAAGGGTAGGGGTAGGGGTAGGGGTAGGGGTAGGGGTAGGGGTAGGGGTAGGGGTAGGGGTAGGTGTAGGTGTAGGTGTAGGGGTAGGGGTAGGGGTAGGGGTAGGGGTAGTGGTAGGGGTAGGGGTAGTGGTAGGGGTAGGGGTAGTGGTAGGGGTAGGGGTAGGGGTAGGGGTAGGGGTAGGGGTAGGGGTAGGGGTAGGGGTAGGTTTATGTGTGTGTATGTTTGTAATGATAAAACTCAAAAACTACTGTGCCGATTTCAAAAATTATTTCACCATTGGAAAGCTACATTCACCCTGAGTGACATAGGCTTTAATCTATTTTCAAAAAAATTAGGGATCATTACTAAAACTCCAATAATGTAACCCAAGGTGAAAAAAAAATACCTAAGAAATTCCTTACATCGCGTGCGCTGCGAAAACTATTGATGATATAGTGGTAGTGGTAGAGGGTAGGGGTAGGGGGTAGGAGTAGAAGTAGGGGTAGGGGTAGGTATAGGGTATATTTTATTTTGTCCGTAAATATCCACGGGCGAAGCCGGGGGCGGAATGCTAGTACTTAATAAAAATGAATGTATGTTTGTCGAAAAACTACTGAACCGATTTAGATACAACTTATATAGAGATATAGACAGATTCAAGAGGAAGGTGTAGGTGTAAGAAACATCACGCTATGTATTTTGGGAGCTGAACAGTCACTAATAATGTCAATGTTCCTTATTCGATGAATTGTGATAAAAAGCAATACTTCATCAAAATTAATGTTTGATACGCAATTTTGAAGATTATTTTCACCTCTAATGACGAAAAATAATCAAACTAATCAAAATTAAATGTTTCATTTAAAAAGTATTTTGTTAAAGACGCCATCTGTTGGAGTTTTGTTGAACTAACTGTAGGAAGTTTTCGCACGTCATCTAGTATTGTAAGTTTGGATGTAAGGGGGTAAACCGAATCTAAAAAATAAATTATTTCACGAATAGAAAGCTACGAATATAGACTATATTTTATTTTGTTTTAAAATAACCACGGGCGAAGCCGAAGGCGGAACGCTAGTACCTAAATCAAATTAGAGCACAATATTTTTTAAAGAATATGTGCTTTAATCGACTTTTCCCGTTTCGGAGGGCATGTCTACTCTTCTAAAAATAAGAGATACTTTGCATCGGTTGAAAGTGACAAATCTGGACCCATTAAGTGCAAGAACAGACTTGCCATCTGTTCTGTTTAACATGGCCAAGTGGCAAAAGTGGACACTATTACTTTTGTCTCTGGCCACATCGCATAATATAAAGGCATTACAGATAGTCCACTATGCAGAGCTTGTATGGAAACTGAAGAAACGGTCACCCACATCTTTCTGGAGTGTGTGGGTTTGACAGAATACAGGGCTGCTTATCTCGGTGTCCCAAGGACCCTTCGGGAGGCATGTGGCAACATCAAGAGGATGATTGCAGAGACCGAGCCCGATAAAAAGAATCAGAACCAGAGCTTTTGTACAAACAAATGTATTCATATTTGATATAATGATATAATGACAATCAACATACGAATCTCCTCACTTTAACAGGCTTGCCAACACCAGAAAGACGACGTGTGAAAACCGTTTATATCTTATATAAGGGGTGATATAAAAAAGGACAGTACCAAATGTACGCATATTGTATATCTGAAGTCGAACAATCCGTGCACCTCATAATGTGTAATGTGTTACCATAGTAGGGTGACCATGATTCACCTATCTAATTCTATACTAATATTATAAAGAGGAAAGATTTGTATTTTTGTGTGTGTGTATGTTTGTAATGAATAAACTCAGAAACTACTGTGCCTATTTCAAAAATTCTTTTACTATTGGAAAGCTACATTCACCTTGAGTGACATAGGCTATATTCTATTTTCAAAAAAATTAGGGATACTTACTAAAACTCCAATAATGTAACCCAAGGTGTAAAAAAATTACCTAATAAATTCCTTACATCGCGTGCGCTGCGAAAACTATTGATGATATAGAGGTAGTGGTAGTGGTAGAGGGTAGGGGTAGGAGTAGAAGTAGGGGTAGGGATACGGGTAGGGGTGTGGGTAGGGGTAGGGGTAGGGATAAGGGTAGGGATAAGGGTAGGGGTAGGTACAGAGTATATTTTATTTTGTTTGTAAATATCCACGGGCGAAGCCTGTGGCGGAATGCTAGTAAAATATAAGTCAGGACATGTTCTAAAGTCTATGTGGTAAATGCAACTAACAACCAGTCGCACTACGGCAATTCGGTCGCTTTAGCAACCGGTTGCAAATTGCAATCACTTAAGGAGACGCCTCATAACTTTTGTCCCCATATAAAAACGGACTTCCGCTCCGCACTTCAAATCAAGTCGGGGAGAAATTTAGCCCCAGCGAGTTTTCATGTCGTCTGCTATCTAATCTGTAAGAGATATAATAAAATAAGGGTCTCCTACATTATCTCTAAAATGTTTTGATATAATTTTAGAATATATAAGTACATAAGATATAAAATTACATTCTATATTTATTCATTTGTTATTTATTTTTTGGTATATGAAGTATTTACATAGGTATTAAAGTTATCTTAAATAGGTTCTATATTACAAAAATAAAATAAAATTACAAATAAAAAAATTCATGTAAATCGCTATCTACTGGGAGAGTACCCAACAGACTGGCTGCATTACCTCGTTGGATGGCAATGCTTATTCTTTGACCGAAATAAGAGCCAGCCCGTTGGTCACGTGAACGTTCTATTAGTCGTTTACTAATATCTATAAACAGACTGTGTGCACTAGGTCCCCACGATCCCATCGTTTCCACTCCAAACGCCTCAAATATGTATTCTTTCGGAAGAGACGCATATTTGCGACGTTTGGCCATTTCAGCATTGTGGCCGCATTAAACCTAAAATCGATTTCTGTAATTTTCAAAATCACTATTATCAAAATATATAACATTAAATGATCTAATATATAATTTGCTATAATTTTGGTTTTATCTTAAATTGTTTTCTATAATTTTGAAGATATTTAAATAATCAAAAGGTACAACATTTAATTATATATCTGTATGTCGTTCTTTCAAGTCAAAACAGAGCAACGGATAAATGTTTTTTTTTTGCACATTATATAGTCTGAGTGTTAACATAAGCTTTTTCCAAAGAGGTATCATATCCGTTATCAACAAGTGATGATTATTTAGCTAGTTTTGAGTTTCTAGCGCTTCGCCGTCCGCTACCGCGAAACGCTCGCTTCGCACGCTCGGCTCGCGTTCTGTTTTAGCACTATTCGAACCACGCTCGTCGCTTCGCTCCTCGCTAACCTATTTTTATTTACAAATTAGGGGAATAGGAATCGAATATTACTGCTACAGGTTAAGATTAACAAATACTACTGTAAATTTTAATAATAGTAAGTACTTACTAATTTAAATTGATTTCATTATAAATATATATTTTTTGTCTGTATATCTATATTTTTTATTTATTAAATAGTTTTTTTTAAATTATATATTTGTAAATGTAAATGGAATGAAGTTATACTTTTAAAAATATAGTGAGTACAATTATTTTAACAATCCATTAGAGCAACTGATATTATGGATTAATAAATTTATAGAAATAAATTTATATATTTAGAAAATTATAATAACTGCAATTAGAGAAAAGTTGCCATTAGTGCAATTGAAAATAGACATTATAAAAATTATAGGACTTGAAATTATAGATTTTGAAAATTATGGGAACTGCAATTATAGAAAACAATACGTTATAGTAATTCATATTATAGATTTAAAAAAATATATCAAACACATTTATAGATTTTTAAAATTACAGGATCTAAATTTATAGTAAATGAATATTTATAGCAACTAAAATTTTAGCTTCTGAAATTATATATATTTTTTTAGAGCATTTGAGAGGATACCATAAAATAATGTATGTAGTAACACATTCGCTGACACTAGAAGGTAGCCTTGTGATACGAATATGACACAGAAATTTTCCATACAAACAATAAGCTCGCCTATAGGCGTACTGTCAAGTTACAGCACATTTATATGATATAATATGACAGTACGTCTCTTGACGTGACGTTCACAGACGTACTGTCATATGTTGATAGGAACGGTTCGGACACAGTGCCTGATTAGTGCATGCATGTTGTGCCACTACGTTCACAGGCGTGCTTTAGTATAATCTAAATATATTGAATAAAATGGGTCAAAGAGAAGGAATTAAAACTTATCTAATATAATAGTATTACCACAGAATAAGTAGTAGACTACCGTATTACACATTTTAACTGAAAGAGAAGTACAATGAAAACAAACATAATTAAAGAAACATAAATCAAATGCTCACCCTGAGCATACTTTACATTAAATGGTAAATAAGGCACCGAATCACATTCCTCTTGATAGATACTGAATATCATTTAAGGCCCAATATTTGTATGCCACTCTTCAAAACAGTCAGGGCATAAAGGTGGAGAGTTCTGACATCCACTGCATCTATAACTTGTTTCTCGGCGTATTTTTTTCTTCGAACAAACTTTACACATTAAAAACGAATATTTCTTTTTAGAATTTTCTGGAGCTTTCATTCGTTTAGGCCAGTGGCCAGATGAAGTTACTGCTGCGGACGTAGAAGGCGTTGCTTTGTCATGTTTTCTGTTACTATTGCTTCTAGAACTTCTAACCAAATCGGATCCACTTATATTTTCCGGTAGTTTTATTAACTTTTTGATGAGCTCTTCTCGAAATTTTATATACTCATATTTATCATTTTTCAAAACATATTTTTTGTATAGGTAACAAGCATTCCATGCTGCAGCGTTGAGAAGATGAAATAACACTTTCTTGTACCAACGTATTGTTTTGCGCGGCGAAGAATAATAGTTGATCATCTGATCAGAACGATCTACCCCCGACATGTACTTATTATAATTGCCAACTTCTGCAGGCTTCATCTTTTTCTGTCCGTACCTATTTGCTATCTCAGTAAGTCCAGGATGTTGTATAGTGGTAATCATTAATACGGGTCGCTTATCTTGCCACTTACTGACATACACTTTGCCTTTTCTTGACCAAATATGCTGCCCTCTCTTTAATTTCTTTTCGGTAACATATTTTGGATTGCCTTTACGATTGGTTCTAAGCGTACCATTGGTATGAGTTCTTAGCTTCAATAACTTTTCTGTGAGCGAAATAGAATTGTAAAAGTTATCCATGAAAAGCATATGGCCTTTCATGAGATATGGGGTCATTAAATCTAAGACCAACTTTTCTAGCTTTTTACCTGGTTCTCCAGCAATAGCTGTGTTTCTCTTGCCGGCGTACATTTTCATGTTTAGAATATAACCATCAGCCGTGGCGAGCACATAAAATTTTATGCCATATCTGGCTTTTTTCGATTTGATATATTGACGAAAATATAGTCGTCCTCTAAAAAGGAGTAAAGATTCGTCTAAAGAAAGTTCCTTTCCGGGATTGTAAATATTTTGGAAATTTCGGACGAGCATCTCTATAAAAGGTTCAATCTTTTCAGGGCCCACAGCATTCACCTCTGAAGCGCAAATACATCTGAGAAGTATATTATATCTCCTAGCAGACATTGTGAAATTAAAAATCGGGTGATAATATAAGGGATCGTTGTAAGTGAATAACTTTTGTTGCTGTGGAATTTTAAGGTGGCCATGCAATAAGCATAGCCCCAGAAATGTCTGCATTTCATCAGAATTAGTTTCAAGAAAATCTTTATGCCTACTGTGTCTAGTGTGTGGTCTGTTGCTGGCAGTCAGAGCTTTTCCATACGAGTTTGTGCAATGCACTACGAATTCCAGAATCTCACTAGTAAATATTTTGCTGAAAACTTCAATAGGGGTGGTATTGTTTAAATCGATAGCAGGTCCTTCTGAACAGGAATTAAAATTAAATTCAGGAATATCATCGGTTGTATCTACCCAGTTATCGTCATTTACCTCAGCTGCTACTGGTGATGGTCCTGTTTGTAGCTGCTCCACAGCTTCTATTGATGGCCCTATTTGCAGTTCCCCCTCCGCTTCTTCAGTAGATATATGCGATAAATCTCTTGATTCATCTGAAGGTCTATAACTAGCTGCTAAGGAGTCCCCCGAGTGTTGACTTCCACAATCTGATTGTTCATCACTTTCAAATAGCACTGGACGTCGTTGTACCGCCTGCCTTTGATATATTTCTAAAATACTATCTTCTGAATCAGATTTGGTTGCTTCAGGATAGTAATTGGCATCTGAGCCATAATCGCCATCTGCGTCACTGTAAGGATCTGGTGTCGTTTCCCTGGAATGATCGTGACTCACAAAGAAGCGAGTTCTCTTCCGCGAAGACATCTGAAAAAATAAAACAGCAATAATTAACTCAAACTAGCTCAAGTGCAATACCAAGAAGCCACGCGGTTTTTAGAAAAGTAAAACTACCTAATAAAAACGCACAGTAATAAGTACCTATTTGAAGATAATTTTTCGCAACTAGCCGTTGCCCGCGGTTTCACCCGCGATAGAAGTAATACCGTTTCGCCCCTGTCCCCGCTCCACTTTCCAGAACAAAACGTAGTCGGTGTTATTCTGTTGCATAAGCTACATCACTGGAAAGTTTCATTAAAATCCGTCCAGTAATTTTTGCGAGAAGGAGTAACAAACATCCATACACCCATTCTCACAAACTTTCTCATTTATAATATTGTACCATAGTCAATAAACGTAAATATCCTGGTCGTAGTATTTTACTTATATATAGTAATGAATTATTTATTTATTAGTTTAGAAAACAATAATATTTACCTGGTTAGCGATGTAATTATTGAAAAATATAAACACAAACACACGTGCATCCACTTGTTCACTTCACAGCGACACAGCCGAAACTGGCGCGTACAAGTTCCACTGAGCGTGCCCGCCCACAAACGTACTTTGTTATCACGGGTGCATTTCTATGTGTGGGTGTATGCTTCGCAAATTGTACCGTTGAAGCTTTTGTTATGACACTAGGAGAACATGCTGGCTCGCAGTATGACACACGATAGTTACCTTCCTTAAGAAGCGATATAAATTGGTTCGCCTGACGACGTAGAAGCATTATTCGAGCCACGAATTGGTACGTCTGTAGGCGTAGTGATGTTTTATAGATATTTCAGTACTACGGCTGTGGACGTTGTGTCAAAGACTGTGGTAATAATGTATAAGAATTATGTAGAATAATTTAATGTACAAAAAAGTCTTAGGTAGCATATATCTATCTCTAATATATAATAATAATAAGCGTATTTGTCCCTGTATTTCATAGTAAAATTATGGTGTTCCTAATATTAGAACATTTACTTTTTCCCGCTCCTTATAAACTGCCACATAAGTGTGAGGAAGTGGTTACGGAATAGCACCATATGTTATTACTACGAGAAGCCTACGGATTTTCCTTTACTAAATATTTAAGGGACATTTATTTTGGCAGGATAGAACTGCCAGACCAAGTCTTCCTCGTTTAACCGATGGCCAGTTCTGTTGAGGATGGAAAAGTCTCTAAGTGTGGTTTGTCCGATTATAACTTTAAATAATCCATTGGTGCATGGCCAATGTCAGAATAAAAGCCTTATGCATTATTGCAATATTTTAATAGTAGAAATTATATAAAACCTTTGTTTCTTCTTTTTTCGTCACGGGTTGCCTTACAGCTCCGGTTACGGTTCCAGGGTACCCAGCGGAAGACCAAGTCTCCCTCTTTTAGCAGATGGTATTTGTGAGGCTATACCTAACGAGTGGCAAGTTCTGTTGAGGTATATTTAGATGGAAATCTAAGTGTGGTTTTTCAGATTCGACACATAAGTTTTTTAATTATAAAAACCCATTGCTACATGGCCGGGATCCGGGATTGTACCCGTGGTCTGTCCAGTTAATACCAGACGTCTTGACCACTCTGCCACCTATGCACATAATATAGAATTATGTTTTCTTATAATTTTTTTTCGGCTAAATGAGGAAGACTTTGTCTTCCGCTGGGGACCCTGGGGCCGGCAAGGCAACCCTTTTTTTATAATATAAATCGCGCGAAGTCTCTGACAAAATATAGTAAGACAATAACCAGCGATAAAAACCGTAAAATTTTGACATAAACTCGTTATAGCAAATAAAAACATCGCCCGTAAACATTTCTCACCCATCGTCCGTTAAAAAATCGATTACAACGCTAAAATAGTTTTATAAAAATAATCGATTGTTTTGAAACGATTTTACTTTAGTTGATATTTTCTTAACGTTTTGTTACGGTTTGGATATAGTCCGGTCAAATAGGGTTTAAAATATTAAATATGAATTGAGACACTCTGTAATATGCTATATGTCAAATGTCTAAGTGTGATGTGCTATGTTCCAATGTTTATCCTGAATATATCCTGAATATTGTGTAATATAAAGCGTATTGACCGCATCCCGATGTCATTAGAGAATAATGCGGAGTGAAAGATGATGTTGTGACTAAAATGAAGAAAGTAGTTTAAGCTGGTTTGGACACGTTGAAAGAATGAAGGATGAAAGATTGACTAAAAAGTTTTATATGGCTGAAGTCAAAAGGTGTACTTTTATTAAACATATAAAAAAATTATTGATCGATGGAAATATTAAAAGTACACACAAGCGCCGAGCATGTATGAAAGGTGTAATGAATATAAAAGAAGCGAAAGAGGTATGTCAGGATCGTAACAAATGGCATTCGATTGTATCTGCCTACCCCTCTTGGAATGAAATGCGTGATGATAAATAGATACATAGATATCCCGAAACGGCTAAATTTTTTTTGATGAAAATTGCATCGATCATAGTAAGTATATAAACTTGGATAAATACAATTTAAACACACACACACACACACTTTCATTGCTGTTATATTTTGTGGCCAACAGTGTTCAATTTTAGCCAGTTGCCACTTAAACGGAACAGGTGGCAAGCACTTTCTTCACATAATATGTGTATTGTTATTTTATAAGATCTATCTATCATCACGCCTTTTATTCCAAGAGTGGTAGGCAGAGACTATCGATTGTCATTTGTAACGATCCTGACATACTTCTTTTATATTCATCATACCTTTGTACTTGTGTACTTTTAATATTGCCTTTAAATCAATAACTTCTCTGCCTACCCCTATTGGGATAAATAGATAGATATTTTAATCAAACTGCAAAGTATCAGGTATGGGAAAAATATTGTCAAAGATTGTATACAAAATTATCTATGTTGCCTGGACTAAAGCCACGCCCGATTAAGTTGTTACATGCGAATGACCATTTAGTTTTTATCAATTATAACAAAATATAACTGTTTTTTCTGAGACAAAAAATTAAATATCAAAAGTAGATATTCGACTTTGCTCACCCAACTATGAAAGGCGTATTTTGTATTATTCTCTGTTTAGTTTACAGAATTTTCTTTTAAGGAAACGCCTCAAAACTTTTGTCCCATATAAAAATGGACTTCAGCAATTTAAATATTGTACAAAACTTATTAAAAATAGCTAATCCTTAAAGTATATGAATTTATTAAAAAATTAAAAATATGTCAATATCAGCTACGCATAGTTTTCAACCGACTTTGCGATTCGAGTTCTCTTAATATATTTACTAATGTACATTTTTTTACATAATATCAAGTAAAAATAAGTTTTATGTATTTTATTGTATAGATTTTATTTGGATTTTTTTTCTCTATTTATTTGTTTCGTTTGGATATTGGGTGAAAGAGATGCAAAATTTTCGAACAGGTGCGTTTTTTAGTTGGTTACGCGACCAAACGGGACTCTAGGACGGCCTCCTTTTATAGAAGAGAAGTATGTACTTTCTTTGTGAATTTCAGCTCTTTTTTGCTGAAACTAGAATTGTCATATTTTGTCTTTTGAAAAGAATTTTGTTTGCATTATTATATTGTTGATATAAGGAAAAAAAACGTGACGGTAGAAGTTGATCAATGATTACTTTTTCATACAAATTGTGCAAGCATAATTATAATAACGAGTCTAAATTCATAGTACACCCCAGCTGTATTGAAATTCCCAGTCTTAAAACGGAATTGTAAAGGAAATACAAAACAAAAAAAAGGCATAGGCAGTCATTGGGGACTTAAAACTATGAAATAACAGATATATGCTTTATACTCACAGCTACAGATATATTTTAACATTAGCATGTCGGGGACGCGAAACTATAAGATATTCCCCTACTAAAAATCGCTCAATACATTGCTAGCAGCTGGGAACATACACTCCATACACTCCATAGGAAGCAGTGGTGGTCATTGTTCCTTATATTTAAACAACTTTTGTTTTTTTTAATCTTAGATGGAAGGTCTATGTAGTTTCCTCCTCTCATTGGTGAATATTTGTTTACGTTTATTTCTAAATGACTTATTGATAAAAATGCCCACCCTGATTCACAGTGTTCGAATTCAGACGTTTTGTTTTTAAATATTTGCACTATATTCGCGCATAATTCATTTAAATCGGTGTTATTACATATAACTTCATATTTCGTGTTAAAGGACTTGAGCTGTTGCTCGTTGGTTTTAGGTAATGCGAAGTAAGCAAATAGCTCAAAGTTTACTTTAATGCAGACATGTTTCTGTAGTGACATGTTAACAATACGCTTTACATCATTGTTGTGAGCGCACAGAAATGATTCAGGTGCGAGGAATTCATTTCCTTGTGCGGGGCTCAATTTGTATGTCACTATTCTGTTTCTAAATGCAGTTGCAATTATATCAATGTTTTGAAATTCGGTTTTTAACAAACAATTAGATTTATGTAAATTTGTTCGTAAATGATATTTGTATTCATTTTTTTTAAATTGAATTTGACATTCATTACATTTTATCAATTCAATTTCTTTTAAATTTTCGTGTTTCAATTTTATGATTTTCGTTGAGCGATGATTAGATGAAGTGGCTGTAAGAAAACAATTTGTTTTAGTTCTCAGTTAAAAATATTTATTTCATAATTAATACAATTTTACATATAATAATAAATTTCGTTCTGGTTTCATTTAAAAATTGCGCCTACAACAGCAGTTAGATGACGCCAAGCATCTGTATCAACATTCATTGCTGTCTTAATGTTTATATTTTTATTCATAATTTCATCACGGTTGTAAATTTGTATTTCAACATAATGCGATCCTGGCTTTTTATCATATAATTGTTTGGAATACCCGTTGGCTTGTCTTTTCATCAAGGAAGACGGTGTGCTTTCCGCAATATGTTCTTGTTCTTCATCTGAGTCGCTACCGAAAAGTTCACGAGCCGTTGACTTGTTCACTGCTACAATTTTCTTTTTCGATCTGAAATAAAAGAAACAATAATTAGTTACTTAAACAACAGAAAATATATGACAACAATGTCTACTCTATGCGAGATGTGTTTAACATTAGCAATATGATTGAACTTAAATAATGAATACTGCATTTAATTTTAATTTAAGTATTTGGAACACTAATTATATATTTTAGCTTTATGCACTTATTCTAGATCTCGATATAAATTTACCAAACTATACCAAATCTCAGACTCTTTCGTGCGCGAGAAATATTCTCAACAAGGGTATCGAAGTTATTGATTGATTAATAATACTTACATTTTCATGGATTTGGAACGATTCTTGTCTGGATGATCAACACCCCTCATCGCGTTGGAACGCGAATGATGCGGTTGTTCACGACGTTGCTCTGCGTTGTTTGTCTTCCTTTTCTTTGGCTTTGGAGATAGAGGTGTACGCTCCTCATCCTCAGACGATAGAAATAGATCTTCAGCCAATGACCTGAAATAAATTGAACAATCATTAGTTACTAAAACGATATAAAAAAACCTTCACGCACCTGTTGTATGAGGTTTATACACGCATCACATTCCATACACAATTATGAAAATTAAAAAAAACGTTGAGGGGTGACCAGAGACACCTTTAACAGTGTCCACTTTTTGTCAGTAAAATATTATAAAAAAATTATTTACTTAATAGGTACTTACATTTTTGGAGCTGCTTTATTGAACGGTTTAGGACTGTGTGATGTTGTAAACGTTTCATTCCGTCTTTATAACTCAAATCCTCCTGAATATCTTTAACTTATTAAAAAAGCATAACTTATAATGCATGTTAGCATTAAATGCAACTAATTACAAGGGAATTAAAGTTCAATTTAGAAGAGTATGATATTACGACAAATGACAATTGTCGTCGCAATGCGGTACCGATCCATAATTGATAAAGAAGTTATCACTTAAAAATGATAAGCAAATAAGTAGATAAGCAATAGTACAAAATTAAAGAGTTTAGAAAATTAATAATAATCTATCTATCATCACGCCTTTCATCCTAAGAGGGGTAGGCAGAGACAATCGAATGCCATTTGCTACGATCCTGACATACCCATTTCGCTTCTTTTATATTCATCATACCTTTCATACATGCTCGGCGATTGTGTGTAGTTTTAATATTTCTATCGATCAATCAATACTTTTTTTATATGTTCAATAAAAGTAGGTACACCTAAGTCGTCCTCTGCTCAGTGAATCTTTCATTCTTCATTCTTTCAACGTATCCAAACCAGCGTAAACTACTTTTCTTCATTTTAGTCATTAATAATAATTCCTTTTTTTATTTAAATTAACAATCTACAATAGGTTTGAACATAAATAATTATAAGCGGACGAATTCGTGGGTAACAGCTAGTTTGAATATCTTGTATGAAAGCTTGACATAATAGAAAATGTAAGCTACCATCAATAAGCAGAATTCCTTTTGTGCAATAGACGAAAGGAAGGGAAAGAATGAGATGCTGTGAAACAGCGGTGCCATGTATAACACTTTAAAATAAAAATATAGAGAATTTTCTTTTAGTAGAGTATAATTATGTCATTCTTTGACTCCTAAACTACCACTATACAAATCATGTCGATCCCGTCAAAAACAAAAACAAATCTATACCACGGGAAAGATACATTTTCCGGGATAAAAAGTAACCTATGTGCTATTCCAGACTATAATCTATCTCTGTGCCAAATTTCATCCAGATCCGTTCAGCCGTTCTGCCGTGATTGAGTAGGTACGGCCAGACGTGCTCATAAGCTTGCTTAAATTTAGCATGCTCTGCAATTGTTCACATTTGCCAGCAATAAGCATGCTTGTTTTAAGCATACTCATAAATAAGCATGCTCAAAGCAAACGTACGGACAGACGTGCTATTTTGGCACCAGGCTATCCGTATTTTAGTTTTAATTATTTTCATTGTTAAACCCTCAGTTTATATAGTATATCATTGGTTAAACCGGAATCATTCATGTCCTTTAATAAAGCCTCATAGCATTATTTCGTGGTATGTGTGTTCCACAGACATTTGTAACTTCGATAATATGACACAAAAAGCAAAGTTTTTTCTTCTCCCCAACGCGAAATTATTACTTCGTTTTTATTTTTGACGCAGCAACTTTCGCGGATCGAGATCGAATCGATAATAGCATGCTCGTAAGCAAACCTGTTCAGACGCGCTCGGAGCACGCCCCCTTCTACCCGCGCCTCAGGTAGTATGCTTGAAAATCAAACGTCGGTTGATTTTTTAGCACGCTTTAAATAAGCATGCTCATTACTAGCAATGTTGTTACACACGTGCTACTAATGATCACTTGCTCAATAAAAGCTATTCGCGTTTATAATATATAGTGGGATTTATTAGGAGCGGCTTTCCAATCCACCTAAAAATATCTTTTTAAATGCTAAATCGAAATCATTGCCATCTCGAAGTGATTGAAATCTTCCCTTCAAACCTAAACTAGAGTTAGGTATACTGGCAGCGCTATACACATGCCCGCATGTTGCAGTGCCTAGCTCTCATCTCGCGCATGATTACACAGAGTGACGCTACTGAATGCAGTCTCCGTACTTCTTATCTAAACAGATTGTTACTGGGGATTCATACTCCTGACTATATCTACTTCTAAGACCATCACGGTATTTATATGGCGTAGCAGAGACAATGGTAACAATGTTCACATTTGGATAGTTGCACAGTATTGCACATATTGACGGTCGGGTTTTCCTTGTTGCCTTATTACATTATTAATTAATAAAACTTTTTAATACTTATAAAAATATATTTTAGAAGATTTGAGAGAAATTGCGTGTGGAAAAAGCAAGGCAACAATTATATGAGAGTACTATGACCATACATTTTAAAATTAAGATACTATTGCAAGAAGTTTACAAAGTTTAAACTCGAAAACACATTTGCACTGGTTAAGACGTCTGGTTATAACTAGGCAGACCACGGTTCGTTCCCGGCCATGTACATATTGTAATTGGTACATGGCCGGGTTTTTTATTATTAAATACTTGTTTACATAATCCGACAATACCTCAACAGAACGAGCCACTCGTTAGGTATATCCTCACAAATACCATACCATCGGCTAACGAGGGAGTGTTCGCGCCAGTTTCTTTTGTCGCGATTGTCTTGCGGGTAGGCTCGCTGTCTTTCGAGTACCGCCCCCCCCCCCCCGCGCCCGCATCTGTGGTGGTCTTGGTTGGTCTTCCGCTGGGTACCCTGAAACCGTAACACGGTTTCGGGAGCTATAAGGCGGGTTGCCTTTGGCGGGAAGAAAAAAAAAGTTTTATTAAAATACCTAAAGAAAGCGTTGTTATTTTTACCCATTATACCCTATACCCACGCCTGTAAAGTATAAAGTCTCTAGATGTCTCAAGATGTTGAAAAAGCAATAATTTGAAATAGAACTAATATTCATAACCTTAAATATGGGACAGTCCTACCCAGTTGTTGTTCATGGTCACCCTATTAGTATCCAGAAAACACCTCCCAAGTTAACAATCGGGACCCAGGTCAAAGTGTCCCCTAGAACTCTGACTAAAGACTGTGCGGTATGTTAGAGTCTCTCGAGGGGCATAAATCCTTGGTTGAGAATTCTCAAGATGTTAAAATAGCAAATTAGTTCATAACCTTAAATATGGGACAGTCCTACCCAATTGTTGTTCATGGTCACCCTATTAGTATCCAGAAAACACCTCCCAAGTTAACAATCGGGACCCATGTCAAAGTGTCCCCTAGAACTCTGACTAAAGACTGTGCGGTATGTTAGAGTCTCTCGAGGGGCATAAATCCTTGGTTGAGAATTCTCAAGATGTTAAAATAGCAAATTAGTTCATAACCTTAAATATGGGACAGTCCTACCCAATTGTTGTTCATGGTCACCCTATTAGTATCCAGAAAACACCTCCCAAGTTAACAATCGGGACCCATGTCAAAGTGTCCCCCAGAACTCTGACTAACGACTGTGCGGTATGTTAGAGTCTCTCGAGGGGCATAAATCCTTGGTTGAGAATTCTCAAGATGTTGAAATAGCAAATTCAACTTATACTATTACGGGGTGAATGTTTGAACTTTGAACTTGCTGACTACTAAAAAATACATTTATAAATTAAATAAAATACATTGTTGATAAAATACTTTTCGTATATTTTCGGTGGACGAGTGGTTAAGACGTCTGGTATTAATATACTATACTAACCTTTTGGATAAAATGAGAATTCATTTGTTAACTGACTTCAAAAAAAGGAGGAGGAGGTTCTTAATTCGTGATTATGTTCCCCGATTGTTTGAAGACGCCTTTGGAATTATTTTTTTGTTTGAAAGGGTATACATTCCAGGTGGTCCCATGGTCCGCAGGTCAGGATCTGATGATGGGATCCTGGAGAAATCGAGGATTCTTCAAATTTTATAGGAACACTTGAAGCGATTTGGGTTTTTTTATAGTGACTTGTTCATTTGCTTTCGGAAAGCACACTTTTCAGTGTATAATTTTTGAAGCCGGTTACACTTGTTTTTAAGGCAATTATTTACACTATATACGTTTGTGATTGGATCACCTTATACCTCTGAATAAGTACAACAACTTTGTTCGTCCAGTAGTTTTGGAGAACATAAGCTGTGACAAACGCACATACAAACAGATATAAGAGTCATCCAACAATGGCTTCGTTCTAATATCTGATGTACGGAACCTTAAAAACAATCATCACAGCTATATCCCATAGCCAGGTAGGCAGAGGCATTCGAATGACATTTGCAGCGATTCAGACATCCCTATTTTACCTTCTCAATTCTTCCCACCGTTCATATCTCAATCAACCAGTTTTGCACTCAAATCTAAAGTAATCAATGCGGATACTGCGGCAGACATGGCCAAGTCTGCCAAACATTGCACATCTACATGGGATTGATGATTTATTATCATCATTATCCCACTAATATTATAAACGCGAAAGTTTGTATGCATGTAAGTTTGTTACTCAATCACGCCAGAACGGCTGAACAGATCTGGATGAAATTCGGCACAGAGATACATTATAGTCTGGAATAGCACATAGGCTACTTTTTATCCCGGATAAATGTATCGTTCCCGTGGATTAGATTTGTTTTTATTTTTCAAGGGATCGACATGATTTTTTGCATAGTGGTAGTTTATGGGTCAGAGAATGACATTATACTACTTTGGGGCCATTGGATAGCCCCTTTATATACCGCGAACGCGGGCGGGGGAGGGGCAAAATACCCCGGCCCGATAGCGGTTTACAACGTTTTCATACTTCATAATATCTAATAACTGTAGTTCTTTATGAAACAATTAATTGAAATTGACTCGATGGCGATACGACGTCAAAAATATTCGTGTCAGTGTTGGAATTCCCGGCCCGAGAATGACCAACCCTGCAATAACTACAAATCCGTGTACTGTCTTTGCCCGACCCATCAATTTGCTTGTCATTCTAATAGTCTAGTCTCTCATTACCATCAAGAGAATTAGGCGTGATGTATATGTATGCACATAAAAATTCACATTGTGGTACTTACGCTGAGCACTTAAATTGCAACTTAAACGACACCCTAGCATTCCCAATTTTCTGATCCCCCATTCATCCGTTACTAGGAAGACCACGCATTCTTTGAGTAAATGAGAAAGTAACATTATAACATTAAAATGGGGTAGATTAATGGGTAGATGATGGACTCTCTCAAGCCCAAGATTCCTGCACAGACTCTAATAAAACATGAAAAACTTGGAATTGACAGATCCGATTTTGATCAAAATAGCTCGCAAAAATTAGTTTTTGACACAATAAGTATATAAAAATCTCGGAATCCAATTTCTAAGGTATTTGTATTATTAATAAGGCATTTTACAAAGTTTACCCATTAAAATTCGTTGCTTTTTATTCGTGCTTGCCCTCACAAGTGTGCTGTGCAGGATTCTCTGTGCATTATCTGTTTCTGATGCCTGTGCTCCGTGCATTACAGGGAACTATGTTTGGACTGAACACCTACCTTTCTACATTGAGATGCATCTCCGGGTCTATCACCAGCCTGTCTCTGCGCATTCAGAGCAGAAGCCAGACACCAGCTCGCTTGATGAGGGAAGGTACAAAAGCGGTGAACGGAGGAGTACCCAATTACAGAACCGGGCATCGGCCACTACCTTTCTATCTGTTTAATATACTTTTGTGATCCTTTTTTTTTGACTGACTTAGTCGTTTTATTTAACGCTAGCCGTAAGAGAGTGAAGTACCATTCACTTCCACCGGTCAGTTCTGAAGGGAATGGCCAAACCTAAAGTGAATGGTACAAGGTGAGAGTGGGGTTGAGGACCCCCATGACCTGAGGTAGTAATGCTGACCTCCAACGTTGAGACTGATTCTACCGCTTTTGTGATCCATTTGGTTGTTTCTTTTATAGCCTAATGAGGACAAAACAACCAAAATGTGACACTATCTCTAATAGATAATTAGTAATAAGCGTATTTACATTGTTTTAAACACATATTGTACCCGTGCGAAGCAGGGAGTGGGGGCCGTTAATTTTTTATAAACTGCTCTTTGCTTCATCTTGATATCTCTAACTAAGGTTTTCGAAAATATTTTATTTTATTTATTTTATTATAATAAATTACCTTACCTGTCCCAAAAATAACCCAGCCATGGCCACCCTAACTCCTCTCGATTTGAATAAGAGCAAATTTGAAATTTAAATGTTGCCGTTTACTAAAATTGATGGCGCGATCCGTCTGAAGTACTCTCAAGTCAAGATTCTACGTTAAATAGATCCGACGATTAGGCCGTACAATTTCATTCTACCATCATATTCACGAACTTCATACCTTAGCCAGTTTTTCATAGGTCCACTTGTGTCACTTTTTTTCTTCACGGGTTGCCATACAGCTCCCAAAGCCGTCTTCCTATTTTAGCCGATGGTATTTGTGATTCTATACCTAACGAGTGGCTAGTTCTGTTGAGGTATATTTAGTTGGAAATGCCTCAAAGTGTGGTTTGTCGGATCATGCACATAAGTTTTTTATTATAAGAAACTCATTGGTACACCGGGATCGGGGATCGGGAATGATCTGCTTTAGAAGAAAGCGCTTCTAAAATTGGTGCATGGAATTTTTTCACGAGTGGGTTTTGAACCTGGTTTCCCCCGGTTTCAGTTCCAACGCTCAACCAATTATGCTATCGACTCCTCCTGCATGCGTATTTTGGTTTGTTCTGTATTCTGAGGATGCAAACCTACTATAGGTACAATAAGACACCTACAAGGCAAATATTTTTATCGTGAGAATGATCTATTTTCAGTGCATAATTTTTGAAGTCGGTACACTTTTTTCAGATTTTTTAATGAATTCAATCTCATTTTGTTTCTCAAAATTTGCCCAGTATTTTCGTCCAACTGCAATAATTCTCAAGTTAAAACTAAGGACATTTTTCAGCTATTTGCATCCCCAGTCCCGCAACAGCTGCTGTCGTGAAACTTCATAGCTTTTCACCCTCATTATAACTACTACTTGGTAAAACGGTTTCCTATCACTAGGTATTTTAAAACTGTCTGTCTGTGCCCTTTTTATGCAAAAACTACTGAACGGATTTTGTCGCGGTTTCCACTATTAGATAGGTTGATTCACCGGGAAGGTTTACGATTATCAAACATGGACCTATCATGTTTAGGAGCTGAGCACTAACAGTATTAGTGAATCAAGTCGAGAAAAAAGTTAGCCTAAGCGAGTTTTCATGGCGTATGCTGTCTAATCCGTCAGAGATACAACAAAATGATCTAGGAAAGAATTGTGTAGAATGAAATGGTCTACAAAAAAGTCCGCGGTAGCATATATCTATTGCTAATAGATAAGTGGTTATAAGCGTATTTATTGCTGCACTTAATAGCCCTAGATGTGTCATTTTATCAGACTGTACAAAACCGACACATGATATGCAGTTTTAATGTATTCGCAAGGACCCTTTTTAATTTTCATTTAACCCGTTGACACTTTTAAGTTTTCTTCGTGTAAGCGATACTAATTAAAGGATGAAAAAGCTTGGGACTAAATTGTTATATTTTGAATTGCCTTACAGCTCCCGAAACCGTGTTACGGTCCCAGGGTACCCAGCGGAAGACCAAGTCTCACTCTTTTGGCCGATGGTATTTGTGAGGCTATACTTAATGAGTGGCCAGTTCTGTTGAGGTATATTTAGATGGAAAAGCCTCTGTTGGTTTGTCGGATTATGTAAATACATAGTTTTTTTAATTATACAAACCCATTGGTCGGGCATTTTTGGCTGCGCATTTCTTGCCGACATTGAAGTGGTCGATGGGAAAATGAGTGATGAAAGAGCAGAACGCATTTATCTAGAAACGCGCGCACGCGAACAGCATAGTAACAGTACGTGAGTCATATTGATTTCAACGTAAGCGATAATTTTTGTTATAAACGCAATTTAATAAAATCTTATGCAACATAAAAATAGTTTTACAATGAAAAGATACATAATTATAAAAAAAATATTTATTTTCTTTTTTGTAATGATACCATCTATATTATAGCCATAAAATTTGATAAATAAAGTTTTCAGAAGTGTATTTAGGATTTTTTTCTATCGAGTAAAATGTTTTTAATCATATTTTCAAAACAAAAAGATTTGTCATATCCTTAAATAATTTTTTTTTCAGTATCGTAAATAGATCAGGTTTTCTGAAAAAATTGATTAAAATTGGATTTTGATGACTTAAACCCCAAGTTATAAAGGTCGTGATGGTACAAGCTATGACACAATTACAACTAAAATGAGTAGGTTCACTTTAAAGTAAAACCCCAACTCGTAACTGCTTATATAATTAATTCTAGACCGATTCTAAGTGAGCACCTGAGTGGATTGATGTTAAGGCTGTGTTTCGCGTGTTTAATTATTATTGAGGGTACCTTAGGGCTCCCGGGCTGTTACCCTCTCACTCATTTTTTTTAAAGAATATATGTTCTTTAATCGACTTCTTGTGCTTTGGCGAAACGTCTACAGGCTAAAAAACATCGGCTAAAAGAGGAAGATTTGGTCTTCCGCTGTGTATCCTGGGGCCGATAACACAGTTCCGGGAGCCGTATGACAACCCGTGGGGAAAAATAATTTAGTAAACATATAAAATCCGCTGGCCTGATCGCCATCTCAGTCTGTCTCCTTCGATTAATATAAAAGAAATTAGCGACCTTGCCAGCATCGCAGAGGTAAAATATGTGTTTACAATAATTTGAATACGTACTTAAATACGCTTATGATTAGCTTATCTATTAGAGATAAATATATGACATCGCGGACTTTGTTGTTGATAATTTTGTTGTACACAATTCCTTCCTGCATATTTTTATTTAATTTTTTTTTTCACGGGTTGCCTTACAGCTCCCGAAACCGTGTTACGGTTCCAGGGTACCCAGCGGAAGACCAGGTCTCCCTCGTTTAGCCGATGATATTTGTGATGCTGTACCTAACGAGTGGTTAGTTCTGTTGAGGTATATTTAGATGGAAAAGCCTCTAAAGTGCATATTTATTTATTTACTCAAGAGAATTTACAAAAGGTGTAGGTAGAACAAGACATAAATCTATTTCTATCTATCTATCATCACGCCTTTCATCCCAAGAGGGGTAGGCAGAGACAATCGAATGCCATTTGCTACGATCCTGACATATCTCTTTTGCTTCTTTTATATTCATCATACCTTTCATACATGCTCGGCGATTGTGTGTACTTTTAATATTTCCATCGATCAACATATTTTTTATATGTTCAATAAAAGTACATCTAGGTCGTCCTCTGCCAGCATTTCCTTTCACTTCAGCCATATAAACCTTTTTAGTCAATCTTTCATCCTTCATTCTTTCAACGTGTCCAAACCAGCGTAAACTACTTTTCTTCATTTTAGTCACAACATCATCTTTTACACCGCATTCTTCTCTAATGTCATCGTTCCGGATGCGGTCAATACGTTTTATATCACACATTCTACGTCGCATTTCCACTGCATTTATTTTACTTTCATGCTTCTTATTCCATGCTCAAGTCTCGCTTCCATAAGTAAGTGATGGAACTAAAACTTTATTTATTTAACATGGAACGCTGCGTTAACGATTCCTTAATACAGTTTCTACAATTTCTATAAGACTCAAATAACTAAATTCAGCGATCTCATGAAATGGGAAATGGGAATTATCTGAAATTCATTGTTATTTCAATGCTTATTTAAAGTCATCCTTTTAGATAAAATGAAATAAATCTCGGAATTATTCATGAAATATTTAATGTAATTAGGAAGCGAGATCACAAGTCCCTCGCAGCGTCCGTCAGTCTGTTTGTCTGTCTGTGATATTGTTGTAGTTCTAACTATTATATATAAGTTGATTCACCCGGAAGGTTTACAAGTATCAAACATGGACCTGTCATGTTAAGGAGCTGAGAATTAACATGAAATCGGTAAAAAGTAAGCGCCAGCGAGTTTTCAAGGCGTTTGCTGTATAATTCAACAGAGATATAACAAAATGATCTAAAAAATAATTGTGTAGAATAAATTGCACTACAAAAAAGTCAGCGGTAGCATATATCTCTTATTGTTGTAAACCCATCCGTAAACGCCGTAATGAAAATCTAAACAGACTAAGCAATTTATTCTTCTTCTGAAAAGTGACATATTTAAAAAAAAAACTAGAATGAAGTTAGCGGTCCCAGTATACCAAGCTGAAAAGACCCTGTTCAGACCAGTCTCTGGCCACTCTTCAAGGCATAAAACCCATGATGATACAAAATATTCAATCTAATATGGCAGCGAAAATGTGGTCACTTTAAGTTAAGGTGAGTTCTCATTGACCGACTATTCAAATACAAAGTTTGAGTGAAATCGGTCTTAACTACTTCATACTGCGTCCTTTAGCAACTAAATGGATTCCGCATGGCAAGGCTGATGCAATTATTGCAAATAGGGACGTGGGCCATTTAAAATATCGATATCGATTATCGATTTAAAAATGTCGTGGGGTGAAAATGCCAAACTATTGAACGGGTTTTGTTGTGGTTCTGACTATTAGATAGATTGATTCACCGGGAAGGTTTACGATTATTAAACACTAACACTCTTATTAATAAACTCGAAGTAGCGACGTAGTAACTAAACTGTGTTTCGTCTCCGTCTATCATAATGAATTGCAGATTTGTTAGACGGAGACGAAATACAGTTTAGTTACTACGTCGCTACTTCGAGTTTATTAATAAGAGTGTAACTGTTTCCCACGACTCCGTACGTGACTATTTCAGAATGTTGGCAAACATACACTTAATACATAGCTTTTGTCATGTTCACCTCTGCCCACCCCGTTCCCGTCGTCATAGCCTATGTTACTCAGGGATAATGTAGCATTCCAATGGTGAAAGAATGATCAAAATCTGTCCAGTAGTTTTTGAGTTTATTCGTAACAAACATACAAAAATACAAATCTTTCCTCTTTATAATATTAGTATAGATGGACCTATCATATTTAAGAGCTGAGCATTAACAGTATAAGTGAATCAAGTCGGGATAAAAGTTAGCCCCAGTGAGTTTTCATGGTGTATGCTGTATAATCCGACAGAGATATAACAAAATGGTCTAGGAAATAATTGTGTAGGATGTAGAATAGAATAGAAACGAGGGAGACTTGGTCTTCCGCTGGGTACCCTGGAACCGTAACACGGCTTCGGGAGCTGTTATGCAACCCGTGAAGAAAAAAGAAAAAAAAATCAAATGCCAA
The DNA here is from genome assembly GCA_963924495.1 of Nemapogon koenigi. Lineage (NCBI taxonomy): Eukaryota > Metazoa > Arthropoda > Insecta > Lepidoptera > Tineidae > Nemapogon > Nemapogon koenigi. The sequence continues at coordinate 4,619,175 of OZ004657.1, read as the reverse complement.
AAAAAATATTAAACTTATATCCCCACGACTGATCGTGTCTTCTGGTGAATAGAGGGCTGGCAGTTGGCAACTTCCTGGGAACAGGCCTTACGTAATGGCAGCGGTTTATTTGTAATTTTAGAAGTAATTTTGGATTTTTTGGATGGTAGTATCGACCCTAAAATGCCTTCAACAAAATCTATTTATCGATATTTTAAAAAATTGTTGTACAACACTATTTGAAATATGTTTATACAACAAAGCTACAGGAACGGATTATATTATGAAGTGTATTAAACGAAAGGTTTAACTGAGTGGTTTGTGATCTTTACCTACGAAGCTCGGGTTTGAATACCAGTTCAAGCAAAATATTTAGTATCTTTTAAACAAAGCTTTCGCCCGAGTACTTTTAATACCACTGCTTCCCCCATCCCGTTGATGCAATAAGGAACATTGACATTATTGGTTACTTACTGCAAAAGACGTAGCGTAATGTTTTATACACATAAACCTTTCTTGTGAATCAATGTATCTATTAGTGAAATAGTATAAAAATCGGTCCAGTAGTTTTTGTATCTATTAATCTCAAACCATGGAGTACTAAGCCTATGGAGGAGCCATAGACGGGCTCCCCCTTTCGCCAATTTTTTGCCCTTTGACCAGGTGCGCAGTAATAAGTTACCTTAGGGTGGTTCGTTTTCCATACAAAAATGTAATTCAGATAAACTAATTAACTAATCAGTAAAAATGTCTAAATATGGGCTTACTTAACTATTTTCGGGTTTTATGTTGCGCCAAATCAATAAAAAATAACTTTTTTATAATAGAAATAATTAATATTAAACATAATTCTTTTTAGACAAATTACGCATAAAAAGAATTATGTTTAATATTAATTATTTCTATTATAAAAAAGTTATTTTTTATTGATTTGGCGCAACATAAAACCCGAAAATAGTTAAGTAAGCCCATATTTAGACATTTTTACTGATTAGTTAATTAGTTTATCTTAATTACATTTTTGTATGGAAAACGAACCACCTTAGGCTTCGTTGGTATCGTTTTGTGTCGCGAGACAGAGCTCTAGGAAAATAGTTAATTGTGATGTTTTAAATGGGAAAGGCGATCTAGGACGACAAATGCGGGAATATAGTGTTTCCAATCATTAATTATAATTATTATGTTTGTATTTTAACATAATCGTAAAATCCATTACGACAATAAAACGACAGAAAAATACCGTGGTACAAGGGCTAGTACTAGGCGTTTACCACCCCTCCCGCCAAAAGTGGCAGAGAAAATTGTTCGGTGATTTACAAGCAACACGTCTCCTTTGGTATATACTCAAAGTCTCAAACAGATATAGTAACATAAATTTTTAGGGATCTGAACATCTTCGATGAAAAAATGGAAATTCTTATAGAATCACTCTTGTTTGTCCGTCTGTCACAGCTTATTTTCTCCGAATCTACTGGACGAAAAATGTTGAAACTTTGTACATATATAGAGTTTCATGACCCAATCATGGATGTATAGCGTAAATAATGTAATTTCGATTTCGGGAGTTAATTTTTAGGGAAAAAATTAAACGTAAAATTAAAAAAAAAATGTTAAGTGCATCATGTGACATATCAAAATATAAGAAATACAAATATATATATTTTTTTATTTTATAATACCGTCGTATCGTCCCCCCCCCCCACCTTATCTGAGTCTAAATTTTTTTAGAAAGATAGAGAATGTATGGCTTTTCTTGTAGTTTACAGGAAAACTTAAACAAAAATCCTGTCTTAAAGTACTGACCGAAAAAATGGTACGGATCCCTCGAAACTTGGCCAATTATTATATATAGGTTAATACTTTTTTCATTTCTTCATTTTGGATAACTGTCCACTTGGAACCAACCTGTTGCTGCACTTAATAGAGTTAGATTTGTCACTTCTTTAAAAGAATCTCATGTTTAATACTATACGTGCCCTCCGTAGTTAATAAATATAATATCCTTTTACAACTAAAATAAGCTTAATCCTTTAAACCTTCCGTGCGAACGAACAAGTGTTAGCGACACGGTTCTGACCGGATCGATACTGTCTGTAGGAACAGTAATTACTATCGTTACCTAATAATGGACAACAAAAACAGTTTTACATTTTTTATTATCTAAACTTACAATCCTTATAAGTGGACTATAGGACTCCTCGTTAAGGGGGGTCGCATCTAACCTAGCTTCTAATGGATGGCGGTAGTTTGGAATTGATCTATCTATCTATCTTCAATCTATCTATCATCACGCCTTTCATCCCAAGAGGGGTAGGCAGAGACAATTGAATGCCATTTATTGTTTGACCCTGACATATCTCTTTCGCTTCTTTTATATTCATCATACCATTCATACCTTTCATACAACGTCGTCGATTGTGTGTACTTTTTTTATTTTATATCGAATTTATAACTTTATATTGAATTAAAAACTTCTTTAGGAGCGTTGAGCGATTTTTGGTAGGGGGAAATCTTATGGATTCGCGACACGCTCTCCGCACAAAGGGCGGCTATAGATTGCCCAGCCCGAGAATGTACGCGGCAGGAATTCATGTACATTCCAATTGCTGGGTCGGGCATTTTAGCTACTCTTTTCTGGGAGACAATTCTCGGTCCAACTCAGATTTTTTTTGAAGTGACAAATGCTCGCTAGATGGCGTTGTTATACTTATAAATTAAAAACCACTGTTATTTATTATCCGAACTTCAAAAGAAGGAGGAGGTTCTCAACTCGTCGGATTTTTTTTTATGTATGTTCCCCGATTACTTGAAAATTATATTTTCCCGGTGGTCCCATGGTCATTAGGTCAGGGTCTGATGATGGGATCCTGGAGAAATCGAGAACTCTTCAAATTTTATAGGCACACTTAAAGCGATTTGGGTATTTTTTTTCTCTTCATCAGAAGTGGTTATAATTTTAAGTTTTCACTTCTGTCGGTAGTCGCCATGACTGCCTATGTTATTTAAAAAAAATGTAGCCGTGCAAAGCCGGGGCGGGACGCTAGTTCTCAATAAATTACTTTAACAATGAGTAGTACTTATAATCCACTTATAAGGGTTGTACGTTTACTTAATAAAAAATGAAAAATATTCTTTGTTGTCTATTATTAGGTTACGATAGTAATTACTCTACAGGCAATACTGTACTTATAGGTAGGTACTAGACTAGGTTCCTACACTGGCTTCTCCCGTGTAAATTTTCGAAATATAAACCTAACACTTATGCGTCGGTGGCCGAGTGGTTAAACCGTCTGGTATTAACTAGGCAGACACCGGATCCGGGTCATGTACCAATGGGTTTTTTAATTAAAAACTTATGTACCTAATCCGACAAACCACACTTAGAGGCTTATTCCATCTTAATATATCTCAACAGAACTGGCCACTCGTTAGATATAGCCTCAAAAATACCATCGGCTAAACGAGGGAGACTTGGTCTTCCGCTGGGTACCCTGGAACCGTAACAAGATTTCGGGTGCTGTAAGGAAACTCGTGAAAAGAAAAAAAAACACCTATATTTTAGCCGTTCTACACATTTATAGAACACAGCCGCTACAACTTCTGAAATTCAATACATTTTTGGTAGGAGAAATACTATGAATTCGCGACATGTTTTTGGCAAATTGATTGAAGGCAATGTTGAAAGTACACCTGGGCATGTATGAACGGTATGATGAATATAAAAGAATCGAAAGAGTTATATCAAGATCATAGCAAATGGTATTTGATTGTCTCTGCCTAGTGCCTAACCCTCTTGGGATAAAAGGCGCGATATGGGGTCGAACATAGGACATTCATTGACGTTTGTTAATTTGATACATCATTTAACAATGATAATCCTGGGAGCAGAAGCTTCCGCGTAACCTTCACCAGTAATTGAAATATGGAAAAAATAAACTATATGGGAAATAAAAATCCTGAGAAAAGCTTGACATTGTCTATCCGCTCAAGCGGAACAAAATGAATAACAAAGAATGCTATAGAGTAGATTTTATAAGGTGACACATTTAGGTCTATCATCCCAAGAGGGATAGGCAGAGACAATTTGAATGTTACGATCCTGACATAATTCCTTCGCTTCATTTACTTGTGTGTGTACTTTTAATATTTCCATCGATCAATACTTTTTATACTGTGTGCTAAAATATGGGTACCCTGCGTGACCGGTAACACGGTTTCGGGAGCCGTAAGGCAACCCGTAAAGATTTAAAAAACATAGGCACTAAAAAATTCCAAAAACCCTAAGTTATGCTTATCTATACTAATATTATAAAAGTATAAAAAGGAAAGATTTGTATTTTTGTGTGTATGTTTGTAATGAATAAACTCAAAAACTACTGTGCCGATTTCAAAAATTCTTTCACTATTGGAAAGCTACATTCACCCTGAGTGATATAGGCTATATTCTATTTTCAAAAAAATTAGGGGGCCTTACTAAAACTCCAATAATGTAACCCAAGGTGTAAAAAAATGACCTAAGAAATTCCTTTTATCGCGTGCGCTGCGAAAGCTATTGATGATATAGAGGTAGTGTTAGTGGTAGAGGGTAGGGGTAGGTGGTAGGAGTAGAAGTAGGAGTAGTGGTAGGGGTACGGGTAGGGGTGGGGGTAGGGTTGGGGGTAGGTATAGGGTATATTTTATTTTGTTCGTAAATATCCACGGGCGAAGCCGGGGGCGGAATGCTAGTATATACTGAACCGATTTTGATGCGGTTTACACGATTAGATAGGTTAATTCCCAAGGAAGGTTTGCGGGTATTAAACATGAACCTAACATGTTTAGGAGCTGAGCATTCACAGTACAAGTGAATCAAGTCGAGAAAAAAGTTAGCTATTGCGTGTTTTCATGGCATATGCTGTCTAATCCGTCAGATATATAACAAAATGATATAGGAAGGAATTTTGTAGAATAAAATTGTCTACAAGAAAGTCCGCGGTAGCATATACCTATCTCTAATAGATAAGTAGTTATAAGCGTATTTATATACGTACCTAGTCAAATTGTTGTAAAGGATGGAGTCGCTTGTTTTGAAATCACAGATAGACACTTTAAATTTATTAAATGTGGACCTTGTTACTAATGTCTCTGTTCATGTCACAAGGTGTAAAAGTCATGATGGTAGAACGTCAGGCGTTCAGAAGTTAAGCATGTCCATTGGGATGATGTTTTCTCCAGTAGTTATCAGATCTCGTTTTTTGCACCTGTCGAAGCGGTTTTTGAACGGATGTTGCGTGCATTCACACGTGCGATAGAGATGGAGTGATTACGCGTGCCGGTAGAGTGAGATAGCGTTATGTTTTGTATGAACAAAGATAGAGAAGGGTGTATAGCGCGTGGCGATGGAAAGGGATGGGTGGTAGTAGTCCTCAGGATTTTTAAATCCAGTTATTATAAGATGGGTTGGATATTTTGTTGACTTTACCATGATCTGGGATTATTGAATGTATCAATAACGTGCTTCAAAGGCCACGTAAAGCGGGCCTTCTTTTAAAAAATAATGGATACATTCCATACAAGCGGAAAAAACGTTAAACTACCCCTAAACATTAAACTACACAGAGTTTGTCTGTCTGTCTAAAACCTTTTCACGCAAAAACTACTAAACGGATTTTAATGCGGTTTTCACTATTAGATAGATTGATTCACCAGAAAGGTTTACGTGTATGGAACATGTATCTATCATGTTTAGGAGCTGAGCAATAACAGTATAAGTTAATCAAGTCGAGGAAAATAGTAGCCTCAGCGAGTTTTCATGCCGTCTGCCTTCCGTCAGAGATATAACAAAATGATGTAGGAAAGGATTGTGTAGAATATTTAAAAAAAAAGTGTACTGACTTCAAAAATTAAGCACTGAAAAGTGTGCTTAAAAAAATATCCAAATCGCTTCAAGTGTTCAATAAAATCTGAAGAGTTCTAGATTTCTCCAAGATCCCATCATCAGATCATCAGACTTGATGGCAATGAGACCACCTGGGAAGTATACCCTTTCAAACAAAAAAAAATCCATATCGGTCCAGGCGTCTTCAAGTAATCGGAGAACATACATAAAAAAAAACCATAAAAGATTCTGACGAATTAAGAACCTCCTCTTCCTTTTTTTGAAGCCGGTTAAAAAGTCCGCGGTAGCACTCGTTCAAAGCCAAGGCAAGTCGCTAGTATAAATTAAAACCATATTAAAAGACAACAAAAAATCCCTTACGACCACTTAATGATAGCTCCGTGAGATGCACATATAGATTCATGTAAGTTAGAACGAAACACATATATTACTTGTATCTAATTCTACATAGGATGGGAGATAAAAACTAGATAGGTACTTAAAAGGGATGAAGATATTTGATTGTAAAAAATAAAGATTGTAAAAGCTAACCGCCTTAGTAGTATTTTTTTTGGTTTTGTAGGGTCATTAATTCGCAGTGGCAATCTATACAAATAAATAAAATTAAAGTCTCTCTTTTAAAAATTTTTGTTTTGAATTTTTGTCTGGATCAAAGTTTGTCTAGCTCCGAAACGGCTGAATGGATATTGATGAATCTTTCAGGGATTATAGACCGTGTATTGACTTAGAATCTGCTTTTTGTTACAACTCGATATATTAAATGGTTCCGAAGATATGGCTGTTAATTTAAAATAAACCGGGGTGGATAGCTAACAGTTATCTCTCTTCTCTATACTAATAATAAAACGGAACTACCAGTCGCATTTGAAAAATTGATATCCCAACTCTTGTGGAAGGTTATAGACTATATAACATAACGCTACGACACAAAGGGGCGCAGCAGTGACCATTAATGCAGGTGCAACCAGCAAGGCACCAGCTAGTCAATTAGCATTTTGTCTATCTGTCCTAATGTATGTCCATGGTGGGGCAGTGGACAAGTCTTTAAGACATCTGGTTGTAACTAGGCTGACTACCAATGGGTTTTTCTAATTAAAAACTTTATGTAAGTACATAATCCGACAAACCACACTTAGAGGGTTTTCCATCTAAATATACCTCAACTGGTCACCCGTTAGGTATGGCCTCACAAATACTGGGTACACGGTTTCGGGGGCCATATGGTAACTTGGGGATCATTATGTACTTAGACTTAAAATCAGTGGGGTATACAGTGGAGTATTACTTGATTGCGACATCTTTCGTTTTGACTTAAAGGACACAAATGACGGGTCCACACTAATGGCCAGGAATGACCGGCCCTAGAATATCTAATGCTTAGCAAATTGCTGGATCGGGCAAAGACACGGATTTGCCTGGACTTACTTAGTGATACCAAACCGCCACAGGGGCAGCCAAAGATAGTCCTTAAATAAAATTATATCTAGTCAAATGTACATTTTTTTTGTTACAATATTTCAAAAGAGGCAAAGTTAAATGATTTTTTTTCTACGCCATTAAGTCTGGTATTATTCTTGCTTTTAAAAACATATGTCTCTCCACATTATCTTGAAAGTTTATGTACTGAAAATTTTCTGCTGCTGAAAAATTACAGAAAAGCCACAGTCTATCTATCACACCTTTTACCACAGACCATCACGACTTTTAAACCTTGGTGTATGGGCAGCAAAACGTATTAAACAAAACAGCATATTATTTCTCAAGGGTTTTTGTCGGTAAATAACTGCTGCTGAGGTGTACTTTTGTTAAACATATTATATAAAAAATGTATTGATCGATGGCAATATTAAAAGTACACACAATCGCCGAGCATGTATGAAAGGTATGATGAATATAAAAGAAGCGAAAGAGGTATGTCAGAATCGTAACAAATGGCATTCGATTGTCTCTGCCTACCCCTCTTGGGATGAAAGGCGTGATGATAGATAGATATTCCAATATTGATACTTTACCTGTCTCGTATAAGATTTGTCAGTTTACTTCGTAAGAAGCGACGATGCGAACGTCTGGTAGTTAATCGATAAAAACCGGTTCGGGAGTTTTTGTTTGACTACATTGTGACAATTAAATTGTTTTTTGACACTTATAGTGATTGTGTAGTGATATTTAGTGATACATGGATTTTTATTTTTTTTTGTGAGTATTTTTTGTATTATTTTTTTTAGCTAGAAGTATTTTTAACCGACTTAAAAAAAAGGAGGAGGTTCTCAATTCGTCGGAATCTATTTTTTTTATGTCCCCGATTAGGTACTTGAAGACGCCGATTTGGATTTTTTTTTTGTTTGAAAGGGTATACTTTCCAGGGAGTCCTATGGTCATTAGGTCAGGATCTAATGATGGGATCCTGGAGAAATCGAGAACTCTTCAAAGTTTATAAGCACACTGTGATTTGTGCATTTGCTTTCGGAAAGCACACTTTTCAGTGCATAATTTTTGAAGTCGGTACACTTTTTTTAAAAGGCAATTATTATGAAATGGGAAGAAAGTGTGTAACCAGTCAAGAAATTCAAATGAGGTTCTTTAGTTAGGTAAAAAAATATAGTACACACAATCGCCGAACATGTATGAAAGGCATGATGAATATAAAAGAAGCGAAAGAGGTATGTCAGGATCGTAACAAATGGCATTCGATTGTCTCTGCCTACCCCTCTTGGTATAAAAGTAAAGAGACAATTCAAAATTATATTCACTAATACCATCGGCTAAAAAGAGGGAGACTTGGTCTTCCGCTGGGTTTCGGAATCCGTGAAGAAAATTGGTTTTATAGACGATACAAAATTTATTTATTTGTTATTATTTTAGTTACATATTTTGCTTTATATGGAATTCGAACCTTCAACCACTAGGCAATTTTCTTGATTTTTAATCAACCTTGATTGTTATTCCTATATTATCATCACACCTTTTATCCTGAAACAGGTAGGCAGATAGAATCGAAAGCTATTTGCTACGATTCTGACATACCTCTTTCGCTTCTTTAACCCGGCGTGACTGAGGCAGGGTATGTCATACCCATGCCATTACAAAATCTTGTGTATTCAAAAAAATATTCGTCTGACTGCAGTAGCTGGAACTATTGAAGTGCGGGAGGGGATAGTGGCGTGATCTCAGGATTGCCGTGGACGCTGGTCGCGATAGTTGCCTGTAAACCTCTTTCGGGTATGTTATACCCTGCCACATACTCAATGCATTTTTTATGTACCTAAACCTTTTTTTATATTGTTTTCTCTTATTTCTTTTTAATTTCATTTATTTTTATCTTATATTGAAAAATGAATGTCGAGGATCAGGCGCCTCAAGAAGAAAGGATCAGAGCCATGGTAGAGGAGGCGCCAAGTGATTTTTCCGACGAATCTAGTTCGGAAGGTGAAACAGATCACCTGTAGCGATCACCATGTAAATGACGCTTTTTTATGGTATTCTAAACATGGCTGCTATCAATGCTTGTATTATATAGCAAATAAAAATACAAATTATAAAAGAACAGAATTTATACGTAATATCGCTTATTTACGAACATTTAAGTATAAGAAAAGACAAAATATATATATATCAGTTCATATCCGTCAGAAAATCTCAAAACAGTTTGAGGAACCTAGACCTGAACGTTCAGTAAATGTACCTGCCCGTTATGTGAGGTGTCGCGAATGTCCATCCAAATAATAAAATCGGAAGACCAAAAACTTTTGCAAAACATGCTATAAGCCCATTTGTATGGAACATGTAAAATTTGTCTGCGAAGATTGTGCAGTGTTCAAAGAGTGCAGTAGTTACTTACTAGGAAAAAATAATTTGTCGTGTTTTTCTTTAGAAGAGTTCAATGTGTTTATGTTTTAATTAGTTTTGTTTAATTAAAAAATATATTTTACTTTTTAGGGTCATTTTTCGAAGTATCTATGATTTTGTTCCTAAAATTTCATTGTTTATTAAAGATTAAATAAAAAAATAACATTTATATATAAGTACACTTTGTTTTATTTAATTTCATTTATAATAAATTAGATTTATAATATAAATAATAAATATAAGTATATCTTAATATATTATATATAAAATCATATATTAAATTCTGGGCATGTAATACCCTGCCACATTCTATGTTTTCTGTTTTTTCACCACATTCTCGCCGGGTTAATATTCATCATACCTTTCATATAATCAATATTTATTTTTATATATTCAATAAAAGTACTAGGTCGTCCTCTGCCAGGATTTCATTTCGTTTCTGCTATATATAAATCTTTTTAGTCAAGTAGAAATTCTACTCACTCATAGAGGTCGCTAGTTGTTGCTATTTAAGCAAGTGATTCAGTATTATACATTTTTCTCTTGATTTTTTTTATAAGCCAAGGTACTAAAAACGTAATTAAAAATAATATTACTAGCGACTCCGCCCCCGGCTTCACACGGGTAATATCGACTTATAACAATTTCAATACCAATTCAATCCACAAATACGCTTTTAACTAGACAGCATATTAGACAGCATACGCCATGACACCTCGCTGGAGCTAACTTTTACCCCGACTTGATTCTTATACTGTTAATGCTCAGCTCCTAAACATGATAATGTAAACGTTCTCGGTGAATCAACCTATCTAAAAGTGGAAACCGCAACAAAATTGTTTCGCAGTAAACACATACAGATGTTAGACACGGATTATTTTTGTACTCTTAATTCTTTTGGATTGGTCCCATTTTTGGTGTAATGCCTATATCCATAATTTATTTTTGGAAAATGGATAAGTAGTTTTTTTTTATTTACATAGGTATTAAAATGATCTTAAATAGGTACTAAAAACAAAAATAAAATAAAAATTACAATTTTTTTTAATGTAAATCGCTATCTACTGGGAGAGTACCCAACAGACAGGCTGCATTGCCTCGTTGGATGGCTATGCTTATTCTTTGACCGAAGTAAGAGCCAGCCTGTTGGTCATGTGAGCTTTCTATTAGTCGTTTACTAATCTTTAAACAGACTGTGTGCTCCAGGTCCCCACGATCCCGTCGTTTCCACACCAAACGCTTCAAATATGTATTATTTCAGAAGAGACGCATATTTGCGACGTTTGGCCATTTCAGCATTATAGGCCGCATTGGCAGCGCATTTTTGGAAAATTAAATTAACTTTAAAAGAAAGTATTATATTTAAAAACTGTTCACTGAAAAAAAAAACTAGAGTCGTTGAATTTGAAGACGGTTGGCGCCAAATTTCACTAATCTAGACAATTAATTACAAACATAGATAACAATGAACAGATCTTCTTTAGAATCTATTTAATTTTGTATACCTACAACTGACTTCAAATTCAACGACTCTAGTTTTTCAGGGAACAATTTCTGATATCGGTTTACCTTTTTAAAGTTATTTTTCTGTTGAAATACCTAGACTGAAACTATTTAGTTCGCTGCACATAGATTAAATTGATCTAAAAATTAACAATAAAACACACATTTACGGCTTTTATAACTTGCAGTGTGGCCAGAGACACCACTTGACGACAGGTCCATATTAAACAGATCAGGTGGCAAGGTGCGTCGGTGGCCGAGTGGTTAAGACGTCTCGATTCGATTCCGGATCCCAGCCATGTACCAATGGGTTTTCTAATTAAAAACTTATGTACATAATCCGACAAACCACAGAGGCTTTTCCATTTAAATATACCTCAACAGAACTAGACACTCGTTAGGTATAGCCTCACAAAACCATCGGCTAAACGAGGGAGACTTGATCTTCCGCTGCGTACCCTGGAACCGTAACACGGTTTCGGGAGCTGCAAGGCAACCCGTGAAGAAAGAAAAGTCCCGGGTTCAATACCCACGCGTCCCGAAAAAAATGCTAAGCACCAATTTTCCGTGCGGAAAGAACAGATATTTACGTCTGTTAAAGAAGTGACAATAAGAATTAACGGAACCCTAAAAATAAATATACAATTAAAAGCAATCAAAATAACATGGCTCCATAGCTTGTTTTTCAATTTTATTTCGTTAAAAAAATCTCACTACAAATCAAATAGCATTGTATCACAGAAACAAAATAAATATGTATTCGTTAAAATTCCGTAGGTATATTCAATGCTAGGTTTTAGTGGCGGTTAAGCTACGTATATCTCGGCTAAAATAAGGATGGGTCGTCACTTCGGTACGTTCTAATCCTAACTAATATTATAAATGCAAAAGTTTGTTTGTTGTTCTTTTACATCAGAACAAAGCAACGGAACGACGTGATTTTTTGCACAGAGATAGTTGGGGGGGTCGCCTTTTGGGGAACTAGCCACAATAATAAATGAATATTTTACTCCATATTGTTTTATTTCAAGTTTTTATGTAGATTATAGTATTTTTACATTAGGAAAAGAATATATTAAAAGGAAAGGAAGGACAAAAGACAAAAAGGATCCAAAGGAGCCAAAGGAGCATGCTGGAAAAATAAAATAAAATAAATAAGTAAATGATTTCCAGGATATCATAGGATCTAAACACAATACAACTTAAATAGTACTTACAAATATCATGCTCCTTTATAGTATATTTTTATGAGCTTGTTGCAATTAGTTCACTGTATTAAATTATTGACAATATGAAATAGGTGTGCTACAACGGAATTGACTAAAAATGGAAGAAAATAAACAAATAGCAGACACTGTTCCAAATTCAGATTATTTTGAAAAATTCCTAAATTATAGGTAGTCAGAACTTATTTTGTAAGGAGGTTAACAACTATTTTTGCAAGGAGGTTAGCAACTATTCAAACCTCATTAAGAAAAATGCTCTCATTTATTAACTAAATGAGCACAACGTTACAGAGGGTCGGAGATATGCTACTTTTTACTTTTCAATTCTTTAAGAATATGTACTTTAATCGACTCCTCGTGCTTCGAAGGTAACGTAAACCTGGCACTTCTTTTGAAAATAAAAGATATTTTATGGGCAACTAGCGTCAAGTTCAAGCAACTGTTACTGGTGCCTCTGGCTATACCACAAGGTATTAAAGCCGTGAAGGTTTGTTGTTGTTGTTGTTGTTGTTGTACTTTTCAATAAAAGTACACCTAATAGGTCGTCCTCTGCCAGCATTTCCTTTCATTTCAGTCATATAAACCTTTTTAGTCAATCTTTCATCCTTCATTCTTTCAACGTGTCCAAACCAGCGTAAACTACTTTTCTTTATTTTAGTCACGACATCATATTTCATTCCGCATTCCTTTAGAATTATAAAGGGGGTGAAATGGGGTGTAAAAGTTGTATTCCTAATACTACACGTTATATAATATATAGGTTTTTTTTAAATACCTAGTATGTAAAATTTATATGGTTGTATGAATCACATGAAGTGATTTTTTTAACTAGTCTTATTTGATAAACAAAGCAAGTCTTTTTAAAATTAAGTTGTCATAAAGACATTATATTAACAATTTTACATAATATTAACATTTTTAACCTATTTTACATTTGAAGAATTAATTAATTAAATATTTTTTAAACTCTTATTTAAAAAAAAATCGCTGTTTTAGTTCCATCACTTATGGAAGCGAGACTTGGGTATGGAATAAGAAGCATGAAAGTAAGATAAATGCAGTGGAATTGAGGTGTATTACGTAGAATGTGTGATATAAAGCGTATTGACCGCATTCGGAACGATGTCATTAGAGAAGAATGCGCAGTGAATGATGTTGTGACTAAAATCAAGAAAAGTAGTTTACGCTGGTTTGGACACGTTGAAAGAATGAAGGATGAAAGATTGACTAAAAAGCTTTATATGGCTGAAGTGAAAGGAAATGCTGTCAGAGGACGACCTATATCAAGTGCATACAATCGCCGAGCATGTATGAAAGGTATGATGAATATAAAAGAAGCGAAAGAGGTATGTCAGAATCGTAACAAATGGCATTCGATTGTCTCTGCCTACCCCTCTTGGGATAAAAAAGGTGATGATAGATAGATAGATTTAAAAAAAATAAAAGAGACAAGTAAAAAAATACACTTGATATACAAAGGATCCGTTTTCGTAATTTGCCTACGAACCCCTAAAACACTCAAGTCTGACTTGCACTTCGTTATATGGTCATGCACCCACAAAATTCTCTGAGAATTCAATTGAGAAAATTAAAATGACTCAGTACGCAGTTTATTAAAATTGTCATTGTATTAATTTGTATGTTTATTACAATGTCCTGTATATAATTAAAAACATCATAACTCTTAATTTAAAACATGACGCTTAGGAATCTGCATAAAATTTGGCAATTTTTTTTCACACGACCCCAAAGGGTGCAAATGGACACCCTATTACTAAGGTTCTGCTATCCGTCCGTCCGTCCGTCCGTTTGTCATAGGGCTGTATCTTTTGTCCCGTAATAGGTAGACACTTGAAATTTTCACATAATAACAAAAAATAATAAAATAAAAAATTAAATTGTATTGGCAATAATGGCAAACAGTAAGTAAAACAACACATAATTTAAACCGGTCAAGTGTGAGTCGGACTTGCGCAAATATGTTCCTTTTAAAACGTGTCTACTTTCTAAAAGAATGACTGTAATTAGACTCAGAAAACATTTTCTTTCTGCATGGGTTGCCATACAGCTCCCGAAACAGTGTTATCAGTCCCAGGGTACCCAGCGGAAGACCAAATCTCCCTCGTTTAGCTGATCGTATTTGTGAGGCTATATCTAACGAGTGGCCAGTTCTGTTGAGGTATATTTAGATGGAAAAGCCTCTAAGTGTGGTTATGTACATTAAATTACAAAAAACCCATTGGTACATGGCCGGAATAGAACCGTGCTCCGCCGAGTTAATACCACTTTTGCAACTCTAAAGTACTGTGGTAGGCTGTATGAAGTGGTACCTTTACATGGGTACCAATATAACCTGTGACGTTGATGTCGTCGACTGTGGACTTTGAACCGACGCTTTTGTCGGACATAGTAATTACTCCATGATTCTAGTTTCTAAATGTAAAAAGTGAATATTATTAAACAATTAAACCAGGATAATAAGTATTTAATTTGCTGCAACACCACATAGACCCGGACAGTACGTTCAATTTACACACAAGCGGAGCCGTGGGTAAAAGCCATAAGTATTTAAAATATGGACCATCAATATCTATTCTTATAGAATATTTGGGCATACAACGTCATATTTTAGTTATTTTGTGTGGGCGAACTAGATCCTCTACAATACTTGATTTCATAGTAAGTTTATCTATCTATCATTACGCTTTTTATCCCAAGAGGGGTAGGCAGAAACAATCGAATGCCATTTACTACTTTTCATACATGTTTGGCGATTGTGTGTACTTTTAACATTGCCTTCAATAAATTTTTTTAATGTTCAATAAAAGTACACCTATGTCGTCCTCAGCCAGCATTCCTTTTCACTTCTGCCATACAAATTTAGTAAGTTTAAAGTATGTCTGTAAGCGCTAGCAGTTTTTCAGAAATTTATAAAAAAAACGGATTTTTCAGGCAATTTTAGTCATAACTCAATGAAATGTATGCCGATAATTCGTGTACCTACTATCTCTGCCCGTCCCAGCAATTTGCTCGGCTAGTGTTGGACATTCTCGGGCCGAGCATTCCTTGGCTGGCCATTGGTCGAAACGAAAGGGTATAAACGCCCCTGTATCACTGTATTTTTCTGTCGTATTATTGTCGCAACGGATTTTACGTTATATGATGATTATGTTAAAATACAAACATAATAATTATAATTAATTATTGGAAACACTAAGTTTGACGCCCTAGATCGCCTTTTCCGTTTAAAACATCACAATTAACTATTTTCCTAGAGCTCTGTCTCGCGACACAAAACGATACCAACGAAATCTAAGGTAACTTATTACGCGCACCATAACTGGTCAAAGGGGAAAGAATTGGCGAAAGGGGGAGCCCGTCTACGGCCCCTCCATAGGCTTAGTACTCTATGGTACAAATGGGAAAAAGTGGACACTGTTACTCGGTCTCTGCCTACATCGCTTAAACCATATTAGTGAGACAAAAAGGCATCTGCCCTTGCTACTTAACCGTTGTTATCGTTACTTTGTCGCTACTTGTTGTTTATCCATATTTTGTGGTAAATCAAGTTTTACTTGTTGTGAAATGAAATCCTTGAAGTGCTTACTTATCTTGTTAGCGAACCCATATGATATTCATTACCTACAAGAATTTTATTTTTAAATTTTTTATATATACTTTCAAAATTCGACATTTAAAGAGAACAGGTGGCAAACATATCGGTGCAATTCGGTATATAAAGTAAAAAGTAAGGTGTGCTTTTTATATTTTTATTTCAAATATTAAGCTATTTAAAAAAAAAATTTGAATATTTTTGTTTTATATGCAATAGTTTTTTTGCAATACATTTTCAAACAGTAGTCGTATTATGATGTGTAACATCTGACATCTCACCTTAGTAATAAGCTTAATATTATTATTATGTGATTAAGCGCCAGCTGATGCGTTCTTCTTCTCCATTTCCCTTTTTTTTCTCATCACACACACGCACACACTGTTGGCTGACAGTAGGTACCAACTACGAACCACTCGGAAAATGGGTTGGTACCATCTGACGGCCAACTCCACCACCGCACGCGTTCCTTAGTGAATTTGGCTTCCTGTTTAGACACTTTCGTCCCTTTTCACGAAATCACTCCCATAAATTGCAGGAAAGCGAGAGGAAAGATATTACGCATAAAAAATTACTTTACGGGTTTTGGAAGACTCGTAAAGTCGGCGTCCACACTTCTTCTAAAAATAACAGATACGTCTGTTAAAGAAGTGACACATCTAGCTCCATTAAGTGTAGCAACAGGCTTGCCACCTGTTCTGTTCAATATGGTCAACTGGCCATGACTGAGGAATTGCCATCGTGGATATCCAAAATATTTTTTGATGTGATACACATCTATTGGCGCGCCTTGGGGGTAAAACCGACTCGTATGCCGTGACGGAAAACGGCATGCCGTCATGTCCCCTCTCCGCCGCCACTATCTACTCCTTTGCGTTGTTGTGAGTTGCTTCTTGTGACTCTCTATTCAACTATAGTTTTTTTTTCTTTTTTCACGGGTTACCTTACAGCTTTCGGGAACCGTTGCCATCCTCAGGGTACCCAGCGGAAGACAAAGTTTTCCTCATTTAGCCGAGGCTTTGAGGTTCTGTTGATGGAAAATCCTCTTTGTATTTAACTATAGTATACGCGTCAATTTCGATGTTTCACAACTGACGGTTTTTTTTTAAATTTTTATTTGCTAGAGAAATAATTCAAAAATATAACTACATGCAAAGTGTAAAATCAGAATTGCCCCAAGCTAATAATTGTTTACAATTTTCTTGACTTGTAACAATAAGCCAACAAGCAGAAATGTCCTGAAGTCAATTTAAATGGTGCGTTGGTAGCCGAGTGGTTAAGACGTCTGGTATTAACTAGGCAGACCACGGGTTCGATCCCGGATCCCGGCCATGTACCTATGGGTTTTTAATTAAAAACTTATATACATAATCCGACAAACCACACTTAGATACTTTCCATCTAAATACACCTCAACAGAACTAGCCACTCGTTAGGTATAGCCTCACAAATACCATCGGCTAAACGAGGGAGACATGGTCTTCCGCTGGGTACCCTGGAACCGTAACAGGAAAGAAGAAGAAAACAATTAAAATTAAAAATAAACTAGGTATGTGTAAATAAAATTACTTTGAGTCAATGGTTCTGTATGTAGACAATTATAGAGTCAATGCTAACAAATGATTATTTTTATCTGTTAGGATATAGTCATTAGAGAAGAAAGCGGAGTGAAAGATGATGTTGTGACTAAAATGAAAAACAGTAGTTTACGCTGATTTGGACACGTTGAAAGAATGAAGGATGAAAGATTGACCAAAAAGGTTTATATGGCTTAAGTGAAAGGAAATGCTTACTAAATAGATGTACTTTTATTGAACATAATAAAAATATAATGATCGATGGAAATATTAAAATAAACATTTTAAAAAAAAGTGCACCGACTTCAAAAATTTGCACTGAAAAGTAAGAAATAATAAATATTTCGTCGTAGAATTTGAAGACGGTTGGTGCCAAATTAGGATACAAAACTAAGTAAATATCTGTTCAATATTATCTATGTTTGTATGTACTGATGATCGTAGGTTCCTAATGAATTGTCTATATTAGTGAATTTGGGAACTAAATTGTTTCTAATTTGGCACCAACCGTCTTCAAATTCTACGACGAAATATTTATTATTTCTTACTTTTCAGTGCAAATTTTTGAAGTCGGTGCACTTTTTTTTAAAATGTTTATTTTACCCTTTTAAGTGATTTTGCTGCCTTGAGAGACAAATAATAACGTAACTAAAAAAATATTGATGGAAAATTAAAAAAAAATACCCCTGTGGATGTGATTTGAACCATGTAATGTGCTTGTGCATCCTATGCACCCCATTACATTTAACCGCTAGACCATCGTCACGAAAATTGACAACTTCGTGTCAATAGCAACCGTTGCTAAGGCTTTTTCTGATACATAATTTCAGCCGTAAACAGAAATTAATTACTGAATTTCTGAAAAACTACTGAACCGATTTTCGTCATATGTCTGTGAGATAATGTCGAGAAATTATTATGTCTTGAAAAAAAATAAGTTGTCAATAACGGTACATATTTTATCGAGATATCAAGAAAAATGTACTTATAAAGTCAGTTTTTTCAAAATTTCTGAAAAACGAATGAACCAATTTTTATGAGATAAAAATGGGACCAATCCGGAAGAATTATCTGTCGATTAAAAAAGAAACCATCAAAATCGGTTCACAATTGGCGGAGTTATCGATGTACATACATACATAAAAAAAAAAAAAAAAAAAAAATACGGTCCGAATTGAGAACCTTCTCCTTCTTTTTTTGGAAGTCGGTTAAGGACACACAATTGACGAGCATGTATGAAAGGTATGATGAATATAAAAGAAGCGAAGGAGATATGTCAGGAATAAACCTGATATTTACCGAGAATTTCATATCGAGAATTCTCGAGACCCGAGAAATGAAATAAGTCGAGAAATCCATTGTTAAAGAACCCTAAAAACCAATTAGTCCTAGAAATATTTGCAATTTTCTATCAGTGAAGAACGGTTGAAGCCTCAATTTATGTACATTAAAATAATTATTTTAAACCAGTTAGTAGCATGGCAGTTATAATAAGTCCCTTTAACACGTTCTACTTGTTTTTAGCAATGTCGATGTAGGTGACGATCCGATGCATTTTTTTAAAAAAAAAGCTGACACGTGACTTGGTCTCTACTTAAAAATTTAGCCCCATCTTTTTTTTTTTTTATAAAAGACGTTTTTTTTATTGGCATCTTTACTGGTTACCTTACAGCTCCCGGGAACCATTGCCGGCTCCAGGGTATCCAGCGGAAGACAAAGTCTTCCTCATTCAGCCAAATTTTTTTGAGGCTATACCTAACGAGTGGCCAGCTCTGTTGAGGTATGTAGATGGAAAAGCCTCTTGGTACGGTTTATCGGAAAATGTACATAGATTTTTTATTATAAAAACCCATTAACCCATTAACCCACAGATATAGATATGAAAATTGGAAGGTATATTCCTTATTCCTAATAATTTTTTTTTCGGAAATCAACCCGTATTAATTAATATAACCCGAACGAAGTCGCGGGCAACTGCTTTTACTTATTTATTAAAAGAATCTTAAGTTGCAAAAAAAATACAAACATACAAAATTAAATAATATATCTCTTACCCATGTCACATTACCAAAATCTGTACAAATGAATGTAGTTTTAAAATGAATATACCTAGAACTTAAAGATGTCCGTGTGGAAAGGAGATTTTTCAATTGGGAACTCACGGACTTTCCTGCATAAAAAATGCAGGCACTCTTTCTCGCCACAGCTCCCTCAATGATTCCATCAAAAGGGCTCTTGCGTCAATAGAAGTCCCTGCTCTCCTAGAGCCAACAGGAATAATCCGGGAAGACGGCAAGAGACCCGATGGAATGACTCTGATTCCCTGGGAGCGAGGTCTATAACTACAAATTTACTATGTTTAGATTAGATTTAAGGTTTTTATATCCATAGAAAATGAATTTAAAAAAAGTGAGACTATACTAATGTGTACTGTCACTTATAAGTCAAAACTTCTTTAGGCGCGTTGAGCGACTTTTGGTAGGGGGAAATCTTATGGATTCGTGACCTGTGTTCGCGACATGTTTTCGGCACAAGACCATGGATTGCCTGGTTCGAGTATGTCTGGGCAGGAATTTGTGTACTTGCTTTCACAAAAAAACTTTTTTAGGCGCGCGCTAGATGGCGTTGTTAGGTAGATATACGTTATATACTTGTTATAATTTCATTTATGCATATCAAAATATTATGGCAGTGTTGCCATCTTGGATACAATAAAAGGTCACTTGTGGCTAGTTACTAAAACGATCACGTTGTTTCATTATAGGTTATGTGGCCCAGACCCACAAAAAAATTATCTAACTCGCGTTATTAATAGTTAAAAGTTGTGTAAATTAATTGTAAATTATTAGTAAAGATTCGCAGTTTAGTTAGAGTTAAAACTAATTAAAGTAATAGCAGGATTCGCAAGTAGTAGTGTAATTTTTTTCACGATGGCGTCAAACTACCTCGTGAATATACCCAAGCTAAAGGGACGAGAAAATTACAACGAGTGGGCATTCGCTGCGGAGAATTTTCTGGTGCTGGAAGGCATGGTGAAATGTATTAAACCAGAGCCTAATGTACAGGTAGAAGCCGCTGATGATGCGAAGACAAAAGCCAAATTAATTTTAAGCATTGATTGCTCTCTATATGTCCATATTAAAAACGCAAATACTGCAAAGGAGCTATGGACGAAATTGAAAAGTATGTTCGATGATTCCGGATTTACAAGACGAATTAGTTTGTTGAGAAATTTGATATCCATAAGATTGGAAAATTGCAGTTCAATAACAAGTTATGTTACGCAAATTGTTGATGCAGGTCAGAAACTAAATAGTACGGGATTTAACATAAATGATGAGTGGATCGGATCGTTATTGTTAGCTGGATTAACAGACAGATTCACGCCGATGATAATGGCTATAGAACATTCAGGTATGGTCATATCTACGGACGCCATTAAATCAAAGTTGATTGATATGGAAACGGAAACGGCGATTGTGACTGAACGTAATAGTGCATTCGCTGCAAAGCAGGGCTGGCAACGTAATAAAAATAAATACGGATATGGTAAAACGTCAAACGTCAATAATAACGTCAACAAGGAAATAAAATGTTACAAATGTAAACAAGTTGGTCACTACCGTAATCAGTGTAGAAATCCAGAGAAAACTTTTACAGATATGAAAAATAATAATGGAAATCAGACTAACGCATTTAGTGCTTTGTTTTCTAATGGGAATTTCAACAAAAGTGACTGGTACATAGATTCAGGAGCACACTTGACTGCAAATAAGCATTGGCTTATCAACGCGTCGTATGACTGCACAAGAGAAATAATTGTTGCTAATCAAGCCAAAGTGCCAGTATTGTGTTCCGGAAATTTAAAGATTACGACTACAACTGAAAAATGCGATTTTGAGGTTATGGTGGAAGATGTTTTATGTGTTCCCACGTTGACTACAAATCTGTTGTCCGTCAGTCAATTAATCAAAAAGGGCAACAAAGTAACCTTTACAAGTAATGAATGTAATATATATAACAAGATGAACACACTCGTGGCCACCGCCTCACTTTCAAAAGGTGTTTACAAACTTAATATGCCAACTTACTTGACGGCAGCCGCTGTGGAATCTGGAGATGTATGGCACCGGAGATTGGGACATCTCAACAGCAATTCTATGAATAAAATGGAGAATGCTGTGGAAGGAATAATCTTGGACAACAAAGCAAATATCAGCAAGATGAATTGTGTTGTGTGCTGTGAGGGAAAACAAAGTCGATTGCCTTTTCCTCATGCGGGCAACAGGAGTACTGAGCTACTAAACACAGTGCACACAGATATCTGCGGCCCAATGGAAAATATATCTCTTGGAGGTTCGAGGTACTTTCTTATATTTGTAGATGACTACAGCCGTATGACACATGTATATTTTTTGAAAAATAAAAATGAAGCCCTTAAATATTTTATAGAATACAAACAGAAAGTAGAAAACTTGTTAGACAAGAGAATTAAGATACTACGTAGCGATAATGGTCGAGAGTATTGCAACAATGAGTTTGATAATTATCTAAGGAAAATGGGAATATGTCATCAGAGAACTAACCCCTATACGCCTGAACAAAATGGACTGAGTGAACGGATGAATAGAACAATAATAGAAAAGGCCAGATGTCTTTTGTTCGAGGCTGGTCTGGATAAAAAGTTCTGGGCTGAAGCAGTTAACACTGCTGTTTATTTACAGAATCGTATAGTGAAAGCTGGGTTAAATGACCGTACCCCATATGAAATGTGGACAAACAAAAAACCAAATCTTACTCATATCAGAATATTTGGCAGTACAGTCATGATGCACATCCCTAAAGAAAAGAGGTATAAATGGGACAAGAAGTCAGAAAAATGTATTCTTGTGGGTTATCCAGATGATATCAAAGGATATAGAGTATACAACCCCAGGACTCGGTCTATATCAAATAGTAGAGATGTTATCATCATAGAAAACATAGAACCTGAGAGCACTACAAATATTCTAGAAAAAGAGACAGTACTACTTGAAATCGCGGAGGATACTTCAGTGGAAGGCGAGCTGAGAAGCCTAAATGAGAGTGATGAGACAGAACAGACCATGATGAATAATGACACAATATATGTACAAAGTCCTTCATCCAGCGATCGACAGATGATATGGAAGTACTATCTCGGGATGAAAATGTCACTCTACGAACAAGACGTAAACCAGATTACGACCATGTTAACTTATGTGTGGGAGATGTAACAGATGGCCAAGTGACACTCGGTGAGGCCATGAATGGACCTGAGAAATCGCAGTGGCAGAGTGCTATGGAAGAAGAGTTACAATCTTTCCGAGACAACAACACATGGGAATTAGTCGACAGACCAAATGTTGGCACAATAGTGAAGTGTAAATGGGTATTCAAAAAGAAATATGACAGTGCTAATAATGTTTGTTATCGTGCTAGACTAGTGGCCAAAGGGTTCATGCAAAAGCAAGGTATGGATTATTCAGAAACTTTTTCCCCTGTGGTCAGGCACACTACTTTGAGGTTATTGTTTGCATTGTCGGTTCAACTAGATTTAGATATTTCACATCTTGATGTAGCTACTGCCTTTTTGAATGGGGACCTTGAGGAAACTGTGTACATGCATAAGCCTGATGCATTTAGTAATAAATCAGATAATAAAGTGCTAAAATTAAAAAAGGCAATTTATGGCTTAAAGCAGTCCTCCAGAGCCTGGTATATAAAGGTTGACACTTGTTTATTAAGTATAGGTTATAAAAGGTCAAATATTGAACCTTGTGTGTATACTAAAGTTAATAATAATTTAAAAACAATTGTGGCTCTGTATGTGGATGATTTTTTTATCTTTTCTAATAATGTAAGTGAAACAATTTTTTTAAAGAGTACATTAGCTTCACAATTTAAACTTAAAGATCTTGGTCAGGTTAAGCAGTGCCTTGGAATGAGTGTTTATATAGATAAGACTAAAGGAATCCTGACCCTGAGTCAGAAAGGTTACATAGAACAATTATTAAATAGATTTGGCATGACAGATTGCAAAACTTTCAGTACTCCAATGGAAAGTAAATTAAATATTTGTAAAGAAAATAATTGTATAAATCAACTTCCTTATCAGCAACTTATAGGTAGTTTGATGTACCTGGCTATATTGACAAGACCAGATATTGCATTCTCTGTTAGTTATTTAAGCCAGTTTAATAATAGTTACAACTATGAACATTGGTCTTATGCTAAAAGAATTTTGAAGTATTTAAAGAAAACTATAAACTGTAAATTAAGATATAGTAAGGACAGTGATACAGAAATAGTGGGCTATGTAGATGCCGATTGGGCAAACAATGATAATGATAGAAAATCTTATACTGGTTTCTGTTTCATTATGTCCGGATCTGCAATCTCATGGCAGAGTAGAAAACAAAAATCTGTGGCACTCTCTAGTACAGAGGCCGAGTACATGGCTCTTTCAGAGGCTTCTAGGGAGGCAATTTATTTACAGAAATTGTTGTATGAATTTACAGCTGATTTGAACATGATTAGTATGTATTGTGATAATCAGAGTGCATCAAGGTTGGCAACAAATCACCAGTCTCACAGCAGAACAAAACATATAGATGTTCGGTATCATTTCACTCGAGAAACAATAAAAAGTAAAATTATAGATTTAAAGTACTTGTGTACTGAACAGATGCCTGCTGATTTGTTGACAAAGGCTTTATCTGTGGTTAAGCACTACAAGTTTATGAAAAAGTTAGGTATTTTCAATATGTAAATAGTTTTCATGTAAGTTAGTTAGCTACCTTGGATTGTTAGTTTATTTTGATAAGGGGTAGTGTTATAATTTCATTTATGCATATCAAAATATTATGGCAGTGTTGCCATCTTGGATACAATAAAAGGTCACTTGTGGCTAGTTACTAAAACGATCACGTTGTTTCATTATAATACTTATAAATTAAAAGCCACTGTTAAATTATTTTTAATTAATTTTTACTTATGTCGGCAGTCGTAATGACTGCCTATGTCTTTTTATTATTTTTATGTTTGTCTGTTTAGATGTTTGTAGAATAGGCGATTTATAACGACTTTCTTTATAATTTTGAAGATATTTAAAAATCATTTATTGATTTATAATTTAATTAAACCAGTGCAAATCAGGGGTTTTATGTCTAGTATTGTGAATACAAATATAGATTGAAACACTAAGAAAGAAAAATAACTCGCAATTTCCCATTTCAAAGCAATGCATCAAAATTCAGTATTTTTTTGCTA
The DNA here is from genome assembly GCA_963924495.1 of Nemapogon koenigi. NCBI lineage: Eukaryota > Metazoa > Arthropoda > Insecta > Lepidoptera > Tineidae > Nemapogon > Nemapogon koenigi. Next base: position 4,594,263 of record OZ004657.1, on the reverse strand, counting down.
CGGAACCACTGGTTTTTATTTGAAATTGATTGATCGTGTTTGAAGTACGCGGTTTATGCTTGGAATAAAATGGAGTATTGCAGTTACTTTAAGATTGAGTGCAAATATTTTCAGTCAATACAAGAAGTTGGTTTGATTCGGTAAACTTTGAGAATTCCAATATAAAGCTTCTCATGATTTTTGTCTCATACAAATCAGATGTTTCGTATTTCCAGTTTTACGCGATAACTGTATGTGCTCGGCTGGAAATTAAAATTACTTTTCAAATATAAATATATTCTAAAGTTTCTCATGGAAAAAAATATATCCAAAATCAGTTACACCTAAGTTTTACGAAGCCTTAAAAATCCTCAATTTCACGCGTGTTTCAGCCAAGTTTGCGACTCGATTTCTTCTAATAAATTTACTAATTTACAACTTTCTCGACATTAAAAGATAGATAATTTCACATACGTTAAGATTACACTAACTAAAATTTTACAATTCTAATAGCTTTGTAAAACAATAGAAAAGCCGAAGCTTTGTTTTATAATATGTGGTGATGATGATGCATGCAACCAAACCAAGAAACACATCAGTCAATGCCAAATTAAAATCGGTTCAGTAGTTTGGTCGTGAAGAAATCCATGTCGCATGTCAGATATAATTACTCTTTATCAATTAAAAAATGTCACTCATCTCACGATACATTAAGTATAATGAAAATAAGTATATATAAAAACCTGTTAAGAACAGACGGACGGACTAAAAGTAAAAAAAAACTAGTCAGATTTCCGGTCACTTAGATTAATTAATTATTTATATTTTTTTTCCATTATCGTTTTAATACTACCTTTTGCCCACGGTTTTACTCGCGTATAAATGAAACATTTTTATATATGGGTTTACTACGATTTTAATACCTACTCAAGAGCAAAATCACCATTTTCAAATGAGTAAATAAGCCTTACGCTAATATATATTAATCAGAAAAAATATATTTTGGTATCTAGCGACCAATATCTAATAAAATTACAAAAAAAAAATAATATTTTTATTGCAAAAATCACTGAAAAAAAAAATTGTAAATGAGGTCTATTTTTTTATTATTTTTGAACAAATTTTATAAATTCTATTATGATCAAATAAACTGGTATCTATAGTAAAATAATAAATCTAGTAAATTGACACAAAACATAATATAATTATTTCTTTTTTATTAAAAAATAACTAAAAAACAATAGTCGCACTCAGTATTGCCGGACTGTCAGACGTGTTATCCGTAGTACTTTGGGCGCGCCTAATATTGACCTTGAAATGGGTACGTTAAGAGCCAAAGACCTTGAGATATGGCACCGCCCCCACGCGGGTACACATACACACCAAAACGACGTGTCTGCCACTGTACCTACATAAAATCTCGAAAATGAGAATAAAGGAACTTGCTAAAAAATTTGATTAAAAAATAGAACAGTATTACGATAGTATATTGCTAGATAAAAAATCTGTCAAAAAATCAGAATCATTGCATGCATTTTAGTACTGTTTCTAGACAGTAAAATATTTTTTTAGAGGTACATTCGTGATTTTTTTCTATCGAATCAATATAGTTGTATTATGTTTTGAACACAGTATCTTAATAACGCATAACCTCAAGAATATCATATATTTTTTTGATTTTATGGTCATTGCAGTGGATCATTTACTTTTACGCATCATAAAACTCGCATTTAGCTCTATACATCCTCTTAACTACTCTTTTCTATTAGAGATAAATATATGCTACCGAGGACTTTCTTGTACAACATTTTATTCTACACAATTCTTTCCTACATAATTTTGTTATATCTATCCCTGAGCGACATACGCTCTATTTTATATTCTTCGAAGCCGGGGGCGGAAAGTCTAGTAGTTTATAAAAAAACTAAAAACACGCTTTTGTCAGTAACGCACACTTGCGCAAACCAAATGAGCCCAAACTCGATGGGGTTACGTCGTTTCGTTACAGAGTTCAAGTTTCCACCTCCTGGTTCCATCATCAGATCAGATCGATGATACCAAATTATTGTATTGTCATCCGAATTACATACACTTGCAAACTTTCAAATCGATACGACAAATAGAAGTTGGTTACAGGTGAAACTAATATAAAGCGTTTCAAAAATTTTTATATGATCGTTGACCTAGGGTCATGACTTATAAGAACAAGAAAGGTCATAAAAATATTTTATTAGGATAGTTTTCGTTTGATTTATTTTATTGCTTTATTTATTATTCCGATTACCTAGAGATAAGCACAGGCAAAAATATAAGTATTATAAACAAACTTTAAAAAAAAAACCGGCCAAGTGCGAGTCGGACTCGCGGACTAAGGGTTCCGTACCATTATCTTTGAAAACGTAAAAAAAAACACGTTTGTTGTATTTGTTTTATTCTGTTTTTTAGTATTTGTTGTTATAGCGGCATTTACATCATCTGTGAAAATTTTAACTATCTAACTATCACGGTTCATGAGAGAAGGTTTCCATTTTTACCCTTTGGGTGCGGAACCCTAAAAATATACCGACTTCAAACATTGTTCACTGAAAAGCAAGAAATAATTAAATATTTCGTTTCGTCGTTGAATTTGAAGTCGGTTGGTGCCAAAATAGATTATACCTATATGTTCAATGTTATCTATGTTTGTAATTAATTGTCTAGATTAGTGAAATTTAGAGCTAGGTAGTTTCTAATTTGGTACCAAACGACTTCAAACTAAACGACGAAACGAAATATTTAAATATTTTTTCCATGTTAAGTGATTTTGCTGTTAATAACATCATAATATAATATTATTACAAAAATAAATTAATGAAATCGGCATACATTTCACCGAGTTATGACTAAAATTGCCTGAAAAATACTAAACCAATTTTCACCAAAACAAATATGGGACCAACCAGAAAGAAATTATCTGTCGATTAAAAAACAATTGGCAGAGTAATTGCGTAACATACAGGTATAAGTAAAGTTTGAAAACGGTGTTATTTTTCACGTTTCAAAGATTTCCACGGGCGAAGCCAGTGACAAAAGTTTGTAAAATATATGAGCCCGAAACCTTGGATTTTTTAGGCAGTGCTATCGATACCCTAAATTCCTAATATGAATAAATTAATAACTTTTTAATCATTAAATAAGATCTTTAATATCTCAATTAAATAGGTGTTATTAAAGTTTAAGAAAAATATAAGAATTTGCACACGTCTAATATTAATTTTTTAATTGGGAGTCAAATGTGTGATAATTTATGTAAGATTATTTTTATAGTTCTACCAGACTGGAAATAGTCAATAGTTTATTCAATCCGTTAAGAAGTTGTAATTAAAATTAAGGAGAACTTGTTTTTGCTGGTGAAAATATCGAAGTAATGAAATATTTTAAGAATTTATTCGAGATAAAATGTATACAGACTTCATATACAAGATTCGTATTTGAATTTGAAGTGGGTTGTAATAATTCTAAAGAAGATTTGTTGTAATTAATTGTCTAGATTAGTGAAATTTAGATCTAGGTGGTTTCTAATTTGGCACCGTCTTCAAATTCAACGAGGAAATATTTAATTATTTCTTGCTTTTCAGTGAAAAAATTTTGAAGTCTTCTTTAAAAGTTTATTTATTTTCCCTTTCAAGTGATTTCCTGTTAATAATATCATTACAAAAATAAATCATTGTAATCAGGGTATGACTAAAATTGCACGAGGAATCAGTTTCATGCTATATCTCTGAAAAACTACTGAATACAAAAATAGGACTAATCCGAAATAGTTCTTTGTCGATTAAAAAAGAAATCATCAAAATCGGTTCACAATTGGCGGAGAAATCGCGTAACATACACACAAAAAATTACAGTAGAATTGAAAACCTCCTTCTTTTTAGGTTCCGGAAACCCTATTACTAAGGCTCCGCTGTCCGTCCGTCCGTCTGTCACAGGGCTGTATCTTTTGAACCGTAATAGGTAGACACTTGAAATTTCTACAAAGTGTGTATTACTTTAGCCGCTATAACATAAAATAATAAAATGAAAATTTAGTTAAAAATCCCCATACAAGTTTTTTTCGGATTTTTTTGCTCGATATTAATAACTAGCATTCCGCCCCCGGCTTCGCCCGTGGTTATTTACGAACAAAATAAAATATACCCTATACCTACCCCTATAAGGATTAATAGCAAGGTACAAATAAAGAGCCTTTTCTAGCGGCGGCTTTTTAAATAATTTTTTAAAATAAAAGAACACTTATAGTGACTTAACTATAATAGTTAGACATATGCTATCGCGACACTTTTTGTAGATAATGATGTGTTCTGCAAAGTCGTAGTACATTATTTTGTTCTATCATCAATAGTTTTCGCAGCGCATGCGATGTAAGGAATTTCTTAGGTCATTTTTTTACACCTTGGGTTACATTATTGGAGTTTTAGTAAAGGTCCCTAATTAAAAAAAAAATAGAATATAGCCTATGTCACTCAGGGTGATTGTAGCTTTCCAATAGTAAAAGAATTTTTGAATTCGGCACAGTAGTTTTTGAGTTTATTCATTACAAACATACAAACATACACACAAACATACAAAAATACAAATCTTTCCTGTTTATAATATTAGTATAGATATAGATAAAAACCGGCTAAGTCTTAATTGGACTCGCGCAAATTCGTGTGCAAGTCCGATTCGTACTTGGCCGGTTTTTTAAAGGGGTTTGGGGGTTACAATTGGTTCAACCCAGTTTTTTGAGCAAGTTATATAGTAACGTCAACCAATCTAAAATTTCTATTGACGAAAGGACTTAGTATTGATTTTCTTAGTAATAATGATATTAATACTTAATTACTTTCTCATGAATATTTTATGAATTCTTGTGTCGGTCTTCATTAAGATTTATAATTAATTTTACGAATATTAATTATTTTAAATATTAAGTTTTAAGGTGTTTTAAGAATACATACTGGGAATCGTAATTACCGGTCCCAGGTACCCAGCGGAAGACAAATCTTCCTCTTTTAGCCTATTTTTAGAGGTTACATATAGAGTAGCCAGTTCTGTTGATATATTTATAACATTTTGTTATTATATCTGACGGATTAAACAGCATACGCTATTAGCTTGATTCATTTATACTGTTAATTCTCAGCTCCTAAACATGATAGGTATATGATATGTGAAAACCGCAACAATATCAGTTCAGTAGTTTTCGGGTAAAAAAGGGACAGACAGACAGAAGTGACGGAGGTCTTTCTCCAATCATCACTGTGCTAAAAACCACATCGATTCGTTGCTTCGTAAACAAAAAGGCAGCCCAATGCTAAAATTTAGAAATCATGAACATCTTTCAATCAACATACAAGGTGTAACTCGACTTACAGAATTAAACGCTTAAATAGATTGCATGAAAAAATAACTAAAAAAATATCACTTCACGTGCCATCCTTAATACACTAATCTTAATTTCCAATCTATTATAAACCATATTTGTCTTAATTTTAAGATATAATTCGCTTTGGCAAAGAAGTACAGTTTAATTTAAAGAAAATTGAATCCTAAACCATTAAACATTAGGTAGGTTTTTGAGTTATAATTCTTAAAATATCATCAGATAGTCCTATGAGGACAAAAAAGCAATGCAGACGGAGCGCTTGGGACAAATTTAGCGAAGCACTGTAAAAATGTGCTGAAAACGAATCTGACTTCTGAAATCCTGTTCTAAGCTTTTTGATAGAACTAATGATCTGTACGACTTCTATATCTTGTGGGGTGGCCATGCAGAGATACTAGTAACAGTGTTCACCTTTTGCCAGAAGCACGTAATGGACTTTTTTTTTATTCTTCACGAGTTAACTTACAGCTCCCGGGAACCGTTGCCGACCCCAGGGTACCCAGTGGAAGACATAGTCTTCCTCATTTAGCCAATGATTTTGTGAGGCTATACCTAACGAGTGGCCAGCTCTGTTGAAGTATGTAGGTGAAAAAGCCTCTTTGTACGGTTTGTCGGATAATGTACATAGATTTTTTATTATAAAAACTCATGTACATGGTCGGATGTAGGAATCGAACCCGCGACTTTTCATTTTCGAGACGACGTCTTACCCACTCGGCCACTTTAACAGACGTATCAGGGGTTTTTAGAAGAAGTGACATCCAAAGCACGAGAAGTAAATTAAAGCACATGTTATTAAAGAAATAAGAGGCCGAGGGTTTATACACACTCTGTGAACATTTCAAATGTCTACCTATTACGGTTCAAAAGATACAGCTCAGTGACAGACGGACGGACGGACGGACAACGGAGCCTTAGTAATAGGGTTTCAGTTTGCACCCTTTGGGTACGGAAACTTAAAAATAAATAAATTCTCTGCACGAGTTCTGAATTTGTTTCCTAAAAGAGTATAGCACAATATTATGAAACCCTTTTCCAAAATCCTAAGCAATCGAATATTATTTCTTTGAACTAAATTTTCCATACTTGTAAACCATGCCAAGTAGATTTAAAAATATATTTCTTCTACTCAATGAACAATGGATTTCGTCGTATATTTTACGTCACAAGAGGCCCGAATTCTGTACTATTGCTAATTACACAACTGAAAATTCGTGATCTTTTTTTAGGGTTTCGAACATCAGATGAAATAACAGAACCCTTATGAGTCACTCTTTGTTTCTGTCTGTCTGTCCGTCTGTCACAGCTTATTTTTTAGGTTGGTGCGATGAGTAAATAATCGAATTTTGATTTTTGGGGAAAAAATTAGAATATAATTATGAGAATTGAGCGTGCCCTCCCTTATCTCCGAAACTAGTGAGTCTAAAATTTTGAAAAAAAAATTATATATAGGACCTCGCTTATAATTTACAGGAAGTTGTCATGAAAAAAAATTGGAAAAAGGTGTGTTGGCATCGTAGCAAATGATATTAGAATAATATTCTGCCTACCATTCATGGGATAAAAGGCGTGAAGATAAAACTTAGGGTTCCGTAACATGATCCTTGGTAACTGAAAAATGTGGATAATTGTCACCTACACTATTATTGATAACACAGTGGTTTCGAAACAACATCATCATTTCTGACACACCTCTCAATTATCACCATTTTCCCCAGACATATTTAACTATATATCTATCCAGATTTAAAAATTTCAACTATGTCACGTTTGGAAAACTATTACGTATTATAACCCAAAAATATTATTTAGGTAAATGGGTTAAGTAGTTTTGAAAATAAATGTCGCGGAACATTTACAAATGAAATCGACTGGCATTAAAATATCGAATTTTAGAGTTTCGTTTTCATCTATTTGGCGAAAAAAAACCCATATTGAAAGGTATGATTAATATAAAAGAAGCGAAAGAGGTATGTCAGGATCGTAGCAAATTACATTACATAACCCTCTTGGGATAAAAGGCGTGATGATAATATATAGATAGATAGATAAATAATTTCATCATTACCGTTCGTCCAATACAATTTTGTAGTCAAATGATTTTTGAAGTGAACTTTCAAGGACGCGTCACGCTTAGGCTCGTTTTCGTTACAAGAGAGAGAAGAAAGATGTAACGTAAAGAGAAGGAGAAAGAGAGCTAAACATTGCATATCTAAAGCTTCTTGTACACGGGCTAAAGTTTTATCAATATCAATCTATCTATTTATTATCACGCTTTTTATCCCAAAAGGAGTAGGCAGAGACAAACGAATGCCATCTGCTACGATCCTGACATACTTCTTTTATATTCATCTTACCATTCATACATGCTCGGTGATTGTGTGTACTTTTAATATTGCCTTCGATCATTTTTTTATATTTTCAATAAAAGTAGGTACACCTAGGTCGTCCTTTGCCAGCATTTCCTTTCACTTCAGCCATATAAACGTTTTTAGTCAATCTTTCATCTATCATTCTTTCACGTGTACTATTAATACTAATAAAATATTAGCAGTGAAGTTTGAGCGACAGGTAAGCTTACCACTAGTTCATGAACAACTCGCTAAATGAAGCCCTTGTTATCTATGTCTCTGGTCACATAACAATAATGGTTGAATGTAAAATATATTATCTAACATCACGCCTTTTAACCCATGAGGGGTAAATACCTCTTTCGCATCTTTTATATATTTAAATTATCTCTCATACGTCTTAAGGTGTCATATGGTGATGGCGGAGTGAAAGATAATGTTATGACTAAAATGAAGACAAGTAGTTGAACCTGGTTGGGACACGTTGAAAGAATGAAGGATGAAAGATTGAAAACTGAGGTTTAAGAGGATCGTGTAGGTCAGCGTACGCAGCGAAATAGGTATTTAGAAAATCATATTCTGTCTCAAGCGCGCTCTTCCCACGGGCATCAGTGCGACAGAGAACACTGCAGCTCGTGAGTGTTCGTAGGTATGTTCTTCGTGGAAAATTGCGTTTTGGGGGAAAACGATTTACACCTACTAAACTATAACGAAACCTTATAATTTTGGTGTCAAACGTTTTAGCAGATTATAATCTACGTACGTACGTTTTGCTTTTTTTGAAATTTTGCTTTGTTTCTCAAATACAGACGGTTTATTACGAGCAAGTTATGAACCAAAAAAACCGAGATTTGAGGGGCTTATAACTTTTGACCTATTACGAATTTTGAAAAAAGGAAAAAATACGTACGTAGTTTTTCATTATGTCAGTTACATATTACAAAATCGTTAAAATTAAATAATATTTAGGGGTAGTAAAACGTTTTCTCCGTTTGTATGGACATGGACGCGGTACACTACACTCTTAAGTGAAACGATATGCTGGCCTAGATATGTAGGTACTTTTATTGAAAATAAATTAATAGAATGCAATATTATAATTGTCTTTTAAAAAAAAAGTGTACCGGCTATAAAAATTATGCACTTAAAAGTGTGCTTTCCGAAAGCAAATGCACAAGACTATAAAAAAAAAGTACCTAATTATTAATTTTTACCCAAATCGCTTCATGTATACCTATACAATTTGAAGAACTTTTCTCCAGGATCACATGATCAGAGGCTGACCTGATGACCATGGGACCACCCTTAAATTTCAAACAAAAAAAATCCCTGAATTGAGAACCTCCTTCTTTTTTGAAGTCGGTTACAAAGTACATACAATCGCCGAGCATGTATAAAAAGGTATGATGAGTAGCGAAACAGGTATGTCAATATCGTAGCAAATGACATTCGATTGTCTCTGCCTACCCCTAATATTAAGTGTAACATCCTAAGCTAAATAAAGTAGCATAATTAAGGACTTTTAGGTGCCATGACCAGACAGTATGATAAGGGGGCGTTGTCTAAAAATATCCACAAAATTCTAAACGTGGTTTAGTCATGTCTGGACTCGCGCGGTCGGCATCCGGCACTGTAACGAAAATCGACTGAAAAATTTCATGAAATTGTGAAATTAAGTGTAAATTTTAATTTTGTGATTGGATTTTTCATTTTATTATTTGGTAAGTCTCTCTCTATAATATCTAGCTTCTTTTATTGTGTGTACTTTTAATATTGTCATCGATCAATATATTTTTTATATGTTCATATAAAAGTACACCTAGGTCGTCTGTCAGCATTTCCTTTCACTTCAGCCATATAAACCTTTTTAGTCAATCTTTCATTCTTCATTCTTTCAACGTGTCCAAACCAGCGTAAACTACTTTTCTTCATTTTAGTCACAATATCTTTTACTCCGCATTCTTCTCTAATAACATCGTTATTTGGTAAGCTTTATTTTAATACTTTGCTTGTGGATTTTTTTAAATCTGACATAATTTCTGGGATAAAAAATAGCCTATGTCACGTCAATCCGTTGCTTTGTTTTGGTGAGAAAGAAGAACAAACAATGAAAATCCATTTAGACTTTTCGGAGCCTTTTCTCGACAAACTCATGAAAAGAAGATAATTAAATTAGTTTAAAGCGGACACTTAAATTTAACTTATTTGTTATTTTTGAAGTTGGTAGGGGGAAATTATATGGCCCATTGACATTGGGTATTCGATTCGATCACTGAGGGAGATCCCGAGCATCCTACCCTCCATAGACCTTTGTGCCACTTATATCTTCCGAACAACCTCCTTTGTCATTAGCTTTACATTTTTTAAATTAACTTATCACATTATTTACACGTATATGAATTATTGTAGATTTCACTTATAACATCATGCCACGGTCCAAAGTAGCAGAGCAGTAACGGTAAAAGTCAAACAATAAAAAAATTCTACAGTAGGAAATTATACGAATGAACGGCACTTAAACCATGGTATTAATAGACGGTTAGTGAAAGATGTGGGGTTGACATCTGAAGATTTTTATAAAAGATAGCTGTTAGGGGAAGTTCAAGCTATAATTAACACTAGCTGCGAACCCAGCTTCGATGGAATAACTCAGTAATTATTGTCTTATTTAGAAAAAGGCAAAGACAGTCATGACAGCCTTTTCGCACCCGCACAGGATACAGATTTCATGCTCACACAGTGGACACGTTCTGCATATGAACGAAAAAATTCAGTGACTCGTTCCTGTGTCGCACTGTCAAAAAGTGAAACGAACTTCCGGCGTCGGTCTTTCCTCGTTCCTACAACCTGGGGTCCTTCAAGCGTGAAAAAGCATAGTGGGCGTGCCTGGCGGACTGTATTATGCTCTGCCAGTCGCGAGCATTCATGGACCTATGCTTAATAATCAGGCGGTCGTCTTTTCTATAAAAACAAATGGGGACTTAGATCGGCCGTGTTCTCGGGCGGCTTTTCCGAGGTGGAAGCATGGCCTGACTGCACATTTCAGCGCGGTCGGGTCGACATGGTCTCCGGTGGCGGCTGAGGGGGACATCCCTGCTGCGCCAGCTTTAGATCACTCCAGAGCGAGGTGGGGCCATACGGCCACCCGCGGCTGGTCGCGGAAGAATGTTAACGCATCCCCGTGGCCCAGCGGTCACCGGCAAGATGGAATACCGTGGGGTTTTAGTGGGTTGGAGTCCCACATAACCCGTTTCCTCACCCCGAGGGGTCGGGTATGCATGACTAGCATGTCCCCATATAAAAAAAAGTCCGACTCGCACTTGGCCTATTGTTTATAATAATGTAGTGATGTAATGAAGTTAAAATTCCGTCATTGATAGCTTGCACAGCACATCTATTTGTTATGTATTTGCAATAAGTATAAAAAATCGCATCTGTGAACATTATTAAATTAACTTTTTTTTTCATTATCTATTTTACAGAGATAGTTCTTTGCTAGAGATAGTCTTGAAAGAGCCGGGGGAGGTAAGCTTACATGCATATATTTTGATACACGCTCTTAGTCTCTGTCTACCCCTCTAAGATTCAGGCATACGTATCTATGATATATCCGTGGGAAATAATTCATTAGACATGTTAATTTTGTAGGCGTACAAAAAATTATGTGTTATATTATAACACCACATGTTGATAATCTATGAACGCCACATGGCCGCGATGTCAGTGAACAATAATTGTTTTATTGTCAACTACGGGTACAATTTGAATATGTATGCTACCGCGGACTTTTTTGTAGATCATTTTTAACCGAACTTCAAAAGAAGGAGGAGGTTCTCAAAATTTTTTATGTTCCCCGATCACTTGAAGACGCCTGGACCGATTTGGATTTTTTTTTGTTTGAAAGGGTATACTTTCCAGGGAGACCCATGGTCATCAGGTCAGGTTCTAATAATGGGATCCTAGAAATCGAGAACTCTTCAAATTCTATAGGCACACTTGAAGCGATTTGGGTATTTTGTTTTATAGTAACTTGTGCATTTGCTTTCGGAAAGCATACTTTTCAGTGCATAATTTTGAAGTCAGTACACTTTTTTTTAAAAAGGAATTCTTTCCTACCTCTAGTCTGGTTCACAAGTTGAAAAACGTATTAATTCTTGCTACTGCGAGTTAAAATACGTGTGATAGCTCATTGGATTCGTAATCACCTCTAGAAGAATGTGCAGAAGTTTCAAACGCACACATAATCGATTGCAAAAGTTATTAACAATCAAAGAATCCCAAAATAGGGGGACTACATTTTTTTGGAAATTTCCTCCTCTTTAAGAATCTTTTTCATTAATTCTCTAACATTAATAGTTTTTGAGTTATTTGCAAAAATATACACACTTTTTTCTTTTGCAATTGTTTATGTGCGGGTTAGACAGCATACGCCATAAATACTCGCTGGAGCTAACTTTTTCCTCGACTTGATTCACTTATACTGTTAATGCTCAGCTCCTAAGCATAATTGGTCCAATGGGTTTTTTATAATTTAGAACTTATGTAGCGCTCCATCTAAATATACCTCAACGGAACTGGCCACTCGTTAGGTATAGTCTCACAAATACCATCGGCTAAAAGAGGGAGACATATATAGACATAGAACTTTAATATTATTTGTCTCTTTCACCTATATATCTATATTATCTATCATCACGTTTTTTATCCCAAGAGGGGTCGGCAGAGACTATCGAATGTCATTTGTTACGATCCTAACATACCTCTTTCGCTTCTTTTATATTCATCGTACCTTTCATACATGATCGGCGATTGTGTGTACTTTTAATATTTCCATCGATCATTACATTTTTATATGTTCAATAAAAGTACACCTAGGTCGTTCTCTGCTAGCATTTCTTTTCACTTCAGCTACATCAATATTTTTAGTCAATCTTTCATCCTTCATTCTTTCAACGTATCCAAACTAGCGTATACTACTTTTCTTCATTTTAGTCACAACATTATCTTTCACTCCGCATTTTTCACTAATGACATCCGCATTTATCTTACTTTCATGCTTCATATTCCATACCCAAGTCTCGCTTCCATAAGTAAGTGTTGGAACTAAAACAGCATTATGTATATTAATTTTACTTTTAGTTGTAAGTTGTGTATTTCTGCATACATTGTTTAGTCCACCAAATACCTTGCTTCCCGCTTTCACTCTATTTTCAATTTCCTTGTCTATCTTTCCACTTCTTGTAAACGTATTACCTAAATCTTATCTAATCTTTGCTAAACGACTTTGTTTGTTTCAGATACCCGAGGAGTTAGAATATTGTATTATTTTAGAGGGAAGTAATTTTCAACTAAAAATAGACATTTCCTAAACGCATTTTCAAATGAAACAATGATGTGTATTGACAAACAACTAACATGGCGGGTAGAAACATTAAAGAGAACGAATTTAGAACAATATTTTTAAAACTAAACACTGACGTTCGTATTCAGAATGGGGGTGAATTTAAAAATAGAACGTCTGAGCGCGAAACTGCTGGCCGGAAGTTGGTATCCTTTTTAAAATGGCGGCCGGATGTCCGGCTGTTTGTGTTGATGCTGTTGATTGGTAACGGTTGTCATGGTTACCAGGAGCAAAGGTTCGCTATGGAGCCACAGGATCAGGTGAGATTTTTTTTAAATTTCATTTTTCAATTATTTCAAACTTTTTTATTGAAGAGTTTCATAGACCAATAAAAGTATTAGTCATAAATAGAAACCTTTGAAATTTTGGAAAATAACCACTTGCATTTTAGCTACCTATCGATCATCACGCCTTTTATCCCAAGAGGGGTAGGTAGAGACAATCGCTTGTCATTTTCTACGTTCCTGACATACCTCTTTCGCTTCTTTTATATTCATCATACCTTTCATACATGCTCAGCGATTGTGTGTACTTTTAACATTGCCGACGATAATTTTTTTTATATGTTCAATAAAAGTACATCTAGGTCGTCCTCTGCCAGTATTTCCTTTCGTTTCCGCCATATAAACCTTTTTAGTCAATCTTTCATCATTTATACTTTTAAACAGATTTTTTTCTTCCCAATAATTATGAAGTAATGCAAAGTCTTTCTTATTTTGGCCTATGTATTTGTAGAGGTCAAGATACCGTTGAGGTATTTTGAATAAAAAAGCAAGAAAAGCCACGAGCAGAATTTAGTAGGCAATAAAAATTCGCGAACACAAGTTCATCGTTCTGTTTTAAACTGACACTCATTAATGTGGCATTTGAACGAATTAACATAAATTAAACAAATTGTTTTAATTTTGTGATTTTCTGTTGTCGATATGAATATTTATGAATTTTATACAAATTTTACAAAACACGTATAGTTTTATGTGGTGCAAAACTACAAAGCAGTTGCGATAATAAAACGACAGAAAAATACTGTGGTACAAGGGTTATTACTAGACGTCTACCTCCCCTCCCGCCAAAAGTGGCTAAAAAAAGTTGTGCGGTGATTTACCGCTTCACACCTCAAGACAAGAATTCATATTGCATCGCTTTCACAACACAAATCGCATAGGTAACCTAGAGACGAATATTCACACCAATTTATTTTATACATTATGTTTACTTATACAATACTAGCTCTCCGCCCCCGGCTTCGTCCGTGGATAATTTCAAACAAAATAAAATATATCCTATGTCACTCAGGGATATCGTAGCTTTCTATTAGTGAAATAATTTTTAGAATTGGTTCAGTAGTTTGAGAAATTATGCCCTACATCCAAACTTACAAGTCTCAGTTGTAGAGCTCTTGAGAGCGACGCACCTTGTATTGACTCGCCATGGTTAACTTTCTTGGGAAGAATGGTGCAGTGGTTTCCCCTTGCCTTCTGCACCAGACATTTTGAGGCAATTTAGGTCTTCAGGCTCGTTATACCGCCATTGCTCGGTCGCCAGAGCCTCATTTGTTGTCTAGCGAGCAGGTGAGGATGACATTTGGGGTCGTAGTTCTTCCCCTTACCCCCGTATAGACAAGTACTAAAGTTTAAAAGAGTCATAATTTAATATTTGCATGTCTGTCTGTACTGTATATCACATTTTGTTTGTAATTAATTAAATCGTGTAATGTTTTGTTTATTCCTTTTTAAGTATATTTAAAATCTATATTAATATCCCGTAATTTAAATATTTGTAAACATTATAGCCTTTTATACTTCAAAATACCAATCAAAATTTATAACAAACATAATCAGCGCCGTCTAACTTTTAGCAATACGAGTTTTTAATTGCCACATATCATATCATTTTAATCTTTGTCATTGTAAATTATATTTGCAGGCAAAAATAGTCTCAAGATAAGATATAGATAATTTTTTTTATAAATAACTGTCAAAATAGGATCAGGTTTTTAATATATGGACCACACATACTTTTACGTTTGCTTGAATTGTTTGAAGGCAATATTAAAAGTACACACAATCACCGAGCATGTATGAAAGGTATGATGCATATAAAAGAAGCGAAAGAGGTATGTCAGGATCGTAACAAATGGCTGCCTACCCCTCTTGGGATAAATATATATATATATATATATATATGTCATACGATCATAACTAATATTATAAATGCGAAAGTGTGTTGTTTTTCCTTCTTTCACATTACAAAAGGGCAACAGATTGACGTGATACTCAGAGAACCCAAAAAATCGTCGGGATAAATATTTATATGTAACATTTCAAAAACTTAAAAAATAAGCCTATATCCTTCCCTAGGGTGCAAGCTTACTGCGTATCAAATTTCATCAAAATTAGTTCAGTGGTTTAGCCGTGGAAGGGGAACAGACAGACAGAGTTACTTCTGCATTTATAATATTAGTATGGATTTATTGATATACCATGTACCAATGTACCTACATAATCCGACAGGCTTTTCCATCTAAAATATTCCCCAACAGAACTGGCTACTAGGTTATAGCCTCACAAATATCATCGGCTAAAAGAGGGAGACTTGGTCTTCCGCTGGGTACCCTAGCACTGTAACACAGTTTCGGGAGCTGTAAGGCAACCCGTAAAGAAAAGAAAACAAATCATTGATCGAAGGCAACATTAAAAGTACACACAATCGCCGAACATGTATGAAAGGTATGATGAATATAAAAGAAGCGATAGACGTATTTCAGGATCGTAGCAAATGGCATTCGATTGTCTCTGATATTTTACTAAATTCAGATCTGATAACTTAATTTTCCTTTCAGAGTGCTATTCTCGGATCAAGAGTGACATTGCCCTGTAGAGTGGAGTATAAAGCTGGCACCTTACAATGGACTAAAGATGATTTTGGTTTAGGAGCTCATAGAAACTTAAGTGGGTACGATAGATATCGCATGATTGGAAGTGATGAAGAAGGTAAGCATATCCTGAAGCTATTCTTGCTTATATTTTTTTATGAATCATCGACAAAGAAATGTGCGTCGGTGGAAGACGTCTGGTATTAATTAGGCAGACCACGGGTTCAATCCCGGATCCTGGCTAAATACCAATGGGATTTTTACAATTAAAAACTTATGTTCATAATTCGACAAACCACACTTAGAGGCTTTACCATATAAATATACCTAACAGAACTGGCCACTCGTTAGGTATAACCTCATAAATACCATCAGCTAAAAGAGAGATACTTGGTCTTCCGTTGGGTACCCTGGGACTGTAACATGGTTTTGAGAGCTGTAAGGCAACGCGTGAAGGAAGAAAAAAAACACACCTGTTTCTTATAGCCTCACATCTTTTCATACTTTTTTCTTGATTTATCTAAATACATCAAAACAATACACCAGTTTATTATAAATACTAGAGACTCCGTGGGGCTCGTACTTACTTTCATCCCCTAGTATACCCCCTTAGGGAGGTGGATTTAAAAATAAAGTAGAATATCATTAGTCCTTCCCTGTGGTTTAAGCTTAATCAAAATCGGTTACGCTTTCAAGGCTAAACCATAAAACCGAATTTGATGAAATTTTATATGGGGAATGCTTAGGGAAGGAAATACTTATTTTAAATCCACCACTCTAAGGGGGCATAATAGGAGATGAAAGTTAGTATGGATTAATATCACGGGATGCTATCCTCTTTTAGCCGATGGTATTTGTGGGGCTATACCTAACGAGTGGCTAGTTCTGTTGAGGTATATTTAGATGGAAAAGCCTCTAAGGGCACTTAATATTAAATCAGACAAATTCGTGGGCAAAAGCTAGTGATACTAAAGAACCAAAAATACTTGTCGCATGTCAATGTAATTTGACACGAACATGGCCGTCAAACATATCTCCCGGGTATAGATATTGAATTAGCAACTGTGCTGTCTGTTAGCTATCCTATAGGCACAATGAGGGCAAAACCAGTGGGGTAAGCATACTTATCACCACGACATCTTTGGTTTTAACTCAAGGCCAAAAAGGACAGTCCGAACCAATGGCCAGCCAAGGAATACCTGGCCCGAGATGCGACATCTATCGGCGCGGTGTGCACCAACACTCTTATTATTAGTGCGTAATTTCTAAATATAGAAAATATTCTTATACGTGCGATTGGTTAATTGTGATATTTGCGAGTAATTTCAATTATTATTTTGAAACGGTTGTGCACTTTGACCTCTTGCAACCTCTTAGCTGTAGGGAGAAACAAGAAAATGGGATGGTTAAGGTATATCCGTTCATACAAGAAAAATGTTGACATGGTATGAAAGTGCCATTGCAGCAGAATTTCAAGAAATTTTCTATACTTCAAAAACTTTCCAAAATTATGATTGACCAAGCACTATATTTAAAAGCGATGCATATAATACAGGGTCAATGCTCTTTTTTAGTGGCCATGACTCAGTAGCGAATAAAATTTTTCTACAGCTCTCTCTTATTTAGAAATTCTGCTCTATTTTATAAGTGGGATGTTTGGCACGGTATATGTTATTTAAATGTTTACACCGGCCTTTGTGTATTGGGGGCTTCCCATATGTGTGTAATCCAGCTAACTACTGTTGTCAAGCTAAAATGTTTTGCAAACACTTTTAGGCTTGAAATTTTTAATTGCGTGTGTTAATCCATCTTTTCTCAGTCTTCATTTTCACGGGTTACCTTATGGCTCCCGGAACCATAAGATAACCCGTGTTACCGGTCCCAGGGTACCCAGCATAGTAAAAGTCTTCCTCTTTTAGCCGATAGCAACTACGAGGCTATACAGAATGAGTAGCCAGATCTGTTGAGGTATATTTAGATGGTGGAAACCCCTCTAAGTGTGATCAGTGGTCGGGATCAAACTGTCTTCCGCCTATTATTAACCAGGTATTGTCTGGTATTAACCAGAGGGCTTAACCACTAAGCAACCGACGCACCTATATACAGTATCTTTTGGTTTTAGGTGATTATTCCTTAGATATTATGAACATAACCTTAGAAGACGACGCTCGATACCAGTGTCAAGTCAGTTCTGGACTTAATGGTAAGTTGACCCAAAATATGATTTTTTATAACTTCACGGCTCCCAGAACCGTGTTATTGGTCCCAGAGTACCCAGCGGAAGACGAAGTCTTATTTCTTTAGCCGAAGAACTATACCTAACAGTGGCCAGTTCTGCTGAGGTACTCGGAAGGAAAAGTCTTTAATCGGAAGGTTTAGCCTAGAGGACAGTACCTACCCATGTATTACGATGTAGAAAGTCTAGGTCCGTGGGGGTCAAATGCCAAAAAGTTTCTTAAAGATATATCCCCTCGACTGATCATCTTTTCCGGTGACAAGAGGGCTGGCTCCTTCCTTACTCAACGAATCAGCATTGCGATTCAGCGGGGAAATGCCGCCAGTATTCTTGCCACTATTCCATTGTTTAGATTTTAATTTAAAGGTTTTTTATAAAATCATTACGGAGGAGGTATCTCAAACTATATATGAGACTATCAAATTAATAACGACTTGTGACTACATCTTGATGTTTGAAAAAAATTCCAAAAAAAATTTCGAGCTTTTCTTAATTTCTTATTTATTTTTCACATAGGTGAACCACCAATAAGGTCAAGAAATGCACAATTAACTGTACTGGTTGCACCGGATCCACCCAGGATTGTGCAAGGAGCTTTCATAGATGCAACCGAAGATCAAGTCATTGATATTGAATGCGTTTCTGTGGGAGGAAAACCAGCGGCCGAAGTGAGTATTAAAATTTACATAGGATTCCATTAACGGATGCCTTACGGCTCACAGAAACTTGCCAGTACAAGCCAGGTTATAGGCCAGGGTATGGGTAATTGAATCCCAATTTTTGTTACAGATAACCTGGGTTGATGCAAATCAAGGAGTAATCACAAAAGATGTGCAAACTATAGTAGAAACACTTGATGATGGACACAAGTTCACTACAAGGTATGTTAAATATATTTTAGGAATTCGTACCCTGAAGATGACAACAGAACGGAACATGTCTGTCTGTCATAAGGCATAAGAGTTGAAGTGTTTACAGATTGTTGCTATGGAATCAAATAATAGACGGTTTGATAGATATAAGAGGAAGATGGAAGGTTCTTAAGGGGAAGTCAGTCATCAAAATCCAATTTTTAATCAAATTTTTCAGAAAACCTGATCTATTTACGAAACTGAAAAAAATAAATAAATATTACATGTCACGATATGGCGCGTGCGTTGTCCGCCATGACATGACGTAGAATCCATCACTTATTTAAGGGATCTTCTCGACTAAATTGCCTATTCACGTTATAATCGTTTGTTAATTATTGTACAGATCTATATTGCGGTTAAAACCGGCTAAGGAACATCACAATCAGACTTTGACCTGTCAAGCCCAGAATACTGCAGACCGAGCTTATAGGATGGCTACAGTTAATATTGAGGTAAGATGCTAAAATATATTTCACTCTGTGGTTTGGGAACTTTCAGGAAGCATCCGGTATAGTAGAATGAGAGACCTTGAGGCCTTTTTGATCTCAAAATATCTTACCACAAAATATAGTATTGGAAAAGTTATGGCTGATTACATTAAAGTTTTTATTAATTACTAGTTTTCTGCCCCGGCTTTGTTTAGGGGGTAGATTTCAAAAAAGTAGCCTATGTCCTTTCCTAGGGTTTTAGCTTTCTCCATGTGAAATTTCAGAGGAAATTCCATGTGGAAGCAGACAGAGTTACTTTCGCATTTATAAATATTAATATGGAAATATGGGAAAGGAACCCTAAGAAAAGAGTACACTATGATTACTGAAAGATTTATCAAAATTAATTCAGCCGTTTCGAAGCATATTATAATTTTAGACCAACATCGGGACAGGTAGACAGACAGAAAAAAAAACATGGATTTTTTTTTCTTTCTTCACGGGTTCAGCTCCCGAAACCGTGTTACGGTTCCAGGGTACCCAGCGGAAGACCAAGTCTCCCTCGTTTAGCCGATGGTATTTGTGAGGCTATATATACCTAACGAGTGGCTAGTTCTGTTGAGATATATGTTTAGATGGAAAAGCCTCTAAGTTTGGTTTGTCGGATTATGTACATAAGTTTTTAATTAAAAAAACCCATTGGTACATGGCCGGGATCTGGGATCGAACCCGGGGTCTGTCTAGTTAACACCAGACGTCTTATCCACTCGGCCACCGACGCACCATAAACATGGATTTATTTACAAAATGTCAGTGGCAGAGGAATTTTTTGAAATGTAACATATGAGTTCATCCTGAAGTATTTTCGGGATAAAAAGTTGCCTATGTCCCATCTCCTCTCTTTTTTTCGTAAAAGATGGACAAACAAACTTTCGCATTTATAATATTAAATATAATACACTAATTTAATAAAAATAATACGTATCTAACGTTTTAAATTTGTGTCCCACTTCTGATTGTTTCTATTTCTAGCTGTAGAGAAGTTTTACTAATTAATTCTAAAACTGAGTGCTATAAGCTATAGGCTATATTTGATTTTGTTTAAAACTATCTACGGACGAAGCGCAAAGCTAGTAATACATAATTATTTTGTAAATTGTATCTTTATTGTAATTAATAATTGCTTTTACCCTTGATTGTAAAACAAATTAATAAATGAATATTAATGTTACGAATAATTTTATTGTTTTAGGTAAAGTACGCACCCAAAGTGAGGGTATTTGTGAAATCAAGAGATGATAATGAAAGGATTCCCGAGGGCTCCGAGGCAAGAATAGGTGATTTACTTTCATTAATATTCAATGATAAATTTAAGTGAAATTTATTTTGCTATTTATTTATTTATAAAGCGAGGATAGCGTAATTCGTTGAGTTTTGGAATTGAAACCCGGGTTCAAACCTCATTTGTGACATTTAAAAATATTTGCTTTAATCGACTAGGGAAGACGTGCAGCAATGTTTTATTTTTATTTCGTCGTACAGAAATAACAAACCCGGGTTCGAATCCCAGGAATAGCAAGTTTTATATATTTGAAAAGCATGCCACGTTAGTTTATATCCATAATTTTTCTGGGATAAACTATTCCCAATTTCTCTGTAAGTAATCGACCTGTGTCACTGTAATTTAGCATATAGATACTTATTGAATATACCTAAGTGAAATAGCTGTTATTTTCTCAATGGATTTTTTTGAATAGGAAATATGGGTGGTTAAACTTTGCCCCCGTTTTCTCTTTCATAATATATCACAGCAGCATATATCACACATATATAAAGCACTGTTATACCATTACCCTTCAATTGAACGTCTTGGGATTTTTTGTAGCTTATTGAAAATTCAAAATAATAATTATTTTATTATTTTTGACCAATTAAAAAATCATAAAAATATTTTTATTTTGATTTTTCAATAAGCTACCAAAAAACGCAAGACGCTTAATTGAAGGGTAATGGCTAAACAGCGCTTTAAAAAAATAAGAGCTTTGTGATAGATTGTGAAAGAGAAAACAAGGTCAAAATATTCCTTTATTTTACTACTCATATTTCCTATTCAATAAAACTAATTCAAATAATAACGACTATTTCACTTAGATATATTGAATAAGTAACTATATGCTAAATTACAGTGACACAGGTGGATTATTTACAGAGAAATTGGGAATAGTAATACCCCCATACAAATTATGGGGATAGGGCCCTTAAAATACGCTTTATTGACTGATTTCCTTAAGATTTCACAAGTTCACGACTATTGAACGCGTCCTAATATGAGCTTGTAGTAAAAAATCACATTGCTGTTCTTATTTAGGCTGACTTTCCACCAGAGCTGTGCGAGGAAGCTGGCCGATGAGTGAGGAAAAATCACCAATAGGATTACTTAATTTTCCTGGCCTCGCAATCCTATCTTCGCACAGTTCTGGTGGTAAGCCTAAGGCCTGCTGTAAGAGAGGGACCCTGAAGTCGCCAATAGACAGACATATCGCGCGTGATAAAGTAAAACCCGACCAAGATGAATAGAACCACGACTGTATGACGCCGCATACTAACTTTGGTTCACTTACCATGGTTGAGTTGTATTTTATCACGCGCGATAATATTTTTCGTGAAATCAGAATCAACATCTATTTCGAGTCATTGGTTAATTTTTAATATATTTCGTAGGTTGCGAAGTTGATGCCAACCCCGCCCCGAAAATTTACAAATGGTATTTAAACAATAAACCAGTAGTAGGTGATTATGAAGATGAAATGGTATGTTTATCACAAACAATTATATAATTTAAAGTTTAGTTAAGGTTTTTCATTCAATCGATTAAAAGTTGAAGACACAGAGAAATCCGCATGCAAAACCGTTCAGTTATTCTAGAGATTAGCTCAGTTATAGAGACAGACAGACTCGTGCCAGGGGACTTTATGATAGGTGGTGATGATGCGATAATTTTGATGCACGAAATAACTGTTGAAACGAATTATATGAAATGTTGAGTGAGATGTTCATGAAGACGCTGGTTTGGACACGTTGAAAGAAAGAAGGATTTAAGGGTGACTAAAAAGGTTTATTTATATGATAGAAGTGAAAGGGAATTCTAGTAGAAGAGGACCTAGGTGTACTTTTATTGAACAATTATGTTAAAAGTTATACACACAATCGCCGAGCATGTATGAAAGGTATGATGAATATAAAAGAAGCGAAACAGGTATGTCAGGATCGTAACAAATGGTATTCGATTGTGTTTGCCTACCCCTCTTGGGATAAAAGGCGTGATGATAGATAGATGGATAGATATTAAACAAGGCGTAGGGAGGGGCAAATAAATAATTACAGGCACGATAATATGTACTTATTTTGCCTTAAATATTTTTAGACAAAGTTAAGATCAAAGGTAAGTTAGAAAACAAGGAAAACTTTTCGGTTAAAACTAGCTCGTTCAAAGGAAAATATGTTGAATTTTTCACTAGTTTTTCTCGCTACTTGTTATTTATGCACCCGGTAGGTTGCCTTCACCCACAGTTTCATGAAAATTTCAGTTAAATGACCAAATATAATTGTGTACGTACGGACGCTAGCAGGTGAATTAATTGTATTAATTTTATATGTAGATGGGCTCTACTCAGTTGAAATTCTGCATTATGGCGTGCTAGTTTTTTATTAGTAGACGGTTCCTAAGGAAAATTTTGGTAATATCTATGTGTATGACATCTGAGACTATTTAATTATTATGTTTAAAAATAATAGATTTGCCAAGAGACTCGATGGAATGACTCTGATTCCCTGGGAGCGAGGTAAGGTCTTTGTATGGGATGCTACGTGCGTGGACACATTAGCCCCGTTTCATCTCAGGGAAACAGTAATCAAAGCGGGAGTTGCAGCGGAAATCTCTGTGCTGTTTGGTGTAGAAACTCTAGGTCCGTGGGGTTCAAATGCCAAAAAGTTGGTGAGAAGGGGGCTGGCTCTTTCCTCGCTCAAGGAACCAGCATTGCTACTATTCCACGCGAACCTGGTTCATTTAGTAATATTTAGATTTAATTTTAAAATTGTTGTGTATAAATATTAAAAAGCATTTTCAAATTAAAATTTTTGTTTGCAAAAAAATTACTCATTCTATATGTAAGCATGATATCAGCGAAATATTTTTTTTAAATCACTCTAGTACAGGTTATATAGAACTAAGTTTTTGACGCGGTTTCTCTTAACTTTGGTTGCTCCGGGTTTAGTTGCAAAATACGCTTCCGGAAACTTTTTTTATTTTTCAAATCGATCCAGTAGTTTTCGAGTTTAGCTCTGAAAAACAAAGAAATTCACACTCTCTTTGTATTAATCTTAGGAAAGATGTTATTTCACTTTTTCCTATGTATCCAATCCAATTAGCATTGAATCGAGGAAAAAATTTGTAATCTCAATTAAATGTACGATATCGTTGGATAATAGTACAAAAAACTTAAATGATCCCACATCTTCACTGTGAAATTCTCATCATTTTTCTATGTAACGGTTATTTTTAACTATGGCTTCATATATATAAAACACTTGAGACCCCGAGTTGAACCCTCACATGCGCCGACTGTTGACTTCGGAATGCGAGGAGCAAAATTCACGCAAATTCTCGAATGTTTGAATCCCCACTCATGTCAAAAATGGTAAGCTCCATCGACCGGTGCCTTAAATCGACTTTTTTTTAATACAGAAACAGCTTGCTATCTGTTCTGTTTTCTATGGGGATAACGCTAAATGTGGACATTGATACCAGAGTCCAGTTACCAGATATAAAGGGTGATACTTAAACAGTTTGATTTTTCAGATAATTTTCAACATGTCCAGAAAATTAAATGGGGCAGTTGTAAAATGTGAAGTGTCCAATGCGGTTGGAATAAGCTCCGAAACGAAAACTTTGGAGGTCACTTGTAAGTTTATCCATGATCATATCTAAACAGACCGGTCCAATTTGAAAACTGGAAAGAACTAAGTAACACCCAAAAACCTTTCTTCGCCCAGATCGTTAGCATAGCTATACAGCTAGGAAATGCAGGCCAGCGTTATTAACACCATGCCACGTGGACCAAATATTTTTGATATATCATGTAATAAAATTAGTTTATTTTTAGAATTTACATAAAAAATTCCAAAAACATTATATTTTGTTTTAGAAATAAGCAAGCCACCAATCACATATCAATTCTTATTTTATATAGGATAAGCTATACCTACTTGAAGTAGACATGGTAACGTTAATGCATATAACAATTTCATTTGCAGTTTGGTAAAACTAGAATCCGCAATACCCTTAGCTTATGCTGCGCCTGGGTGCTAGAATTCTAGCAACCCCAACCTATGTGGTAGATGCGCTAGTCGGTTGAACAATTACACTCAGGTCTTCGGCGCCTCCTTGGACCTTGGTAAAAGCCAGCTCTGAGTGGATTAATATCAGATTTGCCATCAGTAACTAGGTATCAGGAATTAGAAATCAATCATATTATGAAATCTAGACAAGTAAAATTCTTATTCGACCTTTTGGAGAAATCGATGGGAAAGTTAAGACATGGTTTCTGTAATTGTTGTCAATTTTCAGATGCCCCATCCTTCAAAAGTCGACCAAAGAACGTAGAAGCAGAAGTAGGCGATACTGTCACACTAAGTTGTGATGTTGATAGTTACCCTGAAGCTGATATACGATGGCTATTACATGAACCGGGTCGGATCGGCGTAAGTGCTTAAAATATCGTTTTTTAAGATTAAATATTTCATTTAATCAGCTTAAGTTTTTGAGCGAAGTCGCGTTAATTAGCTGGTCAATGCATGCTTTTTGAGACCACCACAAGTTAAATCGTCAGAGTTTTTCATAGCACCATATTCTAGAGACACTATACTGGGAATGCTATGAATAACTTCATCCGTGACTTATTTTATTACCTTTCCACAAACTGACGGGACATAAGTAGCATTCACAAACCAATTTGTAAGCCCACTGCAGACTGATATGGTGGAATGTTATCCTTTCAATATTTTAAGCATTTTAAAATCTATATAAAACTCCTCCGGCTTCACGTGTGAAAAATTACAAAATATGTATAAAACATATGTTTTCCTATACAAATTTTGCCATCCCCTTTCCAACCCTTAGGGGGTTGAATTCGAGAAATCCCTTCTTTAAACGATGTCTACATATCTCAACACCCTCTCCAATTTTCTATTCTTAGCAGTTTGGACCAGGCGATGCTCATCATCAGTCAGTCAGGACTTTGCATTTTAGCCACGAAATGAAGGAAAATATTGTAAACGTTGAAAATTCTTCAGCAGGTTAAAGGAAAGACAGCCAGTTTGAAGATAAATGTAACTCCAGAAACAGCGGGTAGATATCTTTGTAAAGCAACTGTCGATGGCTTCCCAGAAATTGAGGCAGAAAGTAATGTATTTATAAAAAGTGAGTCATTTATATATCTAGCTTCTTGTTTATTTTATGCTCACCTCTTCAAAGAGTCATAGTTGACCTAAATAGGAGATTTTTTTTTAAATCCTGGTCCAGTGGTTCCTTGTTTATTCGAGTTCAATCTCAAAAAATATCATCAGCGGAATCAGAATAACTTATATGTTCCGCTGGGCACCCTCTGGGTTATTACTAGCTATCCGCCCCGTCTTCGCATGGGTAGTATTTTTTTCTGAAATAGTCCAATAATAATAGTTTCCCGGGATAAATGGTAAGTATCTCTGTACAATAATTCACTTCGATCCAATACTCCGTTTGGATGTGTGAGAAGGACAAAAACAAACAAACAAAACTTCACTTTTATAATATTGTTTAAGAAATATATATTCGGATTTTATCCTTAATTTTTAGGTGCACCAAAGATTATTTCGAATAGGACTCAATTTGGTATGGAAGGGGATAGAGTAACAATAGTGTGTGCTGCTTTATCAGTACCAAAGCCTGATGATATCAGCTGGTATTACCAAGGGAGAGAAATTAGCGTTGTCCAAGATCAGGTAAGGTTTTGTACAATAATTTTATTGTAATCCAATAATACTGTGATGATTTACAAATCAAGAAAATCTAAAAGTGATATCTGGTTCTGATGATATGTTAGTTGTTGTTTGATTATCCCAATATGATACAGGATTACGCCATTGTAGAAGAAACGTTAAAGGACGGAATTGTGAAGTCTTCTCTAGTAATTAGAGCGAGTTACACAAAGCATTTCGGCGAATACAACTGCAGTGTCACGAACGAGTACGGAAACGCTAATGAGGCTATATTATTGAAACCGCACAGTAAGTAGTTTTGATTGTATAGCGTTAACAGTGGTTAATTAGCGTATAATACGGTATTAAAGATGTTAGGTAGCCTTAATATTGAGGATAAATGAAGATGGCTTATGTCGTCCACTTAACCAGGTGTTGATAATTGGGAATTTGGTGAGTTAGTATTATTAATACAAGCGGTCAAAATGAGGACATTATTACCAGTGAATGTCATGCCGAAAGACAAAATCTGTCTCCTTTGTTTCAGAAACACTACCTCTAATGATAATATTGATAGGTGTAACATCAGGAATAATTATTTTCTCCGCTTTCGTCGCACTTCTGGTCTATTGTCACCGAAAGAGTAGACAGAAAAGTGACAAAGTGAAGGAGAAGCCAGACGTCACTGTCACTTCTGGTGATTACAGGGAAAGTGACAGGAGTTCCAATATAAGTGACCTTAAAATGCAAATGGCTAATGATGGGAATTATGATTTGGTGAGTAAATAATAGGAAGCTGGACTTGTCCCTTCTCTTTTTTTATCAGGAGTCATTCCAGAATTTGAGGACGTATTTTTTAACCCCCGTAAATTTCACCAAAATAGAAAGTAACCAAATATTACCTACTGAAAAACTCTCTGCTAAATCATTAGCATCACATGTAAGAAGATTATCTTTTAAATATCGTTGAACAGCGTGATTTTCTTTGTGTTTTAGTCTAGTATACAATCTTAGGTTCAAAGTTAGTATCCCTATAAATATAACGGTCGCAGTGATAGTTTTCTTTCTCTCTCACCCTCGTCACCCTCACACTGGAAAAAATCTCAAAAACACCTTTTGACTCTTCCATTAATATGTTAGAATATTTCTTAAAATCGTCTACCTTAAGTAAGTGCTTTAAACAAATAATCCGATTTCAATGAAATTTGATGTAAATGTTTTTGGGTCAAAGGATAATCGGCTTATTTTAAGCTTAACTTATTACGTTCAACCTTAATACACTGTTTTCATAGAAAATTCACAAATACCTATAATGTTAAATTTTGAATAACCTTATAGGATCCATTATATTAACGTACTTAATTAAAGTTAAAGAATGGATGGCTTAATCTAAATCTGTTCATCCTTGAAGTGTGATTTAGTCGTAAATATTTCTGATTTATGGTATTATTATGGCTCATTCTAATTTTAGGATGTTTAGTCTTTGTTTTATAGTGTTAATCTCAAATGATAATTCCAAAATTATTTGTGTGTGAAGTCGCGGTGAATTGCTATTCAATTTTATTAGGACGTCCATTTTAAAGGCAATGAGCAGCAATCATGCTCGCTTATTACCTTTAAAAAACAATTAATACTATGGGGTGCTGCCTTTGGAGCCATCACTACATTTTGCAAATGAGCGCTATACTAATATTACAAATTCTTTCAGGATTACACAAGTTCAGATCATACAGGGTCAAATTTAAAAATCAATGGTCTGCCCTTAGCAGGACCTGTGTCTTTAGCCAATATACATAGAGAAGATCCACTGATGCAGTTTAGGTATAGCAACGATTATTCCGACCCTATCTTTAATGATTCCTTTATGAAGGTAAGATTTCTTTGCTATAATTTTTTTAGGGTTCCGTCAAAAACTAGATTCAGTGCTTGTCTGTCTGTCTGTAGGTTATGACGGTCTTTCTATTGCTATCAACATTTTAGCACTTGGCTGTGAAATAATTTTAACAATATTCTCGAATAATTCAGATAACTTATCGTAACATCCGTAACCTCACATGCCAAGACCAATGCATCACGGTTTGGTACCCTATCATAACTTAGGGTCAAGGCAGTTTCGTTGGATAAGTCCTGTTGTATTTAATTTTGAAAGAAGACATACCAGACAGACAAATACATTAACATTTTTAAACGTTGGATTGTTTTTTAGGCACCCGGATATCTTTCTTATGCGGAATATACTCAAGATTACCCTCCTCCACCAGGACTGAGGGTTCAATCACCCAATTTGGACGCGTCATCAAGAAATAGGTTAGTACACAACTTACAACTAAAAGTAAATTTAATAAACATAATGCTGTTTTAGTTTCATCACTTACTTGAGAAATGCAGTGGAAACGCGGTCTTTACGTAGAATGTGTGATATAAAACGTATTGACCGCATCCGGAACGATGTCATTAGAGAAAAATGCGGAGTAAAAAATGATGTTGTGACTAAAATGAAGAAAAGTAGTTTACGCTGGTTTGGACACGTTGAAAGATTGACTAAAAAGGTTACTGGTTAATATGGCTGAAGTGAAAGGAAATGCTGGCAGAGGACGACCTAGGTGTACTATTATTGAATATATAAAAAAGTATTGATCGAAGGCAATATTAAAAGTACACACAATCGCCGAGCATGTATGAAAGGTATGATGAATATAAAAGAAGCGAAAGAGGTTCTTATATGTCAGGACTCAGGTTCGTAGCAAATGGCATTCGATTGTCTCTGCCTACCCCTTTTGGGATAAAAGGCGTGATGATAGATAGATATTTACATTTACAGCAGGGTCAAACTAAGGACGTGTTAAGGGTCTCAAAATATCTCAATAAGACTTGCCACTGGTTAGATAGCAGTAATAGAAAAGCTTTGGCTAAATGAATGGATCTTGGTCTAAGTCTAATTAAGTTGGAATTTTGAATGGCATTCACGAGAGGTAGAAAATAGATAGATATGTTTCTTAATGAATGAGGGGTCATAACGATTGTCCCATACTAATTACATGCTGCAGGCTTATTAAATTACGCGATAACTGTATGTCTTGGGTTCGAAATTAAAATTGCTTTCTAAACTAGAACTGGACCCACTGACGACCCAGTATAGATCGAGCTGGCGAAAAGCGATTAGGAGAGCCGACCCCAATAAAACATGTGATAAGGCCGGAGAAAGAAGAAGAAAGATATTAAACATGAAAAGAATGACAATTTTCAAACATACACATAAGTTTTATGAATCCTTGAAAGTCCTCAATTTTTCGCGTATTTTTAACAGACTTTGCGAACATATTATTTTAATATATTGGTTAATGTACAATTTTATGTCATTTATTTCATAGAGAATTTAATATATTTTAATAAAACAATAACTATAACTTGCTTTTTTAAATAGTTTTAGTGTAATATTCATAAGCCGCAAAACAGGTTTTGTTGAGAAAAGTAACAACTTTCTCGTGTTTTTGGTACGTGAATCTTGGTTTATCTTATGTTATCCTTGGTTATCTTATCGATTTTATTAGTAGTCCACATATTTCTAAAGATATATGGACAAAATAGTCGCGCGTAAAACTAAGTTCGTCAGCATGTACTTTTAATATTTTATGAATCTCGGGTATGGTACAAAATGCATGCTAGTCAGATTATGTGGATACGAGACCAATAATTAAGAATTTTTGATGCAAATAGCTGACGTCCTTAAGAAAGGTCAAGTATGCACTACTAAAATAAAAGTGCTTGTAAGAGACGCTGGCGGGTTTTATTCAAATAAAACGATCGATCGATCAAAGTGGAGTGGTGATCAATTCTATATGAGATACAGGCATAAGGGTTGAAAAATAAGTTAGAAAAGGGGTAGGGAGATAGAATTATTTTAAAAAGGGAAGTAAATTGTAAATCCATAATCGCAACAGTTACAAGTTCTGGCAACGAAAACTTGATAAATAATTAAAATTCCCATACGTTGCTCGTCAAAGTGGGAATCCGTGTCCAGAAATACTAGATGTATGTCTGTCCTGGATTTGAAAATTATTTGTAAACTTAGTTTTAATTTGTTTTCAGTTTAAAAGCATTTATTCAGGTTAAAAATAACAGAACTATGTAAACATTAAATAAAACAAAGTTGGAAATCCGCGTGGAATTGTGACAAGAATACTGGCTGCATTTCCTCGCTGGATCGCGATGCTGATTCGTTGAGCGAGGAAAGAGCCAGCCCACCTGTCATCAGAGGAAATGATCATCACAAGTAGTTTTCTATTATTGAATTTGCGCCGTTTATTAGACTCTGCGATTTCTGCCGCAGCTCCTTTTTCCCCCAGCAGTTTTCATTATAAATTATGATCATACCAAGAATTATTTCAACAAACAACCAATCCATTCTAAACATGTCGTGCCTAGTAATAGAGGTAGGTATATTTTTTATAATTATAGGAGTTAAAAAGCCAACTTTATCATCCATTAAACATTTTTTTCATGAAAATTGATTTTGTAGTGTGTCTGGAACTATGAAAAAAGAAACTATGATAATTTTGAATCTTAATGTTAACTAACATATAAATGCGAAAATATGGGATCGACATGATTTTTTGTAAAATACCCCCGGGAATTTTTTTTCTTACTTAAACAACTTTAAAACACTTGCAAAATCGGGTGATTTAACTAAAGGTTACGAAATATTTAACTATTTCTTGAATATTTTACCTTTTGAACCGACTTCAAAAAAGGAGGAGGTTCTCAAGTCGTCGGAATCTTCTTTTTGAACTCTTCAAATTTTATAGGCACACTGACACAGTTACATGGGTATTTTTTTTTGTAGCTTGTGCATTTGCTTTCGGAAAGAACACTTTTCTTTTTTTAAAGGCAAACTATATTTATTTAATTTTGTACCCATACAAAGTCAGGGACCTGATCGCTAGTATAATATTCCACCATTATTCCTACATCATTACGTTCAAATTAAAACAGCTGATCAATAAACACTTTGTTCAACAGATCACTTCAAGGTTCATTGACACGAAGTATCGATACAGCATCGACTCTTCCTTTGAATGCATCCCAGAATAATTCACTGCAACGATTGACTAACAAGTCGCAGGATGAAGCTGATGCTATTAACAATTTAGGACTACCCGTTGGTTCGGAAGGTAAGGCAATAAAAAATGTTTTTAACCTTTGACTTTTCGTTAAGGGGAAGTCAGTCATCAAAATCCAATTTTTAATCATTTTTTTCAGAAAACCTGATCTATTTACGAAACTGAAAAATATATATATTGATTTTAATGATATGACTAATCTTTTTATTGTTTTGAAAATATGATTAGAAACATTTTACTCAACAGAAAATAATCCTAAATACATCTCTGAAAAAATTTATTAAATTTTATGGCCATAGTATATAATAGATGGTATCATTACAAAAATTAACACGAATATTTTATTGGTCATTATCTATCTTTACATTATAAAAATATTTCTAATTTGTTTAAGATTTTAATAAAATAAGATGTAAATCGGTTACTGTTTCGATCCTGCTCGCGTGCTCGTTATTCTAGATAAATGCGTTCTGCTTTTTCATCACTCGTTATCCCATTAACCACTTCACCTTAAGCCTGAACCTGAAATATTTTGAGGCAAACATACAACATACATCACGGTTTTTATACCTTGTGGTGTGTACAGAGACATTAGTGCCCACTTTTGCCAGTTGACATTTAATGAATCTAGATGTGTCACTTCTTTAATAAGAGTAGCCATATCGTAGGTATTTGCTATTTTTAGAAGAAATCGGACGAAATTTGAACCCGGGTCTCTCTGGCGTCGAGTCTAAATTACTATCGACTCCATATATTTTAGAAATCAGAATATTTAGATATTTCATGAGAAGCCAAAGCAACATCATAATACTTCTCGTGCGATGAAGGTGTATGTATGTATAACTCAACTATGATGTTGGTGTCATACTAAAGCGTGTTTATAATGGAAATTTTAAACAAACGGCACAAGTCTATTCATTCTGAGGTGGGAACATCTCCTAGATTTATCCCCGGTAGTTTAAGGAAAGAGCAATTTCTTAACGTAGTAAAAAAAAGCCGCTGGATTACTCACTTGGAAGACCTTAATAATTTTACTCTCATTCCCTTTTCCCCTAAACCATGTAAAAGTTAAACGATTGAATTAAATGACATCCTTAACTTCTTACAACTAACAAACTTCTGCAGGCAGTATTCATGAATTTTACAATTTGAGTGACATCTAGGTCCATTAAGTGTAGCAACAGGTTTGCCACCTGTTCTGTTTAATATGGACAACTGGCGTCAAGTTACTGTTACTGGTGCTTCTGGCTACACCGCAGGACATGGATGCCGTAAAGGTGTATTGTTGTTGTTGTTGTTGTTGAATTTAATCTATAAACCTTATTCCAGGTCCGGTCTACGCTCAACCAAACAACAAAGGTGGGATTAAATCTACAGGTCTTGATATAAGATTTGCCGCCACATATGGAAATCCTTATTTAAGAAATAATAGTGGTGAGTCCGAAATATTTGTAATATTTTTGAAAGTCACGGGTTGCCTGGAAGACAAAGTTTTCCTCACTTAGCCGAAGATTTTTTTAAAGCTATACCTAACGAGTGGACAGCTCTGTTGAGGTATGTAGATGGAAAAGCCTCTTTTTATGGTTTGTCATAATTTTTTATTATAAAAACCCATTGGTACATGGTCGGATGTGGGGATCGAACCATTTTGAATTGGAAATTTAGTCTCCATAAAAATTGGGGTGTTAAATATAAAGAAAGCTAAAGACAACATGCATAAAGGGTCGTATCAAATATGTTTTTTTTTTAAAGTTTTTTTTTTACTAATGACAGTTTTTATTCATGGGATTAAAAAGAAACCCGGCCAAGTGCGAGTCGGACTCGCGCACGAAGGGTTCCGTGCCATTATCTATAAAAATAGCAAAAAAAATCACGAGCTCCTTAAATATTTTATTCTGTTTTTTAGTATTTGTTGTTATGACGGCAACAGAAATACATCATCTGTAAAAATTTCAGCTGTCTAACTATCACGGTTCATGAGATACAGCCTGGTAACAGATGGACAGACGGACAGCGGAGTCTTAGTAATAGGGTTTCCGTTTTTACTCTTTGGGTACGGAACCCTAAAAATATTAAGAGGTAGTCATTAATGTTGGTGACTAATCAACCGTAATCATAATAAGGCTCAAATTTAATAAAGCCATTTCAGATTTAGTTGAATATTATTTGAAGCGTTAGAAACTATTTTGTGTTTGCAAACCCATTAGCTTCATCTTATATAATTGCTACTTTTCCATGAATCACTTTAACTCCTACTGGCTGGAGTATATCTGCAAAATGTAAATTTTTGGTTTGTTTAAATCCAGGTTTCGGAGGCGGTAAGACTTCATCAAGACCTAATTCTACTCATGCGCCACCACCATACTCTGCGGTTAGAAATTCTGTGGTTATGCCATCGGGTAAGATTTTAATAACTTTTACATTTTTCATAACCGATACCCAGCAAGTGTTACTCAGTATCGATGTTTTACGTTTTTTTTGTGTCTGTTTTCTAGAGCCTTTTCTAGAATTAGGCTCTGAAACAGCTAAATAAATTTTAAAGAAATTTTCAGCACTTGACAATTTGTTTTTTGTTACATCTCGATATCCCACTAACATTATAAACGCGAAAGTTTGTATGCATCTATGTTTGTTAATCACGCCAAAACGCTGAACGGATCTGGATGACATTTGGCACATAGATAGATTATAGTCTGGAATAGCACATAGGCTACTCTTTATCTCGGAAAAATTTATGGTTCCCGTCGGATAGATTTGTTTTTGTTTTTCACGGGATCGACATGATTTTTGCATAGTGGTACTTTAGGGGTCAGATATTATACTACTTTTTATACCGCGAAAGCGGGCGGGGGAGGGGCAAATTACAGTTACGAGGTTATTTCTTTTTGGATCTATTTCCACGCGGGTGAAACGGCGGACAGAAGAATATTTCGAGGCCTATCTCTTGCTAATATGTAAAATTTTCCATAGACAAAGTTTTTGTCGTAGTGTATTTTCTAATTGAACTTTTTTCTCTTCAGGTAATGGCAATCAACCATCACAAGCTACGCACGTATAGCATTAGTAAACGATTTGTAATTATGTTCCTTGTCTGAGATTCGACTGAATTTTTTGTAAATAGATAATAGCATGCCAAACCTTTTTTTTGTAATTTAATAAGATATATTGTTTAATTTTCATGCATTTGTTTGAAAAAATTGTTATACTCCAGATTTCCAAAGAAAATATTTTTAAAAATATTTTCTGTAACTGCTCTTGCAACTATTTTTTTTCTAAGTAATTTGTTTTTTGGTATGGAGTCAAGAATGTTTCCTGGTCATGACATGCATAAAAATTAAAAATATTTTCCTTCATAGATATTTTAGCATTTATTTTTATAGATTATTTGTAGATGAAATGTATAAAAAAATATGATTTCGTTTTGTGTAAATGCATGTTATGTAAAAATAGTAGATAGAAAAAATGTTAAAGAAAAAATATTAAAAATTCTTGCTCAAAGTGGAACAAGCTGTTTCAATTTTTCGTAATTTTAGCTTAACAGCTCTTAAGCTGAGACTGAGTGATAACCTTATCTATAAAATAAAAAAGTAAGAAAAAATATATTATAAAAAATCTGTTTGAAAGAAAAAAAATGGTAACATACTTGCTCTGAAATTTTTTAACGTAGACTTAATAACAAGTTCTGTGATATTTAGAAAATTTTGAATGCATTTTTGTATTATCATGATTTTGACCAAAATTTGAAATTTTGGTGACTTTATTGATTGTATAGTATAAAATACTTTGATGAATTTCCAGAGACCTGGTTACAATGTCCACATGTAGCCAGTTGCCCCATATCAACAGAACTATGTCATGATTTTCCTTATGCTAATGGTTGCTTAATGAGACTAAAACTGTCACATAAAAGTATCCATACTTTCAACATACTATTTCTTTAAAAAAACCTTTATCATGTGCCAGTTTTATTGTAGAAATGTATTTATAATAAAATAGATTTTTCTTAGTATTTACTTTACTCAATACTATTTGTAAATATTTTTCTGTAGGTATCCATATTAAGTTTCAAGAAATTAAACTTTTTCTTCATAATTTATTTGTTTCTTTTACAAACCTTATCTCTTTACTGATAGCGGAATAAAAGGACGTCTAAGACGTAAATACATGTTTAATCTAAATAAATTATTTTTTTAGAAAAGGTCAAGTAGTATTGCCTACTTTTCTAAAAATAAAATACATAAAATAAAAACATTATAAAGAGGGAATGTGAGTTTGTTTGTAAGAAGTAAATACGAAAACTGCTAGACCAAATTGAAAAAAAACTACATAAAACTAGATAAAAAATAATACTATTCCCCCAAAGATAGTTTAAATAAAAACTCTATATACTTACTATGTAACTGATCTAAAAATATATGACTTTTATATTTTGCTTTCACTAATATAAAAGATAACAGCTTAATCAACATAACCTGAGACTGATAACACGGTTTCGGGAGACGTAAGGCAACCAGTGAAAAAATAATAAGCATAGTCAAAGTAAATTCATTATATACGGAAACTAACAGGATTTTCCATCTAAATATACCTCAACAGAACTGGCCACTCGTTAGGTAGGTATAGCCTCACAAAAACCATCGGCTAAACGAGGAAGACTCGGTCTTCCGCTGGGTACGCTGGAAGCGTAACGCGGTTTCGGGAGCTGTAAGGCAACCCGTGAAGAACGAATAAAAAGAAAAACTAACAGATACGAAGGAGTTATTAAAAGTGTTAAGATAGAACGAGTTACTCGTCAAATGTTTTCTATACGCCGATAACTAGGTATTACTTTGCATCGTCGGCGGAGGAGTTACAGGAGATGGTAACTATTATGACTGAAGCATTTCAGAGGAAAGGAATTAAAGTAAGACTAAAATAATAAATTAGGGGGGAAAAGTGGAACAAGTGAAATATTTTATATACTTATTGACTTTCTTTTCTAGAGATGGGAAACATGAAGAAGTTATTAAAAGGAGAGTAAATGCTGGAAATAGTGTGAATGGGGCACTGTACAGTGTACACATCTTTATGAGCAGTAATAAAGTATCACAAAAACACGACTGGCTGTGCATGTAAGAGTGCTAGTATTAACACTAATGTGCAGCAGAAATGAAAGCATTGAGAAGTATATGTGTGGTGTGACTTTGAAAGATAAAATAAGAAATAGTGTCATAAGAGATCAGTGTGGAGTGATTCAAGAT
Organism: Nemapogon koenigi; assembly: GCA_963924495.1. NCBI lineage: Eukaryota > Metazoa > Arthropoda > Insecta > Lepidoptera > Tineidae > Nemapogon > Nemapogon koenigi. The sequence continues at coordinate 4,557,298 of OZ004657.1, read as the reverse complement.
GTAGTGATGAGGCGAGTGTAAAAGGAACAGTTCTGTTGCAAAGGGAAAACCTTGGTGGATGTATGCAGATCAAATAGAAAGCATCCTCGAGAAAGGCCAGGTCAGAAGTACCTTAAAACGACGAGCATGCATGAAGAACATGAAGATATCGTATGTCAAGATCATAGCAAATTTTAATGGAAATCCGTGGTCTATGCCTACCCCTCTGGGAAAGAAGCGTGTGACTTTTATGTATATTTATTGGCATTAAAAGATAAAGAGCAGTGTGAAGTGAAAGAAGATGTCATGACTTAAATTGGGAAAGGAATGGTAAAAGAGACAGTTGGAAATGGAAAACAGACGAAGCCGTGGGCAGCAACTTGGGACTTTCAATAGTATTCATCTCACAAGCTGATGCATTTATAAAAGTAGCACTGTCATATAATACTAATGAATGCATACTGCATATCGTTCGAACTGAAGTGAACTTATATTATTGGTAACTACAGACCGCTGATTGAATGCAATGTGTTTGTACGTATATGATGAACTTTTATTGTAGGGTCTCAACTTTAATTTGGATGTTCTGGAAGTCATTTGTAAAATTAAATGGAAAGAAGATCAAGAGTTTGAACATCTTTTAGAAGTTTGTAAACCAAAACATCACTCTTTCATTATAAAATAAGCAGAATATGATGCTTATTATTTTAATAAAATTTGAGACTAAAAACGACAAGTAGGTGCTACTTAGAATTAATAAAAAAAACACCAAATCTCTACCCGGAATACGATCCGATTTTAGTTTTAATAAAATAGTAAGGGATCACCAGCGAGATGGAGTGACGACATCGTGAAGAGAGAGGGTAGAGCGTGGAGGAGAACTGCTGAGGATAGGGAGAAGTGGCGCAATGCTGAGAAGGCCTATGTCCAGCAGTGGATGGACACAGGCTGAAAAAGAAGAAGAAGAAGTTAGGGGTAGGCAGAGACAATCGAATGCTATTTGCTCCGTATAATATACCTCTTTCGCTTAATTTATATCCATTTATCCATTAATTAACTTGTTGTTAGTATGGATAGTTTATTTATTTACAATTTCTTCGATATAGACCTCTTCTTGGGTGTAGGACTTCTCCAGATTCTTTTCTAAATACACATTTTTTTTAGAAATTTTTTTAGTCTTCTGAAAAAATATATGATTGAGAATTAGTTAGTCTTCTATTTCTTAAATATCTTATAATTTGATTATGAATCCAGGTATCATACACTGTACAATCATTTCATATTGCCACAATTTCTTGTAAGTCAAGAATTATTGTGGTCACAAAAAATGTCGCAAAACTGGTTCGAATACATGAAAACATATATAATATAAATTACAATATTACTTTGTGTTACAAAAGTGAAATTACGCAATGATCTGTTGAGGACTCGGGTTCAACCCTCGCTTCAGCCAAAAAAGCACATTGGTGAAAGAAAATTGCAGTAGCTATTTACAGAATTTGCAAGCACACCATTAAATCAAGTTTCCATTCTCCAGCAGAGCCATTCTCGTTCATAGTAAGATTCATCACCGATATATCCGATTAGGGGAGTGGATTTAAAAAAAAGTAGCCTATATCCTCCCTTATGATTCAAGCTTTCTCCGATTCAAATTTTATAGCCGTGAAAGCGTAATAGACAGACAGACAGAGTTACTTTCGCATTTATAATATAAGTATGGATATGGCTAAAAAAATTAGCGATAGCTTAAGGGGATAAAAATAATTCTGCGCCGAGGATCTACAGTTCTATTTTTACTTTATATTTTTTACCAATGATAAGAAACCTAAATGAGATTTTGATGAGGCGATAGTTTTCCGTTGTTAATGGATGTAAGATGGCCTCTCGGACACATGTGTGTCATTTTCTTTGTAATTATTGTTTTTCTATGATATTCGATATATAAAAGATTAAGCTCTAACTTATTTTTAAAATGATACACCAATATATAAATTAGGAATCAATTTTTTTATATTGTAATAAAGGTTAAATAAAAAATTAAAAGACCCCCGACAAAAAATTTAAACTTAGAGGATCAAATAATTTTATTCAATTCATAAATGCTTCGGCGCTTTTACTTACTTATTTTTAATAATACTAGCGACCCGCCCCGGTTTCGCATGGGTAGAATAGTCGTTTGTACAAAAATCAATTTTCCCAGAGGAGTGAGATACTATAATATTATCTATATATATATATCTAAAATTCTCGTGTCACAGTGTTTGTAACCAAACTCCTCCGAAACGACTTTACCGATTTGTATGATTTTTTTTGTATATATTCGGTAAGTCTGAGAATAAATCGTAAACTATTTTTCACCCTCCTACCCCCAGCCCCCATTTTTTTATCGCGATTTTAGTATTTTTGTATGAACAATATCCAAAGTTAGTGGTAGTGGTAGGGGTAATGGTAGGAGTAGGGGTAGGGGTAGTGCAGGCAAGCCAACGTTTGGGCAGGACAACGTCTGCGGGTCCGCTAGTAGGTATATATATTTTTTTCGATACGTTGCTTTGTTTTGACATGGATAAAGTTAACTTCCTATTTATTAAATAACTACAATGTAAAATTTAGTATCCTAGCCTAGACTTAAGTTTGGTTTTGTGTATGATAGGTATATGAAGTGATTCTGGTTTGCGCGTGTTTGTGGTGAAAACTGGTCATCCGTCGGTCGAAAGTTATACAAGCGTACATGGCTCGTGTTAATTTGTCGGGACTTTGTTAATTGTGATCGCTTTATGCAACCATTAAATTATTTTCACAATGACCTACTAATAACCTCACGCCTAATTCATTTTGATAAGCTTAGACCAAAAAATATCCACTTATTACGATACTGGCACATCCAATGAAATCCATACATAATGCATGCTTTCTGATTTTGGATGCTTTTAATTTTATTTTCCCCTCTAACCCCATGCTTAAGTCAGTTCCATGCACAAATGCCAAGTAACAGCTTATTATGGATGGTTTACCTACTTAAGTACCTAAAATACTTATTGCAAACCTTTGTTTTTACAAGAGAATTATTATTCTAACAGCAAAACGCATTGACGTAGGCATACGATACGGTAAATTATTTTTGTTTTGTTTTTGGATATGACAAGTTGAAAATTTTGCATGTTGCACACGTGACACTATAAGTATAAAATCTAATGTCATGATAGGAATACCGTGATGTTTATTTGTGTTATGATGTGATTTGAAGTATTTCTAGAGAGTGCTGTTTTGAATTTATGTGAAAAGTAGTTTGCTCCGAGTTGGACATAAAAATAGGTAGAAAAGAGGGAAAAAGAAGACGACCTAGGTGTACTTTTATTGAACATATAAAAAATGTATTGATCGTTGCAAATATTAAAGTACACACAATCGCCGAGCTGCATGTATGATAATATATGAATATAAAATATATGAATATAAAAGAAGCGAAATAGGAATTGTCTCTGCCTACCCCTCTTGGGATGAAAGGCGTGATGATAGATAGATAGGTTATTAAAACACAAGTTTATGTTTTTGAAACGAACCGCATAATATCAAATACCGACAGAGGTCGCGTTTTAAAACAGTCGATTATAGTACTGTGTATAAGTACAAAAGCTCAACTTATTTCCCGAAAATTATACTTTCAGTAAACTCCTTTAAAAAATTATAGTTTCTGGCAATATTCAAGCACTCACATTTGTTGGGTATGTATTAGAGATGAATGTAAAGAAAGCGATTGTAGTCAGAGTCGTAGCAAACGATATTCGAATGGGGTAGCCATTGTGATAAAAAAAATCGTTATAATTTAATTATAAAATCTTGGTTATATATTGCATGCAGCTATTCGTTAATTGAACCCACATTTGGGTTTACGTTGGACAGTTTCCTTCCGTCGTTAATGTGTTAATGTTACTTAGTTTTCATTGTTAAAATTTTGTATGACAAACTATGGACCACCTCTTTTTTAGTATTCCGTTGCCAAAATTGCAAAAAATAATCCCTTATAATTTTATCACGTCCGTACGTATGTAGGTATATATTTAATAGCTTCAACATCTTTGCATAGGTTCTGATAAAACTAAGAGAACTAAATATGTTTTCGGGCACCATATCCTGTAGGGTATTGTTGGACAAGTCATCAACGACATGAATGTATATTAATTACAGCCATAGTTAGAGTGTTCAAATACTCACGCCATAAATACCTAAGTATACCTCAATTCCAGAAGAATAAACCATTCAAAGTAGGTATTTCACGAATATAGCTTTAGCTGCGTTCAGTACAGCGACAGGATTGCCACCTAATATGAGCTAAATATGGACATTCTTACGCCAAATAATAGTAACTAAGCTCTAGCTTCTAGAGTTTCTAGTAGATTTTCAAGCAAATATATCTTGTTATTAACTGTTCCATATATTATCTTCGCACACAGCTATCAAAGGCAATGAATCAGAAATATCTCGTTATCCCCACTCCGGGGGATTCACTCCTAAATTTGGCAGACACAATAAGCCTACCTGGAATGCTTCCAAGTGTTGCTAGCTGTCACCCCTACTATTGCTAAGGGCAACTAATGATGGCGATTGGGTACAAATAATTTGTTTAGTTCTTGATCAGGAGATTCCGGGAACCCGTACGTCTTTCTGATCCCGAAATCGCGGCATTGAAAAAGCTTAATTTTCGTGATTGATGTTAATATAATTATTTATTGTCAATGAATAGCGGAGCATTTTAACTATTTTCATATTTTAACCGACTTAGAAAAACCAGCTAGGTGCATGTCGGGCATCGCATAAAGAATAGGGTTCATTTCCTTTCGGAAATCGTATTTGCCTCAGTTCCAGTTATAATTTTCATTCATTCATTGTATTTTTAAGGTTTTTCAGGTTAATCGATCACTCCATAGAGTTAAACAATTTTTAAATTATAATTCTTGCTATCCTCTCCTGTCGCACATATTCAACTGTCACTACAAACAATAATAGGAGCATTAATATCCGACTACAGCCTAAGATATTTATGTAATTTTCATTCGAGCTGTCTTGTACATATGTAAGGCACATTTAAATTAATTTCCTTATCAAATTAATAATTCACAATGCGTTCACTATTTCCCATTAAATATAGTGTCAAGGGAAATATGTATCGCACCTAGTATTAGATATCATCCAAATTAGTTAAATCGTTACGTACATTCATTAGTTACTATTATAAACCAATTCACTAATAAGTCGAAGTAACCTGAAGATTTTGAAACTGCTTACCCGATTTTTATAAAATATAGCTTAGAACCATTAATTAAGCCAGCCTTCAAATAAAAACAAAACCTTCATCGAAATGGCTTCCTATTTTCGTCGGGGGTTAAAAATTGATTTATAGTTTTTGGCTCACGAGTAAGGATTGATGATTATTGTAAGTCCTATAAGCTTTCTTTCAAAGATACGTAGTAACGGTTGAAAGACTGGATGATAATACGAGAGGTAGCACTTTCGCGAATTGTATCATATTCCTGGCCTTTTCTTTATTGGAAACTAGGTCGGTAATTGTGGAAAGAAAATTCACACAACTTACATTGTGTCCCAAAAATAAAAATAGTGAAGGAGGGTTAAGTTAGTATGTGGTTCGTAGTACAAAAGTATATTTTTTACTTTTCAAATGAAAGGTCCAACCTTGTTATCTAGGGTCGGGTCCGCCTACTAAATTAGGGCACACTTTTGTTAAGGAATTTATATAGAGCTGCATACACTTTTTAAGAATTATATAAAGAAAATTTAAATAAAATAAATACTTAAATGTGATTTTACAGTATTATTTATTCATAAAATATTTGTCTAGAAAAGGCTTCGGAATCGGGCTAGCTACTGGTATAGAACCATGGACAGCATCTAGTTATTAATATAACGTTAAATCCAAATACTTTGCTTTGAGAAATTCTCTACAATGTTTGATCATAATCAAGAATGTTATCTATCTTCTATACTAATCTATACTAATAATAAAGCTAAAGAGTTTGTTTGTTTGAAAGCACTAATCTCTGGAACAACCAGTCTGATTTTTTGAATTTGAGAGTATAATTCTTGAGGAAGGTTATAGGCTATATAACATCTTGCTACGACCTAAAGGAGCGGAGCAGAAACCATTAACGCGGGTGCAACTGCAAGGCACAGCTAGTGTAATATAAAATCGACACTTACTACTACTACTAAAATTTCAGATAAATATTTGTTCGTATAAATAACTGATGCCATCGAGTATGCAATGGCTGACTGGTATGAAATTAAAAAAAATACTAGAACACCGATTTTGAGCACCACCTCAAATCGTTATGCGCGTTAGCGATATTTTTAATTACATTGTTTAGATTTTAATATCAAATCAGCGAATGAGGATCGCGATTTTTTATGTTGTTGGAAAAATAAACTTGAGAACAAAAACAAAATCAAATAGAACTACTTCACTAAATAGCATAGTATAAAAATTAAAAATACCTGAATTAATTAAGCAGCGGTATTAACAGCTCTATGAAATAAACAGCTAAGAAGTTTCTTCTCTCAATTACGAATTTTAGGAAGGGCACAGATGGACAAAGGAATTAGATAATTTAATTCTTACGCTTTTTGACTTGTCGGCATTTGGAGAGAGGCCACGATAAAAACACAGACCATATTTTAGGTGGCGACGAAACTTTATGGATATACTAAATTTCCTTTTATCTGTGATACTAGGTTACGAGAAAATAGCGCTCGCCCCGAGGCGTAACCAGTTTTCTTTTGGTAAAGCTAAGAATAATACGCGAAATAATACGGTGTTCTGTGCTTACCCTGACAGAATTTAGGCGTTAACATTATGTAAGCATTGAATTTTCGGCAATAATTGCTTTAATTTGGTGGAAAGCATCTATGGGAGTCCATGAATGGAGTGAATAAAATATGTTTGTCTTCTCGACTATCCTGGCATATTGATAATTCAGAGGTTATGTACGAGCCAAGGCTACTGTGCTGGGTAAGTACAGATGTTCGACTCTGATAGAAAGACAGGTAGAGACATCGTTGGCATTACAGTAGTATAAATCTCATGAAAATCATGAAAATTGGGTCACGGGCGAAGCGACTAGCGACTAGCTGCAAAATAGAAGTTTGTGTGAGAACATTAATTAATTTAAATTTATAAAACTGACTCCTAACGCTTTTAAAAAATAATACGGGCAACAATGTAGACCGAATGACTGTCATTAGCGGACAATTATGAAAAATGACCCAGTGTCCAATTTTACGAGGTGAAATATGGAAAAAGTGAACAAAAGACATAAAAATCACACCCATTAACAACTTCACGGAGCTCGGAGTTGAGAACAATACAAAATATTATATTAACGCAAGATCACGACCTTTTTATTTTGTAGTATGCCTAGAGACATTGGTAATAATGCCCATATTTAGCGAGTTTCCCATGGAGATAGAGTAGAGATATCACTTCTTAATATTCAAATACAGAATTAGAAGAAATGTGGACGCTGACTTTATAGGGCCTCCGAATTATTGTTATACTAAAGAAAAAATAATTTAAAAATTAATAAACCTCTACCACACATTTGAATTATGCACTAGAAATTAATTAATGCATAAAATCAAATATGTACCTAAAATAAGTAAAAATATAAGCGCTCCTCTACGCATTTATAATTTTCTATGATTGCTTTTAGAGCCAGGGAATATAAATAATTTGATCTTTTTTAAAGGTTCATATTTTGTGTCGGGGGTTTTTAATTTTTAAATTAATTTTTATATCACCCTTTTAATACTGGGGTTAAAAATAAGTTTCTAGAAGAAAATTAGGCGCGTCGGTAGCCAAGTGGTTAAGACGTCTGGTATAAACTAGGCGGACCACGGTTCTATCCCGATAATGTACCAATGGGTTTTTATAAAGCTATTCCATCTAAATATACCTCAACAGAACTGGCCCCTTGTTAGATATAACCTCACAATAACCATCGGCTAAACGAGGGAAACATGATCTTCCAACGCTCTAATCTTATTTTTTTTTTATTGATTGGCAATTGTACTAAGATAAAAACATTTCTGCCAGTGTCACGTCGTTATTCAGTTACATATAACTGTCGAAATTTAGTATTGATACTTTCAGGAATCTGAAATAAATATACAATACTACTTCTATATTTACAATTAAATTAATTAAAACTATTTACATACACATAATAAAAAAATAAACATTAAAATAATATTTAAATTAAATAATTCATGACTAAATACAACTTAAGATAGGAACAATGAAATTGATACATAACTGAAACTAACAAATTATTTGATAAGAATGATAATAAATAAACATAAAGCTTTATTTAAAATAAATTAAAATAGCTCTAATCTTATGAATGAGCTATCGAATAAGCTTTGTGTCTATTGTCGAATAATTACTTGACATTTTTTTAAATTTCGTTTTTTAATCCATTATGATGATTTTATTTATTAACTAGCATGTGGACATTTACGAACAAAATAAAATATACCCTATAATTCGTATCTAATTGTAGCTGACCGAAATGAATAATATTCGATCTCTTTGGCTGTATAAAGAGTTCCTTTTTAAGAAGATTTTGATTTGACACATTCTTTACTTTATATTTGATAGCTGTTTCCCACGACTTCTAATTTCAAAATGTTGGCAAACATACACACTTCATACACTGCCCACCCCGTTCCCGTCGTCATGCCGTGATAATAAAAAGTATCCTATGTTACTTCTAATACCTCCAAGAATATATGTGCAAAATTTCATGATGATCGGTTAAGTAGTTTTTGCGTGAAAGCGTAACAAACAAACTTACATTCGCATTTATATTAATAGGGATATACAGGCTCCATAGACAAAGGAGCTCTATGGTCTCATGTGAAAAAAAAAATCTGAAGAAAAATTTGATTTTTAAAATCTTCACAATATTCAGTCAGCAAATGCGAAAAATTACATAATATTTGAATTTAAATCACGAACCAACGGGACCCTAAGTCCAAAGGCTCTGGGCGTCAAACTTGGTCTGACCTTAGTTGCATACTATTGAGGGTACGGAAGGGTGGTTTGTTTTTAATTTTCTATTTTTAGATTCAAAGGTCACCCTTACTCGAGACTAAGATATATAGCATTTCTTACTGAATCAGACAACAACAAAACGCCTCTAAAAGCATTTTAATTGTGTACTCCAGTTATTTATCCTTCGATTAATTAAGCTTGCTAATTGTCTTTCCTAAAGATCTTCGTGAAAGGGGATGGTTCAACTAAAATTTATTTCGTCTCATAAAATCCGTGTAATGTGCCTTACTCTTATTAAGAGCGGGTTTCACTCGAACGTATTAAGAGCCGGTTGCACAATAAACGTTGGTTAAGATATATTGATTCTTGGTTAACAATTATTTATCTAATGTATTAAATTGGTTCAAAATTACTCATGCCAAAAATGGTAAGCACCTATTTTCTTTAAGAAATATATATTGCTTGTGATCGCCGCCTTTGCTCAACGAATCGCCATAAATATTTATTTAAAAAAACACTACATAGAAAACAAATATATTTAAATTAGTTTTTAAATATAGCTTGTAGTTTGAAATTAAAATATAACAACCTTACATGAATTTTTACTATACATATCGAATTAAACCGATTTAAAAAACGAGCAAGCCTTTCAGTAGTCGCATATGATGTGTAACATCTGACATCTCACCTACAACAAGCAACAATAATATTATATATCCTGAAAAAAATGTGATCGGCCGTGAGTCTAACCCCTTGCACAATTTTCAGGCGGTGAGCGTATTTATTAATCAAAATTAAAAATGTCAATCGAGCAGCGACAGAAATTAACCTCAAAATTTAAAAAAGATAAATAGGTACTGAAATATTTATTCGAATAATTATTCATTATTACTTACTTGCTTTTATTATCAATAATCTGCACTTTTCCAGACACTTATTATCAACAGTACCTAAATACATTTATTAATGCTGACAGTACCAACCTCTATTGGTCAAATCAAATAGCGCGCGCTTCCTCAAAATATATTTAGGTATTTACATATGCTTAAATGTTATAATAATATTATTCCACTTAGATTAATCCCTAATCTAAACTAATTATACTTAATCAAAATTAATTTAGTTAATATAGTATGATTTTGTAACAAGTAATATTATTATAGGATAGATGATTCTTTTTGATTGACGAACTTATCCCTACATTGCTCAGGTAATAAAACAAAAGGTTTCCATCCCTTTTTATATTAAAAATAGATTTGTAACCCATGATGGCGGCTTATGGATTAAGGAAGCAATGTATCATGACATATTTGGACAGACACAATATATTCCCTTGGTCCTAAAGTAGTGGAACGATATCTATTCTATGAATTCATAATAATACTTATGACTTTATGACTCAAATTAAATACAAAAGAATATAAAAGAAGCGACCGAGGTATGTCAGGATCGTAGCAAATGGCATTCGATTGACTCTACCTACCTCTCTTGAGATAAAACGCGTGATGATAATTAAGTAGCCGAGTGGTTAAGACGTCTGGTATTAACTAGGCAGACCACGGGTTTGATCCCGGATCTCGGCCATGTACCAATTGGTTTTTTATAATTAAAAACTTATGCACATAATCTGACTAACCACACTTTTCCATCTAAATATATCTCAACAGAACTGGCCACTTGTTATTTATTTATTTATTTAACAGAAATACATATTAAGCTTAAACTTAAGAAAAAAATAATAAAAATAAAATTATAATGTACTTCCTACGGGATGCACGTACATCATGACTAAATTATACTACAAATAGGACACAATATTAAACACGAAAAAAGAAAAACTAATACACATCATAGAATAAAATAAAAAATCAAAAAATCACAGCTACAATTAAATTTGTTTCTTTTGCCTTTCTGAGGAACCGAAAACAATGTTCAATTCTTTTTTAAATGAGGAGAACCTGCCGTTGAATATGATATCACAACAAATATCATCGGCTAAACTAGAGAGACTTGGTCTTTCGCTGGGTACCCTGGAAACGTAACACGGTTTCATGAGCTGTAAACCGGCCAAGTGCGAGTCGGACTCGCGCACGAAAGGTTTCCGTACCATTATCTATAAAAACGGCAAAAAAAATCACGTTTGTTGTATGGGAGCCCCCTTAAATATTAATTTTATTTTAATTTAATTATTTATTTTTAAAGTGAATATATAACTAAATGTTCTGTGAATATTTCAAGCGTCTACCTGTTGCCGTTATCATAATCGAGCAAAAACGAGCAAAAAAAATCACGTTTGATAATATTTATTTTATTCTGTTTTTTAGTATTTGTTGTTATAGCGGCAACAAATACATCATCTGTGAAAATTTCCACTCTCTAACTATCACGGTTCATGAGATACAGCCTGGTGACAGACAGACGGACGGACGGACGGACGGACAGCGGAGCCTTAAGCCGGAAACATATTATTGTGGACAGTGATATTGGAACCATATGTTCGGACAAATTAATAGAACTTGTTCGCCAAACGACAATGAAGTTTACTAGACAATTCGCCTCTACTTGCCCTTAGACTATATACTGGTGAACCCAAATATCTTCTCATATTCTTTTTTTTTCAAGTAACTTTAAAATAATCAGTACATTAATATCTTCTTCAAAATCGCTATCCGAATCTGACGAAAACATTGTAGACGGGCGTACATCTGAAGGCTACGATTGCATTGAAACGAAAAAACGTCAGAGAGCGCCCCGACACACCACATCAGTGTGCACGATGGCCATCACGATATAATGCGCCACGACACACGGGTCCACAATAATGTTTCCGGCTTTAGTAAATGGGTTTCCGTTTTTTTACCCTTTGGGTACGGGAACCCTAAAAATTACAATAGAAGTTAAAGTCACCTTACTAGTGTTCAACAAATGCAAAATTAAATCTCTGATTAATAATTTAGTGCAACTCGACCAAAATGTGAACAATAGCTTCTCTAAAATGTTAAACATTTGTATCTAGTGGTTGTTTAGTAACGAAATTTATGGTCGTAATGTGTTTATTTCATTACTAACTCCTCGCCTCGGTTTTGCTTGTGAAAATTTATGGTGGGATATCTACCTTCACCTACCCAGCGGAAGACCAAGTCTCCCTCTTTTAGCCGATTGTATTTGTGAGGCTATACCTAACGAGTGGCCAGTTCTGTGAGATATATTTAAATGGAAAAGCCTCTATATATGGTTTGTCAGATTATGTACATAAAAAACCAATTGGTACAAGGCCGGGATCCAGGATCTGCCTAGTTGATACCAGACGTCTTAACCACTCGGCCATAGGAATATATTCAATGCGCCCTTAACAACAATCTACAACAATTTGAAAACTTTAACAACATTACTACTTATCTATTAGAGATAGATATGTGCTACCGCGGACTTTTCTGTAGTTAATTTTATTATACTTACACAATTATTTTCAGAGATATGATTAATACTCGTTAACCTTCTTAATGAATCAGTCTTTCTAATAGAGGAAACTGCAACAAAACTTTTACGGACAGACAGATCAGACAAGAGTGGTAAAAATTTGTGCTTAGCTCTTTGGGTTTAATTGAGGTTTAAACATGAGGCTATATTATCGTTTGGAAATCGTTGATATTTAGTTAAATTTCTTATTCGTTTACCAGGTTACTAGGCCAGGCGTCTCAGTATAATTCCACTTTCAGCTTGATTATTCAAACTTGTAGGCTTGGTTATGGATATTTCATCAATTTTCAACTTATGCATATCACAATAGCTTAGAAACATCAAAGAACAAAGTAAATAGAAACTCATTTTACAATTTGGGAACGGCACATTTTGATTTTTGAGTAATGCACAGGTAGGTATAATTGTAAGTTATATATTTTTTTGTAATTGTGTAGGCCAAGGCAGACAGCTTATCACATCACCCTCCTGCACTCCTTTTAGAGGCATGTAAACACGCCACGCGTCACCCTGTCGCAAGACACGTGTACGGAAAATGGAGACCGTAGTAGATCGAGTTTGTGTCGCAAACCCAAGTTTCGTGGTACGTAGCGGCCTTTTGTCTAACTCCTGAACATAGAATACTCAAATGCATAATGCGAATCAGATTTCTCTTTTATTCCAATCCTCAGAGTTTGCAAGCCACCAGAAGTTTTCCATCGCAGCAGAAATATAAGAGGCACAGGCACAAAATTGATTTAAGGTATTACGAAAGAAAAAACAATTACCTAGTAAATATTACTAATTGCTCATGTATGTAAGTAAACGCATCAATAAGTGTTAGAATGTGTTAAAATACCCTGATCAAATTCTCCCTACAGCTAAACAAATTAGGCATGCACCAATGCTGGTTAAGAATAAAGTTTTAATTCGACTTCTCGGTCTTCGTAGGGCACGTGAGCAAAACTAACAAGTTATTTTTAAAAGTACAAACTAAAAGTACCTACAGCGATCGACTGGCCACTTTTTTTTTAATTTATGAATTGTGACACCACCCACCAACTACCTATATGTAAAAAAACACGTCAACCCGTTGCTCTGGTTTGAAGTGAAACAAACAAACACAAAATTAGCATTTCTAATGTTAGTTAGCATAAAAACCAAGTGTCAATACCTCGCTCCAGCACTACAAAAGCATGAAGAGCTCATTTTAATATGGTAATGGGTGAATACGAGGTACAAGCGACGAGTATCAGAGTGATGGCTTATAAATTGAATTTCGCATGAGACGTCGACACAAGAAAGAGTGAATTTTCTATAAAAAGGGATGTTTCTTTTATGCGAGGAATAATGAAGAGTGTTAGAAATCCGCAATTTTTTTTCTTTCTCCACGGCTTGCCTTACAACTCCCGAAACCGTGTTACGGTTCTAGGGTACCCAACGGAAGACGAAGACGCCCTCGTTTAGCCGATGGTATCTGTGAAGATACCTAACGAGTGGCTAGTTCTGTTGAGGTATATTTAAATGGAAAAGCCTCTAAGTGTGGTTTATCGGATTATGTAATTAAAATTAGTCGGTAAAATTTAGCCAATTTAAATTAAGTTTAGATATCGATACTGGGAACAATGTCCAGATTTAGCTAGGACAGGTGGCAAGCCTGTCACTGCACTACAACTGACACAATTTCATAAAAGAAATATTAAGACGCGACGATTTAAGACGGCGCCTCATAACTTGTGTCCCATAAAAATTACATACTTCACGACTTCTTAAATTACGCGATAACTATATGTCTTAGTTTCGAATTTTTAATTATTTCGAAAGATAAATATATTTGACACAGTAGAAATTTAAAAAAGAATGAGAACCTGTTTTATGAAGCCCTGAAAGTCATCAATCATGCTTATTTTTAACCAAATTTGCGACTCGAGATCTCTTATTATATTTACTAACTGTTTCCCACGACTTCGTACGTGACTATTTCAGAATGTTGGCAAACATACACTTCGTACATAGCTTTTGTCCCGTCGTCATGCCGTGATGGTATATAGCATATGTTACTCAGGGATAATGTAGCATTCCAATGGTGAAAGAATGATCAAAATCCGTGCAGTAGTTTTTGAGTTTATTTATTTACAAACATACAAACATACAAAAAAACAAATCTTTCCTCTTTATAATATTAGTATAGATGTACCATTTTCTCGTATTTTTTTATAGACAATTTCAAATACTTTATCACTACATTAACTATAACTTGCTATTTCTAATAGTTTTTCATTGTCTCCCACCCCTCAAAGGATACAAGGCTTGATGATAGATTGACTAGCCAAATTAATTATGGCCTTAGACCATAAACCTTCACGCTACATCAAAGATCAAATTAGAAACGTTAAGACACAGTAAGAAAACTAGAATAAAGTACATACTTTATTGTTATTGAGGACATTACTGTTTGCTGCTGAAATTAACTATCGGAGTATTAACTGATACAAAAAAACGAGATTAAAACTGTATTTTGCCTTGGATAGCAGGTGGAATTTTTTTAAATATGACATAGATTTTCGGATTAAAATTTCCGGGATGAAAAATTGCCTATCTAAAGGTCCACTCATTCATGCAATCGTCCACATACAGACTCGTCCAATTCTTGTAACGAACGGTCCGCCATCCGTTTTCAACTCGTTGTATTTGTGGTTGAAACTCCAGATACCTATATCTGCGCAAAAAAATGTTCTAAAACATACATTGACCGGGCTATGCAACAACAATTTCTATACCGTCCAACCTGGAATATGCGTCAGCACAAGTTTAACTCTAAAATTTATAAGCAAGCTTTTATGGAGCACTCTGCGTTAAATAAAATAGTTTCTGTTGCATAAATATGTTAATAAGGTCCCCTGTGTGAAATATTTTAGAATCTCTAGTATGAGCTACGTGCAAAGACTAAGGATCTAGTTATAATTACTATTATGCCTCTATTGGATAGAGTGGGTAAAACGTCGGCTCACAACTGAGAAGTCGCGGGTTTGATCCCTACATCCGAACAATGGGATTTTATAATAAAAAAATATCCAAGAAACCGTACAAAGAGGCTTTTCCATCTACATACCTCAACAGAGCTGGCCACTCGTTAGGTATTGCCTTAAAAAAATCGTCGAATAAATGAGAATGACTGTCTTCCGCTGGGTACCCTGGGGCCGGCAACGGTTCCCGGGAGCTGTAAGGTAACCCTAAGGTAAACTACTTATTTATTAAAGATAGATATATGCTATTACAGACTTTTTGGTAGATCATTTTCTTCTACACAATTATTTCCTACATCATTTTGTTATATCTCTGACGGATTAGACAGCATACGTCATGAAAACTCGCTGGGGCTAACTTTTTCCCGACTGAATCAATATAAACCAGATACAAACAGACGTACAGAAAGATGCGGCGGTGGACTTTAGGGGGAGGCCGTATGCAGGGCTTATGGGGTAATTGTCAAACTAAAATGCAGTGATAGGCTTGCCACTTTTGCTGTTGAATATGGACACTCGCTAAATGTTGACAATGTTACCACTGTCTCGGCGTGCGTAAGATATAAAAGCCGTGAATCTTGGCGATTTCTAAATTAATCTGTTCAGAGGGTGCTAGCAATTAGGCATTAAAGTATATTTTTGATGCTAGTTATTCTTTGATAGCGTGCTTCAGACTAATTTGGTAGTGAATGCAGCTTAATACATTCGCCGAGATAAGATTAAGCCCATAAACATACGGGCTTGAGTAATCAACCGCGTTTAAATGGTGATTGAAAGCTGTTTCAGGAATTTTTCAGTGAATATTTAATCTTTATAAAACTGATTTTTAACATTTAGCAGTACCTGTCTTTAGTATACGTTTTGTATAGTACATCTATCTATCATCACGCCTTTTATCCCAAGAGGGGTAGGCAGAGATAATCGAATGCCATGTGTTACGATCCTGACATACCTCTTTCGGTTCTTTTATATTCATCATACCTTTCATATATGCTCGGCGATTGTGTATTTCTTTCAATTGATGTATGGGGCGTCGGTGGTCGAGTGGGTAAAACGTAGGCTCACAACTGAAAAGTCGCGGGTTTGATGCACATAATAAAAAATCTATATACGTTATCCGACAAACCGTACAAAGAGGCTTTTCCATCTATAGACCTCAACAGAGCTGGCCACTCGTTAGACGTAATAGCCTCAAAAAAATATATCTTCGGCTAAATGAGGAAGACTTTGTCTTTAGCTGGGTACCCTTGGGCCGGCAACGGTTCCCGGGAGCTGTAAGGCACCCATTTTTTAAATTTTCTATCTATACTTATAATAATTCTGAAGAGTTTTTTTTGATGAATATTTTAGGGTGCCTATTAAGACCTCTGACTACCTTTAACATCATGTTGTATGGGAGCCCCCTTAAATATTTATTTTATTCTGTTTTTTATTATTTGTTGTAGCGGCAAAAGAAATACATCATTTGTGAATATTTCAACTGTCTAACTATTCGGTTCATGAGATACAGCCTGGTGACAGACGGACGGACGGACAGCGGATCCTTAGTAATAGGGTTTCCTTATTAGGCTGTCATGGGGATTGCCAACAGAAGTGAAACTTCAAAATAACGCCATGTAGCGTTTAAAAATATCCGACCCAGGCATTACGTGGAAGGCAGTATAAGAATTTCTGGCCGGAGATTCTCGGGTCGAGCATACTCGGGCCGAGCCATCCATGGTCGACATTTGTGCCCAGACAATGTCGCGTCGCGAATCCTTAAAATTTCAAAAAGGTGCCTAGGGTTTAAGCTTTCTCCGTTTTAAATTTCATCAAACAGCCGACCCTAACAGACCGACAGACAGAGTTTTTTACGCATTTATAATATTAGTATGAATATTCTATTTGTCAAAAACAAATTGCTAGTCGAGAAAAATACCTGGAAAATGCTTTGGAAAAATACCTTTATTTTGGGGTCAATATAATTTTCAATTTTCAAACAATAATTTACTCTAATCAAAGGAAATATCTCACAGGCCATTGTAGTACAATGTGATAAAAATCAGTTGACAAATTTACGATCTAACTAATGTTACTTTTATTATAGTTCTCAACTCCACGCCTTACAACGCAGCGTGTTCTTAATAGAAAATTACTATTTCTATAAGAGGGGTTGCAAAGGGGTACCTGCTGTGTTCCCCAGGGTTCCAGGCGCTGATGGTAGGACTACTTTGTAATACCACTGACACGTGGCCTGGTGGTACTGCCATTAGTACAATAATAAGTCTAATAAATAAGGCTAATTGCGTGTTGAGTGTCAAGTTACGAAAAGTTTAAGGTTCCGTCTTCCGGAACGATGTGAAAGATGGTGTTGTGACTAAAATGAAGAAAAGTTGTTTACGCTGGTTTGGACACGTTGAAAGAATGAAGGATGAAAGATTGACTAAAAAGGTTTATATGGCTGAAGTGAAAGGAAATGCTGGCAAAGGACGACCTATTGAACATATAAAAAATGTATCGATCGATGGAAATATTAAAAGTACACACAATCGCCGAGCATATATGAAAAGTTGAGGGTAGTCGTAGATTTAGTGATGTTCCACGAATTTTTTTCTATTGACTGATTATATATACATTCAGTTAGTGCAGATATAAGTTAGGTACCTTCACGGACTTCTTATCTTGCTGTGTGGCTAGAGACACATAAACAAAAATAAATTTTAGTGAGTACCAACATTAATTAAAATAATACTTGAATGATTAATAGAATTGCGTTTTTATAAAAAAAAAACTTCCTACCCTCAACTTTGTTTATTTTCCGGTGTTAAATTTCAGTGTCCATTATTATTATCTAATGTAAAGATATTTGTAAAATTAACCTTGTGCGTTGTGATTTAATGTTTATTATTTAAATTGTGTATTACTTTATGTGTGAAGTGATTTTGGAGGCACGTGTTGGAAAAAAATACAGAAAGCAGGAAATCACAAGTACGTTGTCTAATTTTTTTTTCTTTCTTCACAGGTTGCTTTTCTGCTCCCAAAATCGTGTTACGGTTCCAAGGTACCCAGCCGAAGACCAGTCTCCCTCGTTTAGCCGATAGTATTTGTGAGGCTATACCTAACGAGTGGCTAGTTCTGTTGAGGTATATTTAGATGGAAAAGCCTCTGTGGTTTGTCGGATTATGTGCATAAGTTTTTGATTAAAAACCCCATTGGTACATGGCCGGGATCCGGGATCGAACCCGGGGTCTGCTTAGTTAAAACCAGAGATATTAACCACTCGGCCACCGACGCACCATGTTAATTTATGTTTATTTTTTATCTTTTATGTAGGTAAGTCATTCGATGCTGTCTGCGAATATATTGGTGAGTACCTTTTCACATTATCCATAATGGAGGTTTGTTCAATTACCATAAATGACCATAGTTGACTAGACGTGGCTTTATCTTTCCGGCCATCGAAATCAACTACAAAGTCTACAAATACAATGATTTGAAAACGGATGGTGGGCCAAGCGTACAATAATTGGACGAGTCTGTGGTCGATTTCGGTGGATCGTAAGGCGGCGCGCCGGCAATTGGACGAATGAGTGGGCACCTTAAGGACCCTTAAAAAAGACAATAGAAACATAAATGTTTACAAAGAAACGCAAACTAGGCGTCTACACTTTTTGTGAAATGTACATCAATTTAAGAAATAACAGCTATAGTTCAATATAAAAAACTCGCCGAAACCGTGTGGGGCCGGGTTCAATTATTCCCACTCGTTCCAAAATAAAAATATTAAAGACCATTTTTTTTAAGAATATGTGCTTTAATCGACTCCGTGTGCTTCGGAGGGCACTTCTTCTAAAAAGTAAAAACAACAGATATTTACGTCTGTTAAAAAACTGACACATCTAAGTACATTAAGTGCAGCAACAGGTTGCCAGCTGTTCTGTTCAATATGGACAACTGGCAAAAAGTGGACACTGTTACTGATGTCTCTGGTCACATTGTAAGGTATAAGACTGTGAAGATGTGTGTGATTTGAAAACTCGCTAAATGTAAGCATTGGTCACTGGCCACACCTTGAGTAAAAGACGTGATGGTTGTAGAGAAAACTAGAGGAAAAGGAAACTTTAGTCCCGTCGAACCCTCTTTATTGCACCTACTAAACGATTTTATGACCGCTGTAAAAGAAATCGAACATATTTCCCGCAAAATAGCACCTTTCACCAATACTAATACAGTAATTTTATTGCTTTACGATTTTTATTATTGCGAATTAATGTTTTAAAGGGCAAAGAAATGGCATTAAATTGATGTAGCATATGTTGCAAAACTCTTTTTCGCGTCCGATTATCGAAAGAGTTATTATTCCTTTGTCGATTTTAACCCCCGGTGAAAAAAGGGGGGATGTTATAAGTTCTAAGTGGGAAGCCAACCGTCCCGCGTGAGGCGGGACGTCCCGTTTTCAGGGCTCAAATAATGCGTCCCGCGAAAGATGTCTGCGGGACGCTAAATGTCCCGCTTTATGGCAAACCTAGCTAGGTTAGACAGAAATCCCATTTAAATGAAGTAAGAGTACCGTGCGACACACTTGATTGACACGGTGACACTGACACCTCATTCTTTTTTTTTATGATAAGTTTGTTTTGTAATAAGAAAGTACTAATTTTTAACGACTTCAAAAAAAAAGGCGTTACTCAATTCGACCGTCCTATATATTGTAACGAATAGGTACTTAAATCGCACAAATAAATACCTAAACACATCAAGGTCGATAGACGTCTCTAGAAACATCCAGAGAGAATCAATTACAAACGAAAATAGACCGTATGTGCCTAGCCATAGGTATCAAAATCGGCCGCGGTCTGTGTGTAGGTATTTGGCGCCGAGCCCGCATCGAGACGCGTCTACAACTTTATACAACAATCTCGGCGTTTCTCGAATGTTCGGTGGGCAATATAAACAGAGGATCATTGGCGGAAATAACACAGTGCGAATCAAAGCGATTAAAGCGAACAGTGAAGTGGAATTTAGTGCGAATAAGTGTTATTCTATAGTGTTCATTTATTTAATTGTATTTTTGTGGTGTTAAAGTAAAGTTTGTCTATTTAATCGGTATTTTAAATCTCTTCGAACCCTAGCTCGTAACAAATTGGTGTCAGGAGTGTGGGATTCAAAAATGCCGATTACACCACGTGACTCGTCGTTATCACGGCGACCCAAAACACGACAAACTACTGCTGGACATCACGGCGAGGAGGTCGACGAGGCTGCTGCTGCTGGAGCCGCTGCTGGTGCTGCTGGGAATGCTGCTGGTGGTGCCGGAGCTGCTGCTGGAGCCGCTGCTGGTGCTGCTGGGACTGCTGCTGTTGGTGCTGGAGCTGCTGCTGGAGTTGATACGGGTGCTGCGGGTTCTGCGGGTGCTCCCCAGGCATTCGATATGGGGATGCTGGTTCGGCTGATGGAGGAGCAGGCCCGACGTCAGGAGGAGCAGGCCCGACGACAGGAGGAGCAGGCCCGACGACAGGATGAGCAGACTCGGCAGCTATTGGAGGAGCAGGCCCGACGTCAGGAGGAGCAGGCCCGACGTCAGGAGGAGCAGGCCAGACGACAAGAGGAGGAGGCCAGACTTCGGGAGGAGCAGACTTGCCGGCTGTTAAAGGAGCAGTCTGCTAGCCTTAAGGAGCTGCTTTCAGAATCACTGGGAAAGGTGACTATGGAGGTGAAGCAGCTACAGAGGGTTACAGACATGCACGAGGAGAGAATCGAAGACCTTGACATCCGTTACGAAGACCTCCAACAGCACTATAAGGATCTCCATATGGAAATACAGACAAGGATGAGCGGAGAACAGGATGCAAGACTTAACGACCGCTACGGAGAGTTGGACAGCCGATGCGAGAGGCTCCAGAATGAAGTAAGGAAACTGAAGCTGTCCGCTCCTGTTTCTGGAGGCGTCGTCGTCTCCGGCCCCCGAGTCAAGGTGCCGCCGTACGACGGGACTACGTCCTGGACAGCGTACAAATTGCAGTTCCAAACGGTCGCCTCTGCCAACGGCTGGACAGACGAGCAATCTCTGACCGCCTTGACAGTGGCTTTAAGGGGCCGTGCACTATCGGTTCTGGAGGCCTCTCCAGACAGCTGCACCACGTACGGGAACCTGATCGAGGCAATGGACTCCAGGTACGGCGACAAACACCTGGAGCACGTCTACCGAGCGCAGCTGAGGGACAGGACGCAACATGCTGGTGAGAATCTGCAACAATGGGCTCTGGAGATCGAGAAGATCGTGAGGAAGGCGTACCCATCTGCCGGACAAGAGTTCATTGCTGCGAACCTCGTTCAAGCATTCATCGACGGCATCCGCAGCATGGAGGTCAGAGCTGCAGTTCGACTGGGCCACCACAGCGCCCTGAAAGATGCACTGGCCCATGCTCTAGAGGTGGAAGCCGTGAGACAGGAGCCTCGTTCTCAGCGATTGCGACAAGTGGCGGAGGAGGCTACTCCAACAACGACACCTGTAGCAGAGAGGCGTAGCTACTTACCCCGCTGCTTCTACTGCCACAAGCTGGGGCACCTTAAAGCTAGCTGCCCGGCGCTTAAACGACAAGGCACGGATCAACGAGTGCCGAAACGGGACGTCGGAGCTGATGTCCGTGCCGTATCTACGGAGCTTCCGGGAAACGAGTAACAGCCAGAGCCGAGGGGCAGGTACTGGCTGCTCGTGACACAGCCCCCAAAGTTACCATCCAACAAGTTTTCGACGGGAACAGCCTGGTGATCACCGGCGAGGTCAACGGGACGCCATGTGAGATGACGATCGACACAGGAGCAACGCGCACGGTTGTGAGACCTCAGTTGTTGGGACGATCTACGAGCAGAACCAGACGTCCATCTTCCTGTCTGAAACTCTTCACGGCAACCGGTCAGCCTATACCCACATACGACGAGCTGCCGGTGACACTCAAGGTGGGTGACGGGGAGTACCCACACACCGTCATCGTGGCCGACATTATAGACGACTGCATTCTCGGACTCGACTTTATGAAGCGGTTCCAGTTTGGCATCGACTTGCGCAACGGTGTACTGCAGTGCGGCCAGGAACAAGTATTTTTGAAAGGTGGTTATGCTGGCTATGTGCGCTGTGCCAAGGGCGTCAAGCTGAACCCATACTCGGAGACGCTTGTCGATGTGGAGTTACCAACTAATGGGGACCCCTCCAATACGAGGTGCTCTATCATCGACCACCTAGAACGTTCTAAACATAAAGGCTGGTTACTCACTCCAACTTTAGTAAACAGCCAGAGTGGACGAGCTGTAGTAAGGGTGACCAACTTCAATGGTGCTCCTGTCACTCTTAATAAGGATCAAGTCGTTGCGAAGTGCGACGAGGCGAATTGGATGCGGAGCTGCACCCAAGGGAAGCTGTCGGCGATGAAAAATAACAGTACAAACCCCTTGGAACTCGTCGATATTTCGAAGAAGGACTTGTCAATCTCCGAGTACAAAAGAGCGAAGGAGATGCTCACTCGTTACATTGACATCTTCAGTGACAGAGATGGGCAGCTCGGCAGGACGTCATTGGTGAAACACACCATCAACACAGGCAACGAGTTACCTATACGTCAACGTGCTCGACGAATCCCGGTAGGAAGAGAAGCCGAAGTACAGTGCATGCTGGAAGACATGAAGAAGGCTAATGTCATCGAACCTTCTTTGAGCCCATGGTGTTCTCCGGTTGTGCTAGTTAAGAAGAAGGATGGCAGCACTCGCTTCTGTGTGGATTATCGTCGACTGAACGACGTAACCAGAAAGGACAGCTACCCTCTACCCCGGATTGACGACACCTTGGACAAGTTGAGTGGGAACCAGTGGTTCTCAACACTGGATTTGAAGAGTGGATACTGGCAAGTGGAGATCGATCTCAAGGACAAGGAAAAGACTGCTTTCTCGACCGGAAATGGACTGTGGCAGTTTAACGTCATGCCTTTCGGGTTATGCAATGCTCCTGCTACGTTCGAAAGGCTGATGGAAGTTGTGCTTGCTGATCTCGTGGGAAAAGCTTGCCTAGTCTACCTGGATGACGTCATCATTATGGGACGCGACTTCAACGAGCACCTGAGGAATTTAGAAAGAGTGTTTGCCAAGTTGAAGCTCGCGAACCTGAAATTGCATGCCAAGAAGTGTAGCTTCTTCAAGAAACGTGTGAATTACCTCGGGCATGTAATTACAAAGGATGGCGTAGAAACCGACCCTGTCAAGACAGTAGCTGTACGAGAATGGCCCACCCCGCGGAACAAAACAGATGTTCGAGCCTTTCTTGGTCTGTGCTCATACTACCGCCGCTTCGTATACGACTTCGCGGGAGTAGCCAAGCCCCTACATCGGCTGACGGAGGACAAGCGTTCGTTTCAGTGGACTGAAGACTGTGAGAATTCGTTCCAGGAACTGAAACAACGGCTGTGTCAAACACCTGTATTGGGCTACCCGGACCAAGTCGGCGAGTTTGTGGTGGACACAGACGCAAGCAACATCGCCATTGGAGGTGTGCTGTCACAACGGAAGGGGGACAAGGAAGTTGTGATAGCGTATTTCAGCAAGGCTCTGTCGAAACCAGAAAGGAACTACTGTGTAACCAGACGCGAACTTCTGGCCGTAGTGAAGACAGTACGACACTTCAACAAGTATCTCATCGGAAGGAAGTTCAAGCTACGGACAGACCATGCGGCGTTGAAATGGTTACTTCAATTCAAGGATCCCGAAGGACAAGTCGCTCGATGGATCGAGCAGTTACAAGAATTCGATTTCACGATCGAACATCGACGAGGACGGATGCATGGCAACGCTGACGCACTGTCACGCAGGCCGTGCCCTGAAGATTGTAAACACTGCTCGAGGCGTGAAATCAGTGATTCTGTCATCAAAGTGATTACGACTAACAACCTTAGTGACGAATGGGCGAACGAAAGGACGAGAGACGAGCAACTCAAGGATAACAACTTGGCGCCGATAATGGAATGGAAGACGCAGAATGTTCCAAGGCCCGGCTGGAATATTGTATCAGCAATGAGTTCCACCACGAAAAGCTACTGGGCTCAGTGGGAAAGTCTAGTGCTGCACAACGGGTTGCTGTACCGCAAGTGGGAGTCGCCAAGTGGACAGGAGACATTGATGCAGCTGGTCGTGCCTAGGTCAAAGGTGCGCGCAGTGCTTGAGTCCGTGCACGATGGATCCTCGGGAGGACATCTGGGCATGAATCGAACCCTGGCGAAAATCAGGAAACGATTTTATTGGGTTTATTGCCGGCAAGATGTCGAGGATTGGTGTCGCAAGTGCACAGTATGTGCGGCCGTGAAGGGACCTACGACACGTACGAGGGGACGTATGCAGCTGTACAATGTTGGCGCTCCATGGGAACGAATTGCGGTGGACGTTGCTGGACCGTTCCCGGCCACTGAAGACGGGAACAAGTACTTCATGGTCGTGATGGACTACTTCACGAAGTGGCCGGAGGTCTTCGCAATTCCCAACCAGGAAGCGACAACAGTGGCGACTAAGTTGGTCAACGAAGTATTCTGCAGGTTCGGGCTACCAATGGAGATACATTCTGATCAAGGGCGTAACTTTGAGTCGCAGTTGTTCCAGGAAGTATGCCGTGTCCTGGGAATAAATAAAACGAGGACTACGGCGTATCACCCACAGTCCGACGGAATGGTTGAAAGGTTCAACCGCACTTTGGAGACTCATTTGGCGAAACTGGTTGAGGATCACCAGAGGGACTGGGACCGATATATTCCCTTGTTCTTGCTCTCATATCGATCCGCAGAGCATGAAAGCATAAAGGTGACTCCTGCTTATGCCAACTTTGGGAGAGAGCTCCGACTACCAGTTGATCTCCTGACCGGCGGACCTCCGGATGCGCCGCAACCTGTAAGTGACTACGTATCGAACCTGAAAAACAAGATGTGCGACATACATGACCAGATTCGTCAGAGCAGTCTTGTGGTCAGTACAAAGATGAAGACCAAGTACGATAGAAACATCAATAGTAACGGTTTTGACGAGGGATCGTTGGTGTGGCTGCACAACCCGAAACGCCGAAAAGGCAAATCTCCCAAGCTGCAGAACCGCTGGGAAGGCCCGTATAAGGTCATCACGAGGATCAATGACGTGACCTATCGGATCCAACGATGCCCGCGTGGACAGTTAAAGGTTGTCCATATTGATCGACTGGCTCCTTACAAAGGCTCGAATATTGCTCGGGACGAGCAAGTCTAAGCGGGGGGCAGTGTAACGAATAGGTACTTAAATCGCACAAATAAATACCTAAACACATCAAGGTCGATAGACGTCTCTAGAAACATCCAGAGAGAATCAATTACAAACGAAAATAGACCGTATGTGCCTAGCCATAGGTATCAAAATCGGCCGCGGTCTGTGTGTAGGTATTTGGCGCCGAGCCCGCATCGAGACGCGTCTACAACTTTATACAACAATCTCGGCGTTTCTCGAATGTTCGGTGGGCAATATAAACAGAGGATCATTGGCGGAAATAACACAGTGCGAATCAAAGCGATTAAAGCGAACAGTGAAGTGGAATTTAGTGCGAATAAGTGTTATTCTATAGTGTTCATTTATTTAATTGTATTTTTGTGGTGTTAAAGTAAAGTTTGTCTATTTAATCGGTATTTTAAATCTCTTCGAACCCTAGCTCGTAACAATATTTTAATTTTTTTTTATGTGTGTTCGCGGATAACTTCGTCGTTTATGAACCGATTTTGATGATTTCTTTTTTAATCGACAGATAATTCTTCCGGATTGGTCCCATTTTTATGTCATAAAAATTGGTTCATTAGTTTTTCAGTAATTTTGAAAAAACTGACTTTATAAGTCAATTATCAGTATCTCAATGAATTATGTACCGATTTTGACGACTTATTTTTTTAAGGATATAATAATATCTCGACATTATCTCACAGACATATAACGAAAATCGGTTCAGTAGTTTTTCAGAAATTCAGTAATTTGTCTCTGTTTACGGCTGAAAATTATGTATCAGAGAAAAGCCTTAGCAACGGTTGCTATTGACACGAAGTCGACGGTGGTCTAACGGCTAAATATATGGTATGGTATGGTGCAGTTCTGGATGAAAATGGTTCAAATCCAATCCACAGCAGTATGTTTTTTTTTATTTTTCTATAATTTTTTTTATTTGCGTTATTATTTGTCTCTCAAGGCAGCAAAATCACTGAAAAGGGAAAAATAAATTAACTTATAAAAAAAAGTGTACCGACTTCAAAAATTTGCACTGAAAAGAAAGAAATAATAAATATTTCGTCGTAGAATTTGAAGACGGTTGGTGCCAAATTAAAAACAACTTATTTACCAAATTCACTAATCTAGACAATACATTAGGAACCTACGATCATCAGTACAAACATAGATAATATTGAACAGATATTTATCTTCTTAGATGTTTACTTAATTTTGTATCCTAATTTGGCACCAACCGTCTTCAAATTCTACGACGATATATTTATTATTTTTTTCTTTTCAGTGCAAATTTTTGAAGTCGGTACACTTTTTTTTAAAAGTTAATTTATGTTAATTTTATTTCAAATTTTAAACAAAAGTGATTAATAATAAATTACAATTGTTTTTATTTCGTTTCTGTACATTTGTCCCGCCTTTTTTGGCCATGTCCCGCATATTAATTTTTAGTCTCCCGCAAATCCATCAAGAAGAGTTGGCAAGCCTAGTTCTAACCCTATCTTTACTAATCTTTCTCTATCGTAACTCCTAAATCAATAGAATCGAAGGCTGGTTTAATCTGGGTCATTCTATGCTATATTTAATGAAAATCGTGTAAAAACTTCCCAAGATATTCAAGTTTCATCAGGGCCTGCGAATACCTCTTTTCCTAATTTATATTCATCACACTTTTCATACAAATATCTGAAATACAAGGGATAGTATGGAATAAATTAATCCTTAGAACACCTTAATTGAGACTCTACTATGAATTTGTGCAACAGACGAATTAAGAGAAAATACACTTAATTTTAGTTAAGGGTTGGTTTCAAATATTTATATTTTTATTTGAAATAAATTGTTAGTTATGCAACTCGCTTTTCGGCTAATGTAACAATATCCTCATTTAGTGACCTGACAATATTCAACTGAATATGTGAAAAAGCTGTTGCGGGATTGAAAGGAACAAGATCCGTTCTTCCTTAAATAGAAGTATGTAATATTTTTAGTAAATTGAGGATAATTGCAATGGGGTTTAGATATTTTTATTGGTTATTGACGAACTTTCACACAACTCACTACTTGCATGCATAGATATACACTATGCTCGCAAGTGTGAGGCGGGAGGCGTTGGGCATGATGAAGGACATAAATTGAACTTGTCCGATATCTGTGAATAAATAGGTATAAGCCCTGGTACTATAGTTTTCGGATTTCCATGCAAATTTGTTGCGTATACATAATCACATTTTTTAAGCACAGACATGTGACTGATTAAATCTGGCACAGTGTGAATGCAGTTTCACACACAACACGATAACTTTTCTTCACAGATTTAGAATATTTATAAAGGTATTTAGCTGAGCATAGACTAAGGGATCAAGGATGCGGGAAAAGTAAAGAGGTGACTATAAACAATGAACTCGTTTTAATGTATTTTACCAATTCCATTACCTTCAAATACGATAATTAACACAGTACACTCACTCACACGGAGAAGCAACTAAGTATATAGTATACGCGCCACGCACACACAAGGGAGTATAGTGGGGCGGCGGCATGCCGTTTGACTGACCCCCAAGGCACGCAATAGCTGTGTTTTACATCACAGATTTATGTTTAAATTCAATGAATTAGAACTAATTCTTAAACTCAAAACAGCTCATAGTTGCCAGTTAAGCAAAAGGTCAGTTCGTTATTTATTCCTTTGAGAGATCCTTCCAGTTGTGTGCCCTTTTTGAAAATTTGTCATACATGGTTTTAATTTAATAAAAAAGTTGTTAATTGTAAATTAGATGACAGGCTTAGTGGCTGGTTACATAAAGCTGCCTTAAGTTCGAAGCCCAGGTCAGGAAAGAAGTATTTAAACTTTTGCACCCCCTTAAATCTGAAAATAATATTATTTCGTTATGCGATCAAAAATATAGCTATCTATCTATCTATCATCACGCAATCGTCCCAAGAGGGGTAGGCAGAGACAATCGAATGCCATTTGTTACGATCCTGACATCTCTTTCGCTTCTTTTATATTCATCATATCTTTCATACATGCTCGGTGATTTTTTTATATGTTCAATACACATATGCCAGCATTTCCTTTCACTTCAGCCAATCGTTCCGGATGTGGTCAATACGCTTTTTATCACACATTCTACGTAAAGACCGCATTTCCACCGCATTTATTATACTTTCATGATTCTTATTCCATACTCAAGTCTCGCTTCCATAAGTGATGGAACTAAAACAGCATTATGTATATTAATTTTACTTTTAGTTGTAAGTTGTGTATTTCTGCATACATTGTTTAGTCCACCAAATATACCTTGCTTCCCGCTTCTAATCTCCTTTCAATTTCCTTGTAGGAGGACACAAGTCTAGCATTTCATTCACAAATCACTCAATATCCACCTCTTTAACTGTAATTGCAAAATATTTTGTCACTGCGGGCAATTGTAAAATTTCAACACTAACAGAGCAACGGGGAAATGCGAATATGATTTTTAGATGATATATCTTGTGAAATTCCTGAATAACTGAAGATATTTCAAATTGCCAAGTGGTTTGCCCGTTTGTTGTCCTAAGCTGGCATGAAAGACAGCTGAGTCAGTAAGACTTTATCTGTGTTAAGACAGGTAGGTGACCGTACTCATTCCTCCTTAGAGGTAGCTTTTGTCTTGATACCAGGATTTGGGTGAAAAGCAAAATTTGACTGCGAAATCTGAGGTTTTGAAGTCATAAATACGCTTATAACTACTTATCTATTAAAGATAGATATATACTACCATGGACTTTTATGTATATAATTTTATTCTACACAATTCTTTCCTACATCATTTTGTTATATCTCTGACGAATTAGAAAGCATACGCCATGAAAACTCGCTGGCGCTAACTTTTTCCCCGACTTGATTCACTTATCCGTTTCGTAGGGGTTTTAAGAAACATAATTTGTCAAGAATAAACATAAAAGGAGTTGATAGCGTAGTAAAGGGACCCGGGTTCAAAACTCGCTTATGCCAGAAATGCTAAGCACCATTTTTTTTAAAGAATATGTGCTTCAATTTACTTCTCGTTTTTCGATGGGCATGGAAAGACGGCGTCCTCACGTCTGATTAAGTGCAGCAACAGGCCTGTCACTTCTGTTTAATATGGACTAAACTATACTGGTTAAAAGTGGACACGGTTACTAATGTCTCTGGCCACCCCGCAAGGAATAAGGTCGTGAAGATAGAGTGGTTACGATAAAATACATGAATCATTCGAGCATAACGCTAGTAGATTCTCAAAGTTAAATTCTTAAGACCACAAACAAAATAAATTGCTTCAATTTTACAAGCAATTAAGGCGAGGCGTGCACGACTTGTGCTTTTTTGTAATATTTTTAAGTGATACTATGGTGATTCCGTTAATTAACAAACGTGCTTAATTGTCTGACTTCACTTAGTGGTTAAGCTGCGGGAAATTAGGTATAAGTATGGATGGGTGGGCGTCTTGTTGTGGAGGCCTTTTCTATTTTAGGTGCGTCGGTGGCCGAGTGGTTAAGACGTCTGGTATTAACTAGGCAGACCACGGGTTCGATCCCGGATCCCGGCCATGTACCAATGGGTTTTTTAATTAAAAACTTATGTACATAATCCGTCAAACCAAACTGGCCACTCGTTAGGTATAGCCTCATCATCGGCTAAACGAGGGAGACTAGGTCTTCCGCTGGTTACCATATATGGAACCGTAACACGGTTTTTGTTGAAGAGGGGAAATCCTGCATTGGACACCCACGTCCGGACGTGGGTAGTGCCGGACTCCTACCGGCTAAAACCCCTCCTCCTACACCACTTCCTTTCGCTCTTGACTGGGACTTCTTCTAAGCACTTCTGTCAAGAGTTAAGTGGCCGCCTTTCTATAGTTCCTCTTGTTTTTTTTTCATTGCGCGCTCTTTAATTTCCTTGCTGCGCATGGTCTTTGTAACCAGGGACACCACCGCGTTTACTTCTGTCTCATCGCCTCTATCATGTTATCCTTGCGAATATGGAATCCCATCTTATCGAAGAACTCTCTTCTTTCATTGCAGAATTCATCACATTCGATCTGTCATTCAGTTGATACCATATCATCACTACATATTATAAAACAAAGTCTGTCTGTCTGTCTGTGTCCTTTTCACGGAAAATCTACTGAAAAGTTTCATATGAGCCTTCTTCCAGTCTATTTCCATACAATGGCAGTACCTATACGTTTTCTATCAACATCGTCTTTTTCTTATTGCAATAAAACTTGCAGTATTTGATTATTCATAACTGTATACCGAACAACCGAAGACACAACCGCAAGTTAGTACTGCTGCGACGTAACTGCAGTGACTGCTTCGGAACCTATACGATGACAATTTTACCAGAAGCCCGACAGCATTTACTGTCGGCCGTCTGCTGCTACCGTCTGCCGTCTGCCACGTAGTGCGGAATCGTGCCTTTACAGAAGCGATCGAAAAAAAATCAACTTAATTTTTTTTAAATCTGATGGTTGTTCCTGAGATAATCTATCTATCTATCATCACGCCTTTTATCCCAAGGGGGGTAGGCAGAGACAATCGAATTTTGTTACAATTCTGACATACATACCTCTTTCGCTTCTTTTATATTCATCATACCTTTCATACATGCTCGGCGATTGAATGTTTCCATCGATCAATACATTTGTACATCTAAGTCGTCCTTTGCCAGTATTTCCTTTCACTTCAGCCATATAAACCTTTTTAGTCAATCTTTCATCCTTCATTCTATCAACGTGTCTAAACCAGCGTAAACTAATTTAAGGTCACAACATCATCTTTCACTCCGCATTCTTCTCTAATGTCATCATTCCGGATTTATATCACACATTCTACGTAAAGACCGCATTTCCACTGCATTTATCTTACTTTTATGCTTCTTATTCCATACCCAAGTCTCGCTTCCATAAGTAAGTGATGGAACTAAAACAGAATTATGTAGATTAATGCTACTTTAGTTGTGAGTTGTGTATTTCTACCTTGTTTAGTCCACCAAATACCTTGCTTCCCGCTTTCTCTCTCCTTTCAATTTCCTTGTCTATCTTACCACGGCATTCATCCTCACACAGTGGACACGTTCTGCATACGAACGAAAAAATTCAGTGACTCGTTCCTGTGTCGCACTGTCAAAAAGTGGAACGAACTTCCGGCGTCCGTCTTTCCTCCTTTCTACAACCTGAGGTCCTTCAAGCGAAGCGTGAAAAAGCATCTCTACGGGCGCGCTGTTTTATCATATGCCAATCGCGCGCATTCATGGACCAGCCACCTATGCTAATCAGGCAGTGGCAAGGTCACATGTCGTCTTCTCTATAAAAAAAACTACTTACAAATTTATTCACTTGCTCTAATTTACATCCTTTCGTTTCGTATAAAGTAGGTATAAGATATTGAAATGTTAGTAAACCGATATTGACCCATGCGAAACCGGGGATGGGTCTCTAATCCGATATTATAATAATTTCACTATCGATATCTCAAAACATAGTACTACCTTTCGTCACATAAATTGGGTGTCACCAAATAACATTAATTCAAATTGGTGACGAGGATGTATGTAAACAAATCCCTGATACAAACCTACGTACTAAACTATACTTCAGATTTCAACCTCTTGCTAGATTAACTGGAGAGTCAACACTGTACAGAGTAATCAAATAAGAGAGTTCGCTTCATAATTATTCCATACCATAATCCTGTGGCTGTAATTTGCCCCTCCCCCGCCCAATTTTGCGGTATAAAAAGTTATGTATGTCATTCTCTGACCCTTAAACTACCACTATGCAAAAGAACATGTCGATCCCGTGAAAAACAAAAACAAATCTACTTTACGGGAACCATACATTTTACCGGGATAAAAAGTAGCCTATGTGCTATTCCAGACTATAATATATCTTTGTGCCAAAATTCATCCAGATCCGTTCAGATCCGTTCAGATCCGTTCAGCCGTTTTGGCGTGATTGAGTATCAAACATACATACATCCATACAAACTCTCGCGTTTATAGCAGACTTGGCGGAGAGCAGCGCAGAGCATTTTCCACTGACATGTAATTATAGACTTTAAGCGTGTGAGAATAAAGTTCAGAATTACATAAAGAAATGTATCCGGTAGATCTGCGTTCGCGTTCAGTTTTAACAGCAATTGTGAACTTTATTAAAATAATATTAAAGATGATTATTGTTTTGTCAACATAAAATGCTTTGTTCTGCTGTTCGTTCCTTACACATACATTTTTTTATTTATTATAAGTATACTAAGGACCCATCCCCGGCTTCGCACGGATACTAATTAATAAAATAATTTGAATACGCTGACTACTTTTAGATTACTTCGCTGTCCGTCCGTCCGTCTGCCTGTCACAGGGCTATATCTTTTGAACCGTAATAGGTATACACTTGAAATTTTTACAGAGTGTGTATTACTATGACCGCTGTAAGAACAAAAAAAAATAAAACAAAGTAAAAATTAAAGTATATCTTAATAATGGTAATAATGCAATACATACAAACGTCTAACTTGTATAAGTATAAAGCATATTCTCAATAAAAACAACAAATAATTAAAACTGACCAAGTGTGAGTCGGACTCGGGCTAATTTGGGGCGTCAAACTTCGCCCGTTTTTTACGATACATTTTTTATTGTTAACTTTTCCTGAAACTGTTACTAAATGTTATAATTATTGTTTAATACTCGTAAACTCTCCTCGTGAATTAATCTCTAAAATAAAATCCGTCTAGTGCTTTGGGATCAGACAGACAGTCGCAGCATGGTACTTTTTTATATTAGGTAATGATAATAATAAATATACCGTCTCTCTTATCTTACATTCATCTGTTGATACGTATATTTGCTTAACAGGGTTGAGAAGCGTTTGGGTAAGGCACTTGTATCTTAGTCAGATATCTACTTGTTTACCTGAAAGACGGTATGTGGTTTTAGCGTTAGATAGGTGGGCATTCTATCGTGTTTGTAATATGAGGGTCGATAGCGCAATTGGTACAACGGACTTGAAACCGGTGGACCCGGGTTTGAACATCACTGACAAAAACAGTGACCTAATTTATGTAAATACGCATATTTCCTCTAATTTTATTTTTTATCCCCCGATACCTAAAATACCTGATATTCTAATCATTCGTGAAAATGTTTGAAATGCGAAACAATTTCCCCATACACAATTTAACACCCCCTTGCACCCTTAAGGGTTGTTTTTTTCAAAGAATCCTATTTAACCTTCTATGTTCGAATAAGTGGGATGGTTCCGCTCAGTATCTCCTCGATGCCCTCAACGGTTTGCAAAAAAGAGCGATTCGCATCATTAATGACCCAAAGTCCACACGAAATCTCGAGCCTCTACAGTTACGCAGAGACATAGCCTCTCTTAGCGTCTTCTATCGACTGTATTATGAGGAGTGTTCAGAAGAACTCCATGGCCTCGTCCCTCCATCCCCTTTTCGCACCCGCACTGCTCGCACAGGATCCAGTTTTCATCCTCACACCGTCGACACGTTCTCTATACGAACGAAAAAATTCAGTGACTCGTTCCTGTGTCGTACAGTCAAAAAGTGGAATGAACTTCCGGCGTCGGTCTTTCCTCCTTTCTACAACCTTGGGTCCTTTAAGCGAAGCGTGAAAAAGCGTCTATAGTGGGCGCGATTGGCGGACTGTATTACGATCTGCCAGTCGCGCGCATTTATGGACCAGCCACCTATGCTTAACAATCAGGCGGTGGCAAGGTCACATGTCGTCTTCTCTATAAAAAAAAAGTAGTTCCGATCAAAATTAATTTTTTCCCCATACAAACTTCAGCACTCCTTAGTTGTTTTGAATAATTCTAAATGTGGAAATTGTTACTGGTATATCTGGTCTCTAAATCCATTAGAATTGCCTCTATATTTCAAAGTTTCTTTCAAAAGAAATAGAAACTGAACCGTAATTGAAACGTTGTAGGTAAGTTTTCATAAATCACTACCTTCTTGTACGTATACTTCTTCACTATGAAAGGTGAAAAATGTTTTTAGATGCTTAGCAATTTTTCACGCCCGCTTCAAAAGATTGGTAGGGGCCTTAGGCTCTTCAGGAAAATTAGCAGTGGATTTTCTATTGAAAAAACTCGCACATTTTCAGTAGGCAAGATTTATAAAAATACGCAAGTTTTTGTTAACTTATAAAATTGATACTTTTTTTTGAAAGCTCTTGTGGGATAATTTCAGGTTTTTTTTTTAATTTTAATTATTTACTCATAACAATATAAAAACGGCCAAGTGCGAGTCGGACTCGCGCACGAAGTGTTCCCTACCATTATCTATAAAAACGGCAAAAAATCACGTTTGTTTTATGGGAGCCCCTTTAAATATTAATTTTATTCTGTTTTTTAGTATTTGTTGTTAAAGCGGCAACAGAAATACATCATCTGTGAAAATTTCAACAGTCTAACTATCACGGTTCATGAGATACAGCCTGGTGACAGACGGACAGACAGACAGACGGACGGACAGCGGAGTCTTAGTAATAGGGTTTCCGTTTTTACCCTTTGGGTACGGAACCCTAAAAAGCATAAATCTAATCTAAATATTAATCTTAAAATAACTAAATTAACCATGACCGCGTAGAATAGTGGCAAGAATACTGGCTGCATTTCCTCGCTGAATCGCGATGCTGATTTGTTAAGCGAGGAAGGAGCCAGTCCTCTTGTCACCAGAAGAGATGATCAGTCGAGGGGATATCTTTAATAAACTTCTTGGCATTTGAACCCCACGGACCTAGAGTTTCTACACCAAACGGCACAAATTTGTAGTTTTCAATAATTGAACTATATTTGCGCCGTTTGTTGGACTCTTCTATTTTCCTAGACCTATTTTCAAGGACTTGCAAAATGTGGAAATTGTTATTTGTATCTCTAGTGTTTCATTACGTAACTTTGTGAAAATTGGCTTGATATATTTAAAAAAAAAATTTTTTTGCTCTAGGCAACTGGCAAATCTGGAAATAGTTACAAATGTTTTAAGGGACACAAAAAAATAATCTCAAAATACCTCAACAGTCATTTTAGGAAAGTTCTTATAGTTCTTTTTCTAGACAACTCAAGGCAACTGGCCCAATGTTTAGCAATGACAAAAGGTAATAATCACTATCATTACAATCTATATCGATTTTCACGGTTTTTGATTGTTTGTTGTTTTTGTCTGCGTCCCGAATAGCAGAATAATTGGAAAAACATTTTCTCATACATTTTCATGGAACGACTTTTTTTGATATCAGAACGGATTGATGACAGAAACAAAAATTCAACTGTCAAATCGTTTGGTTTTAATCATTCCAGATCATTCGGTCAATCAGTCATGATGTTTCCTCGCGCAATGGAAAGTAAGAAAATCACAAAGAAAAAAATTCGTTATAATACACGGGGTGTGACAAGAAAAAAAAAAATCGGAAAAACATTTTGTATGGGAAATGTTACTTAATCTCGCTAAAAGTAGTGGTAGTGGTAGGAGTAGAGATAGGTGTAGTGGTAGGGGTTGGAGTGGGGGCAGTGGTAGTGGTCGTTGTTTTTACGGACGAAAAAAAAAAAACTACTTGCAAGCAGTTTTTGCAAGCAGAGCAAGCTTGTTAGCGCAATGAACTCAGTAAACCGCGCGGCTTATTTGTCTATATCTCTTTAAAAAGTTGTTAGAGAGATACACTGTAAAATAAATTGTCAAAAATTACAAATCAGTCTGCTGTGAGAACTGCATACATGGCTTACGTGGACTCTGTGCTGAGATACGGAATAATATTTTGGGGCAACTCTACTAATAGTATACTTGCATTCCGAGCACAAAAAAGTGTATTAGATCAATGTTTAAATTAAAACAGACAGACTCATGTAGAACATATTTCAATAAGCACAAGATATTAACGTTGCCATGTGATGATACGACCTTATTTTCCTGGCCGCTTACAAGCTGGCCATCATAAATAGCATTTATTTTGATTTTAGAACACGATATTGTTCATTTTAATTCAATAGAACATTGTATGTTATTTTCAAATATCCGACGTGTGGAACCTAAATTAAAATTTTACTCATTCCTTCACAAACTGTTGACTTAGGCAGTTCTCTGCCAATTGTAAAATTTATTATATTTCTATTTTATCAACTAAGTAAATAACTATATAAAATGTATTGAATCAATATTCAAGAACTAATATCTATGTTAATATAAAAGGAGCGCAAATAAGTATTGTAAGTATTTTTATCATACTTTGTATTGTGTTACTTCAATAGCTTAACGCCCTGTAGTAATGTGTAGTTCATTTTTATTACAGTGCGCTCCTTCTCCTTTGACGGCTCCTTTCTCCTTTGACGGCTCCTTCTCCTTACGGCTCCTTCTCCTTGGCTCCTTACGGATCCTTTTACTGGTTGTTCTTTTGCTGCTCCTGCTTGTTCCTTCCTTGTTAATTCGACCAATAAACGAATGGTGAAAGTTTACTACGAGTTTTCCTGCAATACCTACCCGGCCTGGCTACCCCAACACCCGACAATGGCGCCCAAACGTGATTAAAACGCTGCAGGAAGAAGGAATAAAGAAGAAAGAATAACGAAGTAAGAGAACATAATATTTATTTTAATACAAACTTTTTTTCAGGATTTGTAATGTCTATATAATCTCAATATATAACGTAATTCTATTTAAATTCAGTAGAATATTTCTTGGAGATGATGGTTCTGAATCAAGGTTATGTCGGCAAACCTTCGAGGTTGACAAGTCTGATGATCTTGGTCAGATTCCATTATTGAAGAGGATATTTTTAATTTCTATACGGAGGCAGTATTCTTGAATAATTTTACACTAAATTCACTTATTAATTTCGTAAATTCAGATTATATATTCACATTGAATGTATGGTTGTATGCAGTGAGTTATAGGTACTAGAGAAGACGCTACCCATCACTCCTATGTTCCATTCAATTGCAGCGATCGCGCCGCACTTAACACAGTCGCTTGCTAGCTGTTGAGCAGTTATACGCTAGTGATTGTTTTTAATCGAAAAAATTTGAAAGTCATACAATAAGCCGTGGTGTGTGTTGAAATATTGCACTAATAATTCAAGGAATACGGCGAAGTGTAAAGGAATAACTTTCCACCGTTAAGTAACTAGGTATAATCATTTTAAAATTAAATACGAACATAAAATTTATCAGACGCATGTTGTGTCATTCGACATAGACTAAAAACATTCAGAAGTGAAAATAGGTAGAATTGGTTGACGTTCCCGTATATAGCGGAAAATAATGCAATATATTTTCTACGCAGATATTATTGTTTGTGTAATGTGTTATCTACACTTGTCTTCTACACTAATATTATAAAGAGAAAAGATTTTTCTATTTTTGTCTGTAATGATGAACTCAATACTACTGGACCGATTTTAAATGTTTTTCACCAGTAGAATGTATTATTATCGCTGAGTAACGGAGGCAATATTTTATACTAGCGGCTTGCCCCGACATCGCCCGGGGTAACAATTGTATCCACTAGTAAGAAACTACTGGACCAATTTAAAAAAGTATTTCTCCAGTAGAATGCTATAATATCACTGAATAAAATAGATATGTTTTATATGATATATAATTGTTACCCCGGACGAATTCGAGGCAAACTGCTAGTTTGTAATAAAATAGTTATTGAAATTTGTGGTATTTTGTCTATTGAAGGTTTCCACGCCCTAGCCAAGATACAAGAGAAAGATGGATAAAATTTGTCCAAAACAACCGCAGTGAAGAGACCTGGTTACCATCCAAACATAGTTATATATTATGTTCATTGCATTTTTATTACATTATTAAATACATAACAAAAGCAGAAAAGAACATTTTATCCAGTAAGAAGTATTTACATCTTTAGTTCATTCTTTTAATCAACCGAGCACTTTGAATCACCGAATACATTTGATACGGGCTATAATTAACAAATATACAACAATTCGCTTGAAACATGAAGCTAAAACTGATCAGAATATTAATTATTACTTATTAATAAGAGTGAAATTGTTTAAGGGCATGTAACTAAATCATAACAGTCACCATTTCACCACGCTCTCTTCTTATGAAAATATTGCTTATACTCAATATGCTGAAGAACTCAAGTTACAACAAAAACAACTAGCGGCTTGCCTCGACTTTGCCGGGGTAACTATCATATACAATAGGAAATATAAAATATAGCCTATGCTATTCAGTATACATTATATGATAGGGTGAAACTGTATTAGGCTTAGTTATTATATTAGTTAGCTTTTTTAATGAGTCGTTCTTAGTCTGTAAGTTTCCTTAAATACAATAAATAGCGTTCTACAGGTGAAAGAACTGTTAGAATCGGTCCAGTAGTTTTTTACTTGGGGATATAAATGTTACCCCGGGCGAAGTCGGGGCAAGCCGCTAGGTATTATAAAATTAAACTTATGTTACTCAATATATATAATATATATATTTAGAAATATTTTTTTAAATCAGTCCAGTAGTTTTGATTTTATTCATTACAAACAAAAATACAAATCTTGTACAAATGAGCTTGTTAGGTATGTCCTTTCTGTAAGCGTAGTTAGTCTATATTAAGCATGTTGTTGTAGTACGTTGAACGAAATGCGTAAGCGCCATGAAATTCACGGCGCTTTCGACCTTTTGGTCGCGAGAAAACTACATCCTAGAAGCGATCTAGCGCTGTGTGTTTATACCGTTTGGTTACTCGACTAGCGACTAACAAGCGCTTCAGCGAACTTAAGTTTTATTTTTTATAGAAATGAAGCATGCCTTTTGTCTATTATAGCTCCTCTAGTACCTATATCTCAATGGTTGTATGTGAGATTTTCATTATATATATTTGAAATCTATAGATTACTTCCCATAACTTAAACTTATACCATAAATGACATTAATTTAATTTCCATTATCATATCCCGTCAATTCAATATCTCTTAATAAAAAAAGGTTCTTTTTATAGTCGTAACTTTTTCAAGAAAAATAATATATATTAATTTTTCTTATAATTGCTATAATATCTATTTTTATCCTAAAAGTCTATCGTGATTACATAAAATAATACATAAATAAATATTATTTAATTCCAAAATCTCATTAATTGCGATTTTTTTAATACATTTTTAAAATATCCAAAACAATTTGTCCATTCTTATTTTAATGATTTCTAATATCACACCTACAGTTTACATAAGTAACTCAATTAACATATTAAAATATTTCCGAGAATAAATTTAATATATAATAATAAATTTCAAATAAGTTATGATACATATAAAAGCACCTCGATATCAGAATTTGAACTCACTTGATTTTTCTTTGTTTTACACAATTTGTTTTGCTCGGCAATATTGCATTGGAATATTCGATTTTCAAATGTATCCTATATAATTTCTTTGTCATTGACAAGTTTTTAAATTTTGAATCGACGACGTTCGATTTTCTTTTAATTTTCAATTGTTATTTACTATGAAGTCTATTTCATAGACATATGATTACGCTCTTATTACAACTAGGGGTAGTCATGTTGATTTAAATTCAAATATTATTTTATTTCATATACTTATATTATTAGCTTTTCACTGGCTTTGCTCGTGGATAGTTTGGGTTAGCGCATACCTTAATACATGCGTTGATTCTATTTCATATTTTTTTTCTCTTTCAATATGGATGAGTTACACTTACTTAAACCAAGGAATTTTTTATATCTATATTATTTTACATTTTACTTTATTTTATTTACAATTTATTAAATTGTATTTATAACCTTATGGTTACAAGGGAGGTTAAATTTATTTCAATTTCACAATTTGGTTGTAAACATAATTTTAACTAAACAACTAAAACTTTTACATATTTTCAAATTACAGGTTAAATATATAACCATGATTAATAATTACTATTTTCCTTATTTCATTCTCATCATTTCATTTATTGTAAATACTTGTAATTATTTAGAGCGGATTGCGACTCTTTAAAAAAGCCTTCGTCTATTATAAATATTATACCTAATATCTGTGGATGTATTTCCATGGGTGTTTATTAGAGCAAATTACGGCTCTTTAAATAAACATTGGTTTATTATTATTATATCTATGAATATCAGGGTATTCATGGGTGTCTTTTAGAGCGGATTGCGACTCGTTAAAAAAGCCTTCGTCTATTATTACTACTTATTATATCTGTGGATGTATTTCCCATGGGTGTTCGTATGAGCGGATTGCGACTCGTTAAAAAAGCCTTCGTCTATTATTACTACTTATTATATCTGTGGATGTATTTCCCATGGGTGTTCGTATGAGCGGATTGCGACTCTTTAAACAAGCCTTCGTCTATTGTATTATATATAAATAAACTTAAAACAGCGGATGGTAACTGTATAACTAAGCCCTTACTAAATTTGAGAACGTTTTTGAGTCATTTCTTATTAAATGGGAATTACTCTATATTATAAATGAGTTTACTGTACTTACTAATAACAGATTAAACAGATTAAATGAAGATGAATGTTTGTGATTTGTGTGATTGTGGAAATCGTTTCTCTTGTAAAATAATTAGTTTTATTTATAATAAAACTTGTAAATGTATCTTTTCATTTCATTCATTAGTATTTTTATATAAGTCTCATCATCAAACTTTATTTTATTAATTCTCTGAATAAAATCCTTCATTAAGGTCAGGATTTTTTCGGGGGAACCCCGGTATTGTGATGATACGACCTTATTTTCCTGGCCGCTTACAAGCTGGCCATCATAAATAGCATTTATTTTGATTTTAGAACACGATATTGTTCATTTTAATTCAATAGAACATTGTATGTTATTTTCAAATATCCGACGTGTGGAACCTAAATTAAAATTTTACTCATTCCTTCCAGTGAGTTATAGGTACTAGAGAAGACGCTACCCATCACTCCTATGTTCCATTCAATTGGGGCGATCGCGCCGCACTTCACACAGTCGCTTGCTAGCTGTTGAGCAGTTATACGCTAGTGATTGTTTTTAATCTAAAAAATTTGAAAGTCATACAATATGCCGTGGTGTGTGTTGAAATATTGCACTAATAATTCAAGGAATACGGCGAAGTGTAAAGGAATGACTTTCCACCGTTAAGTAACTAGGTATAATCATTTTAAAATTAAATACGAACATAAAATTTATCAGACGTATGTTGTGTCATTCGACATAGACTAAAAACATTCAGAAGTGAAAATAGGTAGAATTGTTTGACGTTCCCGTATATAGCGAAAATAATACAATAAATTTTCTACGCAGATATTATTGTTTGTGTAATGTGTTATCTACACTTCTACACTAATATTATAAAGAGAAAAGATTTTTCTATTTTTGTCTGTAATGATGAACTCAATACTACTGGACCGATTTTAAATGTTTTTCACCAGTAGAATGTATTATTATCGCTGAGTAACGGAGGCAATATTTTATACTAGCGGCTTGCCCCGACTTCGCCCGGGGTAACAATTGTATCCACTAGTAAGAAACTACTGGACCAATTTAAAAAAGTATTTCTCCAGTAGAATGCTATAATATCACTGAATAAAATAGGCTATGTTTTATATGATATTGTTACGAGCTGGGGTTCGAAGAGATTCAAAATACCGATTAAATAGACAAACTTTACTTTAACACCACAAAAACACAGTTAAATAAATGAAAACACTTGAATATCACTTAGTCGCACTAAATTCCACTTCACTGTTTCGCTTTGATCGCTCTGATTCGCACTGTGTTCGCTTTGATCGCTCTTATTCGCACTGTGTTCCTTGCGGCAATGATCCTCTGTTTATATTGCCCTCCGAACATTCGAGAAACGCCGAGATTGTTGTACAGAGTTGTAGATGCGTCTCGATGCGGCTCGGTGCCAAATACCTACACACCGACCGCGCCCGATTTTGGTACCTATGGCTAGGCACATACGGTCCATTTTCGTTTGTACTTGATTCTCTCTGGATGTTTCTAGAGACGTCTATCGACCTTGATGTGTTTAGGTATTTATTTGTG
The DNA here is from genome assembly GCA_963924495.1 of Nemapogon koenigi. Classification (NCBI taxonomy): domain Eukaryota; kingdom Metazoa; phylum Arthropoda; class Insecta; order Lepidoptera; family Tineidae; genus Nemapogon; species Nemapogon koenigi. Next base: position 4,514,463 of record OZ004657.1, on the reverse strand, counting down.
CGATTTAAGTACCTATTCGTTACAATATATAATTGTTACCCCGGACGAAGTCGAGGAAAACTGCTAGTTTGTAATAAAATAGTTATTGAAATTTGTGGTATTTTGTCTATTGAAGGTTTCCACGCCCTAGCCAAGAAACAAGAGAAAGATGGATAAAATTTGTCCAAAACAACCGCAGTGAAGAGACCTGGTTACCATCGAAACATAGTTATATTATGTTCATTGCATTTTTATTACATTATTAAATACATAACAAAAGCAGAAAAGAACATTTTATCCAGTAAGAAGTATTTACATCTTTATTTCATTCTTTTAATCAACCAAGCACTTTGAATCACCGAATACATTTGATATGGGCTATAATTAACAAATATACAACAATTCGCTTGAAACATGAAGCTAAAACTGATCAGAATATTAATTATTACTTATTAATAAGAGTGAAATTGTTTAAGGGCATGTAACTAAATCATAACAGTCACCATTTCACCACGCTCTCTTCTAATGAAAATATTGCTTATACTCAATATGCTGAAGAACTCAAGTTACAACAAAAACAACTAGCGGCTTGCCTCGACTTTGCCGGGGTAACTATTATATACAATAGGAAATATAAAATATAGCCTATGGTATTCAGTATACATTATATGATAGGTTGAAACTGTATTAGGCTTAGTTATTATATTAGTTAGCTATTTAATGAGTCGTTCTTAGTCTGTAAGTTTCCTTAAATACAATAAATAGCGTTCTACAGGTGAAAGAACTTTTAGAATCGGTCCAGTAGTTTTTTACTTGGGGATATAAATGTTACCCCGGGCGAAGTCGGGGCAAGCCGCTATTATAAAATTAAACTTATGTTACTCAATATATATAATATAATATATATATATTTAGAAATATTTTTTTAAATCAGTCCAGTAGTTTTGATTTTATTCATTACAAACAAAAATACAAAATGAGCTTGTTAGGTATGTCCTTTCTGTAAGCGTAGTTAGTCTATATTAAGCATGTTGTTGTAGTACGTTGAACGAAATGCGTAAGCGCCATGAAATTCACGGCGCTTTCGACCTTTTGGTCGCGAGAAAACTACATCCTAGAAGCGATCTAGCGCTGTGTGTTTATACCGTTTGGTTACTCGACTAGCGACTAACAAGCGCTTCAGCGAACTTAAGTTTTTTTTTTATAGAAATGAAGCATGCCTTTTGTCTATTATAGCTCCTCTAGTACCTATATCTCAATGATTCCTTCACAAACTGTTGACTTAGGCAGTTCTCTGCCAATTGTAAAATTTATTATATTTCTATTTTATCAACTAAGTAAATAACTATATAAAATGTATTGAATCAATATTCAAGAACTAATATCTATGTTAATATAAAAGGAGCGCAAATAAGTATTGTAAGTATTTTTATCATACTTTGTATTGTGTTATTTCAATAGCTTAACGCCCTGTAGTAATGTGTAGTTCATTTTTATTACAGTGCGCTCCTTCTCCTTACGGCTCCTTCTCCTTTGATGGTTCCTTTCTCCTTGCTCCTTACGGCTCCTTCTCCTTGGCTCCTTACGGATGCTTTTACTGGTTGTTCTTTTGCTGCTTGTTCCTTCCTTGTTAATTCGACCAATAAACGAATGGTGAAAGTTTACTACGAGTTTTCCTGCTATACCTACCCATCGACCCGGCTTCCTGGCTACCCAACCCGACAGCCATCAATATATATACACGAATGTGCAGTATTCGTAAAGAATAATATAACAATGTTTACATATTGCACCAGAGCTCGACACAATGACAAATGGATACCTAAAATATTACGAACAGAATTTTTCAGCAAAAATGTTGTCAGCATGGTGATTACAATTTTCAATAAATTGCCCAAGGTTGTTCGTGATATTGAGGATATGTCTTCGTTTAGGGCAAAATTACACACATTTTTAATAGACAAAACATATTACACTATCAAAGAATACATAAATGAGTCAAATAGATAGTTCATTACCATCAACTTACAATAATTAAAATAATGTGTTTGCATAGTTTGTCGTATTTATAGCATGTTAGTATTAAGTGATTATATAAAATTTGTACGCCCATGGGGCAGGACATAGAGACCAAAATATATGTAACACCTAATATCTGTAACATATCTGTCCACAAATAAAGATAATTTGAATTTGAATTTGAAAAATAATAGGCCAAGATTCACGTATCAGAAACATGAGAAAGAACGATTTCACAAAAAAACAGTCTTGCGAAAATACACAAAACGGACATATGCTCTTCCAGTATTATACGAAAACTATTAGAAACAGCAAGTTGTAGATGTTTTCATAGAGTATGTGAATATAGGATAAATACGAGAAAATGGTACATTAGTAAATATATTAAGAGAACTCGAGTCGTAAAATCGATTGAAAATACGCGTGAAATTGCTCACTTTCAGGGCTTCATAAAACTTGGGTATTTTTTTTTATAGAGAAGACGACATGTGACCTTGCCACCGCCTGATTATTAAGCATAGGTGGCTGGTCCATGAATGCGCGCATGCTTTTTCACGCTTCGCTTAAAGGACCCAAGGTTGTAGAAAGGAGGAAAGACCGACGCCGAAAGTTCATTCCACGTATCTATTACTAAACGGATTTACGAGTATTAAACATGGACCTATCATGTTTAGGAGCTGAGCATTAACAGTATCAGTGAATTAAGTCTGGAAAATGTTATCATCATCGAGTTTTCATGGCGTATTCTGTTTAATACGTCAGAGATATATAAAATGACGTAAAAAAAATTGTGCAGATTAAATGATGATTTTCTGCAAACCGATTTTGTATCCGTGCGAAGCCAGGGGCGGGTTACTAGTTGAGCATACAAGGTGTAGACTCGATTAGTAGAGAAGGAAAAGTATGAAAAATAAAACTAGGTTATGTCATTGAGATATAGGTACTAGAGGAGCTATAATAGACAAAAGGCATGCTTCATTTCTATAAAAAATAAAACTTAAGTTCGCTGAAGCGCTTGTTAGTCGCTAGTCGAGTAATCAAACGGTATAAACACACAGCGCTAGATCGCTTCTAGGATGTAGTTTTCTCGCGACCAAAAGGTCGAAAGCGCCGTGAATTTCATGGCGCTTACGCATTTCGTTCAACGTACTACAACAACATGCTTAATATAGACTAACTACGCTTACAGAAAGGACAAACCTAACAAGCTCATTTGTACAAGATTTATATTTTTGTTTGTAATGAATAAAATCAAAACTACTGGACTGATTTAAAAAAATATTTCTAAATATATATTATATATATTGAGTAACATAAGTTTAATTTTATAATACCTAGCGGCTTGCCCCGACTTCGCCCGGGGTAACATTTATATCCCCAAGTAAAAAACTACTGGACCGATTCTAACAGTTCTTTCACCTGTAGAACGCTATTTATTGTATTTAAGGAAACTTACAGACTAAGAACGACTCATTAAAAAAGCTAACTAATATAATAACTAAGCCTAATACAGTTTCACCCTATCATATAATGTATACTGAATAGCATAGGCTATATTTTATATTTCCTATTGTATATGATAGTTACCCCGGCAAAGTCGAGGCAAGCCGCTAGTTGTTTTTGTTGTAACTTGAGTTCTTCAGCATATTGAGTATAAGCAATATTTTCATAAGAAGAGAGCGTGGTGAAATGGTGACTGTTATGATTTAGTTACATGCCCTTAAACAATTTCACTCTTATTAATAAGTAATAATTAATATTCTGATCAGTTTTAGCTTCATGTTTCAAGCGAATTGTTGTATATTTGTTAATTATAGCCCGTATCAAATGTATTCGGTGATTCAAAGTGCTCGGTTGATTAAAAGAATGAACTAAAGATGTAAATACTTCTTACTGGATAAAATGTTCTTTTCTGCTTTTGTTATGTATTTAATAATTTGTAATAATTGGTTGTTTTGGACAAATTTTATCCATCTTTCTCTTGTTTCTTGGCTAGGGCGTGGAAACCTTCAATAGACAAAACACCACAAATTTCAATAACTATTTTATTACAAACTAGCAGTTTGCCTCGACTTCGTCCGGGGTAACAATTATATATCATAGAAAAGATATCTATTTTATTCAGTGATATTATAGCATTCTACTGGAGAAATACTTTTTTAAATTGGTCCAGTAGTTTCTTACTAGTGGATACAATTGTTACCCCGGGCGAAGTCGGGGCAAGCCGCTAGTATAAAATATTGCCTCCGTTACTCAGCGATAATAATACATTCTACTGGTGAAAAACATTTAAAATTGGTCCAGTAGTATTGAGTTCATCATTACAGACAAAAATAGAAAAATCTTTTCTCTTTATAATATTAGTGTAGAAGTGTAGATAACACATTACACAAACAATAATATCTGCGTAGAAAATATATTGTATTATTTTCCGCTATATACGGGAACGTCAACCAATTCTACCTATTTTCACTTCTGAATGTTTTTAGTCTATGTCGAATGACACAACATGCGTCTGATAAATTTTATGTTCGTATTTAATTTTAAAATGATTATACCTAGTTACTTAACGGTGGAAAGTTATTCCTTTACACTTCGCCGTATTCCTTGAATTATTAGTTTCATATTTCAACACACACTGTATGTATTGTATGACTTTCAAATTTTTTCGATTAAAAACAATTACTAGCGTATAACTGCTCAACAGCTAGCAAGCGACTGTGTGAAGTGCGGCGCAATCGCCGCAATTGAATGGAACATAGGAGTGATGGGTAGCGTCTTCTCTAGTACCTATAACTCACTGGGTTATGTGCGGAATTCTTGACTTTTAAAGTTTGTACTAAAATTACGTTTATTTTTACTTAACCGAGTTTTTAACACTTTTATGGTTTAGTGGTTGTTATTTTAAAGGGGTTCTGGATTCGACTCTTTTTAGGGCTCCATACTCAAAGTGTGACAACGGAAACCTTATTTACTTATCCTCCGCTGTCGGTCCGTCTGTCATGGGACTGTATCTTTTGAACCGTAGTAGGTAGATACTTGAAATTTTTACAGAGTTATAGAAATGGCTACATACAACAATCCAACGATCATGAGTAAAAGGAATACTCACCAACGCACATCGCTGGAAAGTTGCATATATGCCAATCTATTAAATATTTTCAATGGCGCGATACAGGTTTCAATGAGTTAGTAACGGTGCGACATCTATCGACGCAGTGTGCCGCCACATGACTCCCTTCCCAGACCAGAGGTCGATACAGTATGAAAACCAACATCCATGTACCTAGCTTTGCCAGCTGTGATGGACTGCGCCACTGGTTGACTGTATCGCGGCTGAATCACCTGTCGTGATGTATGACCTGTCGTCATGTCGGGCCGGCGGTCTGGTCAGTGGGAAGTGGAAGTAGGATGCGGGGCATTGCGGGGTCAGGAATACAGGCATGTTCGTACGGGGTCACCAATATAGAAATGGCTATACATACAACAATCCAACGACTATGAGTAAAAGGAATACCTACTCCCCAACGCACATCGCTGGAAAGTTGCATATATGCCAATCTATTAAATATTTTCAATGGCGCGAGACAGGTTTCAATGAGTTAGTAACGGTGCGACATCTATCGATGCAGTGTGCCGCCACAGAGTTAAAATTTAAAGTAGGTCCCCATACAAGAAATGTATATTATTCGGCGTATAAACGTCTAACTAGTATAACTATAATGCATACTCTTAAATAAAACAACAAATAATAAAAAACCGGTCAAATGTGAGCCATATACAAGGGCGTCAAACTTGGTCTGACCTTAGTGCATACTATTGGCAGTACATTAATTACCTACGCTTCGTGTGCGACTCCGACTCGCACTTGGCCGGTTTTTAGACTTGTGGCGTGGATCATTGATAAAAAGCCAATTTTTTTTATTCTTTCTACACGGGTTACAGCTCCCGAAACCGTGTTGCGCTTCCAGGGTACCCAGCGGCAGACCGAGTCTCCCTTGTTTAGCCGAGGGTTTTTGGCAGGCTATAACCTAACGAGTGGTTTGTCGGATTATGTACATAAAAAAACCCATTGGTACATGGCCGGGGGATCCGGGATCGAACCCGTGGGCTGCCTAGTTAATACCAGACGTCTTAACCACTTGGCCATCGACGCAATTTTACTTTTAATGTAAAAGTGTGTTTGTAAGTTTCTTTGTGGTTCTTTTTCGCCAAGCCGGGGCAACGCAACGGACCGACGCGCGACATAATTTATTGCACAAAGATATTTAGAAGACCATAGAGTGACATATCTATCTACTTTGTATGCCAGGGATGATCTCATTCTTTAGGGACTATTATAAAAAAAAGAGGATAGTATACTATCCAGGTGGTCCCATGGTCATCAGGTCAGGATCTGCTGATGGGAACCTGAAGAAATTCTCTCTCTTCAAATTTTATAGGCAGAAGCGATTTGGGGTTTTTTTTATAGTGACTTGTGCATTTGCTTTCGGAAAGCACATTTTGGTTTTTTTTTTCTTCATTAGAATTGGTTATATAATTATTTATACTACACACGAAGTCGCAGCTAAAGGTTATTAATATGAACGAAACGATATGAGAGCCATAAAACACACAAGGATTGCACCATCGCCCATTTTTATGTAAAAATGTGTCCCACCCACTTTTTAGGGCGTTTTAACCATTATTAGCATGCATAATTTTTTATGGGGGCCCATAAATTCACACCTATTTCATTTGTATTTAAAATTTATTGTACTATACTGCTTTAAATTACATGATTATGAATTACAACTTATCTTTTAGAGGTAGATATATTCTACCGCAGACTTTTTTATAGATAATTTTATTCTACACAAATCTATCCTATATCAATTTGCTATGCATCTGACGGATTAGACAGCATTCGTCATAAAAGCTGGGGAACTTTTTTCCTAAGTTGAGCTAATTTAAAACCATTTAATATGGCAATCAGTATTCATATCATTACGAAAAAAATGGTATTACAGTAGATCGTATTTCAGACACTTGGTCTGTTTTCAAAATGTATTTTCAGAAACTTTGCCCTCTGAAAAAAGGCCTCTGAAAAAACGTAAAATCTCAAATATCTTAGCTATGCATGAAATAATGTTGATGATATTAAGTATGAATATCTGTTGTAAGCTAATAAAGAACTGGTCTGATTAAAATTTTCAATAAAGTTGCTATTTTAATATAAATTAATTAATATTAGGAAAACGGCCGACGTCTTAGGAACTAACGGCCTTTCATGCCGTCGTAGTGCAGGCCGTCAATCGCGGCACTGAAATATAAACAACATCTTAAGGAAAACTCTTGAGTTCAGCAAATATTCCCAGTATATTAGAACCTCTCGGACTGAGCCGCAACGACGGGAAAAGACCCGACGGTATGAGTTTGGTGCCATGGGAGCGGGGTCGATGCGCTGACACCTTCGCCGCCTGCCACATATCCGCAACTTCCAGAGCCGAAGCCCTACATGCCGAGAACACAAAACAGAGCAAATACTCATGCCTCTCAGCGGACCATTTTGAATTTCTGGCGTTTGCGGGGGAGACTGGGTGCGTGGTCACCGGACGCTATAGTTTTTGCAAATAAAATCGGGAAAATACTTCTAACGGAGACCGGCGATCCACGCTCCAAAGCCTTTTTCATACAACGCATAGCGCTAGAAATTCAAAAGGGTAACGCGCTATGTGTTGGCACTATGGCAGCGGATTCGGACTCTCTGGAAGAAATTTTTAATTTGTAGTTTTGAGATTTTTTTATTATTAAGTTATATTATTATTGTTAAATTATATTATTAAAGTTAATCAATTAATGAATAGTGTAATATAAGTGTAGTATTTCTTACTCAATTCATCAGTGATAGCCGAGGCGCCTTGCTAGACGGTTGAGTGTTGCGTGCAGTTCCGAAAGTGTTTGGCTCTATTCAGCTTCTTAATGCTCAACTCCTAAACATGATTGGTTCATGTTCAATACTTACAAACCTTCCTGGTGAATCAACCTATCTAATAATGAAAATCGCATCAAAATCCGTTTAGTAGCTTTTGCGCAAAAAGGGTCACAGACAGATAGACAGACGCGGGCGGGGGATTTTGTTTTGACTTGCCTTTGATTTATAAATTTTAAATGTAGACCCTGTTACCGTATACATTCTGATTTCGTAATTAAAAATACGGAAATCAAAATTGGTATTAATTAAGGGTATCAAGCTATAAAAACGTCATGTGACCAAATGGCAACACAAATTGATATAATATTCGAGCAAAAAAGCTTGCGTAAAATAAAATTTAAGTACCAATTATTTGCATGGTTTAGGGTTCCGTATCTCAACAGATCAATTTTCACTAATCACATCGCGTCGGACATTTAAAAAACTATCCAAAACCAAATTATGAAGCAATCTAAGACAGTGGATACGTTCTGAATACGAACGAAAAAGTTCTGTGACTCGTTCCTAAGTCGCACTGTCAAAAAGTGGAACGAACTTCCGGCATCGGTCTTTCCTGCTTCCTACAACCTGGGGTCCTTCGGGCCGGCGGCATAGAGATGCTTAGCTTGAAGTACCCCAGGTTGTAGAAAGGAGGAAAGACCGACGCCGGAAGTTCGTTCCACTTTTTGGCAGTACGACACAGGAACGAGTCACTTGTTGTTGTTTTAATATGTTTTATGTAGGAGTTTTGATAGATTTTGTACGAAAAACGTAGAAACTATATTTATTGAGAACGTCAACATTATTGTTTGTTAAAAATGTCAAAGTCAACGAACACAGATGTTTTTCTGTACCAACATCTCAACGGCCTCTATTCAGCCGACATAATGACGTCATCAGTGCCAAAACTTTGATAATTTATTATAATAAAACTACTGCATAGAAAACAAAAATATTCAAATTAGTTTCATAATAGTACATTGTGATACAAGGGTGCTATTTTGGTCATTACGTACGAGGCGGTATTTTCAGCGCGAGCCATTAGGCGTGCGCTATAAGAAAGCGAGTATGTAATGACCAATTCACACGCGTTTCATACGACGTTTTTCAACACACTTGCGAGGAAAAAAAAACTTCATGGAGTCAAATTTACGTATTCTTCGCCACTTGTAGTCGACATTTTTAATAATTAACCACAACACGGCGAAAATGTTAACAAATATTTATGGAAATGTTTTGTTTTTTCCCGCGTCGTGATACATAAAGCACGGGTTACTTCGCCAAACAGCCAACAAAGTCGTGATTTAAAAATAAAAACTGTATTATGCGGTTAAACTAAGAATGCTTTGTGGACACACATACAATTTGCAATCTTGTACGAATTTAACTTCATTGGGTTATATTATAACTCAAGAAAAAGCACGCGTATTTAATATATTATATGGGATTGTGAGTCTAAAATTGAGGTAGGTAATAAGACTCACGTTACGAGCAAGTGTGTTGAAAAAAAGGTTAATCTTTGAAATAAAAGTATAAAAATCGTACCTTAGTTTTTACTTTACATACTGAATTGCAAAATTTCCATTTTCAAAACAATTTTTTTCTTTTCTTTCAAGTTGAATTACAAAAACTTAATTTTAAAAGAAACCCTTTGAAGCTTTTTGCATACAATGTTTCCTCCTTTACTCAAAAACCAACACTGAGATGAAGGAAATTTTAATTATAGCAATATACACATTATTACATTCCTTTCATGTTCTAATTTTCCCTTTTCATGAAACATGAAACCTGTCTAGTTCATTTATTCTTGTTTAAAGTGGCACGTAAAGCTGTCTATATCTAGGTTGTACCTAAGTTTTAACTCCCAGGAATTCTAGTTTTAGATTTTCCGGATGCAGAGTGCAAAAACGACTGAACGGATAGTGTTGCGGTTTTCAATATTAGATAGGATGATTTCGCCGGGAAGGTTTACGAGTATTAAACGTAGACTTATCATGTTTAGGAGCTAAGCATTAACAGTATAAGAGAATCAAGTCGGGGAAAAAGTTAGCCCCAGCGAGTGTATGCTGTCTAATCTGTCAGAGATATAACAAAATGATGTAGGAAAGAAAATATTTATCTCTAATAGTTTGTTAATGGGATTACGATATGGGAAACGGATTAGACAGCATACGCCATGGAAACTCGCTGGGGCTAACTCTTTCCCCGACTTGTTTCATTTAATACTGTTTGTTAATCTGTCGGATTAGACAGCATACGCCATGGAAACTCGCTGGGGCTAACTCTTTCCCCGATTTGTTTCATTTAATACTGTTATTTCTCAGCTCCTAAACATGATAGGTCCATGTCTAATATTTGTAAAACTTCCCAGTGAATGAACTTATCTATTGATGAAAACCGCATCGAAATCCGTTTAGTAGTTTTTGCGTGAAATGTTTTGAAATTGAAATTGAAATTCACAAAATCGAGTTGACAAAAAAACTGTAGGTATCTAATGAAGACACACAGACAGACATTTAATTACACATTTAATTATACTAGTCAATAAATCTAAACAATAGATATCTGGAAGCAATTCAGGTTTAACCGTTCCGTTGGGAAGCAACTTTTTATCTGATGTACAATACAAGGGAGCAATTCTCTAACTACACGTCTAAAATTATTACATTGACTTTTGACTTACAGAATTACTTTTATTAGAATAAATTTTTATACATAATCATATTATATAAAAAAAAACATAAAATAAAAACCAACTACAATATCTAGGAGCTTAAATAGAGCTAAATACCATAGTTAAAAAAATACATAGTATTCTTGAGATTATGCGTTATTAAGATACTGTGTTCAAAACATAATACAACTATATTGATTCGATAGAAAAAAATCACGAATGTACCTCTAAAAAAATATTTTACTGTCTAGAAACAGTACTAAAATGCCATGATTCTGATTTTTTGACAGATTTTTTATCTAGCAATATACTATCGTAATACTGTTCTATTTTTAAATCAAATTTTCAGCAAGTTCCTTATTCTCATTTTCGAGATTTTATGTACGCACTGCACGCGTGTGTGCTTACGCTCGTGTACCGACAGTACCGGCTGCAGCCTGATGCTATATTATTAGTGGCAGCCACGTCGTTTGGTGTGTATGTGTACCCGCGTGAGGGCGGTGCCATCTCTCAAGGTCTTTGGCTCTATCCAGCGTCATAAAGGTCGAAAAGGTCTCGCCCTAAGGGCATAGTGCCAAGAACGCTGGCTGCATTTTCTCTTTTAATTTTGTTGTTTTTATAAAGTCTTTTGCTGATGGACTCCATGGGCTAAAGGTTTCTACTTCAAGCGGCGCAAATATGTAATCTCTTATGAAACTTTCATATTTGCGCCCAGCTCTTGAGACATATCCTCTCAGGTGGGATGGGGCCAGTGTATCAACGCAGGTTGCATCCCATATGAGAGGTCGGCCTCTTTCCCAGGGAATGAGTGTCATTCCGTCTGGCCTCTTACCGTCGTCACGAACTACCCCATAAGGCTCTAACACTGATAGAATCTTAAACATTGACTTGTGTTATTTTTTAATGCAAGCTTCGGGATGAGGATTCAAGGTCAAAATAGAAAAACTGACTGTCACGAGACGTAAGAGACGTCATATCAAACATTTAAGACGCCATATTTTTTGCTTAATACTTTAAGGGTCGATACTACCTTACATCTATCTATCTATCTATCTATCTATCATCACGTCTTTTATCCCAAGGTAGGCAGAGACAATCGAATGTCACTTGCTACAATTCTGACATACCTTTTTAGCTTATTTTATATTCATCCATACCTTTCATACATGTTCGGCGATTGCGTGTATTTTTAATATTGCTTTCGATCAATTCTTTTTTATGTGTTCAATAAAAGTACACCTAGGTCGTCCTCTGCCAGCAGTTCCTTTCACTTCAGCCATATAAACCTTTTTAGTCAATCTTTCACCCTTCATTCTTTCAACGTGTCCAAACCAGCGTAAACTACTTTTCTTCATTATAGTCACAACATCATCTTTCACTCCGCGTTCTTCACTAATGACATCGTTCAGGATGCGGTCAATACGTTTTATATCACACATTCTACGTAAACGCCGCATTTCAACTGCATTTATATTACTTTCATGCTTCCTATTCCATACCCAAGTCTCGCTTCCATAATTAAGTGATGGAACAAAAGCCTCTAAGTATGGTTTGTCGATTATAAGCATAAGATTTTAATTAAAAAAGGCGGCGCACGGGACGCCAGGCAGATGTGAAACATCTAAATTGATGAGTCAAGTATACTGTAGTAGAATAGAGAGGCACGCACAGTACCCACACTCACACAGAGAAACAACACAGTATATAGTATACGCGACCCGCACACACAAGGGAATATAGAGCGGCGGCGGAGAGGGAGAGTAGAGAGCGGCGGGGGAGAGCGGGTATGACGCAGTTTTCCGTCAAGGCATACGAGGCGGTCTTACCCCCAAAAATTTGCAAAAATTAAGTGTGTAAATTGAACATTGCTGTCAAGAATTGAGCTCAAGGGGTGGTGCAATTACGTCGAGTAGCTTGGAAGTAGCTTCAAATGCAGTTTAATTTCGAGCTATACCTTATCTTATCGGCACAAGCTGTTTCAGCTGTTGACTGTGGAGGGAAAGCTGGCTTAGATTTTTCAGTTAGATTCAGTCATTGTGGCGGTTGATTTTTCATGAAATTAATCTCTATTTTGCAAAGATTTTGTAGGTCTAGAATTTTAGATCGAACGTTTGGTCAAGAATATTGCATATTTTTTATCTATCATCTAAAAGTGAATAATACAACTAAAGAATGTGTGATATCTACATCTATACTAATATTATATTAAATTTTATATTGTTCTAATGTATCCACGGGGGGAGCCGGGGGCGGAAAGTCTAGTGTTTTATATTATCCTTCCAAAATTAAAGTGGAGAGAAGTATTCGGAAAATGCAAAAAGATATTTTCAAATCGGCCCAGTAGTTTTTGAGTCTATAGAATACAAACAAACAATTAAAAGCAAATATAGATTTTTATATACTGAAACACTATGTTCCCGCAAATTATATGCTGAAAATTTATTATATACACATAACAAATATAAACATGAAATAAAAGTCTAAAAGTATAAAATTAAAATACCCAAGACATTAGCTGCGTTCTCTCGTTGGATGGCTAAACTTATACATTGCTTATGAGTCCTATATCCATTGAATAAGTAACTATATGCTAAATTACAGAGACACAGAGAGAATTGGGAATAGTTTATCCCAGAAAAATTATGGATATAGGAGCCTTAAAGAACGCACCAGCTCCTGGGTTACCTGCAGTACCGAAGAGCATTTTAGCTAAAGTTTTGTAAAAATGTATGGCTCCAAAGCTCCACGGTCCCATCGTTTCAGTAGTTAGCGAAAGTGATGATTTCTTAAATAACTAACTTGTAAATTAATTAACTATTTTTCTAGAGCTCTTGCGACACAAAATAATACCAACGTATGTTATTACTATCCCATATGGGTAGCTCGTCTATGGGAACTTAAGGTGCCCACTCATTCGTCCAACGAAATCGACCACAGACTCGTCCAATTCTCATCTGTTTTCAATTCGTTGTATTTGTGGTTGATTTCGATGGCCGGAACGATCTGTCACACACACATCCACACGCCTTTGTTTAATCGAATCTTGTGTGTCTGAGTGACTGAGTGAATTGCATGTGATCTAGATCGTATGATTTACATCGCTAATGTGTGGCCTGTGTTCTCGATCATACGGCTGGCCGGACCGAAAATTTTCAGTGAGATACCGGACCAGTGCGTGGGCTCCTTAAGTTAATATCGGCTCCACGGTAAGGTAGATTTCAATAAAATATAGTCATAAAAATATTTTGCCATTTTCAGGAAAATAGGGACTATTTCAAGATCGGTTCATAATTGGCGAAGAAATGAGCAAACATTATTTATTTTCAAAAATACATATACAATGGAATTGAGAAGCTATCTTCTTTTTGAAGTAGAATTCAATGCTAAGGACCAATTTATTTATGAAGACACTTACCTGGTTTTGCACATTTATTATCAAAGGTGCGTCGGTGGCCGAGTGGTTAAGACGTCTGGTATTAACTAGGCAGACCACGGGTTCGATCCCGGATCCCGACCATGTACCAATGGGTTTTTTTATTAAAAACTTTTATGTATTATACAAACCACACTTGGAGGCTTTTCCATCTAAATATACCTCAACAGAACTGGCCACTCGTTAGGTATAGCCTCACAAATACCATCGGCTAAACGAGGGAGACTTGGTTTCGGCAGCTGTAAGACAACCCGTGAAGGAAAAAAAAACAAATACTTTCCGGTTCTCCAACTACTCTGTTTACAAACACACTTCCGAATTCATAATTTCGCACTACTCAAACAAAAAAATACTTGGGGCTGTCTCAAAAAATTGTAATTGAATCCTGTATCGCGCTATTGAAATTTTTTAATGGATTGGCATAATATTCAACTTTCCAGCGACACGCTATTACTCACAGTCGTGTAATTGTTATGTGTATTGGCACTTCTATACACTTTTATACATGATTTGTAAATAAATAACCTACCTGTGTCACTGTAATTTAGCATATAGTAGTTACTTATTCAATATCTAAGTGAAATACTCGTTATTTTTCCAATTGGTTTTATTGAATAGGAAATATGGGTGGTTAAATAAAGGATTATTTTGCCCCTGTTTTATATTTCAATAAGCTACACAAATACGTTTAATTGAAGGGCAATGGTATAACAGCGTTTTAAAAAAAAATAAGAGCTTTGTGATAGACGATGAAAAAGAAAACGGGGCAAAGTTTAACCGCACCCATATTTCCTATTCAATAAATGAATGAAAAGTAACAGCTATTTCGCTTAGATATTGAATAAATAACTATATGCTAAATTACAGTGACACAGGTGGATTATTTACAGAGACATTGGGTATAGTTTATCTATTTTATTTATTTATTAAGTGCAGCTATAGGCTTGCCACCTGTTCTGTTTAATATGTTTGTAAAAAGGAAAATCGAAACTACTGGACCGATTCAAAAATTCCCAAAGAACATAAAGACTCTGTCTATATTAAAAAAAAGTTAGGGTTCCGTAAGATTACTTAAACTTTTTTCAAAATCGAAAACAAAACGTAATTGTTATAGTGCGAAATTATGTACACGTTCGTTTATACTTCTTTCACGTCAAAACAGAGCAACGGATTGACATGATTTATTGCACAGATATAGTTAGAAGGCCAGAGAGTGACAGGCTTTTATTCCGAAATTCCTTAGGTATAAATTAATGTCACAATAAAAAAAAATCTGATAGATAGGTAAGCGTATTTACGTAGATATTAAAATTGTTGTAATCCCATACTGTACTCGTGCGAAACCAAGGCAGGATCGCTAGTGGTGATGTTTTTGATGTGTAACAAATTTCCTCTCGCTTTCCTGCAATCTACAGGAATTCGTGAAAAACGACGGAATTGTGTAACAGGAAGCCGGGGAAGCGCAGTTAGATGGTACCAACCCATTTTCCGAGAGGTTGGTACTGTCAGCCAACAGTGTGTGCGTGTGTGTGACAAGAAAGGGACAGGAAAATAGAGAAGGAGAACTCATCAGCTGTCCGCTTAAGACGAGGAACTACTCAGAAATTTCTAATCGTAAGCCACGCCCTAAACTCGTGGTTCGTTCTTGCTGCAGAAGTGAGAAGGGCATAATGTATCGCCTCTCGGAATAAATGACGTAAGCGGCACATTACAAATAAATAATTTATTAAAAAACGATCACATGCAGGGAAACATCTTCTTAATCAATACTAGGTACTGAGATTACCTACAGATTCGTATAAAATTTAAACGTAAATCCCTTCAGAGTATGGTCGTATGACTAAAAAGGTGTTTTGGAAGAGGTGATTTCAAAAAATTAAGTTATCGAGAAAATTTTCACCAATCACGTTTTCATCCTACACAATACTAGATAAAATCCTCTAGTTTTCGATGCCCAAATTATATGTTCATAGCATTCGTAAAATTCGGTAATTTCAGTTCAGAAATCAACCGAAATTATTCGTTCCTCCCCTTTCTTATGTATAAAGTGGTAATGTTTTCAGGATATATTGTTAATCGCTCGTTTTTTTTACATAACAGTCAAGTAATTTAGTTTTATCAAAAGTTAAAATTTAATAGTACGGTCAGTTCTACAGGATTTAAAACAGAGTTATATAATAAGTTTGTTGAAAATCTCTCAGTCACGCGGTAAAAAGTTGAAACGGGCTAAACTTTAAAATATATGGGACTTGTTTGTTAGATAAACGTTTTTAATGGCCGTCCCTCATGAAATCTGTTTGGGATTAGGGCATCTTTTGAAGCGGTAATTGGGAATTTCGGGTTTCGCAACTCAGGCAATCAGAACAGGTGGCGAGCCTGTCGCTAGATGTTATCGAGCAACAAGTGGCAAAAATCAACCTTGTATATCTTACTAGCCTTCCGTGGATATTTTCAAACAAAATAAAATTAGCCTATGTCACTCAAGGATATCGTAGTTTTCTATTGGTAACAGAATTTTCAAAATTGTCTTACTTTATTTACCTCTTTATAATATTAGTATAGATAAAGAAAATGAAAGTTGTTCGTTGATAAACACATTACTTGACAACGGCTGGACGTTTAGGGAAAGAAAAATTTGAAAAAGTGCCTGGAAAGTTTGAAAATTCAGAAAAAACTGAAAAAAAACTGAAGACTCACTTGAAAGCTAATACCACTAATATTATAAACGCGAAAGTTTGTATGGATGTATGTTTGTTACTTAATCACGCCAGAACGGCTGAACGGATCTGAATGAAATTTGGCACAGAGATAGATTATAGTCTGGAATAGCACATAGGCTACTTTTTATCCCGGAAAAATGTATGGTTCCCGTGGGATAGATTTGTTTTAGTTTTTCACGGAATCAACATGATTTTTAGCATAGTGGTAGTTTAGGGGACAGAGAATGACATATACTACTTTTTAAACGGCGAAAGCGGACGGGGGATATGCAAATTACAGCCACGGGATTATTTATTTTTGGATCTATTTCCACGCGGGTGAAACCGCGGACAGAAGCTTGTATAGAATAGTTTAATAATACAATGTCATTAGAGACTTGGATCACCTGATGATGGATCCTGTAATGCAGACGCGTTGCACTGAATAGTTTTTGAGCAGCGTTTCTCAAATTAGGGGTACTTTAGCTGAATTTACGTAATGGCAGCGAGCCAGGCCAAGTGGCGTGGCGAGAATTAAAAAGTTATTTTCAGGACATTTAGTTTTGTCATACAGAAAACAGATGGAACCTTCAGTGTATTCTATACTAATATTATAAAGAGGGTAATCTATTAAACTACTGAACCGAGTCTAAAAATTATTTCACGAATAGAAAGCTACGATATCCCTGAATGACATTAGGTTATATTTTATTTTATTCTAAAATATTCACGGGCGAAGCCCCGGCTTACTAGTCTTACATCAAAGGCCAAAAACGACGGACTAGAGGCCAACCAAGGAATGCCCGGCCCGAGAATGTCAAACACTAATATGCAAATTGATAGGTCGGGCATAGACAGTGATTTTCCTAGACATTCTAGGGTTTGACTGTTTTAGTTCCATCATTTACTTATGGAAGCGAGACTTGGGTATGGTATAGGACTCATGAAAGTAAGATAAATGCAGTGGAAATGCATCCGGAACGATGTCATTAAAGAAGAATGTGAAGTGAAAGATGATGTTGTGACTAAAATAAAGTAGTTTACCGAGCATGTATGAAAGGTATGATGAACACAAAAGAAGCGAAAGATATGTCAGGATCGTAGCAAATGTCATTCGATTGTCTCTGCCTACCCCCTGTGATAAAATGCGTGATGATAGATAGATAGACAGACATTTTCGGGTCAGGCATTCCTTGTCTAAATCTATTGGTTTAGGTAGAACTACAAGATCCACCATCAGGTCTTTACAATTCTCTATCGCAAACCACCTAGCCTTAAATTTAAACCTATGTAACCTCCTGGCATACGCAACTTTGACTGCAGCAAATTGTCTCTGCCTCACCTCACCTAAAACTAAACTTTCAACAACACGAAACTTGTTCAGTGTTTTCCAGTGAATTTGTTTAACTTGCTCCAGCCTTTTCTCTTACATGGCTTGCTTGTTATGTAGCGGAGAAACTCCCATTTTTACTAGTTCAAATTTAACTATTATTTAGCCTGGCATTATGGGCTTCCTGATTTAAATTTAGTTAATGATTCTAAAGTAGCCCACGCACTGGTCCAATATCTCACAATTTTCGGTCCGGCCGCCGTATGATCGAGATTGAATCACATGCAATTCACTCACTTACACAGATACACAATATTCGATTAAACAAAGGCGTATGGATGTGTGTGTGTGACAGATCGTTCTGGCTATCGAAATCAACCACAAATATAACGATTTGAAAACGTTCGTTACAAGAATTGGACGAGTCTGTGGTCGATTTCGGTGGACCGTATATTGCTTACTACCTAAAGAGTGACAAGCTCAGGAAGCTATGGAGGTAAGACTGACATTATATGGCGTGACGGAAAACTGCGTCATATCCCCTCTTCGCCACCGCTCTTTACTCCGCGTATACCTCTCTATTCGATTACAGTATATCTACTTAACGCCTTTAAAGTGAAGGAAAACCATCAATTATGGATTTTTTAATTACAATAAAAGAATATTTGCGGTACAATTTGCACTTGTGCGTCTTTTTAAAGAATTCCAAAAGCCATAAGCCGTTCCCAGCCCCAGGGTACCCAGTGGAAGACAAAGTCTTCTTCATTTAGCGAATGTTTTTTGAGGCTATACCTAACGAGTGGCCAGCTCTGTTGAGGTATGTAGATGGAAAAGCCTCTTTGTACGGTTTGTCAGATAATGTACATAGATTTTTTATTACAAAAAACCCATTGGTACATGTTCGGATGTAGGAATCAAACCCGCGACTTATCAGTTGCGAGCCGACTTCTTACCGCTAACTTTTTGGTAGATAATTTAAATCTGCACAATTCTTTCCTACAACATTTTGTTGCATCTTTGACGGATTAGTCTGCATACGCCATGAAAACTCGCTAGGACTGTATGTCTGTCTGTATGTGATCTTTTCACACAATAACTACTGATCTGATTTTGATGAGGTTTTCACCATTATATGAGTTGAATCACGAGAAAGATTTACGTGTATTAAACATGGACCTATCATGTTTAGGAGCTGAGTAATAACAGTATTATACCCGCTTGGACCAACGTCACACAAAGATATTCCTAGTAAGGTGTCTCCTAATATAAGAGAGTCCTAAGTATCAACTTTGCACCAACCTAATAATGCCAGGATCGTCCTACGATAGGAGCTTCCTTACTGAGTGATTGATCAATATATTTTTACTTTTACCTGCGTGATTCTATGCGTAGTATTCTATGTATTTCATATTTTTTAATATTATAGTTGTCAAAAAACCGTTGCTGTTCCTAAAAAATGTATATACCTACCTGTACCTAAACAAAGGGTACAAAGTTAAAAAGTAAATCTATTTGGTTGGAAATATATACCTAATGCTACAAATATGTGATATTTAAAAAAAATTCGTCATAATATTTTTTTTTTACAATTTATGACAAATTTGTAAAAAAAATCGGATCTGGGCCTATCCTTGATCTAGGTAAGAAATCTAGATCTTCCAAAAAGTCATTGTTGCTCATTTTATCAAGGACTTTATAGGGAAATACACGCTTAAAAGAGTGTCTTAACACAAGATCCTCAAGTCATAAACATAAGATCCTCTTATCGTGTTTAGGACAATCCTAACGTTGGTGCAATGCATTTTCCTAACCTAAATGGGTTACGCGTTACTTTAGGACGCTCCTAACATTGGTGCAAGCGGGTATTAGTGAATCAAGTCGGCGAAAATTAGCTTGAGCGCGTTTTCATGGCGTATGCTGTCTAATCCGTCAAATATAAAACAAAATGATATAAGAAAGAAATATGTGGATTAAATTTGTCTACAAATTAGTCTGTGGTAGCACATACCTATCTCTAATAGATTTTTTATAAACCGATTATTTACCCGTGCGAAGCCGTAAATTCAAGTAATTAGTTTAGAAAATACGATCTTCCACCTGTCCGTCTACTTTGTGTCACAAAATGAATATTAATGTACTACGGCCCTTTTGTTATTTTTCATTGCGTGCCGTTTCATTGTGAAAATTAAAATGCTTTTGCAATTTTCTTAATTGCTATATTAATATTAAAACATGTTAGCTTGTTTGTAGGTGGAGTTTTTGCATATGAAAGAAATTCATACCTTTTTTAATTTCTTGGTAAAAGAAAGGGTTAAGTTTATATGAATCCTACTAATATTATAAACGCGAAAGTTTGTATTGATGTATGTATGTATGTTTGTTACTCAATCACGCCAGAACGGCTGAACGGATCTAGATGAAATTTGGCACAGAGATAGATTATAGTCTTTATCCCGGAAAAATGTATGGTTCCCGTGGGATAGATTTGATTTTGTTTTTCACGGGATCGACATGATTTTTTGCATAGTGGTAGTTTAGGGGTCAGAGAATGACATATACTACTAGATATACCGCGAAAGTGGACGGGGGAGGGGCAAATTACAGCCACGGGATTTTTTTTTTGGATCTATTTCCACACGGATATATAAAGAATATTCAACGCCAATTCACAACATTTCATTTTTCGTTAAGTACCAAAATTAAAAATCCGTTTGGAGATCTTCCTTTGCTTAACACGATACACATATTTAATTTTTTTTTATTCAGTGGTTTAGGAGATATTTTGAAAAAACTACACTGTGTAACGAGTACTGGCATTAAAAAGTATTAGTTATAGTTGTAAAAACAAAACAGGATACAAGGGGACTACTGATGGAGCCATAACACGAAAAAATAGAATAGAATAGATACAAGGGAATTTAATTTACGTGCTTCTCTACCCATCTTTGTTGATGAAAGTGAATAAAATTTAATTTTAAATTAATAAACTCAAAATAAACAATAATGAATGAAACAAAAGAACCATGAACGAACTATTGAACGAATGAAACGAACGAACGCACGCAGCTCATGTCATTTCTTTTTTTTTTAATACAGAATACGCATAGACACCTTATTATTAATTTAAGAGTGTTAAAGTTAAAATTTTAGTAAAACAAAAAATACGGGTACCTTAATTTTTCACCTACTTTCATATAAGCTAATAAAATTAGGGTGTTAAAATTTTGAAATGTTGTGGATTTGACACAAAACATTACTGCAGTACAGAATAACGCATGTCTATCTGTCTGTATGGTTTGAGAAACACTAAATCGATTTATCTATCTATCTATCATCACGCCTTTTATCCCATGAGGAATAGGCCAATCGAATTCCATTTGCCATCCTGACATACCTCTTTCGCTTCTACTTTTAATATTTCCATCGATCAATACATTTTTTATATGTTTAATCGATTTAATCCAGTATATAACCGACGCATACCCTGGGAAGAACATACTAAAAATAAACGTCTTGGCTCCTGCATAACCACTGTGTTATCAATAAGCCAGCATAGTGGAGGTGACAAACATAGGACCCCATATATATATGAACCCATCTTTGTCATCTGCATTCACGGACTCCACACCAAATGCCGTACACCGAGAACTAAGATATTACACATATAAAATGTATATTTTTGATGTAGGGGGAAAACTTATGTATTCGCGACATACTTTCGGCACAAGACCATGAATTGGCCAGCCCGCGAATGTAGAATATTTAGGCCGGCAATTTGAAGACAGATATTATATATGTGAAATGATCGCTAGATGTCGTTTTTATACGTTATATACCTGCTTATAAATTGAAACAAAGTTTTTTTACAAAATGTCTGCCGGCTGGTGCATACTCAATATGCGCATACATTTTTTTGTGAATTTTGCTGGTTTTTTTGTGTTGAGTTGAGATTAATCCTCCAGTAATTACAACCCTTGTACTTCAACTCTCCTTGATGAACCTGGATAAGACTAACTTTTTACCCCTTTTAACCATGTTGCGTGTCACCGAGGAGTATGAGTTTTAGCATAGTTAAAGTTTATATGGAGAAGGTGTGCGGAAAATAAATAATTTTATACAATGTTTACATTCATAATATGTCAATGTCAAACATGGCGGCTCGCATAGAGTCAAGATTGTCGCCAAAGAACAAAGAGAAAATATAAGTTACAAAGATTTTTAAAATGTTGCCAATAAATAATTACTGTCTGAATTTAGTGTTAAGGATCCGTGGCTCTCAGTCATCTTGTATCTGTCAAAAATATGGCAAATCTCAGTTAATCCTGGAAACGTGAGTTTATTTATAAATACAACATTTCCTCACCACACAATGATAGTTATTATTTGAAATTGGATTGAGCCATATTTTTATTATTTAGGGTTCTAAAGAGCCGTAGTTTTCAATACGAGCAGTGCCTTTGCGTTTTAGAAATTATGGCTATTTAGAACTCTTAATAATGAAAATATAACTCAATCCAATTTAAAATAATAACTATCAACTGTGTGCTGAGGAAATGTTGTATAAATAAACTCACGTTTCCAGGATTAACTGAGATTTGCCATATTTTTGACAGGTACAAGATGACCTTGACCACCGCCCCTTAACACGCAACTAGAGAATAGGTACTTACTTACTTAAAAATTAAAAACCAATGTCTTAAGTTTTAACTTCTGTCGGCAGTTCCTATGACTGCCTACGCCTTTTTATATTCTTACCTCGCCCTGTTTTAGAGAGTTAAAGATTTTATCACAGATAAGATATATGGTCATTTAAGAAAAAGTCATATTTTATTAATGCATATTTCACTGCAACATTTTGAAATCTAGTTTCTGTTTGACTGAAGCAGACGCTTTCAATGTTGGCACCTCATTGACAGTCTCCTGAAAGAACCCCTTTTATTTGTAAACGGTCCTGACTCGATACTTTAACAATTTCTTGATGTCAAATCACTATTACTTGAGTATTTTTGATTCATTTTACCAAAATCTGGTATCAATGTTTTTTTAATTAAAAACGTATGTAGGTACCTACCTATATAATCCGAATCCGACAAACTTCACAACTCGTTGGATAGCCTCACAAATACTATCGGCTAAACTAGGGAGAAAGGCAACTTGTGAAATTATAAAATCATACATTATTATAGCTGATATTATATTATATTATATTATTATATTATATTTTATGTGCCTGCCCTCTGAAGACATTACTTTTTTTTATTCACACATAACAATATAAAAACCTTAAAATTATTCTAAACATTAAAAATAACTAAATAAGTCCGCGTGAAACAGTGGCAAGAATACTGGCTGCATTTCCCCGCTGAATCGCGATGCTGATTCGTTGAGGAGGAAGGAGCCAGTCCTATTGTCACCAGAAAAGATGATAAGTCAAGGGGATTTATCTTTAATAAACTCTTTGGCATTTATTACTTTGATTACTGTTTCCCTGAGATGAGACGGGCTAATGTGTCCACGCACGTAGCATCCAATACAAGGGCCCGACCTCTCTCCCAGGGAATCAGAGTCATTTCATCGGGTCTCTTGCCGTCTTCCCGAATTATTCCCGTTGGCTCTAGGAGAGCAGGGATGTCTATTGACGCAAGAGCCCTTTCGATGGTATCATTTAGGGAGCTGTGGCGAGAAAGACTGCCTGCACTTTTGCCTGAACCCTGGATTCCAACGTTCTTACAACGCTTTTAATAAAAAAATAATAAGAAATGAAGCTATTTTCAACTTTTCCTCAACAAAAAGTATCGAAGACTTCACATTTATCTGTTTCATTAGAAAACCCGATGTTTTTCTAATTTCCGCTACTCTGTAAGAAATGTCTATAAAAGGAAAAGTACGCAAGAGCTCTGTTGAATAACATCGATTGAGTAAACTCAGAATCGATTAGCGAATACGAATGCAGGAGGAAATATTTAAAACTGAATTAATTTTGTTAGGATTGCTTCAAGGACTTTTTTGCGGCTTTAATAAAAAACATACATAATATTGTTTTAAAATATAGCATTTTTTTTCTTTCTTGTCGAAGTGAAAACTTCTTTAGGTGCGTTAAGCGATTTTTGGTAGGGGGAAATGTTATGGATTCGCGTATGCTCGCCCCGAAAATGTCCGGACAGGAATTCGTATACTTGGCTTCCACGTATGCCTGGCTGCATATTTTTGGCTGCGCATTGTGAAATGTGAATATATACAGTTTTCCCTTTTGTCGGCAATCTCCATGACATGCCTTTGCCTTTTTCTTTCACATGTTGCCTTCAGTTGAGGCTATACCTAACGAGTGGCCAGTTCTGTTGTGGTATATTTAGATGGAAAAGCCTCTAAGTGTGGTTTGTCGGATTATGTACATATTGGCAAATATAGTATTTTAGTTCAGAATTTGTTTAATGTTTTATACAGTTTTTAAGTAGGTACCCCTTGTATACAAATTTCCCCTGATTGGATTATGTATTACTATCACTACAAATTCTAAAACTAATTTTGTTGCGATTTTCACTATTAGATAGGTTGATTCACCATCATGTTTAGGAGCTGAGCAGTATAAGTGAATCAACTCTGGTAGAAAGTTACCCCCAGCGAGTTTTCATGGCGTATGCTGTCTAATCTATCAAAGATATAACAAAATTATGTATAAAAGAATTATGTAGAAAAAAATGTTCTACAAAATATATATGTATTCAAATAGTTGTACCCGTGAGAAGCCGGGGGCAGGACCGCTAAAAAATAAAAGTCAACCAATAAGAAGAATTATAAATGACTATTTCTAAACGCGAATAAGCGCCCGGCGGCGAAATCCAAACAAATCAGTCAAAAGCAAACAATCATAAATCAACGTTTGTATGAGAATGTGGGTAGCAAATATGCCAAAATTGAGAACGTGGAAATGGGCATTGTTATGAAGATATCATATCTGATAAATGCTCCACTGGGAATACCCGACTTATATAGAGACTATATATTTATCATCACGCCTTTTATCCCAAGAGGGGTAGGCAGAGACAATCAAATGCCATTTGCCCCAGCTGAAGACAAAGTTAGCTTAAGTATTTTTTTTGAGGCTCTACATAACGAGTGGGCAGGTCTGTTGAGGTATGTAGATGGAAAAGTCAAAGGGTATTTAGATTGTGTTATTTCTTAATTTCTTACTTTTTAGATTTTTAATAGTAGAATGTGTGATATAAAACGTAATTACCGCATCCGGAACGATGTCATTAGAGAAGATGATGTTGTGACTAAAACGAAGAAAAGTAGTTTACGCTGGTTTCTATACGATGAAAGAATGAAGGATGAAAGATTGACGAAAAAGGTTTATATGGCTGAAGTGAAAGGAAATGCTGACAGAGCACGACCTAGATATACTTTAATTGAACATATAAAAAATATATTGATCGATGGAAATATTAAAAGTACACACAATCGACGAGCATGTATGAAAGGTATGATGAATATAAAGGAAGCGAAAGAGATATGTCAGGATCGTAACAAATGTCATTCGATTGTCTCTGCCTACCCCTATTGGGATGAAAGGCGTGATGATACATATATAGATAGATACATTTTTAATTGTTATATTATGTGACAAAGTACATGATTAAAGTTTTTTTCCGTGGACCCACTGCTATGAGTATGACCCACTGGGACTTAGACAGATAAGGCTTGGCCTGCGAGCTGTGCATTTTTCTTTTTTAAATAAAATAAATTGACCGGCAAGAGATTTTTGCATCTTGTTGTATTGTCATGAATTAAGTAGGAGAGCGTTGCAATTGAAACTTCGGGTTCAAATCTCACTCTGTGCCAAAAATGCTGAGCACTTGCTTCAGCGGGTCAGTAAATTCTTCTAGTAAAGTTTTTCCAAAAAATTGATTATTGTCACATAAACATCCATTAAGTGCAGCGACAGGCTTGTCATCTGTTTAATATGGGCAACTTGCTACATGTGGCCTTACCAAAGTACCTGGCTACACTTTAAGGCATAAAGGCCGTGATGATGATCATGATGCTAATGACGATGCTGATGGTAAATGACGATGATGTCAAATTCCCATTGAAAATTTCGATACGTCACGTAGTAACTCAAAGCTCTTCTTAGCTGACTTTTCCCTCTATCCACCCCATCTATTTAAAAAGCATGTATGCTTATATTAAATGGAACATCACTGCATTTCGCTAGTGTTTCGTACATATCTGGGTAGAGATCACGATAAATTCACATAAAATTTATTTCAAGTTAATTTCTATGCAAATTGAACCACTGTTATCATGCATGGGCCAGTAATTCTGTGACCACGTTGCACGTACTATTATAGCTTTAAGTACTATCTTGGTCTATATTAAAATTTAAACTAGCACTTACTCGAGGCTTCTTAGAATATGAGTTAGCAGTAATTTTTTTAATTCCTTTCACATTATGTCTTATCTTATATCTTTGAATGTTATAATAATTCTCTCATTCATATTTAGCTTTTCTGCAATTGTTGAATAAACCATGAACGATTTCACGATTTTAGTAAAATATTACAGCATCGAGCCAAGCAACTATTGTTCTTAACCAGACAGAGAAGACCACTAAAACTATTAAAGGTATAATAGACAGACACAGTTTATTGCGAGTCTACTTGTTGCTTATGCACAAAAAATTGACAAACCAGAGCATTAGAGACGACTGTAGCCTTGGTCGAAGCCACTTCAGAAGAAAATATAGAAAAACCAGGAAATTTGGAAAACGACAAGGGGAAAGTAAAACCTAATGCTTAGAGAACTGGCCTTTCTATAGGTAATATTATACATACTATAATC
This sequence comes from Nemapogon koenigi, assembly GCA_963924495.1. Lineage (NCBI taxonomy): Eukaryota > Metazoa > Arthropoda > Insecta > Lepidoptera > Tineidae > Nemapogon > Nemapogon koenigi. Next base: position 4,487,535 of record OZ004657.1, on the reverse strand, counting down.
CATGACAATCTTAACATGTTAAAAGTTAGTGCAAGCAAAAGCGTGTTTAATTTAATAAAGTATATAAAGCTGTATGAAAAATTTCAGACGATTTGATCAAAAGGATTATTACTAGAGATGAACCTTTTATTATTAAGAGGCAGATAGTAAATAAGAATTTGCAGTTGAATAAGTCCAAGCTTCTGCTGGCAAGGTCTTGCCCACTATCTTTTGGGATTGTCCGGGTATATTGAGGGTATTACGCCAATTTAAAAAAAATCTTCACGGTTTGCCTTACAGCTACAGGGAACCGAGAAGTCTTCCTCACTTAGTCGAAGATTTTTTGAGGTATTGGATGACAAAACAATAATTTGGTACAATGGATCTGATTTAATGATGGAGCCAGGAGGTGGATAGTGGAACTATGTAACAAAACGACTTAACCCCATCGAGTTTGGGCTCGTTTGATTTGTCTTCACAAGTTCTCTGGTCCTAAAATGATGTCCAGGTTCCTGTTGATGAAGCCGGAAGGTAGCCACAGGAAGTCTGTAACGAAACGACTTAACCCCATCGTATTTGGGCTCATTTGGTTTGCGCTAGTGTGCGTTACTGCCAAAAGCGTGTTTTTTTAGTTTTTTTATAAACTACATCGATGGTAGATAAAGGAAACTATTAAAGAGAAGAGAAGAGGAATAACTACTGCTTTGTGCGTAATTTTGGAGAAGACATGAAAGTGGATCACAGAAATACCAGGTTCTTGAATTTTGGATGACTTTATCTTCCTATTTATCACTAGCTTTCTGCCCCTGCGTCGCTTCAATTATCTCTGAGCAAAAAAGCTAGATTTGTTAAATTTCTAGTTTGAAACGAAACAACATTTTAGCTTTTTTTTCTTCAAATATATATTTTTTGAAAGTACGAAAACACGGACTGTAAATAACTGGAAACTCGACAAAATATATAAATAAAAATTTGTTGCCTTTGACCATTTTACAGATTTTTAACAAATAAGTTAACAGAATCTTCTCTTGATTATTCTTGGAGTTGTTTGTCTGTAACAAGAGAAATTTTCATTTGAAATTTAAATATTAATACCAATATCTAAGTGGGATATGATATCTAAATGTATTTTTTTCACGGGTTGCCCTACAGCTCCCGAAACCGTGTTACGGTTCCAGGGTACCCAGCGGAAGACCAAGTCTCACTCGTTTAGCCGATGGTATTTGTGAGGCTATACCTATCTAGATGGAAAAGCCTCTATCAGATTATGTACATAAGTTTTTAATTAAAAAACCCGTTGGTATGATCCGGGATCGAATCCGTGGTCTGCCTACTTAATACTCTTGTTTGTTTCAATTGCTAATCTCTGAAACTACCAGTTGGATTTGAAAAAATATTTTTGCATTTGATAGCCCAATTCTTGAGGAAGGTTATCTATAACTTCTACTAATATTATAAAGAGGAAAGATTTGTATTTTTGTATTTTTGTGTGTATGTTTGTAATGAATAAACTCAAAAACTACTGTGCCGATTTCAGAAATTCTTTCACCATTGAAAAGCTACATTCACCCTGAGTGACAAAGGCTATATTCTATTTTCAAAAAAAATAGGGATCCTTACTAAAACTCCAATAATGTAACCCAAGGTGTAAAAAAATGACCTAAGAATTTCCTTACATCGCGTGCGTTGCGAAAACTCTTGTATATTTTATTTTGTTCGTAAATATCCACGGGCGAAGCCGGATGCAGAATGCCAGTAGGTTATATAACATCACGCTACGACCCAAGGGCGCGGAACAGCAAGGTACAGCTATTATTATAAAAAAACTGTCGTGTCGCTTACTGACTCTGCCACTGAAGATTATAAATATGAAAATTGGAAGATGCTGAAACTGAAGCTGGAAAGCTGAAGAGTGTGTTTGTTTGTTTGAACGCACTAAATAATTATTTTTGCATTTGATAGCCCAATTCATAAGGAAGGTTATATAGGATACGTAACATATAGAGGTGAAATGTGGTGTGTACGTTGTATTCCTAATACATTCGCAGCTAACTGCTATTATATATAAATTTTAAGACATATGAATCCATACTAATCCATACTAATCCATACTAGATTATAAACGCGAAAGTAACTCTCTTTGTCTTGTTACGCTTTCACGGCTAACCACTGAACCGATTTTGATGAAATTAAAGCTTGAACCCAAGGGAAGGACATTATATGCTACTTTTTTAATCTAACAAAAAAATTATATACATAGATATTTGAATTTTAGATTTGTAGGATTCCACATTCCGTTTTCGTCGTGGCGTGATGTGGCGTGCTGTGACGCTTGTGATTAATAAGACATATCACGGTCGGCGGGATTATCTTAAATACCGATTTATCGGCTATAAACACTATAAAGGCATATATATTTATATATATATACATATATAATTTATTCTTGATAATAAATATAAGAATAGCTAGATTTCCGTCCCCGGCTTTGCCCATGAAACAAACACACTTTCGCATTTATATAATACTAGATGACCCGTGCGAATACTTCACACCGTTAGTGGTTTTGTCATAGTTTAACTGATCTCTAACAGATGGCGTCTTTTACAAAATAAATTATTTATAAAAGAAACATTTAATTTTGATTTGTTTGTTTATTTTTCGTCATTAGAGGGAAAAATAATTTTCAAAATGGCGTATCAAACAGAGCTTTGGAAATAATTTTTAATACCTGCGAATAGCATTGTCGTAGTCTGCACGCTGTACTGTCCATGTAGGTGATTTCGATCTGCCATTCCTAGGTGCAATGCGAATACTAAAACAAATATTAGGTAACTTTTTAAAGCGTATAATTTGGACGTATTACTAATCTGATCTTTTGGTAATCTGATCCCCAATCGGCCAGCCTATTCGCCTCAAAATACACGCGATAATCGTTTGGTAACAATAATCCGTGCTCTCCTACCGTAGGAAGACTACTTAAACATGACATCACAGGACATGGGCCCTTTAATAAACACTTTTTTAATATCGGCATTACAGATAGTCCACTATGCAGAGCTTGCATGGAGACTGAAGAAACCGTCACCCATATGCTACTGGAATGTGTAGGTTTGACAGAATACTGCATTTTGGCATTTTTTTCTAAATTTAACCCAGAAAGGGGGTGCAAAAATTTGTACTTCTACTTCTCTTACTTGGTTTAGATCTATACATCATTTTAAAGTTTCGTACCTCGTCTAACAAAACCTTTATAATATCACTTTTGAGTCCGTCCGTCTGTCACAGATATTTTTGTCGAAAACAATGTGACGTGGGAAATATTTTAATACTTACTATGGATAATTCCTATCACCAGTGGGTGAAGTATCGGCCTTTTGGCGGAACGGTGTAAACTTTTTCCTAGGCAGAAAAATTAGAATAGAATTATGAAATGACCTTATAAATGACCCTAGCTTGTGAGTTAGAAGCAGCACTTCTCTCAATCCATACATATTTTACTTTGCATCATGTGACATACAACGCACTATAATGTACTTGTCTATTTGTAGTACTACGCACTTCACCAATTTTAAGGACATCATTTCTTGGAAGATAATATCATATTTTGGAAATAAAAAAATTACAGAAATCTGCTACCATTTAGTGTTTGGTCAGCCTTGCAGCACACATCCACTAAACATGTCAAAAATACTTATCTCAGCTTCCTCCTTTCAATGTATTTCATTATTACTTGTTAATTCTTTAATTCCAACAGAATTAATCTTATTCATCATCTGCCGCTATACCCAAAATTAATTTCCTATTATAATGTAAAGACAAACCATACTTACTTCCATCTAAATATATCTCAACAGAACTGGCCACTCGTTAGGTATTGCCTCACAAATACCATCGGCTAAAAGAGACTTGGTCTTCCGCTGGTACCCTAGGACTGATAACACGGTTTCGGGAGCTATAAGGAAATCCGTGAAAAAACGAAAAAGTAATGTAAAGCTTTGGTGGCCGAGAATTCGTAAGAACGCAGTTAGAAGCCGGTCCATCTCAACATATCTGAACAGTTGGCCACTCGTTAGGTAACTTCAAAAATCTGCTAAATGAGATAACCTTGTCTTCCACTGTGTTCTATATTCCTAGGAAACGTAATGGTTCAAAAAAATCCTTACTTTTGAGGATAAATCATGGTAACTCCACGAGGTGTTATTAATGTTTTGCATCCATGAGGGGTTCCGGGAATTGGTTTAGCTGGTAATCTTGGCGATGGTGGTAAAGTACTGAAACAGAAGGATATCTTAAGTGCCCAAGACTTAAGCATTAAGGATCTTCAAATACAGATCTTCACGGTTTTATACCTTTCGGTATGACCAGAGATACCAGTTATCCAGATGTATCACTCCTTTAGCAGACGTACATGTATCTGATATTTTTAAGATTAGGATTTCCAACGCTCTTCCAATAACGCCATCGTGAAGAAAATGGGAATTTGCTTCTTTGTATATTCAAAAACTACTGGACCGATTTGAAAAAATCTTTCACTCATGAATTTATTTTTTCCAGATGGACATAGACTGTGTTTTCTTAAAATAAATTTAGGAATTCGTAAGATATTTGGATTAAAATTTTCCAGTCTTAAGTAGCCTACGCACTGGTCCGGTATCTCACAGAAAATTTTCGGTCCGACCGCCGTATGATCGAGATTGAACACAGGCCACACGTTAGCAATGTAAATCATACGATCTAGATCACATGCAATTCACTCACCCACACAGACACACAAGACTCGATTAAACAAAGGCGTGAGGATGTGTTTGTGTGACAGATCGTTCCGGCCATCGAAATCAACCACAAATACAACGATTTGAAAACGGATGGTGGGCCGCGCGTACAAGAATTGGACGAGTCTGTGGTCGATTTCGGTGGACAAATGAGTGGGCACCTTTAGCAGAGGACTATAAACAAGTAGACTGCCCCGAGACTGTCTATGATATCGTTTTATGGGGACTCAAATTATCCAACTCATAGCTCAGGGAGCCTCTTAGAAACGAAATTCTGACATGGATAACCCTAGTTGTGATGCCCAGGGTATTCCTCAGTTCGCAAATTAGTTTTTTACTTACTTTTTCTTTTTGAACATCGACTTCCATTTAGGTTTCGCATGCACTGTTGCTGTTACATATCTTAAACCTGAAAGACTGAAAAAAAAACTAAGAATTTAAATTCATCCATATGTCTATTAATATAAGTTAAATAGACTGTAGATTCTTTTTAACTTTTACTCCTGTCTGTATTATTTTGTTCATCCTATTTTCGTAAGTCTCTTGTCATCCATCTATATATCTATCATCACGCCTTTTATCCCAAGAGCTAGGCAGAGACAATCTAATGACATTTGTTACGATCCTGACATACCTCGAAGAAATCGAAGAAATCGATATATTTCATATTTCATCTGTCATTTTATCTGTCATTGAACAAGTTTAAGAATTCAATAATTGAAAAACTCAAATTGCTAGATTTATGGTCGTTTTGTTGTTTGTTGGTTTTGCTTTGTATTCATTAAGTGAAATTATCTGTTTAATTTAGTTGATTTGTTTTGTTTAGTTTTGTTTGATTTAGTTATTTGTTTCGATTATTTTTGTAATTAATTGTTGATATATATTATATTACTCATAATTTAAATATATGATTTGTGAAAAATTGTACTGTTTTTACCCTGTAATATTTTAATTATCGTCACATGTAGGTCTTATGTAATTTCATTTAAGTTCATTATTTTTTATATTCCACTAATATTATAAATGCGAAAGTTTGTATGGATGTTTGTTACTCAATCACGCCACAACGGCTGAACGGATCTGGATGAAATTTGGCACAGAGATAGATTATAGTCTGGAATAGCACATTTTTATCCCGGAAAAATGTATGGTTCCCGTGAATAGATTTGGTTTTGTTTTTCACGGGATCGACATGATTTTTTTCATAGTGGTATTTTAGGGGTCAGAGAATGACAATACTACTTTTTATACCGCAAAAGCCGGCGACAGCCACGGTATTATTTCTTTTTGGATCTATTTTCACGCGGGTGAAACCGCGGACAGAAGCTTGTGTTCAATAAAAGTACACTTAGGTCGTCATCTGTCAGCATTTCCTTTCACTTCAGCCATATAAACCTTTTTAGTCAATCTTTCATCCTTCATTCTTTCAACGTGTACAAACCAGCGTTAACTACTTTTCTTCATTTTAGGTACAACATCATCTTTCACTCCAAATTCTTCTCTAATGACGTCGTTCCAGATGCCTAAGGGAGCATTAACACAATTTGCGATATATCTTTATAAAATATAAGATTTTTTTTCAATACCTACTAATTATCTTAAAAACTAGGCGTTTCTGTAATTTACAGTCTTTACTATGAAGTTTTAAGAACGTGATTGAGAGGATAAGGTAGTTATAAACTTGATTACAAAGAATGATTCCTTCCGAATGCCATTTGCTACGATCCTTATACACACTGTTCTCTTATAGAAACTCCTTACGAATTTTTTACCACCTTTACCACCAAAATTGGCCCGCCTAGATCGTCTGGCGGCCGGAATGGAAAATGCGATGCCGGACCTATGTGTGGCCTACTTTATTCACACAGCTTCCGAATGCCATTTGCTACGATCCTTTATATCCACACTGCTCTCTTATCAACTATATCGAGTGCAACTAGTTGGCGGGCCCCTATGCTTACTTTATATCCTTTTTATAAACTTTTATTAACTTACCTTGTATTGCTAGTTGACTGATCCAGGACTTTGTCACCAAAATATTTACTATATAACATACCCATTTTTTTATATTTCTGATTTCAATAAAACATTCTATTTTATTTTACTTGGCACTTAAAACATTTTTCTTCGTATTTTTGTACCTATATTTTTTGATTATTTTTATTTGACGAAATTACAAAGATTTTTCTGACATTGCAGAAGTTTTAGTATAATTTGACAACTTCAAAAGATGTTATAGAAAAACCTCAAATCGGTGATATTGTTGACAGAAAAGTTTTTATGAAATAAAACCAAGGATAAGAAATAGATAATTTTTATTTCTATATCACACATTCTACATAATACCTACACCTTAATTCCACTGCATTTATCTTACTTTCATGCTTCTTATTCCATACCAAGTCTCGTTTCCATAAGCACATTTTTAAAAGGATAAATAAACACACTTTTCCATTTATAATATTTATTAGGATTGTTATTACTAGCTGTTGGTCTCGGCTTCGGCCGTCGAAGTTTTAGAATTGCGAAAATCTGAAATAATGTACTAAAATTTTGTTTGTCCTAATTTCAAGTCAATATTACGGCAGAATGACATAGGCTTCTTTTTATCCCGGGAAAATAATATCTCACTCTCTCGGGACAATTCTTATTCCATAAAAGAAACGGTTATATTATACCTACCTATATAGTTATACTAATTAGACGTTTGTATGTTGCCATTATTAAAATCTAGCAAAAAACGCCAAATAAAACACTTTTCTTGTAATCCCCCTTTAATTTTTAACTTTCTTTTCTTTTTATTATTTGTTGTTATAGCTGCCATAGTAATACATACTCTGTGACTATTTCAAATGTCTACCTATTACGGTTCAAAAGATACAGCCCTAGGTAGACAGACGGACGGACGCACAGCGGAGCCTTAGTAATAGGGTTTCCGTTGTCACCCTTTGGGTACCGAACCCTAAAAAACCAGGCCAAGTGTAAATATGATGGAAAAAGTGGTAATTTCTAAATTTCTACACCAATTTACCTCATTAACATTCATCCTTTAACCCTCGAGGGTCGATTGGGTACAAAAATGGTGAAAAAACAGGAAGATTAATGATTTGTAAACATAATAATTTTCACCCCACTAACTTAAGGGTTGTTTTTAAGAATTGCTCCGATTTTTTAACAAGAACCTTTTAAAATGTCACGCGAACTTCTTTATTTGGTTTAACTAGCGATTATATGGATTTGCTTACAATTTGGTTATGAAAGAATGCAATTTTCATTCGGGCAGCCCATCATGTGGGGTAACATCGCATGTACAGTGTACACGTCTTTAAAAGTTTAATAAAGTGATTTATCATTATTTACTACGTTATTTATTATTTATTACGTTTCGTTAAACTATGAAGGAAACATAAACTAAGAGCATATCATTTAAAAAAAATATCTATCATCACCCCTTTCATCCCAAGAGGGGTAGGCAGAGACCATCGAATGCCATTTGTTACGATCTTGACTTACCTCTTTCGCTTCTTTTATATTCATGATATCTTTCATATTTTATACATAATATTTTGATACGTTGAAAGAATGAAGTATGAAAAATTGACTGAAAAGGTTTATATAGGTGAAGTGAAAGGGAATGCTGATAGAGGACGACCTAGGTGTATAAAAATGTATTGATCGATGGAAAAATATTTAAAAACTCATCTCCACAAATGAAGTGATTTTTACAAACAATAATAAAACATTACGTTCCTGTGCAGGCATAATAAATAAATATAATCGGTTAAAAATCGAATCGATAAAATAAGTAAGACCTTGTTTACGTAAATAACTCGTTTTTTATTACTCAAAGATTAAATTAAATAATAGATTTATGGCTAAAAAGACTTAATAAATAATAATTTGCCACCATTTTGTTTCTAAAAATTGAGAATCTTCTTTTTTTTAAGTCGGTTAAGAACCAACAAATTCTCCATACACAGAACAGGACACGTAATTACCAACGAAGTTCAATGCATTTCCCTATTTTAATTTGGTAAATTTTCCTCCTCATTTTAAAGCCCATGACACCGCATGACGAAAATGAGCGAATCTCATTAAATTCGCCTCCGTTGTATTTAATTATTCAACAATTTTGAATAATAAAATTAATTAACAATGTACTTAAGTTAAACTTATGGGTTAAAATAGTACACCCGCGTGGAAATAGAACAAAATTAAAAAGCATAACATTGCATCTCTTCAGAAAGAATACATATTTGAGGTGTGGAAACGATGGGACCGTGGAGACCTGGAGCACATAGTCGGTTTCAAGATATTAGTTTTTTCTCGACTAATATACACTTGAATAACAGCAACGATAGGCTTACCAGCTGTTATATACATTTTTTTTAAATGTCAAACTATCACACTCTTATCAAGTCACGAGCATGATCGCATGAATGCAACCAACGATGCATAGTCTATTGTAGATCAGACATGAATAAAACAATGGTTGCAAACAAGCAACAATATCGCTGTGCATTTTCATTGAATACCAATTGTGTGTTAGTTTCTGATGAATATGTTCAATGGTTTAGTTCTAATGAATTTTGGAAGCAAATATTCAGAGATTAAAAAAACACTATACTAATATTATAAAGAGGTATAAGTATAAGTAAGTAAGTAAGTTTAGAAGTAGAAACTACTGATCCGATTTCATAAATTATTTCACCAAATTTAGAATCGATTTTCAGGATGGACATCTATAATATCTATATCTATACTTAATTAATATGTTTGTATGTTTGTTACGAATAAACTCAAAAACTACAGGACGGATTTTGATCATTCTTTCACCATTGGAATGCTACATTATCCCTGAGTAACATAGGCTATATACCATCACGGCATGACGACGGGAACGGGGTGGGCAGAGGTCAACATGACAAAAGCTATGTATGAAGTATATGTTTGCCAACATTCTGAAATAGTCACTGGGAAACAGCTATAGATAATTATCCCGTTAAAATAAAAGGGCTTTCAGTGGGAGGCCAACTTTATAAGATGTAAAAAGCGATTACTAAAAATAGCAACGCGCATCTAATGAGAAAAACTGATTCGCCTAATTGTGTAGTATGTGGTCAATTGGAGGATATGTACCACTTGTTGATGGAGTGTCACAAGAACCTGCAAGAGAGGGAGTCATTTATGATAAAGTACCGATTAAATAAGACGAAGGTATTTTTACTTCAGAGCATATTGACAGATCCTACATACGAAATGGCAATAGCTCTGTGCAACTTGGACACAGTTGCACTGTCAACAACATAAGTAACTCCCACTTTATTATAATGTATTGTTATTTTTAAACGAACTTCAAAAGAAGGAGAAGGTTCTCAATTCGTCGGAATCTTTTATGTTTTTATGTATGTTCCCCCGTTTAGATTTTTTTATGTTTGAAAGGGTATTCTTTCTAGCTGGTCCTATGGTCATCAGGTCAAGATCTAATGATAGGATCCTGGAGAAACCGAGAACTCTTCAAATTTTATATGCACACTTGAAGCGATTTGGGTATTGTTTTTTTATAGTGACTTGTGCATTTGGTTTCGTTAAGCACATTTCGGTTTTGAAGGCGGTTTTTTTTTCATCAGAAGTGGTTATTGTGTATAGTGTTTTGGTTTGCTGTAGTTGACATATCCAACGGATAAAACTCAAAAATAAATAAAGATAAAAAAAGTAAAAAAATAACAACATCACCAAACATTACAATTTTCTTTCACAGGCGTGAAACCGTTGGCAAAAACTAGTATATATCAACACTAATATTATAAAGAGGTAAAATTTATATGTTTGGATGTAATCGGTAATCTTTCAAATTACTGAACCGATTCTAAAAATGCTTTCACTAATAGAAAGCTACGATATCCCTGAATGGCATAGGCTATATTTTAGTTTGTTCGAAGCTAGTACTAAATGAAACAAAGAGCCCGACTGAGCAAGTAACTGGAAAGTGAAAACCAAGGTATAGAATCTAGAAAGTTAAATTAAAGGCGGGACAGCCAACGGAAACCCTATTACTAAGGCTTCGCTGTCCGTCCGTCCGTCTGTCTCAGAGCTGTATCTTTTGAATCGTAATAGGTAGACAATTGAAATTTTCATAGAGTGTGTATTACATAAAAAATTAAAGGGGGTCCCCATACACGAAACGTGTTTTATCGGCGTTTTTTTTGCGTAATCTTAATAATGGCAATACATACAAACATTTAACTAGTATGATTATAATGCATACTCTTAAGGCTGCTATATCCATAATTTTTCTGGGATAGACTATTCCCAATTTCTCTGATATAATCCACCTGTGTCACTGTAATTTAGCATAGCATATATTGAAGTAACTATATCATAAATTATAGTGACACAGGTATATTTACAGACTTTGTACGGTAGTACGGAACCCTTCGTGTGTTAGTCCGACTAGCACTTGGCTGGTTTTATAATATATAGTGATGATATATAGCATTTTTTTATATAATATATCTTCTTCCAATAAGGAGATTCGTGACAGCGAGTTACAGTTCGCATATAAACGAATGACACAAAAACCTTTTTTAATGAACTCGCCCAAAAGCGTAAATTAAATTTTCCAGTTCAAAGCGCAGCTTTTTAAATCATGAAGAGCTTTCTTCAAATAAGGGCTCAACAATGGCGTGTTAGAGCGCACTCATAATAGCTCGTCAACAATGATACTCTGTAAGCTTTTTCGATCTTGTGATGATTTCAATCCGATTGCAATTTAAACTCTTGGCATCTGACTCTTTAATTTACAGAAATATATAAGTACTAATAATAAAGCTAAATAAAGTCTTTGTTTGTTTGAAAGCGCTAGTCTTTGGAACTACTAGGCCGATTTGAAAAAATATTTTTGCATTTGATACCCCAATTCTTGAGGAAAGCTATATAACATTACGCTACGACCTAAAGGGGTGTAGCAGTAACTATTAACGCTGGTGCAACCGCAAGGCACAGCTAGTAAAATATATGTAAGTACGTTTTGCAATATCACATAAGAATTAATCCCGAAGAAATTTCGGGCTTATATAACTCTCCGGTCTTTCAACTACCCCTGTCCCAAAAACTACCAATGGATTTTAGTTTCGAAGCAAAAATATTTTTAAGTCGATATTATTTGTTAGCTGGATATTGCAGACTATATTCAAATTTGTCTCTGCCTACTTCTCCTGGAATAAAATACGTTATGATAAATAGATAGATACTTTAATGTTTATTATAAGTAATCATATTTTAATTATTATATCAATTACAAGCTTTTTGTCTCGACTTCGTCTGTGGACATTTTTGCAATATCACTCCGGTCCTTCCCCAAAAATTACGTCGATCCGATACTCTATAGTGGCGTTAAAAAAGGATTTAAACAAACTATAATATTAATAAGGATATTAAAATAGCTGACCATACGTTAGATAGTCTCAAAAAATACTTATAAGACTTAAATAGCCAAGACAAGTAAAAAGCTTTAGGGAAAATATTAGATGTTTTGTTTATTTTATTCTCCACGGGTTGCCTTACAGCTCCCGGGAACCGTTGCCGGCCCCAGGGTACCCAGTGTCTTCCTCATTTAGCCAATGATTTTTTGAGGCTATACCTAACGAGTGACCAGCTCTATTGAGGTATGTAGAAGAAAAATCCTCTTTGTACGGTTTGTCGGATAATGTACATAGATGTTTTATTATAAAAACCCATTGGTACATGATCTGATGTAGGAATCGAACCCGCGACTTTTCAGTTGCGATCCGACGTCTTACCCACTCGACCACTATGCCACGATAGAAATTTTTATTGCACAATTTTTACATTTCAATCTCGATTCCAATTTAATTATGATTGTAATTTCAAAGGTATGCCATTGTAAAAGTGACTGACGTAGCACGTTATAAGAACATTATGTTCTGGGCGGCACTCAGTTTCAGCAAAATATGCTCTCGTTTGTTATTTTTCAGTACTGAAATTTAGTAGATTTTTTAAATTATTCCGCTTTTAACGGCACCGTTTCTTCACGATAAGAGTCTTTGCACAGGTAGAATGTGACAGCTTTATTTTTGTGCAACAATTATATTAAATTGATACTGCATGAATGCATATGTAATTAGGGTTCTGGCCTTAATTAACACAGCTTTTTAGGGTTCCGTACCCAAAGGGTAAAAACGGAAACCCTATTACTAAGGCTCCGCTGTCCGTCTGTCACCAGGCTGTATCTCATGAACCGTGATAGTTAGACAGTTGAAATTTTCACAGATGATGTATTTCTGTTGCCGCTATAACAACACATACTAAAAATCAGAATAAAATAAATATTTAAGCGAGCTCTCATACAACTAACGTGATTTATTTATACAACTAACGTATTTTTTAGTAGGCTACCGACACATGACGGACACTCACATTGTATGGCTTGTAAAGCTAAACCATCCATTTTTAAAATCTATATAAATAAAAAAATTATGCTGTTTGTTGGTAAGCGCATTACTGGACCGATTTGGCAATTTTTTTAATGTTCTTAGGGTAAGAACAATTTTAAAAGTTGCCTGGAAATTGGAGGATTCTGTATACAAAAAGAACTTCCCAAATATGGGATCGGGCGAGCAGTGATATTAAAACAATACAGCCGAAGCCGTGGTAGTCTCTAGTCTATAAAAAAAAAGGTCTTTTTTAAATTAACAGCTCTACGAAAATGATGTAAGGCGTATTGACCGCATCAGCAACGGTGTCATTAGAGAAGAATGCGGAATGAAAGATGACGTTGTGACTAAAATGATGAAAAGTAGTTTACGCTGGTTTAGACACGTTGAAAGAATTAAGGATGAACATAGCATATCATATCTGGGCCTTCCGGTCCGAGCCGAAGGCAGAAATGAAAGGGAATGCTGGCAGAGAACGACCTAGGTGTACTTAAATGAACATGATAATTGATTGAATACTTTTTATACCGCGAAAGCGGGCGGGGGAGGGGCAAATTACAGCCACGAGATTATTTCTTTTTGGATCTAGTTCCACGCTGGTGAAACCACGGCGGACAGAAGCTAATATTGAAATAAAAATCGGTAATATCTTTATAATGATTTTGGATTGAGTTGTTCGACAGAATATATTTAAATTGTTTATTAGCATTCGTAAGAGTTTTTCACGTATTCAATTTGTCAATCGCTTCAAAATGGAATAAGAGATAATTCGTAAATTCATTTAGTGATGTATTTAAATAATATCGATATATTTTTTTTATCGATAGAAAACGAATTCAAGTATTTTTAGTTAAGGATTTAGATTTTTATTTTAAAGTGGATGTAGAGTCTCTACCTACCTCTCTTGGAGTAAAAGACGTGATGAAAGGTAAAGGTCGGTGTCTGAAGCCTAGTCGGAATAACTTTAAATATTTCATTTTCACTTTATGTATTTTTAAAATTACAAACGATCTGCCCCGGTTTTGCACGGATAGAAAGGTTGTTAACCGGCCCTCCAACTATCTCTTTACAAATAATCACGTCGGTCGGTTATATTAACATTTGGCATGAAAGAAGGTAAAGCAAACAAACAAACAAACAAACACACTTTCACATATATAATATCACTTGAAGATTGGGTAATGTTCAAAGGACTCATAAATGTATAAGTAGAAGACGAAAGAGGCATGTCAGGATCGTAGCACTTGTCTCTGCAAACTCCTCCTGGGATAAAAGGCGTAATGATAGATCATTTACTTTGGCATATCCGGTTTCTTATCTATCTATCTATCACGCATTTATATATCCCAAGACGGGTAGGCAGAGACAATCGAATGCCGTTTGCTACAATCCTGAAATACCTCTTTCGCTTCTTTTATAATTTATTCATCACACCTTTCATACATGTTCGGCGATTGTGTTTTTTTCTTCTTCTCTTTCTTCACGAGTTGACCAAGTCTTCCTTGTTTAGCCGATAGTATTTGTTAGGCTATATACCTATAGAATATACTGTACCTTGCGGTTGCACCCGCATTAAGCTCCTTTGGATCGTAGCATTAGTAGCATGATGTTATATAGCCTATAGCCTAGAAAGAAGCCTTAGAATTGAGTTAATATCAAATGCAAATAGTATTTTCCAAATCCGTCTGGTAATTTTAGAGATTAGCGCGTTCAAACAAGTCTATAGATTATTATACCTAACTAGTGGCCAGTTCTGTTGAGGTATAGCCATATGAAAATCGTGTATATTTTTATTTGTTCAATAAAAGTATATCTAGGTCGTCCAGCATTCCCTATCACTTCTGCCAACCTTTTTAGTAAATCTTTCATCCTTCACTCTTACAACGTGTCCAAATCAGCGTTATTTCTTATCGATATTTTTTTGAACTATCCCATCCCTATTTAGTACACAAAAGGGGTACCAAAGTATTATGGGAGCCTCAGAAAAATACGATTCTTTCTTAAAGTTGAAAAAAACTTGCCAATTGGGTAAATTTATTCCATTAAGGAGTTTTATTTTGAATGCGCCGAAGTAACGTAACAATAGACGTTTTTATAAATTGCATCACATTTATCTTCAATATAATTTTCTCAATAAATCTTGAAGAAAGACTGCCTGAAGGCTTGCTCCAAAGCAAAATTAAAATTCCATATCAATTTCTAAAATAGGAAGAAATCTTTGAAACTTATTATTAAATTTTTGAGATCTTTTTTGAGGTATTTTTGCTAGCATGCCGCTCCGCTTACGACGAATTGTAAATAAATATGAAAATTTAATTAAAGTAATAAATATACCTAGGCTCACCAATTTATTTATTATATAACAAACTTCTTATAAAACTTAAAATCTTAAATCTAATCTAAACATTAAAATATTAAATATAATTTAGACATTTTTCCATACTGCTGCCGTACGGAAGCGTGCCCATTATTTTTTTTTTTTTTAAATAAAAATATAAAATTAAAATAATTGGTCAAGTTGC
Organism: Nemapogon koenigi; assembly: GCA_963924495.1. Lineage (NCBI taxonomy): Eukaryota > Metazoa > Arthropoda > Insecta > Lepidoptera > Tineidae > Nemapogon > Nemapogon koenigi. Next base: position 4,471,803 of record OZ004657.1, on the reverse strand, counting down.
GAAGTGCTCTATGAGTTAGGAGTACGACTCACGCGCTGAGGGTTCCGTACCATTTTTCGGTCAGAACTTTAAGACATGATTTTGGTTTAGGTTTTCCTGTAAACTATAAGAAAGGCCAAGTTTCATAACTTTTCCAATTTTTCTTTCCCTAAAAAATTGGTCAAGCCATTCTCAAGTGATGCATTTACCAACGAACAGCATATCAGTTTTATTAGTGACAACGGTAACCCTATTACTAAGGCTCCGCTGTCCGTCCGTCCGTCTGTCAGTCTCACAGGGCTGTATCTTTTAAGGTGAAGTGGTCGATGGGAAAATGAGTGATGAAAGAGCAAAACGCATTTATCTAGAATCGCTCGCACGCGAGCAGGATAGAATCAGTAAGCGATTCAACGTAAGCGACAATTAAACGATAGATAATTACCAAAAAAATATTCATGTTAATTTTTGTAATGGTACCATCTATATTATAGCTATAAAATTTGATAAATAAAGTTTTCAGAGGTGTATTTAGGATTTTTTTTATCGAGTAAAATGTTTCTAATCATATTTTCGAAACAATAACAATATTTGTCATATCCTTAAAATCAATAAAAAAAAATTTCAGTTTCGTAAATTATTCAGGTTTTCTGAAAAATTAAATTGGATTTTGATGACTGACTTCCCCTTAAAAAAACTATTTTCAAAGTTAACAATACAGGGGCGTCAAAGTTGGTCTAACCTGCGATTCACGTTTCAGTATTGAGACAGTATAATTTCGATGTGCCGCCACAAACACAATAGTTCTAATACTAAAGGGAAAAAATATATCTAGAAAATTATCTGCCACTCTTCTGTCAAAACAAAGAAGATTCTAGAAATAGTGTTAATTCAATAAACTCATGTCAAATTTAATAATACCCAACCCAACAATTCCACTATAAGACAATCTGGTATAGTCCGATTATATCACAAAATTATCATGTAATAGTCAGTGGTCAGATACGGGCTGTGTGAAGTTGGCACCCCCAAATTCGATTTTTCAGTTTTTTTCATCAGGTTCGTTTGTCCACCAAAAATTTTTTTTTGCCCACCTCTCAAAAAAAAGTTATTCAAAAAATAAAAATTGGGGGTGGAAGTTGGCACCCCCAAATGCGAAATTCCAATTTTTTTTCATCCCGTTCGTTTAACCATCGTTAGTCCACGTTTGTCCACCAAAAAATTTTTTTTGTCCACCCTTCAAAAAAAAGTTATAAAAAAAAATAAAATTGAGGTGGAAGTTGGCACCCCCAAATCAGGTTCGTTTGTACATCGTTAGAGACGTAGTTATGCGCGAGTTAATTCAGTATATATCTAAGTATTTTCACTTTGACAAATGAGTTTCTGGAGTGGACAAACAAACCTACCCCTCAGATAAGCATTGGAGATACCACGACAAAGTTAAAATCCTTAGATACATACTTATATCACGCATAACTATATCTCTAAGGGTGGACAAACGACAATATGTTATGGATAAACGAGTTTCCGAGGTGGACAAACAAACCTAAACCTCAAAGAAGCAATTTCACCCCTAGGAAGCTAGAGATCCTCCGTCAAAGTTAAAATCGTTAGATATATAATTAACTCGTGTATAACTATATATCTAAGGGTGGACAAACGACAATATATGGTGGACAAATGAGCTTCTGAGGTGGACAAACATACCTACTCCTCAGAGAAACTAATTCACCCCTAGGAAACTAGAAATCCTGCGTCAAAGTTAAAATACTTAGATATATACTTAATTAACTCACGCATAACTATACCTCTGAGGGTGGACAGACGACAGTATATGGTGGACAAATAAGTTTCCAAGGTGGACAAACAGACCTACCCCTCAGAGAAGCAAATCCACCCCTAGGAAGCTAGAGATCCCCTGTCAAAGTTAAATTCAGGGCTTTTTTTTTTCAAAAATGTTTATTTGAATACCTTTTTTTTGAAGGGTGGACAAAAAAAAAATTTTGGTGGACAAACGTGGACTAACGATGTACAAACGAACCCTGATGAAAAGAAGTTGAAAATTCGCATTTGGGGTTGCCAACTTCCACCTCAATTTAAGTTTTTTTTAAATAACTTTTTTTGGAGGGTGGACAAAAAAAAATTTTTGGTGGACAAACGTGGACTAACGATGGATAAACAAACGTGATGAAAAAAAAGTGGAAATTCGCATTTGGGGGTGCCAAGTTCCACCCCAATTTTATTTTTTTGAATAACTTTTATTGAGAGGTGGACAAAAAAAAAATTTTATGGACAAACGTGGACTAACGCTGGACAAACGAACCTGATGAAAAAAAACTGAAAAATCGAATTTGGGCGTGCCAACTTCACACAGCCTCAGATACGCTGGTATCGATCGCTTCACGTGAAAAGAAATCGGCTTGTATTAAAACAATTTACAAAAAAAAAACCAAAAAATCTGGCCCTCCACATAGATCTATCTGTCTATCTATCATCACAACTTTCATCCCAAGAGGGGTAGGCAGAGATAATCGAACGTCATTTGTTACGATCCTGTCATACCTCTCGCGGGATGGCGCTCTACTAAACTTTATTGACACGTTTCCTCTAAACGGCGTACCTACTCATTTTCAGGAATTTGTATGTATTTAGATTCCTTGATTTCGGGAATAGCGAAAAACTTAAGAAAATATGATATTGGGTGAGTAATTGTTGTAGCAAAATATAATAGCAAGTTCGAATTTTGAGCCAGAAGAGAGCGAATCCATTGTCTATGCCAGTGCTGTCGTTTGAAAAAGTCGTGACATTTCTTTGGTTGGTTTCGAGATTTAAGGCCAATTTACACAATTATATTCTTTGGTTGGTTTCGCGATTTAAGGCCGATTTACACAATACGAACTTATCCCAAACCTGTGCACAATAGATTCTACGCGGGCAGTCGCTAGTGTTCAATAAAAGTACACCTAGGTAATCCTCTGCCAGCATTCCCTTTCATTGCTGAAATATCAACCTTTTTAGTCAATCTTTCATCCTTCATTCTTTCAACGTGTTCAAACATCATCTTTCACTCCGCATTCTTCTCTAATGACATCGTTTCGGATGCGGTCAATTCGCTTTGGTGCATAGGTAGTGTTTTAAAGTTCATACTGGAACTATGTGATATAGATGAACTATAAAAAAGTTTGGAGCAGTCAATACATCGTCGTCAATTCCTTCCACCTGCTCAAACTTTCAGAAATTCTAACTTTGTACTAACATTCAGGTGACCATGGTTTGTGATACATTTAAGGGGAAGTTTTTATGGTAAACCGATTTTCTTATAACACGGTATCCCCCGCCGCGTTTAGTGCCCTTTTCACGCAGAAACAATTTACATAAATTAACTAAAATATTTTTAAGGCAAGTCTAAGTCTAAGGCAACGCATCGCGCAGTCCATATCTCTTTAGAAATATGTGAGCAAGATGCATTACTATTAAATTCGATAAGATATGCAAGGATAAGAAAATATAGACCAAGATTCAAGTACCAGAAACATGAGAAAGTACGATTTCTCAACAAAACCTGTCTTGTGATAAAAAAAAGTGTACCGACTTCAAAAATTTGCACTGAAAAGAAAGAAATAATAAAAATTTCGTCGTAGAATTTGAAGACGGTTGGTGCCAAATTAGTATACAAAATTAAGTAAACATCTAGGGACATAAAGATCTGTTTAATATTATCTGTGTTTGTACTGATGATCGTAGGTTCCTAATGAATTATCTAGATTAGTGAATTTGGGTACTAAATTATTTCTAATTTGGCACCAACCGTCTTCAAATTCTACGACGAAATTTTTATTATTTCTTACTTTTCAGTGCAAATTTTTGAAGTCGGTACACTTTTTTTTAAAAGGTTTATTTTTCCCTTTTAAGTGATTTTGTTGCCCTGAGAAATAAATAATAACGCAACTAAAAAAAAAATGATGGAAAATTAAAAAAAATACTGCGGTGGATGGGATTTGAACCTCGAGCAATGTACATCCTGCGCTGCATCCCATACCTTTAGCCGCTAGACCACCGTCGATACGAAAATTGACAACTTCGTGTCAATAGCAACCGTTGCTACTGTGAGATAATGTCAAGAAATTATTATATCCTTAAAAAATAAGTCGTCAAAATCGGTACATATTTCATCGAGATATTACGAAAAATTGACTTATAAGGTCAGTTTTTTCAAAATTTCTGAAAAACTAAAAAAACAATTTTTATGAGATAAAAATGGGACCAATCCGGAAGAATTATCTGTCGGTTAAAAAAGAAACCATCAAAATCGGTTCACAACTGGCGGAGTAATCGATGTACATACATACAAAAAAAAAAAAAAAACGGTCCGAATTGAGAACCTTCTCCTTCTTTTTTTTTAAGTCGGTTAATAATACACAAAACGGACTTCAGCAATTCAAGTATTGTACAAAAATATATGAAATAGCAAGTTTTAGTTAAATTATCCATAATAGTACATTATGATACAAGGGTGCTATGTTGGTCATTACGCACGAGGCGGTATTATCAGCGCGAGCCAGGAGGCGAGCGCAATAAGAAAGCTCACGCGTTTCATACGACGTTTTTCAACACACTTACGAGGAAAAAAATAAACGTGGTTTTAACATTTACAATTCTCAAACGTTTTGTTTTTTCCCGTGTCGCGCTAGATAAAGCACGGGTAACTTCACCAAATAGCCAAAAAAGTCGTAGTTAAAAAATAAAAACTGTATTATGCGGTTAAATTAAGATTGCTTTGTGGACAGACATACAATTTACAATCTTGTACGAATTTAACCCAATGAGGGAATTTAACTCTTGTGCTGTAATATAAAGTAAAAAGCACGCGTGTTTTATATATTGGATTATGGGTCTAAAAGTGAGGTAATAAGACTCACGTTACGAGCAAGTGTGTTGAAAAGTATGTGAAATTAGTCGATATGTAAAAAAATACATTAGTCGCAAAGTCGGTTGAAATTATGCGCGAAATTGATGACTTTCAGGTCTTCATGAAACCTAGGTGTAACTGATATTGGCTGATACTAAACCTTGCTATTTTTAATAAGTTTTATACACTACTTGAGTTGCTGAGTTATGAGCCGTCTCTTTAAAGGAAGGTACCATTTCCTCCAGGAAGTTCCAACTTGTGCCATATAAATTTAGTCCTTAATAATTTTATGGTTCTAATTGATCCATAAAAACTAAAAGTATGGTAACACTACTCTAGAACCGTGACACAGTTCTATACGACGTGATTTATTTTCATTAGAACAATTTATCTGGGCGAAGTTAGAGAAATATTTCCTCAACACTTGTGGGGGTACGTTTTCTACACAAAAAGACATTTCTCCTACCTAACAATTATATCGCCAATTGAATCTGAAGTTTCTGAACGAATTTGGGGGTAATAAGATTGTTTGATTATTTTGGGAAAAGTTATATTTTTTGTGTGACTGTAACTTTAGGGACACTGTAACAATGTCTATATTTAGACAGATGCCAACAGGTGACAACAGGTTTGCAGCTTAGGAGTTCTATAAAGGAGGCAAAAAAAAATCAGGACTCCTCATGGCATAAGCATGAAAGAAATTTTATTTATTACTATGGAACCCTAAAAAACAATCCCAATGACAAAAGGTTAAAACTATGAATACAGTTTTCACTTCAGCGAGAATTACAGCCAAATACGCCCAACCCAGGCATACTCGGGCCGGGCAATCCATTGTCGCGAATCCAAAAGATTTCCCCTACCAAAACTCACTCAACAGTGAAAGCATGTTTAAAATCGGTCCAGTACTTTTTGAGATTACTATTTGCAAACAAACATACTCACACTCACATAAAAACCTTGCTGATACTATAAGGATCGCAATAGATACAATTGTCTCTGCCAACCCCTCAACAGACAAAAAACGTGATGATAGCATTTGCCTTTGTAATAACGGAACCCTAAAAAACAATCCAAATTACAAAAAGGTTGAAACATCTACAGAAACAAGTAAATTAACGGAGAATCATAACATCTGTAGGCGTGCTAAAGAAAATATCGACTTTCTTGAGACATTGACAAATGAACACAAGTTCATAGTTAGTACATGTCAATAAGTCACAAGTAGATATCGGCTGAATTATTACTACTGTAGCATGAAATATTGGATTTTCTTTTATGTTTCGAGGGGTTTCCGATCTCTTTATTAAACACTAGGGACTCAGGCTGGTTTCGCTTAGGTCCTATTTAGTTTTGAAAGGAATATAACATGAAAGGATTGTGACTCCAACTTATCAGCTTCTCTTCTATTCTATTCTTTTGAAAATGGCTCCATCAGGGTTTTGATGATTCAGCCAATGTCAAGTATTATAGACGTTACAGTAACAATAGCCGATTAATCGGTAGGTAAGATGTTCTCGCCGACTGTGATATGCCCTCTGACTAATCACAACCATCACAGCGCGGGCATGATTAAACTGGATTCTCCATCATGTCATGACGAGACGCGTGTGCTGGTTGCAATGACATAACGTAGGCTTCTCCTCAATTATCTTCTTCCATCGGCTGCGGGGCTCTGCCTGATGAAGGGCTGTGAATAGAGCTGGTCCAGGTTTTCGTACACTTGATTGGACCATTGTTTGGGGCTTTATGCTCAAGTTCTCTTTCCCTCCACCTTGACATCATCACAAGTCTTTTCAGGATGTGGCCCTCTCTTCTTGCAATATGTCCAAAATACTGCAGCATTCGTCTCATGTAGACAGTGGAGAGCCGTGGCTTAGACCTGATGTTCAGCTCGAACAGTATATCCACATTTGTGCCACGTGCGATCCAAGGTATACCTTCTGCTCCATCTAAAATGTATCAATTCTTGTTTTGTAGACTACTTAATGCTTCACAATTCGTTCCTTGATGATTTTGTTATATCTCTAATGAATTAGTTGGTATATTCCAGGATACTATGCTGGCGCTATCTTTTTCCCTGAACTGATTCATTTATATTATATCTATCTCTCATCACACCTTTTTATCCCAAGAGGGGTAGGCACAGACCAACGAATGACACTTGCTACGATCTTGACTTTCTTCCTTTTATTATATCCATCATACTTTTCATGCTCAGCTATAAATATTTCATCAAAATATGTGAAGCAAATGGAATTTTAAAGCGGATATGAGGCCATGTTTTCAGTTTCCCGGTTTCTTAGTTCATTTCCTGTGATCCTTTGACGTTTTATGTAGGTACGGATTTATTTTTCTCCTCATCTCTATGTGTTTATTAGACTTTTTTTGCTTTCTTTGTAAAGAGGAATTCAGAATGTGATGTATTTGTTTATTTTACACTCACAATCACATCTTCACGGCCTTCATACCTTGCGGTGTAGCCAGACACAACAGTAACAGTGTCCACTTTTTAGCATTAGTCTGTGTTGAACAGAACAGGTGGCAAAACTGTTGCTGCTCTTAATGGACCTAGATGTGTTAACTCTTTAACAGATAAAGCATTTTTTCAGTTCGGTCACGAGAAGTAGATGAAAGCACATTCTTAAAGAAAAAAAATCACAGATCACATGTACTACCTTCAAAGAGCATTGAAAATGAACTTCGGTATTATGTAATAACATTAAATTTAAAATTTCAAACACCCCCGAGTTGGTGAGGAGTTGGGTGTCTGTATCTGGCTGCTTCCAGATGATTCAGCAGCATCAGGTCAAGATCACCATGTTGTTGTAATATCATTGAAGTGACAGGATACTTTTCGAATCGATCAGACCAGTAAGTTGGTCACATCTCTTCAACGACTAGAAAGGAGCTGATGATCTTCAAACAGATTTTCTTGAATCATAGCTAAGAACACTCTTGATCAAGTCACCCTTTAAACAAATTTTCCCCACAAATGTGTAGAAAAATATATAATGATTTGCCATTTATTTAATAATAGAATCAAGCAAATTGCTTCTATTCAATAAACCTTTTAAAAAAAAGTGCACCGACTTCAAAAATTTGCACTGAAAAGTAAGAAATAATAAATATTTCGTCGTAGAATTTGAAGACGGTTGGTGCCAAATTAGGATACAAAACTAAGTAAATATCTAAGAAGATAAAGATCTGTTAAATATTATCTATGTTTGTATGTACCTACTAATGATCGTAGGTTCCTAATGAATTGTCTATATTAGTGAATTTGGGAACTAAGTTGTTTCTAATTTGGCACCAACCGTCTTCAAATTCTACGACGAAATATTTATTATTTCTTACTTTTCAGTGCAAATTTTTGAAGTCGGTGCACTTTTTTTTAAAAGGTTTATTTTACCCTTTTAAGTGATTTTGCTGCCTTGAGAGACAAATAATAACGCAACTAAAAAAATATTGATGGAAAATTAAAAAAAAATACCCCTGTGGATGTGATTTGAACCATGTAATGTGCTTGTGCATCCTATGCACATTTAACCGCTAGACCATCGTCACGAAAATTGACAACTTCGTGTCAATAGCAACCGTTGCTAAGGCTTTTTCTGATACATAATTTTCAGCCGTAAACAGAAATTAATTACTGAATTCCTGAAAAACTACTGAACCGATTTTCGTCATATGTCTGTGAGATAATGTCGAGAAATTATTATATCTTGAAAAAAATAAGTGGTCAAAATCGGTACATATTTTATCGAGATATCAAGAAAAATGTACTTATAAAGTCAGTTTTTTCAAAATTTCTGAAAAACTAATGAACCAATTTTTATGAGATAAAAATGGGACCAATCCGGAAGAATTATCTGACGATTAAAAAAGAAACCATCAAAATCGGTTCACAATTGGCGGAGTTATCGACGTACATACATACATAAAAAAAAAATAAAAAAAAATACGGTCCGAATTGAGAACCTTCTCCTTCTTTTTTTGGAAGTCGGTTAATAAAAGAGTATGACGCTGTATGTAAGTTTTAAATGAATAATATTGTTGACTATTTGTGTATATTTGTGGGTATTTATATAATTTTAATTGTTTTTTTATTATTATTATTATTGTAGAATTATAATATTGTGACATAGGATAAAGTATTGTACGCCTTAATAGGCAGCACATGTATATGTGAAACAATAAATTTATTTGAATTTGAATTTAAATACAACTAAATCAAAATCGATTCATCCGTTTAGGAGCTACAATGCCACAGACACACATATGCACAGATACACACATTAAACTTATAAGACCCCTCTTTTTACGTCCAGGGTTAAAAATAGAAAACGTACATGTATATTTTGACAACTGTCATCCAAAATCAAGATTTCATCGAGACCTGTCATTTTGGTAAAGAAACGACCAGTCTATAGGGATATCCAAAAATTACTATTACTATTTCAAATTTTGAAAACATTCCGAGAAACTATTCTGAACACGTACATGTAGAATTAAAAAAAAAAACACAAATAAGACTAGATGTAAAAAAAACAATTTAGAGCTTTTTTATTGTTTCAAAAAATACACTACTGATTTTTTCTTGTATATTGTAGACCTCGCTGACACCTCAATCATCATCTTTGCTTAAAAAGAGGCGCCCCCTACTGAAGCGATCGAAAAATTAAAAAAAAATGTTGCTTAGCATTTTTAGCATGAGATTTAACCCAGGTGACAGCGACTCATATTACTGATTTTACAGTATCCCACTATTATAAACGCGAAAGTTTGTATGGATGTATGTTTGTTTCTCAATCACGCCAAAATGGCTGAACGGATCTGGATGAAATTTGGCACATACATAGATTATAGTCTGGAATAGCACATAGGTTAATTTTTATGCCGCAAAAATGTTTGGTTCCTGTGGGATAGATTTGTTTTTGTTTTTCACTCGATCGACATGATTTTTTGCATAGTGGAAAATTCCAGCCACGGTGTTATTTATTTTTGGATCTATTTCCACGCGGGTGAAACCGCGGACAGAAGCTTGTCTCTAATAATTTTCTATGACACAAGGCTAACTTTCAATGACCCTCCATAGTCCAGGAGGCTACCGCAACAAAGCAGCGTAAGGCGTCGAAACGCCACTCCAAACCTTTTGTGATCATCTTATTGTTTCACTCCTCTAGATTCTAGAATAACAAAGAATATTTTATTTTTAAAGTACACTTGTGTCGAGCCATTCTTTTAAAGCGGGGAAGTTGCGAAGTGACTGTTTTGTTCTTTTGAAGTCACTGAAAATTGGCTATTTCAGAAAAACTAGGGGTATATGAAGAAGTTGAAAATTAGTTTTATTTAGGAAAAATGGTTCCAACCGAAAGAAGATTTAGTAAATATGTTTTTTTTTGTATAAATTCCAAGTTTCAGAATGTCGTAGGTTATGTAAATTAAGATTAAAATAAAAAAAAAAGCCTTTTTTGGAATTTAATTCAATAAGTACCTATGTGAAATTCATCAAATTTAAAAATTCTGTGAACAGAAAATAAATAAAAAGTCAAACTTAAACATTTTTTTTGTTATAATAAATACATTATAATTAATGAAAAAAAATAACGTTAAAAATACGATGGTTTTCTTCAACACCTCGATATTTGTTATTTAGCTTGCGTTGACTGTACCTTAAAAAATAGCAAATTATTTAGGGAACACATTTTTCAAAGGTTGCAACAATATATTCTTATAAATGTTAGATCGGAGCATCTGCTTCACTTTTTCATATCAACACGATGATGGATTGCTATATGGAATATCAAACTAAGATGCATTGCATAAACAAAGAATGGCAAAGAGTAACCAATCTTACAGAATAGATACCTACTACATGCTAGGCAATATGAATCGGGCTGGTGATTCAAAGATTTTGGATTTTAAAGTACCTTAAGATAGTTGGCGATTTTGTTAGGTGTATATTCGTCTTTTTAAAAAATATGGTATACCTATTCGTTTGCTCGACAATATAAGACGACAGATGAATATAATCTCATTCCAATTTCTAAAGTAGTAAGAACCCTATATTTTCAAAATGATAAAGCAACCTAATATTCAAATAATACATAATAATACAGGATTTTACTTTAGGGGGGGGGGGGGGATTGCACAACCCCTCTGGATCCACGCCTGTGCTCAAATGATATGAAATAATAATATAAAGTGTCTAAAAGGCAGCCATCCGGATCACACGAAGTCGATAGGCACCTTAATAACTCAGGAGCAATCGACATTTAGCCAAACATAAAAAAAAATATAGTCAAGTGTCTTTGTAAAGTTAAGTGCAGGTTTAAAGTGGACTTAGTTACCAAACGCCGTAGGGCATGAGTACTATTATTATACTATTTTTATATTATACTTGTTAATGAGAAAGTGTCTTTGTTATTCTTTGAAGTCAAAACGTGACGGCATATTATCGACGCTGAAATATCCCAATTCTTCGTGTAAACGGCGTTTTTCATAAACAACAAGCTAGTATTTTCATGTTATTTTACCTCACAGAGTTAACAAATGTGTAACCATTAAAGTCTACATTTTATTCTTTGACACTAGAGAGTCAGGTGTCGATATCCATATCAATCATATTAGTCACCACGTATCATACATAGATGGTATTTTTGGACAGGGATTATATAGCGTAGTGGTTTGACTCTGAAACTGGAGGTCCTGAGTTCAACTCCGGTTAAAAATTTCACTTCCACAGAACTAATTCTATTCTGCAGCAATTGTAAAATTCCACGATAATCTTTAATTTTTTTTTTTTTTAATTATTATTTATTACTTATCACAGGAAAAGAAGTTGAAAAGTCTCTTGAAAAACTCAAATAGAAGAGATAAAGTGGAGAAAAGACTGAATCCAGTTTCATTTGTAGAATATATATTCAGAAGAAACGTAACTTGTTTGCTTAGGATCCGAATGTAAAGAAATAAGTAATCGAAATGTGGGACCATGCTCGCGAAAAACAATTCAAACTCAATCCAATTTCGAAATAATTTGGCTCGGGTCAGATCATGGCAATGACATGCAGATTATTCATAAAACACAAGAAAATTCAATATTTGTTGCTATTTGTTGTACTATTGGAAACTAAGAATGTGACAAAAAAAGTACTAGCAAATTGCCGCGACAAAGTTTCAGAAGGAACAATATATTTTCCAGGGATAAAAAAGTCTATTATCACTCTCCGGTGCTCCAATGGTAGCTCTGTCTAAAAAAGGGCGACCCTTACATTAGTCGCATATGATGTGTAACATCTGACATCTCACCTTGGTAATAAGCAACATTAACATTATATCCTGAAAACATTAACACTTTATACACAACACTGTAGGTTAAGCGCACAGCTGATGCGTTCTCCTTCTCTATGTCCCTTTCTATTTCTCGTCACACACTCGCACACACTGTTGACTGACAGTACCAACCTCTCGGAAGGTGCGGTTACAATCTGAGACATGCTAAATCACCCAAACCAACCAGTATTACAAAGTTTCACTGGAGTCGGTTTTACAGTTGATGTTTGAAACCAGCAATGTGAAATGTTAAGCATTAGGCAATTTTCCAATTTGATAACGAATCTACTTGAAATTGATATTGTATTTCAAAGTTAAAGAATGGGCACTTCTATTTGACTTAGTATAGAATAAAATATATGGGGGTAAGACAAACATGCGGGCCTTATAGACGGCAGAGATTTCTATTTGTTCTTCCATACAGCTTAAGACTTCGCTCGCGTGTACCAATAACGCTCAAATTGAGGACAAATTATTTTTCATTTGAAAAAAAAAATGGAATAAGAAGCATGATAGTAAGATAAATGCAGTGGAAATGCTGTCTTTACGTAGTATGTGTGATATAAAGCGTTTAGACTGCATCCGGAACGATGTCATTAGAGAAGATTATGGCGTGAAGAAAAGTTGTTTACACTGGTTTGGACACGTTGAAAGAATGAAGGATGAAAGATTGACTAAAAATGTTTATATGCCTGAAGTGAAAGGAAATGCTGGGAGAGGACGACCCATGTGTAGGTACTTGATCGATGGAAATATTAAAAGTTTACACAATCGCCGAGCATGTATGAAAGGTATGTCAGGATCGTAACAAATGGCATTCGATTGTCTCTGCTCACCCCTCTTGAAATGAAAGGCGTGATGATAGATAGATAGATAAAATAATATTCTCCCGCAAAGTTAAAGTTCAATAATTATAAAGCAAAGTCCCCCGCAGCGTCTGTCTGTGACCTTTTCACGCAAAATTTACTGAACCGATTTTGTTGCGGTGTTCACTATTAGATAGGTTGATTCACCGGAAAGATATACGAGTATTAAACATGGACGTGTCATGTTTAGGAGCTGAGCATTAACAGTATAAGTGAATCATGTCGTTGGAAAAGTTAGCTCCAGCGAGTTTTCATGGCTTATGCCGTCTTATCCGAGATATGACAAAATGATGTTGGAAATAATTGTATATAATAAAATCATTTACCAAAAAGTCCGCGATTGCTTTACGGATCCCGTAACCGTGGTTCCAACTCTTCCTCCTTTAGCCGATGGTATTTGTGAGGCTATACCTAACGAGTAGCCAGTTCTATTGAGCTATATTTAGACAGAAAAGCTTCTAAGTGTGGTTTGTAAAAACTCATTGGTACATGGCTGTGATGGAACTGTGGCCTGCGTAGGTTTGCAATGTAATTTAATATTTGGTTTCATTGTAAATTATATTTGTGAAACAATATTAATAATAAATATTTGACATACATTAATTTTTGTTTGCATCTCGGCAAGCTTCTCTTAGGGTTTCAGAGTAATTTACCGAGGCGATACACTGGTGTATTTGCTAATGTTGATTTGCAGGCAGATAGATATCTTTCAGAAATACTAAGGTGGCATATAAGGCGCGTTGAACGATTTTTGGTAAGGGAAAATCTTATAGGTTCGCGTCACCGACATGTTATGGTGTCGAAGTGAAAGATGATGTTATGACTAAAATGAAGAAAAGTAGTTTACGCTGGTTTGGACACGTTGAAATAATAAAGGATGAAAGATTGACTAAAAAGGTTTATATGGCTGAATTGAAAGGAAATGCTGACAGAGGACGACCTAGGTCTAAAAAATGTATTGATCGTTGGAAATATAAAGGTACACACTATCGCCGAGCATGTATGAAAGGTATGATGAATATAAAAGAAGCGAAAGATTAGGTATGTCAGGATCGTAACAAATGGCATTTGATTGTCTCTGCCTACCCCTCTTGGGATAAAAGGCGTGTTGGTGAGTTTTTTCTAACAAAGTCGTGGAGTAAGTTCATAATTCCCATTCAGAAGGGAATCGCCTCCAACGAGTCGTTAAACTAAGTTTTAATATATGCGACTTGTTTGTTTGTCTGTGTACGTAGTTTCAAGTGAAAATGTTATCAACAACACTTGCCAAGCCAATTCAACTTGAATATATCTATTGGAACTAATAGTATAAAGAAAACGTATTTTTGTGTGTAAGAAAAAGGCATAGTGTGAAAACTTAAAACCATTTTTTTGGTCAGAAATTTAAGAGCCCTATATCCATAATTTTTCTGGGATAAACTATTCCCAATCTCTCTGTAAATAATCCACCTGTGTCACTGTAATTTAGCATATAGTTACTTATTCAATATATCTAAGTGAAATAGCCGTTATTTTTTCAATTGGTTTTTTTTGAATAGGAAATATGGTTGGTAAAATAAAGGATAATTTTGAATTTTCAATAAAAAAGCGATGTATAAAATTAAGACCTTTGTGATGGATTATGAAAGAGAAAACGGAGGCAAAGTTTAACCACCAATATTTCCTATTCAATAAAACCCATTGAAAATGTAACAGCTATTTAACTTACATATATTCAATAAGTAACTATATGCTAAATTACAGTGACACAGGTGGATTATTTACAAAGAAATTGGAAATAGTTTATCCCAGAAAAATTATGTATATTTCGTTTAGTTTTCCTGTAAACTATAAAAAGGTCCTAAATATCCTATTTTTTCAAAATTTTAGGCTTAGTAGTTTCGGAGATAATTTAAAGTTAAATACATTTTAAAATTAATAAAAATTCCCTTTAATTACCACCCAAAATCCAAATTCGATAATTACGCTATACGTACTTAATTAGGTCATCAAACACTTTACGAACAAAGTTTTAACTTTATTCGTCAATTAAATTCGGAGAAAATAAGCTGTGACAGACGGACAGACAGACAGACACTTAAGTGATCCTAAGGTTTCCGTTTTTTTTTTCACCCTAAAAAGTAGCATAATTTATCTCAAGAAGTTCAGATTTCCTCCACATTTCTACCTGAGTGCCATGGTCCGGTTGTTTCCGGGTGTCTAAACAGGAGCAGCCTGTATTCTGTTTGTGGTAAAGCAAGACTACTGATTTATGTGCCCGCAATTTGATTTATAGCAAGTTCTCTGCTCAAGAAATACAGAAATTATATACCACTTAAAATATTTACTTACAAATCTAAATATATAAAAATCAATATTTTTTGTTTCTTTAACTGTTCGTATTCTATAGACTCAAAAACTACTGGACAGATTTTGTTACTGTCGGTACCATTAGATAGAGTGGTTCACGGGGAAGGTTATAGACTATATAACATCACGCTAAGTTCTTTGGGAGCGGAGCAGAAACCAATACGATTTACAAAATTTTGTCTGTTTGTTTTACATAGGTAGTTTATGAAGCTACCAGGAGCTACAAAACTACTAGACCGATTTGTAATTTTGATTTTTTTTGCATTTGATAGCCTAATTCTTGGGGAAGGTTATAGTGGGTGAATTGTATTCCTTATACAAAGCGTAATAAAAATAACAGATATTAGTGCATAGTGCAGCAACAGGCTTGCCACCTGTTTTGATTAATATAGACAACTGGCATCAAGTGGACACTGTTACTGATGTCTCTGGCCACACTGCAAGGTATAAAGGCCGTGAAGATATGTTTTGTTTCAAAATTAATACCAATCATCTAAAAATAATATTTGTCGATTTTTCTGGCTTAAGGGGAGGAACGAATAATTTCGGTTAATTTCTGAACTCAATTTCCCGAATTTTACGAATGCTATGAACATACAATTTGGGCATCAAAAACTAGAGGATTTTATCTAGTATTTTGTAGGATGAAAACATGATTGGTGAAAATTTTCTCGATAACTTAATTTTTTGAAATCACCTCTTCAAAAACACCTTTTTAGTCATATGACCATACTCTGAAGGGATTTACGTTTAAATTTTATACGAATCTGTAGGTAATTGTGATAGGTAAATGTGATCGTTTTTTAATAAATTATTTATTTGTAATGTGCCGCTTATGTCATTTATTCCGAGAGGCGATACATTATGCCCTTCTTACTTCTGCAGCAAGAACGGACAAAGCGCCGTCGTTGTCTTGCATGACGTGATCGTTGCGCCCGAACCACGAGTTTAGGGCGTGGCTTACGATTAGAAATTTCTGAGTCGTTCCTCGTCTTATTGAATGAAACTGTATTTTTATTAATTTAGATTTTTCTATTATTCTTCTCTTTATCTCTCTCTCTTTCCTCATGGGTTACCTTACATCTCCCGGGAACCGTTGCCGGCCCCAGTGTACCCAGCGGAAAACAAAGTTTTCCTCATTTAGCCGATGATTTTGAGGCTATATCTAACAAGTGGCTCTGTTGAGGTATGTAGATGGAAAAGCCTCTTTATACGGTTTGTCGTATGTACATAGATTTTTTTATTATAAAACCCATTGGTACTTGGTCGGATGTGGAGATCGAACCCGCGACTTCTCAGTTGTGAGCCGACGTCAATCCCACTCGACCACCGACGCCCTTGTCTATTAATCTTGTACTTTATATTATTTTTGCATTGGAATTAAGTAAGCCAATTTTCGACTTCTTCTGCTACGGCAGGCATAATCTGACGATCATAAAGATGATTAAAGAAAGCCAGCTGTTTTTAGGGTTCCCTACCTAAAGGGTAAAAACGGAAACCCTATCACTAAGACTCCGCTGTCCGTCATGTCTGTCTGTCTGTCTGCCTGTCCGTCGGTCACCAGGCTGTATCTCATGAACCGTGATAGTTAGACAGTTGAAATTTTCACAGATGATGTATTTATCTTGCTAACAAATACTAAATCTGTGAAAATTTCAACTGTCTAACTATCACGGATCAATAAATATTTAAGGGGGCTCCCATACAAAAAACGTGATTTTTTGCTCGTTTTTGCTCGATATTGATAACGGCATTATGTAGGCGCTTGAAATATTCGCAGAATATTATTGAGTTATATTGTTCACTTTAAAAGTAAATAGGTTAAATTAAAATAAAATTTTATTTAATATGGATAACTTGTTAACACTTTGTGATAATTCTAAGACACGATCTGGAACAGGAAAAGCCAACTTGATAGTAATTGTTGTGCATTGGGATTTCCGCTAGCAGTTATCTTAGAAACTTTGATTAACGGGCCCAACGGGAATTGAACCTAAGTCTTTGAGTGTTTGGGATAAAGGATATACATGAAAACAAGTAATTTGAAATGTTTATCTTATCCCAAATGACTCCATAAACATCATGCTGTGACCCCGAACCTATGGCTTCCAAGGGAAATGGATTCTAATGGATCGAGGGTAATAAGTTTGGATAGACCTATTCCACGAAATATTTTATTATTTATTGCTTTCATTGAACAATGTTAGAAGTCTCTATACTTTTAGGATTCCGTACTCAAAGGGTGTCAACGGAAACCCTATTACTAAGGCTCCGCTGTCTGTCTGTGCATCCGTCTGTCACAGGGCTGTATCTTTTGAACCGTAATAGGTAGACACTTGAAAATTTCACAGAGTGTGTATTACTATGGTTGCTATAAGATCAAACAGTAAAAATAAAAGCGTGTTGTATTCGGCGTTGTTTGCTCGATCCTAATAATGACAATAATGCAATACATACAAACGTCTAACTAGTATAACTATAATGTATATACTTTTAAGTAAAATAACAAACCGGCCAAGTGTGAGTCGGGCTAGCGCTAATTTGTTCCTGCGCCATACAAGGACGTCAAACTTGGCATTAGTGCATTGAGTGTTTTTAGGGCCAAACATTGACGCTAGGAAAAAATATCATTGGTGCCAAATAGCAAAATATGGTTCATAACTTAAAAGTTTGAAATAAAAGTAAGTATTATTCTAGAGCCTTTTCAATTATTTTGCTTAGTTTTCTTGTGGTTTGGGGCGTCGGTGGTCGAGTGAGTTGAACGTCGGCTCACAACTGAGAAGTAGCGGGTTCGATTCCTACATCCGACCAATGGGTTTTTATAATAAAAAATCTATGTACATTAACCGACAAAGCGTACAAAGTGGCTTTTGCATCTACATACCTTAAGACGCTGAATAGAGCCAATGACCTTGAGAGATGGCACCGCCCCCACGCGGGTACACATACACACCAAACGACGTGGCTGCCACTACTAATATAGCATCAGGCTGCAGTCGGTACTGTCGTACATAAAATCTCGAAAATGAGAATAAAGGAACTTGCTAAAAATTTGATTAAAAAATAGAACAGTATTACGATAGTATATTGCTAGATAAAAAATCTGTCAAAAAATCAGAATCATTGCATGCATTTTAGTACTGTTTCTAGACAGTATAATATTTTTTTAGAGGTACATTCGTGATTTTTTTCTATCGAATCAATATAATTGTATTATGTTTTGAACACAGTATCTTAATCACCAAACGACGTGGCTGCCACTACTAATATAGCATCAGGCTGCAGCCGGTACTGTCGGTACACGATCGCTTACGCACACACGCGTGCAGTGCGTACATAAAATCTCGAAAATGAGAATAAAGGAACTTGCTAAAAATTTGATTAAAAAATAGAACAGTATTACGATAGTATATTGCTAGATAAAAAATCTGTCAAAAAATCAGAATCATTGCATGCATTTTAGTACTGTTTCTAGACAGTATAATATTTTTTTAGAGGTACATTCGTGATTTTTTTCTATCGAATCAATATAATTGTATTATGTTTTGAACACAGTATCTTAATAACGCATAACCTCAAGAATATCATATATTTTTTTGATTATGGTCACTGCAGTGGATTATGTACTTTTACGCATCCTAAAACTCGCATTTAGCTCTAACTCGTTAGGTATAGCTCCAAAAAAAAATCTTCGGCTAAGTGAGGAAGATTTTGTCTTCAGCTGGGTACCCTAGGTGCCGGCAACGGTTCTTTATAACTTGTGGCCAGAGACACAAGTAACAGAGTCCATTTATTGCCAGTTGTCCATATTGAAGAGAACAGGTGGCAAGCCTGTTGCTGGACTTCATGGACCTAGATGTGTCACTTCTTTAACATTGTTTTTAATTCCAATTTCTTTAACAAATTCTCCCATTCAAAGGAAATCATTGGAACATAGGAACTAAGATAGGATATAAATTTACAGTGCTGTCTTTAAGGTATATACGCTTGTTCAAACTCTCGTTATAAACTAGTACAGTGTGCAAAAAAAATCTAGAAAAAAGGAATAAGAAGCACGAAAGTAAAATAAATGCAGTGGAAATGCGGTCTTTACGTAAAATGTGTAATATAAAATATTGACCGCATCCGGAACGATGTCATTAGAGAAGAATGTGGAGTGAAAGATGATGTTGTGACTAAAAGAAGAAAAGCAGTTTACGCTGATTTGGACACGTTGAAATAATGAAGGATTAAAGTTATATTCCAAACCATTAAATTTACTATTAAGTCATATTTTCTCAACAGACTTGCCAATAGCCAAATTAGAGTTGGGAGCAAATTTAGATGCTAACAAAGTGGTATCCGATGTGTATTTAGACTGCAGAGTCAGAGCAAACCCATGGCATCATCATGTTTATTTCACTTATAATGTAAGTACTTATACAACAATAATAGGGGTGTGCGAATAGCGTTCGAATCAAATCGAATTATCGAAATTCGACGAATAATTCGAAAAAAAACGAATAATTCGGAAATGTTCGAATAATTCGCGAAGTATCGAAATATGACTGGATTTTCTATTGTTCTCAATTTAAATTCCATCACAACATGTATCAAAAATATTTTTCTTACGAATGATATACTTTTTGATTTAAATTTCTGTAATCATATTTCATCGTTTAAATAAAATGTATATTAATTGTTAATTTCATATTTGAATATCGAACATAACAAACCCTAAATTTAAAATATTCAAAAATTCGCGAATAATGTAACAATTCGCGAATATTAGAAAAAAAATCGATATCCGAAAAAATCTAATTATTCGAAATTTATTCAATTTTTTTTCCAATTATTCGATTTTTTTTTCGAATTATTCTGGAACTTTCGAATAATTCGTAAGTTCGAATTATTCGCACACCCCTAAACAATAATATTTTATAATTATCTATCAAAACTTGACATTAACAAAATCTCATGATTACCATGAGCCATAACAGAAAATATGAAGAATTCTGTCACACGTTGAAAGAATGAAGGATTAAAGATTGACTAAAAAGGTTTATATGGCTGAAGTAAAAGGAAATGCTGGCTTACTTTTATTGTACATACAAAAAATATTGATCGATGGAAATATTAAATATACACACAATCGCCTAGCACGTATGAAAGATGCAAATACATATAAGAAAGATACAAGAAACTGACACAAAGACAAGTTTAGTCTTCTCATAGATTTTTGAGAGCATATAATGAGTGGCTAATCCTATCTATCTATCTAACATCACGCCTTTTATCCTAAGAGGTGTAGGCAATGACAATCGAATGCCATTTGCTACGATCCTGACATACCTACATCTTTAGCTTCTTCTTTTAATATTGCCATCGATCGATCAATGTATTTTTATATGTTCAGTAAAAGTACACCTAGTTTGACATATTTTAAGATATATATTTAAGCGTCTGTAAAAATTGATACAAATATTTTTATAATTAAAACTTTATATACATAATCCGACAAACCACACTTAGAGGCTTTTCCATCTAAATATACCTCAACAGAACTGGCCACTCGTTAGATATAGCCTCACAAATACCATTGGCTAAAAGGTCTTCCGCTGGGTACCATGAAGAAAAAAACTGTTATTTTCATTGTTTCTTTGTCAGAAAAGTCCCCAAAACTGCTAAATACATTTTCATAAAACTTTTAGAAAGCATAGAGTGTACCTATATCTTAAAGTGCCCGCTTAAGACTATGTTAATGGGATCAGCATTCTTATCTTTAAAAAAGTAATTAAATAATAATAATAACACAAAAAATACAATAATAATAATTTACAAAAAAAACAATTTCTAAACTAATAACGGGGTAAGAACAGTCAAAAAAATCGTTTTTTCCAATCGTGGATTGGAAAGTGGCCCGAGAACCAAACACATCTAAGTCGTGTCGCTTATGCATCTTGTTATACTGTCCGACCATACGGTTAAGAGGAGAGACCAGACCGAGGACCGTTTTCGATCTAGCTAGCAGGAAGACTATAATACTTGACATTGGCAAATCACTGATTAACATTGGTGGAGTACTTGGCATTGGCAAATCACTGATTAACATTGGTGGAGCCATAGCAAAAGATGAATAAGAAGGTTAAGTGTACAACGTTACAGGATCCACTCGGCCACTAGGGCCCATATGAAAGATCCTCACGAAATATGTCGGGGACTTCCCTAAGTGATTTATATCTATGTCCATATGTCATGTTGACAAAAGTAGCTAGTTTAGCACCTGTTTTTCCTTGAGAGTGTTAGTAGAACAGATGGTCACTATAAATCAGACTCAAGTGAAATATAGTCCGGTCAAAACGGTCGTAGTTCACGCAAAAACTTGTAAACGGATTTTGTTGCGTTTACTATTGGATAGGTTGATTCACCGGGAAGGTTTGCGAGTATTAAACATGGCCCTAACATGTTTAGGAGCTGAGTATTAACACTGTAAGTGAATCGAGTTAAGAGAAAAATTTGCTCTAGTATGTTTTAATGGCTTTTGCTGTATAGGGATAATATAACAAAATAATGTAGAAAAAATAGTGTAGAATAAAATTATCTACAAGAAAGTCTGAGGTAGCATAATATCTATCTCTAATAGATAAGTAGTAATAAGCGTGTATTTTTGTGGGTATTACAATTTTTACAAACCGATATTGTACCCGTGCGAAGACGGGGGCGGGGTCGCTAGTATTTTTTATTGCTTTATCTACTCTTATAGCGTAAAATCTCTATTACAAAATCTTACCTACTTACTTATATACTTCATAATGATATGTTTTACATACACGCGTCTCTAATATGTCAAACTTCGATACTTTAATGTATTATAGCAGGTACCGAAGTTTTCATACAAAAACGAAATGCAGAAAGGGCAAAGGATATGTGTTATGCAGCCACATTAAACTCTATGAAAATATCGACACTCCCATGTGGAAGTCACTTGACAGTTAACGCGCATGCGCAGAAAGTAGTAACCGCGATTTGCCGCCAATTTGTCGATTAAGAAAAATATCTTGGTTCAATTTGTTTTGTACTATAAATTGCATGGGATTAGAAAAAGTAGTGAAGAACGGGCACATAACTCGGAATTAAAACACTCGTGGATGCTATTAAAAAATTCGGCTGCGCCAAATTTTTTTTAAATTCCACTTGTGTTTAAATTACCCCTATTATGATCCCGTATTATTATTTTAACGTAGGGCAAACAAACAAACACACACACTTTCGCATTTATAATATTAGTACATAATTATTATGTTAGATTTTTATGTAAACGTCAAAATCATTACAACGTATATGGAGAATGACATAGCTAACCACTAATTAGGGACCAATAAACACGGTTTCGGGAGCTGTAAGGAGGCACAGGAAGAAAATAAGAGCTAACCGTTGCCTATGGTTTTACCAGCGGAAAAATAAAATAAAATTGGCAGTCGAGATTTAAAGTTGCCTATAAATTAACTCACCGGCCCTCGATTAACTCAGCGGAACACAAACAAACCAAATTCGCGTTTATAAATATTAAAAACAATATGGATATGAAGTCCACATTGACCGGACTATGAACTGAGTTCATAATTCGCTTGCTTTTCTTTGTCTTGGCTTAATTTGCAGATAACATTTTCTGTGTCTTATAACTACTTACCTATTAGATATAGATATATATTTCCGGAGACTCTTTTGAGACCATTTTATTCTACACAATTATTTCCTACATCATTTTGTTATATCTTGAAGGACTTGACAGCATACGCCATGAATAAACTAGATTCACTTATGTTAATGCTCAGCTCCTAAACATGATGAGCCCATGTTTAATACTCAAAAACCTTCAAGGTGAATTAACCTATATCTAGTCTGGTAAGCAAGTGCCTTTTTTCGTATTTCCTGTTAGCGTTCACCGAAAATTATGATTGAGGTGTCATTCGATTCGGAATGACATTTAGAAACTTTTCGGAAAATATAAAAAGGGGCCCAAAAAAATTGCAGAAGTTATAAACAATTTAGCAAAAAAATTAAAGAGGGTTTAGTGTTTTGCAAATATCTCAAAAACTACTTAAGATATTTAAAATTTCAAAAAAGATCCTTAAAGAGGAGGAAATTTCCAAAAAGGTCCTAACTCCCCGAACTGTATGACCAATATTTATAATTTTAATTGCTCGGTAAAAATAGGGCATAAACGGGTGGCGCGGCGGCCGCGTGCGCTTCACGTTCTTTACACATAAACAGTAAAAAAAATATTTAACTAATTAAATATGAATATTAAGGAATGAGAAAAATTTAGGCACCACCGGAAAGTATGAGAGAACAATAATCCGACGGAAAATATTTTTTTTGTCATTTTTTCTATTAATTATGCTATTGTTAATTAAGTAAATTTTATAAAATTTGAATTCATATAAAAATCCGGATAATTTTTGAACTAAAAACCTGCGATTTTTTTCCACTTCTTTGATCTATGATTGGATGGCTTTAGAATAGATCTCCGTTGGAAAAATTAAAAAAACTTAATTTCCCATTTTTTTATTAACAATTTAAGATGGGTAAAAATGAAGGACTAAAAAAAAGTAAATAATATTTTTTTTCCAAATATAAAAAATAGTACATGGCTGTTTTTATTATATGATTTAGTATATAGGAAAAAAACCGGCGGAAATCCATTTGTTTATAATAAATTGTTTATTAAATAAACAAATAAAACATAAACAAAAAACATTTTTTTTACGAAATTTGAAAGAACAATAAAAACATAATTTTTAGAAAAAAAAACCGTTTCTAAATATTAATATTTACTTACAAAAAACGATTGTTAATTAACAAATGCGTTTTTAGCACAAAATATATTTTTTTAGAAATAATTTATATAAACTAATAGATACCAAAAAAAATTTTTTTATTACCTCATAAATAATGCATTTATTTGTTAATGAAATTATTTATTTTCATAACTTAAGGGTGTAGTGTACCTCGTCCATGTCCATACAAACGGAGAAAACGTTTTACTACCCCTAAATATCATTTAATTTTAACGATTTTGTAATATGTTACTGACATAAAGAAAAACTACGTACGTATTTTTTCCTTTTTTCAAAATTCGTAATAGGTCAAAAGTTATAAGCCTCTCAAATCTCGGTTTTTTTGGTTCATAACTTGCTGTTAATAAACCGTCTGTATTTGAGAAACAAAGAAAATTTTCAAAAAAATCAAAACGTACGTACGTAGATTATAATCTGCTAAAACGTTTGACACCAAAACTATAAGGTTTCGTTATAGTTTAGTAGGTGTAAATCGTTTTCGCCCAAAACGCAATTTTCAACAAAGAACATACCTACGAACACTCACGAGCTGCAGTGCTCTCTGTCGCACTGATGCCCGTGGGAAGAGCGCACTTGAGACAGAATATGATTTTCTAAATACCTATTTCGCTGCGTACGCTGAGCTACACGATCCTCTTAAACAAAAAATTAAATAAACAATAACCAAAATATACAAAATTATACTAAAAGAAAATATATAATGTTAAATTAAATCTAAAAAAGGCCCCTGCATGCCGAAGATGCTGGCAGCGTTTCCTCGCTGTATCGCTAAACTTATTCGTTGAGCGAGAAAGCTGCCCGCTCTCCGGTCGCCAGTCACGTCTATAAACCTCTTTAAAATCTCTTTAAAGAGGCTTAATGCACTAGGGCCCCACGGTCCTAGGGTCTCGACGCCAAAAGGACTAAAATAATATTCAGTGCTGAGACCGTTATATTTTTTAATTTTGGAGCATTCCGCTGCCTCTGCCGCTGCTCCGGCTCTAATTGAGGTACGGTGGAGATTTGACGGGGCTAATGTGTCTACACAAGTTGCATCCCACACCAGGACCCTTACTACATTCCGTCCGGTCTCTTGCCATCGTTTCTTAAGACGCCGGTTGGCTCTAATAGGGCTGGCACTTTGATCGACGCAAGAGACCGGCGGATGATGTCGTTTAGGGCAGCGTGTCTTGAAAAGCGGCCCGCACTGAACTGGCAGGAAAGTCCGTGATGACCCAGATTGTCTACGTTGCTGCCACAGGGACATCTGTGATGGGCGCAGACCGGGACCCCGAGACGGATGCAAACTGCAAGTCGGAGAGTATTGGGTTCCAGAAAAGTACCAGTGTTTACTAATGGGTGTGCTTGCAGCCAGTATCCAGCCTCTTTTGTATTTACTGCCAGTAATCTTGCTCGATCCTCTGTACAGCTCTGGTTAAGAAGGGAAATCTATTGTCAATTTGCATGTTATGTCGTCCCAGCTCCTTTGGGAATTTAAATTTTCAGGAAAATGTTGGCCGGGACAAACAATTAACCAAGCATTTTTTGCGTCCTCCAAACCCGAAATCTCATAGTTTGTGGGTTGAGCCTTAAGAATTTTTCCTATGAGATTTGAGGAGCGATGGATTGACGACAAAATAGCTGGTAACGCGATACTAGAAATTTTGCGGATTCCTAGCCCACCAAATCGAATGGGCAGTGATTTTGTGTCCAGGACTGTTCCCTAAGTTGAGAATTGAGAACTGATTCTAAATTGGTTTTGATTAAGGTATCAATTTGCAATAAAAGATTTTGATGGTTCCAAAGGAAACAGCAACGAATCAGATAGGTAAGTTTAGGAACGAAAAGGCAGAATTTAATGATCGAAAGGGCGAAATGTATCTCAAGTAGCCGATGGGAATGATTTTGGAATTTAGATATACAATTTTGAATGTGTACAGGAAAACTTTCTTCAAAAATAGGGGACCCTAGGAGGCAAAGACTATTTTTGTCTACAATTTTAATGTTAGGCGTAAGTTCGTTGAATTTTTGTTTTAAATAATTTACATTATTACAAGAATTTTGAATGAATAATTCGCATTTGTTATAATTTAGTTCAAGACCAATCGTTTTGAATTTATTTTTTATTGTTGAAAGGTCAGAAAGTACGGAGTTTACATCGCCTCCTAAAGTTCCATCGTCTAGATACCAAACATTAAATTTTGACGTCAAATTTTGTATAATAGGGTTTTTGTAAAAATTGCTGGTCCCAAGGGATCTCCCTGTTGACAACCTACTTCAGAGGACAATTCATTTGATCGGTACATCAGTATCGTTGGGTCTGCGTAGCAGTGTAGAAGATAATTGTAGATTTCCGGGATATTGGATTTAATCTCAGACAGCAAGGTATCTCTATTTACAGAATTAAAAGCATTTTTCACGTCAATTTTGAGCATCACTTCGCACTGGTCATTGTTAAGGTAGGTGCGAAGGGCATAGACAGCCGCCTCACATCCACCTTTAACGCCAAAGCCTAATTGAGCTGGTTCTAAAAGAGGTTGTAATTTTGGTAAAATGTATCGAACTGCAATTTTAGATGCTAGGCGGCGAAGTGTTGTTCCAACAGCAATCGCGATATTTGGAAAAAAAATATTTTTTTAATTACTTTTTTTTTGTTTTTCATTTTTACCAATCTTAAATTGTTAATAAAAAAATGGGAAATTAATTTTCTTAAATTTTTCCAACGGGGATCTATTCTATAGCCATCCAATAATCATCTATTATAATAATCAGCTATAGAATAGATCCCCGTTGGAAAAAATCTCAGGCTTTTAGTTCAAAATATATCCAGATTTTTATATGAATTCAAATTTTATAAAATTTACCTAATTACCAATAGCATAATTAATAGAAAAAATGACAAAAAAATTTTTTCATTCCTTAATATTCATATTTAATTAGTTAAATATTTTTTTTACTGTTTATGTGTATAGAACGTGAAGCGCACGCGGCCGCCGCGCCACCCGTTTTTGCCCTATTTTCACCGAGCAATTAAAATTATAAATATTGGTCATACAGTTCGGGGAGTTAAGACCTTTTTTGGAAATTTCCTCCTCTTTAAGGATCTTTTTTGAGATTTTAAATATCTTAAGTAGTTTTTGAGATATTTGCAAAAAACTAAACCCTCTTTTATTTTTTTGCTAAATTGTTTATAACTTCTGCAATTATTTTGGGCCCCTTTTTATATTTTCCGAAAAGTTTCTAAATGTCATTCCGAATCGAATGACACCTCAATCATAATTTTCGGTGAACGCTAACAGGAAATACGAAAAAAGGCACTTGCTTACCAGACTATATCATAGTGAAAACCGCAACGAAATTCGTTCAGTAGTTTTTGTGTGACAAGCCCGCAGACAGACGCGGCGAAAGACTTGTTTTATAGTGGAACGCACTACGCGGCAGCAGACTGCGTTGTGCCGCGCCGCTTTGTTGCAGTGCTGTTCCGCCTAGAGCGTATAGACTTTTAGGGCAAACTGTAAAATATAGCATGGATAATCTTTTAAATCTATCTATTATATCTTTTAGAATCGCAACCGGCATACGTCTCGGGGCATCGATATGCATGCCACATAAACGTCCGTGTGGTAGCGACGTCAATGCTCTCGGCCTCCATGGACTTTGCTTCCAAAAAAGTGGAGGTCGTTTTTCGCGCCACGGCTCTTTAAAATGAAGTTATTAAACGGGCTCTTGCCACCATCAATGTACCAGCTATGCTGGAACCCTGTGGTCTTGTACGTGATGATGGCAAGAGACCGGATGGCATGACGCTGGGGCCTTGGGAGAGGGGAAAGGCCCTAGTATGGGACGCAACTTGTATTGATACCATGGCGCCCTCACATCTCTCGAGTACAGCGATAAGAGCCGGGGCAGCTGCCGAAACAGCAGAGACTTGCAAACGGCGCAAATATATACAAATTGAAAAAGATAATATATTTGTGCCGTTTGCAGTAGAGACTCTAGGTTCATGGGGGCCGAGTGCCAAAAAATTTTATAAAAATATAACACCAAAAATTGTCGGCGCTACGGGTGACAAGAGGGCTGGCTCTTTCTTTGCCCAGAGAATTAGCATAGCTATACAGCGAGGAAATGCAGCCAGCATTCTTGCCACCATGCCACCACGCGAACCAAATATTTTTTATTATTAATATTATTTTAGATTAAAAACTCTATACTTAGTTAATTCTTTGAAACAAATAAAAACTATCTATAATATAGAGTAAAATATGATGTTGTGACTAAAATGAAGAAAAGTCCGCTGGTTCGGGCACGTTGAAAGTTTAAGTTAAAATCCACGGGTGAAGCCGCGACGAATCGCTAACATAATAAAACAACTAGCAAGTTTTTTTTAATTTTCAGATAATACACACATAAATCCAATTTTCCGCATAGATACCTACAACGAAAAATAATATCACGATATCCAGTCACGTAGAAGAGAAGCGTTACAAATATACTATTTCCTCAGAACAGATAATAAAAATCAAAATATGATTGATGTGGGCGGGGCGTGTGTACTCGGAATATGACCGGCCCCTTTATGTTATGATTTTAATTCCTAGAACGTGGGCTGGCTTCGCCCGGGTACATTATACTTTCCTACATAACTAATATTGTGTTTCTGAAGGATCAGGTAGGTACTAGGTACTATATTTCATGACACACAACTTAACTGACTTTATTTACTAATCAATAGATGATAGAGCATTTTAAATACACATTCCTTGAGAATAATCTCTAGAGTCTAGAGAACTGCAAACTACAACCAAATCCAGTGTCTAAAGTAGGCCACACATTGGTCCGGCATCGCACCAAAAATTTCTCATTCCGGCCGCCGGATGATCTAGCCCAGTGTTTCCCAATTAGTGGTACGCGTTGTTGCTTGAGGGGGTACGCGCGGCAATCTCAGGACTCTCAGGTACTAATTTCTGGCGCAAACATATCCCGGTGCTGTTTTTACGTTTGATTGTACGCAGACAGCAACCACTGATCTAGGCGGACCATTTAAGAATTGGACTAATCTGTGGTTAGTTTCATAGGACCGTATGGCGGCGCGCCGGTGATTGGACGAATGGGTGGGCACCTTTAGAATGACATTTTAAGGCCCATTAAGTGCTGCTATAAGCTTCAACTGTTCTGTTCAAGATAAGCATTCCAGCCCGCTTAGACAATGTAACAAATGTTAGTATTATATTCTCTCGGAACGCTAAATCATAATATTATTATCCAGAAACTTATAATCGAAAATATAATTATTATATGAAAAGTATGCCCAGCACATAAGAAGCTCATTTTATAAATTTTAACTTCTTAAATAAAAAAAAATCTGAAAAGCAACAACCAGGCATAACCTCAAAAAATTAGCTGATCGACCAAAACCTTCAAATCTTTTTCAGCGTTATCTACAAGGTATGGGCAGACGCTAACTTTGCGTTCACGAAAGACGCTAATTGAAGACAAAATGACATAATTACGCTTCGTTTTCTGCAAGGAGTTTATACTACAAGGAGTTTTTAATACTACAAGGAGTTTGTATACAAAAAATATATAAACTCCTTGGTTTCGTCAGAGTGAAGGACAGTATAGTTAGGTCACGTGGTTGTATTTCAGTCGGTCCCATACATTTAAAGTTATCTATTCTACATTCTATTCTATTTGTTTAGTTGTACATTGTCTAAGCCCTATATTCCACTAAATGTCTCTAGTCACGCCGCAAGGTATAAGAGCCGTAATGGCTCGTTTAGTATCTGCTCTGAGAAAATTTCTAATTAACGGACGAAAATAATCGCGTGCGTGTGGTAACGAAAGCTTCCTTATTATATCAAGATCAAGTAAATAAATACATCTCGCATATGAAGTGATATTTTCATTATCTTATTTTACGTACTAGCTATAAGACCTGACTTCACATAAAAGAAGCAGACTGTAAAAAAAACTATTAAAATTATCTATAAAAACGGCAAAAAATTCACGTTTGTTGTATGGGAGCCCCCTTAAATATTTATTTTATTCTATTTTTTAGTATTTTTTGTTATAGCAGCAACAGAAATACATAATCTGTGAAAATTTCAACTGTCTAACTGTCACGGTTCATGAGATACAGCCTGGTGACAGACGGACAGACAGACGGACAGACAGACGGACGGACAGACGGACGGACAGACGGACGGACAGCGGAGTCTTAGTAATAGGGTTTCCGTTTTTACCCTTTGGGTACGGAACCCTAAAAAGGAGCGATGTATAAGTAATACCTGATATCTCACCTTGGTAATAAGCAACATTGACATTTTATCCTGAATACATTAACACTTTATACACAGCACTGTAGGTTGCTTAACCTAGTATAGTATGCGCGCTTGCGCAGCTGATGTGTTCTCCTTCTCTATTTCCCTTTCTCTTTCACGCACACACTGTTGGCTGACAGTAAAAATAACCTCTCGAAAAATGGGTTGGTATCACCAACTTTAACACTGCGCGCGCTCATTGGTCAAATCAAATAGCGCGCGCTTCCCCGGCTTCCTGTTACACACTTCCGTCCCTTTTCACGAATGGAGTGATTGCCACAGATTGCAGGAAAGCGATAGGAAAAATGTTACATATCAATAATTAATTGAATAATGATTGCTAAAAGCATTTCGGATTTCGAATCCTTCTATGGAATAAAAACAATTTTTTATACAATTTGAGACAATTTGTTTTATGACCCTGTAAGACAACTATATCTGTGACAAAAATCACGTCGTTCCGTTGTTTTTTTGTGACGCGAAAGACAAACAAAACAAACAATTTATTGTTTATTCGTTTGTCTTTCTTTCAGGTCAAAACAGATGAACAGATCATCGTGATTTTTTTGCACACAATGTAGTTGGAAGGTCTGAGTGTGACATAGGCTAATATTCATATCGGAAGTTATTTGGAATAAATTCTAATGTCTTTAAAAAATCCCCGAGCGAAACCAGGATTGAAAGCTCTTCTTCTTCTTAGCCGTGGTGCTCTTGACAGAGCTGTCGTGGTCAATCATGGCGGTCCACAGCGCGACGCACCTTGAATTGGCTCGCCGTGGTTAACTTTCTTGGGAAGAATAGTGCAGCGGTTCCCCTTGCCTTCTGCACCAGACATTTTGAGATTATTTAGGTCTTCAGGCTTGCTGTAGCCTCTTCCAACCAGTTACCTAGCTAGGTGTATTATACCGCCATTGCTTGGTCGCCAGAGCCTCGTTTGTTGTCTAGCAGAGGGTACCAAGCGTGCAGGTGAGGATGACATTTGTGGTCGGATAGATCTTATTCCGTTCTCCCCCTTACCCCATTGTTGAAAGCTAATCACTATATAATACAAAACAAAACCGCCGCGTCTGTCTGCCTGTCTGCAACCTTTTAACACAAAAACTACTAAATGGATTTTGTTACGCATCACAATTAGACAAGTTTTTCACCGGGAAGGTATACGAGTATTAAACTTGGACCTATCATATTTAGGAGCTGAGCATTTACAGTATAAGTGAATGAAGTCGGGGAAAAAGTTAGCCCCAATGATTTATCATGGCGTATGCTGTCTAATCCGTAAGAGATGAATAAAATAATGAACAAAAATATCCGCGTAGTTTTGTAGGTATTCAAATGTTCCTTATATATTTGATTGAACTAATGTTTTTTGTTTGGAAGTTAATCTATCGCTATTTCCAAATCACAGTCAACCCTCTACCCCTATTAAATTTACAATGTCTGACTAAGAAAGGGGGGATGTTTTATAAATTCAAAATTACCCCTCTGGCGTCCGGCCAGACTATTTCAGTTCTATGAAAGTTGGTAGCGCGGTTCCCAATATATCTCACTCTAGGAGTTCTGTCCCTGAGTTAGTGGCTTAACAACTTTTGCTAGATGCCTTTATTCAGTGGGGGTTCATGTAATTATTTTAGCGTTTCTGTTACTTACCCTTTTTGCCACATTTCAAAAACGCTCTCTTGGTCGTGTAACCAACTAAAAAACGCATGTGTTCGAAAATTTTGCATCTCTTCAACGCAATATCTGAGCGAAAGAAATAATAGAGAAAGAAAATTTCCAAACAAAATCGGTACAATAAAATACACAAAACGGATATTAGAAAAGTATGTGAAATTATTTTTACTCGGTATGTAAAAAAAATTGTAAATATATTAAGAGAACTTGAGTCGCAAAGTTGGTTGAAAATATGCATGAAATTGATGATTTTCAGAACTTCATGAAACCTAGGTGTAGCTGATATTGACATGTTTTTATATATTGAGTATAGATAATTTCATATACCTTAAGGATCCATTAACTAGAACTTGCTATTTTTAATAAGTTTTATACAATACTTGAATTGCTGAAGTCCGTTTTTGTATGGGACGAAAGTTATGAGGCGTCACCTTAAGTTTTTTTTCACAAAACCGTAGTAGGTATCGGCCAAAGGGTACTCAGCGGAAGACCAAGTCTCTCTCGTTTAGCCGATGGTATTTGTGAGGCTATACCTAACGAGTGGCCAGTTCTGTTGATGCAAAAGCCTCTAAGTGTGGTTTGTTGGATTATGTACAGAAAATTTTATTTATAAAAAAAAACCATTGGTACTTTAGAACCAAATTAAACCTAGTTAAACCACGATGCACGAAATAAATTCCTAAATTATTTATTTTGGTAATTTTATTATACAATTTATTGTCTGTCCATTTTTAGCAAAAAAATTATAATTCCCAAGCCAAAGGGGTCCCTGAAATCTAAAATATTTTTTCCCTTTATCCTATGTATTGCTACAAAGTTACCTAGTTAAAGAAAAATCCTGTTCTACTTAAAAAGTTTCAGTCCTGCTTTTACAACGAGTCTTGTCAAATGCAGTGACTTCTAAAACAGGTAGCTACATCAAAGGTTTTCGGAAAAGCGGCCGGGCCAATGAAAATGTGTCGAGAGTAAAAAAAACTCCTTTCGGACTAGGAACTGTTTCCGAAAATTAAATAAAAAAACTGGCAATGTTTCAATCGGGCTCGCAGAATTAATGTTCCGTGCTAATACTTCAATGAACGTAAATACACTTTTTTCAGCAACTATTATGTCAAAGAAAAGAAAACCTATTTTTAACCGAACTTCAAAAGAGTTCTCAATACATCGGAAACTTTTTGTTTATGTATGTTCAAAGGTCAGGATCTGATGATGGGATCCTGGAGAAATCGCGAACTCTTCAAATTTTATAGGCACACTTGAAGCGAATTGGGGTTTTTTTTATAGTGACTTGTGCATTTGCTTTCGAAAAGCACATATTATTGGTTTTGAAGGCGGTTTTTTTTTCTTCATCAGAAGTGGTTATGCCTAATAACGTCAATGGAAATAGCCACATCTTCACGACCTTTTATATCTTGAGGTGTGGGCAGACACCAAGTAGATGAAGAATCACATCTCGTGCTATCTATAAAAAATAACAGATCTCATGCATTAGTCTAGGGTCAGGGGTTTTCGAAATATGTCCTTTTAAATTTTGATCTAAAATAAAAAAATACACAAAAATCTATATTGGAGTCTCTTCAACCTACAACTTCAGGAGATATCCGCATGTCCCACTTTTGCTGAGGGCCCTTACAGAAGCAATCCAAAAAACATTTCCAATGTTAAAAATATAATATTATGTTGTATATTTTCCCGACCTAAACTCTAAAATGGCTAACATTACCGCTAAACAAAGAATTAAATTGATTTGCCTAATCCTCGAAAGTCGCTCTGATGCGATTATAGCCGTCAAGCGGTTCTTTGATATCAAAATCGCCTAAATGTACCGAAAACAAAAATTTATCAGATCAAGCTTTTAATAATGTTATTATAACAAATTTTAAGAAATAGGATTGAAATAATACGACAAGACTGTTCATCTCAGGGTTTTCAGAAATAGGTCATGGGTTCTTATTTGAGTACAATTATGACTGCTGCTGAAAATTATATAGGTTCTCTGATATAATTTTCAGCAGTAAACAGAGGCAAATTACTGAATTTTTGAAAATCTACTGAACCGATTTTCGTCATATGTCTGTGAGATAATGTCGAGAAATTATGATATGCTTAAAAAAATAAGTTGTCAAAATCGGTACATATTTCATCGAGATATTAAGAAAAATAGACTTATAAATGAGATAAAAATTGGACCAATCCGGATCAATTATATGTCGATTAAAAATTAATCATCAACTGGCGGAGTAAAAAAAAACCGGTCCGAATTGAGAATCTTCTCCTTCTTTTTTTGAAGCCGGTTAAAAAAATAGCTTTACAAAAAAATAAAAAAAAAATTACAAATCCCTTACACAATCATGAAGTTTCAAACCTAGAATGAATATGAGTTCTGCAGATGCTCTGAGATTCTAAGAAAAATTCAGATTACGTTTCTTCCCAGCGTGGAAAACTGTTAGCAAGGCCAAAATGTATAGTCCTAAATTGAAGTGACGTTAGCATAAATTGGCCGCGAGATAATTTCATCTGGTAAATTATTGTAACAATACAAACTGAGATAACGTACGGCAGTAATTGTGCAGTTGGAAAATTAAAGGAGATATTATACTTCGGCAGCTTTAATTTGACGGTTATAAATCTAAAGGAAATGTTGGCTGAGGACGTACATTTAAAAATGTATTGCTCGATAGCAATATTAAAAATACACAAAATCATGAGCATGAAAGGTATGATGAATATAAAAGAATCGAAAGAGATATGTCTGGATCGTAGCAAATTGCATTCAATTGTCTGGTGTCATTAGATAAGAATGTGGAGTGAAAGATGATGTTTTGACTAAAATGAAGAAAAGTAGCTTACACTAGTTTGGACACGTTGAAAGTATAAAGCATGAAAGATTGATTAAAAAGGTTGTGGCGGTCAGCACATACCTAACCCACAATATAAACGCGCCACAAGGCGACGTCAAGTCTGTCATGGCCAACTCGCGCATACGCAAAGCAACTGTTACGCTGTCCCAAGACAGACGGCCTGCGGACGGATAATGTAGATCTCAAAGTATCCAAATCATCCGTCGCTATCTCGAGTATTGTAGTTCGAAGCTGCACCTTTTGTCTATCTCCTCAACAATCATGGAACACGCTAATACATCATCTGCAACAGATACCTTCTTTCATTCCGTCGGGAACCATCTATTACAAGGTTTATAAGGCTGAAGTGAAAGGAAATGATGGCAGAGGACGACCTAGGTGTACTTTTATTGAACATATAAAACATGTAATTATCGATGTAAATATTAAAGAACACACAATCCTTTAAATTTCCTTGTCTATCTTTCCCCTTCATCGTTCCTTCAATATGTCCAAATCGCTCAGCATTATCCTACAAATTATATATATAACACTATTATTCACTCCACATCATTATTTTTCAGTATCTCTGAACGTTAAACTTTTAATGTAATAATATTATAATTTCATCAAATTAAAGCGGCCAGTCTACAATTCTGTTTACTTTTATTACTGCCACTGAATTTCAACCGTTTGCTGTTAGAGCTATAAAATTGTTTGATGTGTTAGGACGGGTAACAAGGGGCCGTTGTTGCCTGAAATACAGGAAATGTTTTAAAAATAAAATTAAAATAACGATTTTTTTTCGACATGACCTCGACGATATTTTATCGATTTCTCGTGCTTCACTGCATATTATAAATCAAAATCTGTCTGTGACCTTTTTTCGCAAAAACTACTAAACGGATTTTGTTGCAGTTTTCACTATTGGATAGGTTGATTCACTGGGAAAGTTTACGAGTATTAAACATGAACCATCATGTTTAGGAGCTGAGCATTGACAGTATAAGTGAATCAAGTCGGGGAAAAAGTTAGCTACAGCGAGTTTTAATGGCGTATACCTACTGTCTATTGCGACAGTGATATAACAGAATGATGTAGGAAAGAAATGTGTAAAAAATGTATTAATCTACAAAAAAGTCCGTGCTAGCTCTCTAATAAAATAAAACAAGGCCTTTTTTATTTGCTACTACAATGAAAATTCTAAGTGAAAACATAACCTACTTAAAAAATAATGTTTATGTATAAGAGTAAGATAAATGCAGTGGCAATGTGGTTCTTACGTAGAATATGTGATATAAAGCGTTTTGACCGCATACCGAACGCATAGAGAAGAGGAGTGAAAGATGATGTTGTAACTAAAATGAAGAAAAGTAGTTTACGCTGGTTTGGACACGTTGAACGAATGAATTATGAAAAATTTACTAAAAAGGTTTACATGGCTGAAGTGAAAGGAAATGCAAGACGACCTAAGTGTTCCTACTTTTATTTAACATACAAAAAAATTATTAATCGATGGAAATATTAAAAGTACACACAATCGCCGAGCATGTATGAAAGGTATAATGAATATAAAAAAAGCGAAAGAGGTATGTCAGGATCGTAACAAATGGCATTCGTTTGTCTCTGCCTACCCCTCTTGGGGTGAAAGGCGCAATGATAGATAGATAAACTTGTAATATACCTATACATATACAACTTCTTTACACTACATGCATGGCTGTAACGTACTATAGCAAGTGTCGTGACGGTCGAAGTCTTACACTTTTTTCAGCCTAGCTCTCATTCGCCAAGTGTCTGGAATGTAACGTGCGATAAGGAATTTCGTTCCAAGGATAATTACACGTTATATAAAACAGCAAGTTAATTTTTGCGACACAAGTTTTGTACTCGCAATTAAATTTCAGGCCTGAAGTTCAATACAATGTTGAAGCCAAACATAAACTTTCATGTATTGTTAAATAGAATTAACCTACCACGTGTATATGTTTAGGATGATAACCTCAGTAGGAACAATACTTTTAGAAACCAGAGACACCAGGAACAGTGTCCACTTTTTGCCAGTTGTCCATATTAAACAGAACAGGTGCAAGCCTGTTGCTGCACTTAATGTTAATGTCGCTTCTTTAGTTAAATATCAACAGAATTGGCCACTCGTTAGGTAAAGCCTTACAAATACCATATCGGCTTAAAGAGGGAGACGTAGTCTTTCGCTGGGTAGATAGCCCACTTCTTGGACCCAAAGTAGCAGAACAGTTGCGTGTGCAACCGCAAGGCACGGCTAGTAATATAATTAGTGTTTTTTTTTCTTTCTTCACGGTTTCCTTACAACTCCCGAAACCGTGTTACGGTTCCAGGGTACCCAGCGGAAGACAAAGTCTTCCTTACTTAGGCGAATATTTTTTGAAGCTATACCTAACGAGTGGCCAGCTCTGTTGAGGTATGTAGGTGGAAAAGCCTCTTTGTACGGTTTGTGGGTTAATGTACATAGATTTTTTTTATATAAAAACCCCTCGGTCGGATGTGGGGATCCAACCCGCGACTTATCAGTTTTGAGCCGACGTTTTACCCACTCGACCAACGACGCCCCTATTTTACCATCGATTACTTCACCTTAATGTCTCGTATGACGTCAATTCTATCTCGTGATGACTTTTCTATGTAAAATTTTTCCATTCCTTTCTTTTTCTTATTTTATAATGGCTACATCAATGTTAATCGAGCATTTGCCATTGTCAAGTATTATAGACGTTACAGTAACAATAGCCGATAAATCGGTATGTAAGACGATCCCGCCGACTGTGATATGTCTTATTAAGTGTCCTATACTGGGAATTTTTCTGGAATAAACTATTCCCAATTTCTCTGTAAATAATCCACATGTGTCACTATAATTTAGCATATAGTTACTTATTGAATATATCTAAGTGAAATAGCTGTTATTTTTTCAATGGGTTTTATTGAATAGGAAATATGGGTGGTTTAACTTTGCCCCTGCTGTCTCTTTCATAATCTATCACAAAACTCTAATTTTTTTTTAAAAGCGCTGTTATACCATTACCCTTCAATTATATGTATCGAATTTTTTGGTAGCTTATTGAAAATTTAAAATAATAATTATTTTATTATTTTTGCCAAATTAAAAAATCATATTTTTTTTTAATTTTCAATAAGCTAAAAAGAAAAGCTATATATATATATATATATATAATTGAAGAATAATGGTATAAGAGCGCTTTAAAAAAAATTTAGAGTTTTGTGATAGATTATGAAAGAGACAGCAGGGGCAGAATAATCCTTTATTCTACCACCCATATTTCCTATTAAATAAAACAAATTGAAATAATAACGACTATTTCACTTAGATATATTGAAGAAGTAATTATATGCTAAATTACAGTGACAAAGATGGAGTATTTACAGAGAAATTTGGAATAGTAATATCTCCATACAAATTATGGATATAGGATCAACGACTAATCACAACTAACACAGCGCCCCATTACGTCTCGGCGGGCGTGTGCGTTGGTCACCAAAGCCTGAAGAAGTCTGTGATATATTTTATCAATCAATCAATTTTCATCAATAAATTTTTGCCTTATTATACTTATACTTAAAATTATACTGATAAGACGTCTGGTGTTAACTAGACAGACCCCGGGTTCGATCCTAGATCCCGGCCATGTACCAATGGGTTTTTTTAATTAAAAACTTATGTACACACATATAACACGAAATTTGACTATGTGGACATCTTTCACATGTCAAAATCACGCCTAAAAAAAGTTGTAGCAGCGTCACTTATGTCTGCCAGAAGTGTATAGGTATTTTATTTATTATTTAACTACATTAGTAAAATTATTTTTCTTATCTATTATATATTTTATTATATGTCTGTAGATATCTATTTTATATATGTATGTATGTATGTATGTACAAATACACCCCACATACACCCAACAATAACACACACCCAACCACAACACACACCCACATACACTACACACACACACACACACACACACACACACACACACTATAACACACACCCAACACACTTTGACTCTTTGATGAACCGTATTTCTAGAATTTAAATTTCTTTTAATTTTTTTTAAATTTGTTGTTGTAATTTATAATTGTTTCTTATTTTCTTTTAATATTTTCATCCTAACTAGTGATATATTTTTTATTTTAAAGATTTTTTTAAATATTTTGTATTATGTTTTGAATTTATTTATAACTTTTTTTAATTTTAAATTTTATATCTTTGTTTCTGGATCAGAATAGATATATACCCAAATAAAATAGATCATTTTGTGGCCAAATGTAATTATATTATATTATTTTAATCTATTAATCTGTTGTGCTGTGGATTTTTAATAAATAAATAAATAAATACATAATACGACAAACCACACTTAGAGGCTTTTCCATCTAAACATATATCTCAACAGAACTAGCCACTCGTTAGGTATAGCCTCACAAATACCATCGGCTAAACGAGGGAGACTTGGTCTTCCGCTGGGTACCCTGGAACCGTAACACGGTTTCGGGAGCTGAACCCGTGAAGAAAGAAAAAAAAAAAAAAAAAAATTTTTGCCATTTAACACGGTACTCTAAAAAATTCAAAGAAATATATGAGAACCCAGTAAAAAACATACTAAGATTTTATCACTTAGAAAATTTCTATACGGAATTTCAGTAATAAATAAATAACAAAGACTCTCAAGATTATGAATAATGTATGTATGTGACCAAATAGAAAGGGTGGGATAGGTGAAAAACTTACAAAGGCCCTTCCGGGCGACAATGTCCCTTTGTGTACATTTTTAGGGATCCGTACTCATCTTGGACACAAATAATCCAAGAAACAGAGGAACAATATGAATGGAAGACTCGAAAAAGTTCTGCCAATTTATTTTATGAATTTGAAC
Source organism: Nemapogon koenigi (assembly GCA_963924495.1). NCBI lineage: Eukaryota > Metazoa > Arthropoda > Insecta > Lepidoptera > Tineidae > Nemapogon > Nemapogon koenigi. The sequence goes on along the minus strand of OZ004657.1, from coordinate 4,431,787 downwards.
ACGAGGTTTTTAATTTTTAGTGATTACATTAAGGAAAAGCCTTATAACTTTTGTCTCATCCAAAAACTGACTTCAACAATTCAAGTATCGTACAAAATTTATTAAATAAAACAAGTTCTAGTTAATGGATCCTTAAAGTATATGAAATTATCTATACTCAATTATGTAAAATATAATGTCTATATTAGCTACACCTAGGTTTCATGAAGCCCTGAAAGTCATCAATTTCACGCATATTTTCAACCGACTTTGCGACTCAAGTTCTCTTAATATATTTACTAATGTATATATTATTATTTAGTCTATACTAGAAGATAGACATTAGGCAGACATATTTTTTTAAGTGAAAATCTTATGGATCCGCGACATGCTCTCCACCCAAATGCCGAACATGGATTTCCCGGCCCAAGTATGCTGACCCGAGAATCTCCAGGCAGGAATTCGTGTACTGGCTTGGTCGGGCATTTTTGCATTATATACCTATAAATTGGGGTTTTTATGTTATTTATAGTTTTAAGTTTTCACTTCTCTCGGCAGTCATGGCTGGCCTCAGGGAACGCAGACAAAGACACAAATTTCTCATTTAGGTATAGGTAGACATTTCTTATAGATCGAAATTACATAATTCTCTTGCTTTATCCACATCCATATCTACTATTTTAAATGCTACGGAACTTTCAAAGTTTGTATTAAATTTGCACTTCGGCGGTTTTCATTTTTAGTAGGTTTTTTACTTACTTTCCATTTTATGAACACTGTACAGGGAATTCATATTTCATGTTTAGTTTCGATGTATTGTACTATTTTGAAGAGCATAAATAAATAACGGAGGACTTTTATTGATCTAAAAACTCTAACAGTTGACAGAAATTCGCTTGGTAGAAAATTGGAAAAAAATCCAGACTAATATTATAAATGCGAAAGTAACGGTACGCTTTCACAGCTAAACCACTTAATCGATTTTGATGAAATTTGATACAGAAAAAGTGTCAACCCTAGGGAAAAATACTCGGCATTTTTTTTTTTAATTCACCCCCTTATAAGGAAAGACAGCTAGGTAGTATGGGTCCCGGCGAATCCGGGGCGAACAAATAATACATATCTTATTTTAAAAAGTGACAACTCTATAGGCCCAATGCAGCAACCAATTCCACCTGTTCTGTTTAATACGGTCCACTGACTAAAAATGGACACTGTTACACAATGGAGATGGTGATGATGATGATTGTAACTCAAATAGAAAAAAATACAGAATTTTTCAGGTCAATTCTCAATGGGCACCAATTTTTAGTAGGTTCCAATTTTCTTTAAAAATATGTGTTATAGAAACATACGCAATACACACACTCGCACGGAAAAGCATTTAAGTATATAGTATACACGCCACGCACACACAAGGGAGTAGAGAACGGCGGGGAAGAGGGGACATGACGCAATAGAACAAAAACAACTTCATATCTTCATATCCTGGCTAAAGACACTGGTAGTGTCCACATTTAACAAGTGGTCCATATTAACGTATTATTATTTTTGTTCTATTTAGGTTTATTTGAACCCTGGTCTTCCAGTTTCAAGTCCAATGCGACCAGTACGCCATCAACGCTCATATATCATTATCTTTTCGAAAATACACTTGTCAGGTAGAAACTTAGCAGAAAAACTAAACTGCACCAACTACTTGGAAATTCCATTTCCTTTCCTTTGTGCGTTTCTTTAGCTCTCTTTTGTACGTATCGTGTATAACTTCTGTACAATCTAGAATTCTAGAAGATAAAAAAAAATTTTCTTTTAATTTGATTCTACCTCCGTGTCGTATATTCTACTTATACAACGTGTCTGCCCCCAGCTTTGTTTGAAAAGTGACATAACATTTTGTCACTAAGTATTTTCTGAACGATATGCTTTGTTTTGTCATGAAAGAAGGACAAACAAACATAATTTTGCAAATGGGCAGCCAAAAATGCCCGACTCAGGCATTCGTGGAAGCCAGTACACGAATTCCTGCCCGGACATTCTCGGGTCGAAATCCATAGTCTTGTACCGAAAACATGTTGCGAACCCATAAGATTTTCCCTTAATAAAAATCCAAAAAAAGAAGTTTACTCTTCAAAAATAGAGCAGACATTTAAGGGGCGGTGGTCAAGGTCATCTTATAACTGTCAAAAATATGGCAAATCTCAGTTAATCCTGGAAAGGTGAGTTTATTTATACAACATTTCCTCACCCCACAATGATGGTTATTATTTGAAATTGGATTGAGCCATATTTTTATTATTTAGGGTTCTAAAGAGCCGTAGTTTTCAATACGAGCATTGCCTTTGCGTTTTGGAAATTATGGCTATTTAGTACTTTTAATAATAAAAGTATGGCTCAATTCAATTTAAAATAATAACTATCAATTGTGTGGTGAGGAAATGTTGTATAAATAAACTCACCTTTCCAGGATTAACTGAGATTTGCCATATTTTTGACAGTTATAAGATGACCTTGACCAACGGTCCTTAAGTGTAAGACAAAAGATCTGAAGTCAACAAAGAAATTATTTTCAGATTATTATTTCTTTTAGAGTAATGTATTGCCATAGAGTCTCTCGTTTAAAAGAGTTTTTTTCTATAGAAGAGATAGTAACAGACTTTCTTTGTAGACTTCAGCGCCATTTCTCTGAAACTAAAATTGGCATACTTAATCATTTGATTAAAAAATATAGCTGAAAAATTTGTTTGTGTGAACGCACTAAGAACAACGCAGAGAGGAAACCACCAGTCGAATTTGAAAAAATATTTTTGCATTTGATAGCCCAATTCTTGAGGAAAGTTATAAGCTATATAACATCACGCTAGGACACATAGGAGTGGAGCAGTATCCATAAAAGCGGGTGCAATCGCAAGGTAAAGCTAGTCTAATATGTCAGTTAATAGCACTCAGAACCAATTTAACATCATGTTATCAAATTCAAATGTACATTAGCTATGCATTGCGAATCATGCATTATTTGAATTATGTAATTCTAGTTATTGATTTCTATTTGTATTATATGGTAACGATTTCCACTTTTAGCTAGCTTCAATGATATAAAGATAGAATGTGAGTTTTTTGTTTTAAAGGCTCCTATATCCATAATTTTTCTGGGATAAACTATTCCCAATTTCTCTGTAAATAATCCACCTGTGTCACTGTTATTTACCATATAGTTACTTATTGAATATATCTAAGTGAAATAGCTGTTATTTTTTGAATGGGTTTTATTGAATAGGAAATATGGGTGGTTAACTTTGCCCCCGTTTTCTCTTTCATAATCTATCACAAAGTATTATGAAAGAGAAAAAAAGGCAAAATAATTCTTTATTTTACCATCCATACACATTTCCTATTCTATAAAACCAACTAAAAAATAACGGCTAGATATATTGAAATATACAGTGACACAGATAAATTATTTACAAAGAAATTTGGAATATACTGACTAGCATTATAAAAAAGCCATATCATGAAATTCCGAAACCACACCAGATAGCTTTTTGAAGTAAAAAACAAAATTCAAGTGTATTTAATAACGGTTAAAAAACACCCAATGCAATTTAATTAAATGTGTTAAACAATGTAAAAACAATTTTTTATATTGCTTTTTTATGGTGGCTTTTTTATATTGCTAGTCAGTAGTTTGTTTCCATACAAATTATGGATGTAGGGGGGGGGTGAATTTAAAAAGAAAGTATTACATATCCTTTCCTATGAATCAAGCTCGCTCTGTATCAAATTTCATCAAAATCGGTGCAGTGGTTTAGCTGTGAAAGCGTAACAGACAGACAGATAGAGTTATTTTGGCATTTATTTTGGGGTGCGTCTGTTACCATTTTTCTCCAAAGTAGCTGGACTGATTTTGATGAGGTTTTTTGATTAACATATACCTAAGTGTCACTTCAGAGCAGGTTCTGAGATATGTTTGATAAAAATCGGTTAAGCAGTTTCCAATATATTTAAGTTTTATCAGAGCCTGTGTAGGGATCTCGGCTTATTTATTAACCGAACTTAAAAACAGAAGGAGGAGATTTACAATTCGTCGGAATCTTTATTTCTTTTTATGTATGTTCCCCGATTACTTGAAGACGCCTGGACCGATTTGGAATTTTTTTTTGTTTCAAAGGGTATACTTCACAGGTGGTCCCATTTTTTTTCAGTGAAAATTGGTTCAGTAGTTTTTTAGAAATTTTGAAAAAACTGACTTTATAAGTACATTTTTCTTAATATCTCGATGAAATATGTACCCATTTTGACGACTTATTTTTTTAAGGATATAATAATTTTTCGACATTATCTTACAGACATAATGACGAAAATCGGTTTAGTAGTTTTTCAGAAATTCAGTAATTTGTCTCTGTTTTCGGCTGTAAATTATGAATCAGAGAAAAAGCCTTAGCAACGGTTGCTATTGACACGAAGTTGTCAATTTTTGTATCGACGGTGGTCTAACGGCTAAAGGTATGGTATGGTATGGTGCAGCTCAGGATGCAAATGGTTCAAATCCCATCCACAGCATTTTTTTTATTTTCCATTAATTATTTGCGTTATTATTTGTCTCTCAGGGCAGCAAAATCACTTATAAGGGAAAAATAAATATACTTTTAAAAAAAAGTGTACCGACTTCAAAAATTTGCACTGAAAAGTAAGAAATAATAAATATTTTGTCGTAGAATTTGAAGACGGTTGGTGCCAAATTAGAAATAACTTAGTTCCCAAATTCACAAATCTAGACAATTCTTTAGGAACCTACGATCATCAGTACAAACATAGATAATATTGAACAGATCTTTATCTTCTTAGATGTTTATTACTTTGTATCCTAATTTGGCACCAACCGTCTTCAAATTCTACGACGAAATATTTATTATTTCTTACTTTTTCAGTGCAAATTTTTGAAGTCGGTACACTTTTTTTTAAAAGTAAATTTATAAGACAAAGCATTTCCTTCATATTTTGCGTCGGAGTACGAAAATCCTATCTTATATTTTTTTTTAGTTTTTATTATTTTATTATTTTACACATCCAAACCAGGTCCGCGTGGAATAGTGGCAAGAATACTGGCTGCATTTCGTTGAGCAAATTTGTAGTTTTCAATATTTGAACTATATTTGCGCCGTACGTTAAGTTGGGCCACACATTGGTCCGGCATCGCACCGAAAATTTGCCTTTTGTTATAGGAATTGGACGAATCTGTTGTCAATTTCGGTGGACGGTACGGCGGCGCGCCGGTGATCGGACCAATGGGTGGGCACCTTTTAGACTCAGCGATTTCCGCTGCAGCTCCCTTCTTAAAAACATCAATTTATCCCCATAAAAATTTTAAACTTTTTATCTCTTTGTTATCGGAATTGAATAAGTAACTTTTCCTCTAAAGCTTTTATTATGAAATTCTTACCTCCGTTTCCTTATCTTTTGTCAAAGAGTTCTGCATGATATATAGCTGTTAGTTTGAAGTTATTTGGTCCACGGCTTCGTATGATAAAAACCGGTCAAGTGCGTATCGGGCCACGAATAGAGTTCCGTAGTCTCTGCTAAAATTCAGGATGTTGCATTTTGCAACATTATTTTATTTTTAATAGCTTCGGTTCCGTAGTTTGACTTACAAACATTACCTCTTTATAATATTAGTATAGATTTAAGACAGTTTGTCTCGATGCCCGTTATAGTTTTCATTCAAAGTATTTCATCATCATCATCATCAACCTTTTAAGATCTACTGCTGGATCATGGTCTCCCTTTAGCGCACCATTTTAGTGGTGCTCATTGAAAGGAATTGCCATAGTCACCACGCTTGGCAGGCGGGTTGGTGACCGGATGCCAGCTTTACATGCCCTCCGAAGCATGAGGAGTCGATTTAAGCACATATTCTTAAAGAAAATTGGTGCTTAGCATTTTGGCAGCGAGTAGGATTCGAACCCGGGACCTCCGGTTTCAAGTCCACCGTCCTACCAATTAGGCTTGTCAAAGTATTTACAAGGGCAGAATTATAGATTTTTCAGATTTTTAGCAGTTTTATTTAAAAAAATATCTGGGCACTTTATTGTTATAAATCCATACTGTACCTGTGCGAAGCCAGGGGCAGGGTAACTAGTGGGTACGTATTAAAAAGAGGTGAAAAAGATAATGTCATTCAAGTGTCTCTGCCTACCTCTCATGGGATAAAAGGCGTGATGATAGAGCGAAACCACTGTGCTATCGAGGCCTTTAATATGGTTATGTCAGCATTTTGTGTTGTTTAGAAATTTGAAGCTTCGAATTTTCAATAGATTCAGCATTTATAGAAGACCAAATAACGCTAAAAACTTTGAGATAGGGTAACAGGTAGCTACAGTGTTTAGGTAAGGTACACGAAGCAATTAAAAGTTAAGGTATTAGGAATTCAACCTATTATATACCACAGTTCATAGAATTAAAACAGTAGTACAACTCCTTTGAAGTTTGGGAAATACTTTTATTTTTCTACAGCGGAATTGTTCCGATTATAAATTAACCTATAGGAGAGGAATATGTTACATTTTAGGATTTCATACCCAAAGGGTGGCAACGGCTCCGCTGTCCGACTGTCACAGGAATGTATCCTTTGAACCGTAATAGGTAGACACATGAAATTTTCACAGAGTGTGTATTACTATGGCCGCTATAACAACAAATAATAATAACAAAATAAAGTAATTAATTTTATTATTAAAATGTTACAATTTTTTATTGTCTAGTCTAGACGATGTGCTCAGGGTGCCGAGTACGCTTGCCGCGTTTCCTCGTTGTATAGCCACGCAGATCCTCTGTACAAAGTACTCCTTGCTCAGACTGTACTGCATTTGTGGAGAAGTTGCGGACACAAAAGGCCATCATGGCCTTTCATGTCAAAAAACGCCGGACGGATCTCTAGTCCTCATGCCTTAAACAACATTATAAAGGACACTTTAGTGACAGCCCAAATACCATCGGTTCTTGAGCCATCAGGTTTATCTAGAGAACCATACAAAAGTGGAAAATAAAGTTAAAAATTAAAGGGGTCCCCATACAAGTATACACGTATTACAGCCGACAAAGAAGTGATACGAATCACGGCTGCCCGAAATCTTGCTGCAACATGATGACCACGACCACTCTGTCAAGAGTGAAATGACAAAGAAGAAAGTGTGAGTCGGGCTCGCGTTATTTGTTCCTGCGCCATACAGGGCATCAGCGTTGGTATGACCTTAGTACACAGTATTGAGAGCCGGTTTTACCTTGATGGCCCCTAGATCAATAAATACTAACTTTAGTAAAAAAAATGTAAATGTTATAACGTTGAAATTAACTGAGTTTTTTTCTGAATTGGTCCCATTTAATTTTGGTGAAAATAGGTTCAGTAGTTTTCCCGACATTTTTAATAATAACTGATTTGATCAATCTATTGTTCGTAATATCTCTATGAAATGTAAACAAATTTCAACAAATTTATATTTTTAATAGAATGAATTATTTGTCCAGAATATTTCACAGATACTTCATGTTCAGCGCTTTTCAGGATTTCAATAGAGACAATGACTTTGTTACACAGTATATTATAGTATAGTATTTTGTTGTCCGACTGTATATTTATTAGACTGTGGTATTACGTTTGAAATCCGTATTCTATACTTGGCAACTTTAATTAGTTTTTATTTACCCTCTTATCTTAATTGCCTCAATTTGGAAAAGGATATTTTCCTAAATATCATGTCATTGGCCAGAGATCCTAGCAACATTGTCTATATTTAGCCAGTTGCAGCCACCTTGACCATAATTCATTTAATAATTTAGGTACGTGAAATTGTCAGAAATATTCTTCAATGCTTCTGTGTGACAGAATAAAGGAATAGTATCAGTCAGTATTTTTTTTGTAACGTAGTGGTTATATTCTCTTTGTTCTTTGAGCTGCGATGTTTGACATTGACAATATGAATGTAAACAATGAAAATTTAATTTAATTTAATCAATTTCCAACACATTGTATAAAAATATTAAATTTTTTGCACAGCTTATCCATTTTTTTCATCTCATACTTCTCGGTGATGCGCAATCTTTAGGCGGAGACAATCGAATGTTATTTGTTACGATCCTGACATACCTCTTTCGCTTCTTTTACATTCATCATACCTTTCATACATGCTCGGCAATTGTGAGTACTTTTAATATTTCCATCGATCAGTACATTTTTAAATGTTTAACAAAAGTACACCTCTAGATCATCATCTACAAGTATTTCCTTTCACTTCTTCCATATAAACCTTTCATCAATCTTTCATCACGCTAGGACCCATAGGAGCGGAACTGCAAGGCACATCTGAAAAGTTTGTTTGTTTGAAATTGCGCAAATCTCTGAAAAATTCGCCACCCTTTGATGATGTTGAAAATTTTTGTATGGGATTTTTTTTTAATTCTATTTTTGTTTTTTTTTCTAAAACCATCTTCGCATTATTGCCTGTCAAATGAAACCGATTTAGGGGACATTGGTTAGATGGTGTATTTTTTAGGTAATTATATGAATTGGATAATTATTTAAACGACCTGATTTGGAGTTGTCCTGAGTTAGAGTTCATGGCTTAAACAAACGTTATCCAATGCCCACTCTTTTGTTTGACTCAAACCACATGACTCAAACAAACGTTACTGACACATTGAAAATTGCTTTAATGAATGACAGCATTAATGAATAAATTTGGACTTATTTAGGAACTTATGTAGGAACATATCCGCAAACCCAGAATTGATTGAATTTTTTTTCTTAACAATTTGGTATGCGTTTGAAAGTCCACCGTACCTCTAATCGAAATTACTAATATAGATATATAAGATTACTATTTATTATTTATTTATTACTACCTATTTATTAAATCACTAAACTGGTCGTCGTGTCTCGCCTCTTATAACGCTCATACCACCAAACTGACTCATAAATCGTATATGGTATCTATTGTACCGACATTTACATATATCCACATCCAATAAGCCGTCATAGAGAAGGTGACAAACACAGAACTATACGAACCCTTGTTTGTCACCTACATTCATGGACTCTCATAGTATTACAACAAGTGGATGTGCTATAGGTATATAAAAAATATCGGCTTTTTAACAAAATAAACCGAAACCCACTCGTATGGTAAGAATCTCAGACAATATGCCACAGAGCGCTGTAACCAAATAAATCATTTTCTATTAGATAGTAAGGTGTCAGTACCCATGTCACAATATTTTCAGACGTTCCCTAACCCGGCCGCATATATCCAAAATCTACTAACTGAGTTCTGAAAGCGAGCTCTGATTTGTCCAAAAACACTTTTGATAACAAACGCGTGCGTGGTAGACCACGGTTTTTTTTAAATTAAAACTTATGTACATAATCCGCCACCTAAATATACTTCAACAGAACTGGCCACTCGTTGGGTATAGCCTCACAAATACAATCGGCTAAAAGAGGGAGACTTGGTCTTCCGCTGGGTACCCTGGGACAGTAATACGGTTTCGGGAGCTGTAAGGCAACTCGTGAAGAAATAAAAACAATTATTATGGAAAACATACAATGACATTGTCGAGAGTTAATCTACGATTAGTAAACTTAAATACATACGTCAAACGAATGATTTTGATAGTTTTTCTGTCATTTAACTAATATCTGATTAACTTTGACTACAGACTTTCTGCTTAATTTTAATTTTAATACGAATAATATTTTACATAGCGTAACTACATAATTATATGGTATGATTGTAATATGTATGTACCTATAGTGTTGGTGTTCCTTATGTAAATAATAAAAAACCGGCCAAGAGCGAGTACAATAAAAATAGTTTAGTCCGACTTACACTTGGCCGGTTTTTATTATTTGTTGCAAGTTTGTATGTATTGCTATTATTGCCATTCACGTTTTTTGTATGTTAATTTATTTTTAACTTTATTTTATTTTTATTATTTTTTGTTATGGCGGCCATGGTAATACCAAAAAGAAAGATTGACACCCCTTTGACAGACGGACGGTCAGACAGCGGAACCTTAATAATAAGGTTTCAGTTGTCACGCTTTGGGTACGGAACCATAAAAACTAAAAAAATGGGCATTAAGGATCGCTATCAAATTTTTAGACAAATCAGAGATCGCTTCAAGTCAATGGTATATTTTGTTAATATGCAACCTGGCCGTAGCAGATTTTTATCTTTTTTTGTACGCGATTATAGCGGCAAATTGCGGTTTCCATATTACTACCACTTGGGTTGTGCTTAACTCTTTCGATTTGATTTTGTATTGTCAATATCACGCCTTCATCCCATGAGGGCAGATACAATCGAATGCCATTTGAAACATATACCATCTTCACGACCTATACCTTGCGGTGTGGTCAAAGACACTAGTAACAGTGTCCACTTGACGCCCGAGGTGACAAACATTATAATCTTTATCATATTATTTCCCTCTAATGATGAAGAAAAACAAACAAATCAAAATTAAAATGTTTTTTTTTAAATTAGACTATATTATTTATTTTGTAAAAGACGCCATCTATTGGAGATCAGTTGAACCTGAGAGTTGAACTATGAAAACAATGTGAACACCACTAACGGTGCGAAAGGTGTCAGCATTTCCTTTCACTTCAGCTATACAAACCTTTTTAGTCAATCTTTCATCCTTCATTCTTTCAACGTGTGTCCAAACCATCGTAAACTACTTTTATTTATTTTAGTCACAACATCATCCTTCATATGTTTAGTCGCCGACTAAAGGTGGCTGAATAGTCGGTAGATCCCTCATTCCAATCCGTTCAATATTTAAGCCGAAAAAAAACATATCCAGATTTCACTCTTATTAAATGTAATGAATGTGTTTTTAGCGTGCAAGCCAGGTATAAACAAAATTTGAAATTCCGGCTAAAATAAATAAATGTCAAAAAAAGAATTGAATAATTACTTCCTACAGGACATATCAACGTCAGAATTTTAATGGCTTAATAGCTTACATGAAACTAGTATTTGCACTCGGCTTCGCGTGGAAAAAGTAAAAAGCTGTAATATTTCATTTTTAGGGCTATGTAGGTATGTAGGAGAGGTGCGTCGGTGGCCGAGTGGTTAAGACGTCTAGTATTAACTAGACAGTCCCCGGGTTCCATTCCGGATCCTGGCCATGTACCAATGGGTTTTTTAATTAAAAACTTATGTACATAATCCGACAAACCACACTTAGAGGCTTTTCTATCTAAATATATCTCAACAGAACTAGCCACTCGTTAGGTATAGCCTTAAAAATACCATCGGCTAAACAAGGGGGACTTTGTCTTCCGCTGGATACCCTGGAGCTGTAAAAAGAAAAGATGTACCTAGGTATATCTGATGAAAAAACGGAACCCTTGATCACTCTTCTGTCTGTCTGTCCGTATGTCACTACTTATTTTCTTCGTAAATAATGAGACTTCGATTTTGGGGTAAAATTAAAAAGTAAAAAAAAAGGTTTTAAACGTGACAAATATACCTATTTTTTTATAATTTTAAAATGCATGGTTCAAATTATATTAAAAATATGATAATTGAGCGTCCCCCCCCCATAGTTTTGTGAAGCTAATAAATGCGTGTTAAAAACCACAGGCAAAAACCGTATTACAAAGAAATCCTCATAGCATATTAGAAGAAAAACCACGAAGGCTGTTTCTAAATGAAAATTCCTGAAAAATGTGTTTCTCTGAAACCGCTACCTTGACGAATACCACGTCACTTGGTGTCATTCAAACAAGTCAATATGTGTCAGTGAAGGATATTTCTTTGCTCATTTTGTGTGCGTAAGAATTTGTATCGTTACACGCATTCTAATATACTTGTCAACTGGAAACAGCTAAATTTAAATAAAACATTGGCTAAAAAAATAACAGATATTTTACGTCTGCACATCTAGGTCCAGGATATTAAGGCCGAGAAGGTGTGTTGAAGCTTGAAGCTAAGCGTCGCGCGATTCTAAGCCCGTAAATAGTTAATGAGTGAAATAATAATGAACCGATTTGAATGAAACTTAAGGAAGATAAGAGTGTATTTACGGTTGTGATTTGAAGTACATTTTACGTTAATTCTGTAAAAGTTTTCTAAATCTATCTATCATCACGTCTTTTATCCCAAGAGGGGTAGACAGAGACAATTGAATGTCATTTGTAACGATCCTGACATACCTCTTTAGCTTGTTTTATATTCATCATACCTTTCATACATGCTCGGCGATTGTTTGTGCCTTTAATATTTTTATGTGTTCAATAAAATTACTCCTAGGTCGTCCTCCGCCAGCATTTCCTTTCGTTTCAGCCATATAAACCTTTTTAGTCAATCTTTCAACTTTAATTCTTTCACCGTCTCCAAACCAGCGTACACTACTTTTCTTCATTTTAGTCACTCTTCTTCTTTAATGACATCTTTCCGAATGCGGTCAATACTCTTTATAAACACTTCCATAAATACTTAATGAAATTGATGAGGCACTTGAAATATAAAAATACAAGCTTTTTGCCCCGGTTTTGATCGTTGAAAATTTTGAAATATTAGGTAAGTATATAAGATTTTTTCCTGAAGTATAAGTAGCATATTTAACCCCCCAGCTATCATAAGCTATAAGTTAGAATTATCTTCTTTTTAGGGTTTCGTATCCAAAACAAATAATAAAAACAAAATAAAGTTAAAAATTAAAACCATACAAGAAACCTGTTTTATTCAGCAGTTTTGTTCCTGCGCCATAGGGGCGTCACACTTAGTCTGATTATTGTGTATACTAATAGTCCGGCTCGCACTTGGCCGGTTCTTTGTTCCATTTGCACACGGGTAAATGGTCTGATCAAGTGTCATGCAGAAAACCTGGACACCTCTATTACCACAGTCCTTCATCAGGCAGAGGATCGCATCCGATGGAAGGAGATAATTGAGGAGAAGCTGATGAGGCGGAGTCACGATCCTCAGTAATGAGGGGCTGGAGGAAGAAAACCGCGGGCAACAGATAGTTTTGTACAGTTTTCCAACATTTTTTTCATGGTAATGAAGTAATTACTTTGAAAGGTTTCTAACAACAAAAGTCAATTTAGTTATTGCCTATTAGTTTTCTATTTCCCTTCATAATGTGTCCTTTTATAGCTCCTGAAAATCAATATCGGTTCAAAAATTAGGGTTAATACTTTAAATTCGCTTATCCATTAGAGATAGTTATGCTACTATGGACTTTTTTGTAGATATTTTTATTCTACAAAAATCTTTCCTACATCATTTTGTTAAATCTCTGACGGATTAGACAGTATACGCCATGAACACTTGCTAGGGCTAATTTTTATTCAGAGTTGATTCACTAATACTGTTAATGCTCAGCTCCTAAACATGATAGGTCCGTGTTTAATACTCGTATACCTTCCCGGTGAATCAACCTATTTAATGGTGAAAACCGCAACAAAATTGGTTCAGTAGTTTTTGCGTGAAAACTTCACAGACGGGGCGGGGGACTTTAATATATATTGTAATGATGAAGTTATTGTACTCAAAGCAAACGTAGGTATTCGATTTTTTTCGTATTTTATCAGTTTCTATTCCCGGCTGAGGCTAACCGTTTTTCAAAAATCTTTGAATGCAGTTTTACTTAATTTTAAAAATAAAGAAATATTTCTTTTACGTAATTTTTTTCTGTTTCCTTCTGTTGAAAAACTGAGACATCTGGGTCCATTAAGAGTGTAGTGTACCGCGTCCATGTCCATACAAACGGAGAAAACGTTTTACTACCCCTAAATATTATTTAATTTTAACGATTTTGTAATATGTTACTGACATAGTGAAAAACTACGTACGTATTTTTTCCTTTTTTTCAAAATTCGTAATAGGTCAAAAGTTATAAGCCCCTCAAATCTCGGTTTTTTTAGTTCATAACTTGCTCGTAATAAACCGTCTGTATTTGAGAAACAAAGCAAAATTTCAAAAAAAGCAAAACGTACGTACGTAGATTATAATCTGCTAAAACGTTTGACACCAAAATTATAAGGTTTCGTTATAGTTTAGTAGGTGTAAATCGTTTTCGCCCAAACGCAATTTTCAACGAAGAACATACCTACGAACACTCACGAGCTGCAGTACTCTCTGTCGCACTGATGCCCGGGGGAAGAGCGCGCTTGAGATAGAATATGATTTTCTAAATACCTATTTCGCTGCGTACGCTGAGCTACACGATCCTCTTAAGTGCACCAACAAACTTGCCACCTGTTTCTGTGGTGGACAAAAAGTGGACACTGTTATTGATGTCTCTGACCACATCGTTTTTATTTAAAGGTTTATATATGGCAGAAGTAAAAGGAAATGCTGGCAGAGGACGACCTAGGTGTACTTTTATTGAACATATAAAAATATATTAATCGAAGGCAATGTTAAAAGTACGCACAATCCCCGAGGATGTATGAAAGGTTTGATGAATATGTCAGGATCTTGGCATAAAAAGCGTGATGATAGATAGATAGGTAGATTTCTCTTTGCATCGTTTGTTTATTAGCTGCTTTGAAAGCTAATGAAAAAAGCTTACAGGAATCGTAATTAAAAATTAAAAAAACTTGCGGTCTCATTTCTCGAACTTTTGCTGAAGTTCAGAGAATTTTTCTTTTTCTCAGAGAGATACACACATTTTTCGCACAGTAATTACTTCTGTATAATGCGAGTTGTTTTTTGGTTTTAGTTTAGTTTTCTTACTATTTCGTTAATAATTTTCTTTCACATGAATTCTCTATTACTCTATATTTTTGAACATTAAGTTTGGATGTAAGGGGGCAATCTCTGAAATTTCTTTCACTAATAGGAAGCTGCATTATACCTTTATCCGCTATATTGCATTTTAAACCGACTTCAAAAAAGGAAGAATTTCTTAATTCGCCTATATTTTTTAATATAAAATAAAAATATACAGTCGAATTGAGAACTTCTTCCTTTTTTGAAGTCGGTTAATAATGCAATATAGTCTATAGGATAAAGGAATAATGCAGATTCCTATTAGTGAAAGAAATTTCAGAGATTGCCCCTTTACCTCCAAACGAACTATACCACTACTTCCCCACATTTATAATGTTAGTATGTATGTATGAACATCAATTACTCCGCCAGTTTTGAACTGATTTTGATGATTCCTTTTCTAATCGAAAGTCAATTCTTCCGGATTAGTCCCATATTTTTTTCATAAAAATTGGTTCATTAGTGTTTGAGGAATTTTGAAAAATCTGACATCCTTCGGTATATATTTTTAAGTTACGTTTCAAAATTTTACACAGTCGAAGCCGCGACGAAAAGCTAGTAATTATATATAATACACACACCTTCACGGCATATATACATTGTGGTGTCGCCAGATACACCGGTAACAAGTATCCACTTGACGCCAGTTGTTCAGAACAGGTGGCAAGCTACTTGCTGCACCTAATGGACCTAGATGTGTAACTTCTTTAACAGACGTAAATATATGTTATTTTTAGAAGAAGTGCGAACGCTTATGTGCCCTCCGAAGCACGAGAGTCGAAGGAGTCGGTTTCAAGACAACATCGACTAATCTAAAATATATATTTTTCTTTTAAAACTCCTCATCATTAAGGAGAAGCTATGTTATATGTTTTGCTTGTCGACTTTACAGAATGTCGTCTTACAAATTACTAGCAATGTAAGAAGAAAGACACTGCCATTTTAATAGAAAAATATCTGAAATATTTTGAAAAGTTCAAAGCTTTCAGGCTTTAACATCCAAGAGAAAAATGCGCAATAGGATTCTCATTCATTTTTCAAAATAAATTAGCATTATTGGAAAAATTGTCATCGAGCCAATAAATAAATGCTTTAAATAGACTCCTTGTGCTTCTGAGAACATGTAAAGCTGTCATTTTCTATTCTGGCCTCGCCCATTTCCATACAAACGGTAACCCTAAATATTATCAAATCCCAATAGTATGATCGAGATTGAACACAGGCCACACATTAGCAATGTAAATCATACGATCTAGATCACATGCAATTCACTCACCCACACAGACACACAAGATTCGATTAAACAAAGGCTTAAGTCGACGCATCACAGCGCAACGAACTCAGTTTTACGCGCGACTTATTTTGTCCATGTCTCTTTATAAATATGTGAGCAAGATGGACTACTATTAAAATCGATAAGATGACCAAGGATAAGATAAGATAGACCAAGATTTACGTACCAGAAACATGAGGAAGAACGACTTCTCAACAAAACCTGTCTTGCAATACCTGCGTTGACCTGAAAGTCAACAATTTCACGCATTTTTTCAACCAACTTGGCGACTCGAGTTCTCTTAAGGGTCCTATATTGGGATTTTTTCTGGGATAAACTATTCCCAATTTCTCTGTAAATAATCCACCTGTGTCACTGTAATTTAGCATATAGTTACTTATTGAATATATCTAAGTGAAATAGCTCTTATTTTTTCAATGGGTTTTATTGAATAGGAAATATGGGTAGTTTAACTTTGCCCCTGCTGTCTCTTTCATAATTTATCACAAAACTCTATTTTTTTTAAAAGCGCTGTTATACCATTACCCTTCAATTATATATGTCGAATTTTTTGGTAGCTTATTGAAAATTTAAAATAATAATTATATTATAATTTTTGGCAAATTAAAAAAATCATAAAATATATTTTTTTTAATTTTCAATAAGCTACAAAAAAAAGCGATATATATAATTGAAGACTAATGGTATAAGAGCGCTTTAAAAAAAATTTAGAGTTTTGTGATAGATTATGAAAGAGACAGAAGGGGCAGAATAATCCTTTATTCTACCACCCATATTTCCTATTAAATAAAACCAATTGAAAAAATAACGACTATTTCACTTAGATATATTGAATAAGTAACTATATGCTAAATTACAGTGACACAGGTGGAGTATTTACAGAGAAATTGGGAATAGTAACATCTCCATACAAATTCCCAGTATAGGACCCTTAATACATTTACTAAAATGTTTTTTTTTACATTTAGTATAAAGATAATTTCATATACATTTTGGATCCATTAACTAAAACTTGCTATTTTTAATAAGTTTTGTACAATACTTGAGTTGCTGAAGTCCGTTTTTGTATGGGACAAAAATCATGAGGCGGCCCCTTAAATTAAATCTGTGGATGACAGATATTTCCGACCATCGAAATCAACCGATACAACGATTTGAATTGGACGAATGAGTGGGCACCTTTAATATGTAATGAAATTTTTTATTTGATGTGCCTAACTTTTAAAGCTATTACGAATTATGAAAATGTATGAAAATGTATGTATGAAAATGTACATACATGCTGCAGCTATATAAAAATTTCAAAACATTAGTTTTTTTTTCATTTTTTTTTCTTTCATATTCAAAATTTCATATACATATTTTAAGAAACATAAGTACAAATATTTTTTCTAATAGTATTTGTATAATACACATACAGCCGAAGTCCAATTTGTGTATTATCGCAAAACAGGTTTTGTTAAAAAATCGTACTTTCTCATGTTTCTGGAACGTCTATATTGGTGCTGAGTTCCTTGCACTGTGATGCGACACCTTAAGAAGTGACGGTATCGCAATGACACCGCACTTCGCTAGGAGAAAGAACCTGTACATATAAACAATGTATTGATCAATGGAAATATTAAAAGTACACACAATCGCCGAGCATGTATGAAAGGTATGATGAATATAAAAGAAGCGAAAGAGGTATGTCAGGATCGTAACAAATGGCATTCGATTCTGCCTACCCCTCTTGGAATGAATGGCGTGATGATAGATAGAATAGAATAGATAGATAAGTTACCTAAATTTCTTATTTTTGTACCGGTTACGAAATACAGTTATGAAGTAAAAAAAATCACATTTCCCAGTACACAATAAAAGGAATTGAGTTATGATAATTGCACACAAACTTTTTGAGTGGAAAAAATGAGGTGGAACGCAATAAAAATGTTATTTAGTAAAAGCGAAAGAAGAAATTACGTTTTCAAAGTTCCTATAAAGTATGTGAGATGCTGATACCTTATTCTTAAGTTTATATACTAGCTGTTCGCCCCGGCTTCGTCCGTGGAGCCCATATTAACTACCCTTATTAAAACCCATTAATGGGGTTGGATTTAAAAAAATTGCCTATAACCTAGGGTTCTCAGTTTTACGCGCGACTTATTTTGTCCATATCTTTTATACTAAAATCCATAAGATAACCAAGGATAAGATAAGATAGACCAAGATTTACGTACCAGAAACATGAGGAAGTACGATTTCTCAACAAAACCTCTCTTGCGATAAATACACAAAACAGACTTCAGCAACTCAAGTATTGTACAAAAAATATTAGAAATAGCAAGTTGTAGTTAATGGATCCATAAAGTATATGAAATTATCTTTATTCAAAATGTAAAAAAAAAAAAATTTTAGTAAATGTATTAAGAGAACGCGAGTCGCAAAATTGGTTGAAAATATGAGTGAAATTGTTGACTTTCAGGGCTTCATAAAACCTAGGTGTAGCTGATATTGACATATTTTATACATTTAGTATAAAGATAATTTCATATACATTTAGGATCCATTAACTAGAACTTGCTATTTTTAATAAGTTTTGTACAATATTTGAGTTGCTGAAGTCCGTTTTTGTATGGGGCAAAAGTTATGAGGCGTCTCCTTAATAGTATGCACCAGACCAAGTTTGACGCCCCTATATGGCGCAGGAACAAATTAGTCCAACTCACACTTTGCTGGTTTTTTATTATAATATGTTGTTTTACTTAAGAGTATGCATTATAGTTACTATATACTAGTTAGACGTTCGTATTAGTGCCATTATTTAGATCGAGCAAAGAACGCCGAATAAAACACGTTTCTTGTAGCTTTAGGCCTTTATTCATAAACGTTTATTAGCAACGTTTTTGTTAAAATGTGTTTTGTTTCTTTCTATTATTAGTAAAGACAGGTTTGTTAGAGAGTGACAAAACATAAATATTTTAACAAAAACGTTGCTAATAAACGTTTATGAATAAAGGCCATAATTTTTAACTTAGTTTTATTTTTATTATTTGTTGTTATAGCGGAAATAGTGATACACTCTCAGTGAATATTTCAAGTGTCTACCTATTACGGTTCAAAAGATACAGCTCTGTGACAGGTGGACGGACGGACGGACAGCGTAGCCTTAGTAATAGGGTTTCCGTTGTCACCTTTCAAGTACGGAATCCTAAAAAAATACATACACACTGCAAAAATTTACCAGGTGGAATTTTGAAATCAAGTCGAGGGAAAAAATATTATTTTCGTGGCGTATAAAAGGGCGTATGCTGTCTAATCCGTAAGGTGTAGAATAAAATTATCTACAAAAAAATCTTTGGTAGCATATATCTATCTTTAATAGGTAAGTAGGTATAAGCGAATTTATAATTTAAATTAGGTGTAGGAATTCAAATTGTTGCCGCCTAAACACAAGCTTCAGAAAGTTCTCTAACAAGCTAATCTGTAAAGTAACAGTCAGTTTGGAAAATAAAACGCTTTCTGCTTAAATGAGTTTGTTTTGTGTATTGTCTTACAATTTAACTAAAACTCCTTTAGGGGTTCTGATAAATTTGTAACAATGTTCCCATTTAGTTCATGCACTTATTTTTGGTGTTTGGTGTAGAAACAAATAAAAGTTATCACTACATAGTATAAAACAGAGTCGCTTCCCGTCTGTCTGTCCTTATGTATGCTTAGATCTTTACAACTACGCAACGGATTTGATGCGGGTTTTTTAAATAGATAGAGTTATTCAAGAGGAATGTTTATATGTATATAACATGCATAATATAGTATAGAGACACTGATAATTTTAGAGGTTTCTAATGTGATGTCGTAAATAAACACATTTTTTGCGCTTACATTGCAAACGCTGGATGGACCCTACGAGATAGATCAAAATAATGTACTACAGTATTGTACACCTTAAAAAGGCCTACAAAAAAGTCTGTGATGGTGTATGTCTATCTTTTAGGGATACCATAAATAACCATATTAATATAATACCCACAATAACCATATTTTATCCTTTACTTTTTACGAGAAATAATGGCTTATTTACGAAGCGATTTTAAGCAATACAGCATTAATCCTTATCCAATTATTGTTATTTTTTTTATTCATTTAATATAGATCAATATGGCCCTTTACAGCATGTAATTTAAATGAACATTTTCGAAGATATTACAGATTTAAAATGCAGGGACATAGTTGTTGCGGCGGTACCGGTATTTAGTATCAGCATTTTCAGTATTTTGTGTAAACTGATTTAAATATGACGATGATTGTTGAAGTCTGACGTTGGAAAAAGTCAAGCCGACTGGGAGCAAAGTAGGCATAATTAGCTCTAATACCCGTGCGAAGCCGGGATGGGTCGCTAGTATTGAATAAATCCTTAGAGAAGAATGCAGAGTGAAAGATGATTTTGTGACTAAATTGAAGAAAAGTAGTTTACGCTGGTTTGAACATGTTTATATGGCTGAAGAGAAAGGAAATGCTGGCAGAGGACGACCTAGGTGTACTTTTATTGAACATATAAAAATGTATTGATCGATGGATATATTAAAAGTAGGTACACATAATCGCCGAGCATGTATGAAAGTTATGATGAATATAAAAGAAGCGTGGTATGTCAGGATCGTAACAAATGGCATTCGATTGTCTCTGCCTTTCCCTCTTGGGATAAAAGGCGTGATGATAGATAGATATTTATTTCAGTTGTTTTGCAGTTTGGTTTTTGTTTATAGGATGTAAACTCGGATAACTTTGTTTCGTTGTTAAAATTGGCAAACAGGGTTCTGTAAGATATAATAACTAATATTTGCAACTAACAACCGGTCGTGTGACAGCAATTCGGTCGCTATAGCAACGGGTCGCAAATTGTAAAAACTTAACCATACAACTGTATTTCAATCGCTCTCAGGTAAATAATATTTCTTGTATGAATGCCATTTTTTATTATTTAGTTGTTCTTTTGTTGTAGAGGTGCTAGCGTGTTAGTTTGATAGTTGCTTTTTGACAGAAAGTAGGTATTCTGCAATCTGTCGCAATTCTTAATTCTGTGATTCACATATCAACAATATCTACGAGTGCGGAAAGCTAGTTAATAAATAAAACGTTGTTGACCACCTGTTTAGTTATAATAGGTATAGGGCCTTATCAGTAAACGGTGTTTATCAAATGTTTAGTTAAACTATTTTTTACATGTCTCTCATTCAATATGAAAGACTAAGTGCCCACAAAAAGTGATCGGCCGGTCCTCCGATATCGGCCACAGACTCATCCAATATTATCCGTTTTCAATTCATCGTGTCTGTAGTCTATTTCGATGCCGGACAGTTGCCGAACTGTTAGCCACACACATACACACGCGTTATACAGATATTATGACTGATGACTTAAGTAGACGCCTGGACCGATTTGGAATTTTGGATTTTTTGTTTGAAAGGGTATACTTTCCAGGTGGTCCCATCGTCATTAGGTCAGGATCTGATGATGGGATCCTGGAGAAATCTTCAATCTTTATAGGCACACTTGAAGCGATTTGGGTATTTTTTTATAGTGACTTGTGCATTTGCTTTCGGAAAGCACATTTTGGTTTTGAAAGGGGTTTTTTTCTTCATCAGAAGTGGTTATTAAAATATTAGTGTAGATGGATGACAGACTTATTCAAATTAAGTTACACAGTGGTAAATCCGACACAATTACCATTACACCTGTGTCGCACTGTTGCAACTCGCACCTTAAATGCGCATTGCGGCCTGTGCAGTTTGTTAACTCAATTAGCCAGCGACGAATCCCGGGGGCTAATGTGTTTGTGTGCCGTATAAAGTGCGTACATTGTGTCAAATTATCTGAGAATTTGCTAAATTTTACACTAAAAGTATAATTTTTTAATTGGAAATGCAATGGCAATTTTAAAAGGAAGAATAGAAACATTCCAACAACTATCTAAGACATTAACTTAGGTCTTAGATAGTTCTTGGAATGTAAACTGTAAATGTAAACTACGTCATTTTTTTTGGTTTGGACACACCATGAAAGGCCTCAATAAATTTAAAATTAATGGATAGATCATCTCACCGCTTTACCATACAAACACGCGTGACACGGTGCGAAAGGGACAAGAGCGAGACGAAGAGCGGCGTATGCCGTGTGGCACGCTGAGCGGTTGTATTACGACATCTATTTCTTTAATATTGAGCGAAGGGTGTCGGATATTCTATGGATTTGTATCAATTTTTTATAACACAAAATATTTTTTTTACTTCTTAATTTTCCCTCCAAAATCAAAATTCAATTAATTACGCTATACGTCCGTAATTGGGTCATCGAAAGCTACATATGTACTAAATTTCAACATTATTCGTCCAGTAGATTCGGAGAAAATAAGCTGTGACAGACGGACAGAGAGACACGGTTTTTTAACGAAACCTTAAAAAAATTACAGATTACAAAAAATTGACACATCTAGGTCCATTAAGTGCAGCAACAGGCTTGCTACCTATTCTGCTCAATATGGACAATGGACAACCTTAAAAATTGCAAAAAAAAATTAGTATTTTTATTCACCACGGAACCCCTCACTAGACAACTTGGTGGCTTTTATTTTTATAATGATTAACACCTTGTAAGTTTATAGTGATGTAAATTAGATAAGTATCGATAAACGATTATCGACAGCTAATTGATGTTTACACGGTCTTGCGCTTATATCGATATTTGATATTACATATTATGTTACAGCACTCCACGAAACATTAATCTAATTAATTGGGTACCTTTCATTGACTTTTTGCTTTTTTCTTAAGTAATTTCTATCTCGTAAATCAAAGTTTTTTTTGGTTTGATTTTTTTGATGTGTCGTTTTCCTGCAATCTGTGGGAGTGATTTCGTGAAAAGAGACGCAAGTGTGTAACGGGAAACCGGGGATGCATGCGCTATTTGATTTGACAAAAGAGCGCGTGCGGTTGGTTAATGAGAATTTTCGAGAGGTTGGTACTGTCAGCCAACAGTGTGTACGTGTGTATGACAAGAAAGAGGAAGGGAAACAGAAAAGGAGAACGCATCAGCTGTGCGCTTAACCTACAGTGTTGTGTATAAAGTGTTAATGTTTTCAAGATATAATGTTAATGTTGCTTATTATCAAGGTGAGATGTCAGATGTTATACATCATAAGCGACTACTGTAAGGCTCGTTCGTTTTATTTTTTATTTTTTTCATCTTACTTAGGGTTTTTTTTTGTAGATAGCACGTCTGCATGTGACTCACGAAACAATATACACGATAACAAGTGGATTGTCTTTGGTGAGTACAAATGTTTTGGGGATCTTGTTGTCAGCCCAGGGCACTCGCAGCGGCTAGCAGATCCTGCTCACTAAATCTAAAAAAATCTTCAAACATATAAAATTTAAGGGGTTATTTTTAATGTGCAATTTGTCACTTCCATTCATGAAAACATAATAAATAAAAAATTAAGTTGTTTGGACACGTTGAAAGAATGAAGGATGAAATATTGACTAAAAAGGTTTATATGGCTGAAGTGAAAGGAAATACTGGCAGAGGATGACCTAGGTGTACTCTTATTGAACATATAAAAAATGTATTGATCGATGAAAATATTAAAAGTACACACAATCGCCGAGCATGTATGAAAGGTATGATGAATATAAAAGAAGCGAAGTTATGTAAAGGATCGTAGCAAATGGTATTCGAATGTCTCTGCCTACCCCTCTTGGGATAAAAGGCGTGATGATAGATAGATAGACGAACTAAAAACCCTTGTAAACAAGATATCACATAGAACACCTTAAGGGTGATGTAAACAATCCTAACATTATATTGACATATATTTTTAGTATTCGTAAAATAAAAGTTTATATGTAACACACTAATGTTGGTCTCGGTGGAGCAATATGACTTCCTTGACATCTCATGTAACCTATTCCCGCAAGAGATGTGAGAGTAAAATCATGTATAAGTAGGGTGACAATGGTTTGCAAAATATAGCAGAACGGGTACCTTACGGCTCCCGGATAGCTTGCTATTGGATCCAGGGGACCCAGACATTTTTACTTCCTAAATAATATTATGTTTGTTCGAAAAAGAGCAACAGATCAAGTACTTAAGTAATAGTTAGTAGAGGCCCAGAAAGTGACATAGGCTACTTTTTATGCCGGCAATCCTTTAAAACGGCTCAACCGATTCTGATGATGTTTGATACAGAGAAAGCTTGAATCCTAGGGAAAGACATAGGAATTTCAATCTTCTACTTCTTAGTCGTGGTGCTCTTAACAGAGCAGTCGTGGTCAATCATGGCGGTCCACACCGCGACGCACCTTGTATTGACTCACCATGGTTAACTTTCTTGGAAAAAATAGTGCAGTGGTTT
Organism: Nemapogon koenigi; assembly: GCA_963924495.1. Classification (NCBI taxonomy): domain Eukaryota; kingdom Metazoa; phylum Arthropoda; class Insecta; order Lepidoptera; family Tineidae; genus Nemapogon; species Nemapogon koenigi. Next base: position 4,407,342 of record OZ004657.1, on the reverse strand, counting down.
CCCCTTGCCTTCTGCACCAGACATTTTGAGACTATTTAGGTTTTCAGGCTCGCTGTAGCCTCTTCCAGCCAGTTGCCTAGCTAGGTGTAGGTATGGTTATACTGCCATTGCTCGGTCGCCGAAAATATCCGGGCGAGAATTCGTGTACTTATTTCCACATATGCCTGTGTGAAAACTTTGTTCATAGTTTTAAGGTTTCACTTCTGTTGGCAGTCCCCATGACTGCCTATGCCATTTTTATTATGTTATGTAGGTACTTATTAATATTTATTTAGTCTGCCTATATTTAGCTATCATAGTGGATATTTATAGTATCAATCGTGGACGTAAAAAAGTAGAGGACGGATCACCGCTAAGACAAAAGTGAAGCACCAAGCGTGCATGTGTGCTACCGATTTTATTTATCTCTAATATATCTTTAAATTGTAGAATAAGTGGTAAATTACTAACTTACCTATGAAATATGATTCCTTGAGACTTTTTATGAGTAATGGAGTTGTTTTTGCATAATTTTACTACACAAGACGGCATTATTATTTATTTTCTTAATGGCGGCTGATCAGCATAACCGAATGAGAATGTGTGCGTGAGGCTCGTATTTACAATGAAACTGGCATAACTTGGTTGCTTCACTTTTGTCTTAGCGGCGATCCGTCCTCTCCTTTTTTACGTCCATGGTATCAATACACTTTTTGCTTCGAATATATATCAAAAATATTAATCATGTATATGGAATTGTCCCAAAATACTATAAATTCATAGTCACTGTAGCCATATATAAAGAAATACGAGACTAAACCTCGAGGTAAGTTTCCTATAGCTTGGGGCTCGCGGTAACATACGTCACTGTCGGGAATCTCTTCTTGTTTTGATTTGATACATTCGTATGAGGTTATCTGGGACTAGATATACTGTGGTCTTTGTGAAAGCTGTACTTGGATATTTTCAAATTTTTCATGAAAAATAATTTTGTAAATGAAACTGAAGTGTCTGTCTGTAATTTCAAGTGGATGCATACAGGTATCACAATAAAAATTAGTTTCATCTGCAACTATGTAGGTTAGTTAGTTGTAGTATTTTCTAATTGTCGTATCCAAGTGTATGTAATTCGGATGACAATAGAACTGTAAAGAGGTCGCCTGCCTTATTTTTGAAAATTATGTAAACTCCTTTATAATTTCAAATGTATGAATATTCTATTTAAAGTTACTTTATTTTCTTGTTCGTAATATTAATTCTTGAATTTATTTTAATCAATGCAATGCATTTTTTTTGACATAAGACATAACTCTTTTTTTTTTGTTTATTTGTTTTATATGTTTTAGTTTAATGTTAATTTTATATTATATATGTAATTTAGTGTTAAATGTAAGTAATTTTCTAATATTACTATGTAAATAAAAAAAAAATCTATTTAAAAAAATTAAGAAAAAAACTTGCACAGAGACAGTTGGTTTTTGGTCGAAGATAGGGAGACATGCGATATCTGATAGAAAATTAAAATATGTAACATAATATAATACATATATATAATGCAGAAAAGACAATAAATAACAATTAATAAATATAATGTGTGTTTGAAGTCAAGATCACGAGAACCGACATTACAGTACCATCGATCTGATCTGATGATGAAGCCAGGAGGTGGATACTCTGTAACGAATCGAGTTTGGGCTAGTTTACAAGTACTCTGGCCCTAAATGATTTCCAGGATCCTGATGGATCCGTAAGGTGACTCTGAAACGAAACGATTTAGCACCATGGAGATTTGGCTCATTTGGCTGTTTAGTTTCTTTATTTTATTCGATATTTATTAAGAGGCCGTACTTCGTACCCAAAAAACCAAGATTAGGTTAGATTGCCGCAACAAAGGGTGACAACCACACTTAGAGGCTTTTCCATCTAAATATACCTCAACGGAACTGGCCACTCGTTAGGTATAGCCTCACAAATACCATCGGCTAAACGAGGGAGACTTGGTCTTCCGCTGGGTACCCTGGAACCGTAATACGGCAACCCGTGAAAAAAGAAAAAAAAAGTTGAAAACTTGTTTTCTGCAGTTCTGTAAATAACCTACTTGATTGTAATGAAGATAACATTTTCTCTACTCCACTTGGGCAAAACTGCATTTCTCGATGTCTGCATTGCATTGATTAAAATAAATTCAAGAATTAATATTACGAACAAGAAAATAAAGTAATTTAACTTAATGCGACTGTATTATGGGAATTTTATTGAAATGTACAAAGAAGGTATGAATACAGTAGGCATAGCTTTGATAGCTTCGGAGGGTATGTAAAATTTGAAATTAATTAATAGTATTAGTGATTTCTTTGTATGGGAATCCGCACTCAAATCACGCTGCTTTTTACTTTGCGGTGTGGCCAGAGACTTTGGTAATATTGCCCACATTTAGAGAGTAACGCTTTTCGTTCTTATTTCCATAAGAAGTCGAGTATAAATTTAAATATGCAATCTACAGAACTCTAACTTACCCAATTTTCATCTAACATAGGTAGGAAATATTCAAACTAAATTCAATAAAAAATAAAAAAAAGCAATATTAATTCCATCACTGGAATAAGAAGCATGATAGTAAGTTAAATGCAGTGGAAATGTGGTCCTTACGTAGAATTTGTGATATAAAGCGTATTGACCGCATCCGGAACGATGTCATTAGAGAATAATGCGGAGTGAAAGATAATGTTGTGACTGTTTTAGACTGTTCTAAAATATTTCATCGATCAATACATTTTTATATGTTCAATAAAAATACACCTAGGTCGTCCTCTGCCAGCACTTTTTCACTTCAGCCATATAAACCTTCTTAGTCAATCTTTCATACTTCATCCTTTCAACGTGTCCAAACGTGTTTTCTCTTCATTTTAGTCACAACATCATCTTTCACTTCGCATTCTTCTCTAATGACATCTTCAATGACACTTAAATAAAACAGTTTTTAATGATATTGCGAGCAACTAGTATACAACTAGGTTGCGTGTGTGCAATTTACGACTGGTTGCTATCGCGACCGAATTGCCATAGTGCGACTGGTAATTGCAAACTTGGGATCTACGATGCTACACAGATTCGGATATTGAACCCCAATTCAATTCCAAAGACCATGACCAATAAGCTATCGACGCTCTTAATAGAATACCATGTATAACTTTCCTTCATGCAAGGCATTAGAGAAGTTGTGGTTATTGGCAATATTCTTGCTTTAAACTCTAAAAACTCTGAAGTTAGAGTTCAAATTTCAATATTAAGTTAAGATTTTATTTAGGAAATAGGTCGGAAAATATCTCACGCTAGGGACCCTATAAAACATAGTGAGGTCCGTTCGACCTCAAATATAGGCTCAATTTAAATCCAAAAACCCTTTTGATCGTCATTTAAAGGTATAGCCCTCATATATTTTTCGTTCAATTTGGATTTAGTGTGTATGGCTTAATTAATTTACTTTGAAGCGAAAGGAAATTTACTGGGGATAGAAGTTTAGAATGTTATCGAATCATTTCTCCGATAGAAAATTGGACTAGCAATTAGAGGTCCTGGATTCAATACTGATTCGAGAGAGATGGCTTCTCGGAAAGTACTTATATGAAAAAAAGGCATAGACTGCCGACAGAAGTGAAAACTTTAACTACGATTTTTTTAATTCAGTTGTGGATAGCTAGCACATACACACATACATACATACATACATACATACACACAAACACAAATCCCCACTCACTCACTACATACTACACAAACAGGGTCAATTTTTGTTTTTTTATTTTTATATAAATTTTTATTTATCTTAGTTTTGGATTGTATTTTTAATTGGAAATTTTATAATTGATTTTTTGATTTATTTTGGCATTTTTTGACATTGACATTTGTAATTTTGATTATTATTTTATATTACCTGCCTTTGTTGTTTTGTTTTTATTTTGTTTGTTGATCTGATAATGTAATGTCTCCATACGTACTCTGTAACGTCAACATAGTGGAAATCTATTAATGGCAATATGTTTTACTTGTTTTTTTTTTTCGATATGTTTATATTATGAAGTGCTGTGGATTTTTTGAAATAAATAAATAACAGTGGTTTTTAATTTACAAGTATAGTATTGCCGGCCAGAAATGCTCAGACAAAAAGGCCCGTGAATCCATAAGATCCCCATAAAAAAATCAGCCAACGCGCCTAAAGAAGTTTTCATCTCAAAAATCAGTCATACCATATTATCTTTCATCTCTTGAGTTCATACAAAAACCCATAATTATCCAGGCAAATTCTCTAAATGTTGCTTCTCTAAAAACCTTATTCAAACTATTACGTACATTTAAAAAATAGGTCCAAATCGGTCCAGCCGTTCTCAAGTGATGCGTTTACCAACGAACTACAATTATTTTTTATTTATATCGATGTGATAGGGTTACTACTTGTTTTTTTTTAACAGTACCAGTCTTTCTATACCTAGTTTGTTCAAAATTATCACAAATTGGTCACGTACCACTCAATGATGTTTAATTAATGCCGTTCATACCAACAACGCTATGCAACGATCACAGTAAAAATAAATGCATGCATACGTGCAGAATGTACAGTCATGTACATTAGTCAATCTTAATAATATTATAAATCTGCGGCGGAAATCGCTGAGTCTAACAAACGGCCCAGTTCATTGAAAACTACAAATTTGTGCCGTTTGGTGTAGAAACTCTATGTCCGTGGGGTTCAAATGCCAAAAAGTTTATTAAAGATAATATACCCTCGACTGATTATCTGTTTTGGTGACAAGAGGATTGGCTCCTTCCTTGCTTAACAAATCAGCATCGCGATTCAGCGTGAAATGCAGCCAGTATTATAGCCACTATTCCACACGGGCCTGGTTTATTTACTTATTTTTAATGTTTAGATTAGATTTAAGGTTTTTATATTGTTACTGTAAGTTACTGTAAACTATCACGGGTGGAATATGGGTTTACAACAATTTGTAAAACTACGTAAACACGCTTATAACTACTTATCTGTTAGAAATATAGATATGCTACCTGGACTTTTTTGTAGATCATTTTATTATAAACAATTATTTCCTATATCATATTGTTATATCTCTGACGAATTAGACAGCATATGCCATGAAAACTTTTTTCCCGACTTGATTCACTTACACTCAGCTTCTAAAAGTGATAGCTAAAAAGAAATTGTCTCTTTTTTTGTTTGTCCTTCTTTCTTAGGGGGGTGTATTGAAAAATAAAGTAGCCTACGTCCTTCCCTAAGATTCAAGCTTACACCAAATAAAATTTAATCAAAAACGGTTTGGTGGTTAAGCCGCTTTCACGGACAGACAGACTGAATTACTTTCGCATTTATAATATTAGTATTAGTATTCCGAAAATTGCTCGAAATTAAATTCTTCGAGCAATTATTATTATCCATCGACCAAATTGTTAACCAGCATTTAACCAAATTTATCTACACTAATTTATAAAGAACCTTAAATATTAACCCAAAGAAAAAAGAAAGTGCGTCGGTGGCCGAGTGGTTAAGATGTGTGGTATTAACTGGGCAGACCGCGGGTTAGATCCCGGATCCTGGCTAAATACCATCAGCTAAACGAGGGAGACTTGATCTTCCACTGGAACCGTAAAAAAAAGGAGTTGAGGAATCAAAGATCTTCCAGCTCTGAAAAAAGTCCAACCGTGCCAAGACAACTCGCTACATTTCCCCTTTTGAACCTAAAAGCGGCGAATGAAGAAACTCTTAGCTCGGTGATCACCAGACTTTTCGATAAGAAATTTACCAATTTCATCAGCAAACTAGAGTCAAATGACCATGGGCCAAGAGTCTCAACCGCAAAAGCAAGAAACTCAAAGTAATCTAGCAGCGAGGAATACTTTTTTTTATTTATAAAGAGGTAAATGTAAGTTTGGATGTTGGGGGTAATCTCTCAAACTAGTAAACCGATTCCATACTAATCTCCGATATCTATACTAATATTATAAAGAGGAAAGATTTGTATTTTTGTATGTTTGTATGTTTGTTACGAATAAACTCAAAAACTACTGGACGGATTTTGATAATTCTTTCACCATTGGAATGCTACATTATTCCTGAGTAATGGCTATATACCATCACGGCATGACGACGGGAACGGGGTGGGCAGAGGTGAACATGACAATAGCTATGTATGAAGTGTATGTTTGCCAACATTCTGAAATAGTCACGTACGAAGTCGTGGGGAACAGCTAGTCTATGATATTTTGTTCGAAAATATTCACGGGCGAAGGCGAGGGCTTAAAGTTATTATTACATAAAATTAATTATCAAACTTAATAGCAAATAATAAGTTATTGATATTTATTATGAATCTGACTGTACACAGCAAGTAGAATAAGCTACCTCTTTAAACTAGTCTTTAAAACACACACCTGCTGTCTTGCCTACTACGAGTCGCATTATCACGCCTTTGCTTTAATGCGATGAGGGATGATCTGGACTACTTTCGCCTCCATACATACATCATCACCAACGTTCTCACTTTTATATAGGTTGATTCACCGGGAAGGTTTACGAGTATTAAACATGCACCCATCATGTTTAGGAGCTGAGCAATAACAGTATAGGTGAATCAAGTCGGGTAAAAGTTAGACCGAGCGAGCTTTCATGGCGTATGCTGTCTAATCCGGCAGAGATATAATAAAATGATGTAGGAAAGAATTGTGTATAATAAAATGATCTACAAAAAAGTCAGCGATAGTATATATCTATATCCAATAGATAAGTAGATATTAAACCCATATTGTAACAGTGCGAAGCTGGGGGCGGGGTCGCTTGTTGGAGAAGACAGCTGGTTGAAGGCAAATGAGCTCGATTAATATACAATCACGATTTCAAACGTTCGCAGAATGGTGTCATTGACAAATTGGGGTGTATACGTCTTTGATGGTTAAAAGTTATAATTTGGATTGAGTTTATAATGTTGTGACAAAAACGAAGAAAATTAGTTTACGCTGGTTTGGACACGAAAGAATGAAGGATGAAAGATTGACTAAAAAGGTGATCGATGGAAATATTAAAACTACATACAACTGCCGAGCATGTATGAAAGGTATGATGAATATAAAAGAAGCAAAAGTGGTATGTCAGGATCGTAACAAATGGCATTCGATTGTCTCTGCCTACCCCTCTTGAGATAAAAGGCGTGATGATAAATGGATAGATGGATAGAAAATGATTAAAAAGGGGCATTGTATCTACTTTTGAATACCTACATAAATACGCTTATAACTACCTATCTAATAGAGATAGATATATGCTGCCGCGGACTTTTTTGTAGATAATTTTATTCTACACAATTCTTTTCTACATCATTTTGTTATATATCAGACGTATTAGACAGCATACGCCATATAAATTCGCTGGAGCTAAATTTTCCCCCGACTTGATAGCTCAGTATTTAGTACTTGAAAACCTTCACAGTGAATCAATCTATATAAATGTAAAAACAGCCACATAATCCGTTTAGTTGCTTTTGCGTGAAAAAAGGCACAGACATATAGAAATTATTATTATAAAACAATTGCAAATTAAAGAATTAAAGCCAATAAGGTTGGGGCCTTGTATGGGATGCTACGTGCGTGGATACATTAGCCCCGTCTCATCTCAGGGAAACAGCAATTAAAGCGGGAGCTGCGGTGGAAATCGCAGAGTCTAACAAACGGCGCAAATATAGTACAATTATTGAAAACTACAAATTTGTGCCGTTTGGTGTAAAAACTCTAGGTCCGTGGGGTTCAAATGCCAAAAATGTTATTAAAGATGTATCCCCTCGACTGAACATCTCTTCTGGTGACAAGAGGGCTGGCTCCTTCCTGCATCGCGGTTCAGCGGGGAAATGCAGCCAGTATTCTTGCCACTATTCCACGCGGACCTGGTTTATTTATTTAATTTTAATCTTTAGATTTGATAAATAAAAAAAAAATGTCAATGATGTAGGTATGAAAGATATGATGAATATAAAAGAAGCGAAAGATGTATGTCAGGATCGTAGAAAAAGAGCGATTCGCATCATCAATGACCCAAAGGCCACACCAAATCTCGAGCCTCTACAGTTACGCAGAGACATAGCCTCTCTTAGCGTCTTATCGACTGTATTATGGGGAGTGTTCAGCAGAACTCCATGGCCTCGTCCCTCCATCCCTTTTTCGCACCCGCACATAATACAGTTTTCATCCTCACACAGTTCTGCATACGAACGAAAAAATTCAGCTACTCGTTCCTGTGTCGCACTGTCAAAAAGTGGATTGAACTTCCGGCGTCGGTCTTTCTTGCTTCCTACAACCTGAGGTCCTTCAAGCGAAGCGTGAAAAAGCATCTCAACGGGCGCGCTGTTTTATGATATGCCAGTCGCGCGCATTCATGGACCTGCCAGCTATGCTTAAAATCAGGCGGTGTCAATGTCACATGTGTCTCTGTCTACCCCTTGGGATAAAATGTATGATGATAGATCTAGTATTCCTATTTAAAAAATATTATTCATCACGCTATGACCCAAAGGAGTGGAGCAGTAACCATTTAAACATTTCCACAGTCAAAGCCAAAGTAGAAAGCTTGTAGATAGATAAATATCATTAAAATTTTCAATTCACTCAGTAAATTGTCAATTTATACAAAATTTGAGGACAGCTTACTAGGCGCTATATTCGTAATTTACTTCGCGTGATTTTGCACCGATTGAGCTCATTATTGCGTTATTGTATGACAAGTAGCGATATCGACTGAAATTGAATATTAATGCTTTTAAATTATTTAGGGGTAGATAGATTGAATAAGGGTAAGGGGGGAGAACGGAATAAGATCTATCCGAACCCCAAATGTCATCCTCACCTGCACGCTTGGTAGGTACCCTCTGCTAGACAACAAACGAGGCTCTGGCGACCGAGCAAGGGCGGTATAAGCATACATCTAGCTAGGCAACTGACTGGAAGAGGCTACAGCAAGCCTGAAGACCTAAATAGTTCCAAAATGTCTGGTGCAGTAGGCAAGGGGAAACCACTGCACTATTTTTCCCAAGAAAGTTAACAATGGCGAGTCAATACAAGGTGCCTCGCGCTGTGCACCGCCATGATTGACCACGACTGCTCTGTCAAGAGCACCACGACTGAGAAGAAGGAAGATTGAATAAAGAATAGCATTGGCTAAATGAGGACCACTTTACTTCAGTACCTTTGGGCCGGTTTTACGCACTTTCCGAAGTACGAGACGATTTTTGAAGGTTATGGAAACATCTCAAGTCACCGCGTCACCGACATGCTATGTTATCTTAGATCAAAGCTCGTAGAACAGCTATAGCAGCGCCATCTACTGAACTGGACTGGACTGGACCCTACTATCAATGACAGATACTTTTATATGTGAAATGCTCGCTAGATGGGGTTATTATCGGTCGGATGACTTTTTTTGAAACATACGATTAACTTTAACCACATCTTTAACACACATCTCCACGGCCTCTATATTTTAACCATACCATGTAACAGTGTCCACTTTTAGCCAAATGCCCAATTTGTTAGTTCTTTAACAAATATTATAATAAGTATCTGTAATTTCTAGAAGCCTTTGAGGTAAAGCTGGCCTGCTTCTTCCAATTCTTTAAATCTACTTAGAAAACAGGAGTCGGGTAATAAATTGCTTGCAAAATTCTTCCTTCTTTTAAATGTACCTGGAAACACTAATAATAACCACATTTCAAAGCAAACACAAAAAATAAGAAATGAAGCTACCTAGTAAAATTTTCATCATTTTTCGCTGAAATTCTGAAAAATATATCGTACATTATTTTTCATTGTGAAGCAATTTCACGCTTCCATAGAAAACCATTTATTTCATGCACTAATTATTAAACAGGTATGTAAATATGTTAAATGTATTTTTGGTCTATATTTTGACTAGCAACCCCTCCCGGCTTCGCACGGGTACAATATGGTTTACAAAAATTTTAATACCTACATATATACTCTTATAACTTTTTATCTATTAGAGATAGATATATACACTGCAGTTTTTTTTGTAGATCATTTCAATCTACACAATTCTTTCATACATAATGTTGTTATATCTCTGACGGATTAGACAGTATACGCCATTAAAACTCGCTAGGGCTAACTTTTTTCCCAACTTGATTTACCTTATACTGTTGTTTTTGATGATATTGAATATGTATGCTAAATATGGGAAGGGAATGCAGACAGAGTTGTGGACAACCACTAGTCTAGTATAAAATGTCAAATACCATTTTAACCAACAAGTAGGGACGTTATTTTCTTGACAAACAGATCTGTACTCTTATAAAGCTTGCCACTGATTGCGTGAATTCTTTCCATGTGTATCTATATGGAGCTGTCTACAACAATCCGTTTTTTTTTTTCAAAATTCCTTACAAGTACTGAACCAATTTTTATGAAAAAGGTCATGGGGACTGCTGACAGAAGTGAAAACTTAAAACTATGAATAACAGTGGTTTTAAATTTCTTTATTTATTATATATCTCTCAAACGACGCAAGAACGAAGATATAGCAAGAGACTATTATATTTGTGCCGTTTGCAGTGGATACATTACATTTACATACTAGAGATCACTTTACATTATGCTCATGTCTTCGGTAAGGCAGAGACTAAAGATAATCTTAGCACGATTCTGGCATCTTCGATTTCGGATGTTTTTCTCCTTTCTTAAATTTCACATAATTTATCAGTGAATTTTAAAAATTCCCTAATCAACATCTAGATCGCATTCTCGTCACTCCATCCCCTTTTCGCACCCGCACTGCTCGCACAGGATATAGATTTCATCCTCACACAGTGGACACGTTCTGCATACTAACGAAAAAGTTTAGTGATTCGTTTCTGTATCGCAATGTCAAAAAGTGGAACGAACTTTCGGCGTCGGTCTTTCCTGCATCTTACAACTTGGGGTCCTTCAAGTGAAGCGTGAAAAAACATCTCTATGAGCGTGGGAGCGACTATGCTTAATAAACAGGCGGTGGCAAGGTCACATGTCTATAAAAAAAGAGTGTATCTGCCTACCCTTTATATCTTAAAAGGCGTGATAACAGCTCTGTATATATGTAATTTCTTTGTAAGCTCACATTCTCATTCAATTAGGTACAATATAAAGGGGCAGCCACACATGGGGTTCCCTTAGATAATTTAATTTTGCTCGGTTTTTGCCCTCGTCTTGTCATCTCAGGAATCTCGTGGCATTTGTCGCGGGCCCAATGCCACCTGTTACGATAATTGGCTTAGTAATTTTATGTTAAGTAGTCCGAATCAAGGTGCCTTCATTCCGTTATTTATTTTAGTGCGCAGATCACTGGGCATGTAAAGTCCGCTATTGGACCCGTTGAAAGAGTGAAGGATGAAAGATTGACTAAAAAGGTTTATATAGCTGAAGTGAAAGGTTATGCTGGCAGAGGACGACCTAGGTCTACTTTTATTGAACACTAGCATTCCGCCCCCGGCTTCGCCCGTGGATATTTACGAACAAAATAAAATATACCCTATATTTACCCCTACCCTCTACCACTACCACTACCTCTATATCATCACGCGATGTAAGGAATTTCTTAGGTCATTTTTTGACACCTTGGGTTACATTATTGGAGTTTTAGTAAGGATTCCTAATTTTTTTGAAAATAGAATATAGCCTATGTCACTCAGGGTGAATGTAGCTTTCCAATGGTGAAAGAATTTTTGAAATCGGCACAGTAGTTTTTGAGTTTATTCATTACAAACATACACACTCACAAAAATACAAATTTCCTCTTTATAATATTAGTATAGATATAAAACGTATACGATGGATAGAAATATTAAAAGTACACACAATCCCCTAGCATATATGAATAAATAAAAAAAATGTGTTATACTTGTGGCCGGTTTTTTCTCTTAATTATGCCCAATAACATCATTTACACCAAATATACATTTTTATATAACAAAAATCTGTCATTTTATATTTGAAAGACTTATTTTTTCAGGAAAAACCACCCCTAGAGAGCCACGTCCCGTAACCGTCTCACAGTAATCCAAGAGGATTGTAGTAAATTCCTAACAGATTTAACAAACTGCATTGCCACCTTGCAACAAGTGAACTATATTTTACTCTATTTCAGAAACTAAATATTGTGCCTGGTTTCCGGGTAAGTTATATATATGATACTAGATGACCCGTGCGAATACTTCACACCGTTAGTTCAACTTATTTCAAACAGATGGCTTTTTTACAAATAAAAGAAACGTTTAATTTTGATTTTTTTGTTTTTATTTCGTCATTAGAGGGAAGAATAATTTTCTAAATGGCTTATCAAACATTATTGATACCGACAAACATCGAAATAATTACAAAATCTCTTTAACGATCAGAAGAAGAATAAACTATACCTAGATATAAATTTAAAATATCAAGTTTTTATAAGCATAACATAAATTTGATATAAAATTGTTAGGTATACTATACCACACAAATGATATAAAACTTATTTAGTCAAATATTTATCTATTTTCAAAACGTACCTACCTACATTATAATAAGAAACGTTTATTTTTTTCTATCTATCATCACGCTTTTCATCCCAAGAGTGGTTGGCAGAGACAAACGAACGCCATTTGTTACGATCCTGACATCTTTCGCTTCTTTTATATCCATCATACCTTTCATACATGCTGGGCGATTCTGTGTACTTTTTATATAGTAGGTAATCTTAGGTCGTCTCTGCCAGCATTTCCTTTCACTGCAGTAATTACATATTAGTGTTATTTTCAATAATAAATAAAAATAATATAAGGGGAACACTCTTTCCATTATTTACGCTATACGTCCATGATTGGGATATCAAAGTAGATTCATTAGACAGCCACAAGAGTGATTCTATAAGGGTTCCGTTTTTGCATAGGATCTACGAAACCCTAAAAAATAAAACAACAATAAAATTGTTAATGTACAAAAAATATAAAACAAAGCCTTTTGGATTTTAGTTGTAACATTATAAGCTCATAAAATTCTTTGTGCAAACCTAAAAAATGCTACATTCATTGAAAACCCCATGTCTTTGAGAAAATACTTCCTTTTTTCTTCATGTTTTCCTCTTTCAAAGGAAAACACGATCTCTAAATGAACAGAATTACACTCTGAAGTGGTAGATAAATCTTGGACAAGTGGTTTTTGGTTAATTTATTTTTCATTATCATCATCACTATTTTAATTATCACATAATTATTAAAAAACTGTCTGTCTGTCTGTGCCCTTTTCACGCAAAAACTAATGAACGGATTTTGATGCAGTATTCACCATTAGATAAGTTGATTCATAAGAAAGGTTCTCGAGTATTAAACACGTACCTATCATGTTTAGGAGCTGAGCAGTATCAATATTCTTCAGCAAGTCTTCAACGCAAACTTCAGCGCGTTTTCATGGAGTATGATGTCTAATCCGTCAGAGATTTAACAAAATGATGTAGGAAAGAATGTTGTAGAAAAAATAAGCGTGTTTATGTAGGTATTAAAATTGTTGTAAACCCATATGGTATCCGTGCGAAGCCGAGGGCGGGGTCGCTAGGATTCTTGCTAAATGTGGTCATTGTCTCTGGGCACTCCTCAAGGTATACACGCCGATATGATATGTTTGTTGTTGTCTTATATTTTTATTTTATACTAGCATTCCGCTACCGGCTTCTCCCGTGGATATTTACGAACAAAATAAAATGTACCCTATACCTACCCCTACCCTACCCCCACCCCTACCCGTACCCCTACTCCTACTTCTACCCCTACCCTCTACCACTACCACTACCTCTATATCATCAATAGTTTTCGCAGCGCACGCGATGGAAGGAATTTCTTAGGTCAGTTTTTAAACACTGTGGGTTACATTATTGGAGTTTTAGTAAGGATCCCTAATTTTTTTTAAAAAAGAATATAGCCATAGGCAGGTTGAATGTAGCTTTTCAATGGTGAAAGAATTTTTGAAATCGGCGCAGCAGTTTCTGAGTTTATTCATTACAAACATACACACACACAATGATACTTGATCTTTCCTCTTTATAATATTAGTATAGATTAAACTGGTACCGTTTTTAAAGAAACTTTGATGTAGGCCATGTTCATTTTGAACCGACTTAAAAAAGGATAAAGTTATCATTTCGATTGTATTTATCTATCAGCACGCCTTTTGTCCCATGAGAGGTAGGCAGAGTACAATGGAAATCCATTTGTTACGATCCTTACATACCTCTTTCGCTTCTTTTACATTCATCATACCTTTCATATAAACGCTCGGCGATTGTGTGTACTTTTAATATTTCCATCGATCAATAAAATTTATATGTTCAACTTTCATTCACTTCAGCCATGTATGAAAGGTATAATTGTCTCTGCCTACCCGTCTTGGGATGAAAGGCGTGATGATAGATAGAATTAAATTGTAAAGCGATGTATGTCCCCGTGAGAATCCGGGGGAGGGATCCTATACCTTCTAAGAGTTTGTCAGACCCTTAGTCTTAGTTAATACATGCGAGCTTTCCTTGTTAAAGTTACAATAATCTCTTGTGTAAAGTTCGCATAGTGTATGAAACATTACTTATGGCAGCGTGTGCATAGGATAGACTACTTAGAAACTTACTATGAAGATATTGGAAAGAGAAAAGTTTTGTTCGAAAACTACTGCCCCGATTTTCATAATGAAACGACGTAATATGCATATTGAAAACGACTAAAAAAATGACTGATTGTGCTACATAATTCTTTTCAACATCATTTTGTTATATCTCTGAGGGATTAGACAGCATACGTCATGAAAACTCGCTGAGGCTAACTTTGCCCCGACTTGATTTACTTATACTGTTAACTAGCGGCCGCCCGCGGCTCCACCCGCGTAGAATCTATTGTGCATAGGTTTGGGATAAGTTCATATATCGGGCTTAAATCTCGAAACCAAACAAAGAAATGTCAGGATTTTTTCAAACGATAACACTAGCATAGACAATTGATTCTTATTTTGCTTACTATACAAAAATTACACATCCAATATCATATTATTTTCTTAAGTTTTTCGCAATTTCCGAGATTAAGAAATCGAATTGCATACAAATTTCTAAGAAGGAGTACGTCGTTTGGTAGAAACGTGTCAAGAAAGTTTTGTAAAGCGCCATCCCGCTCTTTCTCGTTTTTTGCTCTTGTTCTGGTTTTTCGATTTTTTATATAGATGATCAGCTCCGAAACATGATACGTTTAATACTCGTAAACCATTCCGGTTGGACTTTGTTTTATAATATGTAGTGATGATGGTTTTTTTTATGGGAGAAAGGCGGGGGAAATGCTCATGCACACCAGGGAAGTTGAGCCCTGGTAGTGTCGGACTCCTGTCTTAAAAACGACAGACCTACCGACTAAAACCCCCTCCTTTGTAGATTAACTTAGGGGTAGCGGATGGTATACGCTTTGTGGTCCACTATAGGAAGAACTACCATCAGGTCCTTGTAACCCCGAGCTCCATAGACGATCCTGACAACTGGGAGCCGCAACTCCGTATTGCCATATGGGCATCCCCGACAATTTAGAGCTGCAACTTCGAGATGTCATACAGACCATCCGGACAACTCGAAGCCCCCGAAGGGACAGCAGATTGATGGGAAAAGTGGATATTATGGGTTGTGTTTGGATGCTGTTACCCTGTACTGGTAGCATGAGTGCATAGCCAGGGTTATAATATTCGAGTATCCGTACAGCAATTGTGATATAGAACCACACTTGCGAGTAATGGACGACTCGGTGAAAAAGGGTGCCTCTTAGCTTCACCGTGGGTAGTGGGCCAAGACACAAACCCACCACCACGACGGCTACTGAGCCCTCCCCGCCACGACAAGGTGGGCACCCACGGGGGGGTGTGATGATGGTTTCGGAGCTTATTCTAGACAATCTTTCAGACAGACACAATAATTGGCATCGTAGCTCCTAAACGGGTGAACTGATTTTCATTTAGTTTCATTTTGTTTGAAAGGTGACTTGATCGAGATTGTTCTTAGCTATGATTCAATAAAATCTGTTCAGCCGTTTGAAGACTATCAGATCTTTTCTAGTTGTTGTGAGCAATTTCCTGGTCTGATCGATTCGAAATTTAGTATCCTGTGATATTACAACAACATGGTAACCTTGACCTGATGCTGCTGCATTATCTGGAAGCAGACATAAAAACCTAAGACACTTTTTTTTCCATGAAAAATGTGCCTTTTCTTCATTTTCCTTTCCCAGATTGGCATTATACCAAACAATCAAAAGACAATACAGGTTTAATCTCGTCTATAAATTTCTTTTATCTAACATCTTGTCTGGGGGACGCTTTAAGAAAGGAAATAAGAAAATGTCCAATGAAAACTGCAATTCATTATAGGACTTTTTATCTATATATTATTACGTCTTTTATCTAATAAATTATATATATATATATATATATATATAATAAATAGTAAAGTAAAAGCTAAGGTACAATTTTTATATTTGTATTTTAAAGATTAAGCTATTTTAAGAAACTAATTTGAATATTTTTGATTTCTATACAGTAGTTTTTTTATAATAAATTATCAAAGTTTTGGCACTGATGACGTCATTTTGTCGGCTGAATACTTCAATACCTTTGACATGTTGGTACAGAAAAAAGAACATCTGTGTTCTTTCACTTTGACATTTAACAAACAATAGTGTTGCCGTCTCTATATCCTACAAAATCTACCAAAACCTACCACTTCTACATAAAACATATTTAAACAACAACAAAGAAACACATCTTTACGGCTTTTATACCGTAGTCTGCATAGTTGTTGTGATACAAAATATATACAAAGGTCAAAGAATATCCTACCATAAAAAATACTTAAACATTATTCCTAAATAATAAACTAGATTAGTTATAAAAACTACTGAAATAGTAGTATATCTAGTAACAGGGTAACATTGGTTGACAAGTTGACAAGTAAATATGTTGCTTTTATTTAGCCGATATAATGACGTCGTTCATAGGTGAAATGTAGGTTAAGTAAATTATTTGTTTTTGAAAAAATAAAGACAATCTCACGATTTTAAGAGTTATAAATTGAAAAATACAGATTATTAAACCAATATCTCGAAACGGTTTTGGATTCAGCATACTTTTACTTTACCTACCGAATTCTCATACATGCAAGCCCTCATATTAAGTTTTTAAAGTGTTCCATGAAAATTAGACGAAATATTTATATACTTTGTGTATTAGTTATATTTTGCCCGTTGAAATTTTAAAAATATAAAAAAAAAGAAAATGTGTAAGTATATAATATAAAATTATTTCTCTACCCTGCCTAAAGTGTTTTCCCATACACAGTTTGACATTACGCATAGGGGTTGAATTTTGAAAAATGCCTACAGGACGTTATTTATTAATTTTTATTGTTTAATTTTTGTGCTTAGTTTCAAGTAAATCTTTTTACTCCTTTAGGAGATGACTCTTCTAGAATCGTTAATCTTTAGCCACGAAAACATAATTTTGCCGCCTACATATTAAAAAATTACCGTATAATTATACGACATGTGTCCTTCTAAAGAGCTTGAGAAGCGCGGGTATTAAAGAAGTTAATAATATCCTGAATTGACCTCAAAACGGATCAAAGGATGCTTTTCTATGACATTCAGACCACGTGGCTTGTAATTTGCCGTACGGAAACGTTATCAAACTGCCTTTGCTCTTATAGTTCTTGACCGAATTTGAGGACTGAAAATATTTAAAAAAAAAATTTTTCAATAGGATTAATGTACCTAATCTATTAATGACTCGCCCCAGCCTAGCACGGGTTAAACACAATTCTCACAAGTATCGGTTAAAAACAATTTAAATCTACACAAAACGCAATTTTAATTATAAATACACTTATAAGTACTTATCTATTAGAGATAGATATATGCTACCGCGGACTTTTTTGTAGATCATTCTATTCTACACAATTATTTCCTACATCATTTTGTTGTATATCTAACGGATTAAACGGTATACGCCCTGAAAGCGCGCTGGTGCTAACTTTTTACCGCGTTAGTTTAACGAAATTTTAGTATTTAATAAGTAAAACAACAAATAATAAAAACCGGCCAAGTGTGAGTCGAACTTTTATTCAAAATTAGTAATTTAATAACGAATTAAGCAATCCTCTTAATGCTCAGCTCCTAAACATGATAGGTCCATGTTTCATACTTGTAAACGTTCCTTGTGAATAAATCTTTAGAATCGTGGAAACCGCAATCAAATCCGTTCAGTAATTTTTTTTGCGCCTTCCATAATCATATGTAAGGGAAAATCTTATGGGTTCGCGTCACCGACATGCTATGGTATCTTAGAAGAAAGCCCGTGGAACAGCGATAGCTAATCTATCTGCTGGACGAGACCGGGCTGGACCCTACTATCAATGACAGATACACAAATGCCTATGCCTTTTTTATTTTTCTTAATTTTTCCTCTATGATAAGTAGTTACAATTTGAACAACAACAAGTGTATCTATTCTCAACACGTAAGATGAATCGACAAGAATGCCAGCTCAGCGTTTTGGAGGCTGCGGTATCACAACTATTGCATACATGTTATACGCTAGGAATTTAATATTAAAACCACTTCATGAATTTAAGGCACGCTTTTTGAATCAATTACAGCTGTGATGCGATTTTTATCTTTAAAAACAAAAGAAGTAAATACTTATTCAATCGCGAAAACCATACCATAAGTGAAAGCCGGTACACGAATTCCTGGCCGGACATTTTCGGGTCGAGCATATTCGGGCCGGGCATCCATGGTCTTGTGCCGAAAACATGAGGTCGCGAACCCATAAGATATCTATCTATCTATCATCACGCCTTTTATCTCAAGAGGGGTAGCCCTAGCCAAAGACAATCGAATGCCGTTTGTTACGATCCTGACATACCTATTTCGCTTCTTTTATATTCATCATACCTTTCATACATGCTCTGCGATTGTGTGCACTTTTAATATTTCCATCGATCAATTCATTTTTTAAATACACATAGAGCGTCCTCTGCCAGCCATTTAATTTTCCTTTTTTTTTCCATAAGAAATCCCCTTATTAAAATCGCTTCAAAAATTTTTTCTCAGTCGCAGTCGTGGTCAATCATGGCGGTGCACAGCGTGACGCACAACCTTGCGTCATATTGCCTCTCTCGTCGAAGCCTTCCTTGTACAGTCTCTGTCAATGTCCTCGCGATCTTCCACCATCAACTCTGCCCTGCAGAACCAGAGTAAATGGCGAATTATTTGTCTCCCACTTGGTACTAAAAACCGGCCAAGTGTGAGTTGGACTCACAGACGAAGGGAACTCAATAATAGTCAATGAAAAAGTTAGCCTCAGCAAGTTCTCATGGCGTATCCTGTCTAATCTATAAGAGATATAACAAAATGATGTAGGACTGAATTATGTAGAATATAATTGCCTTTTTAAAAAAATTGATCATCTTCAAAAATTATGCACTGAAAAGTGTGCTTTCCGAAAGCAAAAGCACAAGTCACTATAAAAAATACCGCTTCAAGTGTGCCTTCAAAATTTGAAGAGTTCTCGCTTTCTCCAGGATCCCATCATCAGATCCTGACCTGATGACCATGGGACCACCTGGAAAGTACACCCTTTCAAACAAAAAAATATCCAAATCGGTCCAGGCGTCTTCAAGTAATCGGGGAACATACTTAAAAAAAAGATTCCGACGAGTTGAGAACCTCCTCCTTTTTTTTTGGTGAAAGAATTTTTCAAATCGTTTCTGTAGTTTCGGAGCCCTTTCCATTCCAAACATAAAAAAAAAACAATCAAATCTTTCCTCTTTATAATATTTTTAAAATCTCTAATAGGTAAGTAGTTACGAAGCCGGATCGTGTCGCTCGTTAACACTGCGAACTACTGACTCATGGTAGGTACTCAAAATCTCAATTTCCCGTTCTCTAATTTCAAAAACAATTAATACCCGTTCATCGTATTATCCGATAATATAACTCTAAACATGCTACCCTATTACTGTCATTAGTTTAGGAGATTACCACAAAGCCTATTTCTACCGCACAAAACCATAAATCGTATGAAAATCATCCCCCGTTTATTTCTATGCAAATTTCGCTGCTTTGTTTATCTCGAGTTGGAGCGTCGCGTATTCGGAAACTTTCTACAAACATACATGAATTTAATATACATATTTTCAGTGTGTTTTTAAATCGTATATTGTGGTCTTTATACATGAGACTCCGGTAACAATGTCTGCAATTGGCGGTATGACTGATCATTCTTCAAATATACAACAGAATTTACAAAAAAAAAATCAGGCAGACCTCGGACAAACCACTACTTAGAGGCTTTTCCATCTAAATATACCTCAACAGAACTGGCCACTCGATAGGTATAGCCTCACAAATACCATCGGCTAAACGAGGGAGACTTGGGTTATGTACATCACTGTGTTATATAAGACAGCATGTCATGAAATGGCGATGGGCGCTAACTTTCCCCTAGACTTGATTCACTCGGAAACCTATCTTGTGAATCAATCTATTTAATTGTGAAAACCAAAGTACGTTCATTAGTGAGGCCCATACCAACTTTTTTCCTCTTTTTTCCTCATATTAAATCTATGTACATTATCCAACAAACCGTACAAAGAGGCTTTTCCATCTACATACCTCAACAGTACTGGCTAGGGAACTACGCTGCTCCGTGAAGAATAAAAAAAAAATATACATATGTACATCCCCTATTATGTGGATTTAATGAATCTTATGTCCTTCCCTAGGGTTTAAGGTCTCTCCATACCAAAATTTCATTGAAATCGGTTCAGCGGTTTGTCCGTGAAAGCGTAACAGACAAACACAGCCAGAAATACGTAATAAAAATTACAATCAAATCAATCTAAGCACACATAAATAAAATTAATGCCCACATTAAAATTGGCCAAAAAATAATCTATTTCCCCAAAAAGGTCAGGCAATGAAAAAGTGTAAAGGTTACAACAGGCCTCCTCTAATTAAGAGGTATTTGTTTTTGCGTCGAAACTGACACGGGTTGAATAAAGAGTTAAACGCTCGAATCGTAGAGAAATTAATTCATTTCAAATCCATAGAGAATGTATGTACCAAAACACATGAAATTAGTCCTCATTGGTGCTAAAAGTACCAAATTTTATTATAAAATGTCTGGTGTAAAAAAGTGACATTTATAAGTCAATTAAATGCAGCGACAGGCTTGCTACCTGTTCTGTTTAATATGGACAAGGCCTTTTTAAAGTAAATAAGGAGATTTACATAATTCGATCATATGTTATCAAATATTGATGTACTTATTCTATTAATGCTCAGCTCCTAAACATGATTTAGTACTAGAAAATCTTCCCAGTGAACCAACCTATAATCTATAATTGGAAATCGCAATAAAATATGTTCAGTAGTTTTTGTGTGAAAAGGGCACAGTTGTCTGTCTGTATAGTTTTGTAATTTGTTGTGATCATTGGAAATGTGAGGACTTGAAAGAGCTGATGATGAATTCTAAAGACTATTAGAGATAGAGAAATACCTGCAGCAATACTAATCATCATCATCATTATCAACCTTTTAAGATCCACTGCTGGATCATGGTCTCCCTCTAGCGCACCATTTCAGTGGTGCTCAATGAGAGGAATTGCCAGGCCAGGCCAGGCTTGGCAGGCGGGTTGGTGACCGGACGCCGGCTTTACGTGCCCTCCGGAGCACGAGGTGTCGATTTAAGCACATATTCTTAAAAAAAAATGGTGCTTAGTATTTTGGCAAGGGGTAGGATTTGAACCCGGGACATCCGGTTTCAAGTCCACCGTCCTACCAATTAGGCTATCGACTACCTTGCAATACTAATAATGGACAACATTTCATTTTTTTAATCACCCATTTTAATTACTTTAATTAAAAATATATTAAAAAATAAGTTACACGTATTTTTATATTTTATTTTTGGTTGAGTTTTTATATTTTTAATTTATTTATGAATTTTTATAAATTCCGAGGATTTATAAACTAAAAACCTTAGCTAGGACTAAAATTAAGAAATATAAACTGTCACCCAAAGAAAGTGACTGATAGTGTCAGTCAAGCCACAGAGTATACGTTATAGAAATGCAAAGAGTATAATATACCGTGTTCCAAATAGGTGTTGCCGTAGCCGGAACTCAAATCGCCCACAACATTATTCATAATGTATATAATAATACTAGCTTCTGTCCGCGGTTTCACTCGTAAATATATTTCCTGTGATAGCCCATTCGAAACTAGCAAAACTTCCAAAAAATATTATATAAAAGAAGTATTTTTATAATTATATTTAAAGAATAATTATTAATTTAGCTTCAAATGGAATAAAAATGGGTAAAATTAATAGAAGGCAACACCTGAGTTCAATAACTAAGAATTCTGCCAACAGACATTAGTATTTTTAAGTTTGAGGGTTAGCACAGATTAGGCACCTATTAATCCTAATTTTTTAATATTTCAGTATTTTTAAAATAACTGGAAAATTAAAGGATATAAAAAATAAAAAAAAAATAAAAATAAGCTTTCTAGCATGTAATCTCCAAACGGTTTTCGAATTTTGGTACCTTACGAAAAATGAAATGTTGTCCATTACCAACAAATTTTGGATTTGTTCATTCTTGTGATTTTGTTTGTACTTGCTATTGGCTTTTTCAAAGAAGATTTCCTAGCTTTCCTAAACGATAATCTCGCCCTTGAAAACACCGAACACAAAGGAAATTCTTTAGCGCTCAACATAAATCAGTCAGAATCCTACCCTCGAGTTCACATTTTGCTAAAAACCTCATTTCCTCTTACTATAATTAAGTAACAAAAGCTAAGTAATTATGCAAGAAAGGAAACAATCTCCTAGGCAGTGCTATTTTGCAATGAACGTCGTCGGTTTTCGCTCGCTGGGTTAATTCCATTAAAAGATTAACAAACCGCAAGACTGTAGCTAGATCAACGTGCCATACTTGTGGTCTAATGCATAAGCGTAAGCGTTCGCTTCAGCGATTATAAGAACGCTGACAGTTCGCTTCACCGATGCCTAATGGCTTTCAGAAAATTTTGATCCCAGGATGTAACAATGAAAACAAGTATTTATTAAATACATTTTAGGCTACCTTTTTTAGGCATTTGGAGATTCGACATTTCGTACTTTTTGGCTAAGCGGTCGCTAAAGTTTTCCAAAGTAACAAAGGATCTTTTTCATTAAAAAACTATCTACAATTAAGACTTCTATCACCAAAGCTTACGCATAAACGAAAAAATAAGTTAATAACTATTTATTTTAGGACTTGACTTCCAATAGGCCTTTAGACGGTTCTTTGGAAACGGAAGACAGCTGCGAAAGTAAAATAAAACAGAATTTAAATAATAAATAAATAATAATATGATGACGAACGATTAGAACATATTATTATGAATTGGCCTCGGCCCCAAAGAAGACTTGGCTTTTAGGCCATTTTCTATTAAACCGAAAGAGAGAGGAGATCATAAGTAATCTTCGAAATCGGCTCAGTGGCGTACCGACAAGCGCTGGAACCCTACTCGTCTACAAGAAATTTTAGCGGGGGGGGGGGGGGGGGCTCAGACTACACGAAAAAGAGGTTTTCTGCCGGCAAGTGCTTACAACCACTTTATGTCTCCATGTCTCTAACTAAAATAAATAAAATCTATAGATTAGATTTTTCGCAATTCGTGTAAAGATAAACAGAAAACACTTTGTCATTTTAATATCCTAATCCTAACTTCCTATTTAATATTATAAATGCGAAAGTGGGTTTGTTTTTTAATTGTCCTTATTTCACACCACAGCAGAGCAACGGACCGACGTGATATTTTGAACAGATAGTTGGAGGACCGAAGAGTTACATAAGCTACTTTTTATCCCGAAAAAAGCTAGTACACATTAATGTTTTTCTTTAGTATTTTTTACCAAAAAAACGCTTAACGCTACGCTTAAAAACACCACCACATCTTTTTCATACGAATTCAAAGTCTGTATGTGAGCTGTGTTAAAGTCGTTAAACGGATCTTTCTGTTCAACGCTGCATAGTTTAATTTGTTAGAGCTTTTATACCAAGAATAACTATTTTAAAGAAAATACACTGTAGGTATACTAATTAAATTTTGCAATGACCATATTATCTTAACTTCAGAAATTGATACATCTTTGCGTTGATATAGTAAATAGTATAGGCTTTGAAACCGAAGAAAAGTTGCATATTCTTCTTCTTCTTTTCTTCTTGTATCTGTTATTAGAAGAAGGGCGGACGCGGTCTTTACGATCCCTTCGAAGCACGATTTAAAGCTGAACTCTATTCCAATATTTAATCATTTAAGTCATTTGTGTGCTTTTTACAATAAGGTACCCTCTCATTATAAAAAATCGTTCTTTCTCTAATTTCAATTGAAATTAATGAAAAAAGCATATAAGTAAATCAGAATACTTGGAAGATAAGCATCCATGGACATAACATCAATGTTTGACAATTATATGAATTGATTTTAATTGACAAAATATGTCTTTTTTTAATATTAGTTTTATTTGACCATTCATTATTCATTGTATTTTTAAATTGCTGTAAACATGTATTTAATAAGGTTTGTAGAAAGAAGTGTTTAAAATTGACGATTTCAAGTGTATATTGTGTACCTAAGAATTGTGTATTTGAATTTGAATAATTTCAGACTCTAAATTATAATTTTACCATCCCAAAGCACCTCAATCGTAACAAATACCGAGAAGGATTATATTATCAAAAAGGTATTTTGATAATCCGGGATATGGGAAAACCAACATTTTCCCATATTAAAATTTACTCGAGTAATAAATTTTTAATTAATTCGATTGTATTAACCTAAATTAATACATTCCACGTACCTACTATTAAAGATAGATATATGCTACCATGGACTTTTTTGTAGATTATTTAATTCTACACAATTCTTTCTTACATACTTTTATTATATATATAACAGATTATATAGTAAGAACTTTTTTGTAGATCACTTTATTCTACCGTCACATTGTTATATCTCTGATGGATTTAAGGGCCCTATCCCCATAATTTGTATGGGGATATTACTATTCCCAATTTCTCTGTAAATAATCCACCTGTGTCACTGTAATTTAGCATATAGTTACTTATTCAATATATCTAATATAAATAGTTGTTATTTTTTCAATTGGGTTTATAAAATAGGAAATATGAGTAGTAAAATAAAGGAATATTTTGCCCCTGTTATTTCTTTCATAATCTATCACAAAGCTCTTAAGTTTTTTTAAAGCGCTTTTTAACCATTGACCTTCAATTAAACGTCTTGCATTTTTGATAGCTTATTGAAAATTCAAAATAAAAATTATTTTATGATTTTTTAATTGGTCAAAAATAATAAAATATTTATTATTTTGAATTTTCAATAAGCTACAAAAAAAACCCAAGACGTTTCATTGAAGGGTAGATTATGATAGAGAAAACGGGGGCAAAGTTAAACCACCCATATTTCCTATTCAAAAAAATCCATTGAGAAAATAACAGCTATTTCACTTAGATATATTCAATAAGTATCTATATGCTAAATTACACTGACACAGGTGGATTATTTACAGAGAAATTGAAAATAGTTTATCCCAGAAATTATGGGGATAGGGCCCTTAAGCAAAATGCACAATGAAAACTGTTAATGTTCAACTCAATAGGTCCATATTTAGTAATCGTTAACCTTGGTCGTGGATGATTCTAGACAGACAGATGGACAAGTTTACCATCAGCTATCTATCTTCACAGGTTGCCTTACAGCTCCCGAAACAGTGTTATGGTCCCAGCGTACCCACCGGGAGACCAAGTCTCCCTCTTTTAGCCGATGATATTTGTGAGCCTATACCTAACGAGTGGCTAGTTCTGTTGAGGTATATTTACTTAGATGGAAAAGATTCTGTGTGGTTTGTCGGATTATGTTTATAATTAAAAAACCCATGGTCTGACGCACCAAATATTTCCACAAGCGAATTCGGGGTGCAAAGCAAGTAATATACAAAGAATCCCTGAAAATTGAGTCAACGGACACAAAATCCTGGTCATATTGATAAGCAATCTCTATCATTTGTCGTCGCTAATAAAGCCTCCGATATCCAATGAAGACATTGACTAATGATGAAAGGAAAACAACCAAACGTCAACCTTGAAGGCTTTCGAGGTGTATTTTCTTTCTCTTCTTTCTTAGGTTTTTTATAAAATATCGATTCGCCCTGGCTTCATTTAAACAGCATTTTGTGTCAGGATTCTAATTTTTTTTGCTGTTCTGTTTAGTGCATAAATTAAAAAAACGACTTATAAAGTTTACGTTAGTTTACGTCGCTAAGAAAGTTTTGAAAATTTTAATTGTTTATATGAGCAACAGGTGGCTCTGGTTTCTACAAAAGCAAACTTTAACCAAAAAACTATTTAAGAGAAATCGAAAAATTTCCGGATTAAAAAAAAGAAAAATCAGAGGCTTTTCCGTCTAAATATACCTACCTCAACAGAACTGGCTACTCGTTAGATATAGCCTCACAAATACCATCGGTTAAAAGAGGGTGACTTGGTCTTCCACTGGGTACCCTGGGACCGGTTTCGGGAGCCGTAAGACAACTTGTGAAGGAGAATAAAATAGTATAGACTAGTGACGCAGCTGGAAATCTTCGACCATCACAAGACGGAAGTGCACCTACTAGATTTCTACAAAGAAAGAGTTCTTTGACAAGATGGGCCTCCATATTCGCGAGGATAATATGAATAAGGCGATGATAAATACACAGGAAAATTGGGACACGGTAGTACTTCTGGTGACAGAGATCATGCGATAGAAGAGCGTTCTATGGAAAACAAGGGGAACTAGAGAATGGCAGCAATCTGTTTTTTTGCAGAAGTACTAAAACGAAGTTCCTGTCAAGTGTGCATAGAGTCTGGACGTGGGTCTCCAATCCAAAATTTCCCCTCTTTATGAAAAAAAAATATGTTCTTAAAATATTCACTCAAACACTTTTGGTAGATGTCGCTGGACAATTTAATACAGTTTGGTAACAAACATTTTTTTCCATGATAACTTTAAGACAGGATTTTAGATTAGGTTTTACTGTAAACATATTCCGTATTTTTTTTCATAATTTTAGACTTAGTAGTTTCTGAGATAAGGGGGGGGGGGGACACGCCTAATTTTCGTATATTTTCTTATATGAACTTGTGATGATACGACCTTATTTTCCTGGCCGCTTACAAGCTGGCCATCATAAATAGCATTTATTTTGATTTTAGAACACGATATTGTTCATTTTAATTCAATAGAACATTGTATGTTATTTTCAAATATTCAATGTGTGGAACCTAAATTAAAATTTTACTCATTCCTTCACAAACTGTTGACTTAGGCAGTTACTCTGCCAATTGTAAAATTTATTATATTTCTATTTTATCAACTAAGTAAATAACTATATAAAATGTATTGAATCAGTATTCAAGAACTAATATCTATGTTTATATAAAAGGAGCGCAAATAAGTATTGTAAGTATTTTTATCATACTTTGTATTGTGTTACTTCAATAGCTTAACGCCCTGTAGTAATGTGTAGTTCATTTTTATTACAGTGCGCTCCTTTCTCCTTTGAAGGCTCCTTGGCTCCTTGCGGATGCTTTTACTGGTTGTTCTTTTGCTGCTCCTGCTTGTTCCTTCCTTGTTAATTCGACCAATAAACGAATGGTGAAAGTTTACTACGAGTTTTCCTGCTATACCTACCCATCGACCCATCCTGGCTACCCCACTATACGACAAACTATGCATTGAGTAGTTACGGTTCCGTTTTTTTCATCGGATATACGGAACCCTAAAAATGTCCATCTAATAATTTGTTTTTTTTTATGTAATATACCACTTTAATAGTCCATTACCATAACCTAAGGTAGTTGACATTTTCACAGGGTGCAATAGAGTCAAAGTAGTATGTTTAAAGGGGTTGCTAGAAATACTCTCTAAGGAGCAGTTATACATTCCCTTCCTTTTAGAGCATGCGTACTAACGACGAAATATCACTACAGGGGCACTTTCACACAATTTTAGACTAAGTTACAATTTCATCTGACTCTAATAGTTAGAGAGATGGAGACAGAAAATGGTTGTAAGCACTTGCCGGCAGAAAACCTCTTTTTCGTGTAGTCTGAGCCCCCCTCTACAAATTATTGTAGACGAGTAGGGGTCCAGCGCTTGTCGCTACGCCGCTGAGCCGATATAGAAGAAAAAAAAATTAAAAAAAAAACCTCACCTACTGGCTAGCAGAATATGAGTGAACAGCATTTGTGGGGACCTCTCGGTTGTTAGAAAAATATTTTCTGCCAATTTACTCCCTGCAGCTACTTGCAAAATTCTTTTAAAAAAACAAAAAAATATTAAAAAAAAAAGTAAATTGGCAGAAAATATTTTTCCTACAACCGAGAGCCCCCCCCCCCCCCCCCACAATAATCAGACTACACGAAAAAGAGGTTTTTTGCCGGCAAGTGCTTACAACCACTTTCTGTCTCCATCTCTCTAACCATAAGATAAGTTTGCTTCTTATCAAAAAGTCTGGTGATCATCGAGCTAAGAGTTTTTTCATTCGCCGCATAAGCTTGGAGATTCAAAGGGGTAACGCAGCAAGTGTTCTTGGCACAGTTGGACTTTCAGAGCTGGAGGAGGTATTCTACCTTTGATAAGATTCCTCCACCCATTTTTTTATTAATTTTCTTTCTCTTTATCTTATTTTATAATGGCTCCGTCAATGTTAAAGCAGTTCCCGTATTTATAATTTAAAAATTGTCTAGGTATGAATTCAAATTGAAAGAAAGAAAGAAGAAAGAAAAGAAAGATTTTTTTTTATAAAATTTTATTCAGGACTTAACAATTAAGATATAATTATTACTTATTTAAAATTGAAATTATAAAGTACTGAAAGTAATGTCCAGCCATGACGCTGGTTTTCTGTGGAGCCTATAATGATAACAGTGCGGCACACCACGCGCAACTAACATTTGAAAAACTATAGGTACCTAAACTAAATCTAATCCATATTCAATGTAATAACACTAAACTATATCGTGGTATGTAGGTACTTATAACTATTAAATTATGTTCACCAAACAAAAACAACTGTTTCGACATGCACAAACAATATTTAACCTTTCCGTCACAATACATATTAGAAAATGTTATTTACGTTAAAAAGAACATAGAATTTTTTAAGAGAAATAGAGACATACACAATATCAACACACGAAACAAGGATAAACTTGTCAGTTGTGTAAGTCGACTCCACAAAATAAATCAATCATTCAAGGGGCTATGTGTGCATTTTTACTTAAAATAAGGTCCCCTCTCATATACAAGATCTTTCTTTCTCTAATTTCAAAGATACAATTAAACTTAAATTAATGAAAAAAGCATACTACAGTATATCAGAATACTTGGATGATAAGCATCCATGGGCATAACAACAATTATTATATAAATTGATTTTAATTGACTAATCACTAATGTATTTATATTGTAATTTTTTGAATTTTATTGAATTTCTGACATGTACCAATATTAATTTTATTAGACATTTGATTTGTATTTATTGTATTTTTAAATTGCTGTAAAATGTATTTTCTTTAATTATGTTTGTAGAGAGAAGTGTATAAAATTGACGATTTCAAGTGTATCTTGTATACCTACCTAAGAAATAAATGATATTTGAATTTGAATTTGAATGCAATTCTTCTAAACTCGCTAGAAAATTCATAAATTATTCTAGAAATTAATATAAGACTTGTAGGAACTTTCAACCTATCTCTAAGGTAAACAGTTGCAATGATTAATTAAGCCACATGTACAAAATAAAAGTACATAGTCCATTTTGACCTTTGAAAGTTTTCTAATTAACAATCCTGTATAGTTTAATATAGGCTACCTTGACGCAAGGTCGACACACTAGGTGTGTGTTTAAAGCTATATTTGTTTTTTTTTATTGCCACACGACTTTGTCTTAACTATATTGAAAATCCGATAGGGTTCCGTACCCAAAAGTTTCAAACGGAAACCATTTTAGGTGCTAAGGCTTCTGTCACATGTATATTTCGAACCGTAATAGGTACCTAGACACTTGAAATTTTCATAGTGTGTATTAATTTATTAGTATAGATTTTTTTTTATTAATATAAAAACCTTAAATCAAATCTAAAGATTAAAAATAACTAAATAAACCAGGTCCGCGTGGAATAGTGGCAAGAATACTGGCTGCATTTCCCCGCTGAATCGCGATGCTGGTTCGTTGAGCGAGGAAGGAGCCGGCCCTCTTGTCACCAGAAGAGATGATCAGTCGAGGGGATACATCTTTAATAAAATTTTTGGCATTTGAACCCCACGGACCTAGAGTTTCTACACCAGACGGCACAAATTTGTAGTTTTCAATAATTGAACTATATTTGCGCCGTTTGTTAGACTCTGCGATTTCCGCCGCAGCTCCCGCTTTGATTGCTGTTTCCCTGAGATGAGACGGGGCTAATGTGTCCACGCACGTAGCATCCCATGCAAGGGCCCGACCTCGCTCCCAGGGAATCAGAGTCATTCCATCGGGTCTCTTGCCGTCTTCCCGGATTATTCCCGTTGGCTCTAGGAGAGCAGGGACGTCTATTGACGCAAGAGCCCTTTTGATGGTATCATTGAGGGAGCTGTGGCGAGAAAGCCTGCCTGCACTTTTTATGCAGGAAAG
This sequence comes from Nemapogon koenigi, assembly GCA_963924495.1. Lineage (NCBI taxonomy): Eukaryota > Metazoa > Arthropoda > Insecta > Lepidoptera > Tineidae > Nemapogon > Nemapogon koenigi. The sequence continues at coordinate 4,376,484 of OZ004657.1, read as the reverse complement.
TCCGTGAGTTCCAAATTGATCTACATCTTTTCCACACGGACATTTATGTTCGCAACATACTGGTGCTCCTAACCTTAGACCTACACTAATTCTAAAAAATTCGTTATCCAAAAATGTACCGACGTTTTGAGATGGAAGAGCATGTAACCAGTGGCCAGATTTCTTTTCTGATGAAGCCAGAAGCCGAGCGCGGTCGTGGTCACTGATTAAATTTTGTGTCAAACGTTTGTGTGTTAGTTGTAATAATGGAGTGTCCCAAAGTTTTTGTTTATATTGTTGTTATAGCGGCAACAGAAATACATCATCTGTGAAAATTTCAACTGTCTAACTATCACAGTTCATGAGATACAGCCTGGTGACAGACGGACAGACAGACAGACAGACGGACAGCGGAGTCTTAGTAATAGGGTTTCCATTTTTACCCTTTGGGTACGGAACCCTAAAAATAGAATAGATACAGATAGAGATGTGCTACCGCGGACTATATATATTGCACCAGATTTATTTTGAACTGGAAATATGAACTAAAAATATAACTTGAGTGGGCCGAGTTCACTGTAAATAACTTATAAGTGTCCTAGAATAAAATTTAGAGTACTTCAGATCGATAAGCATAGAAGGTACTCAAACATTTATTTATCACCACTATAAAACTACTATTAGCCTAATGCCATTTACATCTGCTCTGCAAATGATCCGAAATAAGAATAAGAACCGAAAAAGGTAAATGTTCATTTCTTGAGGTTAACCAAAGACGAAAGGGTAAACTCGTTTCTGTATAAAATTTTAAACACAAAAGTCTCCCAAGAGAAATCAGTGGTCCCCGAAATGAGTAAATTGTGGAAAAAAGATTGTTTGGGACGTAAATAATTGATGCTGGGGAAGAAATTTGGCCAATTGAAAAATATGGGGAATTAGTTTCTTTAGGGTTCCGTCGCAAAATGAAATTTCGTAGTATCTAATATTTCATTAGACATTCAAGCTCCTATTGTTCCTACCTCTAACTTTTCAACCACTTGATTTAGGACGTATGACGCTCTTCAATACTGACACAACTGAAAAAATATCAATATATTTTAAACCTTATTTCATATACCTACAATATAAAATTATTGAAAAAGCTTCCGAGACTTCAAAAAAAGGAGAATGGGGTTCTCAATTCGTCTGGACTGATTTGGATTTTTTTTTTTGATAGGGTATTCTTTCCAGGTGGTCCCATGATAATCAGGTCAGGATCCTGGAGAAATCGAGATCTCTTCAAATTTTATAGGCACACTTGAAGGTATTTGGGTTTTTTTTCTAGTGACTTGTGCATTTGCTTTCGGACAGCACACTTTACAATTCATAATTTTTCATCCATCAAAACTCAATATGGTAACAATTTTTCGTACATACGTCCTTAATCCGACAAACCACACAGAGGCTTTTCCATCTAAAATACCTCAACAGAACTGGCCACTCGTTAGGTATAGCCTCAAAAATACTATCGGCTAAAGTTTAGGTAGAAAATCATTTTAAGCATGACAGTGTTAATTATGCAAGGCTATAAGATTATATTTAGTCATAAATACCGTTCTGTTTTGTTCTGTTCAGAGAAAATTGAGCACATACGACTGGCTTGGGACTTTGTTTTATTTATTTGATATTTAAGTGATGAGTAAAAGAAAGGCGGAAAACAAGTAGTTTTTAGAAATGTCAACTCTAGGAAGTAGTTTCTTTATAACTTAATCCGTGCATTTCCAAACTCCACTATACTTCCAAAAAGCGCACTAAAGTCGAAAAGACTCGTATAGTACTCAGAAATTGCCTTACTTTGTGAATAGCTTTCGGAATACAACGATATATGAAGAAACATCGAAAACGTGGATACGACAAATTCTAACACTCGTATTTATAAACGAGTAAACACCTTTACTTAAGTTAAAGTAATTACTTAAGTAACAGATTTCATTTTATAGTTAAGAAAACAAGTAAAGTAAGAAACGTCAAAAGTTAGATTACTTGGCCAAGCATTAGTCACCAATTTCTTTACTTGAGCAATGAATTTGTATGGAGACTTTACTGTTGTCTCAAGTTATTAAGTAGATTTGAGGTTATTATATTAGGCATTTAATTATGGATAATTTAGATAATTTATTTCATAACTTGGATAACATTACTAGTGATCCACTGCAACAAATTGAAGCCAGTATTTATGTTCCCGAAGTGAGAGTGACGAAAGTGTATTGTCGGGATAAACAACCATGGTGTGTGGAGATCTTATGCACATATCACAGTCAACAGTATGCCATATATGTAGTTAAAAAAGTTAGCCGGGCATTAGCACCTTATATGCAGGAATTCATTAATCGTATCGTAGTTTTGGATTATATTTAAAAACATATCCTTTTCCAAAGATGAAAAAATCTACAATTTGCCACGAAATAAAGTACAATATAAAAAAATCTAAATCTCGTTGAGTACCTGTTGTTGACACAAATGCTAAGAAACAAAATTAAAAATTGGTTGCCCAAACTTGCTTATGAAAGTAAATTTAATTTAGTAGCATTATAATAAGATTACATAACGTTCCGTTTCCTACAAATGTTACCAAATATGTATTTCAAAATTTACAAATAAATCACAATTTTGCTGGAATAAATTTTGTAATGTTTATCATTACACTGTACATATAAGTTAATTAGTTTAATTAGTTAATTATGTAATATTATTACAGTAATTTTATATTTTTCATTAAAATTGTTTTATTTATCATACCATTATTTTATTACTTTCTTTGAAGAATGGAACGTTACGTTTTTTTTTCAACACCAAGTAATAAGTAATACTTGTTAGTTTGCTTAGATAAAAAAAGAGTATTACTTGATTATAGAATATATTTTTCTAAGTAATGATTCTAAGAACAAGAAAATACTTAGTGAAGCAATTGCTAAGTAATAAGTAATTACTTGTTTATAAATACGGACATACATTTTTTTTAGTAAAATCTGGCGTTAGGTTACGTCTCTATCAAAACTGACTACGGCAGTGTCATGCTTTGCGGCAGCGCACGTTGTTTACACAACCAAAGAATGTTATAACTGCCCAGTCCCATCACGGCTAAATAAAGTTTAAAATCCGCTCTTTATTTCATGGCGATATTTAATGACAAAAGACGTGATGATAGTTAGATATTATAGGAATTGTCTTAAATTATTGATTATTAACCGAAATTCAAAAGAAGGAGGAGGTTCTCAATTCGTCGGAACCTTTTTTTATGTATGTTCCCCGATTACTTGAAGACGCCTGGATCGATTTAGAATTTTTTTTTGAAAGGGTATACTTAACAGGTGGTCCCATGGTCATCAAGTCAGGATCTGATGATGGGATCCTGGAGAAATCGAGAACTCTTCAAATTTTATAGGCACACTTGAAGCGATTTGGGTTTTTTTGTTTAATAGTGCATTTGCATTCGGAAAGCACACTTTTTTTAAAAGGCAAATTATATTTTAGACTAGCTTTCCGGCTCGGCTTCGCCCGTGGATATTTTTTAAATCTGAAAATATAATTATCGCGAATGATAAAATAAGGGACACGTCAATCCGTTGCTCTGCTTTTGCATTTTTAAAGACTTAATAATGCCTTCTCCAAAATATATCAACTACAAAACATACATTAATTCATATTCCTTTACCTACTTCCTCCGCTTTTGTGCATTATTGTTTCTCAAGAAAATCCGTTATGTCTTTCTTTGTACACTGCATTCGTAAGTCCACGATTTTCTTAGAGACATCTCTCATTTCAAAACTGTCATGATACACAAATAATTTCGACTGCATTTATACAAATACATAGAGGCATTTCCATCTAAATATACCTCAACGGAACTGGCAATTAGTTAGGTATAGTATCACTAATTGACTTCAATATAAGTCTGTCTGAGATTAAAAAAAAATATTGATACCAATCCCCAGAGTATACAGCGGAAGACCAAATCTCCCTCTTTTAGCCAATGGTATTCCTGAGGCTATACCTAACTAATTTCCAGTTCCGTTGAGGTATATTTAGATGGATATGCCTCTAAGTGTGGTATGTCGGTTCATGTACCTGCTATCAAGAGCATTAATGGACATACAAATGTTTCCAAAAGAGATTCGATACTTTTTTCTAATAACGGAGCTCCAAGAAGGTAAAGTGATTCTTTGTTAACAAGTTTAATACCGGGTGCAAGATCGTTAAATATTTTTAAAGTGGTTTGTTTTTCTAAATTTGATAATTTATCAGAAAGAAAAATTTCGCATTTAGAAAAGTTCAATTTTAGGCCTAATTTATAAAATTTTTCTTTTAGTAATATCAAATCTTTGTGAACTTCATTGGCTTCACCTCCAAGGGTTCCGTCATCTTAGTACCAAACAATTAATTTCGAATTTAGAGAATGTAATTACTTTGTTTGTTTACGTGAATGTCGTCCAAGTTAAGAGTATAGGTGTTTTTAACCGACTTCAAAGAAAGGTATTCAATTCGACTATATATATTTTTTTGTTTGTTAGGTACCTCAGAACTTTCGACTCGGTGAACCGATTTCGATGATTCTTTTTTATTTGAAATTTTTTTGCTTACCTTGTGGTCCCCTTTTTTCAGTGAAAATTGGTTCAGTAGTTTTGAATAAAAACTGATTTCTAAGTCAATTTTTGTCATAACTCGATGAAATGCCAAGCCGATTTCGATTAATAAATTTGTAATGATACTTGTAATCACTTGAAAGGGAGAAATAAATTAACTTTTTTTTATATTCACTGATTTGGAAATATTTTTTTGTTTGAAAGAGTATACTTTCCAGGTGGATCAAGTCAAGATCTGATGAATCTGGAGAAATCGATAACTCTTCAAATTTTATAAGCACACTTGAAGCGATTATGGGTATTATTATAGTTATATACTTGTGCATTTGCTTTCGGAAAGAACACTTTTCAGTGCATAATTTTTGAAGTAGGTAAACATTTTTTTGAAAACGCAAATATTAATATTCAAATTACTCTGAATAAAAATTTGGAAAAGTTGCCTGGAAAATTGTATAAGACGGAAAAAACTGAAAGTGATTTTTTCTATGGTATTTTTGAATGAACTCAAGACGATAGGGGATGAAAATTAATATCGGCTCCATGGGCAAAGGGGCGGAAAGCAAATGTTATAATATGAAACTTAAAACCAAGGCATTGTTTCAGAGGCCAAGGTATAAATAAAGTACCTAGTCGAGGACTACCCCTAGAAAATAAAGCACTTAATTTACACTTACTGTTACAAAATATTTCCTGCTTTGATATTTTTTAACTATACTATAAACGTGTTTGGTAAGTTAAGACAGGTGCATAGCGCATACTCCATTATATCTATGGATTTATTTTCTAGATATAGGATGTTACATTTTTTTTAAATTAAAGTTTGTATATTTAGTTAGGGTAATATCTTAAACTACTGAACCCATTTAAAAAATCTTACACTGAAAAAGGGTGATATTTTTAACATTAAAAATTACGGGTGAATGTTATTTAGGTATTAGCGATCATAGTTTAGCTAAAATAAAAATTTAATATTTATTCATTTTAACATTAATAATCCCACCCCACCAAAAACATTTCATGTAAAATAGGTTACCAAGACTCACAAGTTCATGACGCTTTCACTGTTTAAAATTATCATATCCCATGAAGAGCCAAGCACTTAACTCTACAAGCTCTAACTCTAACAAACCGTATCTTGGTCAAAAAGTATGGCTTGACGTGTTTGCCGTTTGTATACACATTGCAGTAACTTTATTTCTAATGTACATTTATTTATTTTATTCCATTTATTTAATTTTAAATTCTTTCAATAACCTTCAATTTCGATGTTTCACAACTGCCGGGCGTCCCGTGATGGCCACCTTTATAAAGATCAAATTCTTTGATATTTGTCGACAGTTTTGCTAGCGTTGCAATGGACGTATTAAAATAAGTGTGGTATTCTTTATATTTATAGTCTGTGGTCAGCCACTCTAAGCACTAGATTTTTTTTCAAGTGCATCATGTGACATATCAAATGAAAGGGCTCGTTGTAAGAAATACATTTTTTTATTATTTTAAAATGCATAGTTTAAATATATTAAATAAAATATACGAAAATTGACTGCCCCCCCTTATCTACGAAAGTACTGAATCTAAAATTTTGAAAAAATAAGGAACATTGGGCCTTTCTTATAGTTTATAGGAAAACTTAAACAAAGATCCTGTCTTAAAGTTCTGACCCAAAAAATGGTACGGAAATCGCAACTTAGCCAATTTTACTTTTTTATTAATTGTTGTTGTTTTTGAAATAAATATAGATAATTTTTTTTTCATTTTTCACGGGTTGCCTTACAGCTCCCGAAAACGTGTTACCGTTCCAGGGTACCCAGCGGAAGACCAAGTCTCCCTCGTTTAACCGATGGTATTTGTAAGGCTATATCTAACGAGTTCTGTTGAGATATATTTAGATGGAAAATCCTCTTGTTGGATTATGCCATTGGTACATGGCCGGGATCAGGGAGCGAAGCGTCTTAACCACTCGGCCACCGACGCACTTATAGATAATATATTATATACTTTATTACAGTCTGTTCATCGTGTGGGATAGCTCTTAGATTTCTGTTCTAACATATTAAAAATCTGAATAAAAATTCAGCCTGTATATAAAAGTAGATGACGTGAACCCAGATTGGATTGTGGGTATCTTAGTTGGCGCCGGCTCTGATCGAGTTTCGAGTTGCTCCGGTATATTTTATTACGGCACATTAAACAAATATTTATTGGACACTAAAACATTCTCTTCCGATGAATAATCAATAAGTGATTTTTTGATTTTGACATTTAACATCATAACGGTTTTCATAACAAAAAAGTATGTTTTGGATGTTCAAAATATTTACAATAGCAAAAAGTTTGCCCATGGATATTAACGTTCGTCCCCTATTATCGACATCTCAACTTAAATAATTTGGCTTTTAAAAAAAAGTGTACCGACTTCAAAAATTATGCACTGAAAAGTGTGATTTCCGAAAGCAAATGCAAAGTCACTACAAAAAAAATACCCAAATCGCTTCAAGTGTGCCTATAAAATTTGAAGAGTTCTCAATTTCTCCAGGATCCCATCATCAGATCCTGACCTGATGACCATGGGACCACCTGGAAAGTATACCCTTTCTAACAAAATAAAAAAATACCCAAATTAAAATTTGAAGAGTTCTCGATTTCTCCAGGATCCCATCATCATATCCTGACCTGATGACCATGAGACCACCTGTGTAGTATACCCTTTCAAACAATAAAAAATATCCAAATCGGTCCAAGCGTCTTCAAGTAATCGAGGAACATACATAAAAAAGAAAACAAAGATTCCAACGAATTGAGAACCAACCTCCTCCTTCTTTTGTTGTGAAAAGGAAGTTTCCTTGTCATAATATCTAAAAACAAATCATTATTTTGCTCCTATTTTTAATGATGGTAACCCGCCTATGACTGTAAAATATTTTTAACAAAATATCGTTACGTTTACGTTTAAAAATAAAAAAAATATAAGACAATGCTATTTAGACATTTATCTCGAAACGATTTTCTATTTAACCCCCCTTGCAACGAATTTATTTTACATGAATTCCTGCCCGGACATTCTCGGGCCGTTCAATCCATGATCTTGTCGGTCGGGAATCCATAAGATTTCCCCTACTAAAAATTGCTCAACGCGCCTAAAGAAGTTTTTACTATTTCGGTATGTAAAGTAAAAGTTAAGGTATGCTGAATCCAAAACCGTTTCGAGATATTGGTTTAATAATCCGTATTTTTTAAATTATAATTCTTAAAATTGTGAGATTGTCTTTAATTTTTTCAAAAACGAATGATTAACTTAACCTACATTTCACCTATGAATGACGTCTTCTTCTTCTTTTTTATTATGGCTCCACCAATGTTCATCGGTGATTTGCCAATGTCAAGTATTATAGCCTTTATAGTGTTTATAGCCGATAAATCGGTATTTAAGATAATCCCGCCGACCGTGATATGTCTTATTAATCACTGATTAATCACAACCATCACAGCGCGAACAGGATTAAACTGGATTCCACATCACGCCACGACGAAAACGCGTGCGTATGTCGCCATGACCGGATGTGGAATCCATGAATGACGTCATTATATCGGCTAAATAAAATCAAAATATTTACTTGTCAACCAATGATACCCTGTTACTAGATGTACTACAATTTCAGTAGTTTTTATAACTAATCTAGTTTATTATTTAGGAAGAATGTTTAAGCATTTTTTATGGTAGGATATTCTTTGATCTTTAAATATATTTTGTTCACAACAACTACATAGACTACGGTATAAAAGCCGTAAAGATGTGTTTCCTTGTTGTTCTTTTAATATGTTTTATGTAGAAGTGGTAGATTTTGTAGGATTTAGAGACGGCAACACTATTGTTTGTTAAATGTCAAAGTCAAAGAACACAGATGTTCTTTTTTCTGTACCAACATGTCAAAGGTATTGAAGTAAGTATTCAGCCGACAAAATGACGTCATCAGTGCTAAAACTTTGATAATTTATTATAAAAAAACTACTGTATAGAAATCAAAAATATTCAAATTAGTCTCTTAAAATAGCTTAATCTTTAAAATAAAAATATAAAAATCGTACCTTAACATACCGAATTGCCAGCCAGAAATGCGCATCCATAAACGCCCGATTCTCGGGTCGAGCATAGTCGAGCCAGGCTAGCTACTACCTAGTCAATAATAAGTACTTTCTTTTGAACAATGTCTCAAGCTATTACGTGTCCTATAAATATATTTTCCAAAGAATATTTTTACAAGGTACGATTTAAAAAGTCTTAAAGCAAACGCCTACGCCATGTAAATAAGACGCACCTTCCATACATTATATACTGTAATTCCATACAACACCCACTTTCACCCCCGGGAAAATTCTACACGATTTTAAAAGACTCCTACGCGGTTTTGATGTCATTGGTAATATAATTCTGTTTGTCAATCGGTTTTATACAAGAAATGGATTCGAAATATATTTTTCAATACACTTGCTCGAAAAGTGAACTTTTAATGTCAGTAAGCATGGCTCGTAAGTTGATTATTACGCCCTAGGGCGATTTCTTTACATTTTTTTTAATTCCTATAAGTTCAATGTAAATGTTTGCTAGCAAGAAGTTTTTGACATGAAAGTTATGTCGACTATATTATAGAAAAAATAATAAATTTAAAAACTAAGCAATAAATTATCAACATTATTGTAAATTGTATATTAAATACCGCAGATTTAAAATGTTAAATCGTTTATTTATAAAAAAAATGGTAAAAGCTGAACGTTCACTTTCTTTGTCTCTTAATTCTGTAACAATTAAAAACAAATTTTACGCATGCGTATTGCGAACCTTTTATTTATTTACTTTAATTTATTTATTTTATCCTTGTTTTATTGACCTATTTTTCTCACAAATGTATTGAAAAACGTCGTATGATACACGGGTGTTAAGGTTATTACAAACTCGTGACACTGTCAACCCTCATTTGTAATATCCTATTTACCACCCTTGTATCACAATGTACTATTTGATAGTTTTTTTTTTTACTTGGGTCCGTTTTTTTGTTACCACGAGATTCTAAGACCTTCTGAGATGAGGTTCCTTAGTACGGACAACATAATATCATCCTATCCCACTAATATTATAAACGCGAAAGTTTGTATGGATGAATGTGTGGATGTTTGTTACTCAATCACGCCAGAACGGCTGAACGGATCTGGATACAATTTGGCACAGATATTATAGTAGGAATAGCACATAGGCTACTTTTATCCCAGAAAAATGTATGGTTCCCGTGGATAGCTTTGTTTTTGTTTTTCACGGGATCGACATGATTTTTTGCATAGTGGTAGTTTAGGGGTCAGAGAATGACATGTACTACTTTTTATACCGCGAAAGCGGGCGGGGAAGGGGCAAATTACACCCACGAGATTATTTATTTTTGGATCTATTTCCACGCGGGTGAAACCGCGGACTGAAGCTTGTAATATTAAAATAATATTTATAATTTTCCCGGAAAATTGATTTTTTGTATCCGTGCGAAGGCGGGGCGGGTCACTACTCTACTTTGTAAATACTTGTTCTTGACACAATCTTGAGACGTAAACGATGCCGACAAAGAATAATTGAAATTAGAATTATTTAACATTAAGCTACATTTACATTATAGGCCAACATTCTGTCTGCATTTTAATATGTAAACACACTTATATAAATATATTGGACCAAGCACGACTACATGTCGTCTTCTCTAAAAACATGCCATTATTTTGAAGATCATTTTAATTTTTTTTTAAGTAGGTAACTGCAGTGTTAGAGGAGATCACAGTCATATTCCAGGAATAATTGTCTCCCAACTTCAGGGAATTCTTAAGCTTCAGGTCCGAGTACTCCAGAAGTTTCAATTCCAAATGCCATAAATTTTTAATTTTGGGTCAAGTGCCGGTATCATGTAAGCACAATCTACCAACTGAATTTTAGAACGGTTCTCTTTATCCAAACTTTTGATAGCGAACTCTTCAAAATTAATATAATTTAAATGAAATAAAGCTTTGATTTGGTTAATACACTTTGACTAGACTTTAAGAAATTGGGCGTTATAGATAGCTTTCAAAAGGTTTTTTACAAATTAGACATTCACTTTCAAATCTCAGTTGATAGATTTTGCTTACATGGTATTTCGGCAGCTGGCTTGACTCTGCAGTGACCGTACCCTGAACCGACGAAATAGCGAAAATATGTGATTCCACAATAAACACATTATATCACAGCACCCTTAACCGCATCTGCAAGCGTTATAACGATCTAAGTGAAATTGATTCGTATTCACATAACTTTGTTGGTTTCCGTCGCTGTGTATGGCGACATTATTGTAAATAATTATTAAATCAAACGAACTTACCTGTACGTGAAGTTTGATGATAATTATGTGAATGCATCGTCCGAGAGATTACATAGTAGTGTAGTGCGTTTTGCGTGCTAAGATACGAAATTTAGAGTCTAGGCTAGGTTAAAAAAAAAATAACTTGTCTATGAGATTGGTTATGGTGCGGATACTTCAACTGTCAAACGTCACATATTTTAGAGTCACTGACCTCTGACCTCTACTAAACAAGTACGTTCGAGGTCAGTATTTAGAGCATATACTCACATTATATACATACATATAATTATATATATTATTTATTTTATATATGGGGTACATACTTACTTGTTTGAGATGTACGATGGGCTATAAGTATTAAGGGTGGGGTTGTAATCTCTCGGACGATGCATTCACATAATTATCATCAAACTTCACGTACAGGTAAGTTCGTTTGATTTAATAATTATGGTTTCATGCATCGTCCTTCGAGATTACATAGTAGGATGTTTAGAGATTATGGATTAAATAAATAATATACTGTAATGTCATAATTATGCCTGTTACATTTTAATTTAATAATTGTGTAAGTATTAAAATTATAGATCACATTATAGGGGTCATAAGTGGTTAATTAAAACTAAGTTTTAGCATTTATACAGTGTTAATTAAACTTAAATATTAATTAAATCAATAGGTTGAATACATAATCAGTTCGTAGGTATATTAATTAAAATAGTTTATGCAAATGAACTAGATGGGTCTTGGACTATGGATTTATTATAGAATCTGGCAAATGTACTGGATGATTGGCTCCAGCCTGCTGTTTTACGTATAAGCTCAATGTTTAGCCCTAAACTGAAAACCTTGGAAGTGGAAGCATGTCTAGTGCTATGGGCTGTGAACATATCTGTATTTATACCACTATTTTTCAAGGTTAATTTTATCCATCTACTTAAGGTCTGTGAAGTGACAGCAGAATGTGGCTTTCTGTAACTAATGAAAATTTTTTCTGTAGATCTAATATTCTGGGTTCTAGACATATATGATAACAAGGTTTTGGCAGGGCAAATCTCTGGCTTTTCTGTAAAAAATGGAAGAACAAGTAGTGGCTGTGAACTATTTATCCTAGAAGTTTTTATTAGGTCTGATATTTTAATAGTGATTTTATTATCTTCTGTAATTATGTTATTTGTTGGTTTGTATCAATAAATTCATTTAGTTTTTTTTAAGTTTAATATAAAGCGTTTACCACCATTTGGTTTATCTGTTATGAATATTGGTGATATGAATTGTCCCTGGCTAGGGGAGCATTCTTTTATTGCCTTTTTAGTTAAGAGTTCCCCAATTGATTTGTCAATATCATAGCATTCCATTTTGGAAAAGGATTTGTTTTTAGGTATAGTGGTTTGGTATACTGGCCTAGAAAAAGGAATTTTCAGGCCCAATATCCAACATAGAACTACTTGGTCATTTGTGATGTTACACCAATTATTGTAGAAATAAATGAGTCTGCCACCAATATTACCTCTGGGTTTAATATCGCCGTTTGTTTACATGTTGTCGGATTGGCTGCTGTGTCTGCGCCCTCCGCGAAGACATCTGGTGTTGTGCGCCCGCTCTCGTCCTGGCTGTCACATAGGCCGTACGACGAAGCGGGCCCCTTAAGTTTAAAGATCTAGTGGGGTTGAATGGTGCTGATGACTGGTATGGTCCCCGTGTTCCTGACATGGGTTGAGTTTTGGTTTTGGCCTTGGTATTAGCAATCTTAATATCAGAGGCAGATCTGTTGATGGCCTTCAATGTTTTAAGCTTTTCCATCAGATTTTCCCCAAAGAGGTATTTGGTACGAGGGACTTCTCTCAGGGAATCTTTAGTATCCTTGTTGAATGATTGAGACAGTAGTAGTCTGCGTGACATTGTTTGTGTGCAATGTAGGTCACACAAAAGACGCCCCGCATCACTTAATTTTTCTATAAGAGGTAAATTTTTGGCTTGGAATGCCAGCCCCAGTGCCTGGCCTATGCATGTAATTGCCGTTCCAAGCTGTTGCTGATTACTTTCCAGTAGTTTGTCGCGCTTTATATTTGAGTCTGGAACAGAAGCTTTGACCTCTTCATTCAGGAGGGGAGCTTTTACAAGGGTGCAGTTAGCCGGTGTAGAATATTTTTGTACTAGGTCTATTAGGGTGTCTTTTTTAATACCCTTAAGTAGGATGTTGTTCCATCTATTCGCAACTTGGAGGTGTAGGTCCTCTCCATATTCAAGTGAAGGAGAGGGCTCATCACCTAAGAGGCCAATGATACCCTCTTCTAGATTTTCATGTGAGTCTTCGTCATTGACTTGTTCAGCTGAAAAAATACCATTCAATAATATAATTAGCTATATTTATTGATTGAAGTGTATGACAGTGGGGGTAAGTTCCATAACATATGTCATGCGATTCATATGTGGGATCAGTACGTGAGCCTTTCAGACTGCACTTGTACCATCCTGGGATCGGTATGTGAGCCATTCAGGCTGCACTTGTACCATCTAAATAACCTGAATATGGGATCAATATGTGAGCCTTTCAAACTGCACTTGTACATTCCTGGGATCAGTACGTGAGCCATTCAGACTGCACTTGTACCATCCAAATGAACTGAATGTGGGATCAGTACGTGAGCCTTTCAGACTGCACTTGTACCATCCTGGGAACGGTACGTGAGCCATTCAGACTGCACTTGTACCATCCAAGTTGAGTAAAAGTAGTTGTTATTCTTGAACTGAATGTGGGATCAGTACGTGAGCCATTCAGACTGCACTTGTACTGTCCGAATTGGATGAAGGATGTTCGCCGAGTCACGGCGAAGACATTTGTAACTAGACAAAGAAAAAAAGATGTGTTTTTAAACAGAAAGAAATACCTACTTTGTGTTGGTTCTATTTGATTTTCTTTCTCGGAATGGTTGGAGTCTGAGTCTGACTCCGAGACGATTATCCGCCTTCTTTTTACACTGGGCTTGTTGTCCATCTTGCGGGATAGCCTTTTCAGCTTCTTCTTGAGGCGTTTTATTTCTTTGTTTGGCATTTTTTTTAAGTTTTTGAGAGGATCGCGAAAAAAAAAGGTAATTGCGTTGCACGAAAAAACGAACAGTGACGTTTGACAGTTGAAGTATCCGCACCATAACCAATCTCATAGACAAGTTTTTTTTTTTAACCTAGCCTAGACTCTAAATTTCGTATCTTAGCACGCAAAACGCACTACACTACTATGTAATCTCGAAGGACGATGCATGAAACCATAATTAGTATAATATTTAAAAATTATTTTAAGTTTTCAGTTATTATTTTAATGGATTAATTTAAATTTCAATTTTATTTTATTTTATATCGTTTGTTCAGATTTTATTTCTCTTCAATTATTATTATTATTATTATACATTGAGTGTTAGATTATTCTAACACAGGCTATGTGCACTTTTTTGGAAAAAACAGGTAATTTTAGAATAATATAAACTGTCAATCTGTAATAAATAATTGGCGTCCCACATGAGTGCTTTCCCACATGACCAATATCAATGGAACCAGCATTGTAAGTAAGTTGGCCGATATTGTAGATGTCCCTTTACGACCAATGTTCTAGTGTGGTCGAAATCATAGCCAGTTCAAATTTTAAGCTTAAAACTTAATTTTGTCTCACCATAGAAGGCGGCTTTCGTTACATTTAGATTAGATTAAAAAGTTTTAAGCTTAATTTAATTAAAATAATCAACTTATTTAAGCATAAAAACTGTACACCTATTTTACATGTGTAGATAACAACTTTACATACACTATCACGTTATTTATGTTTTCCGGTGTAGCTAAAAAATGTAACAATGTCCATATTTAGTGAGTTGTCCAAATTAAACAGGACAGGTGACAAGTTTTTTGTGAGTGAGCCTTACAGTAGTCGCATATGATGTGTAACATCTGACATCTCACCTTGGTAATAAGAAACATTAACATTATATCCTGAAAACATTTTATACTCAACACTGTAGGTTAAGCGCACAGCTGATGCGTTCTCCTTCTCTATTTCCCTTTCTTTTTCTCGGCACAAACACACACCCACTGTTGGCTGACAGTACCAACCTCTCGGAAAATGGGTTGGTACTATCTGACGGCCAAATCTACCACCGCGCGCGCTCATTGGTAAAATCAAATAGCGATTTTCACGAAATCACTCCCACATATCAAACAATTACAACATTTCTTAGTAAGGCCACTTTAAAATAAATAAATAATTCCATTGCCACCTATTTCTTCGCCATTAGACAACTTTTTACACTCAAACCGAAATAAAGGTGGAACGAGTATAAAAGAGGCATTGGAGCAAACTTTTCACTTCAACAAAATTGGTTTGTTCCGAGTTTCTTGTAAAACTTCACGTGAATTTCTTGGTATGTTATAACGATGTAATTTATTTATATACCTTACTATAAGTACCAATGTGATAACTCTAGTTAAACTTATATTATGGAATTTAAAGGCAGGCAGTGAAAGGAAATATTCTTTTATTATTATTTCCGCTCACGTAACCCGTCTCCCTAATTTAGCCGATGGTATTTATGAAACTATACCTAACGAGTGGCTAGTTCTTTTGAGGTATATTTAGATGGAAAAATCGCATCTTAATATATGAAAATTAATATTCTTTATTTGTTTGTTTGTTCGTACTCTATAGACTCAAAAATTACTTGAGAAATTATTTTTGCATTTGATAGTCTAGTTCTCGGGGAAGGTTTTAACATCACGATCTCTACCTAAGGGGGTGAATTGTATTCCTTATACAACGCGTACAAAGTAGCGGGCAATCAGCTAGTAGGTATATAATATCCTATCCCACTAATCCCACTAATTTAATTAATTTGTTACTCAATCACGCCAGAACAGCTGAACGTATCTGGATGAAATTTGGCACAAATATAGATTATGTCTGCATGGAATAGCACATAGGCGCTACTTTTCATCCCGGAAAAATGTATAGTATGGATCGACATGTTTTTTTGCATAGTGGTAGTTTAGGGGGTTGGAAATGACATATACTACTATTTATACCGCAAACGCGGACGGGGGAGGGGTAAATTACAGCCACGGAATTATTTCTTTTTGGATCTATTTCCACGCGGGTGAAACCGCAGACAGAAGCTTGTATTAATATAATTTTGAAAATAAGAAAAGCTGCGATTATCAAGTTATCTAAACCATGTCTTTGTTAGATTTCATTGAATCTAATGTGTATTAGTTAATCATTGACGTAATCGATGCATCGGTTAATAAAAATAGGGTATAATTTACGCGGACACCAAGAATATTTTTAAGACTCTAAGCTTAGGCACCAAATAAAATAAACAACTCCAAATAAAATAATTGACACTATTAAAAGTGTCCTAAAGTATATCATATTATGATCCAAAATAATAGAAAAAACATCAGAAAAATCGCACGCCTTGTACTAATATTTTATTTGGTTTCTAAAATGGATAAATGGTCACCAAGTAATGGATAAATGGTCACCAAGTAAGGTAGGTAGGTTAGGTTAGGTTAGTATAAAATTTATTAAGTATAAAGTGTATTTTAAAGGCGTCTATATATTTTTATGGCAGTCAATAATACCAAAAATGGATCTATTTCATAATATTTTAGGAAACGTAATTTGGTGACCATTCATCCATTTTGGTAACCGTTTAGAATTTTTTTGGTACAAAATAGATACATTTTTGGGCGCCGCTTAAACACAAGCCATAAAAATACATATGATTATTTATCACAATTTCATCAGGTTCGATTACCGGCTGAGGCAAGCGACTTTTCAAATCTTTAAATACAGTTTAAATTAATTTTAAAAATAAGGGAATGTTTCCTTTGTGTAAAATTTCCGGGAATGCCCAGCCCGAGATTGTCTAACCCTACAATATCCGGCCGAATCCGTGTACTGTCTTTACCCGACCCAGCAATTGCTCGGTATTCTATTGTTGGACGTACATTATCGGGCTGTGCATTTCTTGGCTGGCCATTGATGCGGACCTGTCGTTTTTGGCCTTCTATTCAACGATCTTCAGTATGCTAACCCCACCCTAAGCTTTTTCATATTTCAGAAGCACTCCATGACCTCGTCACTCCATCCCCTTTTCGCTTCGGTCTTTCCTGCTTCCTACAACTTGAGGTCCTTCAAGCGAAGCGTGAAAAAGCATTTCTATGGGAATATCTGGCGGACTGTATTATGTTCTGCCAGTCACGCGCATTCATGGACCAACCACTTTTAATCTAAATTTTATCAGACCAATGACACTTTCCATAAAAAATCCACTGGTTGAATGCTAA
Organism: Nemapogon koenigi; assembly: GCA_963924495.1. NCBI lineage: Eukaryota > Metazoa > Arthropoda > Insecta > Lepidoptera > Tineidae > Nemapogon > Nemapogon koenigi. The sequence goes on along the minus strand of OZ004657.1, from coordinate 4,359,182 downwards.
CGTTAACATAATAGTTTAAATACTTTATGACAATTTCTTATAAAAATCCTTTTTCCGATACGAGAAACTATTAAATAACAATTTTAAAAATAAAATCTCTGCAGTCATGTTAAAAATATTTTTCTTTCAAACTGTTAAGGCACCCACGCATTACACTTTCTATTATAATACTATATTAGATTTGTGATAAGAGGTGCAACTTAAATAAAACTGGGTTATTTTGTAACATTCCTTTAAAATATAGGCCAAGCGTGTTTTTGTATTAGTATTTTTTTGGTTCCCTATATATATAGGATTAGTATTTTTGTTGGAGCTATCATGTATAGGAGCTGAAAATTAACAATTTAAGTGAATTAAGTCGGGGAAAAAGTTAGCCCCAGCGAGTTTTCATGGCGTAATGCTGTCTAATCCATCAGATATATAACAAAATGATATAGGAAGGAATTGTGTAGAATAAAATGATCTACAATAAAGTCCGAGATAGCATAATATGTAGGATCATTATCTCTACAATTCTACATTAACACACAAACATACACACATTCACTACGACACGACAAATAAAATAATATAAATATCAGCTCGACGTGTAATGGAAACGCGCACTCACGACCTAGGTACCTCTTATGTTCGAGCGCTGACGACGACTCGCCGACGCCGCAGTCTCGCAGCCGCGACCTACCGCGCAAGACATATATTGTTTACATTCTGTGTTGAAATTGTCCGAGCTACTACCCTAGCGAATAATTGTGTAGTTACCTAATAATAACAGTCATTAAACAGTGAATATACTCCTTCAATTAATATACATAGTGAGTGAACTACCAAACAGAAGAACTGTAAGTTTATCATTGCATAACACCTAACCACAACTCATATCGGGGAATACCTATTACTCCTATACATATATATCTATCTCTAATAGATATAGTTATAAGCTTATTTTTGAAGGTATGAATTTTCTATAGGGAACCCTAAAGACTTAGATAAGGTAATGATTCATTTTAGGTATGCCATGCCACTCTTTTGTGACAACCGATTTTATAGTCAATAATTGACTCAACCGATTTTTAACCGACTTCCAAAGGAAAGGAAGGAGAAGGTTCTCAATTCGGACCGTATGTTTTTATTTTTTTATTTTTTTATGTATGTACATCGATTACTCCGCCAGTTGTGAACCGATTTCGATGGTTTCTTTTTAATCGACAGATAATTCTTCCGGATTGGTCCCATTTTTATCTCATAAAAATTGGTTCATTAGTTTTTCAGAAATTTTGAAATAACTGACCTTATAAGTAAATTTTTCGTAATATCTCGGTGAAATATGTACCGATTTTGACGACTTATTTTTTTAAGGATATAATATTTTCTCCACATTATCTCACAGTCATATGACGAAAATCGGTTCAGTAATTTTTCAGAAATTCAGTAATTTGCCTCTGTTTACTGCTGAATATTATATCAGAGAATAGCCTTAGCAACGGTTGCTATTGTCAATAGTTGTCAATTTTCGTATCGACGGTGGTCTAGCGGCTAAAGGTATGGGATGCAGCGCAGGATACACATTGTACATGGGTTCAAATCCAATCCACCGCAGTATTTTTTTTAATTTCCCATCATTTTTTTTTAGTTGCGTTATTATTTGTTTCTCAGGGCAGCAAAATCACTTAAAAGGGAGAAATAAACCTTTTAAAAAAAGTGTACCGACTTTAAAAATTTGCACTGAAAAGTAAGAAATAATAAAAATTTCGTCGTATAATTTGAAGACGGTTGGTGCCAAACGCCTAGTACTAGCCCCTGTACTACTGTATTATTCTGTCGTTTTATTGTCGCATTGTTTATTTTACGTTATATGATGATTATGTTAAAATACAAACATAATAATTATACCCTGGGGTCGGCAACGGTTTCGGGAGCTGTAAGGAAACCCGTGAAGAATAAAAAAAAATTAAAAAAATATATAATTAATGATTGGAAACACTAAGTTTGACACTCTAGATCGCCTTTCCCGTTTAAAACATCACAATTAACTATTTTCCTAGAGCTTTGTCTCGCGACACAAAACGATACCAACGAAATCTAAGGTAACTTATTACCTGGTCAGTATAACTGGTCAAAGGGGGAAAAATTTGCGAAAGGGGGAGCGCGTCTATGGCCCCTCCATAGGCTTAGTACTCTATGCTTATAGGATATGCACTCTTCTGTCTGTGTGTCCGTCTGTCACAGCTTATTTTCTCCAAATTTACTGAACGAAAAAAAGTTGAATCTTGGTACATATTATAGAGAATTTCGAATTTTTTATATATTTATTTTAGTTAAAAACCTTAAATCAAATCTAAGGATTAAAAATAACTAAATAAACCAGGTCCACGTGGAATAGTGGCAAGAATACTGGCTGCATCGAGGGGATACATCTTTAATACAATTTTTGCCATTTGAACCCCCACGGACCTAGAGTTTCTACACCAAACGGCACAAATTTGTAGTTTTCAATAATTGAACTATATTTGCGCCATTTGTTAGACTCTGCGATTTTCGCCGCAGCTCCCGCTTTGATTGCTGTTTCCCTGAGATGAGACGGGGCTAATGTGTCCACGCACGTAGCATCCCATACAAGGGCCCGACCTCGCTCCCAGGGCATCAGAGTCATTCCATCGGGTCTCTTGCCGTCTTCCCGGATTATTCCCGTTGGCTCTAGGAGAGCAGGGACGTCTATTGACGCAAGAGCCCTTTTGATGGCATCATTGAGGTAGCTGTGGCGAGAAAGCCTACCTGCACTTTTTATGCAGGAAAGTCCGTGAGTTCCAAATTGATCAACATCTTTTCCACACGGGCTTTTTTTTATAATTTTAAAATGCATACCTACTTAAAATTATATTAAAGAAAATAAAAACGTAAATTGACTAATATCCAAAACAACCGAGTCTAAAATTTTCAAAGGAATTTATCGTTTACAGAAAAACCTAAACGAATCCTTAAAGCTCTGACCGAAAAAATGGTATGGAAAGTCGTACTCGCAACTTCACCAATAATTTTGTATTTAATTTTACTAGCTGTTAATTCGCATACTAAATCTCATGCCCTATTATATCCCCTTAATGCCTTATATTCTGTGTCCTTTTTTAGTTTAGTCGTGAAAGCCTTACAGACAGACAGTCAGAGTTAATTTTGCATTAATTAGTAAGGACTAGCCCGCGGTTTCACCCCCGTTGAAATACAACTAAGAAAATAAATAATCACTTGTCTGTAATATGCCCCTACCCCACCCGCTTTTCCGGGATATAAATTATCATATGTTGTAATGCAGGACATAAACTATTTATTCTCCGTGTTTGAGCAACCAACATACAAATTGTGTTGTGTCTAAAATGAATAAAAGTAGTTTTCGCTGGTTTCGATACGTTGTTTCGACAAAGAATGAAGGATGAAAGATTGACTAAAAAGGTTTATATTCAAATTCAAATTCAAATTCAAAAGACATTTTATTTCGTAGGTACAATATTAGTAGTACACGTGAAATAGTCAATAAAAAATACAATTAATTAATATATTTCCTACATTTCATTTTTATACGCTTTTGAATAGTCAATAATAAAACATCAAATAGACAATTCATGTCTGAAATAATAAAAAATAAAATAAAATATTACAATTATGTCTGAAATAATAAAAAAATAAAATATTAGGTACAATTATGTCTGAAATAATATAAAATGTGCAATTTGTGTCTGAATACAAAAAATACAATATTATATAATATTATATAATCTTTGTCTGAAAAAAATAAAAAGCAGACTCATATACATGTAAATAAAAAATAAAAAATACAAACAAAATGTCACAAAGTAGATAAAATTGAGCCAATGTCACATAATATATTAATTCTACATCCATGGATTTTTTTCTTCTATATAATCTAATATTCTATAATAACCCTTTGTACATAGTTTTTGTTTTATAGTTGCTTTAAACTTGTCAAGAGGCAACATTTGAATGTCGACAGGGACCTTATTATAAAAACGTATACATTGCCCCACAAATGAGTTAGTAACTTTGTGGAGACGACTGATATGTATGGCAAGTTTGTTTTTGTTTCTTGTATTGACACTGTGGTTGTCCCTATTCAACTTAAACAAATGAATATTCTTTTTTACATACACAAGGTTTTCATATATATACTGAGACGCCAGTGTCAATATACCAATTTCCTTAAACCTATCTTTAAGGGACACCCTAGGTCCCAGTCCATATATTGCGCGAATTGCACGCTTCTGCAGAACAAATATTTTATTTATGTCAGCAGCGTTCCCCCATAGCAGGATGCCATATGAAGTGAAAGGAAATGCTTGAAGAGGACGACCTAGATGTACTTTTATTGAACATATAAAAAATGTAAGTGCAGACTCATTACCTGCCCTCCGAAGTATTCCACGTTTTGCCCTGAACTATGTCAGCTTATTATTTTGTCAATCCACTTTTTTGACAAGAAAGTATATAAATAATACATTTTTCATTCATTTTAGCAAAAATTTCAAAGTCAATCTTTCTTACACCTCGATTGATTGGACATGACTTGCATCTAGCAAAACATTGAGTTCTCTCTTTCTAACAACAAAATTGGTCATAAAACCTTCTCTTTTGCGCGGCACGCTTAGATTAGTTTCCTTTTATTTCTCTTTATAAACTATCTCCCTGGCATCCAATAAATTATAGTATATGTTAAAATTTTAGATAATACTATTTTTACAAAAATTACAGCGACATTTGCACAACGCAGGCAGTATTTACATATACATTATACAGTAGAGCGAGAAATTTTGTACGCAGATATTCAAACATGCGAGTTTCCGATGTCGCTAATTATCACAATATTTGATAATTTTATTTAAAATTTAAAACTTAATTATAATCAATTTTTAGTGCTCATTCCACATCCTCCGTATTAAAATCTAACTCATTGTTAAATCCGTCAACATCACCATCAATAATATCAGGTCTACTAAGCAGTATCAATATTATTTTTTTAGCCGCATTTATGATAATTACAAGTCTTGAAAAAAGCCAACTACCACTCCAAACAAATAAATACATTTACAGAAACAGCCATCAAAGTCTGGCTGTTTTTTAAGTAACTCGAACACCGATACCTCCTAACATTTTTTAATTTTGTAAAAAGCAGCCATACACTTAGCTGACTTATGTAATATAGGTATTTCTGTTTATGACAAAATTGGCTGCATTTAACACAATGATAACTGTTTTTTACAAAATAAATAGTTGAAACGGCTGGATTTGACTGCTCATATCTCCGTGATTAATAGAGATATTGACATGGCTGTCTTTGCAAAAAATCCGGCATGTCGAAATTAGTTTGGCTGTGCTCATAACTTAATTTCGGAAAAATGGTCATATGGCTGCTTTCTGCATATAACTACATCCAATTGCACAAATTATCCGAAAAACTGTAAAAGTCTATCAATTTCATAAATATTTTTGTACTTGGCAATTGCGTGTTATGGCCGATTTTTGAGTTTTGAGCTACTGTTAGCAATTAAAAGTTTAAAAATTATAAAAAAACACACAGGAACCCAATGAGTAGCTCCCTAATCATAAATATGTAGTGATACATACTCATAAGTAGAAAACCTTCTCGAAATCACTGTCCTGTGGTAAAGTGCCAAGAAGGCTAGCAGCGTTTCCCGCTGTATGGGTATGCTAACGTTGCCCTAGGTATGCTCCAGCCTTCTTGTCACCTGAAATGTCGATTAGACGAGATGATAATTCCTTATATAATTTCTTTGCTCTTTTTCTTGATGATTAAATCACTACATAGTATAAAACAAAGTCGCTTTCTCTGTCCCTATATCCCTATGTATGCTTAAATCTATAAAACTACGCAACGGATTTTGATGCGGTTTTTTTTAATAGATAGAGTGATTCAAGAGAAAGGTTCATATTTATATAACATGCATAATATAGTAGAGAAACACTGATAATTTTAGAGGTTTCTAATGTGATGTCGTAAATAAACACATTTATTGCGCTTACATTGCAAACGCTGGCTTCAGCCTACGAGATAGATCAAAATAATATACTACAGTATTGTACACCTTAAAAAGGTCTACAAAAAAGTCTGCAATGGTATATGTCTATCTCTTAGGGATAACCCACAATAACCATTTTTTATCCTTTACTTTTTACCAGAAATAATATAGCCAAAGTTAGTGGTAGGGGTAGTGCAGGCAAGCCAACGTTTGTGCAGGACAACGTCTGCCGGGTCTGCTAGTATTATATAAAATTACTTTTACAATTAGAACGTATGTATAGTGGTCATTAATATCACGTGATTGAAGTCGATTTATTTATTTGATTTATCTTAAAATCAAATTTATACTATACGTCGCGTCAGGCGAATAATCCGTGTTCCGGCGAAAAAAAAGATGGAGACACATTTTTTTAGCTCCTCATTTTTAATGGACGGTGTTTTTAAAGTTTTCTTGGACTTTTTGTATTATTCTTACTTTGTTCATAGCACGCTTCAGTTAACAAGCTTGACCTGACAATGATGAGCTATTTTCACGAGTACCTATTATACGATGGTTTTGCTGAGTTTCTTTTTATAAATATTGTAGTTTTGATATTAAAGATTGGGTTCTATACCCAAAGGGTGACAACGGAAACCCTATTATTAAGGCTCCGCTGTTCGTACGTCCGCCCATCCGCCTGTCACCGGGCTGTATCTTTTGAACGTAGACACTTGAAATTTTCAGAGTGTGTATATCTATGACCGCTACAAAATCAAATAATAAAAATAAAAAGGGGGGGCCCATACAAGAAACCTGTTTTATATCTAATTAATGGCAATAATAATAATAATCAAAATAAAATAAATAAAAGCTCAAAGTCACGACAACATCTGACAATCATATTATATTTACTTTTGTATTTTATTTTAATTTAACTATTTTCTAAGCCTTTTCTACAATAAATATTAATAAAAATCAAAGTACAATACATATACAATAAACTACAGATATTATCAATTATAAAATATACATAACGAAAGTTTTTACCCGATTTTTACCCGATGACATAACCAACATGTCATAACAAATCAAAAAAATCAATAGTAAGAAAGTACAATGGAAACAATATTACAATATGATAACAAGATCGAGAGCTGCACTAAGCGCACAACCAACACCTTCGGGATCGTCGCTGGGAGCTAATGGCTCTGTGGTCTCCGTGCAGGAAGTGGTGGCGCCAACACAAATACCGCCGGCAGACCCCGAACCTGCAAGTACCGCTGAGTCGTCGAGCTCCAGCGACGAGTTTTTCTCCCCACTAACATCGCCAAACAACAGACGTCGGAGAAGAAAGCCCCAGCCCCCGGCACGCATAGGACCCGCAAGACATCATGATGCCTTGCAAAAGGTCCCTGCTACCGGTGGTGCAGTGCGCCGCATGAAATGGACTAATAAAATAAATGAGAATGTCATGCGAGCGTACTATGCGGCTACAGAGGGAGGAACTAACCTCACTGCGTACCGTCTACGGATGCTTCCTCTGTTTCAGACCCTGGAACCAACTGTCAATGTTTCGGGCCAACGACTATCGGATCAAGTGCGGGCAATCAAACGCTGTCACATGCTGGATGAGCCCGTACTGGAGAGGCTGCGCGCAGAATTACGAATTAACTGCATCATCCCTGTCCCGTCACAGCCTGCGGTAAGCAGATTAACATCACGTCCTACTACACCGCAGACTGATGATGTAGACATGGATAACGCGGTTATAACAGTAAGTAGCCAATATAATGAGCAATTGAGGAGCGTTTTGGAGGATGTGATTTTGGAGTATCGAACGACACCGCTACTTAGGCCGCGTTTGCCACGTTTGCCTATGCACAAAAAAAACATAAACATTGTGAGTGCCCTAGATTCACTATTATCAAACTATTTTGATAATAGTGAAAACCTCGCCGACACGCATTCGATCCTGTACTGCGCCGCGGTTACGGCTTGCCGTGTAGCAGGAGTCAAGTTTCTCAATGAAGCTACACGACCGAAACCTACCGTACCCGCGTGGCAGAGCAGGATCCAGAGGCGAATTGACGAGGCTAGGGTACTCATAGGCAAGCTAACCTGCTTCAGGAACGGAAACACTCGTCCGCGAGTGATGCGTTTTGTGCAGCGAGCCTTCTCGGGGATGGACATCAGACCCCGGGAATATATATCTCGAGTCACAGAACGCATCGACTTCCTGAAGCAGAAAATTTGTGCATGGGCAAACCGCATTCGCAGGTACAAGTTGCGAGTGGATCGATACGTCCAGAATCACGTATTTCAAAACGATCAAAGGCAGGTTTATAGAGACTGGGAACAATCCAAACAGGGTGTGACTGAGGGGAGTGTACCCGATGTTGAAACCACGAATACTTTCTGGCAAAACATCTGGTCGGCTCCCGTCAGTCACACCGAGGACTCTTGGATGGGGGATGTTGAGCGGGCCTGTGAGTCAGTGCCAGAGATGGGGTCTGTCATTATTGACCCCATCGATGTAGTTTGTGCGGTCCGTCCTATGGCAAATTGGAAGTCTCCAGGGCCCGACGGACTACACAACTATTGGCTAAAATGGATACGCAGCTCACACGCTCGCTTAGCTTCCCAATTCCAAGAAGCCATTGAGTTTGGATCGATCCCAGAATTTATGACTACAGGCATTACCCGTCTGCTTTTTAAGTCCGGTAGTACCACGGATCCTAAGAACTATAGACCCATAACATGCTTACCTACCATCTACAAGCTCCTTACATCCATTTTGAGAATCAAAATTGGTTGCCATATAGATACCAATTCAATCATGTCTGCTTCTCAGAATGGATGTAGGGCTGGGTCCCGTGGTACTAAAGAACTTCTCCTCATTGACATGACCATTAGCCAACAAGTTCGACGTAACCGAAAGAATCTATCGGCATGCTGGATAGATTACAAAAAAGCTTATGACTCTGTACCACATACCTGGCTCATGAGGGTGCTGGAGTTGTATAAAATCGATACAACTCTACGCACCTTCATGAGTTCATGTATGGGGCAATGGAAAACAGTCCTTATCTATCCAGGATGCCGAAGAGCTCTCGGTGGCGACGAACAAATCAGGATTAAACGGGGTATATTCCAAGGCGATAGTTTGAGTCCCTTGTGGTTCTGCTTGGCCCTAAACCCACTCAGCACATTGCTAGGGGTTTCAGGGCTAGGCTACCGTTTGCAGAGAGAGAGTCAAGTTATATCGCACTTACTTTACATGGATGATTTGAAGTTATTTGCCCAAAACAAATCACAACTGATAGACTTACTAAGGATAACTGAAAACTTTAGTAAATCTATCAGTATGGAGTTTGGTTTGGACAAATGTGCGATCATACATGTAAAGCGAGGAGTGATATCGGAGTCTGAAAGTACACTACTCACAGATTCTGTAATACTTGATTCACTCTCCGAAAACGAAACCTACAAGTATTTAGGTATGTCACAGGCAATAACAATCAATGAGACAGACATGAAACAATCTATGAAGGAACGCTTCTATGACCGCCTGAAAAAAGTACTGAAGAGTCTTTTATCAGGCGGAAATAAAGTACGTGCCTTTAATAATTACTTTAATAAATACTTAAAGGTCATGCCTGTCTTATTGTATTCCTTTGGCATACTCAAGTGGACTCAAACTGAACTGGACGCCTTGGACAGACGAGTTCGGACACTATTGACCGCATATCGTATGCACCACCCACGCTCATCTGTAATGAGACTGTACATCCCACGTAAATGTGGAGGTCGTGGCTTTCTCAATGCTAAGACTCTCCACAATCGTGAGGTATATAGTCTCAGAGAATATTTTCTCAACAATGAGAGGGTGATGCATGGAAATGTGGTCAAGGTAGACAAGGGCTTTACCCCGTTATCCTTGGCTAAAGAGAACTGGCACAAACCTGTAATACTGAGTACTAATGACCGCAAGGAGGTATGGCAGTGCAAGGAGTTACACGGAAGGTTCTATAAGGCTCTTCATGGTTCTGATGTAGACCTTTTGACTTCCGTGTCCTGGCTACGCTTCGGTGATCTCTTTGGAGAAACCGAAGGTTTTACCTGTGCAATTATGGACGAAGTTGTCAAGACGAATAACTACCGGAAATATATCATTAAGGACGGCACAGCTGACATCTGTCGAGCATGCCTCCGTCCCGGAGAGTCAATCAGACATGTTATTTCCGGTTGTTCTAGTCTTACCAACGGCGAGTACTTACACAGGCACAACCAAGTAGCCAGGATTATACACCAACAACTTGCTTTACGATACAACCTTGTAGACACGGAAGTACCGTATTACATGTATGTGCCTGAACCAGTTCTTGAAAATGGTCATGCCACGATCTACTGGGAACGATCTATCATCACAGACAGAACTATTGTTGCCAATAAACCTGATATTGTGTTGGTAGATCGATCAGCGCACCTTGCAATGATAATCGATGTCACTATCCCACATGACGACAATCTTGTTAAAGCTGAGAAAGATAAACAATCAAAATATCTTGACTTGGCTCACGAGATTGTCGATATGTGGGATGTGAAGTCGGCGATCATTGTACCGATAGTCGTGACGGTCAATGGTCTGTTTGCCAAGAGTTTTGACCGTCATCTTAGGAGCCTTGAGATTGGCAGTTGGGTCAAGGGTCAGATCCAGAAGGCAGTACTCCTCAACACGGCCCGTATTGTGAGGAAGTTCCTCTCTCTGCAGCCCTAACCACCGGTAGTTTGGGTATTTACCTCGCTGCCGGGGGGATAACTCCTTTTTTTATATTTTTATATATTTTTGTTTTTTTTTTACCTAAATATGTAAAAATGTAAATGAAAGAAATTAAGTGAAATAAAGAGTATAATAATAAATAATTTACCAATTTTCTCTGTAAATAATGCATGTACTCGTATGTCACTGTAATTCAGCATGTAGTTACTTAATCAATATATCTGAGTGAAATAGCTGTTATTTTTTCAATTGATTTTACTTTTCCCCGTTTTCTCTTTCATAATCTATCGCAAAGCTCTTTAATTTTTTTAAAGCGCTCTTATATCATTTCCCTACAATTTAACGTTTTGTGTTTTATTGTAGCTTATTGAAAATTCAAAATAATAGTTATTATTTTTGACCAATTAAGAAATCATAAAAGAAATTTTATTTTGAATTTTCAATAAGCTACCAAAAAACGCAAGACGTTTAATTAAAAGGTAATGATTAAACGGCGCTTTAAAATATTTTGATCACCCATATTTCCTATTCAATAAAACCAATTGAAAAAACAACGGCTATTTTACTTATTTATATTGAATAAGTAACTATATGCTAAATTACAGTGACACACGTGGACTATTTACAGAGAAATTGGGAATAGTAATATCCCCATACAAATTATGGATATAGGGCTCTTTTAATCAAGCCGGTTAAATGGTTAGTCTCAGGCTCTAGCGAGTTTTCATGGTGTAGGAGAGAATTGTGTAGAATAAAATGATGTACAAAAGTTTGCGGTAGCATACATATATGTATGTATTCAAATTGTTGTAAATATTGTATCCGTGCTAAGCCGGGGTCGGATCGCTAGAGATATATAAAAAGCAAAGATCTGGGGTTTAATATTCACTGTCCTACAAATGGACACTTAGTTCACTTGAATAATATTTTAGTGTTAAATTTGAAGCAGGTGCTCTAAATGGGGCAAGAAAATAAAAAAGCTTTTTCAGTCTTTGAAGTAAATTTCTATTCCGTATGCATTTAAAGACACCATTAAAAACACTACCTCCCAAAGGAAAGCTTAAAAATTCGTTCTTTTAAGTTCAAGCTTTAAGAAGATTGGCTTCAAAAAGCTTTTCACTTCAATGGCAGTATATGCATGCATGCCTTGTTGCGTGGCCGCAGAGACGCTGTGGTTAACATTGTAGTTTTGTGACTTTTAGAAAAAAATATAATTAAATTTTGATGTGAAACACATCTCTATTGGTACGCCTTGGTACCTCATATGCCGTGACGAAAAACGATGCCGTCATGCCCCCTCTCCGCCGCTCTCTACTCCCTTTCGTGTGCGTGGCGCGCATACTATATAGTTATTTGCTTCTCCGTGTGAGTTTGTGTATTGCGTGTGCCTCTCTATTCGACTATAGTACCTATATGTACTTGATGCGTCAATTTCGATGTTTCACATCTTCCGGACCACCTATTTTAATCTTTGTAGATTTGATGAACAAACAAAACTACAAGAAAAATGTGGCAACTCGCCCTTGAAGGTTTATATGGCTGAAATGAATGGAAATGCTGGCAGAGGACGACCTAGGTGTACCTACTTTTATGGAACATATAAAAAATATTAAATGGCCGATGGAAATATTAAACTACACAAAATCGGCGAGCATGTAGGAAAGGTATGATGAATATAAAAGACGCGAAAGAGGTATATCAGGATCGTTACAAATGGCATTCGATTGTCTCTGCCTACCCCTCTAGGGATAAAAGGCGTGATGATAGATGGATAGATAGATAGATGAACAAACAAAAGTAAAATAAAATATTGTCCATATTAAACAAACATAACAGGTGGATGCAATTAGTCTAGAGCCGTGCCCTCGAAAAAATCCCTATGGATGCGTTTATCCTAAAATATGGCCATACAAGTAAAGAACATAAATAATCAAAATTGTTAACATTAGAAAATTAGTCTCGTAAAATAAAGTCACAGGGGTCACAATTAGCCTGCTCTAATTGCTTTTGCGATAGATAATCGACAACTAAGTCTTAACAATAAGGGAATCCTTAGGGAGTTTATACATTATTAGCGTAGCGTTAGAGAAATTTTATTTCATCAAACGTCAAATCGCTTCTAATGGTGGTTGTTTTAGGAGGCCCATTTAGTAAGCGGCGAGTCACCACCTGCCAATTTTACGTTTCATGAGATGAATGATATATATGATCTGCAGGTGACCGTAGTCTCAACCAATAAACTTGATAAAACAATCCATTTAACATCTCAAAACAATAGCCCGAATTTAATTTAATTTTATCTCAGCAATAGTCCAGGCACCTGACGGGGCCTGTCTGTGAGCGCATTGTATTTGATGCATTCAGAGATAGGTCCCGACGGGTGCTAGTCACAATCTACGTGTTGGACCTATGTCCCCATGCAAGCCTTACAAAGGACCGGGTTTTATGCCCGTGAATTTAGAGTTATTACTATTATTATAAAATCAATGTAACAAAAAAAAGGAGTCGATAGCATGGGCGTAGCCAGGTACGGGCAGAGGGGGCTGCTGCCCCCCCCCCCCCCCCGAACTAAATCCTGGCTACGCCCTTGGTCGATAGTAGTCTCAGGTCGAGCATACTCGGGCCAGGCAATCCATGGTTTTTGTGCCGAAAACATGTCGAGAACAAAAACATTTCCACCTACGCGCCTATATAGGATTAGGATATAATTTTGTGGTCCAAATGTCTTTTAGTACAGTTTGTCGGAACAGAAATAAAAAAAAGGTAGCCGTCACGGGATGTAAATCATCGAAAACTATAGTCGAATAGAGGGCACTCACCGTACACACACTCTAGGGATTAAGGAGGGGGCATGACGGCAGACTGTTTTCCGTCACGGCATAACGGTACGGTCATACCCCGAAGACGTGCCAATAGATTTTTCTTTCTTCGCGGGTTGCTTTATAGCTCCAGTTCCTTGTTTAGCCGTTGGTATTTTTGAGGCTATACCTAACGAGTTCTGTTGAGGTGTATTTAAATAGAAAAGCCTCTAATTGTGGTTTATCGGATTATGTACATAAGTTTTTAATTAAAAAACCCATTGGGATCCGGGATCGAACCCGTGGTCTGCCCATTTAATACCTAACCACCAACTCGCCCTTGTCACTTAAAATATGTATACCTCGCTAAATGTGGATACAGTCACTTAGTATTTCTGGCAACGCTGCAAGGTATGTTTGTTTTGTTTTGTTGATTATATAATGACCATAGTGTACAACACCCCTAATAGAATTCGATAAATAGGCGTGGCGGACCTTTGTTCTTGCCGGTGTACGATTACCAATTTATTAATTGGCCCCTAACTGCGAATACCGATTTTGTGCTATTGATAGGATTTTGAGCAATTTTCACTCAATTTCTGTGCTGACATTCTTAAAACACAATATAATTGTTCTGAAATTTCTAACAAAATAAATACCTATTAGCCTTTCCACTAATATTATAAACGCGAAAGTTTGTATGGATGTATGTGTGGATGTTTTTACTCAATCACGCCAGAACAACTGAACGGATCTGGATGAAATTTGGCACAATAGATTATAGTCAATAATAATAGCACATAGGCTACTTTTTATCCCGGAAAAATGTATGGTTTCCGTGGGATAGATTGTTTTTGTTTATCACGGCATCGACATGATTTTTTGCATAGTGGTAGTTTAGGGGTCAAAGAATGACATAGGCTATTTATTACACCGCGAAATAGGGCGGGGGAGGGGAAAATTACAGCCACGAGGTTATTTCCTTTGGATCCATGCGGGTGAAACCGCGGACAGAAGCTCGTAGGCTATATAGCACTCAGGGATAATGTAGTTATTAGTGAAAGAATTTTCAGATTTTCAGAGGATACCTCCTACATATGGGTTTATAACAATTGGAATACCTATAAATACGCTTATTATTAGAGATAATAGGTATATTATGCTACCGCGGACTTTTTAGTAGATAATTTTATTATACACATATCAATGCTAGTTGCTACATCATTTAGTTATATTACATAAAATTCACTGGGGCTAACTTATTCCCCGATTTCATTCATTTACTATTAATGCTCAGCTCCTAAACATGATAGGTCCATGTTTAATACTCGTAAACCTTCTTGATAAATTAACCTGTCTAATAGTGAAAACCACACCAAAATATGTTCATTAGTTTTTGTGTGAAAAGGGCACAAAGAGACAGACGGACGCGGCAGGGGAGTATTATAATATGTAGTGATTTATTTAACTTAAATAAATAATTTTAATTGACGTTGGTTTTTAATATCACTTTTATATTTAATTCATTTTGAGTTTTACAGTAGAAATCGTTTTACCTTGGTGAAAATTATTCACAACAAAATACCTAAACTGGCGTTTCACTGAAAATTTTTTTTTTTTTGCAATTTAATTTTATCATTTTGTAATGCGGTTTCACGTGTTTATTTGCATGATTTTATTAATGAAAAACGTTTGTTGCAGAAAATGTAACACAAACAACACACCTTCAAGGTCTATATACTTTGCGGTATGGCCAGAGACATCAATATTGTGTTCACCTTTCGCCAGTTATCTGGCAAGCTGTTGCGTCACTTCTTTAAGAGCCCTATATCCATAATTTGTATGGAGATATTAATATTCCCAATTTCTGTGTAAATACTTCACCTGTGTCACTGTAATTTAGCATATAGTTATTTATTCAATATATCTAAGTAAAATAGTCGTTATTTATTCAATTGGTTTTATTTAATAGAAAATATGGGTGGTAAAATAAAAGATTATTTTGCCCCTGCTCTTTCATAATATATCACAAAACTCTTTTTTTTTAAAGAGCTTATTAACCATTAAATTATTAATTATGAATTAAAATCGCAAGACGTTTAACTGAAGGGTAATGGAATAACAGCGCGTTAAAAAAAATTAAGAGCTTTGTGATAGATAATGAAAGAGAAAACGGGGTCAAAGTTTAACCACCCATATTTCCTATTCAATAAAACCCATTCAAAAAATAACAGCTATTTCACTTAGATATATTCAATATGCAACCATGGGCTAAATTACAGTGACACATGTGGATTATTTACAGAGAAATTGGGAATAGTTTATCCCAGAAAAAATATTGGTATAGGAGCCTTAACAGACGTAACTAACTGTTATTTTTTAGAAGTGTGGATCCCTAATTTACCAGCTCTCCGAAGCACAAGATAATTCCCAAACTTATTCTGGACGAATATGATATTCTAATATGGATCTATCATCACGCCTTTCATCCAAAGAGGGGTAGGCAGAGACAATCGAATGCTATTTGTTACGATCCTGACATAATATCTCTTTTGCTTCTTTTATATTCATCATATTTTTCATACATGCTCGACGATTGTTTGTACTTTTAATACATCCATCGATCAATATATTTTTTATATGTTCAATAAATGTATATCTAGATCATCCTCTGCCAGCATTTTCTATCACTTCAGCCATATAAACCTTTTTAGCCAATCTTGCATGCTTTATTCTTGCTTCATTTTAGGCACAACATCATATTTCACTCCACATTCTTCTCTAATTACATCGTTCCGGATGCGGTCAATACGTTTTATATTGCACATTCTACGTAACGACCGCATTTCCACTGCATTTATTTTATTTTCTTTCTATCTTTCTGGACGAATATGATATTCGAATATGGAGCCTATATTAATTTTCATACTCTATTATATGGTCTTGAGTTGGTCCGATAGAAAAAAATCACTTTCAGTTTTTCACGAATTTTCCAATTTTCCGGAAAACTTTTCTTATTTTTCTTTCCCTAATAACCTTATAGGTATTATAGTCTATTATGAACAAACATTTACAAAAAAATATTGTATAAATCTTTCTCGTACAGGAATTGAACCTAAAAATCCACAGTCTTAGCCACTGGGTCATTAATTTAAATACTGGATATAGTCCAACGCTAACCTTTAGTTAAGCATTATTAAACTGCTGGCGGTCATTCAAGATTTTTTTGCTATTCTGGCAGCTAACTTAGGCATTACTTGCTCTGATGGGTAAATGTAATTTGTTAAAAACCGGCCAACCATACCACCGTACAATATTTAACACTACATTTTTTTTAAATAGACGCTACTTGGCCGGTGTTCATTATTTGTAGGTTTTCTTAAGGGCCCTATGGGTTAAATATGTCTGGGATAAACTATCTCTGTAAATATCTCTTATGTGTTACTGTAATTTAGCCGTTATTTTTTCAATGGGTTTTATCTATCTATCTATCATCACGCCTGTCATCCCAAGAGGGGTAGGCAGAGACAATCGAAATAAGCAGAGACAATCGAATGCCATTTGTTACGATCCTGACATATCTCTTTCGCTTCTTTTATATTCATCATAGCTTTCATACATGCTCGGCGATTGTGTGTACTTTTATTATTTCCATCGATCAACATATTTTTAAATGTTCAATAAAAGTACATCTAGGTCGTCCTCTGCCAGCATTTCCTTTCAGTTCAGCCATATAAACCTTTTTAGTCAATCTTTCATCCTTCATTCTTTCAACGTGTCCAAAGGGTTTTATTGAATTGAAAATATGAGTAAAACACATTTTAAAAATTACAGCTATTTAACTTAGATAAATTGAATAACTAACTATCTGCTAAATTACAGTGACACAGTGGAATATGTACAGAGAAATTGAGATTAGTTTTCCCATACAAATTAAAGCCATAGGGAACTTAAGAGTATGCGTTATACTTAAATTAGAAAAAAACGTTTCTTGTATGGGGTGTCCCCTTTTAATTGTTAACTATATTTTATTTTTATTATTTGTTGTTATAGCGGCCATAGTAAAATACACTCTCTCAGAAAATTTCAAGTGTCTACCTATTGCGGTTCAAAAGATACAGCCCTGTGACCGACGGACGGACGGACGGACGGACAGCGGAGCCTTTGTAAGTAAATAGGGTTTCCGTTATTTAACCCTAGATAACTAACGTTCGTCAAAATGACGAGCATCGAATTCAAATATACCTATATCTCTTTTATGCTTCTGTTGAAATTGTAGCCGTCTCATGTCAACTTAGAGTCCATCGGACTCGAGCACGAGGTGGTTGTCTGTGGACGGTAAGTCATTTGGTTTTTCAGATACCCACTGAGTACTCGTCATTTTGTCGAATGGTTAGCTTTCTTGTAACTTTTGGTATAAATGATACCGATTTTTTATTTTTTTAGTCATAATTTGACATTCTTGTCTGTGAGAAGAAGATACCTCACGGAAGCTGAAGTCATTCAAGCACTAGAATACGATAGTGATATTAGTGCTACCGACGAATCTGATAGTGAGACTGAGGATGGTTTATTGAATGATGATGTGGAAAGTGATATCCAGGATGAGCCCTCAGACGTTAGATAAGAGCAAGAAGGTTTTTCGAGATATGAAATACATGATGACTCTTCAACAACTACTAGTTCTATGATAATTTTGCCGCAAGCTAATATTCGAGGGAAAACCGTCATGTGTGGACACAAATAAAGGACGTGTTTCTTCTAGAACTTCTGCTATAAATATAGTTCGCACGGCTAGAGGTCCAGCCCGTTCATGCAGGAAAAAATTCAGCTCCTCTAATTTTATTTAGTTCATTTATGAATGACGAAATTTGCAACGAGATTTTGAAGTGAACCAATGCTGAAATATCCATGCAAAAAAAGTTGCAATAATTGCAAAGATCCCATTATGTGGTAAACATACTGTTGATTTTTGTCCAACATGCGCCACAAAAATAACAAAAAAATTGTTTATAGTTTTAATTTATATATTTGTTCTTTCAATACATACCAAAGAAAATGCATTTTTTAAATAAAGTTTCTAATTTTAGTGTTTATAAGACAAAGGGTCTCATTTATGTTTTTTAAGTAGAAGTATTGTATTTTTGTAATAAACATTAAAAATCTAAATTAATATTTATTTCTTTTATTAAAGGCTAATTTATAATTGATTCTTCTTATATGTTTAATGCATTCAGTTAAAAAACAAAAAGGAGGTAAAAAAAATCGATTATAAAAGGTGCTCGTCATAAAGTCGAATGACAACGTTAGCTATCTAGGGTTAAATAAGTTTCTTAAAGCTACCGAATCCTTGATTAATTTACGTCTGTTAAAGACTTGACACATCTAGATCCATAAAATGCAGCAACAGGCTTGCCACCTGTTCTGTTCAATATGTCTCAGGTCACACCCCATGGTTTAAAGGACGTGAATATGTGTGTGTGTGTGTATGTTTAATGATGTTGTTTTTTATTTCAGGACAAATAGTATTTCACCACACTCGTGTTTGTGTTATCGTTAACCTATCATAGATGTACGATGGATACGAGAAAATAATTCTGGATGTGGTATATATTACCTACAATAATTATAATTATTATCTTTCATGGGTTACTAGCTGTTCACCCGTGGGGTCTATACTAACTTTCATCCCCTATTATGCCCCCGTAAAAGGGTGGATTTAAAAAAAAAGAAGCCATGTCCTTCCCTAGGGTTCAAGATTACTCCATCAAAATTCATGAAAACATGAAACGTGAAAGCGTAACAGACAGACAGACAGGTATGGAAAGAGCATTTATAATATTAGTATGGATTTTCAAAGCACATGGGTTACGGAGAAGTGCTTCAAAAGTTGGAATTATTTTGGATTTCAACTTATATAGCCCAAAAAATACATATTTCTTAATTAAAACTTACATTGAATTTGTTTCTATAACAATTTTTAACCAGATATCATTAACAGCATAGACATACGTCATGAAAACTCGCTGGGGCTAACTTTCCCGACTTCATTTACTTACACTGTAATTGCTAAGCTCCTAAACATTTATAACGGGTTTTAAGGCGTTTTCAATGATAAGAGTAGGTTTTTATATTAACTTATTTATTAATTCGATCAAAGTCTACATAGCTCCAGCGTTGCTGATGCAGAACTCCCTTCAGTCTCGAATTCTTCAGAGCTTCAAATATAATTTACAAATATTTGAATCTCTGTCCAAAACATTACTTGCTAGTATCAACAAATACGGCCAGTATTTTCTACAAAAAGTATGAATAGGTACCCATACCTTGCAACATTATAGGACCATGTTTAATAATCAAACTTTCTTCTTAAATCAACCTAGCTAATAGTTAAAAGACAGACACACATATAACATACAGACGCAGCGGGGCACTTTGTTTTAAAACATTCAACTTTCCAAAATTGCCGCATCCAACAATATATCATAGCTCATAGTACACGTAGATTTGCGTTGTCGACCTTTTATTGCTAAAATATTTATATCGCACGCCGAATGAAAAACTGGCTGTTATTTTTTTCATACACGCATAGAAGTTGGGGCAATTCTCAATTTTACAATTTATAGTCATGCGGTAACCAAATCTCTATGGTTTATATGAAACTGAGTTCGATCGGATAGAGCTTGTTCTCAGAATCGAACTGTATAATGTATTTAATCTACTCTCATATCGTAGAGTCTCTATTACAAAATCGAATTATACTTCATAATGATATGTTTTTAAACACGCGTCTGTAATATGTCAAACTTCGAAACTGTAATGTATTAAGTACCGATAGAAAACGATATCGTAATGTTTAATCTTAAATGCGGAAAGGGTTGAGGATATGTCTTATACAGCCACATTAAACTCTTATGAAAATATCGACACGGGCATGTGCGAGTCACTTGACAGTTAACGCGCATGCGCAGTAGGTAACCGCGGTTTGCCGCCAATTTGTCGATTAAGATATTGTTCAATTATTTAAAATTATGATCCGGTATCATAAACTACTATTACGATATTGATTATTATTCCCTTTATTAGCATGTTGGTATTAGAAATTCATTGATTTTACGCGCTTTATAATTGATTAGCTTGACTAGCTTGACTAAAATGAGCTCACTCCCGCTGCCCGGCAACGAAAAATCAGTTAAATCGAGTAGCCGAATAGCTCCGTGGGGAAATACGCGCGTTCAGGGGATATTCCTGGGAGACTTTCCTGGACGTTGTGAGCGAAGAGGAGAGCTTCAGCTCCTTGTACCGCCTCACCAACGTCCCCACTCTCACAGACAGCTAGAGGAACCGCTAGCGCCAATGATCCTGCTTTAAACTTAGAAGCTTACCTTAAGACGCAGTGCAGGCCGTTCCCTGTGGTTGACCTTGATAAATCTAGGCTGATATGGTATCACGTAGCCGCCCCCACTCCCTGGTGAATTCTTTATCTCTTCAGCTGATGTCCGCAATTACTCCATGCCGCTAAAGGTGAAGAAAGTGCAATGACGGTTTCACAAATACAGAACTGGCGCGCTTACCTCGACGACCTACCTCTGCCAAACCGGTCACTTCTCGACCACCTGGAAGGCCGGTGAGGTGTTAGTGTTCCCCAAGCCGGGGAAGGACCGTCGACTAACTTCCAGTTACCGATCTATGTCTTTCCCAAGTTTTTTGAAGACTGAGGCCCTGCTTCAAGATCCGTGAGGAGCAATTTAGCTTCAGGAAGGGGCACTCCATAACTCTCCAACTTGAGAGAGTACTGCACATGCTGGCGAATGAGCTGAACGGAGGGAATTGCTCTGTCGGTATCTTTTTCGATAGAGTATGGCACAGCGGCTCCTATAGGTTAGGTAAAGGTATTCGGTATAACGATTTTAGGGCTAACGATATACACTCATATCTACATAGGTAATCGAGAACAAATTTAAAATGTCAATTTAGCAAACATAGCAAACTCAAGGCGTCGGTGGCCGAGTGGTTAAGACGTCGGGTATTAACTAGGCAGACCTCGGGTTCGATCCCGGATTTTTAATTAAAAACTTATGTACATAATCCGACAAACCACACTTAGAGGCTTTTCCATCTAAATATATCTCAACAGAACTAGCCACTCGTTAGGTATAGCCTTGGTCTTCCGCTGGGTACGCTGGAACCGTAACACGGTTTCGGGAGCTGTAAAGGCAACCTGTAAAGTAAGAAAAACAAAACATAAATTTGTACATGGACCATTTTTTGAGGTAAGTATATGGTTTGGTTTAAGATTAATTTAACCACGTTGCAATGTGTTACGGAACCCTAACTTTTAGCCCTGAAGACGTTCGTATAGCCCCACTTCTTCTTATCCTTGGACTTAGTTGTTTTATTTTAATGTTATTTAGAAGGCGTTGACTTCTTCCACATCATAATTATACCACATTACATATTTGTTGCGGTAGAAACCTTTTTTCGTTTTATATCATGTATAGGGTGACGAAAGTACAGTAAAATACTAAATGTTAAGTGTGTGAAATTAATGTCAAAGCATTGTTTAATTTTGAATTTTAATGAAAGATTCACCGATGGAGCATTGGTTAGAATGTTGTAATCTTGGTCCCTGGTTCAATTTAATTCTCACAAGAGTCAAAAAATTAATTTCAGATATATAATAATATCCTTTAATTAAAAAAAAATTGTCGATGGAAATATTAAAAGTACACACAATCGCCGAGCATGTATGAAAGGTATGATGAATATAAAAGAAGTGAAAAAAATAGATAAAAGTGACAAAGTCTGCAGGCTTGCCACTGTTTAGTTAAATATGGCAACTGGCTAAATGTGAACACTGTTTCTAATGTATCCAGCCACAATTTAAGATATAAAGACACTAATTTTACGTTGTTACGTTACCGTAGTAAAACAAGAAACTTTATAAGATCGTTCAGTGCGTCCATTATCTTTCAAAAAAATCTAGTGCCCGCAGTTTCAAACCGAATTTGATAATACTTGGTATATATACTCCAGTTAGAGATATCAGTAATCACGCAACAATTAAAAAAAAACATTTAAGTTTTGTTTACGAGATATTAAGCTTTAAAGTGGTATGCAAGTGGCCCCCTCCGAAATATAAAATAAAACAATATTGCAAATTAATAAATTACACTTGACAGCTTTTTTATAATTTGTGACATAATAATAATAATAGATACTTTCTTACCGCTGTACACCATAATAATAGCAATGAAGTCATTGTGTGTTATAATGTAATTGAATTATTGCGGTCGATATAGCTTATAATAATATTAGGTATCTTTAAATTATTTAGGTTATATACATAAACAAACAGTGTTATATCTCCACTTATTTTCGTAGAATAAGACAAATATTAAAAGTACACAAAATCGCCGAGCATGTATGAAAGGTATGATGAATATTGAATATTTCGATTGTCTCTGCTGCCTACCCCTCTTGGGATAAAAAGCATGATGATACCTAGATAGATAGATAGATAAGACAATATTTTACACACTTCTTACGGATTTGATAGCATAGGGTAAAAAAAACGGAACCCTATTACTAAGACTCCGCTGTCCGTCCGTCTGTCTGTCTGTCTGTCCGTCTGTCACCAGGCTGTATCTCATGAACCGTGATAGTTAGACAGTTAAAAATTTTCACAGATGATGTATTTCTGTTGCCGCTATAACAACAAATACTAAAAAACAGAATAAAATAAATATTTAATGGGGCTCCCATACAACAAACGTAATTTTTTTGCTCGTTTTTGCTCGATATTGATAACGTCAACAGGTAGACGCTTGAAATATTTACAGAATATTGAGTTATATATTCACTTTAAAAATAAATAATTAAATTAAAATTAATATTTAAGGGGGGCTCCCATACAACAAACGTTTATAGATAACGGTATCGTCGCACTTGGCCGATTTTTTTTCTTTACGGGTTACCTTGCAGCCCCGGAAACCGTGTAAGCGGTCCCAGGGTACCCAGCGGAAGACCAAGTGTCCCTCTTTTAGCCTCTAATTCGTGAGGCTATACCATACGATTGGAAAGTTCTGTTGAGGTATATTTAGATGGAAAAGCTTTTTTGAAATGCAAAAAATATCAACTAGCATTCCGCCTTGAGTTTATACAAATATCTTTTCCATTTTTCCGGGCAACATTTTCAATTTTTTTTTTCACTAAAAACTTTATTCAGACTATAACAAATATTTTAAATAATTGCCAAATCGGTCCAGCCGTTCTCAAGTAATACGCTTACCAACGAACTGCATTAAATATTTGCTATATCCCATAATAATGTAGGTACCTTTAAAATACTGAAAAAAATATTTCAAAACCTATTTCTAATAAACAAACAAAAACTATAAATGTACCAGTGTTTTTTGTTTGTTGACGTCTAAACAGAGTAATGGATCGACCTCATTGCATTTTGGATTTAGAAAAAATCCAATGTCACATTGCCAAATATTTCCCGGGTGAAGAAAGCATTATGAATGTCTGTATACCTTAACGATTAACAAATAAGAGCTATGTTTGAACAACTAGTAATAATATCTATCTCTTCGTTATAGGGGGCGGTCATTTCACCTGAACGTGGATTGAATATTGAATAATATAATTGTATTAAAATGTCCAATAGTAGGGAAAAAGTTTGGGGTGACCAAGCATTAAGGATAGCCCAAGCATTAGCCTATTGTTAGCACTTAGGGATAATGTAGCTTTCTATTAGAGTTGTTGCGAATATCAGCATCAGCGGATAATCAGCATAATTTTTAATTAATGCTGATCCTAAGGTCGTGATGTGACCGCTGATATAGCCACAAAGATATTATTTGGTATATTTAAATTGTTTAGGTTATATAGGTACATAAATAAACAGTGTTATATCTCCACTTATTTTAGTAGAATAAGACAAATATAAAAGAAGCGAAAGAGGTATGTCAGGATCGTAACACATGGCTATAATATAATATCTTGGGATAAAATGCGTGATGATGATAGAAAATTACTATAAGTCAGTTAATACGTACCTAAAAGCACCAGTGTCCTTTTTCACCAAAATAATGGTCACACCAGCTTAAGGAAACCATGTAGACAAATTGGATCATTCTCAGGCAGTGTAGAAATAGCCTAAGTCATAATACAGATACGTGATCTCGACCTTATTAAATGTTTATGGGTTGAAAATAAATAAATCCATATTTATGTCATACGAAAATATTGCCTTTTTATGATACCTACACTAAAAGACATAAATGTTTCGAAACTATTTTTCGCCACTGGTTTGATACTGCTAGAGGTAGGAACATTAAATAATAATAATAAAGAAATGCGGGCGTTATCTTTACGTGCCCTCCGAAACTCTATAGTAGATTGAAGCACTTAAGTAGCCCACGCACTGGTCCGTTATCTCACAGATAATTTTCGGTCCGGCCACCGTATGAGATTGAAGACAGGCCACACATTAGCAATGTAAATCATATGATCTAGATCACATGCAATAAAATTCACTCATCCACACAGACACACAAGATTCGATTAAACAAAGGCGTGTGGATGTTTGTGACAAATCGTTCCGGTCGTCGAAATCAACCACAAATACAACGATTTGAAAACGGATGGTGTGCCGCGCGATAAGAATTGGACGAGTCTGTGGTCGATTTCGGTGGATCTTACGGCGGCGCGCCGGCGATTGCACGAATGAGTGGGGGCACCATTAGCCTCAAAGAAAATTAATGCTTAGCTCTTTTGGCCGACTTCAAAAATTATATGCACTGAAAAGTGTGCTTTCCCAAAGCAAATGCACAAGTCACGATAAAAAAAATACCCAAATCGCTTTAAGTCTGCCTATAACCTGGACTTGGAGCTGTTTCATCGTCCCCTGATCTAAGGGATCTCCAAGACGAATTTCCACCGTCCGCACACACACACTTACTGATGAGGAAGCGAAAGCAGCCTGAAACTACAGACATCACAGAGGTACTGGAAGGTTTTACAAATAATATACGACAGACGCTGGAGCAGTGGCAGTCTCGTCTTGACACTGCGCTGTCGGACTTCCAGTCGGGCGCCCATCAGCTGCGCACCGAGCTGGCCGACCTGCGGGCGGAACACGTTGCACTCAACAACACAGTGATCCTCCTCCGGCAGCAGCAGCGCGACCTGGCCAACAAGGTACAAGACCTGGAACGAGCGGCCGAGCATGCCGCCGTGGATCGCGCGGACCTGAAGTCCCGCATTGATGAACGGCCGACGCGAGCTGTTCATCAACGGCTGCAGGACGAAGTGAGCACACTGCAAACTCAGCTCGACGGGTTGAGGGCGGCTGACGGGAGGTAGCAGCAGCGGGCTAGAATGAACAATATTGAGATTGCGAGGATACCCGAGCATAAAGGAGAGAACCTATCAAATATTGTTGATAGGATTAGTAAATACATAGGCTACGAGCTGATCGGCACCTCCATCGAGTTAGCAACGAGGGTACGATCTTTTGACGCCCGACCAGATCGACCTCGTAATATTATTGTCAAGATGTACAAGCGGCTCTGTAAGGACGAACTAATTTCTAGGGCGAGGAGGTTTCGTGATCTAGACACAAAAAGGTTGGGATTTACCGATATAGATCCGCGCAGAATATACATTAATGAACATCTCACACCTGAAAATAAGCAATTGCACAAGAAGGTCAGATGCCGAGCCAAGGAGCTGTAGTTAACTACAGTTACGTGTGGATCAGAAACTGCACCATACACGTGAGAAAAAACGAAAAAAGTCCGCACTTAACCATGTACTCCGAGGCGGACCTCAACAAGTTAGTGTAACAGTGTTGTTTTGTATGTATAATTTTGTTAATTATTTTGACTATCTTACTTACTGCGCGAATGTATTGTATCGGTCCTCCAAACATGTCACATTTAATTTTACATTTTACACTTCATATTCACTTATTATCACTAACACTCACTTTGCAATACCACACACACATACATATTCATACTCACATAATATGTGCACTCCGACTTCTCTGCTCAAACTTTATTTACGATTCAACTTTAACTTTCACAGTTCGTCTAATTTTATCTCATTTGAACAATATATAGAAATATTTGTTTATAATGTCGAAATCTGTTACAGCGGTACGGGGAGCGCCCCCGCCCCCCTTTCCTGCGTACTGTCGAAGGTTCACGACACACGCGTTGACTATATACCTATATTGTTATATGGTGCATATAATACGTTGCTGTCGAGCGGCCGTTTGTATAAATGTTATTGTCGGATACAATTTGAATGCATCTATAGCGGTCGTATTGGTAACTTTAACAATTATTTATTTCTCTGTATACTCTTTAAGATAATTAGCAGCAACAATTATTACGAATCACTTATTAAAGTACAGGCACTCTTATATATAAAATTTAAACTACTTTATTTTTTAACACAAATGAATACCATAGTCCGCGAAAATAATATTAATAATCATATATGTTTACTGTTATATCGATGGAATAGGCCAGTTAAACGGCAATTGTCTGATTTACTGGTTTACTACTTCTTGGACTCTGAATGTTGTGATAGTAGATATGATGTGTTTAGAATAGATCGTGACCAAACGCGGACAGCTAAAAGCAGGGGCGGCGGGGTGATGATGTGCGTGAAAAGGGAACTGTGTGGATCTTTGGTAGTGGAGGCGGGCGGTGCGGTCGCGGGACGCGGTCCCCTGGAGGCGCTGTGGGTGCGCATCCCGGGACGTCTGCTTGCCGCCCGCCGTGACCTGCTGCTGGCCGCTGTCTACATCGCGTGAGGGATGCCGCACCAGCCGCGCGACTTGCAGGACTTCATGCACAGTGCGCGGTCCCATCTAAAGGACTCTTCCGATCATTGTCTTGTAGTTGGTGACTTTAATCTCGCTTGCGTCAATTGGAACTCGACTGGACCACTGTATCTTAAACGAGGGGCAAGAGAGATTCAAGAGGCGGAGGTCGAGCTTATTGATGAGTTACACCTCGTGGGCCTGGAGCAGCATTCTCGCGTCCGTAATTATGCTGGAAATGTTTTGGATCTGGTATTCAGTAACTTCACACTGGAAATTAGCCAATGCACAATACCAATTTTAAAAGAAGATATCTCCCATCCGTCCTTTACTATTGACGCGAGAGATCTATTGTCGAACGCTTTATCACCGAAGTTGCAGTTGAAGTACAACTTTAAAAGGGCGAACTATGATACTATAGTCGAATATCTGCGGGAACAGGATTGGACGACACTTACGCAAACACATGATGTTAACGATGATAACGCTTCTACAAATATATAAATGATAGTATCGTCAACTATGTACCTAAAAAACGAACTACTAGTCATAATAATAGATATCCAGTGTGGTTCGATATGTCTTTAATGAAATTAGTGCGGGAGAAGGCGAGGGCACACTCCCGTTGGAAGCGATATCGAGATACCCACGAGATTATGATGAGTTTTCCTTACTGCGCTCTCGTTTTCATAAACAAAGCAAAATATGTCAAAGGGAGTTTATACAAATGTCACAGACACAAATTAAAAAAAATCCAAAATTGCTATGGTCCTTTGTTAAATCCAAAAGAGGCTCCACTAACATTCCAGGGGAGGTAACCTATGCGAACGAAAGGTTCTCTGAAGGCAGGGACGTGACTATGGCTTTTAGCAAATTTTTTAGTGGCGTTTTTGCTACTCCTGCTTTTCATTACCCAAATATGGACCTGCCTCCTCCTCCTAGCGGCAGCTCATCTATTGGTGGACTCCAACTTAGCACCACTGAGGTAGGTAAAGCACTTAAGAATTTGGATATCACAAAGGGTCCGGGTTGTGATGGTATTCCGCCCTTATATATATCGAATTGTGCTTCAACACTTACAACTCCTCTGACAAATATATACAACAAATCCCTAAAGGATGGAGTATTTCCAGCAAGATGGAAGGAAGCCAACATTGTTCCTGTTCACAAGAAGGGGTCTAAAGTAAGGGTGGAGAATTACAGGCCTATTTCAATCTTGAATATATTTGGTAAAATATTTGAGAAACTTGTCTACAACAGAATATATTCTACTATGTCGCGTTATGTTCCTGAGCAGCAGCATGGATTCATGTCCGGACGTTCAGTTACTACCAACCTAGCTGTATTTACGGAAGGAATACTGAGTAACATGAGCAGAGGTGGACAAGTAGACGTCATCTATACTGACTTTGAGAAGGCGTTTGATAGGGTGGATCACATCATACTCGTTAGAAAGCTAGAACACCTCGGCATCCACGGAGACCTGCTCAGATGGATTACAAGCTACCTGACAAATAGATCCCAGGCTGTAGTAGTCGGGGGCTTTCGGTCGGATGTTGTTGCCATCCCGTCGGGTGTCCCGCAGGGCAGTCATCTGGGTCCCCTTTTCTATAATATATATCTTTACGATATATACACATGTATGCGCTCATCTGATTTTTTGTTGTATGCAGATGATACCAAGATCTATAAAAACATAAAAAGTCTAGAAGACTGCGAACAATTGCAGGAAGATTTGGTCCATCTATCGCGTTATTACGAAATTAATAGATTGTACATCAACATTAAAAAATGCCAACAAGTCTCTTTCACAAGAAGACGTCAGCCCTGGCTGTTCGCATACACAATAAATGACATTGCGATTGACAGCGTTCAGTCCGTGCGAGACTTGGGGGTGATACTCGATAGCAAGTTGCTTTTCAATGCACACGTTGACTCTATAACAAACAAAGCAAACAAAAATCTGGGATTTGTAATGAGATCTTGCAAACAATTCACAGACATCACCAGCATCAAAGTTGTGTGTGTACTATGCTTATGTCAGAAGTGTGCTCGAATACGCTAGTGTCATCTGGAACCCTAATTATGTGACCTACTCTGATAGTGTTGAAAGAATTCAAGCAAAGTTTACTAGATTCTTAAACTACCGAACCTGCAGGGCGGCGCTGGTGTACGAAGATAACTGCGATTTGCTGTCGTTACCACCCCTGAGAGACAGGCGTAGGATGACTGATGTAATGTTTCTGTACGACATAGTCAACGGCCGCGTTGACTGCCCTGCACTCGTAGGCCAGCTTGATCTGCTGGTGCCGTCGCGGGCGTCGCGCCGCACCACCCAGCGTGACCTTTTCCTTGTGCCTTTTAAAAAAACGAACTACGCACAAAACTCTGCAATGACCCGTGTTGTTCGTTCATATAACGCTGACTTCAGCCGGATTGACATATTTTTACACTCCAGAGACGTGTTTAGGAGACATTTGGAAGTGAAAATAAAGGAAAAAATATAGTTGAGTGAGGTATAATTACACATAAACACACACACACACACACATATACACACACACCATACATGCACCACATACCATTATAATTAACATGTAGGTTATTGATTGATAATTGAAGATATTGTAGCTGAATATGATTAGTTAAGTTATGATGATCTATTACCGGCTTATAATATTTGTTACTGTTTTTTTGTCATTAAATTGAATGTTATATGACTGTTGATCATCTAGAAATAAATAAATAAATAAATAAAATTTGAAGAGTTCTCGATTTCTCCAGGGTCCCATCATCAGATCCTGACCTGATGACCAGGGGACCACCTGGAAAGTATACCTTTTCAAACAAAAAAAAATGATCCAAATCGGTCCAGGTAATCGGGGAACATATCTACATAAAAAAATATATTCCGACGAATTGAGAACCTCCTCCTTTTTTTGAAGTCAATTAATGAAATAAAACTCCAAAAATTCACATCGGTATAGACTATCACAGATTAAGTAATTCACAGTAAAAGTTTATCTTCAAACTAGGCGAGAGTGTTTTTACTAAATCAATTATTCCCTAAGAATAAATATCTATGTTACCATATGACTTGGCTTCGGCAGTATTAGAATACCCTGTAATATTCGGAATAAGAACATACAAGCTTTTGTCCGCGATTTCCTCCGCGTGGAAATATATCTAAAAGAAAAAATCCCCTGGCTGTAATTTGCCCCTCCCCCGCCCGCTTTCGCGTTATAAAAACTAGTATAAATCATTCTCTGACTCCTATACTACCACTATGCAAAAAATCTTGTCAACCCCGTGAAAAACAAAAACAAATTTATCCCACGGGAACCAAACATTTCTCCGGGATAGAAAGTAGCCTATGTGCTATTCCAGACTATAATCTATATCTGTGCCAAATTCCATCCAGATCTGTTCAGCCGTTCTGGCGTGATTGAATAACAAACATACATACATCTATACAAACTTTCGCGTTTATAATATTAGTGAGATGAACACAGTACCTTACACAATATCTTTTTAGGGTTCCTTAACCAAAGGTTGACAACGGAAACCCTATTACTAAGGCTCCGCTATCCGTCCGTCCGTCTGTCACTGGGCTGAATCTTTTGAACCGTGGAAACCCTATTACTAAGGCTCCGATATCCGTCCGGCCGTCTGTCACATGGCTGTATCTTTTGAACCGTGGAAACCCTATTACTAAGGCTCCGCTATCCGTTCGTCCGTCTGTCACAGGGCTGCATCTTTTGAACCGTGGAAACCCTATTACTAAGGCTCCGCTATCCGTTCGTCCGTCTGTCACAGGGCTGCATCTTTTGAACCGTGGAAACCCTATTACTAAGGGTCCGCTATCCGTTCGTCCGTCTGTCACAGGGTTGCATCTTTTGAACCGTGGAAACCCTATTACTAAGGGTCCGCTATCCGTTCGTCCGTCTGTCACAGGGCTGCATCTTTTGAACCGTGGAAACCCTATTACTAAGGGTCCGCTATCCGTTCGTCCGTCTGTCACAGGGCTGCATATTTTGAACCGTGGAAACCCTATTACTAAGGCTCCGCTATCCGTTCGTCCATCTGTCACAGGGCTGCATATTTTGAACCGTGGAAACCCTATTACTAAGGGTCCGCTATCCGTTCGTCCGTCTGTCACAGGGCTGCATATTTTGAACCGTGGAAACCCTATTACTAAGGGTCCGCTATCCGTTCGTCCGTCTGTCACAGGGCTGCATATTTTGAACCGTGGAAACCCTATTACTAAGGCTCCGCTATCCGTTCGTCCGTCTGTCACAGGGCTGCATCTTTTGAACCGTGGAAACCCTATTACTAAGGGTCCGCTATCCGTTCGTCCGTCTGTCACAGGGCTGCATCTTTTGAACCGTGGAAACCCTATTACTAAGGCTCCGCTATCCGTTCGTCCGTCTGTCACAGGGCTGCATCTTTTGAACCGTGGAAACCCTATTACTAAGGCTCCGCTATCCGTTCGTCCGTCTGTCACAGGGCTGTATCTTTGAACCGTTATAGGTATACTTAATATTTTTACAAAGTGTGTACCTTTTACGGCTTATTACTATGGCCGCTATGCCATCAAATAATAAAAATAAATTAGAGTTTAAAATTAAAGGAATACAAGAAACGTGTTAAATTCGGCAAAAGTGTGAGTGAGGCTCGCGCTAATTTGTTCCTGCGACATACAGAGGCGTCAAACTTGGTCTGAACGTAGTGCATTGAGTGTAGTGTACGGAGTCCGACTCGCACTTGGCCGGTTTTTAGGGTTTCGTAACCAAAGGGTAAAAACTGAAACCCTATTACTAAGATTCCGCTGTCCGTCCGTCTGTCTGTCTGTCTGTCCGTCTGTCACCAGGCTGTATCTCATGAACCGTGATAGTTAGACAGTTGAAATTTTCACAGATGATGTATTTCTGTTGCCGCTATAACAACAAATACTAAAAAACAGAAAAAAACAAATATTTGAAGGGGCTCCCATACAACAAACGTGATTTTTTTGCCGTTTTTTATAGATAACTAGCGACTGGCCCCGGTTTTGCATATGGGAATTATCGTCAGCAAATGTCAGAGCCTTTATGAACTTATTGTTAACTAGCTGTTTCCCACGACTTCGTACGTGACTATTTCAGAATGTTGGCAAACATACACTTCATACATAGCTTTTGTCATGTTCACCTCTGCCCACCCCGTTCCCGTCGTCATGCCGTGATGGTATATAGCCTATGTTACTCAGGAATAATGTAGCATTCCAATAGTGAAAGAATGATCAAAATCCGTCCAGTAGTTTTTGAGTTTATTCGTAACAAACATACAAAAATACAAATCTTTCCTCTTTATAATATTAGTATAGATGGTACGGTATCCTTCGTGAGGGTGTCGGACTCGCACTTGGCCTGTTTTTTAACCCTTTATCTGATTGTTTTTGCATTATAATTCACTTAATAATAAGAAGTGACCATCCGACCATAATCGGCTAGATTTGTCTTGGGTACCCTTGGGGCCGGAAACTAAGGTAACAATATAAGCAATTAAGGAATCATAAACACAATACCTTATTGAATAAATCTTTTGTACAAAGGTTAAAAATAGTCAGATAAAATGGGAGAGTGGGCAGTAAAAGTGAACGAATCGGAACCTACGCAAAACTCAGAGTATAAAGAAAAATTAATATTTATGAATGATCACGTCTTTTATCCCAGGATGTGTCACTATGCCGATTGATTTATTTATTTATTATATACAAGCTTCTGTCCGCGGTTTCACCCGCGTGGAAATAGATCCAACAAGAAATAATCCCGTGGCTGTAATTTGCCCCTTGCAAAAAACCATGTCGATCCCGTGAAAAACAAAAACAAATCTATCCCACGGGAACCATACATCATCATACATCTATCTCTGTGCCAAATTTCATCCAGATCCATTCAGCCGTTCTGGCGTGATTGAATAACAAACATACATACATCCATACAAACTTTCGCGTTTAAAATAATAGTGGGATGGGACCACACAATGCATTGTACACGCAGTGTTAATAATTATAGGGCCATTAACATTCTTAAAATTAGAACACAACATAATAAAAATAAAAGTAAAAAATAATAACAATATAATAAAATTATGCTCGGGGGTGAAACCGGTGTCACACCTCTCGACACCCCCAGCCGCTTACACCAATGTTGCCTGTCTTACTGCCGGCAGAAATGCTTAAAAATGGTGGTTGTTTTAGGAGGCCCATTTAGTAAACGGCGAGTCACCACCTGCCAATTTTACGTTTCATGAGATGAATGATACCGGCAGGTGACCGAAGTCTCAACCAATAAACTTGATAAACCACTCCATTTAACATCTCAAAATAATAGCCCGGATTTAATTTAATTTTGTCTCAGCAATAGTCCAGGCACCTGACGGGGCCTGTCTGTGAGCGCATTGTATTTGATGCATTCAGAGATAGGTCCCGACGGGTGCTAGTCACAACACTTTAGATTAAACACTCTAAAGGGCCTCTACGTGTTGGACCTATGTCCCCATGCAAGCCTTACAAAGGACCGGGTATTATGCCCGTGATTTTAGAATTTATACAAGAACCAATTACTAAACTAATTAAAAATAAAAAAAATAAAAATACTAAACATATACAAGTCATATCGTTTATGTATTTTGTTATACTGTCCGACCATAGACAAAGACCGTTGTAGATCTAGATTTGGGGGAAAGAAGCTGTGGGAACCCATGAATGGAGTTGACAAAACCAGAGTGCATACAGTACAGTGCTTTGTTTGTTATTCCACTATGCCGGCTTATTGATAATACAATGAATTTTGTTTGATGACTACAGATGTGCAACTCAGGGTATGTGGTAAATGTCTAATATACGTTTTGCTCCTATCCAACCGATCCTCATTACTGATGATGGTGCCTCCAACGCATCAGCTTTCATCTAATCCATTTCATTCCATTATATCCATTCTATTTTCCTCCATCGGCTGTGGTCCTCTGTCCAATGAAGACCTTGCTTAATTTTCGGAAACCTAATCAGATCATCGTTTAGGGGTCTGTTCAATTCTCGAGGTATCTACTCTTTGTGCATTCGCTTTTGTCAAAAATTGGTGCAAAAGTTTTTGTAACTTACCAATGCCTGGGTTCTCATCAGAGGACTCTTCCGTTATTTGTGAGGCTATGCCTAACGAGTGACCAGCTCAGTTGAGATATTTTGGATGGAAATGCCTCTTAGCAGGTACCTACAAATTGTATTATTATTTCTTTGTCGTAAATATTGAAAACAAGTCCTCAACAATTTAACCTAAATTAGGAACACAAGAAGTCCAAAAGGTGTACAGAGGTTGTCAGAAAGTTTAACCGCGAGTCATAACAAGGTCTGAATATCGAAAACTGGCGGCCTAACTAACTTGAGAGCTGTTGGTACAGAAACTGAAAATTAGGGTGACCGTCAGTTGTGAAAACTTAGGTTAATTTAAATTAATAAAAATATATCTATTTATTAACTACATAATAAAGTAATTATTTGTAAAAACAACTAAATAAACTGGGTCCGCGTGGAATAGTGGCAAGAATACTGGCTGCATTTTCCCGCTTAATCGCGATGCTGATTCGTTGAGCGAGGAAGGAGCCAGCCCTCTTGTCACCAGAAGAGATGATTAGTCGAGGGGATACATCTTTAATAAAACATTTGGCATTCTTCACGACTTCTTAAAGTACGCGATATTATATGTCTTAGTTTTAAAATTTAAATAGCTTTCGAAAGATAAAATATACTTGACTCAGTATGAATTTAAAAGAAGTTTTATGAAGCGTTGAAAGTCATCAATTTCACGCGTATTTTCAACCGATCTTAGTTTTTTTTTTATATACTGGATCATATGTATATGGTTTTTTCATGTTTCTGGTACGTTAATCTTGTACATTTCCTTGGTTCTTTTATCAATTCACAACATTTCAAAATTTTAACCCTATGTTTTTTTATGCTCCTTAGAAAGTACTTGCAAAATTTGTTTCTATTAGTCTGTGACTTAATGACTTTGACGCGCCTTGACGTTTGTTTGTTGTTGTACATACTCTTTTATATACTGTATTACTCTTTTGTTGTTGTTATTATATATTGTTATTTCAAATCTCGTAATTGTTACTTAATTTTTTACAAAAATTAACCCTCTAGCTCGTATATTAGATCCGTAAATTCCCATTTGCATAAATATTTGGCATCACTGAACTGGAAACTTGCCTGACAGAGAGACTGACAGCTTTTATTTTTTACATATTAGAGCGCGCAAAGGTACATTAAGTATCCGTCCAAATTTACCACACCCCGAGGTTTTTTCAAATATTTCGATAAATATGTAATAAAAAAAATCCAAAAAAATATGTACCTCAAACGGTTTTCGATTTAGGGTAGGTACCTTGTTAAAAATGAAAACATGTCAATTATTTTGCAGTGTATGTCCCTAACAAACTTTTAAAGACATATCGACAAAATAATCCGCGCTGTTTACTAATTTCATTGCACTGGATATGAGTATTAGTATTAACATTTTGAAATCACACTCAAATTTTATTTTTTGAAATAACGGTGTAGTTATTGTTAGTGTTATTGTTAGTGTATAGTTAGTGTTATAGATTCGTAGAAAACGCACCCTAATTTTTCTGATATAAGCTGGACCGCAATGTCTTCATATTGAAAGATCAAGTCGAAGACAGGAAGTCACGCGGCCGGTCCCCTAGCAGGTGGACAGACCTGATTAGATCTGTCACGAGGTATTCCATCAATGAATGTTCCCGCGAGGGTGCCAACCGGAGCTGGTGGAGGAAAATCGCAAGAGCGGCGTCAGTATTCCAAATTGATTCATAATACCAACCACTCTGTCAAGAGTATAGTATACGACTATGCAGAAGAAGAATTTTCCGTAATCATGGACACCCTACCGGGATATGAGTTCAACATTTCCTATTATTGGAACTGGGACCACAAGGAGCCAACTTCTAAGTGGGTATAAGTGATTTCTAAGTTAACTAGTTTTAACTAGGAGACTCGTTATCTCGATTGTACTTCACAGATGCCAGTATTTTGGCCACTAATAGTTCTTTGGGATTCCAAATCGGTCCAGCAGTTACGGAAATCAATTTTCTTTTACCCGAGTGGATAACATTATGCAATTATATGTCAAAAGATCCTGCATTATTAAGTGGAAATACATTCCGGCGAGAGTGAACTAAACAGTTTTATATATGGCTGAAAGGAAAGGAAATGCCGGATAACTGGCATAGGACGACCTAGGTGTACTTTTATTGAACATATAAAAAATGTATTACTCGAAGTCTATATTAAAAGTACACACAATCGCCGAGCCTGTATGAAAGGTATAATGAATATAAAAGAAGCGAAAGATATATATGTCATGATCGTAGCATGTGGCATTCGATAGTCTCTTCCTACCCCTCTTGGGATAAAAGGCGTGATGATAGATAAGATAGAGAGTGAAATTTTACGATGCAACAAAAATCGACAGGATGAAGTTGCTGAGAGAGAAATGTTCGCGCGCACGAGCAACTCATTTTTAGGGTTCTGTACCCAAAGGGTAAAAACGGAAACCCCTATTAATAAGACTCCGCTGTCCGTCCGTCCGTCTGTCTGTCTGTCTGTCACCAGGCTGTATCTCATGAACCGTGATAGTTAGACAGTTGAAATTTTCACAGATGATGTATTTGTTGCCGCTATAACAACAAATACTAAAAAACAGAATAAAATAAATATCCTCCTATACAACAAACGTGCGTTTTTTTGCTCGTTTTTCCTCGATATTGATAACGGCAACAGGTAGACGCTTGAAATATTCACAGAATATTTAGTTATATATTCACTTTAAAAATAAATAATAAAATTAAAATAAAATTAATATTTAAGGGGGGCTCCCATACAACAAACTTTTTTTTTTTTGTTTTTTTATAGATAATGGTACGGAACCCTTCGTGCGCGAGTCCGACTCGCACTTGGCCGGTTTTGTTATTATATTAAATAGACAATTTAGTACCTATATTTAATTCTCAATTATAATAAGCCATTTTAAAATTAAATTATTTAATTGAATTCAGATTTAAGCAACCTTATTTATGATTACGAAATTTTATTTCCATTAATTATTTGCGTATAAGTACCTAATAATAAAATTTATTTTTGTATGCCAAAAAAGTATAACTTCTATCGCGTGTACATTTTTTTAACCACTCTTATATCGTAGAGTCTATTACAAAATTGAATTATACTTCATAATGAAATGTTTTATATACACGCGTCTGTAATATATCAAACTTCGATACTGTAATGTATTACAGTACTGATGTTTTTATACAAAAACGATATCGTAATGTTTTGTTTTTTTTTTAATGCAGAAAGGGCAGAGGATTTGTCTTATACATTCACATTAAACTCTATGAAAATATCGACACGTGCATGTCCAAGTCACTTTTGATAGTTAACGCGCATGCGCATTAGGTAGGTAACCGTGGTTTGCCGCCAATTTGTCGATTAAGAAAAATATCTTGGTTCAATTTGTTTTGTACTATTGCATGGGATTAAATAAATTAGTGTATGAACGGGCACATAACTTGGAATTAAAACACTCGTGGATGCTATAATTCCACTTGTGTTTTAATTACTCCTATTATGATCCCGTATCATAAATGTAACTTTTTCGGGCGAAGCCGAGGAGGAAAGACTTACTATACGTCTATTATTTCCTAAAGATATCTGAAAATCAAGTTAAAAGCATCCATTTAAGAATATTCCCATCCGATAGACCTCTTCATATAGACTATATTTTTCCACTTTCATCTCGACTCATTCAATGAAAGGTACAAAATCGAATTTATATTCCATCACCTTTGAGTTTCGTTTGGTGAATCCATTTTCGGCCATTACCATATTAAAATAAACCAGGGCTCGTACAATAGGGCCTTGTCAAGCCGAACTGGGAAAGTTTGGAGGTTTTTAAGAAAACTGTTATTTTGTGTAGGTTTCATTTTGCCTTACGCTTCGTAATTATTATTTTAAATAAATATGAAATGAAATGAAATGAAATGAAATGAAATTTATGAAATGAAATTTATTTATTTGTTGGTTAATTTTTAGTAAACATAGGTACGTATACAAAAAAGAAACCTGCCCGCAAAGGCGTACAAATATTCACTTAATATAATTTATGTAATAATGTCAATTAAAATGTTAAACATAATGTCATTAGTTAAGAACATGCATGCATTATTATTCATTCGCAACATATTTTTATTTTATTTTTTTTATAAAATAGAGTTATTGTCATTTCCCAGTAGTCACAATATATTCGGTTACAGTATAGAAACAATTGTCCATGAGCCATAGCTTTAGCTTTAGTTTGAACAGGTTCAATGGCATATCCTTAAATACCTGTGGTAACCGATTATATATTTTTACACACATCCACGGTGAGTTTTTTGAGACCAATGATAACCTGCAAGGAGGCATGTACAATTTGTTTCTAGATCTATATCTAGACCCATATGCCTCTTCATTAGTCTCAAACAAATGCTTGTTATTCCTAACCAACAAGCAGATCTCCATTATGTACATACTAGGTAATGTTAAAATCTTAAGTTTTTTAAAAAGTGGTCTGCATGTATCCATTGGACCAGCCTCGCATAAGGTTCGGATACATTTTTTTTGAGCTTTAAACGCAATATTCATATCTACCGAATTACCCCAAAGGATCAGACCATATCGCAAAACAGATGCGATATAGCCATGATATACAGATATTGCAGTGTTAAGGCTGGATATCTGTCGAATGCGTCTCAGTGCGTAAATGAATTTATTTATTTTAATACAGACTGTAGCAATGTGAGCCTTCCAGTTGCAATGCTGGTCGACTATTATGCCCAGAAACTTTGTTTGCTCCACCTGTTCGATTATCTCATTATTATAGGCAACACTTAATTTAGAATTTTTACTTTGGTAAGTTTTGAATTGCATTAAGTTTGTCTTGTTAAAATTAATTTTAAGATTATTATCCTTTAGCCATGTCAATATATTATCAATAGTCAAATTAATTTCACGCATAAGCTCGTCATTATTATTGCCAGTCAAAATTAATGTTATGTCATCAGCAAAGAGAATGGATTCATGTTCAGTTACACAAGGAAAGTCATTTATATAAATTAAGAACAATAATGGGCCTAGGATACTGCCCTGTGGGACTCCAAAATTATTATTTTTAAAATTGGATCTATAAGTTGTTTTAGATGTATTTACAATCTTGGTAACTTCAGTACATTGGGTTCTTGAACTAAGGTAGCTGTTTAACCATTGGTTTGCCTTTCCTCTAATACCGCAACATTCAAGCTTTTCCAACAATTTTTTATGGCATACAAAATCAAACGCTTTACTCATGTCCAAGTACAGCGCAGCCTGAGGTATTTTACTTACTAGTTTTTGTGTTATAGATTTTATCAAAGTAAAACATGCCAATGTAGTTGAACTATTGTGCCTGAAACCAAATTGCTTGGGTGTGAGAACTTTATAATTATTTAAAAAGTCATTTAATCTTTTAGACATAACCCTTTCAAACACTTTCGAAATTATTGGTATAAGTGTTATGGGACGATAATTATTAACCCTATTCCTATCCCCCTTCTTAAATACAGGTTTGATAATAGACAGTTTTAGACTATTCGGAAACACCCCATGCTCAAAAGAAAGGTTGATAATATATGCTAGAGGCTGAGCAATATATACTGCGCATCTCTTCAATACCTCAGTATTGATATCATCATATCCTGTAGACTTAGTGTTTTTAAGTTTCATTAGAGTACGATACACTTCCTCAACATCAGTTGGAGTTAAAAATATGCTGTTTGTGATTGATTTTAAATTTGTATTAATATTAATATTATGAGAACATGTGCATTTCTTGTCATTTGTTGTTTCAATAAAAAAGTCATTAAATATTTCACACAAATTTCTACCGTCATCATAATTAATGTCATTGTGTATGATTTGTTTAACCTCAGATTTCTTAGGTTTTACGTTCAAATTTTTATTTACAATATTCCACGAAGCCAAACACTTATTTCTATGTGAGGTAACGTATTTATGATTATTAATTTGTTGCGCCACTTTGACTATTCGTTTGAATACACTGGAATACGACTTATATATGGTTTTGTTATTGTCCTTATTTTTATTGGTATATTGGTAACTAAAGTACAAGTGTCTCTTGGTTTTAGAACTTTTTTTGATACCCTTAGTTAACCAGGTAGTTTTATTTGGTTTAATTTTCTTTTTCACTTGGATTTCAGGGAAGCATAGATTAAAAAACAACTTTAATACTTCATGGAAGTCTTCAAAAGCCCTGTTTACATCATTTTCATTGTAGACACTATTGAAAGACAATGATGACATACATTTACAGAACCTCATTATATTTTCGGTACAAAAGTCTCTCTTACTTTCCCACCAGTGTTGGCAGTTGGCATTGTTGTCATGACTTACAGGGAATGAAATTGTTTGTCCTGTGTCATGATCTGATAGTCCTAACTTGTGCACTTCTATAGTTACATCCTCAACATTACTTGCTATTTGGTCAATGCAAGTTGCTTTTCTAGTGGGGATAGTGACATGGGGTTTCATATTAAAATTGCTCAGAACATTACCTAACTCTGAAGCCACTTTGTTTTTATTTAGAATATTTATGTTCCAGTCACCACACACAATAAGTTTCTTTTTCTGCTTAGTGATATATTTATTTAACAGTAGAGATAACTTTTTAAAGAAACATTCCACATCAGATTGTGGAGTTCTATATATGCAGAATACTATGATATTGTAATTTGTTATCTCAATACCACAACACTCAAAATTATATTGACATAGTATATCCTTGTCAATATCAATCACTTCATAATCTAAGTGGTTTCTAACTAAAATGCATGAACCTCCCCTTTTCTTTCCTATACGTGAGTAATGTGCAGCCAGACAATAATCACTTAGTTGAACATTCACCTCATTACCAAAACTCAAAAAGGTTTCAGTTAAACATATTACATCTAATGCTAGATCATTACATACAAATTCATTTAAGACAATTTCTATTTCATCCTTTTTATTTAATAACCCTGCAATATTTTGGTGTAGTAGACAGAACAGTTTTAAGTTACTCTTTTTTCTAAAAAAATTAAATTATTAACATTTTTACCAGTATTTGTTTTTTTGTCTCGTCTAAGTTTAAAATAATAAGGTATTGTTCCTTTTCTGTTGTTGTTTATACACTCATCATTACGAGTATCTGCACTTATCCCATTAGTATCAATTTTATTTTTTTTCTTGATTATATCAAAGTAATAAGGTATTG
This sequence comes from Nemapogon koenigi, assembly GCA_963924495.1. Lineage (NCBI taxonomy): Eukaryota > Metazoa > Arthropoda > Insecta > Lepidoptera > Tineidae > Nemapogon > Nemapogon koenigi. The sequence goes on along the minus strand of OZ004657.1, from coordinate 4,317,327 downwards.
TGCCTTTCATGGTAATTGATGCTTGTAATTTAATTTTACTTTTAACGTATTTATTAGGATGAGATCTATTACTATTATTAAAATTTAAATATATATTTTTATAGTCTGTGCTGTCAACTTCCATATTAATTTTAAAACATGTGTCTCTAATAAGTGATGTCTTATTATTTAATTCTATAAATTTACAGTTTTTATAATTTTGTGTGATTAACCTAATTTCAGTATTTAGTGGTTTTACATTTATGTATGGATTATGGGTAACAGACAAGACATACACACTACATTTTTCCAATAAATGTAACATAATACACAGCATTGACATGATGATGTAAGGGTTACCATCACATGCTCCTATACCCAATACAACTTTATCTTTTGGTGTAACATTTTTTGATATTAATTTACAATATTCCATTATATGATGACATGGTGCGTCGGGTTGCGCAAATCCCGATATCTGATATTGATCATTCCAACTGTCTTTCCTTGATTTTATTAGTGCAGCTGAAAGTCCGACTGTCTGCTCGTCTCCGATTACCAGTATTCGTTTATTTACAGGAATACTTTTCTCGGATTCTTTACATGAATTAATATTTTTATTGATCAAATTATCTGTTGTGCGGTTCTCAACATCACTTCTTAATTTAGTTACTTGCATACTTTTATTTTTGTTTGTTTTAGTCCCTTGTGAAATTTGGTTTGGATGACTGATAACAGCCGCCTTAATGGATGACGTGTCATTCACACATGAAGATTTGATCGGTGACGTCACTAACTTTGGGGTCGCTTCTTGTTCAGCACTTTTTGTATGAATATACGATTTAATTTTTTTGAAGGTCGGCGAAGATAAGTTGTTTAAATAGTTATCTGTTAGTCCAATTTTTTTATATAATGATAACTTTTTTTCTGATTTTTCCGCAGTCTTTTTTAAGGAATTGTTCTCTAAATTTAATTTCTCAATTTCCTCATGAGCAATGTCTAATTCAATAATCAAACTTTCAATCTGAGATTTTAAATCAGATATTAGGTTTTTGTCACCTATTGAAATGTCAGGCAGACTTCTTGCAGATGTGTCCAATAATGACTTTTCAGCATCATTGCTGCTCTCTAATATGTTAGAGAGGTCCATGTATGATTTAGATCTTTTATTCCGTCTCATTGTTATGTTCGTTTCAGTCATTTTGTGCAATGAGTAATTCATGTAATAAATTTGTGATTTGTGATAAAAACATGTAGGTATATATATCCAAAAAATATGTCCAAAAAACAAAATGATAATATGTCCAAAGTAAAATTATATGTCCAAAAAATAAAACAAGATGTCCAAAATAAAATAATGTCTAAAAAATTCAATTTCTCCGGCCGCGGTCGGGCGGGCTTGAACTCACGCTCCTCGTATTATATACTGTTGTAGGTATCGTTACCGCTAGACCAAATTAGCTGTAGTGAACTGTGCGAAGATAGTGTCTTGTTTCAAATTGTAGTTAGGTATTTGTTTATGTTCCATTTACCTTCACTTTTTTCAATTTCACTTTATAACTGTTCGATTTTTTTATTTTAATTTAAATTGTACGAAATATGTAATTTTATTAATATTACTTCGTAAACAAATAACACTGTTCGCACTATTACACAGCCAGATTTTTTTGCTCTGTTTTAATGTACAACTTATATCAGAACACTCACTTTTTCTCTAGTTATAGATTTATTTAGTACACTATTTTTATACAATACGTCTATACCGCGTCCTCTTTGAAAATACTTTTATTTACATATCTACATATTGCCATACAATGTATATAATTCATTTATATTTTTATTTCTCATATTATGTATATGCCATGTATCATTCATTGGTTTTTAAAATTTACAATATAAATATATTACCGCAGACATTTTTTTAGATAATTTTATTCTCCACAATTCTTCTCTACATCATTCTGTTATATCTCTGACGGATTAGACAGCATACGCCATGAAAACTCGTTGAGGCTAACTTTTTCCCCGACTTGATTCACTTATACTGTCAATGCTCAGCTTCTAAACATGATAGGACCATGGGAGTTAGCACAGATTTTGACAGAGACACTTTCGTTTCGGTCGAATGGCCTTGAACAGGCCAAAACGTTCATGTCCAACAAGGACCGGCCAGAGATAGCCCGGGGCCGAGAGGTCCGGCCCAACAATGTGCGGGAAAATTCTGTGTACTTGTCTTTGTCCGGCCAAGCAAATTGCTCGGCATTCTTGTGCAGGGCATGCCCGGTCCGGGTTATCTCTGGCCGGTCCTTGTTGGACATGAACGTTTTGGCCTGTTCAAGGCCATTCGACCGAAACGAAAGTGTCGCTGTCAAAATCTGTGCTAACTCCCCATGTTTTATACTCGTAAACCTTTCTCGTAAATGAACCTATCTACTTATGGAAACTGCATCAAAATCCGTTTAGTAGTTTTTGCATCACAGACAGACAGAAGCGACAGGGGATTGATTTAGGTCTCGCACACGCATATATATGATGACTGTAAGGTATCATATTTGGCTTCTCCCCTTCAAACTTTTCAAAGCAATAAATGCTTCGACTTAAAAAAATATGCACTGAAAAGTGTGCTTTCCTGTCTGATCCTGACCTGATGGGACCATATAGAAAGTATACCCTTTAAAACAAAAAAAAAATCCAAATCGGTCCAGGCTTTATTCAAAATCAGGGGAACATATCTACCTACATAAAAAATGTAAAAGATTTCGACGAATTGAGACCTCCTCCTTTTTTTGAAGTCTATTAAAAAAATCGCGTTTGTTTTTGTGTAATATCTAAAATAGCGAGATGTAAATTGGGAATCTTAATTTGTTACAATTTCTAACAAGTCCGACATAATTTCACAGATTTTGTTTCGAGTTAAAGAGCCAATTGCCAACGAGATTACATTTTCTTTTGTAAACTTTAACTTGTTCAGGAGTTTCCCCTTCTGAAATTTACAGTTTGTCTTTTCAGAGATAATATTCATGGCCTTTGGGTCTTTTGTGCCATATTTTTGGTTAAATAAATACAAAACTGACAGATTGCTTTGTCACCATAACTTATGAACCGATTTCAATAAATTTTTTTCCTTACGGATTGCCTTACAGCTCCCGAAACCGTATTACGGTCCCAGGGTACCCATCGGAAGACCAAGTCTCCCTCGTTTAGTTTTAGTGGTATCTGTGAGGCTATACCTACAGCCAGTTCTGTTGAGGAATGTTTAGAATTTTAGATGGAAAAGCCTCTAAATGTGGTTTGTCGACATATTATGCTTTTAATTAAAAAACCCATTGTAGTGGTTGAACAGCGATATTTCTTCCACTTATCATGAGTGGCTGTAGAATAAGATATGTGGTTCCACATGCATCGTCCTTGGCATTAAAGAAGATGTACATTTACATGAAAATAAGTCACGTTGATTTTTTACGACCGCCCGTATTGAACATAAAATTGTAACATTACACTTTTTACTGTTTTACGAAAGAAGAAAACATTTTCATGATGAAAAGTGAAACTTTTGGCTCCTGAAATCATTTTACTGACTACGCAAAAAGTGTATTTTTTTGGGTTAGTAGGATTAAATAAAATTGTAAAAAACTTATTAAACATATAAAAAATGTATTGATCGATGGAAATATTAACAGTACACACAATCGCCGAGCATGTTTGAAAGGTATGATGAATATAAAAGAAGCGAAAGAGGTATGTCAGGATCGTAACAAATGGCATTCAATTGTATCTGCCTACCCCTCCTGGGATAAAAGGCGTGATGATAGATAGATCCACAAAAGAGCAACGGACCGACGTGCTTTTTTGTACAAAGTTAGCCGGAAGGCTATCACAGAAATTCTTTGAAAATATTTATTTCAAATTTCAAAAACTTTCACTGCCTGTTTTGTATTTTCTGAAAATTAATAAACATAGTAGTTTTCATTGTTGTCAAATACTTATTAACATTGACAATTTACAAAGCAGGTAGTTTGTAAAAAATATTTAGGCGCGTAGAGCAATTTTTGGTGGGGGGAAATCTTATGGATTTGCGACATTTCGGCACAAGACCATCCCGATTATGCTCCACCCGAGAATGTCTGGGCAGAATTTCGTGTATGCCTCGGTTGGGCATTATTATTTTGTTAATCCACAGGGTAATTTACTAAATGTGAACATTGTTTCCCTAAGGACTAGTAGTTTATAAGGTTTGTGATAGTAAAACTATCTAAGAAAGACCTTATTCAGTAAATTGGGTTTTGACTTTTCCCCAAAGTCGCGGACGTTTGCATAATGTTTACGGGTTGCGTTCTCCAATGTTGCTATTTACTGGAAATGTTGTTGTTAAATAAACTTTTATACTCACTGAGTAGATTTTCCTTGTATAAAACTAGAGAACTGCCCCCGGAATCGCACGTATAGCCTTACAAATAGCATCGGCTCAAAGAGGGTGACTTGGTCTTCCTCTGACTACCCTGGACCGATAATACGGTTCCGGAAGCCATAAGGTAATCCGTGAAGAAAAAAACTTTTGCAATCATGATTTTGTTTTACCCCTAACGGATTAGATAGTATACAATCATGAAAGAAGAAATAATTAGCTAGGCAGACCATGGGTTCAATCCTGGATCCCGGCCATATATCAATGGGTTTTTAATTTTCCCCTTCACTCTAAAGTGACCTAAAATCCAGTTGACTCCAAATCTTATTTACTATGAATTGCAGTGACAGACTTAATTGCCACGTATTCGGTCTAACTGTGGACAATGTTACCGATGCCTCTCATAACGTTTGTCCCATAGTAATTACATGCTGCAGATATATGTAAATTACGTTATAACTATATGTCTTGTGGTTGAAATTAAAATTATTCATATTTATACTATATAAAGCTCGATTACCACTGACTGACTGACTGACTGACTGACAGAATTGTTCTCCCAGAAAGAGTTGTGATGGGGGGAAACTTTTGGTGGGATCGTATAGAGGGGGTCCCAGTGAGTACCAGAAAAATCCGAAACCCCCCCTTTTTCGCCCCCCTTATTTTTTTTTGTTTTTAATCTCGAAAAGTATAAATCGGATGGAGTAGGTGTCGAAACTAATAATGTTTAGGATGTGTTCCTATTAGCGAATCCATTAAAAAAAAATGTTCTCCCATACAAAAAAAAAAACTCCCATACATTTTTTTTTTGTTTTTTATCTCGGAAACTACAAATCAGAGGGGGAAAGTGCCGAAACTAATAATGTTCAGGATCTGTTTCTATTAGTGAATCCATTAAAAAAAAATGTTCTCCCATACAAAATAAAACTCCCATACTAATTTTCATACATTTTTTATTTTTCCTACTAAAAGTGCGAGCGAAGCGAGCGATGCCGCGGCAGCGGCCGGAGAAGCGCCAGTTAGTACCAGAAAAATCTGAAACCCCCCTTTTTCGCCCCCCTTATTTTTTTTTTTTTTTATCTCGGCGAAACTAATAATGTTCAGGATCTGTTCCTATTAGCGAATCCGTTAAAAAAAAATGTTCACCCATACAAAAAAAAACTCCTATACAAATGTTCATACATTTTTTCTTTTTTTTTCCTATGGACTAGGAATTGAATTCTACCCCTTTCCACTTTCCTCGTAGCCCCCTCCCCCCCCCCGTCTCCCATACAATTTTTTTTTTAAATCGCGAGCGAAGCGAGCGATGCCGCGGCAGCGGCCGGAGAAGCGCCAGTTATCATAAATCCGAAACCCCCTTTTTCGCCCCCCCTTTTTTTTTATCTCGGAAACTACAAATCGGCGGGGTATGTGCCGAAACTAATAATGTTCAGGATATGTTCCTATTAGCAAATCTGTAAAAAAAAAATCTCCCATACAAAAAAAAACTCCCATACATTTTTTTTCTTTTCTCCAATTGATTTCAATCGAGCAGCGGTAGGGGTAGGAGTAGGGGTAGGTGTAGGAGTAAGGGTAGGAGTAGGGGTAGGAGTATGGGTAGGGGTAGTGGTAGGGGTAGTGGTAGGGGTAGGGGTAGGGGTAGGAGTAGGGTAGGGGTAGGGGTAGGGGTAGGGGTAGGGGTAGGGGTAGGGGGAAACTGCCGAAACTAATAATGTTCAGGATCTGTTCCTATTAGCGAATCCGTTAAAAAAAAAAGTTCTCCCAAACAAAAAGAAAACTCCCATACAAAAGTTCATACATTTTTTCTTTTTTTTTTCCTATGGACTAAGAATTGAATTTTTAAATCGCGAGCGAAGCGAGCGATGCCGCGGCAGCGGCCGGAGAAGCGCCAGTTATCATAAATCCGAAACCCCCCTTTTTCGCCCCCCCTTTTTTTTTATCTCGGAAACTACAAATCGGCGGGGGTATGTGCCGAAACTAATAATGTTCAGGATATGTTCCTATTAGCGAATCTGTAAAAAAAAATCTCCCATACAAAAAAAAACTTCCATACATTTTTTTTCTTTTCTCCAATTGATTTCAATCGAGCAGCGGTAGGGGTAGGAGTAGGGGTAGGAGTAGGAGTAAGGGTAGCAGTAGGGGTAGGAGTAGGGTTAGGGGTAGTGGTAGGGGTAGGGGTAGGGGTAGAGGTAGGAGTAGGGGTAGGGTAGTGGTAGGGGTAGGGGTAGGGTAGGGGTTGGAGTAGGGGTAGAGGTAGTGTTAGGGGTTGGAGAAGGGCTAGAGGTAGGGTAGGGGTAGGGTAGGGGTTGGAGTAGGGGTAGAGGTAGTGGTAGGGGTTGGAGTAGGGGTAGTGGTAGGGGTTGGAGTAAGGGTAGTGGGAGTAGTTGGAGTAGGGGTAGTGGGAGTAGTTGTGGTACGAGTAAGGAATTATTTAGAGTGATAGGTGGCGGGCTTATCGCAGACTTGTAGCATGTCTTCTTTGGTGTGGGCAGCAGTTGTTCCCTCACAGCAAACACGCGAGTTGCTTGCAACTCGCGCACTACACAACATACTAGTATTAATTATATTATTAGACTCCAACTATTTTAATTTATTTCTTAATATACAATTTTATTTTGTTTATTTCATATCGTGTTTCTGATACGTGAATCTTGGTCTATCATGTCTTATCCTTGGTTACCTCGTATCGCTTACATATTTCTAAAGAGATATTTATTAGGTATAAACAAGGACAATATAGATTATTAATAATTCAACTATATCTAAACTAAAACAAATTAAAAAGGATTTAAGTAATTTAAATAATAAGAATACCCTACTACAAAGGTAGGGTTCCCATCTTGCAAGCTTCATTTCCACGCTGAATGGCAACGCTGAGTTTTTGTGCGAGAAAACAGCCCCCATCGTCTCCCGTAGACGCTCGCTCAGCTCCATGTAGAGCCCTTGAGCGCTAGAACCCTAAGGACGAACTCGTATTGTGTGTTGAGACAACTATATTTTTTTAACTTTACTTCGTTCTCGGGCCTCTGCCGCCGCACCTGCTATGCTAAGAGATATAAACAAAATTATTTATAATGCGGTAATTGACAAAGCTAAGTCCGTCCATGGGCCTACCCTTTTGAAAGTTTAAGCCAAAGTTTTAGGCCAAGTGTGAGTTGGACTCGCAAACGAAGGGTTTCTGACGCCCCTACAAATTTGTTGTTTTACTTAAGAGCAAGCTTGTCAGCGCAATAAACTCAGTAAACCGTGAGGCTTATTTTGTCGATATATCTTTGAAAAGTTGTTACAGAGATACATTACAAAAAGAATAGATAAAATAAGATAGGCCAAGATTCACGTACAACAAACATGGGAAAGAACGATTTGTAGTAATGTTTTGGTAAAGTATGTGAAATTGTCTATAGGATAAACGAGTTCTCTTAATATATTTACTAATGTACTATTTTACGAGAAAAGTCGCAAAATCGGTTGAAAATACCCATGAAATTGATGACTTTCAGGGTTTCATCAAACTTTTCATTTTTTTTAATTCATGCTGTGTCATTTCATAATTTTACAGCTATTTAAATTTCGAAACTAAGACAGGTAGTGAACAGGTAGTTAACGCGTAATTTAGAAAGTCGTGGAGCATATAATTTGTATGGGACATAATTTATAAAGCGTCTCCTTAAAAGTATGCATTTAGTTATCTAGTTAGACATGTATTGCTATTATTCGAGCAAAAAACGGACGAACGGACGGACAGCGGAGCGTAATAGGGTTTCCGTTGTTACCCTTTGAGTACGGAACCCTAAAAAGGTAATTTCTTTCAATGGGACCATTTTACAACACATTTACAAAGTTTATATTTAAAATCTTACGACTTTTTGTTTTAACTTTTATTATCAACTGTATATTGAGTGATCCATTGTTTTACGTTCTTTACGTTAAAAACTTGAGTAATAGAATTGTGTGTAAAACAAAAGGCAAATACAGTGCCAAATTCATGGCCAGTAAATCTGGTAACCGTGTCCACATTTAGGAAGTTGCTAACATTAAACAGAAAATGCGGCAATATTGAATTATTATAAAAAAAATATTTTGAACTAGACTTTCCGCCCTCGGCTCCGCCCGTGGATATATTTGAACAATATAAAATATAGCCTATGTCACTCAGGGATATCGTAGCTTTCTATTAGTGGAAGAATTTTTAGAATCCGATCACTATTTTTTGAGTTTTATCATTTTTAAGTTTTTTTTTTAATTTATTTTTATTTAATTTTTATATAATTATAAATAATAATTTAATATATATATATAAAAAAATAAAGGGGGGTGGAGATTATATTTCTCCATATCAAATTTCATTAAAATCGGTTCAGTGGTTTAGCCGTGAAAGCGTAACAGACAGACAGAGTAACTTTTTTGAATTATTTTATTCCAGACAATTCTTTCCTACATCATTTTGTTATATCTCTGACAATGACAACATATGCCATGAAAACTCGCTGGGGCTAACTTTTTCCCGGCTTGATAAGTGTATACTTTTAATGTTCAGCTCCTAAACATTATGAATCAACCTATATAGTTAATAGTGAAATCCGCAACCGTTCAGTAGTTTTTCGCGAAAAGTTCACAGACAGACAGACAGAAACGGTAAAGGACTTTGTTTTATAATATGTAGTGATAATTCTACATAGGTAAATTTATCCACAATTACCTAGTTAGATATCTGTTGCTGGCAGAGGACGTCCTAGCAATATTAAAAGTACACACAATCGCCGAGCAGGTATGAAAGGTATGTCAGGAGTCAGGATCGTAGCAAATGGCTTTCGATTGTCTCTGCGTACCCCTCTTGGTACAAAAGGCGTGATGATAGATAGATTAGATAGTTATCCAATTCTCTCATTTGGTAAAAAGTGAATTACCCTAAAATAAAATATTTTTTTATAATTTATAGATTTTAAAATAAATTCTATTAAAGCTGCCCCAAATGAAAAGGAAGGCTTCGCATTGTATCGCGGCTTAGAGGGTGAATGAAATTCGTCAATTGGTTTTTACGGATTCCTTTCAGAATGTTTTGATACGTTCCCATTTCTTTTTTTTTATTTCAATTTGATAGTGAAAAGAAAATAACGTTGTATATTATTTACATTGTAACGTCCAAAAACTAGAACATCGTAAATGAACCTATGGTATTTTGAGTTATCTTATAAAAAAATTAAATGCTTGAGAATGGCTAGACCTATTAGGCTAATTGTGTTCGTAATAGTCTGGTTTTTTAGGGAAATATATAGATGGAAAAGTTGCTCAGAAAATTGGAAAGTGATTTTTTTTATGGGATTTTTCTATGAACTCGCTCCAAGGGCAAAGTCGGGTCGGAAAGAAAATTAATAACATTTTTTTTGGATTTCCTGAGCGATACTTTTGGAAATATTATAGCAAGAATTTTAAAAACATAAACTTCAGAGCAGAGAAACAAGGTTTTCTTTTTCATTGTGTTCCATTTTGTAGTTTTTTAATTACAAATTATCCCTGGAATCGACTTCGGTTTTATTTAATATTTTACTCGATCTGGAAACCGTAGCCTCTTATTTCAATTAGTAGGTAACTAGATACTAAATTCAAATTAGTTATATATGTTTTTTTTCTTTTTTCACGGGTTGCCTTACAGCTCCCGAAACATTGTTACGCTTCCAGGGTACCCAGCGGAAGACCAAGTCCCCCTCGTTTAGCCGAAGGTATTTTTGATGGAAAAGCCTCTAAGCGTGGTTTCTCGGATTATGTACATAAGTTTTTAATTAAAAAACCGATTGGTATATGGCCGGGATCCAGGATCGAACCCGGGGTCTGCCTATATATATATATATATATATATTTCAAAAAGTATGTCTATTTTCGTTAGTTATAGAAGCTCTCCAAAGCACGGCTTTTCCATCTACATACCTCAATAGAACTGGCCACTCGTTAGGTATTGCCTCTATGGCTAAATGAGGAAGACTTTGTCTTCCACTGGGTACCCTGGGGCCGGCAACGGTTCCCGGGAGCTGTAAGATAACCCGTGAAGAATTAAAAAAACGTATGAGTAAAACGGCCATACCATTCCACAGTTTTAGCTATATTTTCGTTTCCCCCATTAATTCAGCTGCCGGCAACTATAAACGTTTATGTGGCGGACCTCGCAGATGAATCACAATGGCCTGATATTCAGTGGTATAGGTCGTAAAAATTCTTAACGCGTTTCAGAAATATTTCATTCTTTCAGTGTCTAAATTGGCTACGGGATAACAGGTGCATGCAAGGTGGTACATTATGTTCGTTGTTGTTTTCTTTGTGTACGATGAACTAAATATATATCTTGCAGTGTGGCTACAGATGTAACAATGTCCTCATTTGACGATTCTTAAACAGAAGAGATAGCTGGTGTGTCGCTGCATAATGATACTAAAAACTGTTAATTAAGGGTCGATACTGCCTCAAATTGCTTTGCATAAACATTTGCTGTATCAACAATTATATATGTACCTTTATTTTTGTAATTAATACACAATTAAATAGAGAATTTGGATAAAAAACGCGATTCCTTGATTTGTCGATGGAAAAAAATACAAAGTTACCTCTAAAATTACAAATGAACCGCTGCCAATACCTAATACTTTATTATAAAACAAATCGTCTGGCTGTTTGTCTGTCTATGACCTTTTCACGCAAGAACTACTAAACTTTTTGTTTATAATAAAAAATCGATGTAGGTACAATTTCCAACAAACAGTACAAACAGGTTTTTCCACAGCTGGCCACTCGTAAAACATATTAAATATATTAAAAAAATATTAAAACATATTCGGCTAAATGAGGAAGACTTTGGGTACCTTTGGGCCGGCAACGGTTCAAGATTTTTGTTATTCACCGGGAAGAGTATTTATGTAGGTATTCAAATTGTTGTCAACTCATATTGTTCCCGTGCTAAGCCGGGGGCGGAGTCGCTAGTTACATACAGAGGAAAATCAGGTCAGGAACACAGCATTTAGCATTCGATTGTCCCTGTTTACCTTCTTGGGATACAGGGCGTGATGTTATATCAATAAAAATACACATGTATATAGGCCGCATTTATTTAGAAAATTATTTTACACAATTTGACTAAATAACATAATAATAGTTTGAAAACTCACTTCGTTTTAATTCAGTATATTAAGTGTGCCAAATATTATTTGACACGAAGAAAGAAATTTCACTTCTCTCCCTAATCTAAATTTTTCACAAACTTTAAAAAGCTTTACAACAAATGCACTCAACTTTTATATACAATAACTTATTCAACTATGTATCACAGAAAAATAATCTTTATCTATCCTAAATTTTAGCTTTATACAGTAGAATTTAATATCTATATCTAATCTTATCTTATATGCCTAGATTTTTATATTATAAAAGACGGATGTAATAAATGACCAAGTTATTTTCATTTTGCAATTTTGTTTTAAACCACTTGTTTTTAAGTATTTTCTAAGTAAGATTATAAGAGATTCAATTATTTCTTCATCTCTGATACATATTTAGCAGTTTAATAAAGTAAAGTTGTATAAATTAGCTCGTAGTTTAATATTCTATTAAACTGCAGTAGAACGAATTGTACAACTTCTCTTCGTTAGTTGTATGTATTAGGAATACAAGGTTTGCACCCCATTTAACCCTCTTAGGGGTTGATTTTCGAAAAATCCTTTCTTAGTGCATCCCCTAAGGAATATACCTTCCAATTTTCATATATATAATATATTATTATATCTTCAGTGGTTTAGGTTGTGCGTTGATTGTCAGTCAGTAAGCGACATGACAGTTTTAAATTTTTATTAGTAAATTTTTAAAAATTGATATAAACTTTAACTAAAATTGTAGTTTTTAGATATGCTGATAGATTTCTCGTACAACTAATCTAAAAATACAATTATTTAACATTAAAGTTACAAAAAAAATGTGCGTGGACTCATATTCTAATAGTTGAATTTTTTATGTGATTGACAAAATTATGTAACTTATTTCAAAGTTATTTGAGTTATTGAACTAATTAAAAAAAATTGCAACGGTTTTACGAAAAAAAACTATCTATTTTTGATAAGTTTTCCGTTGTATATTTATAAAATATACTTTTAAATTATTTACCTACATTAATTAAAATACACAATTTCCTAAAACACAGTTCAGGAAATATATCAAATATCTAAATTTTAATATCAAATCACATATATGTTTTTTTTTTACATTTTACAAAAGTTATCTAGCTAAAAGAGAAAATTATGCTATAATTAACATCGTTTGTATAAACTATTAGGCGAGTGACATTAATAATTCATGAGAAATTGACTTTGTAGTGATAATAAGTTCCTAATATAAACCATGCAATCGTATTTGTTTGTAATTTTACAATACACCATTTGTAATACAAGTGATATTTTTGAGAGTAATGAGAAATTAAATTTGACTGAAGACTAAACTATCTCTAATGTGACTGATCCATTAATAGCTAATAATAACTAAATCGTTAATAATAATTCTTCTACAAATTGCACGATTTATACAAGTCGAATAGTATAATGAAATGTTTTCGGATACGTTCTAATCAGTCTTAGATAGAAAATTCAAAATAAATTCATGTTTTTAAAATTCAGAAGTTAAAGACAAGAAAGTACATACTAAAATAAAAATAATGGAAGAACAACTGCAATAGTTTATAATTTTTCATAATTTATTCCTAATTCGTAATTGCAGATATGATTTTGATATGAAATGGCACGTTTAAATTAAAGCTTAAAAAAACTAATTGATATTTTTTTAAATGTCGTTGGGATTTTGGATACATATAAGACCAATTGTCTTACACAAACTACCCACTTGATATGATTTAAATTGGGAAGTCGTACAAAAGATATCAAAGCACTCAAACTGAATATTCATTAAAAAAATAACAATAAGCATAAATTATTTTAAAATATACAGTAAATATATTTTTCATTATATAAATTTGAGCTTTCAGTATAAAAATTTCAAGACTATAAATAATTCTTGCACACATTTAGAAAAATCTTATATTTATAAATCGATAGTTATAGAAAGGCCATGATAATAGTTATTACAATGAAATGTATTTTATTAAACTAACTACCTACTTTTCTATCAAAATCAAAAGTTTGAAATCCGTATTTAATATTTTGATTCTGGATGCCTCATTTCATATTTAAGTTTAACTGCATGATAAAATTGGCACATGCAATTTAGATGAATTCATAATCAAATAAAAATATTAAACATGGATTTAAAACGCTGTGTAATTTATAGAATTTCAAACAATCTTATAATAATTCAAAGTTACAAGTCCAGTCTCAAGGTGATTGATTCAGAAATTGACTTTTTCCAATAGTTTGAGCCAAGAAAGCTTTAAGAAAGTTAATTACACATATTAATTCTGTACATTTGGGTACAAATTACTAGTCTGATATACAGGGTAACAATTTTAAGTCTGTTTCCTAAATATAGGTTTTTATTTTAATTATTAGATTGAATGTAATAATTGATAAAAAATATAACATATAATTTTAGTAAGAAATTGACTCAATAAGTTTTTTTTTTGGATTTACTCAAGGGATTGATGTACATGATATTATAATTGAAACAATATGTTCTATTAATTTGTCAGTAAAAGTTTTGTTTTGTTAAAATTTCTCGAAAAGTTCCGTAATTAATAATAGCTTAAGAAAAGATAAGTATGAAACAAACATGTAATTTAAGTTTTCCTTTCCAATTAATAAGGTGTTGAAGTACTAATTTGGTAAAGTGTATTTTTTGTTTACACGCAAACATGTTTTTGTGTGATTAACTTCTAAGTTTTGTCAATAATCACTGGTCTAAATTTGTAAGTAATATTTCTTTTAACTAAGTGAAAATGTCAAAAAAATAAAACGTTAAATTAAATATTTTACCTAATATTACATTCAATCATTATTTTTATTATTTTTAACTAAACAGTTTTCATACATGAGTAGCTAACGGTTGTTGAATACTATTACCTGTAAACAAGGAAATTAAAACAAATTTAATAGAATCCATACGAAAATTAAATTGAAAATGTACTTTTAAAAGAATCCAATAGTCATAAATTATCTAATCGAATAAATTACCAAAAAAGTCACAAGCGATCAATTTATGTGGTTGTAAAATCGCATTAACAGTAAAGTGGGAATCCTTAAGATATAATCTCACTTTTGGAAGCATTTGATTTGCATATAAAATACGTTATTTAAATGCACATAAATATTCTTTTGGTTAAAAACGTAGATTTTTTCTTTCAAAATGTACAATTCATTGGAAATTTGATGTTTCCTCAAAAATGAAAATGGTACATACCCTTTTTTGTTACAGTAGCATTAGATATGGTTCTATTCGACGGAGCCAGTATGTAATGAGCGCTTGGTGATTGAGGCGTAGTTGATGATGTCGCCACACTCACCTTTGACAATAAAAAAAATTGGTTATGGAAAGAAAAAAAACCATCGTTGGATGCCAGGACTCCGGAGTATTCAATTGAAAATATAATCACGTCGATCCGTTACTCTGTTTTGACATGAACACACACGTTCACTTTCACGGCCTTTATACGTTGCGGTGTGGCCAGGTAACAGTGTCCACATTTTGCCAGTTGTCCATATTGAACAGAACAGGTGGCAAGCCCGTTGATGCACATTGGACCTAGATGTGTCACTTCTTTAACAGATGTAATAATTTGTTATTTTTAGTAGTGCGGACGGCCGGCTTTATGTGCCCTCCGAAACACGTTTTGACGTAAAAGAAGGCCACTTTCACATTTATATAGACGATGAATAATGTTGGTATAAGAAAACCTGCAGGTTAGTTTATGTTTTTTAAATATTATATTTTTTTTAATTAAACCGCTAAGTCTCATGGACAGTGCAATTATACATTTTTAACCTCCTTTGTAATATTTATAAAATACAGAAAAAAATATTGAATTTTTGGACGAAAGTTGAGAGTGAAAAGAAACATATAACGTAGAGAAAAGCAGAAAGAGAACTATACATTGTATATCTAAAGCCTCTTATACCCAGTGGGCTATTAAGGTCCAGAGAAGGTAATTTCCAGTGTGTACACGGGCTAGAAAATTAGAAAATTATTTCTATTTTCTAGATTATTATTCTAATCCATCTGAACTAATGATCTGTGAATAGCTTACCTGGTGTTGAGCACTATCTGTAGATATAGTAGATGTTGTAATAGGGCTTGCAGCACACTGCGGCGAAGTTAAACTCGTTGGGGAGGTAATGGAGTGCGACGAATTACCTGTTAATGGACGGAAAATGGTATTAATATTAAATTTACCGATTTTGGATATAATTAACTCATTGTCCAAATGCTTCGCTCGACTACAGTTTATGTGGTTGAGGTATGAGCTCGTACTTTGGAGGGCACATAAAGCCGGCAGGCGTCTGTACTTTTTCAAAATTAACAAAAAGAAAGCAGTGACATGTAGGTATGAAGCATTCTATAGAAAATTTGATTTGATTTCATATGGTTACTTACCCGATGGTAAAATTATAGAATTCCTAACAGATGAATACGGCGGTGGCGCAGGTGTTGACGCTGGTTTCGCCGTGTTTACTTGATGAGGGAAACCTGTGAGAAATTTAATATTTTAGAAACTTGAAAAACACTGGGCTGCAGAATATGTTCACTGTTGTAAAGATTTCATAAGATATAGATAGCAATATTTGACACAAAATTAAAAAAAAATCCACCGGCGATACGAAGCCTGAGAAGAAAGCTATTAAAATAACAGATCTTACGTCTGTTAAAGAAGTGACACATCTAGGTCCATTAAGTGCAGCAACAGGCTTGCTATATGTTCTGTTCAATGTGGACAACTGGCAAAAAGTAGACACTGTTACCGCGTGTCTCTGGCCACACCGTGAATATTAGCCCATGATTATAATATGTAAAGGGTCTAGAAAAAACAAAGACAAACAAAATACTTAATTACCAAGTCCAACGCCACTCCTCAAATGTGGGTTTCCATAGGTAGCAGCATACCTCACATCGACACCTGTGATTATTCCACCATTTGGTACCCGACTCACTAAAATATAACATAAAATTGGTGGAAAACTACAAACATAGTTAAAAATTCTTAGTAATTAGCTATGATATTCAGGTACAATTAAGCATATGGATTTTCCATAACAATGGGTCTTTGAATTAATATTTCAGAAAAAAATCTAAGGGATATGCTTATGATTTAGCATAAGTAGGTACTGTTTTCAGGTGCTTTTCTGTCATTTCGAAGCAGTTGAGACAACTTTAATTAAACTCTCAGCGATCATATAGTACCTAAATATGCAAACACTTCTCAAACTTATACTTTCATCTCGTAATGTTAAAGTAATGTTAAAAACTTCCAAAGGAAAATATTAAATAAAAAGCCCATATTATCATTAATGGGATTAGGTGAACAGGTATCTAAATAATACGGGTAAAGCCGTGTAAAGGTTTCTAGTACTTAAATTAAAAAAAATGTTTAACCACACAACAAAAAAAGAAGAGTTTATCTTCTAGCATATGTACATCAATTTTGCGGTATGGGTTTTTACCAGCTCCAAGGTACTCAGCAGAAGTCAAGTTTTCTCATTTAGCTAAAAACATATTTCAGGCTATGGCAGTTCTGATCGATAAGCCTCTTAAGCTTTTGAAATTATTTCAAAATACCTTCAAAATATTACTTACCTTCGCTAGCTGAAGTGGGCAAGCCCAAACTGTTAAGAGCATTATTGCTCTCTTGCCTCTTATTAGCTATAGCTCTTTGTAGGGAATTATTTTGTGAGCTGTTCCCAGGGTTATATTGTACAGTAGATGTCGAGTCAACGCTTGGCAACGAACCGTTTATTGACCTTAAAAATTTATTAAAAATTACAAAAATATAATGCTAACAGATTGAACAGACTCTCAAATTCTACTAATGTAATTTTAGCTGCAAATTGAATGCAAGATAATTTCAATTATTTAAAGAGTGGGATTATACATCTATTTGTCTTTCTCTCACCTGCCACCACATTGCACTAGTACCTTGCATTCTGTTTGTAGTCAAAATTGAATTAGTACCTACAATTGGAGAGAACTCAGGGCGAATTTCGTGATATCGTCATGGATCTACTGGAAAGTTAAAAACTAGTTGAGGATCATTTCCAGCATTGCAAAAACATTTATTTTAATTAGAAATCGTACTGTTTTATACTTTTAGATACTTATTTAATCAACTTTTCTTCACAAAATCACTCAATATGTTCAAACCCTGTAATAATTAAATCTATAAATTGGAAAATCATAGAAAATTTAAATTAAATTCTTACCTATTTGGGGTCATCTTATCACTTATATGAGAAGGTGATTGCACCCGTAACGAGCCCGGCGTATAATCTTGACCGTAGTGTACATATGTCTGATACCCATTATTGTATCCATTTACCTGGTACAAATTGCATGTTAGAATTACTAATTGATGAGGGAACCGTATATCTACTATTATATAAGCTAGCTTTGTACGCCCCTTGCCAGCAATTTTCCCAATTTAAATCAACAGTATAAAATCGGGTCTGTTAACTTGCGTTTGAAAGTCTTGACAAGAAACAGAATTTATGATGTCTGTAAAATTAGACACAGCTGGAAAGTAATTTGCCAGGCGAAGTATATTTTTAGTGAGTTTTAAATTATACCATACTAGTTATGCTTGCTAATATTGAAAACAACGATGCCTATCAAAATTTTACCCGCATTCAGGTTGTTGATTCAAGCATGTGCCCCTGATAGTTCATATTATGTTCACTGCAGAAAAACAAGGTGATCAATCTGCATAATATCATGGTGATAAAAGAAGGCAAGGACCTGAGAAATTCGGAAAAGAACCAACTACTGACGAAACGTCAGCAAAAGAGCGAGACTGGTAATTTTTGTAGTTAATTATGATACTCGTAGCATCGGCGATTACGTTCGCCGGATAGCGTACCATCTAAAATGCATCTAATAAAATAAAATAAAAATTTAAACACATGATCCTAAGGTTATTTCCTTTAAACTAATTCAGTAGTTTTCACATCAATATGCTATCTACAGTTTCATAATACGTAAAGAAGATAGCCAAAGCAACGTTAAATTTTAACCTAAATAACTAGCAAAGGAAAAATAAATACTCACTTTATAACAATCAGCATAAGCTGGATCACTGTAATCATTGCTGTACCTATATTGATACGACGTATTTTGATTGATTGATGACAAAGGAACCGTACCAGCTAATGGTATACCAGTGCCTAATTTAGCGTTTGAACACAGAGTACTGTCAGATCCTGTATTTGAATAGTCCTGTTGGAAAACATATTATTAAGTACGTACACAGTATAAGTCCAATAATTAAGAGACCGGGCAGACTTTTGATAGGCCGACAGTTTAATTGGTTGCTTAATAGGTATGAATATATGGGCGAATGCCCAAATTCAACGATTTATAAGGATAAAAAGTTTGCAATGCTTCGCGATTTCCATTCAAATTAATATTAGGTCAACTGTTAGGCTCGATGAGAACGACAGTTTAAAACGACTACCGGTTCTTAAAAATAAAATAGGTAAAAAAGGGAAATTTACTTACCACTTCACAAGTGCCATTTGCTTGCCTTAATTCCAATTTTAAGTCGCTTATATTGGAATTTCTATCATTCTCCTTATACAAGTCTTCACTAGTGACTGTCACATCAGGTTTTTCGGTAACAGCTGTCTGTTTGGTTTTCCTCTGCTTTCTTTGACAGAGTATTACCATCATAATTATAGCTGCTACCATGATCGTACCGGATGTTACACCAAATAATACAATGAGAAGTGGAAATGTTTCTAAAAGAAAAACAATAACTTTAATACTTTTTAAAATCTTATAGGTACTTCGTATAATCTAAAAGAAGGATGTAAGGTTTACGTGTTTGGGCGGTGCTGACACATAAATCTATTTATCTATCATCACGCCTTTCATCCCAAGAGAGGTAGCCAGAGACAATCGAATGCCATTTGTTACGATATCTCTTTCGCTTCTTTTATATTCACCATACATTTCATACATGCTCGTTTTAATATTTCCACCGATCAATATATTTTTTAAATCTTCAATAAAAGTATATCTAGATCGTCCTCTGCCAGCTTTTCCTTTCACTTCAGCCAACTAAACTTTTTTAGTCAATCTTTCATCCTTCATTCTTTCAACGTGTCCAAACCAGCGTTAACTACTTTTCTTCATTTCAGTCACAACATCATCTTTCACTACGTATTCTTGTCTAATGACATCGTTCCGGACGATACGCTTTGTAAAAACTTGTCTAATACCACCTTGGTAAACCTATCCATCTCAACAGAGCTGGCCACTCGTTAAGTAGTCTCAAAAATATCCTTTTCTGAATGAGGCAAGGCACATGTAAGATTGTACTTACTCTGAGATTTAAGCAGGATCTCCAAACCATCGCTCCCATATTCGTTGGATACATTACATTTGTACAAGCCAAAATGCCGCGACTGACTCTCTCGTATTATCAGCGTGGAATTTACAACGCCATTAGGCAATAAATCCTCTAGAAGCGCATAGTCCTAAAAGAGACAAATTAACTTCACGGACTATTTGAGGGGGAAATCAAGCGTTGCTGATTTCAATTCGGTTTATGTTAGGTTTGTAGGGAAAGAATTTATTGGGAAAGGGATTGTGTTTGAGCAATTGCGGGAATTCCTATTTGATTTTACTCAAATATCTGTCATGCAAGTACAATGATATATTTTAAGTCCTCTCCTGAATGCTTAAATGAATCATTTACATCCGGTCTTATTCTAAAAATAAAGTTAAAAATAAACTGAAGCAACAGCTATTACCAATGCATTAATACCATTCATAGAAAAATGTCCTACAAGCACTTATGGATTATGAATAAAGTAGAGAGCTTAATGAAAAGATGAAATTTCGTGGAAAGTCATGCCAGTTATAAAGAAAAAGATTTCCTTTTAGGAAACGCGAACTTATTGAGAACCTATCAGCAATTAAAGAAATAAGGGCACTTGGCTTCCGACTGAAGTACTACTTAAAATTCCAGCTACGAGTATTATTAGTTGTGGTATTGGAGTAAATTTTCAATCGATTTCTTTTGACATTATATTTCTTATATACTAATTAATAATCTTTAAATATTTTAATAGTTCAGTCGTGATCAATTTACTATATCAGAGACAGGCGTGACAGAAAAATTGTTCATTACAATTTTGAAGCAACCAGGCTCAAAAGAATATCAAAAGTTCTCAATTTATAATTCGGAAAAATGTTAAATAAAACAAACACACTATCACGGACTTTGATCCATGTTGAGTCAATTTCAATTAAACAGAACAGGTGGTAAGTCGGTTGCTGCACTTAATAGACATACGAGTTGACACATTTCAAATAGAAATTAAGATAAAGTTTAAAATATAATCAAAATGCTCAAGTATTATTAGAAATCTGCCTTTTACCTGATCATGTAAGGCGTCAATTTCCCGACCATTAAATGTCCATATTATGTGATCTAACTTTGGCACAGCAAATGCAGAGCATTCTATTTTCACACTGTCTCCTTGTACACCGTACTGGGTTTGATTTGATAGTATTTTAGGTGAACCTGTTAAAAGACCAATTATGTAACTGAAATCCAATATCCAATACATCCTTGAGGTGGAAAATTTGATATGCGTACTTTATTCAAACAACTCAGTTTCAAGGACTGGGTAAATTGTTATATTGATTTGACTACTTATATGTATGAAGCAAAATTTTGTACAATACCTTTTATAAACACGTTTGCTTCTGATTCTATTTCAGGATACCCTTCGACGAAAGCTTTACAAACGTACTTCCCAGAAGTATGGGTGTCTAGTGTTAGACTTAAGTTGGCGGTTCTTCCCACTCGCTGCAAAAACATCTTTGATAAGTAAAGTTATAAGAACAAAATGTCAAATAGTCCTTCTTAAAATACTTAAAATATTTTTTCTTCACGGTGCCCGAAACCGTGTTATCGGTCCCAGGGTAACCAGCTGAAGACAAAATCTTCCTCTTTTAGCCGACGGTATTTGTGAGGTATTTGTGAGTGGCCGGTCCTGTTAAGATATATTTAGATAAGGAAAAGCTTGGTTGAAAAAGTGTGGTTTGTCGAATTATGTGCATAAATTTTTAATTATAAAAAAAAATCGAACCGCGGTTCGCTAAATTAATACCATAATATTAAAATGCTGTGTGGATGTAGATGGAGAAAGAAAAGTGGAGTAAGAAGTGGTAGTACATTATATCTGACTACTCTTATGGGAAACAGGCGTTCATATATGTATGTATGAGTACTAGGATAACGAGGAATATTTGAATCAAGTTACATTTCTTCGAATGTTATTTATTGTGGTTTTGTCACTATTGACACAAACAAACGATAATTTTTTTTGGAGTAGCTAATAAAAAATGGAATGTGACATATCCTATACTTACACCCTACAGCAATCAGGCGTAAAGGTATATGTATGAACGTCATCCTTGATTAGGAATAGGTTAATGTTGTGTCAGGGCGAGATATGACAGGTT
This sequence comes from Nemapogon koenigi, assembly GCA_963924495.1. Classification (NCBI taxonomy): domain Eukaryota; kingdom Metazoa; phylum Arthropoda; class Insecta; order Lepidoptera; family Tineidae; genus Nemapogon; species Nemapogon koenigi. The sequence continues at coordinate 4,295,282 of OZ004657.1, read as the reverse complement.
CTGAGTTGTGATGCTTATTATAGAGGAGAGAAAAGAGATATTAGTTTAGGATCGTAGCAAAAGTCACTTACAATATTCTGATCTTCTTCATGATGCAGCCACCGTATTTCAGGGGTCGGATATCCGTCGACATCACAACTAAGTTTTACTGGCGAGCCGACCTCGGCTGCCGCATCTTGTGGCCGGTTGCGAAAAGTTGGAGCATCTGGAAACAAAGCTCTTTAAAACTTGGAAATATTAAATATTGAAAATGTCAGTATACTTAGTACAAACTTGTGAACAAAATCTCATTTTGATAATGTTTTTGAAAATCACTACATAGAAGTTTATCTGTCTGTATGACAGCCCTAATTTTAGGAACGTTTTGCATGCGGTTTTCATTGCTATGATACATTTCTCGAGGAAGGTGTAACGTATTTTAAAAATGCCATATTATTTTATTTCTTCACGGGTTACCTTACAGCTCCCGAAACCGTGTTACGGTTCCAGGGTAACCAGCGGAAGACCAAGTCTCCCTCGTTTAGCCAATTATTCACTCTTCAAAGTGAATATGACCCATATTAGTGAATCCGGGAAACATCTTTTTCTCCAGTTTTCTATAAAATATCTGTATCATGTAGTAGCAAAATAATTTCGCCGTTAAATTTACAATATTAAATTGTGTCTAAATATAGGCTGTTTAACAACTGTTATCGGTATCTTTAATATTTTAAAAGCAATCTTACATGTTACTTCCAAAGTTTCTGTCTCTTCACTTTTCCCAACCTCATTAAATACTTCACATTTTACAATGGCGTCGTTGTATTTTCTTGAAATATTTACAATGGTCTGAAAATAGATCACTTTATTTAAACAAGGTCTAAAACTTAATTATTAGATGTTAACTACGGGTTTGCACTTGTTAGTTTGATATTACTACATTACCTTAACTTAACCATACTAATGTGGATTTAATAATTTATTATTTTTCATCAAAACTCTGTAAGATATCTTTCTGAATGATGATCGTTCAAAGATATTTTGTTTCTCCTACTTGTTGATGCATATTAGTTATCAATTTAGACTAAGTACTCTTTATTTTAATCTACTCTTTTCTCTAGGACTTCACTGATTTGGTTGTTCATGTTTACTCATAAAAATATCTATATAAGTACTCACTAATTCTTCCGAATAATTATCTTTGAGTAATTCGTCATTTAGATACCATTTGTAAGTTAAGTTAGTGGGGTTTGCTTCAGCTTGGCAACCTGAAATAAAATGTATGTCATTTTCTTTCGTTAAAAAAGAAGAATTATCTTAGCTAAGAACGGGATATTATACGCCTCTTTCATCTATTTTCAACTCTATGTTGATAAAGTGTACGCTTTAGCCCCTTTCCCTCTCTCTTTCTCTCTCTCTCTCTCTCTCTCTCTCTCTCTCTCTCTCTCTATTTTCTCCTGTTTTATCAGTAGCTACTAGCTATCAACTTGAAATACTGTCCATATCTATTCCCAGTAGTTAAGCGACTTTAGCACTCCATGAATCTGTCAATCGACTTTAAACCTTAAGGCCTACGTAATTAATTTATAATTTTTGTTTTTTATACAAACCAATAGTAACATCTTCACCTTCGGGCACCCTTCCTTTGACTGTAGGGCTTGTGATTTTCAATTTTACCTTTGGTGCGTATTTTACCTGTAACAAAATATTATAGTAAAAATAGGATGGTGCTCGGTGTACGGGGGTGTACACTTTACACTTCACACTTATTTATTTATTTTATCGTCAAAATAAAACCGATAGACAATCGCTCCATACATAATATTTATCGCTAACACATTGTACCGCGTTTCTTAGTACTGTGGTGAGACCATAATACTTGTGTCATTGTCCGTTTTTCCCGCTATCCTAGAAACGTATAATAGCAAAACAGGGCTCTTCTTACCTGCCGAGAATTATACAATTCAGGTAAATACAATTAAAAACAGGTGTTAAAATTCACCCTTAGTGCAAACAATAAATGGAAAAGCTGATACTCCGGACGCGTAGTAAAAACGTATGCGATAAATAAGGGGGAACGTTAAAAACGGACTAAGCAATAAACTACGCAATAATATATGGTTGGCCGTTTCGAAAAATTTTCACCGAATTTAACGCAAAAATTGCCAAATAATTCAATCGAAAAAACATAAATCGCCTTCCATGGCAGTTGTATAGTTGAAAATTATTTTCGATTCAATGAAATTTAAAACATTTGTTAATATGTCTTATTTACTAGCAATAAATAATATCTCTCTATCTATCATCACGCCTGTTATCGCAAGATGGGTAGGCAGAGACAATCGAATGCCATTTGTTACGATCCTGACATACCTTTTTTTGCTTCTTTTATATTCATCATACCTTTGCAATGCTCCACGATTAATCTTAATATTTTCATCGATCAATACATTTTTTATATATGTTCAATAAAAGTACCTAGGTCGTCCTCTGCCAGCATTTCCTTTCACTTCAGTCATATAAACATTTTTCAATCATTCTTTCATCCTTCATTCTTTCAACGATAAATAATAATGCTGTCGCTGCAATTGGACAGCTTTATATGCCCTCCGAAACATCATGACAAGTAGTCGAGGAAATTGCTTTCTGCTTCGAATGAGGATTTAATTACCTGAGGTTGACATATTTTTCATCATTTGCCAAAATAATTATTGGTTTTCTATAAATAGGCTTCATTTTCGACGAGTGTCGTGCGCCCACACTGTATTTAGACTTGTAATTGGCTTATAACGTTATTATTAATTGTATGAGACTACCTATCAGCTCCAGGCTTCGTAAGGGTTATATTACCATTAACTTTTTGATGTGTAACATCTTTCCTGCAATCCGTGGAAGTGATTTCGTGAAGTGTGTAACAGGAAGCCGGAGAAGCGCGCGCTATTGATATGACCAATGAGCGCGCGCGGTGATAGAGTTGGCCGTCAGATAGTACCAACCCATTTTCCAAGAGGTTGGTACTGTCAGCCAACAGTGTGTGCGTGTGTGTGACGAGAAAGAGAAAGGGAAATAGAGAAGGAGAACGCATCAGCTGTGCGCTTAACCTACAGTGTTGTCTATAAAGTGTTAATGTTTTCAGGATATAATGTTAATAACCAAGGTGATATGTCAGATGTTACACATCATATGCGACTACTGTAATGCTCGCTCGATTTTTGTAGATCATTTTATTTTCAACAATTCTTTCTTACGCGATCTCTTCGAGGGATTAGACAGCATTCGTTATGAAAGCGCGCTGACGTTATCTTTTTCTTGACCTGATTCTCTAAGCGTTAAGTAGTTTCGGATTACAAAAAAAAATCTGCTATGTCGATTAAGATATCACTCAAAATTTATTATCAAGAAAATGTCCTATTTTTTGTCCCAAAGAAAGTCGTCTTACAAAAATATGAGCAACAATAAAAATTATAGGACGTACTAAAATGAGGACATAAATTTTCCATGTCCCAATAGAAGGACAGCGTAATGTTATAAAAGTTATTGTCCTTCAAAGAGTCTGTTAAAATGAGATTACTATCCGAAAAGCGGGACAAGTTTATATTTAGACAAGGAATATGGTTCCGTATGTTAAGACGAGGAACGACTCAGAAATATCTAATCGTAAGCCACGCCCTAAACTCGTGGTTCGGGCGCATGAATGGTTCAAGCGCAACGATCACGTCATGCAAGACAACGACGGCGCTTTGTCCGTTCTTGCTGCAGAAGTGAGAAGGGCATAATGTATCGCTTCTCGGAATAAATGACGTAAGCGGCACAATAACAAATAAATAATTTATTAAAAAACGATCACATGCAGGGAAACATCTTCTTAATCAATACTAGGTACTGAAATTACCTACAGATTCGTATAAAATTTTAACGTAAATCCCTTCAGAGTATGGTCGTATGACTAAGGTGTTTTTGAAGAAATTTAAGTTATCGAGAAAATTTTCACCAATCATGTTTTCATCTTACACAATTCCTTAAAAAATTAAAATTAAATAAAATTTCCCAAATTGTATGTTCATAGCATTCGTAATATTCGGGAATTTCAGTTCAGCAATCAACCAAAATTATTCGTTTCTCCCCTTAATTTATTATTATGAACCCGCGACTTTTCAGTTGCGAGCCGACGTCTTACCCACTCGACCACCGACGCCCCTATATTATCTGTATGTTAAAAAAACATAATATTAACTAGGGTTTTTATAATTAAAATCCTATGTACATAATCCGACAAATTTTAATGACACTTTTCCATTTAAGTATACCTCAACAGAACTGGCTACTCGTTAGGTTATAGCCTCACAATACGGCTAAACGAGGGAGAGGTTACCTGGGACCGATAACACGTTTCTGGGAGCCTTAAGGGAACTCATGAAGATAAAAAGCATAATATCTTTGAGACCAGGTGTTTTGAAATCATTAAACTTTTTCATCTAGTCGTGTGTTAATATTTAATGGAAGATTTTTATGTGTTTTATTATTTATTTATGTAATAAATGCATAGACAATCATATTTACACAAAAAAACGAGAGGTTCTCATTCGCCAAGTGTCTGGAGTGTAAGGTGTGATAAAAAAAATTTATTGAACTTATATACTTAAAGATTTTTTAAACATAGGGTTTATGCACATTTTTTTCAAGTTTTTAAAGTCATTTTAATTTAAAATCATACCATTTACTTAATTCAGTTACATATTTTCGAGATTGCTAGTCACACAGACAGACAAACGCAGGCCGGATTAATTATTTTCTACCATCTACTCCTAAAGGAGATAAGCATGAAGGTATCCACAGAAATACTGACATTTCTATATCCGCGATACCCTAAAAAAGTCGTTTGTTTATCATGTATTTTTTTTCTCTTTCGGTCATAAAATAAAACCCCTTTTTACTGGCATACCCAATTACTTTTTATGGGCAGATGGCCTGCTATATCTTCAAATATTGCTATGCGGACGATACCTATGTATTTTTTCTGATGATTTAAGTATAATATAGAAATTACCAGAAAAAAGGCAAAGGTACCTTTTTGATATTGCTAAAAATAATCGTAAAAATTTATATTGTGGACCCAATAAACGTAACGTGACGGTCGTAAAACCTTATGGGGTGGCCAGGGGACATACGGTTACCTATTCTGCTTTTCCTTAATGGTCGCCTCTAAGATATTATGATATATTCGTAAACTTGGAGGATTATATCCGAAGAATCTCTTTTTACACTAATTGCCTCCATTCAAATAATTGTGTTGATTTTCGTTTCGGTTTTCCTGTAAACAATATAAATAAGAGAAATCCTTCCCTATTTTTTTCAAAATTTTAGATTCTGTAGTTTCGGGAACTATTCATTTTAGAATTATAAAAATAATATTTTTTTTTATTTCTTTTTTCACATCATAACTTAAATGTATGGTAATAAATAAATAATGTATTTAAAAACTATATATGTATTGTATATACAAATTATAAAAACAATACCTCTTCCAGAACCTCTCCCTGTGGCATGGTTCCCAAAACACTGGCTGCGTTACCTCGCTGATGGTTAAACTGATCCTTTAAGCGAGGTAAGAGCCAGCCTTTAGGTCACCCGAGGCGTGGACTAGTCTCGTACCTAAATTTTTCAAGAATATTTTCATTTCGGTAGACCATGGACCCATTGTTTCCACTGCAAGCGCCGATAATAAGTAATTTGTTATAATTTTATAATATATATTATAATATATTTATTTTTATGAACTTATGAAACTCTATATATGTACCAAATTTCAACTTTTTTTGTCCTCTAAATTCAGAGAAAAAAATTGTGACAGACAGACAGACACAAGAGTTTATATATAAGGGTTTCCGTTTTTTCATCGGAGATTTACGGAACCCTAAAAACAAGTCAATCTAGATTTTTTTACTAGCTTAGTAGACAACCTAGGCTCTCTGTCTCTTTGTTTGACAGCAATAATCTCGATAACGACTAAATGAATACGGATAGGAATTTATTGAAAACGGTTAAACCTATAGTATTAATTATAAGCACTAACAGCATTAGAGTATGTAAGTCGAGAAAAAATTGTCCTTATCGAATATACTGCCTATTCCGTCAGAGATATTACAAAATTATGCAGCAAAGAATTGTGTAGAATTAAAAATGAACTACAAAACGCGGTATCTCGATAAGCTTAAGATATTCTAATGGGGTTGAAAACTTCATTTCTATTCCGACAGAGGGCGCTTTAGGCGACGGTCCTTCACTTTTTGTCAAAACTGTCATACGCCATACATATTATATAAAGTTGCTTATTGCGAGTTTTGACCAATGAGAGCGCGCACGGTGGTAGAGCTGTTGACCGTCAGATGGTACCAACTCATTTTCCGAGAGGTTGGTACTGTCAGCCAACAGTGTGTGCGTGTGTGTGACGAGAAAGAAAAAAGGAAATAGAGAAGGAGAACGCATCAGCTGTGCGCTTAATCTACAGTGTTGTGTATAAAGTGTTAATGTTTTCAAGATATAATGTTAATGTTGCTTATTACCAAGGTGAGATGTCAGATGTTACACATCATAATAATATTATGCGACTACTGTAAGTATGGCTCGTTTATTTTTATTAAAACAGCTTCCGTTTCCTTAGCATTTTTTTAGTTGTAGGTAATAATAGTAGTCATCAAGGAATACCAAAAGAAACCTAGATGCGATGTAAAATAACTATAAACTTGACAGTTAACTTAGGACCGTCGCTTAGAGCGCCATCTACAATTTAGTTTTGAGTTTTGTTCCAAATCTCAAGTTTTCTGTTCGCGGTTTCACCCGAGTGGAGATAGTTCCAAAACGAAATATTCCCGTGGCTGTAATTTGCCCCTCCCCCGCCCGCTTTTGCGGTATAAAAAGTAGTATAAGTCATTATCTGACCCCTAAACTACCACTATGCAAAAAATCATGTCGATACCATGAAAAACAAAATCAAATCTATACCACGGGAACCATTCATTTTTCCGGGATAAAAAGTAGCCTATGTGCTATTCCAGACTATAATCTATCTCTAAGCCAAATTTCATCTAGATCTGTTCAGCCGTTCTGGCGTGATTGAGTAACAAACATCAAACATCCATAAAAACTTTCGCGTTTATAATATTAGTGTGATTAGTCTTGCACGCTTGGCCTAGGCTACCCAATTTTGAGATCAAAACCAATAAGATATCCACATGTCGTATTCTTTAACCTTTCAATATTTCAAAGATCGAGATATAGGTAAGCCAAGCAGTAAATAAATACATTAATTCTGAAGTGAATAGGTTTTCACATACCCAGTCAAGTGTAAAACGGTCTTTCATTATTAAAAGTGCTTTTTTGCCTATTTATCTACCCGGTTTCGCTTGTGGAAAGAATCTATTGTCAGCCAAAAAGTTTGTTCAGGGATAGTGTAGTTTTCTATTCGTGAAAGAATTATTAGAAACGGTTCTGTAGTTCTATTATCCCCTACATACAATTAATTTCACCTCTTTACACGGGACTTTAACTTATTTTGTCAATATCTCTTTTAAAAGTTGTTAGAGAGATACCTCAATGCAAAAATAATTGATAAAATAACCAAGAATAAGATAAGATAGGCCAAGATTTTTATTAATTTTTTTATAGAGAAGACGACATGTGACCTTGCCTCCGCCTGACTATTAAGCATAGGTGGCTGTCCATGAATGCGCGCGACTGGCAGATCGTAATACTGCAGTCCACTATGCCGGCCCGTAGAGATGCTTTTTCACGCTTCGCTTGAAGGACCCAAGGTTGTAGAAAGGAGGAAAGACCGACGCCGGAAGTTCATTCCACTTTTTGGCAGTACGACACAGGAACGAGTCACTGAATTTTTTCGTTTGTATGCAGAACGTGTGTGTGTGTGTGTGTGAGAGAGAATGAAAACTGTATCGTGCGAGCAGTGCCGGTGCGAAAAGGGGATGGAGGGACGAGGCCATGGAGTTCTTCTGAACACTCACCATAATACAGTCGATAGAAGACGCTGAGAGAGGCTATGTCTCTGCGTAAGTGTAAAGGCTCGAGATTTCGTGTGGCCTTTGGGTCATTGATGATGCGAATCGCTCTTTTTTGCAAACCGTTGAGGGCATCAAGGAGATACTGAGCAGAGCAGAGGTGTGAGCAAGATTCACGTAAATGAACGATTTCACAAAAAAACAATCTTTAGAAACAGCAAGTTGTAGTTAATGTTTTCATAAAGTATGTGAAAAATTGTAGTCGCAAAATCGGTTGAATATACGCGTGAAATTGATGAAATTCAAGGCTTCATAAAACCAAATGCTATTTAAATTTTGAAACTAAGACATATTAGCGTAATTTAAGAAGCGTGAAGCATGTAATATGTATGGGACAAAAGTTATGAGGCGTGTCCTTAATATAATTATCTTACCCTAATCACTATCACTACATCTTATAAAACAGTATTAAACATGGACCAGTGAATCAAGTCGGGGAAAAGGTTGGCCCCAGCAGGTTTTCATGGCGTATGCTGTCTAATCCGACAGAGATAGTATGATGTAGGAAATAATTGTGTAGAATAAAATTATCTACAAAAAAGTCCATAGTAGCATATATCTATCTTTAATAGATAAGTAGTTATAAGCGTATTTATGTAGGTATTCAAATTGTTGTCAACCCATTTTGTGTCAGTGAAACAATTTTTCAAATCGGTTTAGTGGTTTTGGAGTTGACTTCTCTCGAGAGTTTGCATATTTGTTACGAAATGAAATCTTAACGGCTCAACGCATTTAATTGAAACTTGGAGTATGAACGGAATTATTTATTTTCTTTGACTTTGGTAGAGACTCTCAAATGAAGTGGAAAAACTCTACATCCATATGTATCGATAACTCAACTGTCCATATCCATAGATTTCTCTTAATATTTTATAAGACTTTCGGCCGATACGAAAAATTTGGTCCCAGAAAAAGTCGAGATAGTAAACGTGGCATGAATATGTAAGTAGGTAAAACAAAGGTACCGATGGACTTTGCTTTTTTTGTCTATATTTTATTTACAAGTTATATCTCAGTGGCCAGAGACACAACGGTAGCTTTTACCCAGTTACCCATATTAACAGAACAGGTGGCAAGTCTGTTGCTGTTTTAATGATCATTGGTTCATATTTTTATTTTTATTTATTTAACAAAATGGGGTATTGGGGGGTAAAACAATACATACACAAGATAAGCATAAAGTAAGGAAGTGACCTACCCTTTAAATAAAATTATTCTAACCAATAGTTATAAATATGTATAATATATAATTTTAAAAAAATGAGTTCATACTAAATAGATAAATTAACTTTTAAAAAAAAGTGTACCGCCTTCAAAATTTGCACTGAAAAGTTAGAAATAATAAATATTTCGTCGTAGAACATGAAGACGGTTGGTGCCAAATTAAAAACAACTTACTTCCCAAATTCACTAATCTAGACAATTCATCAGTACAAACATAGATAATATTGAACAGATATTTATCTTCTTAGATGTTTACTTAATTTTGTATCCTAATTTGGCACCAACCGTCTTCAAATTCTACGACGAAATATTTATTATTTCTTACTTTTCAGTGCAAATTGAAGTCGGTACACTTTTTTTTTAAAGTTAATTTATTATTCACTTTTAAGTGATTTTGCTGCCCTGAGAGACAAATAGTAACGCAAATAAAAAATTAATTGAAAAATAAAAAATAATGCTGTGGATGGGATTTGAACCATTTGCATCCTGAGCTGCACCATACCATACCATACCTTTAGCCGTTAGACCACCGTCGATACAAAAATTGACAACTTCGTGTCAATAGCAACCGTTGCTAAGGCTTTTCTCTGATACATAATTTTCAGCCGTAAACAGAGACAAATTACTGAATTTCTAAAAAACTACTGAACCGATTTTCGTTATATGTCTGTGAGATAATGTCGAGAAACTATTATATCCTTAAAAAAATAAGTCGTCAAAAACGGTACATATTTCATCGAGATACTGATAATTGACTTAAAAGTCAGTTTTTTCAAAATTACTGAAAAACTAATGAACCAATTTTTATGACATAAAAATGGTACCAATCCGAAAGAATTATCTGTCGATTAAAAAAGAAATCATCAAAATCGGTTCATAAACGACGAAGTTATCCGCGAACACACATAAAAAAAAATACGGTCGAATTGAGTAACGTCTTTTTTTTGAAGTCGTTAAAAATATATAGAACTTACTGTACAGTAGAATTTACACTTAGTTTTTCCCGAATTTTTCAAATTTCGAGCAACTTTTTCAAATAGGCAAATAGGCAAATCGGTCCAGCCGTTCTCAAGTGATGATATTACCAATGAACAGCATTTAATTTTTATTATATTGATTACCATTAGAGATCAATGTGCACATAGAAAAATTCGTTTGATTTGATTAATTTTTAGCGTAAAAAATAAAATAAAGATTTATTTAGAAGAAGTGCCCTCCGAAGCACGAGTAATCCTTCACCTTTCTTGCTTCACTTATATAAGGATTCAAATAAAACAATTCTTACCTCAATTTGAATAGTAGCCGCTCTATAAGCTCTATCAGCAGTATTTTGTGCTTGACAGGTAAAAGTTTGATTGTGATGTTCTTGCTTTGGACTCATACGAATCACGGACCTGTGGTAAAAAAGGCAATACTTAAAATATAGCTTGATACATGTAACAGCCGTCAAAGTGCTTGGAAAACCGTCAAAGTCAACGGGATTTTGACCTTGTTAAGTAGCCTTAAAATTCGATCATAACCTCAAAAACCTCAAATTAAATCGGCTAAATGAGTAATAGCTAGCAATATCAAAATGAAATTGATAGTTGATTTATCAAATTTATTAGAGCATCTAGACCAGATTGCTAGATTTTTGTAATTTCCGTAGACCGCCGTAGTACTTTTTCCTTGCTGACGTGGACCCCTCAGCAACTGGAAATTGACCCCTGTGGATCTATATAGACCACTTTGGGAAACGATAGTCTAGATTATCTATCTATCATCACGCCTTTTATCCTAAGAGGGGTAGACAGAGACAATCGAATGTAGTTTGCTACGATCCTGGCATACCTCTTTCGCTTCTTTTATATTCATCTTCGCTATCATACATGCTCGGCGATAGTGTGTATCTACTTTTAACATTGTCTTCGATCTATAAATTACATCTAGGTCGCCCTCTGTCGGCATTAGACAAGACAGACAGACAAGAATTTTCATGTATATCTTTAGGATCATTTTTACCTTGCTGTAAACCTCTGCCCATCTGGTAGAGGGTCGACAGTATATGAAACACCTTGAGTTATAACGCCAGCATTGCCATCAACCCAGGTTATCTGAAACAATTTTTGGGTAAAAATTTTGTTTTTGGTTTTTCAATTTTGATATCCTGGAACTGAAATTTTTGATATGGGCACCAAGGTAACGCAAAAATGATGTAACATTGTTTTATTATATACTAGCGACCGCGCCCCTGCCTTTGCACCTGTACAATATCGGTGATGAGATGAAAAAAAGAAGAGAGAAGAAAGGAGAAAGAAGAAATGCTTGATTTTTCTATTGTTTAATTGTTTGATTGTCCAACTGTTTGACTGTTTAATTGTGTGATTGTTCGTTTGGTTTAATGTTCTGTTGTTTTCAATATTTAATTATTTGATTTATAGAAATGGCTACATACAACAATCCAACGTCTATGAGTAAAAGGAATACTCCCCAACGCACATCGCTGGAAAGTCGCATATATGCCAATCTATTAAATATTTTCAATGGCGCGATACAGGTTTCAATGAGTTAGTAACGTTGCGACATCTATCGACGCGACTCGATGTGCCGCCACATGACTCCCTTCCCAGACCAGAGGTCGATACAGTATTAAAACCAACATCCATTTTAGCTTTGTCAGCAGTGATGGACTGTGTGGTGGACTGCATCGCGGCTGAATCACCTGTCGTGATGTATGACCTGTCGTCATGTCGGGCCGGCAATCTGGTCAATGGGAAGTGGAAGTAGGATGCGGGGCATTGCGGGGTCAGGAATACAGGCGTGTTCATACGGGGTCACCAATATAGAAATGGCTACATACAACAATCCAACGTCTATGAGTAAAAGGAATACTCCCCAACGCACATCGCTGGAAAGTCGCATATATGCCAATCTATTAAATATTTTCAATGGCGCGATACAGGTTTCAATGAGTTAGTAACGTTGCGACATCTATCGACGCGACTCGATGTGCCGCCACAGATTATTTGACTATTTGTTTATTTGATTAATAAACTATATGGGTTCCCGCCAAATCAGCGCAAAAGATCGACATGATTTTTAACCTGGGCGGAGAGTGCCATAGACTATTTTTTATCCCGACAAAGAAAATTATGATACACAAATTTACTACCCGTACGAATCAAGTACATCACTAGCAAAAAAAAACTTACACTAAAAGAAAATATGTAAAATTAGCAATGAAACCTGTAAATCGGTAAACCAAACCTTATTTCCAGTTTATTTCATGACATAAATTTCCCTGAAGGACTGTGAGCGGTTCTACGGTCTCCTGACACCCCTTTGTCTCTGTGCGACATCGTTTTCAATTTAACTCCTAATTGTATTTTACCCCGCGGGTGTCATATCTACTCAGTAAACTACCCAGTTTTATGATAAAAAAGTTATAAATTTGACAGTCGTGGCTTTTACAGTTCTAATATGGATTAAACATAGTTGTACTTTGCGATTACACCCGCGTTAATGAATACTGATCCGCACCTTTGGGTCGAAGCGTGATGGTAGCCTTATAACCTTCCTCAAGAATTGGGTTATCAAATGCAAAAATAAATTTTCAGTTCCGACTGATAGTTTCAGAGATTCGCGTTCAAACCAACAAACTCTTCAAAGTCAAAATCTTTATTTCGTAGTTATTGTAAAATAAACTTGAAACATGTCAAACAAAAATTTGAATACATACATAAATATATACGGTTATAACTTTATCTATTGGAGATAGATATATATGCTAACTCAGATTTTTTTTGCAGATAATTTTATTCTTTCCTAGATAATTTTGTTAGGTATATCGGATTAGACAGCATACGCCATGAAAACTCGCTGAGGATAACTTTTCCCAACTTGATTCACTTATACTGTTAATACTCAGCTCGGGTCCTTGTTTAATACCCGTAAAACTGTCGTCACAATATATATTTGAAAATGTAATATACGTCAAAAATTTTTTATCCTCCAGATATTTAATAATATGCCCCAGCAAGCAATATATTATTTACAGTTAATTTAAACTGGTGCAAAGACAAATCCCGAATATCCATATCTTATTGCAAAAGCTTTTGACATCTGAATGACTTAGTGACTCTACGCAGTCGACTAAACGTAAGTGTTAAGTTCGTCCAACAAAAAAATATTTTTTTTAACGTATATTACATTTTCAAATATTATATTGTAACGGCAGTTTTAGGGTATTAAACATGGACCTATCATGTTTAAGAGCTGAGTATTAACGGTATAAGTGAATCAAGTTGGGGAAAATTTAGCCTCAGCGAAGATATACTAACAAAATGATAGGAAAGAATAAAATTATCTACAAAAAAAGAGGTAGCATAATTATATCTATCTCTAATAGATGAGTAGTTTATAAGCGTATTTATGTAGGTATTCAAATTGTTGTTAAACCATATTGTACCCGAGCGAAGCCAGTCTATATTAATATTATAAAGAGAAAAGATTTGTATTTTTGTTTGTAATTAATTAACTCAAAAACTACTGTACCGATTAAAAAACATATTTTTGCATTTGATAGCCCAAATCTTGGGGAAGGTTATATGCTATTTAACATCACGCCACCTATCCAAGAGGGTCGGGTTTTTAATAAAATAAAGTACTATTTGGTATACTTAATTCACCCAACTGAAAACTGTTCAATGTGAATTTTGAAAGCTTTCAACTTCCACGTGCCATTCAAACTTTCCAACGAGGTATTTAACGCAAATTTTCAATTCGGACGGGTAGTTTCCGAGAATAGTACATCAAACATAATTATATATTTATACATAATTTTAAATATATTCATAATTATAAAACAAAGACCCATTTTGGTGATGTTTCCACGATTAGATAAGTTGATTCAAGAGGAAAGTTTAGAAGTTTTAAACATAGACATATCATGTTTAGGAGCTGAGCATTGACAGTATTAGTGAATCAAGTCGCGGAAAACTGTCTAATCCGTCAGAGATAATATAACAAAATTATGTAGAACTAGCATTCCGCCCCGGGTTCGCCCGTGGGTATTTACGAACAAAATAAAATATACCCTATACCTACCCCTACCCCTATAAGGAATAATAGCAAGGTACAAATAAAGAGCCTTTTCTAGCGGGGCTTTTTAATTAATTTTTTAAAATAAAAGAACACTTATAGTGACTTAACTATAATAGTTAGACATATGCTATCGCGACACTTTTTGTAGATAATGATGTGTTCTGCAAAGTCGTAGTACATTATTTTGTTCTATCATCAATAGTTTTCGCAGCGCACGCGATGTAAGGAATTTCTTAGGTAATTTTTTTACACCTTGGGTTACATTATTGGATTTTTAGTAAGTATCCCAAATTTTTTGAAAATAGAATATAGCCTATGTCACACAGGTGAATGTAGCTTTCCAATGGTGAAAGAATTTCTGAAATTGGTACAGTCGTTTTTGAGTTTATTCAATACAAACATACAAACATACACACAAACATACAAAAATACAAATCTTTCCTCTTTATAATATTAGTATAGACTAGCTTCTGTCCGCGGTTTCACCCACGTGGAAATAGTTCCAAAAGAAATAATCCCGTGGCAGTAATTTGCTCCTTCCCCTCCCGTTTTCGCGGTATAAAAAGTAGTATATGTCATTTTCTGACCCCTAAACTACCACTATGCAAAAAATCATATCGATCCCGTGGAAAACAAAAACAAATCAATCTCACGGGAACCATTTTTCAGGGATAAAAAGTAGCCTATGTTAGCACTATTCCAGATATATAATATAATCTATCTCTGTGCCAAATTTCATCCAGATCCGTTCAGCCGTTCTGGCGTGTTTGAGTAACAAACACCCATAGAAACTTTCGCGTTTATAATACTAGTGGCATAAAATTGTAAACCCATATTGTATGTGTGCAATGCGGGGGCAGGTTAGAAGACAAGTCTGTCAAAACTTACCTCAGCAGGTGGTTTTCCTCCAGCAGAAACGCACTCAAGTTTTATAGTTCTATCTTCAGTTGTTGATAGAAAGTCACCTTGAAGGATCTTCGGTGTTTCAGGGGCGACCAGAACTGTTAAACGGGCGTATCTTGACCTAATGGCTGGTTCACCTGAACAAAAAATTAATAGCCCTTAAGAGGTAGCTCTTTCAAATGATACACGATATACCTACTAATTAAAACTGGCGACATTTTATAAAAAAAAACATCATGGGTTACCCATGGTATCCAGCAGAAGACAATGACTTCCTCACTTAGCCGAAGATTTTTTTGGCCAGCTCTGTTGAGGTATGTAGAAGTAAAAGCCTCTTTGTACTGTTTGTCGGATAATGTAGGTAGGTACATAGATTATTTTTTGTTTATATATTTTATATGCGTGCTTTATAAAAAATTCTACTGATACGAACTGGCCACTCATTAGGAATAGCTACACAAATATCATCGGCTAAAAGAGGGGACTTGGTCTTCCGCTGGGGAAGAAGAAAAAAAAACAATTAAAATGTTCATTATTTTCAGTCGAAAGAAATCGATCCCCCCACGAAAAAATGTCCCAACGGTCATCTCTGGGGCAGGAGGACTGGCTCTTTCCTCTCTCAACGAATCAGCATCGCGATCCAGCGAGGAAATGCAGCCAGTATTCTTGCCAGTTTTATTTAATTTTTAGATTTAATATTAAGTTTCTTAGATGTGTTATTTATAATCTGAATAAAATACAGACAAATAAAAAAAAAACACCGGCTGATGATAAAATTAAAATTTATAATAAATTGCTAAATTTTAGATAATAAATGTGGAAAATTTAATTATCAACAATTTACAAATTATTGTAAAACTAAATTATATCCCTCAGAATCGTAGTTACATAATTAAACCGAAAACTGAAACTTAAATTACAAACAAACCAAAACTTACAGAAATGTCTGAAACAATAGCTGAATGGCTTTGACTTGATAAGAATGTAACGAACACCCCCAAAAGGGTCCCAAAATGAAAAGGTCTTGAAGACATCTAAGGTCTCACAAAGGACTATGTAAATTAATTTTACGGACGCATTTGAATAGGTAATGCTCTCTCAAAAGATCGAAACGCTCGCCTTAGACGGCTTATTACAAATTCGCATAAATGTCTCGCGTTATAAGCTCGGGAAAATTAATTTATATGAATAGGTCAAATATAAACTTTAGCATTTCTCTGATAAAAGCCTGACTTAATGCCGTTAGCCTCTTAAATGGACGGATTAAGGAATATAGAATGCCTATTCATTGTAGGCTTACTTTTGCATTAAAATGACAGGATAATTAAACAAAGATATAAGGCACAAAGAGTAAACACATATTATTGTGCTTGGCTTAGAACTAGAATATACCTAACATCCAGGCTTAATTAAGATCAGTCTGCTATTTCATTTGGTGACAACAAAGAGTAGACTAAGCCTAAGGAGGGGCCATAGACGGGCTCCCCCTTTCGCCAATTTTTTGCCCTTATAACTGACCAGGCAGTAATAAGTTACCTTAGGTTTCGTTCGTATCATTTTGCGTCGCGAGACGGAGCTCTAGAAAAAATGTTAATTGTGATGTTTTAAATGGGAAAGGCGATCTAGGACGTCTAATTTGCGGGAATATTATTATGTTTGTATTTTAGCATAATCATCATGTAACGTAAAATCCGTTGCGACAATAAAACGACAGAAAAATTCAGTGGTACAGGGGTTAGTACTAGGCGTCTACCTCCATAAAGCCTCTAAGTGTGGTTTGTCGGATTATATACATAAGTTTTTAATTAAAATGGAACCTTGTGGTCTTGTACGTGATGATGGCAAGAGACCGGATGGCATGACACTGGTGCCTTGGGAGAGGGAGCGGGCCCTAGTATGGGACGCAACTTGGGTTGATACCTTGGCGCCCTCACATCTCTCGAGTACAGCGATAAGAGCCGGGGCAGCTGCCGAAACAGCAGAGACTTGCAAACGGTGCAAATAGAGACTCTAGGTTCATGGTGCCAAAAAATTTTATAAAAATATAACACCAAACATTGTCGGCGCTACGGGTGACAAGAGGGCTGGCTCTTCCTTCGCCCAGAGAATTAGCATAGCTATACAGCGAGGAAATGGAGCCAGCGTTCTTGCCACCATGCCACGAGGACCAAATATTTTTATTAGTAATATTATTTTAGATTAAAAACTGTATACTTAGGTGTAATTTATACTATTGTAAATCAATTTATCTTAATAAAAGTACTTTATAAGGATTAAAAAATACCCATTGGTACATGGCCGGGAGACTGTCACGTCTTAGCATTTTATTGTGTGAAGTTGCTAAAATACAGGAAGTTTATGTTTTCACATCAAAAATGTTAGAAAGAAAATTTAATAGATGTTATTTTTTGCTTCCCTAGTTTAAGACCAAAGTTATGTATTTATATATAGGAAAAAAGGATGAATTGTATGGAAATGAAATTATCTTAAAAAGCATTATAACAAAGGGGAAAAATTCAGAGATCCCGCCGCGAGGCAAAAAGGCCAAGCATCACAAGATTTTCAATTTATTAAAAACAAACACAATTTCAGAAAAGCCCCAGACTGAAGACAAACGCTATTCTTTCTTACATATAACATGAAGTAAGGAAAATTAGTTTATTTAAGCGGTCCATGGGTTTTCTCATTTTCCCAGATTCGATATTTTTGTATAATTTGTCTGAAGCTTGGAGTGAAATCCTATCCTAAAAGTGTTTATCCTATGTTGTCGAATTTAAAATACAGTATGTTCATATTTTCTTAGTTAAAATAAATGTATTATGTAAGGGAAGTCGGTGGTCGAGTGGGTAAAACAACTGAGAAGTCGCGGGTTCGATCTCCGCATCCGACCATGATCCAATAGGTTTTTTATAATAAAAATCTATGTACATTATCCGACAAACCGTACAAAGAGGCTTTTCCATCTACATACCTCAACAGAGCTGGCCACTCGTTAGGTATAGCCTCACAAATACCAATGGCTAAAAGATGGAGACGTCATCTTCCACTTGGTACCCTGGGACCGGTAAGACGGTTCCGGAAGCTATAAGGTATCCAGTGAAGATATAAAAAATACTTTTTCAAATAACTTACCATTAACTCCTGAACTGACTTGGCACTGATATTTGGCATCATCATCAAGTGATACATTTTTGATGTCAAGCGAATAGTCCCCTGTTGACAAAACAAAACATTAACCAAAATTCTTTCTAAGATTAAAAAAATCCTGTGATTTTCACAATTACATATTTCAACGATTTTAAGGAAGGATTTTAATTTAATAATGAAATTATTGCCTTAAAAATATTGCTTGCATTATGGCTGCGGAAACTAAAATTTTACAGTTGTTTGGCTTACACAATAAACAGGTGGACATTCTGTGCTATTCTGAAATAATTCCAATCAATTGACGTTTGTTAATATTGCAATTAAAATGGCGTCATTTGTAATTTTGGACAACAGTGTTTTGAGCATTGTATTCAATCCAATTAATTATACATAAACTTTAGGATTTCATATTTAATATGGTTCAAGAATATACAGCTCAGTTTAAATATAATATTTTGCTTATTCTATCTATCCATAATCACGCCTTTTATCCCAAGAGGTGTAGGCAGAGACAATCAAATGACATTTGTTACGATCCCGACATACCTACCTCTTTCGCTTCTTTTATGTGCATCATACCTTTCATACATGCTCGGCGATTGCGTGTACTTTTAATATTTCCATCGATCAATACATTTTTATATGTTCAATAAAAGTACACCTTGGTCGTCCTCTGTAAGCATTTCATTCTACGTTCTTTCAAAGTGTTTATTTAAATACTATTATTAATTCAGATACTACAGGATAATGATTCCATTGCTTAACAACAGCAATTATTCTAATTGAAATTATTGCAATAGTGTATGGAATTTTTCAGAATAGCACAGAATATTGTCCTTAAGGCCCAGCAATCGTTTCTGGTAACATAGAACTCGAAGATTTGTTACAATAGGGAAGATGACAATGTAAACAAAATATTATACTATTTAGTCCGACGTTTAGATAATCAAAAAATATTGGACACGTATTTTTTCTTTTGTAAATCAAACAAAAAATTACAGAGATAAAGCCCGTCAATATTTGGGAGTGGGGGCCGGTCACGTCACTTCTAGGTGTCAAAAGTGTACTCAAATGTGACGTCACGCGGAATTTTAACGGGCTATATCTTCATCATTTTTTTGTTTAATTGACAAAAGAAAAAATACGTGTCCAATATTTTCTAATAATCTAACTGACAGACTAATTAGAATTTTTAAAATAAATAAAATAAAATAAAATAAAATAGTGCGAAATAAAAGCACAATTTTTAAAGAAAAAGATCTTACCTTCTTCGTCGCTTCCAATCATTTTATATCTTTCGTAACCACTTAATTCTCTATGTAAACCTAATCCAAAGTCGTCCTTAGTCCATTGCAGTTGTCCAGTTTTCTGCTCAATCCTACATGGTAATGTTACTCGGGAACCAACTACAGCAGTCTAGAAAAAAAAACCACATCTATATTAATAATTACGTTTAATTAGGGGGTACGGTAGACTTGATTCAAACGCATACCAAATTGTTATGAAAAAAAAATTATTCAATTCTGGGTTAGGAACATATATCCGCAAAATTCGTATAATCGAGTAATTTTAATAAATAAGTCCAAATTTATTCATTAATGCTGTCAGAAGCAATTTTCAATGTGACAGTAACTTTTGTTTGAGTCAAAGAAAAGAGTGGGCATCGTTTGTTTGAGCCATGAATTCTATCCAATTCATATATGTAATGAGAATTACCTAAATATTACAATAACATTATTTACAGTAAAGAACACCCCGAGCGAAGCCGGGTTTGTATCTAGTAAGTATATAATATCAAGGATTCCACGTCACGCCTTGGTGAACAATGCGGGCGCCCGCCGAGACGTGATGGGGAATCCAGTTTAATCCCTTCCTATGATAGTTGTGATTAGTCTTTGATTAATAAGACATATCACAGTCTGCGGGTACATCCCAGCTACCGATTTATCTGCTATTGTTACTGTGACGTCTATAATACTTGACATTGGCAAATCATCGATTAACATTGATGGAGCCATTATTAAATAAGAAGAAAAAGAAGAAGTATAAGACAGCTCTCCGACATTTATGGTAACTGCTTCGCTACTTTAACCTATAGCCTAACGCAGAAATATTATTTCAAATCCGACAAGTAGTTCCTGAAATTAGTGCGTTCAGACATACAGACCTATGTCACAAACAAACTTTTCTTAGGGGGAGGAATTAAAGAAAAAATACCTATGTAGGGTTCCCTAGGGTTCAAGATTTCTCCGTATCAAAATTCATCAAAATCGGTTCAGTGGTTTAGCCGTGAAAGCGTAACAGACAGACTGATATATGCCCTGTCTTCACACATAATGGATTATTATCGCTAAAAGCATTCATTAAACCGATTTTTAGGGTTCCGTACCCAAAGGATAAAAACGGAAACCCTATTACTAAGACTCCGCTGTCCGTCCGTCCGTCCGTCTGTCTGTCACCAGGCTGTATCTCATGAACCGTGATAGTTAGACAGTTGAAATTTTCACAGATGATGTATTTCTGTTGCCGCTATAACAACAAATACTAACAAACAGAATTAAATAAATATTTAAGAGGGCTCCCATACAACAAACGTGATTTTTTTGCTCGTTTTTGCTCGATATTGATAACGGCAACAGGTAGACGCACAGAAAAACGAACACGGTAGACGCTTGAAATATTCACAGAATATTTAGTTATATATTCACTTTAAAAATAAATAATTAAATTAAAATAAAATTAATATATAAGGGGGCTCCCATACAACAAACGTGTTTTTTTTGCCGTTTTTATAGATAATGGTACGAATACCTTCGTGCGCGAGACCGACTCGCACTTGGCCGGTTTTTTATTAAACTAACCGATAGAGAATTTAATATCTCACTATACAAATACATAAGTAAATAAAATTAAAATGTCTGAAATAAAATTATACAATGTTTGTGAAATAGCTGAACCCATTTTAATGAAAGTTTCAGCGACTACGGGCTTTGAAAACTTACAAAATCCGCTTTGAAATATCGTGTATTTTATTACAAAAATGAATAAATTTAATATTGTTTTACAGTTAGTGTAACATAACTTTTAAAATAATTTTAAGAAGAAGCGGTAAAACTACTGTAGTTAACTCGACAATTTCAATTCTACACCAGAAAGTCATATCATAACTTATATTGCTTCTATACTGCAGGCGAACAATCCCTAGACAGTTTGTCTTATACACACATAATATGTCGACGTCTTTATCCCAACGGGGTAGACAGGGAAATCAATAACTACTTGAAAATATCACATATTAGCTTATGTTCAAACTTATGTATCAAAGTTAATGTTTCTTTTAAAATTACACTAACTAATTTATGTATTTTGTAAATGCCGCCACCTGTTGTTTATTTGATCTAACAGTGCGAAGTTTTCGCACGGGTCAATCATTTGTAGATCTTAACTTACAAAATTATTAACAGATAGTCTTTTAAGTGTACTATATTTGAATATTGCGAAGCTAAAAAAAACCGGCCAAGTGCGAGTCAGACTCGCGCACGAAGGGTTCCGTGCCATTATCTATAAAAACGGCAAAAAATCACGTTTGTTGTATGGAAGCCCCCTTAAATAATTATTTTATTTTATTTTTTAGTATTTTTTGTTATAGCGGCAACAGAAATACATCATCTGTGAAAATTTCAACTGTCTAACTATCACGGTTCATGAGATACAGCCTGGTGACAGACAGACAGACAGACGGACGGACGGACGGACAGCGGAATCTTAGTAATAGGGTTTCTGTTTTTACCCTTTGGGTACGGAACCCTAAAAAGGGCGATTTTAGGTTATATTCTATCAGTCTATCTATCCTATCTATCTATCTATCCTTCATTCTAAATATTTTGAAAAAGGGCGATTTTAGGTTATACAAATTTAAAAATCCTAGCCTTAATTAGATACATACCTGATCTTGCGGCTCCATAGCAAATTTTTGTTCATTATAACCGACACTTAAGTTTATCACCCAACTTAAACACAAACACTTAAGTAACGTCTGAGTCCGTAATAGAAGAAATATTGGATTTGCACCGCGACTTTTTACTACCATTTTTTTTAATAGTTTTTTTTATTTAAAACAATTATCTATCAGTTAGCTCACATCCGGACTTACGGATATCCGTCTGACTAATATTAGACGCATCTAAAGCGCGTAACGCGTTCCTTGTTAAAATTAAAACCAACGTTAGCTTCTATTTCTGGATGGTAAGTTGTAAGCGCCATGGTCATTATCTGAAACAAGAAATTAAATTATATTAGTAAACTAACGACCGACCGCGTAGAATCTATTGTGCACAGGTTTGGGATAAGTTCATAGGTATATTGTGTAAATCGGCCTTAAATCTCGAAACCAACCAAAGAAATGTCACGATTTTTTCAAACGACAACACTGGCATAGACAATGGATTCGCTCTCTTTTGACTCGAAATTCGAATTTGCGATTTTATTTTGCTTACTATACAAAATTTACACATCCAATATCATATTTTCTTAAGTTTTTAACGATCCCCAAGATCAAGGAATCGAATTACATACAAAATCCTAAGAAGGAGTACGCCGTTTGGGGAAACGTGTCAAAATATTTTTTGTAGAGCGCCTTCCCGCTCTCTCTCTTTTTTTTATCTCGTTCTGGTTTTTAGATTTTAGTATATAAATGGTATTAACAATTTTTTTTAAATTAATAACGTATGGACTATCAAGTGCATAATTGAAAGGACGCCTTAAGGGTCCTATACTGGGAATTTGTATGGAGATATTACTATTCCCAATTTCTCTGTAAATACTCCACCTGTGTCACTGTAATTTAGCATATAGTTACTTATTCAATATGTCTAAGTGAAATAGTCGTTATTTTTTCAATTGGTTTTATTTAATAGGAAATATGGGTGGTAGAATAAAGGATTATTCTGCCCCTTCTGTATCTTTCATAATCTATCACAAAACTCTAAATTTTTTTTAAAGCGCTCTTATACCATTATTCTTCAATTATATATATCGCTTTTTTTTGTAGCTTATTAAAAATTATAAAAAAAATATTTTATGATTTTTTAATTTGGCAAAAATAATAAAATAATTATTATTTTAAATTTTCAATAAGCTACCGAAAAATTCGACATATATAATTGAAGGGTAATGGTATAACAGTGCTTTTAAAAAATTTTAGAGTTTTGTGATAGATTATGAAAGAGACAGCAGGGGCAAAGTTAAACTACCCATATTTCCTATTCAATAAAACCCATTGAAAAAATAAGAGCTATTTCACTTAGATATATTCAATAAGTAACTATACGCTAAATTACAGTGATACAGGTGGATTATTTACAGAGAAATTGGGAATAGTTTATCCCAGAAAAATTCCCAATATAGGACCCTTAAGGTCTATATTCGCTTGTACATTAAACTTTTTACTTTGTTTCCCGATCACATAAAAATTTAACTAACATTTTTATTTCCATTGTCATATTTTGACATAGACGGAACGTCATAACTTGATAATTTAGTTACACAAATTCAACCTTAAAACGTCATTAATTTTAGATTAAGAATTGAAAGTAAATAAATAATTTTTAAACATAAATTAGTAATGAAAACAATATTTCTCTCTTTTTAACGACTTCAAAAAAAAAAGACGTTACTCAATTCGACCGTATATATATATTTTTTATGTGTATTCGCGGATAACTTCGTCGTTTATGAACCGATTTTGATGATTTCTTTTTTAATCGACAGATAATTTTTCCGGATTGGTCCCATTTTTATGTCATAAAAATTGGTTCATTAGTTTTTCAGTAATTTTGAAAAAACTGACTTTTAAGTCAATTATCAGTTTCTCGATGAAATATGTACCGAGTTTGACGATTTATTTTTTTAAGGATATAATAATTTCTCGACATTATCTCACAGACATATAACGAAAATCGGTTCAGTAGTTTTTCAGAAATTCAGTAATTTGTCTCTGTTTACGGCTGAAAATTATGTATCAAAGAAAAGCCTTAGCAGCGGTTGCTATTTTGCTATTGACACGAAGTTGTCAATTTTTGTATCGACGGTGGTCTAACGGCTAAAGGTATGGTATGGTATGGTGCAGCTCAGGATGCAAATGGTTCAAATCCCATCCACAGCAGTTTTAATTTTTTATTTTTCCATTAATTTTTTTTATTTGCGTTATTATTTGTCTCTCTGGGCAGCAAAATCACTTAAAAGGCAAAAATAAATTAACTTTTAAAAAAAAGTGTACCGCCTTCAAAATTTGTACTGAAAAGTAAGAAATAATAAATATTTCGTCGTAGAATTTGAAGACGGTTTGTGCCAAATTAAAAACAACTTACTTCCCAAATTCACTAATCTAGACAATTCTTTAGGAACCTACGATCATCAGTACAAACATAATAAAATTGAACAGATATTTATATTCTTAGATGTTTACTTAATTTTGTATCCTAATTTAGCACCAACCGTCTTCAAATTCTACGACAAAATATTTATTATTTCATACTTTTCAGTGCAAATTTTTGAAGTCGGTACCCTTTTTTTTAAAAGTTAATTTATTCTAATACGATCTGAATGCAGTAAAATGTTGAAAGAAACTTTTTTTTAAGTGAATGTCGACTAATGCTCTTAATATTACATAATCCGACAAAGCACACTTAGAGGATTTTCCATCTAAATAAACTTCACAAATACCATCGGCTAAAAGAGAGAGACTTGGTCTTCCGTTGGGTACCCTGGAACCGATAACACGTTTTCGGGAGCTGTAAGGCAACCCGTGAAATAAATTATCTGTACCATTTATAGTGAAAATTTTGTATACTTAAAAAAACTTCAATCTGTATTTTAAAGATACATGAATATTGTTTCTCATAAAATATTTTTAAAAAATCCCCTAGGGATAGAATGTTGGGAAATGCCTGTACATACTTTTAAGACCGCCTACTCCTCTCTCTAGGGGTTAAATTTTGGCAAATACTAATGGATGTTTCAGGGTGACTCCCTAAAATTAATAGACTACTAATTTTTTTATCTGTTTTTAGGGTTCGGACATCCGATGAAAAATCGGAACCTTTGTTTATAGGATCACTCTTGTGTCTGTCTGTCTCTTGTGGTAAGGCCCTATATGTTTTGTCACTCTCTGATAAATATATAATTAAATATGATAGAACGAGACAAACATACACTTATCTACCTGCCTAAAATCAACCCTGGGGTCACTATAAATAACATTTCTACATCTTCCCCACAAAGATTTAAATACATGAAACATCCGTAGGGTGGGGAACTAAAAACAAATCATTGACTTCACATCCGGTCGAAATGTACGTGAACTTATCTAGCTAGTAGTTTTATTCCGGGATATTTATTCCCCATGAAAAATTGAGTCCATCCCATCCCACTAATATTATAAACGCGAAAGTTTGTATGGCTGTATGTATGTTTGTTACTCAATCACGCCAGAACTTGGCACAAAGATAGATTATAGTCTGGAATAGCACATAGGCAGGCATGTATTGGTTCCCGTGAGATAGATTTGTTTTTATTTTTCACGGGATCGACATGATTTTTTGCATAGTGGTAGTTTAGGGGTCAGAGAATGACATATACTACTTTTTAAACCGCGAAAGCGGGCGGGGGAGGGGCAAATTATTTATTTTTGAATCTATTTCCACGTGGCTGAAACCGCTGACAGAAGCTTGTACTAAAGAAATGCGAAAGTAACTCTGTCTGTATATATGTTAGGCTTTCACGGCTAAACCACTGAACCGGTTTTGATGATATTTGATAAGGGGTAAACTTCTATTCAAACTTCGGGGTAAGGGGGAGAACAGAATAAGATCTATCTGACCCCAAATGTCATCCTCACCTGCACGCTTGGTACCCTCTACTAGACAACAAACGAGGCTCTGGCGACCGATCAATGGCGGTATAACCATACACCTAGTTAGGCAACTGGCTGGAAGAGGCTACAGCGAGCCTGAAGACCTAAATAGTCTCAAAATGTCTGGTGCAGAAGGCAAGGGGAAACACTGCACTAATATTCTTCCCAAGAAAGTTAACCATGGCCAGTCTATACAAGGTGCGTCGCGCTGTGGACTGCCATGATTGACCACGACTGCTCTGTCAAGAGCACCACGACTAAAAAGAAGAAGAAACTTCAAGGACATAGGTGACTTTTAATAATAGGGACATGAAAGTAAGGATGGGCCCCACGGACAAAGCCGGGGCGAACAGCCTATTGATATTATTTTGTAATCATAAACACAGAATAATAAATTTTAAAGGAGAGTGAAAACGGAAAGCAAGGTATTTGGTGGACTAAACAATCTATGCAGAAATACACAACTTACCTACAACTAAAACTAAAATATAATGCTGTTTTAGTTCCATCACTCACTTATGGAAGCGAGACTTGGGTATGGAATAAGAAGCATGAAAGTAAGATAAACATGTGTGATATAAATCGTATTGACCGCATCCGGAAGGATGTCAATGGAGAAGAATGCGGAGTGAAAAATAATGTTGTGACTAAAATGAAGAAAAGTAGTTTACGCTGGTTTGGACACGTTGAAAGAATGAAAGATTGGCTAAAAAGTTTTGTATGGCTGAAGTGAAAGGAAATACTGGCAGAGGACGATCTAGTTCTAGGTGAACTTTTAATTCAATATAAAAAAAATGTATTGATCGATGGAAATATTAAAAGTGCACACAATTGCAGAGCATGTATGAAAGGTATGATTAATATAAAAGAAGCAAAAGAGGTATGTCACGATCGAAACAAATGGCTTTCGATTGTCTCTGCCTGCCCCTCTTGGGATGAACGGCGTGATGATAGATAGATAGATTTGTAATCACTAACGAACTAAATTTTTAACATTTTTATATGTGACAACCCTATGTATTTGAAAAAGAAGCCTAAAATAAAAAAAAACTCGAAATAATATTCATATATCATGCAGATAATTTGCAATAAATTTAAATAAAAGACTTTGCATGCTCTTTCGTCGCAGGAGTCTAATAAATTTTCATAGAAATGTTGTTGTTACATATTTACGTAGCGAAATAAGACAGAGAAAATATCATTTGTCCATGTACAAAATTCATAATGGCAAAAACATATATCTACATTTCCCCCGGTTTCGTTTGAAGAATATTTAAAAAAAATGGTGCCAAATTAGGCTACAAAATTCTAAAGAAGATAGTTTTTAGTTCAATGTTGTCTAGATTAGTGAAATTTAGAGCTAGGTAGTTTCTAATTTGGCACCAATCGACTTCGAAATCGCATTGCGACATGTCATGATGGGGAATCTTAATTCCGCCCGCGCTGTGTTTAATATATCACGGGGGATCATCTTCGATACCGATTAATCGGCATGGCAAATCATCGATTAACATTAAAAGTAAAATAAGATAAGTAGTTATAAGAGTTTTATGTAGGTATACAAATTTATGTTAACCCATTTTGTACCCGTGCGAAACCAGGGGCGGTGTCATACTATATATATGGCCAAATCCGTAGGTATATCTATAAGACGGAAGCTTTTAAAGGAAGCGTATCATAAATCGTTGCTTTCATATCCAGACTATCTTAGAGTCTAGAGTATTTCAAATATTGTCTTTTGAACGAATACAGACTTGTAAAGAAAACTGTGCAAATACTATTTTCTTTATACAGAAAGTATGGATACAAATGGATTTAGGAAATATATAGAATACTTATTATGCGTCGGTGGCCGAGTGGTTAAGACGTCTATTAACTAGGCACTAGGCAGACCACGGGTTCGATCCCGGATCCCGGCCATGTAATTTAATTAAAAACTAAATCTAAATATACCTCAAGAGAACTGGCCACTCGTTAGGTATAGCCTCACAAATACCATCGGCTATACAAGGGAGACTTGGTTTTCAGCTGGGTAGCTTTAAGCAACCGAAAAAAATATTTCCTTTCACTTCAGCCATATAAACCTTTTTAGTCAATCTTTCATCCTTCATTCTTTCATCGTGTCCAAACCAGCGTAAACTAGGTACTTTTCTTAATTTTAGTCATAATAACATCATCTTTCACTCCTCTTCTCTAATGACATCGTTCCGGATGTGGTCAATACGCTTTATATCACACATTCTACGTAAAGACCGCATTTCCACTGCATTTATCTTACTTACATGCTTCTTATTCCATACCCAAGTTTCGCTTTCATAAGTAATTTTACTTGTAGTTGTAAGTTGTGTATTTCTGCATACATTGTTTAGTCCACCAAATACCTTGCTTCACGCTTTCATTATCCTTTCAATTTCCTTTAATTTTCATCCTTTCACAGAAATGTTACACTCCGAGCATGTATGAAAGGTATGATGAATATAAAAGAAGCGAAAGAGGTATGTCAAGATCGTAAGAAATGGCATTCGATTGTCTCTGCCTACCCCTCTTGGGATAAAAGGCCTAATAATAGATAGATTAAAAAAAGTAACACTGTCTATCCGTCTGGTGTCTGTTACGATTTCAGGGCTAAACCACTAAGCCGATGTTGATGAAATTTGAGAAGGAGAAAGCTTGAACCCTAGAAAAGGATATATTTTTAAATCCATCCCTCTATTTTAGGGGATGATAATGTTATTTGTATGAAAAAAAACCGGCCAAGTGCAAGTCGGACTCGCGCACGAAGGGTTCCTCCGTACCATTATCTATAAAAACGGCAAAAAAAAAATGACGTTTGTTGTATGGGAGCCTCCCTTAATTTTTTGTTTTAATTTAATTTAATTCTCTATTTTTAAAGTGAATATATAACTAAATATTCTGTGAATATTTCAAGCGTCTACCTGTTGCCGTTATCAATATCGAGCAAAAACGAGCAAAAAATCACATTTGTTGTATGGGAGCCCCCTTAAATATTCATATTATTCTGTTTTTTAGTATTTGTTGTTATAGCGGCAACAGAAATACATCATCTGTGAAAATTTCAACTGTCTAACTATCACGGTTCATGAGATACAGCCTGGTGACAGACAGACGGACGAACGGACGGACAGCGGAGTCTTAGTAATAGGGTTTCCGTTTTTACCCTTTGGGTACAGAACCCTAATAATTCTGCTAGGTTTGACAAATACAACATGCTCTATAAACACATTAAATGAGACAGAATATTCTCAAAGACCGCGGTCTTTTAAAATGGGACGCTAGAACACACACAAAACTTAAAAGCTTCATATTTACGACCGCGTATTTCTTCAACAAAAGGAAGGTGTATGCTGTTAAATATAGAAACATGTGGTTTTCGCAGAATAGCGAGAGAATGTGAATTTGTAGAATATTGTACCCGGCTTCCACTTTTTGCCCGTTGTCCATATTGAAACAGAACAAAAATAATAAACGTATAATAACGCCATCTAGCGCGCGCTCAAAGAATTTATCAATTAAAAAAATCTCAATCCGGACCCAGATCTGTCGGCCAGAAATGCGCAGCCAAAAATGCCCGAATTCCTGTTCGTAGATCCTCGGGTCGAGTATATTTGTGCCGAGAGCATGTTGCTAACACAGGTCGCGAAGCCATAAGATTTCCCCGTACCGAATCGCTCAACGCGCCAAAAGAAGTTTTGACTTCAATAAAATAAAGCTAAAAATTAAAGGAGGTCTTTGTTCGATTTTTTTTTTCTTAATAATAGCAATAATGGCAATATATACAAACGTCTAACTAGTATACATATAATGCATATTCTTAAATAAAAAATCAAATAATAAAAACCCGCCAAGTGCGACTTGGACTCGCATAGCAAAACTACAACCTATAAAACTGAGAAAATATTCTAAATTTGAAGTTGCATACTCTTTGGCAAAATTTCCTTACTTCATGCTTATTCTTTCTAACTCTCTCTCTCTCTTACACTCATAAACACAAAGATTAATTTATATATCTTCTATATATATAAAACAAATTCGGGTTTTTCACACTTATAACTCGAGAACGGCTGTACCGATTTTCATGGTTTTTGATTTGTTGGATTTGTCTTCGCCCCGAATAGAACCATAACTATTAAAACATCGAAAAAAATCACGAATAAATAATTTACGAAGAAAATTTTACTTTTCAAACATTTTGTATGGAACGACCATTTTGATATCTCGAGAAAAATACTAGATAAATATCTATCTAATAATATAACAATCAATATTTGTTTGTATGTTCGTATTCAATAGACTCAAAAACTGCTGGACCGATTTGAAAAATATTTTTTCCATTTCATAGCCCGATTCTCGGGGAATGTGTAACGTTGTGCTCATTTAGTTAATAAATGAGACCACTTTTTCTTAATGAGGTTTGAATAGTTGTTAACCTCCTTACAAAATAAGTTACTGGCTACCTAGGTACCTATAATTTAAGAATTTTTCAAATTAATCTGAATTTAGAACAATGTCTGCAATTTGTTTATTTTCTTCCATTTTTAGTCAATTCCGTTTTTGCATTGCTAAGTAGCACACCTATTTCATAATGTCAATAATTTTAATAAATTGAACAAATTACAAATAAGCTGTGATCTAACATATATTATAAAGGAGCATGATATTTGTAAGTACTATTTAAGTTGTATTGTGTTTGGATCCTATCATATCCTGGAAATCATTACTTATTAATTTCATTTTTATTTTCCAGCATGCTCCTTTCCTTTTCCTATATCTACTCCTTTTTCTCCTTATTACACCTTTTTATTCTAATCTTATTATTGTCATAAATCTAGCATCATTTAATTTAAAGCTTTCTTGATGTAAATATCATTAAATTTACATTCAAATTGAAATAAAACAATATGGAGTATTATTATTGTGGCTAGTTCCCGAAATCCTTATAACTCCCATAAGGAGGAAAGAGCTAGGCGACAAAGGTAACCACCCAAGGAGGTAAATTGTATTCCGAATACCACGCGTACGTAGCTAGTATAAATGTTTGGATCTCCTATCCCGTTAAAAAATAATTTAGTCAACCATTGGTTGTCAAGTAGTTACAGAATCTCTAAAAACAATTATAAACACCTTATACATGGTTTAATAACAGATGTCACACACCATTGAACTTTCCCATAGAGTTGAAGTGGATGTTGCTTAATGTATTAAATATTAATTAGTAACGACATTTTGTTGAGTGTTTTTTTTATTTTAACCGTTATGTCGCTTAAGGAGACGGCTCATAACTTTTGTCACATAAGTTTTATGAAGCTCTGAAAGTCATCAATTTCACGTGTATTTTCAACTGACATTTTCTCGTATTTATCCTAATTATAGATAATTTCACATATTTTATGGAAACATTAACTACAACTTGTTATTTCTAATAGTTTTTGTATAATACTGGAAGAGCATATCGTTTTGTGTATTTACGCAAGACCGATTTTTTGTGAATCGTGTGAAACGTGAATCTTGGCCTATCTTATCTCATCCTTAATTATTTTATCGATTCTTTTTGCAGTGTATCTCTCTAACAACTTTTTAAAGAGATATCGGCAATATAAGCCGCGCGGTTTACTGAGTTCATTGCGCTAACAAGCTTCTCTTCATACCATGCCGTGTGGTCAGAAACGCAATGTCCACATTTAATAAGTTGGCTATTTTAAGCCAAAAGCATCGGTGGCCGAGTGGTGAAGACGACTGCTATTAACCAGTCATCTATCTACCAATGGTTTTTTTTTAATTAAAAAATTACGTACATAATCCGACAAACCACACAAAGAAGCTTTTCCATGTAGAATTGGCCATATTTCCATATTCAATACAATTATAACTTTAAAATATACAATAAAAGCTACACAAGTAACAGTGTCTACATATAGCCAGTTGTGATATTAAACATAATAGGTCATGAGTCTGTCGCTACATCTCTCTATTCAGGTGTGTTGTACTTACAATTTCAAATTCAAAATCACTATACATATCTTCTTTTAACAGGAAAACCTTTTTAGGATGGACCCCAAATGTAAATTTGAAATAACACTTAGGTATTTTATATACCCATTGATTTTTCTAAACACGTGCCGCGCGCACCAAATCCTCTTTCTGTACTGGATGGTACAAACTAAACTTCAAGATAAAATGTATATTTTTAAATCACCCCTTGTCTGCTATTGACTCACTGGTTGCAAGTTTTGTTTTGTCAATGTTTATTTTAAGACTGGACGGATGGAACTAAATGCAGACAGACATACAGAAATTCTGAAAACAGTTATTTATTCTCAAATGCAGACATCCAATTTTATTTCTGTAGTATTATTTTGATTGCTACAGATCTTTGCGGCGTGGCTAGAGACAGCAGTGTCACTTTTCGCCAGTTGTCTAACTGTGTCACTTCTTTAACAGACTTTAGTGTCTGTTATTTTTAGAATTATCAACTTTACGTGCCCTGAAACACGAGGAGTCGATTAAAGTATTAAACTTTTCTTAAAAAAAATTGGTGCTTTTCATTTTTGGCACGGGTGAGATTTGAACCTGGGTCTTTCAAGTTCAACGTCTCCTTTTTGACAAATATTTTCGCTCCCGGCTCCGCCCGTGGATGTTTTCAAACGAAATAAAATATAGCCTGTAGCACTCAGGGATAATGTCGCTTCCTATTTCCGAATGAATTTTCAAAATCGGTTCGCTAGTTTCAGAGAAAACCTCCTACATCCAAACTTACAAACTTTATCTCTTTATAAAATAGTATAGACCATTCATAGAATATGAGAGGTGGAGATTTGTCTCTACCTACCTTATATGGGATAAAAGGCGTTCTGATACACAGCATTTCCACACACTTTTTATATGAAGTGTGAAAATGTTAATATTTATTATTTTAAATTTAAAATAAATGCATTTTCAAAATGAAGCTGCGTTCTTTCGATTAAGTTGGAAGCAATTTATTCAATAATAACAATTATTTCGAACTTCCAAAATTGATGCCATAATTTTATATTACAGAGAGCTTTACTCAAACCATTTTATTGGTTAAGTATGGTTTAATTTAAATTTTAGTGTACCGCAGGAAGTTTTGATAGACCTTTGTAGTCAAAAATAAATTATAATTAAAAAGTTATGTTCATAATCTGACAAACCCTTTTCCATCTAAATATACCTCAACAGAACTGGCCACTCGTTAGGTATAGCCTCACAAATACAATCGGCTAAACGAGGGAGGCCTGTTCTTCAGCTGGGTACCCCGGAATTGTAACACGGTTTCGGGAGTTGTAAGGCAACCCGTAAAGAAAGAAAAAAGAAAAAAGATTGTAAGATCAAAAGGTTTCTTAAGTTCCACATGACCTTATTGTATATGTTAATTTTTTATGAAACCTTCACCAAACAGTAAAACTTTAAAAATAATTATGTATCTAATTAATATTAAGGGGTGTGGCTTCACCTTGCACGCTAGTGTATTCTAAACTTGAACTAAATTAATTATTCATGGAAGGCTGCGGAACCACTTTTTTTTGTTAAACAAAACTTGAATCTTTTTTCTTTTTGTAAAAATCGATCCTTCTGAGAACGGATGTTAGCAGGCATCCGTATAATCATACTTATATAAACAAAATAAACCGTTCAGACAGACAGACAAAAAACTCATCGAATTTTAGTTATGTTTGCGTTACACTTAATTTTACATAATACAGCGATTAGTTTAGGAGTATTTTGAAAGTGAAATTTTATGATGCATACAAAATTGGGCTAGTCAATGTTGCTTTACTGTTTTGAACCGTTAAATTGTCTTCAAGATGACACAATGTAGATTACTTAAGTTGGAAACGAGAGTGGTCCTAGTTTCCTACCATCACGGTTTTTAGAACTTTCTTCCATTGCAGAGACTGAACTTTTTACTTGTATCTATTTGAAGAAGTGCATGGGTACTCCGGCTTTAATTTTGTACTCCAATGAATGAAGCGCTTATTATTTTTTTCAACACACTTGCTCGTAACGTCAGTCTTATTACCTCACTTTTAGACCCATAATCCCATATATTAAACACGCGTGCTTTTTACTTTACATTACAGCACAAGACCCAATAATATAACCCAATGAAGTTAACTTCGTACAATAATATAACCCAATGAAGTTAACTTCGTACAAGATTGTAAATTGTATGTGTACAGTTTTTATTTTTTAACCGTGACTTTGTTGGCTGTTTGGCGAAGTTACCTGTGCTTTATCTAGCGCGACGCGGGAAAAAACAAAACATTTGAGAATTGTACATTCATTTTCATTAATTGTTTTAATAATAAAATGTTAAAACCACATGAAGTTTGTTTTTTCCTCGCAAGTGTGTTAAAAACGTCGTATGAAACGCGTGTGCTTTGGTCATTACATACTCAGCTTTCTTATAGCGCTCGCATAGTGGCTCGCGTTGATAATACCGCCTCGTACGTAATGACCAACATAGCACACTTGTATCACAATGACTATTTGTGTGTTGCGTGAATTTTGCTACGATCGATAATTTCGACATGATAGAAATTTTAATACGCTTACAACTACTTATCTATAAGAGCCAGATATAGTATGCTACCGCGAACTTTCATGTAAGTAAATATTTTTTTACACAATTCGTTCCTACATAATTTTGATAGGTTAAACAGCATACACCATGAAAACTCGCTGGGTCAAACTTTTTCCCTAATTTAACCATATTAAAAACCACAACAAAATACGATCAGTAGATTTGCGTGAAAAAGGTACAGACAGACAGGATCACTACAATTTATACTAGTTTTTAGGTTTCACCTTAGTGGAAATAGAATATCCGTAACGCCTGAGAAAAGAATAGCAATGATTGGTAATTTTGCTGTATTTTGTAGGCGCTTTATACAAAACGTCATACAAAATTTATATTTTAACGGGATAATATTTATAGCCTATGTCCACCCTGAAAGTCTATTCTAAATATTGTTGAAAGAATTATTAAACGATGACATTAGAGAAGAATACTGAGTGAAAGATGATGTTGTGACTAAAATGAAGAAAAGTAGTTTACGCTGGTTTGGACACGTTGAAAGAATGAAGGCTGAAATATTGACTAAAAAGGTTTATATGGCTGAAGTAAAAGGAAATGCTGGCAGAGTACGACCTATTGAATATATAAAAAATGTATTGATCGATGGAAATACACAATCGCCGAGCATGTATGAAAGATATGATGAATATTAAAGAAGCGAAAGAGGTATGTCAGGATCGGATCAAATGGCATTCGATTGTCTCTGCCTACCCCTCTTGGGATGCATAGATAGATAGAATTTTCGAAATCGCAGTAGTACTTTCTATAGATTTGTCAAAAATTAATGTTCTGATCACACTGATTCGTAAACGAACATTAACTATGAAGATCAAATTACCATTTTAATATAAAACCAGTAGGAGATCCAACTACAGTCTAAACTTCGACACCGATCCATCAAATAGAAAGCTATTATTCAAAAATGATATGAGCATTAATATCGCAATGGAAATGAGTTGATAATAATTGAAGTTGAAACCTGGGATCTGGGCTCAAACCTCACTTGCGCCAAGAACGCTAAGCACACATTTTTTCTTTAACAAGTCTGGTAAGCGTAGGTTTGTGCTGTTTAATAATGAACAGATAAGTGCATAGCCTCACAAGTACCATCGGCTAAAAGGGAGACTAGGTCTTCCGCTGGGTACCCTGGACCGTAACACGGTTTCGGGAGATGTAAGACAGACATTCCATAAAGAAAGAAAAAAGAATTGAAACGTATGCTCTTGTATCATTCTGTTGAGGTTAATTTAGATGGAAAAGCCTTAAGGAGACGCCTCATAACTTTTGTCCCATGCAAATTACATGCTTCTCTATATGTCTTAGTTTCGAATTTTAAATATTTGATACAGTAGGAATTTAAAAAAATTAAAATCAGTTGCACCTAAGTTTTATGAAGCCCTGAAAGTCATCAATTTCACGCGTATTTTCAACTGATTTTGCGACTCGAGTTCTCTTAATATATTTACTAATGTACCATTTTCTCGTATTTACCCTATAGATAATTTCACATACTTTATGAAAACATTAACTACAACTTGCTATTTCTAATAGAGTTTGTATAATACTGTATAATCGTTCTTTCTCATGTATCTGGTACGTGAATCTTGGCCTATCTTATCTAATTCTTGGTTATTTTGTCGATTATTTTGCAGTGTATCTCTCCAACAACTTTTTAATGAGATATCGACAAAATTATCCGCGCTGTTTACTGAGTTCATTGCGCTAACAAGCTTGCTCTTAAGTGTGGTTGGTCGGATTATGTACATAAGTTTTTAATTATAAAAATCTCTCTGGAACATGGCCGGGATAGAACCGTGGTCTGTCTATTAACTAGACGTCTTAACCAATACCATTTTTTTGTTTTTCTTTTACTACCTACTATCCTTTCTTTTACTTATACTAATTTATCCAGTGGATCTCTTACTAAACTTTTACGCCGGTTAGATGGTTCCATCACTCCCGTCTCGTCGCGGTCGGTTTTTCTATATCGACTCCCCATTTCTATGAAGCATTAAGAAGCTTCGCTTCAATAATGCTTCCCGACATATCTATTCCTTGAATATCAATATTATTTTCTGTTGATGTGTCAAAACTTTTAAGCATCTAAGCATTTCCTTCTGTTTTGTATGTATTCCTTTCGTTAAAAATTCATCCCTCGTCTTTAGATAAAATTGATATGTAGCGGATGCATTAATATGGTATTATTTTATTTTGTATTCATATTGGGTTTCGTTGTGCATTTTGGGGTAAGACCGACTCGTATGCCGTGACGGAAAACGACGTCATGCACCCTCTTCCTTGTGTGTGCGTGGCGTTATTATATACTTAGTTGCTTCTCAGTGTGAATGTAGTGCATGAATAGAGAGTATTCGACTACTGTATACTTGATGTGTCAATTTCGATGTTTCACGTCTACCGGGTGTCCCGTGACGGCCACCCTTTTTTATTTTTGAATTGAAACAGTCAAATGGAAAGGGTGAAAGATAGAAGATTGTGCATTTTCACGCAAACAATACTGAACTGATATAGTTGCGGTTTTCATTATTAGATAGTTTGGCTGATTCACCGGCAATACATTTATCATGTATCAATGGTATAAGTAAATCAAGTCGGAAAAAAGTAAGAAAAAAAAAGATGTAGGAAGGAATTGTGTACAATAAAATGATATACAAAAAAGTTCGCGGTAGCATAGATCAATCTGTAAGCCCATATTATACCCGAGCGAAATCGCTAGTATCTATATAAATAAAAATTAAACGGCTAGACCGATTTGACTAACATTTTTATGTTCGTAAAGGTCCGAAGCATGATTTTAAGGATTTTTTTTTTATATTTTCGGAAAATTTGAAAATTCGGGAAAAACTAAAAGCGCTCTTTTCTATTGGAATATGAAAGTATGTAATAAGTAATTCCAACAGCTACCTACTCAGAAACATGCTATGAATGTTCAATCAAGGTGTTTAAGAAGAAATTAAAATACATCACACATAATAAGTATGAACGTTTCATATAGAAACTGGCCGTGGGTCAATGGTCCGAAGAAGCTACCGGATTTTTTGAATTGATTACAACCGCTCGCTTTCCGAATGTGAAGTTCGTTTTAATGTGCATTTAAATCACTGTCTGTTCACGGTAAGGGTTCAATTCATTCCACGACATTAATTAAGCGTAGCGATAAGCGGAGCGTGCAGCGGAAGAAGGAATAGAAATGGCTACATACAACAATCCAACGACTGTGAGTAAAAGGAATACTAAAGTTGTATATATGCCAATCTATTAACTATTCTCAATAGCGCGATACAGGTTTCAGTTGAAATATTGTGAGACGATAAGGATATAATTATATATGCGACATCTATCGACCCGATGTACCGCCACAGTTCATTGGATAATATTGTCCACATTATTTTTACAGTAATATCTAATCGGTCGGCCTACTATCCAACAATATTATTATAATGCAAGGCAAGCACTTTCTATCAAGATATCAGTCAGGTGCCTATTCAAATAAATTAAATTTGATTTTGTTAGAAATGCTGTGGCAATCAGTGCGCTGTTTGCCGTGCAAACTTCGGATAAAAACCTATACCGCCAAATACGTTGAGCCTTATGACATTCGCCGAGCAGTACAAAGTTTTAAAATAACTCGATTTTTGTAACGCTCTGTCAAGCTTCATTAGGTAAAATCTACGGTAAAACTAACAAAAAATAATCGAGATATTAATCGTTTTGTATACCTTCCAATACCTTGGAAATCACATTTGACATCTACAACTCTAATAATCTTATCTAATCTAATCTAAATATCCTAAACACAAATAAATACCATCGGCTAAAAGAGGGAGACCTTGGTCTTCCGCTGGATACCCTGATACCGTAACGTAACGGGAGCTGTAAGGCAACAGTGAAGTATGAAAAAATAATAATTTTCAAATCTCTATCGAAACAATTAATGCGTGGATATTTTCAAACAAAATAGCCTATAGCACTCGGGGCTCATTTTAGCTTCGTATCAGTGAAATAATTTTCAGAATCGGATCAGTTGTTTGAGAGGTTACATACAATTTTACCTTTTTAACGATTTCAAAAAAAAGGCGTTTCTCAATTCGACCGTATATATATATTTTTTATGTATGTTCGCGGATAACTTCGTCGTTTATGAACCGATTTTTATGATTTCTTTTATAATCGACAGATAATTCTTCCGGATTGGTCCCATTTTTATCTCATAATAATTGGTTCATTAGTTTTTTGGTAATTTTGAAAAATCTGACTTTATAAGTCAATTATCAGTATCTCGATGAAATATGTACCGATTTTGACGACTTATTTTTTTAATAATATAATAATTTCTCGACATTATCTCACAGACATATGACGAAAATCGGTTCAGTAGTTTTTTTCAGAAATTCAGTAATTGCCTCTGTTTACGGCTGAAAATTATATCAGAGAAAAGCCTTAGAAACCAATTAGCAACGGTTGCTATTGACACGTTGGTCTAGCGGTTAAAGGTATGGGGTGCAGCACAGAATGCACATGGTTCAAATCCCATCCACAGCAGTTTTTTTTCCACAATATTTTTTTATTTGCGTTATTATTTCAAATATTAGTATGGATATTCGCTATTTCTTATCCAAGCCACATCCTTATCCGTTGTATCCAATACACAACATGTTGTGTAAACATTTGGCGTTACTTAAACGATACGATGCTGCTTCCAGGAAATTACTTTAACATAAACTGGGTTTTATTTTTTAATTAGCAACATTCAGGTGGAGGAGAGCAATTCGTATAATGGATTCTGCCAATTTTTTGGCCATATTGGCTTTAATTTACACTTTTTGTTAACAAGTGCTTTTCAAAAATAATTTCCTCAATTTGAGATACAATCTTTGGTAAATAAAGCGACGTCCGCTGAAAACTTCAAACGGCGTAAATATGAATCCTTAGGACAAGGATACATGATATTTATGCCGTTTGGAGTTGAGACACTAGGCCCATGGGGTCCCGAAGCACACAAGCTTTATAAACATCTTGCTTCTAAAATAATAAAAGTATCGGGAGAATGAAGAGCTGGTACGTACCTTGGACAACGTATCAGCTTGGCGATACAGAGAGGGAATGCAGGGGGCCGATTCTCGCGTTTGTAGACATTTTTTCGAACGATAGAGATTAAATGCGACTACGACACGTGCGCAGAGGGTTCTGTACCATCAAATATTGTCGTCACGAACTCTAGAGTCACGGATTTTTAGTTATTTAGTATTTAATTTAAATAACTTAACAATTTGTTGTAAGTACCTACCTAGATTTTTCATAAAATAATTACTTACTGAAATTTCTGATTTTTTTTTTCATTATTTTTATTTTTCATGTAAATCTTGACAAGTGACTAGGTACTAAATTATTCCCATATTTTTCATATTTTTTTTCATAGTCCTGAAAATTCCTGATAAACTCTTCTTTCACATTTTCCTTTCATGCAAATTTATACTAAGCAATTAATAATAACGCATATATAAACAATTTTATTGTTTTCATAATTCCTGAAAATTCCTGAAAAACATTTTTTAATACTTTTTTTGTAAATACCATACAAAAGCAATTAGTTGTACTTTTTCATATATCCTGAAAATTACTGAAATCTGTTTTTGACAATGTGAAAAATGTGCTAATATGTACGTCGGGGTTTTAAGAGCTCGAATATCTCGCTAAATATTTACCAAATAAAATATATTATAAAGAGGTTAAAACAAGTCCATGCGACATCAATGTCGACTACACAACAAGTTTATTCCTCGACATACGACATCCAACTCTATCGTTCCCAAGAATTAACTTTTATAAAAAGCAGATATTTTTCTGATATTTTGACGTAGAGATTTCTCTAATTCGACTAAATGTCTAAAGAGCGAGAATCGGCCCCCAGCTAGTGTTTTGGGGACCCTGCCGCAGGACAGCGATCTCGAGAGGGTGTTTTATTTATAAGTAGATTTTAAATGTACATTTATATTTTAATTGTTATACTGTCTGTGTTTATGTAATAGATTATATGCATATCTTTGGTAAATAAATAAATGCAACTATCTAAGTAGGTTCTGAAACAGTTGAATAGATTTTTTCATTTGGTCATTCAATTGAGGCTGTCATAAGATCGGCTAAAAGAGGAATAGTTCCGCCGGGTACCAGCGTCTGTTTACATACTAAAGAATTCACAGAATTTCGCTATGTGTTTAAAAAACATCTATCTATCATCACGCTTTTATTCCAGGGGTAGGCAGTGACAATCAAATGCTATTTGCTACGATCCTGACATACCTCTTTCGCTTCTTTTATATTCATCATACCTTTCTTACATGCTCGGCGATTGTGTGTACTTTTAATATTTCCAACGATCAATACATGTTTTATATGTTCAATAAAAGTACACCTAGGTCGTCTTCTGCCAGCATTTGCTTTAGTAAATCTCTCATCCTTCATTCTATGAACGTGGACATCAACGTAAACTACTTTTCTTCATTTAAAAAACATAACAATTTTTTCTTCTCCTGATTATGTACTATTTCTATTCATAGGCGCCTAACGTGAAATATTTGCATAAAATTAACATTGTCGCTGCAAAATTAAATGACCGATAAGAACGGAATAAATATTAAATTAATTAGTGATAGTATCATAAATTTTGGATTATCTACTTTATTATGCATAATTATATTCACGCCTGTATCGCAGTGGGTTGGCAGAGACGGATCTCTACCTGCCATACCATACTAAGTTTGTCCTTCTTTTTTTGTCGGTGGTTGAGTGGGTAAAACGTCGACTCACAACTGAGAAGTCGCAGGTTCGATCATATACCAATGGGTTTTATAATAAAAAATATATGTACATTACAAACAACAAACCATTAAAAGAGGCTTTTCCACCTACATACCTCAACAGAGCTGGCCAGTCGTTAGGTATAGCCTCAAAAAATCTTCGGCTAAGTGAGGAAGTTGTCTTCCACTGGGTACCCTGGGGCCGGCAACGGTTCACGGGAGCTGTAAGGGAACCCGTGAAGATTTTTTTTACGTGAAATCAACAGGAAATTTTCATCCCTGCCATTGGGAGGTGGCTTGTGACCAAAATACATAGTCTATTTACATTTGAAATCTTATCTAATATTATAAAAAGGTATAGTTTGTAAGTTTGGATGTCTTTCAAACTGCTGAACCGATACCAAAAATTCTTTCACGAATAGAAAGCTACGAAATCCCTGAGTAATATAGGTATTTTGGTCAAAAATATTCACGGGCGAAGCCGGGGGCGGAAAGCTATAGTTTCACTATAATTTTGGATAGATTGTCACAGACGATTTGTAGAAAAATAAGTAGGTACGTTATTGGATACAAATTCTACATTCACACAGATTTCAAACGAAATAAAACGAAAATAAGAACAACCGCGGCGCCCGATTGGCGGAATGCGACAGGTGTGCGGTCGAGCAAGGATGCTGTTGCTGTCCATTGGTACCTTATATACAGGCTGATTATTTTCAAAGCGAAAATTCCATACAATATTATCATTATGAA
The DNA here is from genome assembly GCA_963924495.1 of Nemapogon koenigi. Taxonomy (NCBI): domain Eukaryota; kingdom Metazoa; phylum Arthropoda; class Insecta; order Lepidoptera; family Tineidae; genus Nemapogon; species Nemapogon koenigi. Next base: position 4,252,778 of record OZ004657.1, on the reverse strand, counting down.
TATACCTAACGAGTGGCCAGTGTTTGTCGGATTATTTACATAAAACATAATTGTAAAATACCTAGTTATAACCAATTATTAATTATATTTTGTACAATAAAAAAAAATGGGAAAATAACTATTTGCAATAAAATGTAAATCTGCCAAATCTGATAAAAAAAATATACAATATATGAATACAAAAGAAGTGAAAGAGGTATGTACCCGTAGCAAATGGCATTCGATTGTCTCTGCCTACCCCTTTTGGGATAAAAGACTTTATGAAAGATAGATAGAGCGCACTTTTATTCTATGGATAATTCTTAAGATGGGAAATCATTTAAGCATAGAAAAACATTATGACATTTCCCGTAGCAAAACCGTAAGAAAGCTACTTTTTAGAGGATCTCGTCTCGTTAATTATAAGGACTAAAAAATAAATAATTATACAAAAAAAGTCTTTAATATCTCAACTTGTCTTTCCACTTTTTATTTTATTTTATTTTTGTTTTAAATAATTATAAAATTTGTATACAAACAGGGTCAATATTCATAGTGACGATCTATTACGTGCATCTACTTCATACTTTGAAGTCCTTTTTATTTGCGGTTTACACCAATCAACGGACAATTTTATGCTCTAAACTAAACATTACACTTTTAATTTTTTTATATAACCTATAATTACATAATTTAATAATAAAAATACGAAATCGCATAGAAATTCCAGAAAGAGGGGCGGTACCTACACTATCGCTTCTCTACTCACACTTAGCGTATTCGATATAAGCGGCTGAAGCCCCATGCTATTCTCAAGGCCGTTTGGTACAGGGAGCCCCTTAAGACTCTAAATCACTCTAAGTTTCGGGACTATTATAATTTAATACAGACCACATACCGACGCAATTTTGTACCTTCACAGATGCATGGCTATTGGATCTGTCTTACTGGGCCCAGGGTACCCAGTGGATCACAAGTATTACTCATTTAGATGATGATATTTGTGAGGCTATACCTAACGAGTGGCCAGTTCTGTTGAAGTATACTTAGATGGAAAGCATATACGTGTAGTTTGTCGTTAAGATTTTAATAAAAAAAACCATTGATACATGATCGGGATGGAACTATGGTCTGCTATTTTAGAAATTACAAATACATAGCTATGGTATAATTTTAGTATAAACGAATTCGAGAAAAATCGCTAGTCAAAAAAATCACAAACTTGAGAAAATAACGCGTGTTTTATATATGAAAATTTAAAATGTAACTAAAATCGCACGAACATTGGTATTATAATAACAAAGCTTCAGAGGGTTGAACATAAAACCCTTTATCTTATACCTTGGGCTATCAAATGTCAACCTGTTTTAAATGTTAATATTACGTGATAACGAAAAGGGAAGGTAAATGTGGATCGTGTTTCAAAATCCTTAGAAATATAATAGAATTCTCTGATAAAATAATAGACTTGAAATGTTATCTGATATGATATTAAGTAAAATTATATCATTTCTCACCATAGAGTACTAAACCTAAGGAGGGGACATAGACGGGCTTCACATTTCGCCAATGTTTTGCTCTTTGACCAGTTAAACTGACCAGGTGGGCAGTAATAAGTTACCTTAGGTTTCGTTTTGTGTCGAGACAGAACTCTAGAAAAATAGTTATTTGTGATGTTTTAAATGGGAATGACCCCCCCCCCCTTCGGTTCAAGCCTCAAGTTAGAAAGACTTAATCTTTATTGGACAAGAAAATGAGGCTACAATTTTTTTTAGTTTTGGTGAAAATGATACTTAGAAGATTGCTATTGCACCCTAAATTCGATTGCGGTTCGTGCCAAAATCTATAGCAATTAGTTTTAATTTTTTTCTTCACTGATTACCTTACAGCTCCCGAAACCGTGGTATCGGTCCCAGGGTACCCAACAGAAAAGACAAAGTCTCCCTCTTTTAGCCGATGGTATTTGTGAGGCTATACCTAACGAGTGGTCAGTTCTGTTGAGGTATCTTTAGATGGAAAAGCCTCTAAAACTGATTTGTCGGATTATTTACAATTTTTTTAAATATAAAAAACCCATTGGTACATGGCCGGGATCAAATACCAATTTTTATTTATATTCGAAAAGGATGGCAAAAATAACTGTGGTTCCATTGACAAACCTGGTCTGCATTGCAATAAAAAAGTAAATATGCCAAATCTGATAATAACAATTAAAAAAAGTGTGGAAAAAGGCTGTGTTTAATTATTAAGTAATTTCGCTTGGCAAAGTTAAAGAATTCATTCATTAAATTTCCCTATTTTCAAATAACTAGAAAATTGAACCAATTCCAAAATATAACATCATGTATAACAGTACATTTCAAAGATCAATAAATTAAGATTGGTCGTCTCCCTCGCACATCGTATTTAATGAGACCGGTTCTAAGACCCACGTTGATGGGATGGAAATATATTTTTTCCCGCCACTGTATGTGGGAAAGAAAATTTGTGATTAGCCATTCACCTGATGGTATAAAACCTATCTATACTAATATTATAAATGCGAAAGTAACTCTGTCTGTCTGTTACGCTTTCAAGGCTAAACCACTAAACCGATTTTAATGGAATTTAATTCGGAAAAAGCTTGAACTCTAGGGAAAGACATATGCTACTTTTTTTTAATCCACCTTCTGAAGAGGGTGTAGTAGGTGATGAAATTTAGTATGGACTCTGCGGGCGAAGCTTGTACAGAATAAACAAAATTGGCACAAATATATCAAATTGAGGCTAACAATAGAGTACCCGGTAGTTGTATTTCTTGATAAAAAGACACAGACTGGAACTACCAGTGGGATTTGAATAATATTTTAGCATTTGATAGCCCAATTCTTGAGCAAGGCTATATAACATCACGCTACCTACCCTAAGGGGAGGAAATTCAAATTCAAAGTTCATAAAGAACAAAAATTTCGCTTTTGTCAGTAACGCACACCTTGCGCAAACCAAATGAGTCCAAGCTCGATGGGGTTACGTCGTTTCGTTACAGAGTTCCTGTGGCCATCTTCAGGATCCTGGACATCATATAAGACCAGAGTACTTGTGAATACAAATCAAACGAGCCCAAACTCGATGTGGTTACGTCGGCTCGTTACAGAGTTCCACTATCCACGTCCATCATCAGATCTGATCGATGCTACCAAATTGTAATTGTAACTTTTTTTATTCTGCACGGGTTGCCTTACAGGTCACGGGAACCGTTGTCGGCCGCAAGGTACCCAGTGGAAGACAAAGTCATCCTGATTTAGCCAATGAATTTTTGAGGCTATACCTAACGAGTGGCCAGCTCTATTGAGGTATATATATGGAAAAGCCTCTTTGTACGGTTTGTCGGACAATGTATATAGATTTTTTATTATAAAAACCCATTGGTACATGGTCGGACGTAGGAATCGAACCCGCGACCTTTCAGTTGCAAATCGATGTCTTACCCACTCGACCACCGACGAAAAAAAAAACGTCGTTTGAATTACACTTGCAAAGTGCCTAATCGATACGCCAATTAGAAGTTTTGTTTACACATCAATAATATAAAGCGTGTTTTTTTTTAGATTTTAGATTTCTGACTACACTAATGAATTTAATATCCTGAAAAATGTCGTTAACCAAATTCAGTGTAACCTTAGCCTATATCCCACAAAATCTAAACACGAAAGCAAATCGGAAATTCCATTATCTCAAAGGCGTTACATTAACACGCAAAGATTTATTGTTTGATCGCATTCTCTTTATGTTCGCGGCATCGAAACACCGTTCGATAACATAATATATGTAATAGATAGTTTAAGGAAAAGTTGGACAGTTATGGCTCGTATAAATGAATAATAGTTTTACCTCCTATTATAGGTGAAGTATACTATAAAATAATATATATTTTACAACAGTTACGCCTACATAAAACTGTTTGTGGTTTGCTAAAGTCACACATTGAAGTGAAAACTTCTTTTGGATTCTACGTCATGTTATGGCGGACAAAGCACGCGGTCACTTCGTGACAATGATGTGATTAGTCGACGATAGACATATCACAGTCGGCGGGAACATCCTAGCTACCGATTAATTGGATATAGTTACTGTGACGTCTATAATACTTGATTTTGGCGAAAACATCAAAGTCATTACACAAAAAATAGAATATAATAGAATTTCTTTAGGCGCGTTGAGCGATTTTGATAAGGGGAAATCTTATGGACCTGTGTGGCACAAATGACGACCATGGATTGCCTGGCCCGAGTATGCTCGACCCGAGAATCTCCGGGCAGGAATTCGTGTACAGGCTTGAGTCGGACATTTTTGGCTTCGCATTTCTGCTTTTTCAGATTAATTAAAGATCGAATATTGTCTTAGAAGATATCTTGTATGCTGTATGTATGTTTGAACGCGCTAAAATCAGAAACTTACAATCCAATTTGTTTTTTTTTATTGTGTTAAAATTGAGATCTCTGACAGCAGTATTAGCTACAAAACTGTAGCCACTACATTTTTTTGAAAGACTGCGACATATGGACGGACTTAACGATCTTATAAGAGTTCCTTGATATACTAGTTAACCCTAAAAATTTAAATTCTAAAGATTTTAGTCATTGGTGTAGTTACAAGCCCTTAATGATACTTTGATGTCTTTAACGACAACATGGTGTTATTAATGTAATGTACTTACTTGTACTAAACATACAGTAGTTTTCAATAATAAAAACAGAAGGTCATTTGGGTTATTGATTATTTTGTCGCTGTACACGAAAATGTTCAGAACAATGACTGTATTTAATATAAGCTTTTAATCGATGCTTCCGCTGAACTTACAAGAATTTTCGTTCGGAAATTTATTCGATGGATATAATTATAATGGAAACTTATAAAAACTTTCTAAACTTTTTTAAATTAAATATGTCCTTAGAAGTAATAAATGAAGAATTACTAAAAAATACGTATGAAATGAAACGATGTATTGTATGAATGTAAATGAAGAAAGGGAAGTATATATAAGATCGAATCATAATAAATGCCCTTGAAAGACTGGAGTCAATCTATCTATCTATCATCACGCCTTTCATTCAAAGAGAGGCAGATACCATTGGTTACGATCCTGACATACCTCTTTCGCCTCTTTTATATTCATCATACCTTTCATACATGCTCGGCGATTGTGTGTACTTTTAATATTTCCATCGATCAATTCGTTTTTAAAATGTTCAATAAAAGTACACAAGTCGTCCTCTGCCAGCATATCCTTTCACTTCAGCCATATTAACCTTTTTAGTCTATCTTTCATCCTTCATTCTTTTATATTTATTATAGGTAGAGGTAATGTTTTAAAAAGTGCCAAAAAACGAAAATATCTATCAAAAGAAATTAGTAAAAATAACAGTAAATCCAAAAAGTCACAACCATAAATACGCCCCAAGAGAACAAATTAAACATTCGTGACTAATACTTAACTTAAATTGTAAATAATTACTTAATTGCTCAAAAAACACAAGAATTTGATGAAACCCGTTAGCATAAACGCCTATTCGATGTCATCGCAGACCATAACCACAGTATCGTATTAATAGATAATGGAGAAAATATTAAAAAGAACTTGAAACGTGTAATACAAGAACCAGATGCAAATAATAAAAGAAAGGAAATTTACACTTTATGTCATCGTTGTAAGATTGATATTACTTTGTATAAATCACAAAGGAAACAAGAAAATTATTCCTGTTCATGAAGAAGCGATGACACGCGTATGTTTAAGATTATTCCTTGGCTAATTTGATTTCTATGCATTCGGTCTTAAAGTTTACTTTTGCTTAAATAATATTGGTTAAGATACATCGTTTGGTTATCGATTTTTGTGGTGCCACGCGTAAGATACTAACAAGTTTGCAACTGGTTTTATGCAGTCTTCATCCTTTTACCATTGCAAATGTAGATATTTATATTTGTACGCACCCTATCAGGTTTCTTAAGATATATGCAACGTTCGATCAGATAATAAAACTTTTATTTCTTATCTCCATGTGTCGTTAATTTTATTTTTTATTTTGTTTCGTATTTTTTGAATATATTTTCGGATGAGATTGAGGATGTAAGTATTTGCTTTTTTAATTTCAATTATTATTCGGTTTAGTACAAGTTACTTGAGTAAGATTAGTATCTTTAATGACCATTCTTAAGGAAATACTTATGCAATCTTTAAATATGTGATAATAACGAGATAATGGAATATACGTATGTGGATGAAAATAGAACACCTAAAATGTAAATTGTTTAGATTAGAATACACAGTAAAATAAACATTGACAGTAAATGGATGAGAGCCATACGTATCCAAAATGCAGTAAAACGAAAAAAAAGAAAACCATCCAAAAGGTAGCCTGATGACGTAAAAGAAGTAGACATACGGAAAAAGGTATAAATGAAATGTCGACTGATATAAATTGGAAATAATTACTTAAACAAAAAAAAAAGATAAGCATAAACACTAATAAAGTCTGCGTCGTTGACAGCATCAGAGCCATAGCAAGCAACAGACTTATGTGTCTAATTGTCTAATAAGAGCAATTCGCCAAATATTTAATATTATATCTCTAGTTACAGTGGCCACGCGTTGTATTTATAAAAATCTAGACACACATGGAAATTTCGAAATGCCAAAAGAGAATGGCACAATTAATATTATCAAAAATTCTCATTTGTTTGAAATATAACGGGCATATTGTGCCATATTTAACAAATAGAAGGTAAGGCGGTAATGAATAGCCAGATCATTATTTTTAAAAATCTTAACATGCCCACGTTTCGACTTACGAGTGATTCGGGTATTTGCGTGGGTGCATTTATACTACAAAACTCAATATTTCAACGTCAAAGAGGCAAACGAAAGCAGTTTTATAATCGCAAAAGCTTCACAATTTATGTGTTAAGATTATTGGGGATTTTAATAGTGTTGTTGCAAAGTTTTATTTGGGAATTTGAAATTTTTGGTTGTTTTGTCTTAATACATGGCTTTCGGCTTTGGCTTTGCCCGTGGAAATTTTAGACAGGTTGACATTTATGGATATATGATAATAACCGCCCTAATATCGAGAACAACAATATTTTTTGCATTTCTTTTCCATTGTTATGATCTGTATTTATTTAGAATTGTGTTTCACGACATTTTAAATTACGCGATAACTATATGTCTTAGTTTTGAAATTCAAATAGTTTTCGAAAGAATTTATCTATTTGAATTTGACAAAGTATGAAAAAAAAAGGAAGTCAGTTTCATCTAAGTTTTATAAAGCCCTGAAAGTCATCAATTTCACGCGTATTTTCAACCGATTTTGCGACTCCAGTTCTCTTAATATTTTACTAATGTACCATTTTCTCGTATTTTTATCCTATAGATAATTTCACATAATTTATGAAAACTTTAACCACAACTTGCTATTTCTAATAGTTTGTGTATAATACTGGAAGAGCCCATTTAGTGAAATCGTTTTTTCTCATGTTTCTGTTAAGTGAATCTTGGGGTTATTTTATCGAATATTTTTGCTGTGTATCTCTCTAACAACAAAGAGATAACGATAAAATAAGCCTCGCGGTTTACGGAGTTCATTGCGCTAACAAGCTTGCTCTTAAGACATAGTTTTCAGTTCAATTATTATTCTGTTTATGTACGAAATATTGTAAATGGGAGAAATCGGGTTAAGTATTTGATATGAATACTATATTTGAAAACATATGAATATTTTAAAACCGCAAAATTAAGAAGAATTTACGAAATTCAATTTTCAACACACATTTTGAAGAGTTCTCAGACCACAATATCAAACACAACAACAAATTATCTAGAGAAACATGGAATTCAAAGTGTTTATTTTAAATTCCTTAAGGTTCTGTATGTATTATTTTTATTCCAATTGCTATTACGATTAGATACTTTTTAAAAACACACACTTCCACGGCCATTTTATATCTACCTTGTCCATATTAAACAGGTGGCAGGCTGCACTTAATGGACATACTTCAGTATCCATTAATTTTATAAAAAGTGTGGACGCCGCTTTACATGTCCTCCGAAGTACGAGAAGTCGATTAAGTCGAAGATTGTATTTTATATATTATTTTCTTCATAGGTTATTAGGTCAACTTACATAGCGATTTCAATCCAATTAATCTAAACATTGTCCGCATGGAATAGTAGCAAGAATACTGGCTGCATTTCCCCGCTGAATCGCGAAGCTGATTCGTTGAGCTAGGAAGGAGCCAGTCCTCTTGTCACCAGAAGAGATGATCAGTCGAGATCTTTAATAAACTTTTTGGCATTTGAACCCCACGGACCTAGAGTTTCTACATCTAACGGCACAAATCTGTAGTTTTCGATAAATTGAACTATATTTGCGCCGTCTATATATATAATAATATAATTATAAATGCGAAACAAACTTTCTTCTCATTTCACGACAAAACAGAGAATCAAATCGAAGTGACAGACATGGCCGGAGACATAGGCTATCTTTATCCCAGAAATCTTGCGCGATAGAATCTTGTCGCATTTCAAAAAAATATTCTGGAAGCCCTTTATGAAATCAAAGTGAAATTGTTTCTGCCGTTTCAGAACATAATAATTTTCTTTAAATACGTATGAAGTTGGCCTTTACATGATTTGGCCAAAGGAACCACAAAAATCACAGCTAAGACTTTAAGAATCGCGTGGGCGAACTAGAAGCGTAGGTTTCACTTTTGTGTTGCCCATGTAATGGGGTCGAATCGTCGCTTTCGCAATTACAACCGAATCTCGAATACATATTGCTACTTTGCTGTAAGCATCCCTAGAACGACGTGACGAAATGTTTTTGTAGCATTGTCCACATTTAGTTGGTTGCTACATATCTTAGATGGCGGAATTGGTAGAGCTTTGGAAATTAAACTGCATGGAGGTGGGTTCAAGTCTCACTTGTGCAAAAATGCTTAACTTCTCGTGCTACGGAGTGCTCGTAAGGAGCCATTTTAAGTCGGAGTCTGTTTAACTAATATTCAAAACAGAGCAAAACAAATCAAATGATTTATGAAATGAACATTCTTTTGGCAGTGTTGAGATAAATGTTCGTTGCGCGTAAGGTGTTCTTTCTAGAACATAGATAATTTGATATACTAATATTTAAAAATACAAAAGTGGAGTTTCTTGCTTTTGCGGTTGAGACTCTTGGTCCGTGGTCATCTGACTCCAAGAAGTTTGCTGATAAAATTGGCAAACTTCTTAACGAAAAGTCTGGTGATCACCGAGCTAAGAGTTTTTTCATTCGCCGCATAAGCTTGGAGATTCAAAGGGGTAACGCAGCAAGTGTTCTTGGCACGGTTGGACTTTCTTCAGAGCTGGAGGAGGTATTCTACCTTTGATTCCTCCATCCCTTTTCTTTTTCTTTTTGGTTATTAATATCCCGGGATAAAATCTTGTCTGGCGACATCGGGACCAAAACCTTTTTATAATACCGTATCCAAATCCGTTTAGTCGTTCACTTTTATACTATACTGTGCCTTGCGGTTATACCCGCATTATTATACTGTTCCGCTCCTTTGGGTCGTAGCGTGATGTTATATAGCCTATAACCTCCCTCAAGAATTGGGCTATCAAATGCAAAAAATCCGACTGGTATTTCGCGTCCTAACAAACAAACAAACTCATAAAGTGATGGAACTAAAATAGCATTATTACTTATGGAAGCGAGACTTGGGTATGGAATATGAAGCATGAAAATAAGATAAATGCAGTGGAAATACGGTCTTTTGTAGAATATGTGATATAAAGCGTATTGACCGCATCCGGAACGATGTCATTAGAGAAGAATGAAGAAAAGTAGTTTACGCTGGTTTGGACACGTTGAAAGAATGAAGGATGAAAGATTGACTAAAAAGGTCTATATGGCTTAAGTGAAAGGAAATGCTGGCAGAGGACGACCTAGGTGTACTTTTATTGATGGAAAAATTAAAAGTACTTCCTTACTCACAATCGTCGAGCAAAGTATGATGAATATATGAGAAGCGAAGAAGGTATGTCACGATCGTAACAAATGGCTCTCTGCCTACCCCTCTTGGGATGAAAGGCGTGATGATACATAGATAGAAGATATTGAAGGTACGTTTAAAAATAGCTCGATATTTTACTCAGAATTCCATGATAAGATACCAAAGTTCGGTAACTGAAAGTACTCAATCAATTTGGAAAATTCTACGGCAAGTAAAAGTTTACAAAAGTTTATATTATTACATGTATAAGAAATGGAGGACAAAGGAAATTGTTTGACAAACGATAACGTAGTGGTTAGAGAGATGGTCCTGGGTTTGAAGACCAGGTTGAGTAAAATATTGGAATCAGTATAATATAGAAGTCATAGTAGTGTCCAGCCCGGTCCAGTTCAGCGGATGGATAGCGTGCTATAACTGTTCCACGGGCTTTGTTCTATGATACCATAGCATGTTGGTGATGCGAAACCATAGGATTTTCCCCTACCAAAATTCGCTCAACGCGTCTAAAGAAGTTGTTACTTCAAAAAAAATCAATTTGCGAATGCGTCTCGCGCGCTGGTTCATAAGTTGGAAATTGCTTTTTTCGTAGAAAATAATAATTTTTTAACTTTTTATAATCACGTGCTTTAATAATTAGAAAATTAATTATTTAATTTTGGGAACCTAAATATAGCATTTATTAAATATTAGATCATTTCAGAGGATGGAGTACCTATACCAAATAAAAAAATTCATTCTCCAGTTTATATTAGAAATATTTCTGATGAAAGAATCGATAGAAGAATGACCACCGATTTCTCTTTAACATAATTTTTGTCTGTAACCCCAAATTCACAGGCAAAGTGTCTAGTCCTTTGTATGGCTTGCATGGGGACATAGGTCCAACACTTAGAGAATTAGTCCAACTTAGCAATATTTTATCTAAAGTGTTATGGCTAGCACCCGTCGGGACCTATCTCTGAATGCATCAGGGACAATGGTCACAGACAGGCCCCGTCAGGTACCTGGACTATCGCAGAGATAAAATTGAGCTATTGTTTTGGGGTGTTCATTGGACTGGTTAATCAAGTCTATGGTTGAGAATACAGTCCCCTGCTGGTAACATTCATCTCATGAAACGCAAAAATTTGCAGGTGGGCCTAAATGGGCCTCCTAAAACAACAGCATTTCTGAGGCAACTTTTATTATTGTTTTTATTCATAATTACGGATATTTCAGTCTTGTGCAGAACTAAATCACTGCAACCAAAATTTCAGTATTATAGTTCTCTTCAGGAATTTCAGCAGGTGTTTTCCGCATTAGAGGTCCACATTCACATACTATGTAATATTCAAGGCAATGGCACGTCAAGCCGATGTTGGACAGGCAACCGGATGGCGAGTGGTAATCTGGGCCTTTGAGTGGTACAGAGTCCCCTGGTAGCGGCCAAAGTGACCCCAAATGGACAAGTTCGGCGATATGGGGGAGGGGCAAAATCGAAATTTTTTTGAAAAGGCAACCGGATAAAAATGCGGTAGCATTAAAGGAAATACCCTAATTATATAATTTTTTTTTTTGCCAGCCGAAACACGCGGGCCATTCTTGCACTAGCGAGTACAAAAAAAAAAAAAAAAAGTGAAAAGGCAACCGCTTCAAAATTAGTAAGCATACTTATTGACACCACCAAACGTTGGGAAAAAATTGCCATCCGATCCTGATGGTCAGTTTCGGAGAAACAACCCCTCAAAGTCGCCGAAAAACACTTTTTTTCGATTGTTTCAACAATTATTATAATTAAAAAATAAATAAAAATTGTTCAAATCGGATGGCATTCGAAATGTATACTGTCCTAAGTACAAATAATAGTGTGTATCAATGCCATCCGATTTCGATTAAATTAACCCCTATTTAGCCACCCCCCCAAACCTCATGAAAATACCAATAATTCCATACGCTGCAAAAAATTAGGACAATGTGGGCAACAAGGGTTGGTGGGGGGGTTGTTGGGGCGGGAGGGGGGATTGTAATAGATAATGAGCATACACAGACCTTTTAAAAGTCCAAGCAGTCGTTAAAAATATTAATTGATAAGGATTTTCAACAATTTTTTGCAGCGTATGGAATTATTGGTATTTTCATGAGGTTTGGGGGGTGGCTAAATAGGGGTTAATTTAATCGAAATCGGATGGCATTGATACACACCATTATTTGTACTTAGGACAGTATAAATTTCGAATGCCATCCGATTTGAACAATTTTTATTATTTTTTTTAAATTATAATAATTGTTGAAACAATCGAAAAAAGTGTTTTTCGGCGACTTTGAGGGGTTGTTTCTCCGAAACTGCCCATCAGGATCGGATGGCAATTTTTTCCTAACGTTTGGTGGTGTCAATAAGTATGCTCACTAATTTTGAAGCGGTTGCCTTTTCACTTTTTTTTTTGTACTCGCTAGTGCAAGAACGGCCCGCGTGTTTCGGCTGGCAAAAAAAAGTTATTATATAATTAGGGTATTTCCTTTAATGCTACCGCATTTTTATCCGGTTGCATTTTCAAAAAAAAATCGATTTTGCCCCTCCCCCATATCGCCGAACCTGTCCATTTGGGGTCACTTTGGCCGCTACCAGGGGACTCTGTACCACTCAAAGGCCCAGATTACCACTCGCCATCCGGTTGCCTGTCCAACATCGGCTTGACGTGCCATTGCCTTGAATATAATGCTGTTTCCTATTCCGTTTAACAGCATTTACATATCTTCGTGGAGCTAAGTTTTAGATTGAACTATGGCTGTTCAATTTACAGTGTTCAGTAAGAATTCTGGTGATACTACGAAGATTTTTGGTAGGGGGAAATCTTATGGATTCACGACACGTTTACGAGTATGCTCGATCCGGGAATGTTCAGGCAGGAATTCATATACTGGCTTCCACGTATGCCTGGGTCGGGCATTTCTGGCCGGCAATTCTTCGGGCCGGACACATATACATTGTGAAATGATCGCTAGATGACGTTATTATACGTTATATATAATTTTCACTTCTGTCGGCAGTCCCCATGACTGCCTTTGCCTTTTTCATGCAATGTCCCTTTTAAACCTACTTCAAATAAAGGAGGAGGTTCTCAATTCGTCGGAATCTTTTTTTATGTATGTTCCCCGATTACTTGAAGACGCCTGGACCGATTTGACAAATATTCTTCTGTTTACAGGTGGTCCCATGGTCATGAGGTCAGGATCTGATGATGGAATCCTGGAGAAATCGAGAACTCTTCAAATTTTATAGGCACACTTGAATTTGGGATTATTAGTGACTTGTGCCAAATGCAAAAAATTCGGATACACACACTTTTCAGTACATCATTTTTGAAATCGGTACACTTTTTTTTAAAAGGCGCATGAGTGCTTTACTGGATTCAATTGATTCCATATTTCCATCTTATAAAGGCTTTTAGGAGCTAAAAACTATATCACTTAGTTCAGAATCGAATCAGAAACGATTTTTTTTCATCTCGATTTCTTAAACAGCTTACAGAGGATAAAAATTAATTTAGATATTTTAAACTTGTGCGAAGTAGGAGCTTATCGGCCTAAGTAACAAATTGATTTCTTAATAAGATAGATCGATTTATTTTTGATGTCTCAATCACGTACTTAATATATTCACTCATTATTAGTTGGCATAATAGATTAATATGTAAATTTGTTAAAGTGGATTGATGCTATAGTTCATTCAAGAATGCGGAGTGAAAGATGATTTTGTGACTGAAAGAAGGAATGTAGTTTACGCTGGATTGGACACGTTGAAAGAATGAAGGATGAAAGAATGACTAAAAAGGTTTAGATGGCTGAAGCGAAAGGAAATTCTGGCAGAAGACGACCTAGGTGTACTTTTATTGAACATATAAAAAATGTATTGATCGATGGCAATATTAAAAGTACACACAATCGCCGAGCATGTATGAAAGGTATGATGAATATAAAAGAAGCGAAAGAAGTATGTCAGGAACTGCCTTATTTTTTACTAGCTGTGCTTTGTGGTTGTACCCGCATTAATAGTTACTGCTTCGCCCCTTTGGGTCGCAGCGTGATGTTAAATAGCCTAACCTTTCTTAAGAAATAGGCTATCAAATGTTAAAAGAATTTTCCAAATACGACTGGTGTTTCCAGAAATTAAAGCTTTCAAAGAAACAAAGAAACTCTCCAGTTTTATTATTAGTAATCTAATTACTGCACCCGCGTTAATAGTTACTGCTCCTTCCCTATGGGTCGTAGCGTGATGTTATATAGACTATCAAATGCAAACATAATTTTCAGAGATTATCGCGTTCAAACAAACAAATTCTTCAGCTTTATCTATATCCAAATCTATACTATTATTATAAAAAAGGAAAGATTTGTATTTTTGTGTGTATGTTTGTAATGAATAAACTCAAAAACTACTGTGCCGATTTCAAAAATTCTTTCACCATTGGAAAGCTACATTCACCCTGAGTGATATAGACTATATTCTATTTTCAAAAAGATAGGGATCCTTACTAAAACTCCAATAATGTAACCCAAGGTGTAAAAAAATTACCTAAGAAATTCCTTACATCAAGGTAAATCTGACTTTTATTCCAATTTAAAACTTACTAAAACTAGTGTTAATAATAAATCTAGATTTATCTTTACATAGGTAGTTACATTTTATGTTTTCATTAAGAAGTACAGCTTGTGTAGTGCGGTGTTGTAAAGTAGGTTGGCTTAACTTAGCAATGTAGCGTTCAGCTTTGCACTTTATTTCTACTGTAGGATGACCATCATTTAATGTTTTGATTAAAATAATAATCTCTTAATTATTTTATGCTCGCCCTGAGGACAAGGAATTTCATACATACATACATACATACTATAAAAGTATTGAATTATCATCCCAAAATGTGAACGCCATACAATTCGAAGCGAGTGACCGAATTCACCAGAGATAACACACCGGTTTTTGAAAAAAAATATACATTTGCATTTCGGTGGCGTGCGGCGGGGAAGTGCAGACAGTATTCTTGCCATATACCTGGTATATTTAGTTATTTTTAATGTTCAAATTCAATTTTAAGGTCTTTATATTGTTGTGTGTAAAAATCTATCCATATAGAGCCTGTCCAGTGAATCGTGTCATTTCAAAAGAGCGGCAAATTAAAAAAATCTTAAGCTGTAAACTGACTTTCACGGAATTGCTAGACTTGATACTTAAAATTTTTATGATGATACTTGATTAAAATACTTTTATTTATCTGTGGTTTTATTAATATAAGAATTTTGAATATTAAAATATGTAAGGTACGTTAAAATTTTCTGACAAAAGGGATTATTATTATAATTATTATACTTACACTACACTATGTACCAAAACTGTAAACGGTATAATTGTCTGACAGACTGATCAAACTTCATAAATCTGCATAACAAATTACAATACAATACAATCATACAGGTGAATGTTTAATAAGGTTCTTAAACAGAATTATAGAATTTACCAAAATCAACGAAAGTATAAACCTAATAATTCTTCATATAAAAGTGAGAGTATAAAATGTTGTCATACTAAAACTTTAAAAATAACCAAATGACACGATTCATTAGACAGACTATAGCCATAAAATGTATATAATTCTTTGATATTTTTATTTATATTATATATATATATTATGCCACGTATCATTAGTTTTTTTCAATTTAGGTACAATAATCCCCGCGACACTTGAGCCACGAATCATACGCGACGATGGCAAGCGCCGGGATGTCTCTTTGGAAGATGGGTCGAGCTTTGGTATGGGATGCCACTTGCGCTGATACACTTGCTAAGACCTACCTTCCAGCAACTATTAAGAGAGCAGGTGCGGCAGCAGAGGCCCGAGAACGAAGTAAAATTAAAAAATATAGTTCTCTCAACACGCAATACGAGTTCGTGGCTTTTGGTGTTGAGACACTAGGTCCGTGGGGTTCGGGCGCTCAAAGGCTCTACATGGAGCTAAGCGAGCGTCTACGGGAGACGACGGGGGACCCTCGCGCGGGCTGTTTTCTCGCACAAAGGCTGAGTGTTGCCATTCAACGTGGAAATGCAGATTGCGTGATGGGAACTCTACCTTTGTAGTAGGGTATTCTTATTATCTGAATTATTTAAATCCTTTTTAATTTGTTTTAGTTTAGATATAGTTTAATTATTAATAATCTATATTGTACTTGTTTATACCTAATAAATCATAATTGTTATAGACAAGTTTTAAAAAAATAACACATTACAAAATGTTGTTTTCACCTGCAGCGTCACTAAGGTCAGTGTACGAAATTCCTTGCGTTTTGCGATGGTTTTATCTTTTAGCTCGTCGCGCCGGTTCGTCGGTTTATTTCGCCAATCCTTTACAATAATTAGTACCTAGAAACATTTTTTTTCATTACGGGTTGCCCTCCTCTTTTAGCGGAGTTTTTGTGAGGCTATACCTAACAAGTGGCCAGTTCTAGGTATATTAAGAAGAAAAAGCCTTTATGTGTGGTTTGTCGGATTATGGTATATTTCTTAAATATAAAAACCCATTAGTGGGTGATACCTGTAGTGTAGGCTGTGTACGTGTGGCATACCTTTGCCTCAACACACAGTCTATATTAACATATTATTATATGCGCACACTCTGTGGCTTGTGACGAGACACACTGGCATTCTCAAGAGCTCACACGGAGCTTATATAAAGTTACAATAAATAAGTATTAATAATAATTTATCAAGTCTTTAATTTACTCAACAAACCACATACAATACATGGCGCAGCCGTCGGTTCGAACTGAAGAAGAAATAACACAGAATTTAACGATGTCATTCGTCGAATTTCACATGCCGACGCCATTGGGCTTGGACAATAATGATGGATTACAACCAAGCTCAAGAAATCTATTTTGTCAAAAATATGAAGACATCCTAAAGAGCTTTGATGAATATTTCCAGCCAAGACAGAATGAGGTGGTCAATGCATTCCTCTTTCAACAGACCTGCCAAACCGAAGAGGAACCATTTGAAGTTTTCTATTTGAAACTAAGAAAATTATCAAAACTTTGTAATTATGGAAACCAAGAAGAAAGAATGATTCGAGACAAACTGGTGGCTGGAATCAGAAACAAAAAGACACAACAGAGATTATTAGAAATTGGAAATTTAACTTTAGAATGGCTTTATTACAGTACAGAGCATCTCCAGTGTCAGGTACAGGTTTCTCACCTGCTCAGTTGTTAATGAATAGGAACATCAAAACTAAATTGCCAGTAACTTATAATTATCTTAAGCCAAAGTTGAATAGTAATGTGGTAACTGAATTTGAGAAGACTGCAAATAGAAACAGATATAATTATAACTGTAATGCTAAGTTCAAACATGATTTTGTGGTTGACCAAAAGATATGGTTTAAAAAGTGTATGGAATCAAAAAGATGGCTACAGGGGGTAATTACAAAATGTAATGGGTTTAGGTCTTACAATATTAAGGATAATGATGGAACAATATATACTAGAACATCTTATCATATTAGGCCTCAGTGATTTGGTGATACTCATACTCAACTCAGCATCCTCATCATTAACATAATATGAGTGCGTGGCTGTAGGGGTATAAAACATTATTTTTTTATTGTGTAATTTTTGTTTTATGATATGTTTTTATTTGCTTATTTGATATGTTATAGATAAGTTTATTTTTAGTACTATCTACTAAAACTAAATCTACCTATCTCTAACTTGTAATATATATATATATACATACTTAGATGTATATATATATATATATATATATATATATATCTTTTTTTTAAAGGGGATAGATGTAGTGTAGGCTGTGTACGTGTGGCATACCTTTGCCTCAACACACAGCCTATATTAACATATTATTATATGCACACACTCTGTGGCTTGTGGCGAGACACGCTGGCATTCTCAAGAGCTCACACGGAGCTTATATAAAGTTTCAATAAATAAGTATTAATAATAATTTATCAAGTCTTTAATTTACTCAACAAACCACATACAATACAATGTCTTAACCACTAGGCCACCGACGCATTTTGTTATCATCATTTACACCTACATATCTATATATATCCGAGCTAATTCCGACTCTAAGAATGAGGAAGGCACATTTATTATACTTTTGTGCTGAAAATTTCGTTACAGGGGCTACGTTACGTTCGATAAGACGTCGGCTCACAATTGAAAAGTCGCGGGTTCGATTCCTACATCCGACCATGTACCAATGGGTTTTTTATAATGAAAAATGTACATTAAACGACAAACCGTACGAAGAGGCTTTTCCATCTATATACCTCAACAGAGCTGGCCAATTTGTCTTCCACTAGGTACCCTGGGGTCGGCAATGATTTCGGGAGCTGTAAGGCAACCCGTGAAGAATGAAAAAAATATTATATAATAATTTTAAGTAATTAATTTACTTGTGTTAGGAGTCTAACACTAGACAAACATCTCGACTTGCTTTTAACCCTTAGGAATTTCAAAATTGTGACATAGGAATTTAACTCGAAAGATTTCCCGGATAAAAAGTAGCCTATGTCACCCTTGTTCCGTTTAGGCGTGATGGAAGGACAAGCAAGGCATTTACAATATTAATTAGGATAGGATTTTACGGAATAGTCTCACATATTTCAAACCTATGGTCTTCCTAAACCGAGATATTATTGTCTCATATATTTTACTTACAGGTCTGCGTTATTAAGAAAGTACCTACTGCGTTATACTTAAATTGAAAGCGGTTCCCATAAGTTAAAACAATTATATATTTACGTACACTATATCTGGAATAGATCACATAGCTTTTTTAGGGTTCCGTATGAAACATTTTAATTTTAAACCCCAATTTAGCCAGGTTTAGCTTTGTACAAAGCTAAATATTTTCACTTTGAAATAAAAAAAAGCCACAGAAAGACACACTGACGAAAATATATAGGCTTCAAACTTACAACACGCTTTGTCTACAGTAATGAGATTCATTCTTCGCGGTCATGCTCGCGATTTCAGACGAGTCGATCAAATTCATTAAAACTTCAATGGTACCTATATTTCCGGTATAAAAAGAAAAAGAATATGTATAAATCTCCCTTATGAGCCCCATATCAATATTTTTTCTGGAATAAACTATTCCCTATTTCTCTGTAAATAATCCACCGGTGTCACTGTATTTTAGCATATAGTTACTTATTCAATATAGCTAAGTGAAATAGCTGTTATTTTTTCCATGGGTTTTATTGAATAGAAAAACTTTGCCCCCGTTTTCTCTTTCACAATCTATCACAAAGCTTTTTTTTAAGCGCTGTTATAACATTACCCTTGTTTTTTGTAGCTTAATGAATATTAAAAATTATTATTATTTAATTATTTTTGACCAATTAGAAAATCATAAAATTATTTATTTAACCACTCGAATCGTATTTCCTATTCAATAAAACTAATTGAAAAATAACGACTATTTCACTTAGATATATTGAATAAGTAACTATATGCTAAATTACAGTGACACAGGTGGTTTATTTACAGTTAAATTGGGAAAAGTTTATCCCCCATACAAATTAAGTATAGAAAAATTAAAGAATTTTGCTGCTGCTTCAAAAATAATATAGGTACTTATAATATGTTTACAGAACTCTCAGTGCTTGACTACGTGTCGCACTTATCCAGTTTTTTCCAACGGTAAGAAA
This sequence comes from Nemapogon koenigi, assembly GCA_963924495.1. Classification (NCBI taxonomy): domain Eukaryota; kingdom Metazoa; phylum Arthropoda; class Insecta; order Lepidoptera; family Tineidae; genus Nemapogon; species Nemapogon koenigi. The sequence goes on along the minus strand of OZ004657.1, from coordinate 4,233,063 downwards.
TAATGTATCTAATTGTCTTAGTGTAAAATTGTAATTGCTGCCTTTTATTGTTCCATGCCACTTGAATAGATGTAATTTATTGAGGTCAAATTACAAAGCGGTTTTTTTAGACTAGACTTTAGTCAATATTTTGACAGGTACGGACACCAAAAGTGAATTTTGTACTTATGTAGGCTAAGGCTAAAATCTAAGGTGTGTTTTTATATTTTTATTTCAAAGATAAAGCTAAGTATTTGAGAAACTTATTTCAATTGAAAAAGACGATCTAGGTGAACTTTCATTAAACATATAAAAAAAAATTGATGGCAATATTAAAAGTACACACAATCGAAGCGAAAGAGGTATGTCAAGATCGTAGCAAATTACATTCAATTGTCTCTGCCTAGCCCTCTTGGGATAAAAGGCGTGATGATAGTTAGATATTTGTTTTTGTTGAATGGTTAATTATTGTAATTAAAAACCATATATCAAACATTTTGTATCGGATAAAGAAATCGATACCAAAATTAAAGCTTTTATGATGTCATAGCAGCAATTACAACAATTTTATTTCACTACTTTATACTTATAAACAATTAAACACACAAATCTTCACGGCATTTTACGTCGCGGAGTGGCTAGAGGCATCAGAAACGGTGTCTACTTGACGCCAGAGCAATTTGGTTACCATATTTATTTAAGTTTGTTAGCGCAATAAACTCATCATCATCATCATCATCAACCTTTTAAGATCCACTGCTGGATCATGGTCTCCCCCCTCTAGGTTGGTGACCGGACCGGCCCGGAGCACGAGGAGTCGATTTAAGCACATATTCTTAAAGAAAATTGGTGCTTAGCATTTTGGCAGGGGGTAGGATTCGAACTCGGGACCTCCGGTTTCAAGTCCACCGTCCTACCAATTAGGCTAGGCTATCGACTACCTCGGCAATAAACTCGGTAAACTTATTTTGTCGATATCTCTTAAAAAGTTGTTAAAGATAAAATAGGCCAAGATTCACGTACCGGAAACATGAAAAGAACGATTTCACAAAAAATCGATCTTGCGAAAATACACGTGGACCTGGACATATGTTATTTCAGTATTATACGAAAACTATTAGAAATAGCAAGTTGTAGTTAATTAATTAATTTAATAAAATTTAATAAAATTAAAAATATTTAAATTAAGTAGGTATTTATCTATAGGATAAATACGAGGAAATGGTACATTAGGTAGTAAATAATAACATATTAAGAGAAATCGAATCGCAATATCGGTTTAAAATACGCGTGAAATTGATGACTTTCAGGGTTTCATAAAACATAGGAGAAACTTAATATTTTCATATTTTTGCATTTTGCATAATGTGACATACATATCAAATGAAAGCGCACGTTATAAGAAATTCAAATATTTTATTTTTTTATAATAAAAATGCATAGTTTACAATAAATTAAAGAAAATAAACGAAAATTGAGCGTGTCCCGTCTCCCCCCCCCCCCCCCTACTACTAATCCTATTGAGTCAATTTTTTTAATAAAACTAGGAAAAAAGTCACTCGTAATTTATAGGAAAAATTAAACAAAAATCCTGTCTCAAAGTTCTCACGGAAAATAATGGAAAAAAGCTCAACTCGCTCTTGGCCAAATTTTTTTATACGGTATAGTTTAAATTGACCTAAACCTTTTTTTTATTAATTCATTCCCAAAAAAGCTATCAATCCAATACAAATTCAACACAAAATAGCTGGGAGCTACCAGATAGAGTGTTAAAAATAAAAAAGTGATTACGACTCCCTTTTCCCACTGAACTCAAAAACGAGAAAAAAAATCTAAAACACCTGTTGATCCTACCAGGTACCTTTTGGACAAAAAAGTTGTTGAAACCAGTTTAGTTAAGGTCGGGATAAAAACTGTATTGAACTTGAACAGGTGTTTCATGCAGACTTTAGAGTCCCTGTTTATCTTTATACCTTTGAATCCTTATTTTTTGGGGTTGGATTTTGACAATATGGATGAAAGAAAATAAATACACAAGAATATTTTTTGAAGTGGAAACTTTTTTAGGCGCTTTGAGCGATTTTTGGTAGCACTTTGGTAGGGGGAAATCTTATGGATTCGCGACCGACATGTTTCACAATAATATCATGGATTGTCCGGCCCGAGAATCTCCGATGAACAATCTGTCACTTACTAGGTTATTTTCTAACTATCTATCTATCTATCATCACGCCTTTTATCCCAAGAGGGGTAGGTAGAGACAATCGAACGACATTTGCTACGATCCTGACATACCTCGTTCACTTCTTTTATATTCCACAAGCTTCTGTCCGCGGTTTCACCCGCGTGGAAATAGATCCATAAAAAAATAATCCCGTGGCTGTAATTTGCCCCTCCCCCGCCCACTTTCGCGGTATAAAAAGTAGTATATGTCATTATCTGACCCCTAAACTACCACTATGCAAAAAATCATGTCGATCCCGTGAAAAATAAAAACAAATCTATCCCACATGAACCATTCTTTTTGCTATTTAGTGCTATTCCAGACTATAATCTATTTCTGTGCCAAATTTCATATAGATCCGTTAAGCCGTTCTGGCGTGATTGAGTAACAAACATACATAATTATATCCATACAAACTTTCGCGTTTATAATATGATTCATACGAAATATTTTACATCAAAATATTTTTGTGCCATATTTCAGTGTAAAAATGTAATTTGTCTAAGAGTAGTTTTTAACCGACTTCCAAAAAAAGAAGGAGAAGGTTCTCAATTCGGACCGTATTTTTTTTTTTTTTTTTTTTTTTTATGTATGTATGTACATCGATAACTCCGCCAATTGTGAACCGATTTTGATGGTTTCTTTTTTAATCGACAGATAATTCTTCCGGATTGGTCCCATTTTTATCTCATAAAAAATGGTTCATTAGTTTTTCAGAAATTTTGAAAAAACTGACTTTATAAGTACATTTTTCTTGATATCTCGATAAAATATGTACCGTTTTTGACAACTTATTTTTTTAAAGACATAATAATTTCTCGACATTATCTCACAGACATATGACGAAAATCGGTTCAGTAGTTTTTCAGAAATTCAGTAATTAATTTCTGTTTACGGCTGAAATTATGTATCAGAAAAAGCCTTAGCAACGGTTGCTATTAATTGACACGAAGTTGTCAATTTTCGTGACGATGGTCTAGCGTTTAAATGTAATGGGGTGCATAGGATGCACAAGCACATTATATGGTTCAAATCACATCCACAGGGGTATTTTTTTTTATTTTTCATCAATATTTTTTTAGTTGCGTTATTATTTGTCTCTCAAGGCAGCAAAGTCACTTAAAAGGGTAAAATAAACCTTTTAAAAAAAAGTGCACCGACTTCAAAAATTTGCACTGAAAAGTAAGAAATAATAAAAATTTCGTCGTAGAATTTGAAGACGGTTGGTGCCAAATTAGAAATAACTTAGTAGGTACCCAAATTCACTAATCTAGATAATTTATTAGGAACCTACGATCATCAGTACAAACATAATATATAATATTGAACAGATATTTATGTTCTTAGATGTTTACTTAATTTTGTATCCTAATTTGGCACCAACCGTCTTCAATTTCTACGACGAAATTTTTATTATTTCTTACTTTTCAGTGCAAATTTTTGAAGTCGGTGCACTTTTTTTTAAAAGGTTTATTTTTCACAGTATTGTCACTGCAATACAAAAATTTGGTCACACAAGTTTTCATACAAAATCATGCTAACATGATATATCTACCTTCTTATAAGGTTTTGTTGTAAGTACCCACAGCCTAACCACTAAGCCATCGACGCATATTATTGATTGGTCATCCACTTTTATTTACAAAGAATTTGGAATAGGTAATCAAATATTTATACTTCGACCTATATAAATAGAATATTTTTATATCTGCGACGAAAAAACTATACACACATTTTAAGAATAAGTGCTTTCATTATTATAATCGTACTTCGAAAGGAAATGCTGGCAGAGGACGACCTAGGTGTACTCTTATTGAACATATAAAAAATGTATTGATCGATGGAAATATTTAAAGTACACACAATCACCGAGCATGTATGAATATAAAAGAAGCGAAGAGGTATGTCAGGATCGTAAGAATTGACATTCGATAATTGTCTCTGCGTACACTTTTTGGGATATTAGGTGATAATAGATAGATAGATTCGAATGGCTGGCGCAAAGTTGGCACTTCAAAAATTATTTCTAAGCGCAAATTTTCTTCAAGAATCATGCTTCGGAGGTCACATATAGTCGGCGTCCGCACACCATTATAAATAAATAAATATCCCAGTCATGTACCAATGGGTTTTTTTAAACTGTACATAATCCGACAAACCACAAAAATCTATCTAAATACACCTCAACAGAACTGGTCACTTGTTAGGTATAGCCTCACAAATACCATCGACTAAAAGAGGAATACTTGGTCTTCTGTAGTTACCGTAGTTACTTAAATCTATCGTTTAGGTAGAAAATCCTTAATTGCTTTTGTAAATTAGTAACTAGGTGTCGTGTCAATCTCTACAAGGTACGGTTGAATACGAAAATAAGGAAAGAATATTAGTAGTATAGAAAAATGTGACTTGGCAAGGCTTTTGTTATTTTTTAAGGTTCCGTAGAAAAGACGGATCCGTTCAAAGATGTAGTATAGTCACGCGGGCGCCTACTAGATTGGCAATACAAAAGAGAAAGCGCATAGATACGCGTATGTTGAAGCGAGACAGATCTACGAGACCGTTTTTTGAATATTCTAACAGCCTGTAACAGCCAATTAATTTTGCTTAATTTTGTTTTTAACCGACTTCAAAAAAGGAGGATGAGATTCTCAATTCGTCGGAATCTTTTATGTTTTTTTATGTATGTTCCCCGATTACTTGACGATGCCTGGAACGATTTGGAATTTGTTTTTGTTTGAAAGGGCTTCCCAGGTGGTCCCGGTCATCAGGTCAGGATCTGATGATGGGATCCTGAAGAAATCGAGAACTCTCAAATTTTATAGGCATACTTGAAGCGATATGGGTATATCTTTTTTATAGTGACTTGTGCATTTGCTTTCGGAAAGCACACTTTTCAAAAGGCAAATATAAAGTATAATTCAGTGTATAGTAGACGTGATTAATTATGATTACGTGTGCAGTGCCAGGATGTAACTCATCTAAAATAAAAAAAACATAGAATTACACATTTGTCACGCACACTGATGTATTAATTTTTTGGTCTCGTTCTAATCGCGACATTACCAATCTAGTGCGCCAGCATACTACATCTATGGATCCGTTATAAAATCGTTCAGTCCATCCGTCTGTCTGTCTTGTCAATCACAGCATATTAGTGTCTACCATCATTGAAATATTTTGATAAAAAAATTAGTCCATGAAAGTCTGTAAACTGCCCTAATCTTTGCATCAACTGAACGGTTATGAATTTATTATTCTTAATTATTCTTAGTAGAATTTAGTCAGGGAAAAAAAATGTTAGAAATATAAAAAAAAACATGAATTAATTAATAGGGGTGATTTTTATTTTTATATATAGTTTATAACGTAGTATAATCACTGAAAATATTTTTTTTATATCTAAATGAATTAAATTCTTGCTTCCGATCACGTGATCACAAACGTAAGTGACGTCACTTCTATGTAAATATCATATAAATAACCACATATTAGCAACAATCTGTCAATCAGTCACTGACTAAGTTGTTTTCTTGTTATTTTATCTAATCTGTGACCATCATTTAGAATTTTAGATCGTTACCTAGGTGTGATGTCGCGGGAATTTGAAAATGAATTCTTAAATGAAAATTAAAATTTTCTAATTATTTTATTAGGTATAATAAACTTTACAGCTATAATCCTATTGTGTTGAAAATTAATTAACGCGTGTTTCAAGACATTTTTTATTCTTCAAATTATTTTAAAACCAATTGTACCCTGGCGAAGCCTGTGCCTTTACCTACTCAGTCCGTATCAAGGTTTTATTTAAAACCATTGATTTTTTTGCAATGTCACATAAGAATGTACCCTGAAGGATTTATGGGATAAAAAGCAACCGGTGTCAGTCTCCGAGCTATGTGAAAAAATCAACTTGCTCTGTTAACGTGAAACAAAGGCAAACAAATAAACAAACAAATTTGGATTATTTAAATAATGTTTTCAAGAAATATTTCAGGATGTTAACTATAAGGTCTACGATATAAACAGCATGTGAACTAAACAACTGGGAAAAGTAGCAAGAAGTGAAAATAGATACAGCATAGTTTAACATTTACCATGCCACAGAGTGTAAAAGCCATTGTTTTAAAATCCCTCCCATATTTAAAAAAAAAAGAAATTATTATTGAAAAACATAAATAATAAAAAAATAGCAGTTGCACTTTAATGTCTCAAACCATTAAAATTCATAGGCTTTAACTGAGGCTTTTGGAACTCAAAAAATCTCAACCTCAAAAAATATCATAGACGAATAAACTTGGCTGGGTATTTTTTTTATTGTTATTTCTGTTAATAAAATTCTTCTAGGTTCATTAAATTCAGCTATAGACTTGCCACCTGTTCTGTTTAATATGGACAATTGGCAAAAGTGAACACTGTTACTGGTGTCTAGCCACACCGCAAGGCCGTGGCGATGTGTTTGTATTGTTTTTGCCATACTTTTTTTTATTTCAATTATTATTTTACTGAAAGAGATTTTTTCCTGTAAACGATTGAAAACAAACAACGTCCACTCACCTTTCAGGGCGATGCGACAAAAAGCTCAAAAGTTTATTTTAACGACGCACCGTTTCAGCGAATCAATCACTAAAAGTACACATTCACAATTTAAATTCACAAATCCAACATTTAAAATACATCCCAATGTAATTATTAAGTTTCACAGAAGAAAACACCTGTAAATCCTGAATATTTTCACCACACAATTTTTTCTATATTTGTCTTTAAAATCTATGCACATACACTGCGTGTAATTCTTGGTTAATTTTGAAAAATCCTGAAATTTTCAGACGTCGCGTGTGATTTTTTTCGCGAATTGACGAAAACAGCCACAATGTAAGCGCCCTGTGGGGCAACTGAGAGGTGGTTGAATAAAGCCCAGCCCGGGCAAGTAAGCGACAAAGATTATTATCAAACGTGAACAGAAGAGACGGTACTTTGCTATTTATTGTTGTATTCTTTGCAAGAGTAATATTTTGTATTCGACAAGAATTTTCACGTGGATGGATTACTAGTGATTCTATCAAATTTTTTTTACGCCATCGCGTTCCCGGGGAAGTCCTTATAAATTATTAAATATCAAGGAAAAAGCTAATATTACGAAAGTCTCTCAAAAATTACTGTGAAATAAATTACTTATTTTAAATCTACTTGATGGCTATTTTTTTGATGTGTAACATCTTTCTTCTCGCTTTCCTGCAATCTATGGGAGTGACCAATGAGCGCGCGCGGTGATAGAGTTGGCCGTCAGACCGCCAACCTATTTCCCAAGAGGTTGGTACTGTCAGCCAACAGTGTGTGCGTGTACCAAAGTGAGATGTCAGATATTACACATCATATGCGACTACTGTAAGGCTCGCTCGATTTTTTTATTTACAGAAATACGTGGATGATGTTATAATAATAATAGTAAAAAAGGTTATCCTTAGATAATTCATTTAACGAAAAATATTTAAGAAGCAAAAATATATTATAGCCAAAAGTTTAAAAATACATACGTGATCTAAGTGTAGGCTATAAACACTCGATCTAAAATAATACTTCAAAGAGAAAACTTGTCTAAAATTTTCCGAACTTACCTAATCTTTGACATAAAACGACCTTAATCTGAAATCCCTTTTCAACTCGTCGTACCTCTTATTATTGATCTCTTTCACTCCTTACTACCGGTGCAATAATATATCCGTCCCATTCGGATCCACCTAAATGGCTATAAGCTATCTCTTTTACTCATCTCTGCAGAGCCTCTAAAACGTATTCACAGATGTACGTTCATATTTAGTTAAGTTTATATTGAAATTTGTACATAGATTTAATTTTTAGTTGCTTAATTGTGTACACTCTGTTGATTTTGTTGTAGATTTGTATGGAGGTTTTATTAGCATATTCTTGTGGTGTCTTAGTTAGTTTTATAAATGAATTTCCTTCAAGAAAAACAATGCTAAGATTAGTTAGTTTTTGTCTTTTTCTTTTGTAGAAAATTTGTTAAAAAATATGTTTTCAAACTACATTTTTGTCTTGAGATAAGCTCAATTATTAGATAAATAAATAAAATAGTTTTAGATAAAGGAGTAGGTACCAATTTTTTCGACATCTAGTGCTTCGGAGGGCAACAAAAAATATTTGTTAGGCAATAGAGATAAGTACAATTTCTATAAGGCTTGCCACCTTCTTCGTCTTTTTTTTCACGGGTTGCTTTACAACTACGGTCCCAGGGTATCCAGCGGAAGAACAAGTCTCTCTCGTTTAGCCGATGGTATATGTGAGACTATACCTAACGAGTGGCCAGTTCTGTTAAGGTATATTTAGATGGAAAAGCTTCTAAGTGTGGTTTGTCGGATTATGTACCTACATATTAAGTTTTTAATTAAAAAACTCATAGGTACACGGCCGGGATCCGGGATCGAACCCGTGGTCCGCCTAGTTAATACCAGACGACTTAACCACTCGGCCACCGACGCACCTATTCTACTTGCCACCTGTTCTGATTAATATGGGCGACTCGCCAAATATGGACATTGCCACCAATGGGGTAGACACTAGACAAGGACCAAGATCCTGTCTTCCATTTTTCCTACAGCACAGCACATCCATGTATCAATGGGTTTTTTATAATTACAAGTACATAATCTGACAAATCACACTTAGAGGCTTTTCCATCTCTAAATATACCTCAACAGAACTGGTCACTCGACAATACCATCGGCTAAAAGAGGGAGGCTTGGTCTTCCGCTGGGTACCTACCCTGGGACCGAGAATACGGTTTCGGGAGCTGTAAGGCAATTAAGAAAAAAAATTAATAATATAAATTTAATTTGTCCCATTTAGTACAGCGATCATAGAGATAAAAATTATATATTCTGATTTTATATAGACAACTCGCCAAATGTGAACCCTACAAGACTTTAGTCTTTTACTTGTCCTTTAATAGGTGACATCTTTAAGGCCTTAATTCCTTGCGTCCAGTTTTTGCTAGTAGTCCATATTAAAACAGGTGTTTCCCCACTTAATGGACCTAAATATCAGACTTCACGTGCCCTCGGAAGCACGAAAAGTCGCTACATTCAAACGTAAACCGACAAAGTACACCTATTTTATGGAAACCTATAAATATTGTGCAATACTCATAAAACAAAACCACATTGATTTATGTTAGTTTCATTATTGCAGTGGCAATTTTTCAATGTCTATAAATATTTTATTTTCTATCTAGATTAAGTTTTGAGCTTTAAAATATGAGATAACCTATAACAATTGCCAGCGGCTTCGCTCAAAATTTTACATCTATCTAATGATTGTCCAAAATAGGATCCAAAGAATTGATGAATGTTTGAGCGATCATAGCTTGGGTTAATTAGAATTTGCTTTTTTCTCGCCTCATAACGTTTGTCCCATATTAATTACTAAGACTTAAGGGCCGTTGATCAAAGTCATCTTGTATCTTAAGGGGCTCCCTGTACCAAACGGCCTTGAGAATATGAATAGGATGGGACTTCAGCCGCTTATGTCGAATACGCTAAGTGTGAGTAGAGAAGCGATAGTGTAGGTACCGAATTTGCATTTTTTTAATATTAAATAAAATATTACACAGGCGTTATTATATATCCGCTCCTCATATAACCCTTAACGTTCAATAAATGACAAATTGCTGCAATAAATGAAGATTATGTTGGTTATGAAGAAAATAATTATCTTTTTATTTTATCACCCTTATGTGGCTTATAGCTTTTGCCACCGGGAATTCTTTGAAATATCTAGCTTTTTACATGCTTTTTTATATTTCACCTGTATAACTATGTATGTAAACACATTTTGGAAGTCGAATTTAACTAACTTCTAATTGTCGTATCCATTTGAGACTTTGCAAGTGTATGTGGTTTGGATGAAAATACAATAATTTGGTACCATCGATCTGATCTGATGATGGAGCCAGGAGGTGGATAGTGGAACTCTGTAAAGAAACGACGTAACCCCATCGAGTTTGGACTCATTTGGTTTGCGCAAGTGTGCGTTACTGACAAAAGCATGTTTTTTAGTTTTTTTATAAACTACTAGCGTGCCGCCCCCGGCTTCGCCCGTGGATATTTACGAACAAAATAAAACCCCTATCCCTACCCCTACCCGTACTCGTACCCCTACTTTTACCCCTACGTCTAGTCCTACCCCCTACCCTCTACCACTACCACTACCTCTATATCATGAATAGTTTTCGCAGCGCACGCGATGTAAGGAATTTCTTAGGTAATTTTTTACACCTTGGGTTACATTATTGGAGTTTTAGTAAGGATCCCTATTTTTTTTGAAAATAGAATATAGCCTATGTCACTCAGGGTGAATGTAGATTTCCAATGGTGAAAGAATTTTTGAAATCGGCACAGTAGTTTTTGAGTTTATTCATTACAAACATACACACAAAAATACAAAAATACAAATCTTTCCTCTTTATAATATTAGTATAGACATGTTAACCATCTTCTCATAATCTTATATATTATTTGTTTCTAATAATATACTTTTTTAGGGATATGAGCGCACGCACAATCTAGGTACACTTCTTCAAAAATAACAGATATTTGACACATCTAGGTCCATTAAGTGCAGCAATAGGCTTGCCACCTGTTCTGTTCAATATGGACAACTGTCGTCAAGAGGACACTGTTACACCGCAAGGTATAAAGGTAATTGCAAACATTTATGTTCGCTTAAAGTTTCATCCAAATTCGTTTAGTAATTTCCGAGCTAATTCTGTATTATGGCTTAGTTGACAATTACGGTTACTGCTTCACTTCTTTGGGACGTAGCGTTATGTTATATGACCTATAACCTTTAAAATTGGACATTTAATTTTGGTTTGTTTGTTTATTTTTCGTCATTAGAGGGGAAAATATCGTATCAAACATTACCTTTGATACAGTATTAAGGGAGATATTTGATACAGACAATAAACACCTTTGAGAAATAATGTATAGAGATACCACCACTACTTGCTATAAATATCAAAAAAACACTTGCAGAGATAATACCGTAATTAAAAATCAATTATCACCCACTTATTGAAATAAAAATAATATACACATGTGCTTACTATGTGGAGGGTCCCAAGTTCATTGCCCTGTCTAACTACAACGGTATTCTATGTGACAAACAAAAAATGATACTGGGATTTATTAATATCTATAAAACAAACATGAATCATGGCCTGGTTTCGTTCGCCTGGTGAAATTAAGTATTCTATCTATCTGAAAAAAACCTAACCTATGTCCTTACCTAGGGTTCTAAGCTCTCTCCATATCAACTTTCATCAAAATCGGTTCAGTGGTTTAGCCGTGAAAGCGCAACAGACAGACAGAGTCACACAAAAAGAAATAATCCCGTGGCTGTAATTTGCCCCTCCCCTCCCGCTTTCCCTGTATAAAAAATATCCTATGTCATTCTCGAACCCCTAAATTCTTCCCGCGGTTTCACCCGCATGGAAATAGATCCAAAAGAAATAATCCCGTGGCTGTAATTTGCCCCTCCCCCGCCCGCTTTCGCGGTATAAAAAGTTCATTCTCTGACACAAAAAAAAAACAAAAATATATCTATTCCACGGGAACCATACTGTTTTCCAGGCTAAAAAGTAGCCTATGTGCTATTCCAGACTATAATCTATCTCTGTGCCAAATTTTATTTAGATCCGTTAAGCCGTTCTGGAGAGATTGAGTAACAAACATACATACATCCATACAAACTTTCGCGTTTATAATATTACTAGCATTCCGCCCCCGGCTTCGCCCGTGGATATTTACGAACAAAATAAAATATACCCTACCCCTACCCTTATCCCTATCCCTACCCCTACCCCTACCTCTAACCCTACCCCCACCCCTACCCGTGCCCCTACCCCTACCCTCTACCACTACCACTACCTCTATCTATATCATCAATATAGTTTTCGCAGCGCACGCGATGTAAGGAATTTCTTAGGTAATTTTTTTACACCTTGGGTTACATTATTGGAGTTTTAGTAAGGATCCTTAAATTTTTTTAAAATAGAATATAGCCTATGTCACTCAGGGTGAATGTAGCTTTCCAATGGTGAAAGAATTTTTGAAATCGGCACAGTAGTTTTTGAGTTTATTCATTACAAACATACACACACACAAAAATACAAATCTTTCCTCTTTATATTATTAGTATAGATAGTGGCCCTAGTGGGATGGGATTGGTATGGATTCTTCTCTAATGAACAAAAAATATCGTCAGTAGAATAATGGTTAGAGCGTTTAGACTTGTGCCTAGGTTCAATTCCCATTCAAGACAAAATCCTAAGCACACAGTGCTTCGGAGGCAACGTTTTACCTGGGCGACTAGCTAAATGTGGACATACCATCGGTGAGATTAGCATTTAGGACTGCGATATCTTAGCATTCTAATGTTGGACTTTCACTTGTTAATGCGTCGGTCGCCGAGTGGTTAAGACGTCTGGTATTAACTAGGCAGACCACGGGTTCGATCCCGGATCCCGGTCATGTACCAATGGGTTTTTAAATTAAAAACTCTGACAAACCACACTTAGAGGCTTTTCCGCCTAAATAAACATCAACAGATACACGTTAGGTATAGCCTCACAAATACCATCGGCTAAACGAGGGAGACTTGGTCTTCCGCTGGGTACCCTGGAACTGAACACGGTTTCGGAAGCTGTAAGGCAAACCGTGAAGAAAAACAAAAAAAAACATCGTTTTTGCTAACTAAGATATGCTAATCCCACAGTGTCACCTTTCACGACGCAATGTATAAAAGCTGAGACTGTATTTTTCTTTGTTATATTTTTTTGTGGACATTAGTAACCGGGTAGATTAGGTAGTTTGTGAAAGTAATTTCATACGTACATCCGTTTCTCTAAATGACACAATAATTGTCGCGCAAGGTTGCTTATGTGTGTTCATATTGTGAGAGTGTGGTACTTTTATTTCTTTACAACTTGTTAAGACGCCTCATAACTTTTGTACCACACAAGTGCTTTACGACTTCGTAAATTATGCGATAACTATATGTCTTAGTTTTGAAATTTAAATAGCTTTCGAAAGATGTATAATGTTTGACACAGTATGAGTTAAAAAAAAATAAAAATCAGTTAGAAATTAGACACCTTACACCTAAGTTTCATGCGTATTTTCAACCGATTTTGTAACTCGAGTTCTCTTAATATATTTACTAATGTACCATTTTCTCGTATTTACCCTATAGATAATTTAACATACTTTATGAAAACATTAACTACAACTTGCTGTTTCTAATAGTTTTTGTATAATACTGGAAGAACATAATAATATGTCCGTTTTATGTATTTTCCTATTTTTTTATGAATATCCTTGGTTTTTTATCGATTCTTTTTACAGTGTATCTCTCTAACAACTTTTAAAAGGGATATCGACAAAATAAGCCGCGCGCTAACAAGCTTTTTAAAAAATGTACCAACTTAAAACATGACTGAAAAGCAAGAAATAGTTAATTATTTTATTTCGCCGTTGAATTTGAAGTCGGTTGGTGCCAAATTAGGCTACAAAATTAAAATAAATTATAAAGAAGATCTGTTCAATGTTATCTATGTTTGTAATTAATTGTCTAAATCAGTGAAATTTAGAGCTAGGTAGGTAGATCTAATTTGAAACAAAATATTTAATTATTTCTTGCTTGTTGGACATTATAAGGCCAGGCATTCCTTGGCTATGCTGATCCCAGTAGTTGGTGCCTAAGGTGATTAGTATCCTCAAATCTGCTGGAATGAGCATTTTGGACAGACTACTGCTCGTTTACTGATGGACTAAAATGTTTGAAAAAATTAAGTAGTAATTATCAATTAAAGTACCTACAACAAATCCTAAAAAATATTTTTTTGTTGAGCAAAACTTCAATATTTAAAATAATAATAATGAAATGGTATTTTTTGGCTTTAATTGTCTACTGCTCTTAAACGGCTATGAAGTTTGGAAATATTTACATGCCTAAAAATAAATAACACGTTTTGCTTTAAACACAACAAAGTATATCTAAATCAATTAACATATTCCATTAAATAATATCGAAATATGTCAATTTCGAAGGTGTTTTGGGGACAGCGCTCGGTGACTGTTTGTATGGTCAAGGTCATTGGCGACACTAAGCGCCTTAACAAACAAAATATCATTATAACATTAGTATACCAATGTGAACACATACTTCTTGTGGAGAATTTATTAGAAAATGGCCACATGAGCAACTGTACCGACACCAAAGATAAAGTTTCATCTAATGAAGATATTATTACTGACTTGGATTTCATTTGACAAATATCACGCTCTTAAAATTACTTTTTAATTCTATTTATTAACTTGCGGTGTAGCTAAAGACACAAGTAACTGTGGCCAATTTTTGCCAGTATATCTATCTGTCATCACGCCTTTTACTCCAAGAGGGGTAGGCAGAGACAATCGAATGCCATTTGTTACGATTCTGACATACCTCTTTCGCTTCTTTTATATTCATCTTACCTTTCATACATGCTCGGTTATTGTGTGTACTTTTAATATTTCCATCGATCAATACATTTTTATGGTAAAAAAGTACACCTACCAGCATTTTATTTCACTTTAGCCATATAAACCTTTTTAGTCAATCTTTCATCCTTCATTCGTTCAACGTGTCCAAACGAGCGTAAACTTGTATTTTCTTTATTATTTATTATTATTATTGTTTTGTAATAGTTGCCCATATTAAATGAAACAGGTGGCAATTATTTTGTCTTTAACAGATTTCAATACATATCAGTTATTTTTTAGAGACGCTGCTTATTTTACACTAGAGACCCCGCCCCCGGCTTCGCACGGGTATTATTCACTTATACTAAAAAAAATACAACCGAATTGAGAACCTCCTTCTTTTTTTTGAAGTCGGTTAAAAACAATTAGCATTTTTTGCCAAGAGTTATATTTGAATCCGGATTTTAGTAAACATTTCTGGATATTTATGAAGATTTATTTGGATCAAAATACAGATACTTTCACTAAACAAAAGGTTATGGGCCCAGCACGCGGTTTCAAGTTCAACGCTCCAAAAATAATTACGTTATCGACACTTTTCTGTGAAACAAAGAGCAAATATAGGTACATGAAATTTGACACAAATGATCCCACAGAGGCACTATAAGGGTCCAAAGCGATATTTTTCAGTCCCATCAAAAAATTTATTTTTTTCATGTTTATATCAACTGTGTATGGTAAAACTCAAATGGTATTGGGAGTGAGTTCCCATCTCATTATGATCACTCTGTGCTCATATAAGTAGGGGAAAGGCATAAAGGCCATTTTGACCAAACCGGCGAATTTGGAATATTACAAACTTCTGTCCGCGGTTTCACCCGCGTGGAAATAGATCCAAAAAGAAATAAACCCGTGGCTATAATTTTCCCCACCCCACCCGCTTTCGCGGTATAAAAATTAGTATATGTCATTCTCTGACCCCTAAACTACCACTATGCAAAAAATAATGTCGATCCCGTAAAAAACAAAAACAATCTATCCCACGGGAACCATACATTTTTCTGGGATATAAAGTAGCATATGTGCTATTCCAGACTATAATCTATATCTGTGTCACAAATTTCATCCAGATCCGTTCAGCTGTTCTGGCGTGATTAAGTAATAAACATACATAGGTATATCCATACAAACTTACGCGTTTATAATATTAGTGGGATGTTAATTTAAATTGTAAACATAAATTATATTGTTCAAAATATTTTTTTTTGTTACTGTACAAAACTTTTTTATAGACTATTATGGAGAAAAATGATAGTCTTTCTGTCTGTGCCCTTTTTATACAAAAAGTACCGAATAGATTTTGTTGTGGTTTCCTAAATTAGATAGGTTGATTCACGATAAAGCTTTACAAGTAGTAAAAATTGACGTATCATGTTTAGGAGCTGAGAAATAACAGTATAAATGAATCAAGTCAGGGAAAATTTAGCTGCTGCGTGTTTTCATGGCGTATGCTGTGTAATTCATCCGAGTAATAACAAAACGGTTTAGGAAAGAATTGTGTGAAATAATATGATCTACAAAAAGTCCTCAGTAGATTATATGGTTCTGGTTCTGTTTTTGGGCTCGGTCTCCGCAACGTCTTAGCGCCTATTATGCGTGAGACGGGAATTCTGTTACTCCTGCCATCCCAGTTCCTCCAGCAAGCCGATCAGCCACTTAATGTTGCCACATGCCTCCCGAAGGGTCTTCGGGGCACCGAGATGAGCAGCCCCGTATTCTGTCAAACCTGTGTAGTTTTGTACTCCAACAGGATGTGGGTTATCGTATCTTCAGTCTCCATGCAAGCTCTGCATAGTGGACTATCTGTAATGACGATATTAAAAAGGTGTTTTTTTAAAGGCTCATGGTTCCTTTTTAGGTTACATAGCCTTTGTGTCAGTCGAGAGTTTGGAGACGGCAGATGGTATTTATACGGGTATTGAAATTGTTAAAAACCCATTATTGTACTCGTCTACATTTTAATGGTTTTGAGACCTGATCTGTTATATACCTTACAAATGAAGATATTGTTGCATACGTCCATATTGACATCTTCACCTGGTCTCAGTTGACAACCGGTTTGCAGACTAGTAGCTGTTATACATAGAGTCGAGAGTGGATAATTGTACGGTACATGTATTACCTAGGTATACCTGCCTTTAGTAGGTTACCTGCATGATTATTTACTTTCGCGGAATACCTAATTTGTGGTTTAGAAACTTTGTAGAACTTTTAACAAACTGGACGTGGGGACTTGGATAAAGTCAGTTACAAATATGCTTATAACTACTTCTCTATTAGAGATATAGATTTTGTAGATAATTTTATTCTACACAATTCTTTCTTATATCATTTTGTTATATCTCTGACGGATTAGATAGAATACGCAAGTAAAACTCGTTAGAGCTAAGTTTTTTCCCTACTTATATTGTTAATGATCAGCTCCTAAACATGATAGGTCTATGTGTAATACTCGTAAATGTACCTGGTGAATCAACCTATCTTATAGTGAAAACCACAACAAAATCCGTTGAAAAGGTAAAAAAAAGTTAACTCCAGCGAGTTTTCATGGCGTATGCCGTCTAATCCGTCAGAGATATAACAAAATGATGTAGGAAAGAATTGTGTAGAATTAAATGTTCTACAAAAAAGTCATCAGAAGCATGTATCTCTAAACCCATATTGTACACGTGTGAAGCGCGGTCGCTAGTGCAGACAAAAAAAATCCAAAAACTCGAGAATTATTTGAGTGAGTCTCATTCCTTCCACACCTAAACCCTCCGAATTCTACCATCAAATGCGTAGAATACCATGAATTTTGAAATGCATTTGGTTTCCGTTCATTTCACAATATTGATGCAATTTCCTATTCTATCCATTGAATTCGCATATATGCTTGAGTTATGACCATTTGCTATTGCCTATTTAACATTAGCTCTCCTATGTTGGAAAATTTTAATAGCTTATTCTATTTTGGCACTGGTATTTTCTTTATGTTATTTTCCATTTACTTGGTGGAAAGTGGCTATGTGAGTCTATGAATGGCAGTAACAAACAAAAGTGGTCTTTGGTGGGTACAGATGTTCGGCTCAGGTTTACAATACTTTCAAATTTTATATATTTTTATTTCTTTCTTCATGGGTTACCTTACGATTATAATTCCACACAATTCTTTCGTATATCATTTTGTTATATCTCTGACGGATTAGACAGCATACGCCATGAAAACGTATGGCCCCGACTTTATTTACTAATAATGATAATACTGGTAATATATCACTCAGAGATAGAGTGAAAAATGATGATGTACGTGAAACATGTGGAGTGACTGATAGTGTTGTATATACAATTAAAAGGGAATGCTGAAATGTTTTGGATGTTGAATGAATGTGGCATGAAAGAATGACCAAACAAATATATAAAGCTATAGTACCGAAAGGAACAACAAGAAAAAGACAACCAAGTCGAACTTTCATTGATCAAATATCTGTCTTTAAAAAAGGTCAAATACGTAGTACAAAAAATAGACATGCATGTATGAAACGATGTATGGATGTGGATGAAGCAAGAGAAGTATGCAAAGATCGAGAATCCAATTAATCGTGAATTCAAGATCAACAGACATACAGACAACATATATGTATTTGAAATATGGCTGAATTTTTAACCGATTTAAAAAAAATAGGAGGAGGTTCCCCGATTACTTGAAGACGCCTGGACCGATTTGAATTTTTTTTTTTGTTTGAAAGGGTATACTTTCCAGGTGGTCTCATAGTCATCAGGTCAAGATCTGATGATGGAATCATGGAGAAATCGAGAATTATTCAAATTTTATAGGCACACTTCAAGCGATTGGGTTTTTGTTTATAATGACTTGTGCATTTGCTTTCGGAAAGCACACTTTTCAGTGCATAATTTTTGAAATTGGTACACTTTTTTAATTTTTACACGAGCAAAGCCGAGGGAATATCTAGCAGTCGTTTACGTACAAGGCCTCGGAACAGATGGCGTCCGATTACCCGGCCATTGGCAATTTCTAAAATTATCCTTTTCCTGTCGAGCCTTGCGTGCGAGCGTCAGGTCTATTTCTTTTGTGCCGTGTTGTCACAGTGTTATCTACAAGAATTTTCTTTTTAATTTTCCTTTTCGTGAATGAACGAAATTACTGTCAAATTGGTGGAATGTTAGCAGCTCTTTCAGATTGAAAAGATCAAGATTAGAAATCCGGAAATGTCATTAGAGAAGAATGATGTTGTGATGATGATGGGATGAAAGTTAATATAGGCTTCACGGGCGTAGCCGTGGCGAAAAGTTAGTATAAAAAAAGTAGCTTTGAAAAATAATATTGTTGGGATAAAAACATTTCCAAATGTCCAAATATTATAAATCTGTTTTAGTTCAATCACTTATGGAAGCAAGACTTATGTAATAAGAAGCATTCAGAAAGTAAAATAAATGCAGTGGAAATGCGGTCTTTACGTAGAATGTGTGATAAAAAACGTATTGACCACATACGGAACGATGTCATTAGAGAAGAATGAAGGATGAAAGATTGACTAAAAAGGTTTTATGGCTGAAGTGAAAGGAAATGTTGTCAAAGGACGACCTAGGTATATTTTTATTGAACATATAAAAAATGGCAATATTAAAAGCAATCACCGAACATGTATTACAGGTATGATGAATATAAAAGAAGCGAAAGAGGTATGTCACAAAGCAAATGGCATTCGATTGTCTCTGCCTACCTCTCTTGGGATAAAAGGTGTGTTGATAGATTGATAGAATAGATACAAGATTAGAGTATGAATATCTTTGAAAGAATTATACGTCAAAAAAGAAGTGTACCGATTTCAAACATTGTGCACTGCAAAGTAAGAAATTATTAGATTAAGGTCGATATACTTTTTAGGATTCCGTACCCAAATCCTATTATAAGGCTCGTACGTCTGTCACAGCGCTGTATCTTTTGAACCGTAATAGGTAGACACTTGAAATGTTCACAGAGTGTGTATTACTATGGCCGCTATAACAATCATTAATAGAAATAAAATAAAGTTAAAAATTAATGAGAGTCTCCATGTATGAAACGTGTTTTTAAGTAAAACAACAAATAATTTAAACCAGCCAAGCGTGAGTCGGACTCGCGCTAATAAATAATAAACTAACTTTAGTATAAAAAAGTGTAAAAACATTGATATTATTTATTTTGTAATTTTGAAAGTTACGGAATTCTAGACATATTTTAAAAACTGCGACATGAAGTGACAGAAAATTTCACCTGAAGGCTTTTTCAAATAAACAAAAAGTGTGACTTACTTGACCGGTCCTTTTTTCATTCTATGTTGACTCTCCTATGTTGCCTTCAAAAACCCTAGTTCAGTTCATTGGACTAATGTAGTTATTTGTAATCGGTGATATCAAACACGCGTGTATAGATTGTATCAAACAATTCTTGCACGTTTTACTGCTACTGACATTGTAAGTTAACTTTGAAATGCCGCGTAGAAAAACCTCTACATGTATGGGATTAGTTATCGGGAAACACCTGTTATTGGCAACATCAAATCAAAATTTTTTATTTTTATTTTATTCGTATATATTTGAAGTGTCTGTGTGTCCCAATGTTTGTCCCAAGAATTAATAAGCCCTTACTTCACAGACTAAATCTTTTGAAGTTTTGGTAAAGCAAAAGTTATTTAAAAGTTTAAGTTTAAGAAGTAAAAACTTAAAACTATGAATAACAGTGGATTTTAATATATAAGTATACAACGTAGGTATAACGGCGACAATCCACAATCCGACAAATCATACTTAGAGGCTTTTCCATCTAAATATACCTCAACAGAACTCGCCACTCGTTAGGTATAGCCTCACAAATACCAACGGCTAATAGATGAAGACTTGGTCATCCGCTGGATACCCTGGTACTGATAAGACGGTTTTAGGAAGTCGGGAGCCTCAAGGCAACCCGTAAAGAAAAAGAGACAAAACTTATTTAGCCGCAATTCTAGGACAGCGTTTGGGTCGTCAAGAATTGGGCTATCAAATGCAAAAACAAATTAAACAAACAAGTTTTATTATAAGTGAGATTCTATGCCATAACTCTTATATACGGATCCCTAAAAAGGGGAGGGATATACGGATTTAAGCACAAGCCAAAACACTGCTAACTATATTTTTTCTAAAATTAATTTATTTTATTGATCATGATTTATTATCAGATTACAAAAGATTTTAAATGATAATAACAAAAAAACACTTAAGGCCCATATCACGCTCTAATGAAAAAGTCAATGTAACATACAGAATCTGTACAGAATATCATTAATCTAATCATTAATGAGACCGATCACTACTTAGAAATATTAACAAATATATTAAAATTGGTTCCGTAGCTATCAAAGTCTGTATCTTTCTATCATCAAGCCTTTTGTATTTTATATTCATCATACCTTTCATACATACTCGGCTATTGTGTGTACTTTTAATATTCCCATCGATCAATAAATTTTTATATGTTCAATAAAAGCATACCTAGGTCGTCCTCTGCCAGCATTTCATATTTATCAATTCACGTATTTGCACGATATAATCTACAGGCGAGCAAACTAAGATCGCTAGAAAATGTAATTTATAAAGTAGATTAAATTTTAAATGTAAGCAGTTCAATACAAGCCGAGCAAATTCTTAAAAATTGGACTAAAAATAATAAAAATATTAAAATACAACCTTACTTACTTACAACAACTGGTTAGGTATAGCCTCACAAATACCATCGGCTAAACGAGAGAGACTTGGTCTTTTTTTTCGCCAGAAGAACAAAATTTTCCAAGTTCTTATGCGGAACCCAAAAGTTGAGCGGATATTCCAAACGTGCATAGAACAATTCACCGATCGTACACGAAATAATATTGTAACGATACGTTTCAAACAAAAGATATCATCGATAAAAGAATGCCACTTAATAAATCACATTACATCTCTCTGATCGTTGTACAGTCAGTGAGAGAGTTACGTTAATCATATCAAATCCTTAGATATTATAAGTAACCTTAAAATGAAGGCAAGGATTTGTGGTAAAGTGGTAAACCCACAGTAGTTCTAAATAAAATTGATTTGTAATTATTATATCCTATACCTCGGCTCTTGACACTAGATTAATTACAAACATTGAAAACAATTCTATTAAAAAAACTGTATTTTTTTGAGATTTAGTTAATATTGTGGACGTTGAGGTCAGTAATTAACGGAAGTGATTATTGTTGCCTTTAGTACTTTCCACGTCAACATTACACGTCATGTTACAGTGCTTGATGGTGGACATAAGGGCAGCGTGAAGCAAAATTCAGATTCATTGTTATTTTAAAAAATACTATTTTTTTTTAATGTTTACTATTATTATAAAGAGGTAGAGTTTATAAGCATAGTTATAGTTCATTTACATATCAACTAGCTTTATTAGACAATTTTAGCACATAACTCGCGCCCTAACTATATTGTCATAAATTGATCTTTACCTTTATATGCATAAAGTTGATTTCATATTCACCAATACTAGAATATAAAGAATTGTTAAAATTATAAGGTAGTTTGATAGAATGGCAGTGCTTTAAGAAAAAATCCGCGTCAATTCTCAAAAAACCCTGAGGGTTTTACAGATTTTATACATTTAAATAATTATAGTGCGCGTTTTACTTGTGACGAAGGCCAGTATTTAACTACTTGGAAATAACAATAAGGGACAATTAAAAAATAGGGTTCCCAGTTAAGTTGCGAAAACTTGGTTAGTATTTTTTCCCCGCATTCATTTTTAAACTAAAATTTCTATACATACTTTTGCGCCATATACCCCTTTACAAAAAATCCTACGTCTTTATTGGCAACTTTTTACCAATTTGATTCACAATTTTTAACAGACTTCAAAAAAAGGAGTAGGTTCTATATTTTTTTTGTATGTTACGCTATTACTCCGCCAATTGTGAACCGATTTTGATGGTTTTTTTTAATCGACAGATAATTATTTACGGTTGGTTCCATTTTTTTTTGGTAAAAAAATTCAGAAATATTCGAAAAAACTGATTTTTAGGCAATTTAGTCATAACTTTATGAAATGTATGCCGATTTCGATGATTTATTTTTGTAATAATGTTTTTAACAGTAAAATCACTTAAAGTCCCAGGTGATATCATACATTTTATAGCTACTTAATATGTTTAGAATAATATAAACTGACAACCTGAGTGTTGGTTTAAATAAAAAATAAAATTAGTTAGATTTACGAGAAAATGTATTCATAATTTTTTTTAAGTATATCGACTTCAAAATTTAGGCTACAAATTTAAAATAGATTCTACAGATGATCTACTCAATGTCAATCTGAACAACCAAAATAAAATAATTGCCTTTAAAAAAAAGTATAAGTACCGAATTATGCACTAACAAGTGTGCCTTTAAAATTTGAAGAGCTCTCGATTTCTCCAGGATCCCATCATCAGCTCATGACCTGATGACCATGGGACCACCTGGACAGTATACCCTTTCAAACTAAAAAAAAATCCAAATCGGTCCAGGTGTCTTCAAGTAATCGGTGAACATACATAAAAAAAAGATTTCGACGAATTGAAAACCTTCTTAATTTTGATGTCGGTTAATAATTAAAAACTGAAAATAATCTTACAATAGAAACTGTAACAAATAGTTCTCCAAGCAATGCAACGATTAAAATGGTCTAACATTCTTTTAATAGAAATTTATTCTCATGCTAGGAACACTCTAAGTGATTCACTCCCAAATCGTTTACGAAGAATTAATGAGTTCTTAACGCGAAAGAACAAGCTGCTTTTCTTAATTATCTGTTAGAGAGAATGATCATTTTTATTTGTTAGTCTGTTATTTTGTTACATTTGTCTTTTGGACTTTTTGTTTTGTATATACAAGTAATGGTTTTGAGGAATTTTACACTTGCATGCAAACAATCTCACACTATGGGATTGTATAGGACGGGACCCTTGTCAGATCCGTAGCGAGTAGGCACTACGGATGTGCAATAATTTAAAATAAAAGATGAAGTTAAATTACAAAAGGTATAATATTTAAAATACAAGGTAGAATAATAAAAGAAATTACTAATTAGGTAGGTAGGTAGTCAGGGGTGAGGTCGAGTTCGGCCTAGAATTTAGCTACAGGACGCCTGCAATAAAATACCGCACTGTCCTCAATCGGCTGTGCGCGGTAGCACGTCTGTTCCTCGTGGTTGTTCGGCCGGGGGTCTTTTCTGCGCTGCACTCGCAGAGAGTCTTGTGCTGCACACGCAGCGGATCCAATGGGTAGCAGTGGCAGGCGGAAGGTGTAGAAGTAGGCTGAGACACGTATTATAAGCCGTAGACTGGAACCCTGGAATTTGCATTAGACGATTTTGATAGTGCCCAGGTTCGCAACTTGACTGCAACATCAGCACGAGTGAGAGAAGCAATGACGGTATGACATGCTCAAATTAGCTACTCATGATGTGGCAATCCAGGTGCAAAACAGATATTAAGCAGATGGACTTTACAGAAGGATTAATTAGCAAAGATAGGTATTAGGTACATATTAAATAGTTTAAATGACAATATAAATATAATTATTATAGTAAGCGAAAATAGTAGGCAATATAGCTATAAGCGAATGAATGAGCGTAAGCAAGTAGATGATATTGGCACGGCTTTGTCCATGCTATGCAACTTACAACAACAAACATTAAATGCACAACTTACCCTATTATTAAGGGGTTCCTCACTTAGTTTAGTATTAATATATAGTATAATATATTATAATTTAGAAATATGGTAGCACTTGTGGATAGTTGTCGATTTCGTTGCGGAAGTGACCGTTAGGAGGTAGAAATGAAAAATATTTCATTTTTAGGTCAAGTGATATTTTGAACGGTTAGGTGGGTTCCGTAGAATATACTTTATTTATATTTATTTCTTAGTTTTATTTTAACGCACAACGTTACAGTACACCCTCTCCCAGACAAGGATTTTACTTATATAAAATCCGTGATTTCCTAACCTAAGATTTTGAGTTGAGTTTAAAATCTTTGACGTGCCATGTGCCGAGGTCACGTCCGGACATATCTTCCAATATGTAAACCAGTGGGGAGCATTTAGTTTTGATTCTGCATTTTTGGTACTTAGGAGCTAGCTTTTTGGTAAACTGAGCACCCTTGTCACTTTGGACATAGCATTTTTTCCAGACAGTATCACCAATGTTAAAGTCTGCATGCTTCCTTCTCAAATTGTAGCGTTCAGAGTTCTTCAAATGACTGTGCCATAAAGCAGCTTGTACGTTATCAAAAACTCCGGCTAGATGCCCTAAGTTTTCAGCATACTGATCCCTTGGAAGTAAGACTATTTCATTTGGGATCTCATTATCAAGGTAATGAGACCCGCACGTTACAAGCTCACGTCCGTGAACCAGGAATGAAGGGGTATAACCCGTGACTTCATTAACAGAGTTATTGATAGCGAACTGTATTTTAGGTAAGTGTACATCCCAAGTTCTATGGTCTTCTCCCACGAATGTTGAGATGGCAGTGACTATAGTTTTATTGTATCTCTCAACTGTGTTTATTTGTGGGGTGTACTTAGGAGTGAAATGTATATTAGGTACTTTATAATTTTTAAATAATCTGTCAAGTTCGTGGCTAATAAACTGGCATCCGTTATCCAGAATTACACTTTGGGGAATCCCGTGTACCAGAAATACACTGTCCTCCAAGGTTTTAGTAACGACGGCAGCAGTTGCTCGACGAAGCGGGAAGATCAGACAATATTTAGAGAAACAGCAAGTAACAACGAAAATATAGCAATTCTGTTTCCTGCTGCTTGGTAGAGGACCCACTAGGTCAATAGATATAGTTTGGAAGGGACGTGAGCAATCTTTCGGTCTGCCCATCTTTCCGAGAGTTCCATGAGTTGGTAATTTATATGCCAAACAAGTGTCACATTTCGCAATATATCTGACCACGTCAGCATACATGCCTGACCAATAGTACTTAAGCGCCATTCGTCTATAGGTCTTGAAAACGCCAAAATGTGCAGAAGTAGGTTCTGAATGGTTTTTAAATAGCATTTCGTCTCGCAATTCTTGTGGAACGACCTGTTTCCAACAGAATTCAGTAGTGAGCGAGTTTTTACTCTTCATATATCTATATAGCAAGTTACTTTCCACTCTATAGTTGGGAAAGCTGGTAGGGGAATTTAGGCAGCCATTGTATATATTTAGATACCACTCGTCCTGAGTAGCAGGTAGAGAAGGGTTAGAAGAGAGAGTAGTATCAACTGATACCTCAGCCATGGGCACAGCTCTTGACAATGCATCTGGGATGACATTGTCTTTACCACGACGATGTTTTATGGTAAAATTGAATGAGGATAGGCGAACGCCCCATCGTGCTAGACGACCTGTTGGATTAGTAAGAGACAAAAACCATTTGAGAGCTGAGTGATCCGTATATACTGAAAAGGATTGTCCATTTTCTAGGTAACAGCGCCAGTGCTCTAGGCCAGTAAGTACGGCCAGGGCTTCCCTTTCAGTGACGCTGTAGTTCCGTTCCGCTCCAGAAAGTGACCTACTCATGAAAGCTACCGGATGTTGATTTCAATAAAATAGTCTGGCAACACAGCGAGTAGCCTGTGGTGCACTGCTACCTGCTGTGTGGTTCGTGTGTGGTTCCCTATCATGGCTTCTTACTGTAACCGTGTTCTTTTTGTATCTATATAAGTAAAGTGTGTTCCATCCATTATAGTTTTATTATTCAATAGCCTCATATAAACCTAACAGGTTATGGGCCCAGTCAAGCTTAGATTGTTTGTCTTCGAGTAGTAAAAAAAATAATACGCAACGCAAGTGCGGTCGTCCGAAAAAAAGTACTCTGAATAGAGGTTAGAATACGGATTGCCAACGTGGTTTTCCGGCAAGATAAAATTTGAAGAAATCGAAGCAATCAGCTGTTGAATATATAATGGAGAAAGAGAAACACTGTATTAGACTGCGCGGCGCAGATAATTGGAACATTTGGAAGTTCCAGATAAAGATTTTTCTTAAGTCGAAAGATCTAGAAGGTACCATTAGTAAGCAACCAGAGACCCCGGAAGAAAAGGTTAAAGATGCAAAATCTCAAGCAATCCTTGTTGGGAGGATGGAGGAAAACGTCGTTGCTCATGTTCTCTCATGTGGAAATGCCTATGAAATTTGGAATAAGTTGTTAAGCATCTATGAACAATACTCGGGCGCATCAGTGCATTTAATTCAACAGCAGTTCTACAATCTTGCATTTGAAGGGACCGTCGCCTCATATATCTCACAAATGGAAAATATAAAGTCTAGACTTCAGGCTTTTGGAAGCCCATTGTCCGATGATATGGTTATCACTAAAATTCTGATAAGTCTCCCACAACAGTACAGACACTTCCAATCTGCATGGGAGTCATCACCAAAACAGGAACAGACCTTAAACAACCTAATTGCAAGATTGCAAATTGAAGAACAGAGAATAAATTCAGACAATACAACTGTTGCTCTGGTGCTGAAAAATAACAATAAAATTAATAAAATAAAATGTTTTAATTGTAACAAAGAGGGACACATAAAAAGTCAATGCCCGAATTTAAACAGGACATGTCACTACTGCAGGAAACCTGGTCATTACATATCAGACTGTAAGTTTAGAAAACAAAAGACTAACAACATTGATAAGATTTATTCAAGTTCAACAAATGCATTCTTCAGTGGCACCTCAGAATCTTTGCAAAACTGGTGTATGGACAGCGGAGCAAGTGAACATATGTGTAGTGAACACGGCCTATTCTCTCAATACAGTACCTGTAAGCGCAAAGTAAAAATTGGTGATGGATCAATGTTATCAGTGCATGGTATGGGCACTATCTTACTAGATGCTTGGAATGGATATGAGTGGATTAAAAGCACTCTTTCCAATGTATTATATGTTCCTGAACTAAAGATTAACTTATTCTCGGCTGGTTGTGCTATGGATCATGGTTATCACATTGAAATGAACAAAAACATATGTAAATTCAAAAATAAAAATGGAGAAGTAAGGGCTATTGCAAGAAGAGACAATAAATTGTTTAAAATGGTATTTAGATTATGTCAGAAAACCCTTACAAGATGTGATAATTCTGAGAGTACTCCAAATTGTTTTTTTATAAATGACATTTTGTATTGGCATAAAAATCTAGTGCATCAAAATTTTAAAGAAATTAAAGAAATATTAAAAGTCAATAACATGCAATATAAAGATGTAGAAAACCCTTTTTGCAGTGAGTGCGTAGTGGGAAAACATTGTCGTCTGCCTTTCCCTTCAAGTAACTCTAAAACTTCTCATGTTGGGGAACTTGTACATGCTGATTTGTGTGGCCCATTTGAAACCAGATCTATTGGTTGTGCACGTTATTTTCTGTTGTTGAAGGACGATCACTCCAGCTACAGAGTGGTGTATTTTCTCAAATGCAAAGATCAAGCAAAGGAATTTCTTAACAAGTTTATATTAATGACACATACTCAAACTGGTCAAAAGATAAAAACAATTAGAACAGACAATGGACTGGAGTTTGTTAATAATGAAGTGCAAAACATGTGTATGAAATATGGTATTCGACATGAAAGGACTGTACCATATAGCCCACAACAAAACGGGCGGGCTGAGCGCGAGAACAGAACATTGGTTGAAGCAGTACGCACCATGCTACATGCTAAGAATATGGCTAAACATTTTTGGGCAGAGGCACTGAACATGGTAGTTTATGTACTTAATAGAACTAAGATAATAAATCAAGACAAAACCTCTTATGAATTATGGTGCAATAAAAAATGTGATATAAGCATGTTCAAGGTTGAGTTTGGTTCAAGTGTCTGGTGTCATATACCAAAAGAGAAAAGACTTAAATTAGATGTGAAAAGTAAAAAATGTTTATTTTTGGGATACAGTGAGGAGGTCAAGGGTTACAGAGTATATTGTCAAAGTACACAAAAGGTGGAAGTTGTAAGAGATATTATTTCGGAACCAAAGTCTATAATATATGTGAATGACTCAAGTGAGAGTGAGGATGAGACTGACAGCTTGTCATTGGAAAGGGAGATTTCATTGTCTTGGCCTAAGACAGGTGAAAGTAAGAAGACTCAGAGTGAGGATAGTAAAACTGTGGAACAAGTTGGTCAGGAAAGTACATCTGAATTATGTAGAGAAGAAAACTTTGTAAATACAAACCCGAGGAGAAGATTATCATCATCTGTCGGGGATGAAGATTTTGCAGACTGTGAATATAGTTTCTTAACTATTTTTTCTGAGGAGGAACCCCAAACATATGAGGAGGCTATCTCATCAGAGCAGAGCAATGAGTGGAAGGTAGCCATCAAGGAGGAGATCACAGCATTGGAGGAATGTGATACATGGGTGCTAGTGGATAAACCAGTTAACAAGGAGGTAATAGACAGTAAGTGGGTTTTCAAGAGAAAGAGAGATGCAACTGGACATCCAACTAAATATAAGGCAAGGTTAGTGGCTCGTGGATTCCAACAGAAAGACGTTTACACAGATATTTATAGCCCAGTAGCAAAATTAACAACAGTTCGTATCTTTTTAGTTGCTTGTATATACTTAGACATTGATATTTACCAACTAGATGTACATAATGCATTTTTAAATGGTGATATAAGGGAAGAAGTGTACATGTCGCTGCCCAGTGGTTTTAATATAGATAGAGAAAAAGTATGTTTGCTTAAAAAATCACTTTATGGCTTAAAGGGCTCTCCAAAGTGTTGGAACTTAAAGTTTAATGAGTTAATGACTAAACTAAATTTTAAAAGGTCTGAATATGATCATTGTTTATATACTAATTTGGAGAAGGACTCAAAGTTGTATTTGCTTTTGTATGTTGATGACTTGTTGATAGCGGGCACTAATATAAAGAAGGTCAATAGTTTAAAATACATGTTAAAAGGTCAATTTAAAATGAAGGATCTAGGTATCATAAGTAATTATTTAGGAATTGAGATCAATAAAAGTAAAGACAAAGTTGTGTTAAATCAAAGTAGTTATTTAAAAAGGGTTTTATACAAGTTCAATATGTTTGATTGTAAACCAGTCAGTAGTCCTATGGAAAAGTGTTTTGATTATAATTTAGTTATGTGTGAGAAATCTGAGTCTCTGCAATTGGAGAACAGATGTAGGCAGGCTATAGGTTGCTTAATGTATGCAATGTTATGCACAAGACCCGACCTGTGTGTTTCAGTGAATATTTTGAGTAGATATCAGAGCTGTGCAACTCAAAACTTGTGGGTAGCCATAAAACGTGTCCTTAGGTACATAAAAGGAACATTGAACTATAGTCTAGTACTTAAATGTAATAAAATGTCAAATTCTATTGAAGGATTTGTTGACTCGGATTGGGCAGGGGATAGGATAGATAGAAAATCTACTTCTGGGTACATGTTTAAAATATATGGTTGTTTAATTTCATGGACTACAAAGAAACAATCAACAGTAGCTCTATCTAGCACTGAATCTGAATATGTAGCATTGAGTGTGGCATGTAGTGAAGGTTGTTGGATAATTAATATTTGGAAAGAATTTTGTATTGATAAAACAAATACATTGACACTATTTGAAGATAACCAGTCTGCCATCAAACTAAGTCAAAATCCAGAATTTCATAGTAGAGTAAAGCATATTGACATAAAATATCATTTTATAAGAGATTTAATTAATAGTGGTATTATAGAGATTAAGTACATTAGGACAGATGAACAACAAGCTGATATGTTAACAAAACCTTTAGGTGGGATCTTATTTATGAAGTTTAGAAAGTTGTTTAATATTATGTGAAGCTGTGTATAATGTATAGTTGCCTACATACTAATCCAGAAACATCCTTAGTTGTAGTTTTAGTAAATCAATAAGAAGTTTAATATTTTATTGAGTAAGTTTTTTTTTATTGTGTAAACTGTGTATAGTGGCTACTATGTATGTATGTAAATAGTTGCATAGTTCAGAGATATTATGTATAGTAACCACTCCTTAGTTTCTGTAAGTCAATATAACTGTAATATTTTATTGAGGGGGGGTGTTGATTTCAATAAAATAGTCTGGCAACACAGCGAGTAGTCTGTGGTGCACTGCTACCTGCTGTGTGGTTCGTGTGTGGTTCCCTATCATGGCTTCTTACTGTAACCGTGTTCTTTTTGTATCTATATAAGTAAAGTGTGTTCCATCCATTATAGTTTTATTATTCAATAGCCTCATATAAACCTAACACTCGACACCATCAATAGTCTGTGAGAGCATCGCGCCGACACCGAAGTTACTAGCGTCGGTATGAACATCGAAAGGGTGGCTATAGTTAGGACAGGCCAAAACTGGTGATTGAATTAGAAGTGATTTTAGATTTAGGAAAGCTTTGTCAGCCTCTGTTGTCCATTGAAATGGTGGGGAGTTCTTTTTATTGGAAGTTAGACGATTTAAAGGACCTGCGATAGTGCTAAAGTTAGGAATGAAGCGCCTATACCAAGATGCTGTGCCCAAAAATCGTTTTATATCCTTTCGACATGTAGGTGTCGGATAGTCTAGAATAGCTGCGACCTTCTCAGGATCAGTACGGAGCCCCTTGGAATCAACAATATATCCTAAGTACTTTAATTGGCTCCGAAAGAATTTACATTTGTTTAGATTTACTGTTAGGTTAGCTTTATGTAGTTTTTCTAGAACACGCGATAGCAGGGTTACGTGTTCGTCAAAAGTACTACTTATGACTATGATGTCGTCTAAATATGCAAAAACCTTCAACTCGAAATCACCAAACAACATATCTACTAGACGTTGTTGTGTAGCTGGTGCATTAGTGAGTCCAAAGGCAGTAGTAATAAAACGGAAAGTGCCGCGTCCAGGGACATAGAAAGCTGTCTTGTCGCGATCTTGTTCAGAGATAGGTATTTGCCAAAAGGCCTTAGACAAATCAATGCTTGAAAGGTATTTAGCATCGCGTAGGTTGTCTAATATTTCTGATATATACGGTAGGTTGTATGCATCTTTTTTAGTTACGGAGTTTAATTTTCTGCTGTCTAGGCAAAACCTGGGCTCACCATTACTTTTGTTTATTATTAGCACAGGCGAAGACCAAGCGCTCTCGCAAGCTTCAATGACGTCGAGGCTTAGCATTTCATCGACTTGCTCTGTAAGAATGCGTTGTTTTAACGGGGACATGCGGTAGTAGCGCTGTCTAATTGGTTCAGCTGTGCCAATGTCAATGCGATGTGTAATAAGAGCTGTTCTACCTAAACCTTTATGACTAAAAGAAATTTCCTCAAACTGCCCAATTAAGTTGTCAGCAGTATTTCTTTGAGACTCGTTCAGATCTCCGTAGCTTTGTATGAACGATTCAGTAGTTTTTGATTTAGTTTCAACTAAATTAGGATCACGAGTTGATAGGCAGCCTACATGCATTAATACTTTAGGAAAAATGTTATAAGAATTTAAGAAATCAACACCCAATATTAATGAAATGACGACCTCTGGTATTACATGTGTTTTAATGATATGCAATTTATCTTTGAAAACAACTGGTAATAGAATATAGCCAATAGATTGTATTTTATGACCACCAGCAGCTATAATTGTAATCTTATTATCAGTATTTAATAAGAAACCGTATTGTAATAAGATTGTATGTGAGTCATTACCCAGAATGGACACCATTGAACCAGAATCCAATAAGCCATACATTTCTAGATTGTTTGAGTTGTTAACCTTTATTTTTACGTAGGGACGAGGGTCATTTGTCGGTTGTGTATGTAGGATTGTAGCAGCACCGTAGGTTTTAAATAATTTATTTATATATGATAGCCAGTTACTCCAATCCGATTTATCAAATTTTGAAATATTTCTGCTACAATCCGATTTCAGTTTTTTGAATTTTTATGATTAGGGTAGTTAGGAGGCTTCTCACAGTCCGGGCAATTCGGATAAATTACATCTTTCTTACCGCACTTAAAACAAATAGGCGTTATTGGTTTAGTGCATTGTTTCAGGGAATGACCTTTGGTACGACACCGGGGACAATAAGGTAGATCACTACTAGTCGCAGCTACACTCCGCTCTATAGCGCTAACCATGTTAGAACTAGTATTATTATTAGAATTATAGAAAGATTTAGTATTAGGTATGTAGTAATTAGGTTTAGAATTATTAGGTATATAAGGGCTCTTATTATTATAATTATTGGACGTTTGTCTTTTGTAAGCGAATTCAGGGGCTAGGGTATTAGATGTGACCTTAGGCGGTTCATGAAAATGTGTGAGACGCGACTGAAAGTTTTCGTAGTTCTTGCATATAATGCGCAAGGAGTCAATAGTTCTTATTTCAGAAGAAGCAGCTAGAACGGTTGCATAGCAAGGCCGAATGTTGTGGAGAAATATTTCGAGTTTGTCCTCTTCTGTAATTGTTTTAGAGAGCCGAGAAAACATACCGTGCATAATAGCTAGGTAGATCGTTATGTTTTCTTGTTCCCCTTGTATACGTTCCCTTATTTCGCCCATTAGACGGTAATCATAATTAAATTGGCTAAAGTCCTGTTTTAATAAGAATACAACTTCATTCCAAGATTTGACGGAATCCTTTATACTGCGATACCAATGAAGTGCATCTTCTACAAATATTTCGGAAGCAAACGATAGTACCTTACTTGAATTTATATTCCTAGCCTCTAGAAATTCATCAACACGTTGGATAAATGAATGTATACAAGTCTTTCCATTGTATTTTAATTTAGATAGGTCAGACGAAAATCCTCTATCACATGTAACTGCAATGTTTGCAGATTGTGTATCTTCTGCTACGATAGGAGCAGTGGTGGGTACATTTAGATTTAGATGCGTTAGTTCCTTGTACTGGGAGTGGTGGCACTGAGTACAAACTTTCAAAGTGTCCGTGGTTTCAGGACTTGTTGGTATGATACGGCTAAGGCGATATTGAATATGAAGCAGTAAATTTTCAGTTCTCAAAAAAAGACTTTTATCGAATTTAGATTTAAGTGCAATGATATTATTTTGAGATTTAATTAAACTTTCTTTAGCTTCTTTTATATCCAAAGAAGCCTCGAGATGCGATTCTAAAATATCTTCAGATTGTTGATTTGGACCAACTTTAACTATTTGTCTGCGTAGTTCGTCTACATTAGTACCCGGAGTGCAACCCCGAAGAGCTACTTCGTATTCCAGTTCAGCTTTCTGAAGTGAAAGGAATTTTATTTGCGAAGACATTTTAGAAGATAAATGTAGTGGGCAATAATAACTGAGTATGTTGTGCAATCAAGATACAATAGTGAAAAAAATTAATAACGTAGTCCGTTCTGTTACAATAATTGCTTTAACTACCTAACCACAAAACACACCGAAAACCAGCACCAATAAATAGCTAACTATAAGCACACTATAGCCGAACTCTAGGCCAAAAGAAGGTTGGGCGCCAATGTCAGATCCGTAGCGAGTAGGCACTACGGATGTGCAATAATTTAAAATAAAAGATGAAGTTAAATTACAAAAGGTATAATATTTAAAATACAAGGTAGAATAATAAAAGAAATTACTAATTAGGTAGGTAGGTAGTCAGGGGTGAGGTCGAGTTCGGCCTAGAATTTAGCTACAGGACGCCTGCAATAAAATACCGCACTGTTCCTCGTGGTTGTTCGGCCGGGGGTCTTTTCTGCGCTGCACTCGCAGAGAGTCTTGTGCTGCACACGCAGCGGATCCAATGGGTAGCAGTGGCAGGCGGAAGGTGTAGAAGTAGGCTGAGACACGTATTATAAGCCGTAGACTGGAACCCTGGAATTTGCATTAGACGATTTTGATAGTGCCCAGGTTCGCAACTTGACTGCAACATCAGCACGAGTGAGAGAAGCAATGACGGTATGACATGCTCAAATTAGCTACTCATGATGTGGCAATCCAGGTGCAAAACAGATATTAAGCAGATGGACTTTACAGAAGGATTAATTAGCAAAGATAGGTATTAGGTACATATTAAATAGTTTAAATGACAATAGAAATATAATTATTATAGTAAGCGAAAATAGTAGGCAATATAGCTATAAGCGAATGAATGAGCGTAAGCAAGTAGATGATATTGGCACGGCTTTGTCCATGCTATGCAACTTACAACAACAAACATTAAATGCACAACTTACCCAATTATTAAGGGGTTCCTCACTTAGTTTAGTATTTATATATAGTATAATATATTATAATTTAGAAATATGGTAGCACTTGTGGATAGTTGTCGATTTCGTTGCGGAAGTGACCGTTAGGAGGTAGAAATGAAAAATATTTCATTTTTAGGTCAAGTGATATTTTGAACGGTTAGGTGGGTTCCGTAGAATATACTTTATTTATATTTATTTCTTAGTTTTATTTTAACGCACAACGTTACACCCTGAAAATAGTAGATACTAGGTCTAAAGAACCAATGAAAATTATTTTCTTCAGTAGTAGCTTTGCCTTACAGTCCCAGGGTATCCAGCGGAAGACCAAGTTTCTCTTAGCAGAAGTCTCTTAAGGTCTCTTTTATCTATCTTCACGCCTTTTACCCCAAAAGGGGTAGGCAGAGACAATCGAATGCCATTGACATACCTCTTTCGCTTCTTTTATATTCATTACACCTATAATACATGCTCGGCGATTGTGTGTACTTTTAATATTTCCATCGATCAATATATTTTTTATATGTTCAATAAATGTAGGTACACCTAGGCCGTCCTCTGTCAGCATTTCCTTTCACTTCAGCCATATAAACCTTTTTAGTCAATCTTTCATCTCTCATTCTTTCAACGTGTCCAAACCAGCGTAAACTTCATTTTAGTCACAACATCATCTTTCATTAATGCTCTTGATAGTATTTTAGGAATATTATTTGTAGATATTTGTTAGTAGTTTATTGTTGGGTTATTTTAAGATATGGACCCCTCCTTGGGTGAAAGCCTCCTGCATCTTCTTCCATGTCTCTCTTCTTTAGCCTTGTCTTTTCCTGCTCTTTTAATTATGGCATCAGCCCACCTCTCTTTGGCCTGCCTATCTTCCTTTCTCCTGCTGATTCCTTCCATCTTGCGAAATAATTTTGACGAGGCACACAAGTCATCCGTTTAATTGAGTCCAAATTCCTAAATCTCATTGAGGAGTATGGCTTGAATATTTATCTAAATTTCACAAACAAGACATTCGTACAATGAAGTGATATACCCACCTGCGAACAAAGGAAGTGACCACATACATTTTAAAAATAATAATCTTGTTTAACGTGATCTTACGGGGAAACCTTTCATTTCAACCGCCAGTTATTTATTTATTTTTTACTTGTGTTTTGCTTTGACCTAC
The DNA here is from genome assembly GCA_963924495.1 of Nemapogon koenigi. Lineage (NCBI taxonomy): Eukaryota > Metazoa > Arthropoda > Insecta > Lepidoptera > Tineidae > Nemapogon > Nemapogon koenigi. The sequence goes on along the minus strand of OZ004657.1, from coordinate 4,196,859 downwards.
TATAATATACTTGAGGTAATATAACATGGAAAGAACTTAATATTATCATCACTTTATATTATCGTATGTCATTTCTCTTTAGCCTCTTTTTATATTCATTATACCTTTAATTACATGCTCGGCGATTATGTGGGTAGAGCTTGTACGTGGAGAAAATTATTGGTATGGGATTTACAGCTGGTTACCATTTGACATGCAATCTGTGGGAGTGATTTCGAGAAAAGTGACGGAATTGTGTAACAGGAAGCCGCGGAAGCGCGCGCTATTTGATTTGACCAATAAGCGGTAGTAAAGTTGGCCGTCAGATGGTACCAACCCATTTTCGGAGTGGTTGGTACTGTCAGCCAACAGTGTGTGCGTGTGTGTGACTACATAAATATATTTTGAATTTGAATTTAAGGGAGAGAAATAGAACGCATCAGCTGTGCGCTTAATCTACTAAAGTGTTCATGTTTTCAGGATATAAAGTTAATGTTGCTTATTACCAAGGTGAGATGTCAGATGTTACACATCATATGCGACTAATGTAAGACTCGTTGTTATTATTACCTAGTTATTTACCTACCAAGAAGTCCAATGACATAATAGTTAACATCTCCCGCGATACGCTAAATCAAAGGTGAACCTAAAAAGTAGCTTCCATATAATTGTAGCTCCGACAAAAGCCAGTGGAGAATTTCGGCGTCGTATCCGGTAATCACCGGTGGCCACTGCAATCGGAACGCGGGATAAAAACCGCCGCGTGTGCAGCAGCCTTTAGAATGGATCTCTTAAATTAGGATTCCTTAGGAAAGTTTGGTTTGGAAAAAAGCACTTTCAGTTTATCCCGAATTTTCCAGTTTTTTGGACAACTTTTCCAATTAATTATTAATTATTAATATTTGTATAGATTTTCGGCACATGAGTATAGTTGAATATATACTTAATTTTAACTGGTTTGGATTGGCTACTCCTTAGTCTATCTATCATCACGCCTTTTATCCCAAGAGGGGTAGGCAGAGACAATCTAATGACATTTGTTACGATCCTGACATATCTCTTTCGCTTCTTTTATATTCATCATAACTTTCATACATGCTCGGCGATTGTGTGTACTTTTAATATTGTATAAATATTATAAGAATGGTTTTTTAATTGAAAACTTATGTAAATAATCCGACAAACCACACTTACAGGCTTTTCCATCTAAATATACCTCAACAGAACTGGTCACTCGTTAGGTATAGCCTTACAAATACCATCGGCTAAACGAGAGAGACGTGGTCTTCCGCTGGGTACCCTGTCATCAGCTAAATTTTAATAATGTTTTAAAAATACTCTGCGGAACCCACACAATTTTAATCTGTTAAATCGCTGACTAGTTTTTGTTACCGTATCGCATGTAATGACGGTTTTTGTGTGGTTTATGAAGTTTCGAAAAAATAATGACGTGATGAGATGATTTCTATGAACCAAGAAATTAAATAACCCATATGTATTACTCGGCTTCCGTTTTTTGATGATAACTGCTGTAATTTTAGGTTAAAGTTTATTTAATAAAAAAAATTTAAAAGACAAATATAGCTATTGTGAATTTTGCTTCAAACTAATTTCCTATTCAACTAATCTCCAACAGATGGCGTCTTTTAGAAAATACATAATTCATTCATTCATTGAGGGGAAATTAATCTTCAAAATGACGTATCAAACAATAATTTGGTGGCGTACCCTTGAGAAATAATTTATAGAGATCCAGAGAACAAGACCGTCTATTTGTCTGTGACCTTTTCACGCTAAAACTACTGAAACGATTTTGCTGCGGTTTTCACTATGAAGGTTTACGCGATATGCTTCAGGGTTTCATGAAATCTAGGTGTAGCTGATATTGACAAAGTTTTTACATAATATTGTGTATAGATAATTGCATATACTTTAAGGATCCATTAACTAGAACATTTGGTAGGTACAATACTGTACTATAATAACGATAGTGACTCAAGTAGGGGACAAAGTTGACGTCAGCGCGCTTTCATGTGAAATACTCTGCCTAATCCGCTAGGAAAATATTATGTAAGAGAGAATAAGTTAAATAAAATTATTATTTCTGTAACGAATTAGACAGCATAGCAACTTTACCCGTTTACGGTCTCATCGTTTACACAAAAATCGTCTTAAATAATTATGTATTCTTTTGGAAGAGATGCATATTTGCGACGTTTGGCCATTTCAGCATTAATTACCAGCTTTTAACGACGCATATGTATTAGAAACAAACTGAAAAGTCGCGGGTTCGATTCCTACATCCGACCATGTACCAATGGGGTTTTTATAATGAAAAATCTATGTACATTATACAACAAACCAAGGCTTTTCCATCTATATACCTACCTCAACAGAGCCGGCCACTTGTTAGGTATAGCCTCAAAAATTTGGCTAAATGAGGTAGACTTTGTCTTCCACTGGATACCCTGGGGTCGGCAACGGTTTCGGGAGCTGTGATGCCTCACCCGTGAAGAATAAAAAAGAATGTTTTAGAAATCTAAGGCTCCATAGAAATCTTAAAGAAACACCAAAGTAATTTTATCTTGACTTTTAGGTCAATTTGAACGTCCGATTAAGCTTAGAGACGGCAAATGTCGGAGTTAAATCTAAAATATACCTAAGTTAAATTGGACTTGTTTAACTCACAATCTTCATTTTAATCTTTGTCTTACAGGTTAACGGATAAGTTTCCATTATCACGGTTTGATTACCTTGCAGTGTGGGCAGAGTCACTGCAATGGTAACAGAGTCCATATTTAGCAAGTGTAGCATGCAACTTATTGCTACAGTGAGACTAGACTAGGCTCTTATGCCGTGACGATTATTTTTAAGAAATATACTCGTAAACTACTGAACCGATTTGCAAAATTATTTCACTTTTTCAAGCTATATTTTAATTCTCTTTTCCACGGGCGAGAAGTCCAAGGTTGACATCATTATATACAATTATAATGTGTATGTAAGCCATATAAATTAAAGCTTATGTACCATATTTGGTTAATTCTTTCATTAATGTTGCTAGGCCCGCAATGTTGCTTACACTATTCAATGAATATTTATGTGAGTCAAATAGATGATTTTAATCTTTTTCATGGCCACCAATTTACAATTATCTACAAGAATCCTGTATTTTCTACGCTTTTTGCTCGATCTTAATAATGGCAATACATACAAACGTCTAACTAGTATAACTATAATGCATACTCCTTAGTAAAACAAGAAACGATAAAAACCGGCCAAGTGTTTTTACTAAACTATATAAAAAAACTTAGCCGATTTTTCTTCCTCTTTCCACAAAATATAATAACTTTTACAAGCGAATCCGGGGCGAAAGTAGATTAAAAGACACAAAAGACAGACAAATAGCACATGTCATTGTTACAATAAAAATAATTGTAATTGTCTATTAATAATAGTTTACATACATTCCATTCAAAAAATATTTTTTGTTCCATAGAACAATTAACTGTAACATTTCAAACGCTTCGGGCGATAGAATTAATTACAGCTAACGTTACTACTTTGAGAGAAACGTCAACGGGAAATGTATGTTTTGACTGTGTTATGTTTATTGAGGATTTAGTTATCGGTGCCAAGGTACCCAGCGGAAGACCAAGTCTCCCTCTTTTAGCCTATGGTATTTCTGAGCCTTTAGCCTATGGTATTTCTGAGCCTTTAGCCTATGGTATTTCTGAGCCTTTTAGCCTATGGTATTTCTGAGCCTTTTAGCCTATATATGGATTCCTAACGAGTGGCTACTGTCTAGTTCTGTTGAAGTATATTTAGAAGAAAAAAACGAAACCAAAAATACAGCTTGCACTAAAACGATGTACTATATGAGTATACTTGCGGACCCGGCAGACGTTGTCCTGCCCAAACGTTGGCTTGCCTGTACTACCCCTACCCCTACCACTAACTTTGGCTATATTATTTCTCGTAAAAAGTAAAGGATAAAAAATGGTTATTGTGGGTTATCCCTAAGAGATAGACAGACATATATTGCTGACTTTTGTAGACCTTTTTAAGGTGTACAAATACTGTAGTATATTATTTTGATCTATCTCGTAGGGTTCAGACAGCGTTTGCAATGTAAGCGCAAAAAATGTGTTTATTTACGACATCACATTAGAAACCTCTAAAATTATCAGTGTTTCTCTACTATATTATGCATGTTATATACATATAAACATTCCTCTTGAATCACTCTATCTATTAAAATCCGTTGCGTAGTTTTAAAGATTTAAGCATACATGGGGATATAGGGACAGAGAAAGCGACTTTGTTTTATACTATGTAGTGAGTAGTGATAGTGAAGTGATGATCAATATATAAATGATTTGCTGATTTTTAGGGTTCCGTATCTAAAAAGTGACAACGGCAACCCTATTACTAAAGGCTCCGCTGTCCGCCCGTCCGCCCTTCACAGAGCTTATCTTTTGAACCGTAATAGGTACACAGTTGAAATTTTCAAAGTGTATGTCTAACTATGCCTGCTATAACATCAAATAATAAAACTAAAATAAAATTAAAAATTAAAGGGACTCGCCATACAAGAAACATGTTTTTTCGGCTAGAACTTAATAACGACATTAGGTAGATATTTGCAATTTTCACAGAGTGTGCATTACTGTGGCCGCTATAACAACAAATAATAAAACTAAATCTGTTTTATTCGGTGTGTTTTGCTCGATCTTAATAATGGCAATACATACAAACGTCTAACTAGTATAACTATAATGCATACTTCAGTAAAACAACAAATAATTAAACCAGCCAAAATATGTGAGTCGCGCTAATTTGTTCCTGCGTGATACAGGGGCATCAAACTTGGTCTGAACTTAGTGCACACTATTGACTATACGAAACCCTTGGCCGGTTTTTTTTGGATTCCGTACCCAAAGGGTAAAAACGGAAACCCTATTACTAAAGACTCCGCTGTCCGTCCGTCTGTCACCAGGCTGTATCTCAAGAACCGTGATAGTTAGACAGTTGAAATTTTCACAGATAATGTATTTCTGTTGCCGCTATAACAACAAATACTAAAAAACAAAATGAAATAAATATTTAAGGGGGCTCCCATACAATAAACGTGTTTTTTTTTTTGCCGTTTTTATAGATAATGGTAAGGAACCCTTCGTGCGCGAGTCCGACTCGCACTTGGCCGGTTTTTAAATGTTCATATTTTGCGTCGGATATTTTTAATTGTTAAATGAATTTTCTTTAATCGACATGAACACTTCCTAAAATAATATAAATTTTCGATAAATATGGACATTGTTACCCGTAGGTATCTCAAATTATTCGACAACATGATTTCTCGGTGTTTTTTGTATCACTTTTAATCTTCCAAAGTAAAATGGAAAACGGGAGTACATGGCATATGTTTATTATTCTTGGTAAATTCACACGTGTATTCTTGGTGCGCCTGGCCTACGTGATACGGGTACTAAATAATAATTATTTACTTCTTGTATTTTTTCCGTACCTCACGCGTTTGGTACATATTTGTTCACTGATTGTACTAGCTTTGAGGTTTTTTATGACTATATGCTTTTGTATTTGATATATTTTACTTGGGACATTTTTCTTTCTGTGTGCTTACGACTCGGTATCAAAATTAATGAACCCCATCAATGTCGCTGCGGTTTAAATTTCGATTCTCTGGGACATCACGGACTATCATGTACGAAAAGTGCTGGTAGAATACCACGCCACGCCAGTCTTAATGATGTCATCCGTAGGGGCCTTGCCACTATCCACGTGCCAGCTATATTAGAGCCTGGTATAGCACGTGATGATGGAAAAAGGCCCGACGGTATGACACTCGTGCCCTGGACGCAGGGAAGACCGTTAGTGTGGGACGCTACCTGTGTCGATACATACGTCTAATAATGCTGGTGCAGCGGCAACAGCAGCTGAAAACCTCAAACGGCTTAAGTACGCAAAACTTGAACAAGATTACTTATTTGCACCGTTTGGGGTTGAAACCATGGGTCCGTAGGGCCTCGGAGCAAAGAAATTATATAAGGAACTATCATCTCGTCTAATCGACATTTCAGGTGACAAGAGGGCTGGAGCATACCTTGGGCAACGTATTAGCATAGCTATACAGCGAGGAAACGCTGCTAGCCTTCTTAGCACTTTACCGCAGGACAGTGATTTCGAGAAGGTTTTCTATTTATGAGTATGTATCACTACATATTCATGATTAGATTACTCATGGGGTTGTTTAATTTTTATTATATTTAAACTTTGTATGTATATATATATTATTTAATATTGTTTTAATAAATAAATTTACTTGGGACATTTGATATTTTTTATTGGTTTCAGAGGTTTATGACTTTCAATGATGCATTTGTTGGAATATGTTTCAGTGAATTTGTCTGGTTTTTGTGTGCTGAACAAAACACTTGAAGCGGCGCGGCGGCGTCTGGTAATCTTGACCATGTACCAATGGGTTTTTCATTTAAAAACTTATGTACATAATTCTACAAACCACAGACGCGTTTCCAATAAAGCCACGTTAGGTAATAGCCTCATAATCGGTTTTCTGCTGGGTATCCTGGAACCGTAACACGGTTTCGAGAGCTATAATACAACCCGTGAAGAAAAAGAAAAAAAGTTCTAAGTTCTATACCAGGCGGTGGTAGAAACATAATTTATAAGCGCCATAAAATATAAAAAAATAGAAAAAAAAATATTTTGGGCAATGTTCAAGATTTCATAGTCATGTATCAGAGTTGTAATTGTGATGAATATAATATCTAATTATCTGTCATCACGTCTTTTATCCCAAGAGGGGTAGGCAGAGACAATATTAATATAAATAGCTAAATATATCAAGATCGTGGCATTAGATTATCTCTACTTACCCCTCTTCGGACAAAAGGCGTGATATGATACAGTTGTAACAAGTATTAAAAATTATCGTAAAGCACATTTTCTTAGAGAAACAATTTCGTTTTGACATTATGAGATTACTTGTAAAAATTACTACCGTAGAATTGTATTTTTCTTTCCTTTTATTCCACGTTTATCTGCCGTTGTTAAATTTCTTAAGGCCATATGTGTCGAATTACTAAATACTATTATTAATAATGTACAAAAGTTTGTCTCTACCTACCCCTCTTGGGATGAAAGGCGTGATGATAGATAGATAGATATTAAAAAAATTACACAGACAAACTAACCTAACGGCGGCTTTCTCTATACTATAAAACGTAACGTCTTAAGAAACAGGAAGTCCTCATGAGAAGTGATCACAAACATACAATTATCTCTAATATCGATCTATCGTTAATTGTTTCGTCTTGTGACTACTTTGAGGATTATGAATATGTGCAGAAAAAATCTGTTAAGACGATGTATAGCACGACATTTAATTCGCCATCCGTTTGCTGAACGCTGGCTAATTTTTTTAATATCTATATATATATCATCACGCCTTTCATCCCAAGAGGGTTAGGCAGAGACAATCGAATGCCATTTGTTACGATACTGACATACCTCTTTCGTTTCTTTTATATTCATCATACCTTTCATACATGTTCAGCGATTGTGTGTACTTTTAATATTTCCATCGATCAATACATTTTTTTATTTGTTCAATAAAAGTACAGCTAGGTCGTTCTCTGCCAGCATTTCCTTTCACTTCAGCCATATAAACCTTTTTAGTCAATCTTTTATTCTTCATTATTTCAACGTGTCCAAACCAGCGTAAACTTCTGTATCCTTCCGCATTCTTATCTAATGATACCACATCATACAATAAATCCGCGTGTCTCAAGAAAATTAAATTTTTGCTTTGACCTGGGTTGCGAATGAAAAACCGTCAACTACAAGAGTATAAATTTAATAATTAATGTAACATTAAACTAGCTTTCCACCATTGCTTTGCCGGTTCGAAGACAGAGACACTTCAGATAAATAAACAACAATGTAGCATAAAAAAAAAGTTCCATTTAGGTTAAAAAACATATCCATCGCCTTAACAAATCCATTGAAGTAACAGCTAACTTGTTACACAGTCACATCTTATACCAGATCAATCACATGACTTAATACCCGTTAACGGCTATATTGAGATAATAATCAAATGTTTAGAGATGTATGAAGAAAACAATATTCTAGGTTGAATTTTTACAAACCTGGTAGCTATGAACAACCTAAACATATAAATAAAATTGATTTGGGATTCGTCATGGCGGTGAACGCACGCGAATTCGTGCTGTGATGGTTGTGATTAGTTGACGACTAATAAGACATATCGCGGTCGGCGGGATTATCTTAAATACCGATTTATCAGTTATAAACACTATAAAGGCTATAATACTTGACATTGGCAAATCACCGATAAACATTGGAAGAAGAAGAAGAAGAAAATTGATTTGAAGTGTCATTTTAAAATTAATACCAATATATATTCGTGAAGTCCATATTAACTTTCTTCCGCTATTATGGTCTCGAGTTCATACAAAAAATTTTCCCGAATTTTCCGGACATCCTTTCTAATTTTGCTTTCCCTAAAAACCTTGTTTAGTCTATTATCAAAATTAAAAAAAGAAGGGCAAAATTGCTCCAGCTGTTCTCAAGTTATGCGCTTATCAACGAACAGCATTTAATTTTTATTCATATGGATAGAAGCGTATTGATGATGTTGGCTAAATGGATTTGGTTAAACCTTTCAGAGGTCATAGTGGATATTTAAACTTGAACTGTGTTTCTTTCTTTCAGATCGATATTTTAAAAGGTTCCAAAGATATGGATGTGTTCATAGGATCTGGTTAGCAGGAGCAGGAGCAGAGATAAATCAACTTCTAAAGTCTATGCAGAAAGGTATCGTAATTCAATTTATTTGACAGTTAATAGTATCTATTGGACCCAACAACCTATATAACCTACTGAATTGAACAACTACCCAGTCAGTTTGTTACTCCTGCGCTACAGCTTCTCCTCAACTATTTTCCTGCATCGGTTGCAGTTGCAGTCCTCTGCCTAATAAAGAGCAGTGGCTATGAAGGTAACTATGTTTTCGGACACCTGTTACGACTATTATTTAAGGGTCCGTCGTCGATGTTTCTTTCCATCCACGTTGACCCTCATCACAAGCTTTTGCAAATTATTATTCTTTCTTTGAAATAGATTTGAGACTACTAATTTATTGTGGCATGCAATTGCAATCAAACTGCAAAGTCTTATTAGGCAATTCTTGTCAGGGTCTCCATACAGAAGAAAACATGTGTGTGTGCAGAAGTGAAAACTATACGCGATTCAGCGTCATCGACCCTAGAGTGACGTTTCCGTTTCGTTTACTGTTCAGAAAGATTTCAAGGTATGAACAATTTGGCAGATAAATTGTTATTACAATGGAAAACTCAGTTCTGTCAACCACAAAGGCGGCAGTCTTTGCAATAAACCAAGAGTTTAAAAGAAACGCCACATCTGTTATGTATGTTTCTTAATTTCTTGTTATTTTGCGGTTGGGAAGCAGCCAACTTGCGAGACCAGTTTGACAAATTACACCTTTTTTCTTTAAGACTCACTTAGTAATGAACAGCTAACGTTACAAACTATTTTTCCAATCATCACCTTAATACTATTAACGGTTTGAAAATAATGAAACTAAGTTTACTCGTGCACGGCATTTAAATGACCCGTCCTTATAGAGTACTAAGCCTAAGGAAGGGCTATAGACGGGCTCCCCCTTTCGCCAATTTTTTGCTCTTTGACCCAATGACTTTAAACTGACCAGGTGCGCAGTAATAAGTTACCTTTCGGTTAGGTATCGTTTTGTGTCGCGAGACAGAGCTCTAGAAAAATAGTTAATAGTGATGTTTTAAATGGGAAAGGTGATCTAGGACGTCTAACTTGCGGGAACATAGTGTTTCCAATTCATACATTTTTAATTAAATTTATTTTATAGTATTTGTAGTAACCACCAACCAGCGTAATACACACTCTGTGAAAATTTTAAGTGTCTACCTATTACGGTTCAAAAGATACAGCTCTGTGACAGACGGATGCTCATACAGACTGCGGAGCCTTAGTAATAGGATTACCATTAACCTTTGAATACGAAACCCTAAAATGGTGACATATGGTTCTAGATTCTAGAGCACTCGTAAAAATTCTCTTTGCGAAACTAATTTAGCACAGGTCGTGCAATTTATAAAAGAAATCTAGGTCTATATTGTTAAACTGAGTCTACATTAATTTTCAGCCAGCTAACAGAAAGAAGTATCAAAGTTTCCGCTTGAACCAAGTTTAAATAGCCATCCTTTATAGTTACTTTGCACGATTCCACAGTTTTCGTGAAATGAGAAGTAATTTTCACATTATTTAGTGTTTATTGCTGTGAATTAAGGTGGAAAAGTTGGGATTCTTCTAGTCCACAGCGGAATAGGGGTGTTGATAGTAAAATAAAATACACAGACTATTCTATAACATATAATCATTAAAAATAATGTTTATTTATTTTTTTAATTAATGTAGGTACTTTTTTATATCCAAACGAAAAATCATAAATTCATAGTTCCGGTCACGTGACCGCAAACAGGACGTGACGTATATCCTAAATGTCAAATAAATAACCACAGACTAGTAACTATATTATAATAACTGTCTGTCAATCTGTCACTGACTTAGTTGTTTGCTTGTTATTTTATCTAATCTGTGACCAATATTTTGTTTGTTTACTAGAACGTGACGTCATCAATGTTTTCACAGGAATTTGAAAAATAATTACCTACATCCCTATTGTACCCATACTATCCATATTAATATTATAAATGCGAAAGTAACTCTGTCTGTCTGTCTGTTACGCTTTCACAGCTAAACCACTAAACCGATTTTGATGAAATTTGATACGGAGAAAGCTTGAACCCTAGGGAAGGACAAAGGCTACTTTTTAGAGTTTCGTACATCGATGAATAAACGGAAGCCGTATAAGTTCACTCTTGTGTCTGCCTATCCGTCTGTCACAGCTTATTATCTCAGAATCTGCTGAACGAAAAAGGTTGAGATTTGGTACATATTATGTAGAGTTTGATTGGGACCACGGTTATTACCCCAGATGAAGGGAAAATAAAGGCTATGATTTCTTTATTGTTGCTTTAAAGTGCATTAATCGATTTCTCGTGCTTCGGAAGGCAAGTAAAGCAACCGGACTTTGTTATTGACATAATAGATTCTTCTATTTAATTAGCAATTATACTAATTGATTGAGATTAGGAGATGGCAGGGGTGATATGGGATCCCAAGTACCCCCAAAACTAATATGTGCTGGTTCAAAAAGATTGCTTGGCTATAATTATTAAAAAAAACTTCACGGTTTACTCAGGGAAAGGCAATTTTTGAGGCTGTACCTAACGAGTGGCCAGCTCTGTTGAGGTATGAAGATGGAAAAGCCTCTTTGTACGGTTTGTCGGATAATGGGTACCAATGGGTTTTTTATAATAAAAAATCTATGCATCTTCGTTTTCCACTGGGTAACCTGGGGCCGACAACCCGCCAGCCCGTGAAGATTTTTTTTGTTTCAAAAATCTTATGTTCTTCTTTGAGTAACCCAGGGGTCGGTTAAAACAGTTTTCGAGAGCAAGACATTCTACCTTTCTCTGCCTATCTCTAAGAAGGCAAGCGTAAAGGCATGTGAGGGTTAGCTTAAAAATCAACTTTATTCGATATTAATATGTCCTAATAACTGAATTTATTAGTATATAAAATAGCCAATGAAATAAACAAAATCTATGGTTATTACATCAATGACGCCCTTTCCGGTGTAATAGTGATGTCCTTACTTATTTTATTTTTATCGATACTCATCTCCAACTTTTTGCTAAAACGATTTGCTAAGCAGGTGTCTCTGGCTACACAGCTAGGTATAAAGGTGTGTTGTTGTTGCTCGATCTATGTTACAGGTCCCAGGGTTCCCAGCGGAAGACTAAGCCTTTCTCCTTTGGCCGATGGTATTTGTGTGACTATATCTAACAAGTGACCAGATCTCTTTCTTCCCCGGCGGGAGTCAGGCGTGAGTATATACATATATGTAAACAAGGGAGGTGTCTCAGGATCGTGGCACGTGGAGGTCCTTAGTCTCTGTCTGGCTCGGTTTAGATAGAATTAAGCCTCTAAGTGTGGTTTGTCGGATTATGCACTTGGTTTTTAATTTTAGAACCCATTGGTTCATGTGTGGGATCGAACCGTTGTCTGCGTAGATATAATACCGGCCATAGATGCACCAGATTTTATTTTAAGAAAAATATATAACGACATTTAGGAGTGGCTAGCTTTATCTTTGGATAATAATGATTATTTAAATTAAATAAAATTAAGGTTTTGTTTGAAAAGTATTATATTATATTGAAAGTCTAAAAGTTTGTGAAGGCATTGTTCTTAACATAGAAAAGCTTAGCACTCATTTTCTCGTGCTTCGAAGGGCACAAAAATAATAAAAGAAGAAATAACGTGATAATAACGAAAAAAAAAGTGTGATATAAAGCGTATTGACCGCATCCGGAACGGTGTCATTAGAGAAGAATGCGGAGTGAAAGATGATGTTGTGACTAAAATTAAGAAAAGTAGTTTACGCTAGTTTGGACACGTTGAAAGAATGAAAGATTGACTAAAAATGTTTATATGGCTTTTATGAACATATAAAAATGTATTAATCGACGAAAATATTAAAAGTACACACAATCGCCGAGCATTATGAAAGGTATGATGAATATAAAAGAAGCGAAAGAGATCTCAGGATCGTAACAAATGTCATTCGATTGTCTCTGCCTACCCCTCTTAGGATAAAAGGCGTGATGAGAGATAGATAAATAAACTTAAGTTTCGAATATTTTTTGTAACTAATATCTCAAAAATTTAATTTTGACTCATCTCTAAATAAAATAAAGTTTTAAATATCGACTACCTGTTATCGATATCGATAAACTAAACATCCCTACTGCATCCCTAGTAAGAAAATGTGAGTGCCTATATGGTTGGAGAAAGGATAGCAATTTCCTTTTACGGAACTCTGAGAATGCATGCCCTGAAAATATTTATAGAGCAAAATAAGGGAGGTCGTGTATTTCCATATATTCCGTTTCAGTAAAAGTAAAATTCCATGTCCCTTTTTCATTATCAGATAATTTTCCTATTTTCCACTTGGTGTTTTTTTTGTCAACATAATATATTCAAAGGTTTTTCTTTGTAACAAAAAGCATGTATCATGAATGAAAGTAAAGTCAAAGTTGTTTAAGCAATGAGTAATCTACATAAGAAAATTAAAAATTCTTCTATATTTTTAAACTAGCGACTTAGACCTGGCTTCGCACGGGTACAATATGGGTTTACAACAGTTATCGGGGGCCCTCGTCAGCATTAATGCGCCAGCCATTTTGGAATCTAAAAGGCTGGTACGTGATGATAGCAAAATGCCCGATGGAATAACTTTGCGCCTTGGAAGAAGAGGCTACCGTTGGTATAGGACGCTATATGTGTCTTGTTTGACATAACAACTTTTGACATAATTCTTGATATAACAACGGGTGTGCTAATATTTATTTGCTATAAAAAATATTATAAATATATAAAAAATATAAAAAGTATTAGTATTTGAAAAGGAAGATGAAAGGACGGAGTGTAAGATTTGTGTGAAAGGATGTAAGTTAGAGCAAGTGAATGAATTTGTTTATTTAGGTAGTATGGTTACAAGAAGTGGAAAGATAGACAAAGAAATTGAAAGGAGAGTGAAAGCGGGAAGCAAGGTATTTGGTGGACTAAACAATGTATGCAGAAATACACAACTTACAACTAAAAGTAAAATGAACATACATAATGCTGTTTTAGTTCCATCACTTACTTATGGAAGCGAGACTTGGGTATGGAATAAGAGGCATGAAAGTAAAATAAATGCAGTGGAAATGCGGTCTTTACGTAGAATGTGTGATATAAAGCGTATTGACCGCATCCGGAACGATGTCATTAGAGAAGAATGCGGAGTAAAAGATGATGTTGTGACAAAAATGAAGAAAAGTAGTTTACGCTGGTTTGGACACGTTGAAAGAATGAAGGATGAAAGATTGACTAAAAAGGTTTATATGGCTTAAGTGAAAGGAAATGCTAGCTAGATGTACTTTTATTGAACATATAAAAAATATGTTGATCGAAGGAAATATTAAAAGTACACACAATCGCCGAGCATGTATGAAAGGTAAGATGAATATAAAAGAAGCAAAAGAGATATGTCAGGATCGTAACAAATGGCATTCGATTGTCTCTGCCTACCCCTCTTGGGATGAAAGGCGTGATAATAGATAGATAGATAGATATAAAAAATATTTGGTATAAAGTTCGTTTGATATAATGATCGTTTGCTTTATCTAATATTATTTTATATAATGACCAGCTGTGTCCACGATTTTTATAATAACAGTATAATAATGACAGTATAATAAAAGAAAAAGGAACACATAATGGATTTACCTGAAATAATGAGCCGGACACTAGTTTTAAACAGAATTTGGATTCTAAATAATACGAATACGACAAACAACCAAGAGGCAGTGACGTTCAGCCCTTATGTTAAACGTTCTTTCAACAATTTGGCTAAGCATCGTTTAGCCATTCAATTGAATGCCGACATTCAATGAAATGCCTAGCCATCCATCATGAGTGACTGATTTAACCATTTGGCGGCGACAAATATATTATCTCTAATACATATGTATTCTGTGTTGAAATCCGATATTGCACCCATACGAAGCCGAGGGCGGGTCGCCAGTATTTTATATTAGAGATCCCTTTCACAGCCAATTTACATTCTACTTGAAGAACGGAATGCAAAAATGCAAAAACTATTTTGTATTCAACAAGAGTGGGATGTCATTTGCACAAGTCTGATTTTAACTTTATTGTAATTTGTACATTGACTTTGATATTTTAGAAAGAGTGAAATATATGCTTTGAAATCAGAGCTTGTTTTTCAAAAAGGAAAAATAATAATAAACGTGGGTTTATATGGCTGAAGTGAAAGGAAATGCTGGCAGAGGACGACCTAAGTGTACTTTTATTGAACATATAAAAAATGTATTGATCGATGGTAATATTAAAAGTACACACAATCTCCGAGCATGTATGAAAGGTATGATGAATATAAAAGAAGCGAAAGAGGTTTGTCAGGATCGTAACAAATGGCATTCGATTGTCTCTGCCTACCCCTGTTGGGATGAAAGGCGTGATGATAGATAGATAGATAGATTCTATAGAAAAATAAATCTCGTACCAAAGTGAAATGACATGAACCACACGCCCTTGATACCTAGCGACGTGATCAGAGACACGGGTAGATAATGTCTATATTGCACAGAACTGAATCTTGATCAAGAAAAAATATTTCGTTGTTAGAAACTAAATTATTCTAGACTAGCCTTTCACCCCGGATTCGCCCATGGAGTCCATATTAACTTTTATCCCTAATGGACAACATTTCATTTTTTTAATCACCCATTTTTATTACTTTAGTTAAAAATATATTAAAAAATAAGTTACACGTATTTTTATATTTTATTTTTGGTTGAGTTTTTATATTTTTAATTTAATTATGATTTTTTATAAATTCTGAGGACTTATAAACTAAAAACCTTAGCTAGGACTAAAATTAAGAAATATAAACTGTCACCCAAAGAAAGTGACAGATAGTGTCAGTCAAGCCACAGAGTATACGTTATAGAAATACAAAGAGTATAATATACCGTGTTCCAAATAGGTGTTGCCGCCTTAGCCGGAACTCAAATCGCCTACAACATTATTCATAATGTATATAATAATACTAGCTTTTGTTCGCGGTTTCACTCGTAAATATATTTCCTGTGATAGCCCATTCGAAACTAGCAAAACTTCCAAAAAAATATTATTTAAAAGAAGTATTTTTATAATTATATTTAAAGAATAATTATTAATTTAGCTTCAAATGGAATAAAAATGGGTAAAATTAATAGAAGGCAACACCTGAGTTCAATAACTAACAACTCTGCCAACAGACATTAGTATTTTTAAATTACGAGGGTTAGCACAGATTAGGGCACCTATTAATCCTTATTTTTCAATATTTCAGTATTTTTAAAATAACTCGAAAATTAAAGGATATAAAAAATAAAAAAAAATAAAAATAAGCTTTCTAGCATGTAATCTCCAAACGGTTTTCGAATTTTGGTACCTTACGAAAAATGAAATGTTGTCCATTATGGTCTTGAATTCATAGATTTAGTTTTTCTCGTCCAATTTTCTGGGAAACTTTTCTATTTTTAAAAAACCTTATTCAGACTATTACGATCATTTAAAAAACAAATCTGGTATTAACTAGGCAGACCACGGGTTCGATCCCGGATCCCGGCCATGTACCAATGGGTTTTTTAATTAAAAACTTATGTACATAATCCGACAAACCACACTTAGAGGCTTTTCCATCTAAATATACCCTAACAGAACTGGCCACTTGTTAGGTATAGCGTCAAAAATACCATCGGCTAAACGAGGGAGACTTGGTCTTCCGCTGGGTACCCTGAAACCGTAACACAACCCGTGAAGAAAGAAAATAAAATAAAATAAACCAGTTAATTTTTATTTTGTCCACGAATAGCAGTTAATTTCTAGGATTCCGTACGATGTAGCAATATTTGTAATTAAATGCGGAAGTCTGTTATGTTTTAAAGCTAGACATTTTAATTAATAGAATTTTTTTATTATTTTGGATTTTTTTTTTGGAGATTTCCGGTAAGTATATATTTAGCTTTTGCCACTCAAATCTGCATCTGTATAGAACATCACCTTGAACCATTGCTCTGTTTTAGAAACATAATTTCGCATTCATAATGTTAGTTAGGATTTACCAAAAGAACAAGCAGTCGAAAAGAATTTTATTTAACTTTAATAAAGTGAATTCTCTTTGTTATTGTCTCTGCCTGTTAACAGTTTGTTTGTTTGAACACGCTAATATCTGGAACTAAAGAATTGTGTAAAATAAAATTATGTACAAAAACGTCCGCGGTAGCATATTTAACTATAATAGGTAAGTATTTGTGTGGGAATTAAAATTTTAGCACGAGACCGGGGGAACACTCGCTAGTAATATTATATAAAGATGAAAGAGTACACAAATTAAATTAACCCGTTCGCCTTCAAAGGAATAACACTGGAAAAAATACTCAAAGACGATTGCAAAAAATCAGATATCAAAACTAAACAATGATATTCAGTACTTTGAACATTAAAACATTCATTAAAAATACAGTACAAAGAAATGTGAATAACACACGCGATGAAATTCCATGTCAGTCTGCCAATGGTTAATATCACAGAGTAATAATTAGCAGAAGGGGATTAAGTCAAGTAAGAAAAAAAAGTTAAAATAAATTAAATTCATTTATTTTCAAAGTAGGTACACTTGCCAGTAGAAATCGTTTGTTTTCGTTATAAGGCTAGAATTTTAACTAAAACTTTTAAAAAAAACAAAAAAAGAGATATGTCATGAAAAATATCTCTTCTAAATATTCGCCATATGGCATGATGCCCAAGATGCTGGAGGCATTACCGTTCTGCACGACTATACTGATTCTTTGAGCGAAGTAAGCACCAGCTCTGGGGTCACCAGATGCGAGAATTAACCTTTTCGAAATATTGAATTTTAATAATTTATTTATTACTAGCTTCTCGGCCCAGTTTTAAAAAAAGTAGCCTACCTCCTTTCCTAGCTTGAAAGCTTTCTTCATATTATTTTTCATCAAAATCGGTTCAGATTTAGCCATAAAAGCGTAACAGACAGACAGACTGAATTACTTTGGCATTCATAATATTAGTATGGATTCAATTTCCCACTCAAGTTAAAAATGCCAAGCACTAATTTTCTCGTACTTCGGAGGACGTGTAAAGCCGCACTTCTTCTAAAAATAACAGATATTTACGTCTGCTAAAAAAGTGACACATCTATATTCATTAAGTGTAGCAACAGGCTTGCCACCTGTTCTGTTTAAAATGGATAACTGGCATCAAGTGAACACTGGTGTCTCTGGCCACGTCGCAAGGTAGGCCCAATTTAGAAAGAATTAGGCGTCTCCTTAAAACAAAAGACTTTACTGTTTATTTTGTACACTGTGACAGTAACAGTAAAAGTTGGGGGGTTCTTAATGTGACCTATTCATTCGTATTCGCGTCTCCCACGAACGCAAGCAGAGCACGAAGCTCTAACTTGTTTTAATTATTGAACATGGAACAATAATTTTGTTGCATTTGTGATAAATTGATATGGTATTTTTACGTTTTTTACATTTATGCTGAGACTTCGGTTTCGTTTCAAGTTTTAGGCAATTAATGGTTTGAAATTTAGCACAATACAACCTACAGGAGTTGTCTACATTTTTTTTTCCAATAAAATAACTTCAGAAAAATTTTATCTATAGGTAGGTACTAATATTATAAAAGGCTATAATTTGACTTTTTGTTTATAATTAATTAATACAAAAAGTACTGAACCGATTCTAAAAATTCTTTCACTAATAGAAAGCTACGATATCCCTAAGTGACATAGGCTATATTTTATGTCGTTCGAATACATCTGAAAGTCTAGTTTATAATAATTAACGACCCGTCCCCGCTTCAAGCGTGGAATTTTAATATCACTGCATGCTCACCCGATTCTGTTGAGACAATTCGCTGAATAAGGAACTCGACATTATCAGTGCTATCAGTTACTGCTCCGCTCCCAAAATACGTACCGTGATGTTTTTAACACATAAACCTTTCACGTGAATGAATCTATCTAATCGCGCAAACAGTAACAAAATCGGTCTAGCAGTTTTTGAGTAATTAAACCACAATAAGATAACCAACATTAATTTTTATATATAAGTTTAAATAAATTTCCATCTAAATATACCTCAACAGAACTGGCCACTCGTTTTACAAATGTCGTCGGCTAAAAGAGGGAGACTTGGTCTTCCGCTGGGTACCCTGGGACCGTAATACGGTTTCAGGATCTTTAAAGGCAACCCGTGAAGAAAAAAAAATTTCAATACAGCATCGTCATTCACGCTACATTACTCAAATAATAATGTTATTTATATTTTATTACAAGGAATATACCATATCCAGATCAATTTGTAAGTTCGTGTTGCTCCAGTTTTTATGTATTTCCACTAACAGCTTTATTGTGCTAAATTCTACACTTATTGTGTACATTGAACAGAGGATGTCCCAAAGAAACTTATCGTGTTTTTAAAAGTTTCTTTAATTTGTGATAGTTTGAAATTTAATAAGGAAAGCTGCGTGATAGTTAGATAGTATAAATGTGAAGTTTTTGAATCAAAGAAAATTAATGTATATTTAAATAAAGTTTATTAAATTTAATTATTAATAATTGATGCAACAACAATGCTAAAGAAATTTTATTTGGTTTTGAAATAGGGGAATGGATGTTTTGAGTTTTGACACTTGCATAAAAATACATGACGTATCAATTAGATTCAACGCATAATTTTAAAGTAGGTAGATAGAGAAGAAGTAGATTTATAACCGATAACATTTTTTTAATCCTTTGAAGTAATACGTAATTACTCGTACAATCAAATCGATTTGGCAACATTAACAGGATCATTATATGATATGTGTTTATGATTAGCAATTATTGTATTTTTTTTTTCATTATATTATAGCTTTCTATTTATTATCACGCCTTTTATCCCAAGAGGGGTAGGCAGAGACAATGGAATGTCATTTGCTACGATCTCGACATAGGTACCTTTTTCGCTTCTTTTATATTCATCATACCGTTCATAAGCGATTGTGTGTACTTTTGATATTTCCATCGATCAATGTATTTTTATATGTTAAATAAAAGTACACCTAGGTCGTCCTCCGTCAGCATTTCCTTTCATTTCAGCCATATAAACCTTTTAGTCAATCTTTCATCATTCATTCTTTCAACGTGTCTAACCCACCGTAAACTACTTTTCTTCATTTCAGTAATTTTTCATTAGTTTTGGTACAAATTCCTGAAAATTCTGATCACATTCATATTTGGCATACTTACCTAAATACAAATCGCAAAATAAATCAAATCTAAAATTTTTGTTCAAACTTTTAGAAACACGCTGTAAGTACATTTTTCTGTGACCTGACCTTGCATTATTATAAAATAAATTCATCTTACGGTTAATGTTTAATGGAGTCTGTGAGATACAATGTTCTACACAATGATTAGCAAAAAATCTCATTGTCTGGATGCTCTTAAAAGGTTACTTAAACATCGTTACAACATCATAGGGAAGAAAACTCTGGAACGAATTTATTTTAAACTTGATACAACCTTCTGCCCGGTTTCATCCTTGGAAATTATTGATTGATTGGCATGTATGGTTGGTATTGGTCCGCTTCTTTGGGTTGTTTATGTTAATCGGAGTGGTTATATAGTTCCTGACGTTACAAACAAATATACAAACGTTATGTTAATATATATTGAAGATATATAGAAAAAATCCTACATCCACGCGGGCAATATTTTTCATGGTTCATACAAAAAAAAACAAATATGTATATTAAACACCTGCCAACACACTAAAAACACTTCGGGATGTTCTCCATACATATAGAACTGGAGAATTAAAATGCTGTTTATCTATTACGATATCAAGATAAAATATCCACTATGAAATTCATCAAAATCCATTCAATCGTTTCGGAACCTATTCATCATCATCATTCATACCAAGTACCTATCAATACTTACTTGATACTTGGTGATCGGCTCGTTCTCCGCAACTCGACGTCTGAAAGCGCCTATTTTGCGTATGGTGAGAGATACATCACTCTTCCCAACCCAGCTCCTCCAAAAAGCCCAGCAGACCTCCGATGTTGATGCAGGCCTCCAGTAGCGTTCTAAAGGAATCGAGGTGTTTCACTCTATATACGGCCTCTCCCTCATACTCCAAGAGTATGTGAGCAGCCATTTCTTCAGTCAGCATGCAAGCCCTGCATAACGGACTACCTATATGTAATACCAATGTTATATAAGTGTTTGTTAAAAGGACCATGTCCAGTGATGGCTTGATTCACTGATCTTGAAGTAGTTTGCGTATCGTGTAGGTAAATAACATACTTAGATATTGGTTAATTATTTAGAAATATATTTCAATTACAGAATACACAAGTTTGGTGTAGAAACGTGGCATTTAAATGCCAAAAGTGTATTAAAGAAATATCCTCACTACTGATCATCTCCTCCGGTGGTTTCTTCCTCACTCATCAAATCAGCATCGCGATTCAGCAGAAATATGCAGTTGTGTGTTTTTTTTTTGCATATTGTAGGTATACCTCGTCAATACAAATAATTTGACACCTCAACATTTTTTTTTCTTCACGGGTTACCTTACAGCTCCCGAAACCGTGTACCGTTCCAGGGTACCCAGCGGAAGACCAAGTCTTCCTCGTTTAGCCGATGATATTTGTGAGGCTATACCTAACGAGTGGCCAGTTCTGTTAAGGTATATTTAGATGGAAAAGCCTCCAGGTTTGTCGGATTATGTACATGTTAATTAAACATGGCCGGGATCCGGGATCGAATCTGCCTAGTTAAATACCAGACGTCTTAAGAGTGTAGTGTACCGCGTCCATGTCCATACAAACGGAGAAAACGTTTTACTACCCCTAAATATCATTTAATTTTAACGATTTTGTAATATGTTACTGACATAATGAAAAACTACGTACGTATTTTTTCCTTTTTCCAAAATTCGTAATAGGTCAAAAGTTATAAGCCCCTCAAATCTCGGTTTTTTTTGTTCATAACTTGCTCGTAATAAACCGTCTGTATTTGAGAAACAAAGCAAAATTTCAAAAAAAGCAAAACGTACGTACGTAGGTTATAATCTGCTAAAACGTTTGACACCAAAATTATAAGGTTTCGTTATAGTTTAGTAGGTGTAAATCGTTTTCCCCCAAAACGCAATTTTCAACGAAGAACATACCTACGAACACTCACGAGCTGCAGTGTTCTCTGTCGCACTGATGCCCGTGGGAAGAGCGCGCTTGAGACAGAATATGATTTTCTAAATACCTATTTCGCTGCGTACGCTGAACTACACGATCCTCTTAACCACTCGGCCACCGACGTACAAAAGATATTTATCAGCCTTGGACCGTATAAACATCACAAACAAGTTGTTTTTCCACCACCAAAAACTATTTATACCCAAACAATTAATCCTTTTGAACTGCATTGAACGAACAAGAACTTCTCATACCCCCCAAATCACGTACAAAACTTTTACCAAAAGTGAAAGAGAAACTGGCTCATTATCCAAAGATAATTAATTGAAGTTGGGCCCAAAGAAAAGTTCCAGCAAGTTTGTGAGGGAAACCTTGAGAAGGCTCGAATACACTTCTTTATTGCTTTTGTGACTAGAATTCGAAAATTAATGGGTAATTTTGTGGTTAGACAAGGCTTGTGCTAAATTGTTAGTCATTTTTGGAATGCGCTGATTTTTTATGCGTATTTTATTTAGGGGCGTTGAGCTCCTTATGCTTGGGTCGGGCATTTATGGCTGCGCATTTCTGGTCCGAACTTAGTTTTTTTTTATGAAAACTTCTTTAGGCGCGCCCTAGATGGCATTATTATATAAAGAGGTAAAGGTTGTGAGGTTGTAGGGGGCAGTCTCTGGATCTACTGAACCGATTTTGAAAATTATTTTACTAATAGAAAACTACGATATCCCTGAGTGACATAGGCTATATTTTATTTTGTTCGAAAATATCCACGGGCGGAAGGATAGTACCTACGTTATTAACTTATAAATTTTTTGATGATTTTAAATGATTTTGATGGTTTCTTTTTAATCGACACAGATAATTCTTTCGGATTTTTTCAAAAAGAGAAAAGTTAATAAAGTTTAAAAAAAATTGAAGTCGGTATATTTTTTTAAAATGTTTAATATTTAAATTTCCCCTAATAATGACATATTTTTAGTACCCTATGTTACCCACAGGCCCTCCAGCCTATCTCTGTGCAAAAAATCACGCCAATCCGTTGTTTCGTTTTGGCGTGAAATAATGATAAACAATGCCCTAATGCACATTTCTCATCTAAATCCATACAGCATTTCATACATTGGATTATTACCGAACATATTTGCTTTAAGAATCATCTAACACTAGTTATATAAGCTTTATCTAACTCGTCGTTTGTCGTGCTGACGACCCAAATCTCAACACCTACGCGAATTTCTCAAGGCAATGCAGATCAGTGTAAAATACTACGAAATATTAATATGGATAATCCATCGGGTTACAAAGGATTGCTATCGATTAATTTAATAATTCTAATCTAACTAATATTATAAATGCGAAAGTTTTTGAAAGCGAGCATTCGATATAATTTTAGATAAGAATTGAGAGTAAAAACATTGCAAGGACTCGTCACGTTTAGGCACATTTCGTTAGATGAGAGAGAAGAAAGATACAACGTAGAGAGAAAGAGAAAGATAGCTATACTTTTTATATCTATTATGGCCTAGACAAGACCTATTTGGGTTAGAAAATTTTATCAATATTTACGTTTATTTTTAAGGAGTTTCACTTCTATCGTGTGTACGGTGCGGCACGTCTAAATATATCTAAATATACCTCAACAGAACTGGCCACTCGTTAGGTATAGTCTCACAAATACTATCGGCCAAAAGAGGGAGACTTGGTCTTCCGCTGGGTACCCTGGGATCGTAACACGATTTCGGGAGCTGTAAGGCAACCCGCGAAGAAAAAAAAGATTTTTTTTATTAGTTATTATAAGAATATTGGAATACCTTGTGAGATCTGTCAAATCGGGCCTCTAAAATTGCTTTGCCTATAGGATTATCGATTCCACATCATGTCATGGCGACCAACGCACGCGCCCGCCTTAACGTGATGGGGAATCCAGTTTAATTCTGTCCGCGCTGTGATGGTTTTGATTAGTCAGTGATTAATAGGACATATCACAGTCGGCGGGAGCATCTTACCTACCGATTAATCGGAATATTGTTACTGTGACGTCTATAATACTTGACATTGGCGGAATCATCAAATCCCTGATGGAGACATCACGAAAAAAAAGGCTTGTGTTTAAGCGGCGCCCAAAAATGTATCTATTTTGTACCAAAAAAAATCTAAACGGTTACCAAAATGGATGAATGGTCACCAAATTACGTTTCCTAAAATATTATGAAATAGATCCATTTTTGGTATTATTGACTGCCATAAAAATATATAGACGCCTTTAAAATACACTTTATACTTAATAAATTTTATACTAACCTAACCTAACCGACCTACCTTACTTGGTGACCATTTATCCATTTTAGAAACCAAATAAAATATTAGTACAAGGCGTGCGATTTTTCTGATGTTTTTTCTATTATTTTGGATCCTAATATGATATACTTTAGGACACTTTTAATAGTGTCAATTATTTTATTTGGAGTTGTTTATTTTATTTGGTGCCTAAGCTTAGAGTCTTAAAAATACTTTTGGTGTCCGCGTAAATTATACCCGAAAAAAAATAGAATAGAATATCATTATTATTATTTCGCTCGGAGACGTCTTAGCCGCCAGCATTCTACTTTGGCGCCACACTGGTTTTGTAACGACGCGACGAAATGCTTACCTAGCTTAAATTATTCCATAACTAAGGCCATTAGGTACTATATTTGGTGATTCGAATCACTCATTGTTACATCGAATATTCCTTTTTTGGGTTTTCTTTTGGATTTAAATACTTAGAAGTCGTTAGAAGTGAACAAAATTAGTCTAAACAATGGGAAATTAATCTATGGTAACGCCAGGGCAGGAGATTTAGGGCATCCAACCATATTTGATGCCATTAAAATCTTTTAAATCTATCTATCTATTATCACACCTTTTATCCCAAGAGGGGTACCTCTTTCGCCTCTTTTATTCATCATACCTTTCATACATGCTCGGCGACTATTTGTGTATTTAACATTAACATTGCCTTCAATTTTTTTTTATTTGACTAATTTAAAGTACACCTATGTCGGCCTCTGCCAGCATTTCCTTTCATTTCAGTCACTGTCTGGGGGTGAAATGCGGTGTAAACGTTGTATTAATAATACAACACGTATAAAGTCGCGGGCAACAGTCACTTCCTGTTATTTTTGGAAGAAGTGTGAACGACAGCTTTACGTGGCGCACGTATCACGAGAAGTTGATTAAATCACATAATAGGGTAGATGTCAGGGTAAACAAAATATTATTCTATTTAGTCCGTCATTTAGATTATCAAAAAATATTGGGCACGTATTTTTTCTTTTGTCAATCAAACAAAAAATGACAGAGATAAAGCGCGTCAAAGTTTGGGAGTGGGGGTGGTGACGTCACGCCTTGCTAAAAATTGTACTAATGCGTGACGTCACGCGGAACTTTAGCGGGCTATATCTTCATCATTTTTTCTTTAATTGGCCATGCTAAGTTTTTGAACAGGAACGAAGATCTCGAAACCGTTTCGAGATATAAGCTTTCAGTACAATTTCTATTTATCAGATTTTAAATTAAGTCTATACTTTTTAAGATATTCAATAAAAAACAATATCCTTCATTTGACCGATGTATGACGTCATCATAAGCAGTATGAAAAAAATACATTTGCCTACAAAAAAGGGTAATCGTCAATCTTTGAGTGACATCTTTATAAAATTATATTTTATGTGTAGGTAATTATTTTCTTTGTTATTAGGACATGACGGGATGAAACACTATTTACTTGCCATTGTAAAAAACTATTAAATTTAAATAATTATAAACACGAGTATATAAACAAGAGTAATTTTTAGGTTAGTCGACCTTGACTGACGTTTGCTTGACGTTAATTTGATGACTGTTACTTTTTTATATGTAGTGGCCAAGATTATAATCCTGTTCCAAATTCTTGTGACGTCACGTTTACTTTTCTCGGGTAAAATTTCTAAATTATATTAAAAATAGACGCAATGGATTAAAAACATAAATATCGAAATTAGTTTCTTAAAATGGGCTATATTTTCAAAATAAATTATAAAAAAAGTATATCATAAAATATGTAGCATGGCCAATTGACAAAAGAAAAAATACGTGTCCAATATTTTCTAATAATCTAACTGACGGACTAATTAGAATTTTTTATTCATCTAGCATATTCTTATAGAAAATTGGTACTTAGCAATTTGTATGTTCTTGCAAATTGTGGACACTGTTGCTGGTGCAGGGCAAGGCTATGATGATGTGGACGTACCAATGGAGGTAGTTTCCCCAAGTTTTTCTGAAAGTATAATGATTTTTCATTACTTGTAATTAGTTAGAAAGAACAGTTAACAGTCACATTAAGGCTCGCTAAATGGCCCTAACGGCCAGTCTTTATTTTGGGCTATTTTGTTATTTATTATTTCTAGACGTATCCTTAACGTTTTTATAGGGCAACAATAGGAATTATAGTCAGTACATATATCTCCTTGGGGTCTGTGAACAGAAAAAAATGTTGGGAATGGCATAGTTAGTTCTGGCATATGGTTGCAGTAGTCTCTGCTCCAATCCAAGATGTTGCAATTTGCAATTATATTTTATTCTATATTTCTGAAAGTTTATTTGTCTGAATGCCCGTTATTATTTATTGAAAGTATTAGGTATTTACTCTATATTTCTTCAGATTTTTATTAGTTTTATTTAAAAAGTTGGGGCACCACTTTGGAGACTATTTTGAAGCTTAATATTTCGTAAGCAAAACTTAAGAGCAAGTTTGTTAGTGCAATAAACTCGGTAAACCGCGCGGCTTATTTTGTCTATATCTGTTTAAAAAGTTGTTATAGAGATACACTGCAAAAAGAATCGATAAAATAACCAAGGATAAGATAAGATAGGCCAAGATTCACGTAGCAGAAACATGAGAAAAAGTATTAAAAGTAAAATTATATAAAAACTATTAGAAATAGCAAGTTGTAGTTAATGTTTTCATAAACTATGTAAAATTATATATAGGATAAATACGAGAAAAATGTTACATTAGTAAATATATTAAGAGAACTCGAGTGTGAAATTGATGACTTTCAGGGCTTCATAAAAAATATTTTTCATCGCAACTTTGCATAAACTTACCACAAAACGGTATTTAACAAGTAATTAGCCAAACTATGTTTTATCTCTCCTTTACAAAATGACATGACATGACATGACATGACAAATGTGTAGTGTATACCTGTGGCGTATACCAAACCTTGTTAAACACAGTTTTGGATAATATTTCATTGCGAAATTTGAAAAATATAGAGAGATACGTCGGTGGCTGAGTGGTTAAGAGGTCTGGTATTAACTAGGCGAACCACGGTTCATTCCCAGCCATGGTTTTATTATAATGTACCTACATAATCTGACAAACAACACTTAGAGGCTTTTCTATCTAAATATACCTCAACAGAACTGGCTACTTGTTACGTATAGCCTCACAAATTTGGCTAAAAGCGGGAGACCTGATCTCTCACTGGCTAACACGGTTTCGTAATCTGTAAGGGAACCCTAAAACCGAAAAAAAAGCCATTTCTAAAATCGTCCGCAATAATTTCTACCAGCGAATTAGACAAATGAAACATTGTTTAACTCTCTAGTGAACTTGGGAAGAATAAATTACAAAACTTATAACAAATGCGTAAACATCAAAAAGTTGAAAAGTCCGCGCCTGAACAAATTTCAGACGCTTGCCTGTCTCACGGGATTATGTGAAAAACTTTAGGATTCTTTGGGGATTTTGTACTAGAAAATGGGGCTAGAGGCATTGTCAACCTCTTTTATATGAATCGACATAATTGCACGCCTTATGCGAGGCTGGTCCAATTGAGACATGCAGGCCACTTTTACAAAAAACAAACATATTGACCCTGCCAAGCCATTTCGCTAACAAGCTTGCTCTTAATCCAATTTCATTTTAATAGTAAGGTATAATTGAATGCAAAATAAAATTCTTACAGTACTTTGTAAGCTGTTTTTACAACGAAATAACTATTTGCAACGACATGGAAATTTATTAGTTCTTTTAATGCAATGATTAACCAAGATATATTGCTTGTATGTACTTTTTTAATTTACATTTCAACTAGAAATACCCTTCTTTATGAATGGAGGACTGGTATTTGGATGAAAGAAACAAGATATTATATAAATCTAGGTATATAATAAATAATTAAATGCTGTTCGTTGGTAAGCTCATTACTTGAGAACTGCTGAACCGATTTTGTTATTCTTTTAAATTGTAAAGCTTTTTAGGAAAGAAAAATTAAAAAAAATTAACAGTATAATTGGAAACTTCGGGAAAATAAATTCTATGGTATTTTTGTATGAACCCAAGACCATAATAGGGAATGAAAGATAATATGGACTCCACGGGCTAAATTGCAGATTACACTATTCGTATATTTATTTACTTAAGTATAACCATATTTGTCTCAAATAAATAATAAATTGGCATAGGCAGTAATGGGCCCGCCGACAGAAGTGAAAACTTAAAACTATGAATTACAGTGATTTTTAATTTTTAAGTATATAACGTATAATAACGCCATCAAGCTAACATTTCATATATAAAAGTATCTGTCATTGATAGTAGGGTCCAGTCCGGTCCAGTTCAGCGGATAGAATAGCTGTTCCACGGACTTTTTTCTAAGATGAATATAAAATAAGCGAAAGAGATATGTCAGGATCGTAACAACTGGCATTCGATTGTCTCTGCCTAGGATGAAAGGTGTAATGATAGATGGATTGTTCTTAGATACCATGTCGGTAACGACAACCCATTAGATTTTCCCCTACTAAAAATCACTCAACGCGTCTAAAGAGATTTTTACTTCAAAAATATTATAATAAATTATATATGCAAATACTATTATTTTTGTTACTCTTTCTAACGGTTAAAACCGTAGGCAAAAGCTATAGTTTAATTGTTTGTAAGAAAATTTCAAAAGCTACATTATTTCAGATGATTTTCTTCACTTTAGGTAAAATGTACGGACGAAGTTGGGATGCGAAGCTAATATTATAAAGTAGTTGACCTGGAATTCGAACCCCGCATTTAGTGAACAACTTAGTGTAAGATGCGAAAAATCCTATTTTTAAGTTGAAAAACTGGCCAAGTTAATAAGTTATACTATTGGATAGGGTTCCGTAATCTGCAATTTCTGCAATCATTGCAATTTCTGCAATCATAATCCTAATTTATAAAGGCGAAAGGCTGTTTGGCTTTCTTTTGGACAGATACCTACCTATATAGTTGGAGTCACTTTTTATTCCTGAAAAATAAATTAATAAAGTGATGGGACTTGATATAACTGTCCCGTGAATGTGTCGCAAATCTTGACCTGAGGCAGGGCTCTGTAATCTTTTAACATAAATTGTTATTTCACATTTTTTTAATCCACGGGCGAAACCGGATCGGAAAGCAAGTTTAAAATAAATTCTCGAACGAATCATGTGGCGAATTGAAAAGCTATACGACATTTTTAACGACAATACCTAAAATCTAAATATATCTGGGGGCATGGCAGTGCCCTCTGCCAAGACGAGACAAAAAAGTAGTGCACTACCTAGCTTTTCTCTAACATTCATAGCTTCGGCCTGGATAATACTAGAGAGCCCAAATTCTCAGGATTAAGATATTTATTTCCCCATACCAAAAATCGCTCAACGCGCCTAATGAAGTTTTACCTTCAAAAACACTTAGACCACTTAAACATTAAGAAGCTCTCCTTTTTAAATTCAGTTAAAAAATAATCTTTTCAATTGGTTTTCGTTTGAGCCATTTGGCCACGCAACCCTAAAAATGTTAAAAAATATTCAGCGAGCCCTCGGCCGGATAATTAAACTCTGGAAAAAGTGAAAAAAAAGGGGTTTTTTTTGAAAGAATTATGTAACTTGTATCATAATTAACTGACTCTGTGAAAGCTTAGGAAGGATTTCATGGACTCTACGGGAACTTTGTCCTTGTGTTAATTTAAAATTACTGCAACAATTTTAAGCTTTTTTCAGGGTGTCGTGTCAAAAAAAAAAGAAAAAGAACGAGCCTTACAGAAGTAGTCGCATATTATGATGTGTAACATCTGACATCTCACATTTCTACGGTTTTGCTTGCAATATTCCGCCTACACTTTTTTTAGTCTTACAAAAAAAAATTAACACTCTGGCCACACTGGGTGAAAAATTTCAAGTAATCTATTTATCTTTTTAACCAATTTTACAATATTTATTAAGCAACGAAGTCTGCGATAGGCACATCACCCATGATCAAAGTGTCCAAAAGAAATTCAGGAATTTTCAATATAGGTACTAAAAATTTTTCGCCCCATTTCCGAACTTAATCTTCGTTTGGCACCTGTCAAAAGTTTAAATTTTGTGAAACACAGCCATGCATTTTTGTTTCATTTTTCGACGCATACTATAAATGTATTTTTTTTACTTTGCCGTCTTCTCTTCCCCATATATTGTAGGAACTAACGTACTCCTGAGGGCAACTAACGCTGGCGTTCGTACTTTTATAAAAAAAAAAATAAATTATATGGATATTTTTGAACAAAATTAAATATGGCCAATAGCACTCCGAGATAATGTAGCTTCCTATTTAGTGAAAGAATTTTCAGAATCGGATTAGTTTCAGAGATTACCCCCTACATCTAAAACAAACTTTACCTCTAGTTTCCAGTAGAGTGTATAATTATTAAAGGCATAATCTCTGCCCGTCTTTTAGGTTTTCACGGCTAAACCACTGAACCGCGTTTGATGAAATTTGATACAGAGAAGCTGGACCCTAGGAAAGGCTATAGGCTACAGGATTACAGATTGATTATCGTGAAGTATGAGACATAAAATTACTCTTATTCTGAAGTGAGAAATTAAACCGCTTAGCATTTTATTTACAAATTTAAATTGAAAATAGCTAATTGTGCAGCAACAGGATTACCATTATATGAACAACTGGCAAAATGTGGACACTGTTACTGGTGTAAAGATTTGTTTAATTAATGAAATCTAAAAGAGGGTCAAAATGTAAGGTCAAAACTAATTACTGAATAGAAATTCTAATTTAAGACTCTCACCAATTTACTACCACCTTGGTCGTAAAGTTGGTTGTTATTTCTCATTTATTGACTCGTAAATGTCGGTTACTAATGAACACTTGTCAACATACATACATCGATATTTCACTGCCCTTTTCACACAAAAACTACTGAACCGTTTTTTTTATTCTTCACGGGTTACCTTACAGTTCCCAGGAACCTTTGCTGGCCCCAGGGTACCCAGTGGAAGACAAATTCTTCCTCATTCAGCCAATGATTTTTGTGAGGTTATACCAAACGAGTTGCCAGCTCTGTTGAGGTATATATATGGAAAAGCCTCTTTGTACGGTTTGTCGGATAATGTACAAAGATTTTTTATTATAAAAACACATTGGTACTACATGGTCGGATGTAGGAATCGAACCCGCGACTTTTCAGTTGCGAGCCGACGTCTTACCCACTCGACCACCGACGCCCCTATTTTTTTTAAATAAGTGCCAAAAGTAATAATATGCTAAATTACAGAGACACAGGTGGATTATTTACAGAGAAATTGAGAATATGAATGAAATGAATGAATGAATGAATGAATGAATGAAATCTTCACGGGTTGCTGAGAATGGTTTATCCCATACAAATTACAGATATATATATATTTTTTTGCTCCCTTTATTTTGTTACAATTCCGTCTGTTTCCTTTACCATTGCATTTATATTTCTTATTTCACAGACAACCCCAATTACTTAAGTTGACATGCACACAATACCGTCTAGAACAACTTCCTATACACGTCAACTCATCTCCGCTTCTCTCATTAGAAACATAATGAACAAACTTAAAACAACAAGGAATTTGTTCCTTCTCAAAACGGTCAAGTGCGATTAATCACGCAATGATTGTTTCGCAAAGTTTGAATTAATAACAAAATCGTATAAGAAAGATTGTGTAGAATTAAATTGTATATTAATTTAGTGCCTTTATTCTTCTTCTTTTAATGTGGCTCCACCAATGTTTATCGATGATTTGTATTCAAGATGATATGTCTTATTAATCACAGACTAATCACACCTATAAAACCGGATCGCGTGCGTCGGTCGCCGTGACATGATTCGATCCCGAACATTTGTACCGATTCGTTTTTTATAATTAAAAATCTAAATTTCCATGTATCTAAAAATCCATCTAAATTTACCTCAACAGAACTGGCCACACGTTAGCTATAGCCTCACAAATACCATCGGCTAAAAGAAAGAGACTTGGTCTTCCGCTGGGTCCCAGACTGATAATACGATTTCAGAAGCTGTAAGGCAACCCTTGAAGTTAAAAAATACTTCAGGCCTCCAAAATGAACTAATGGATAATCATGAGTAGGTATGCTATTATTTGGGGCAAAATGTGTGGTTAATAATTTTAAACAATTACTTAATACGATTCATCGAATAATTATTGAGTAAATGTGATAAGTTAAATTCAATTAAGCTTGCCTCGTCGATTATCTGACTACGTGACTGCAAACTCAGCGGTGTAATGTTATCACTTGTGAATTACTTAAGGCGATGTCTGATGTTTTAACACAATTTTCTATCTGTCTGTGCCCTATTCACGCAAAAACTACAAAACGGATTTTGCTGCGACTTTCACTATTACATAGGTTGGTTCACTAGGAAGGTCTACGAGTATTAAACATGGACCTATCATGTTTTGGAGTTGAGCAATAACAGTTTATGAATCAAGTCTGAGAAAAGTTAGCCTCAGCGAGATTTCATGGCGTTTGCTGTATAATCCGTCAGAGATGTAACAAAACGATGTAAGAAATAATTGTGTAGAATAAAATTATATACAAAACAGTCCGGTAGCATATATCTAATAGATTAGTAGTTATAAGCGTATATATGTAGGTAATAGTATTTTTGTTAATACGTTAAGTAAATTGTTGTTAATAGTATTTAAATATTATAAATTTCAATTAAAAAAAAATCGAGTGGACGTCTTTGGTCTGTGTATAATATAATACGTAAGTATATCTTTTTATTTATCATTTTTTAAATATATTTTTTTACACATTACAACTTAACTAAAATGTACAATAATAAATAATATATTCAAAAACTATATACTTATACAAATTATAAAAAGAATACCTCTTCCAGAACCCCTCCCTGTGGCATGGTTCCCAATACCCAAAATGGTATGCATGTATTTTTTTATATGGTTTGAAAGTCACAGTGGCGAAGTAAATACTTAACTAAATACAGAAGTCAGTCTATTAAGGTCTTTTAAAACAACACGATGAAATGCTCGAAAGAATAGTTCTCCCTTAGTTATTGTACATTTTATACACATTTTTTGATCTTATGGATCGAACAAGACAAAAATGTAAGAGTTCCGTTTCAATCTTCCTATTATTCAAGGCAATGGCACGTCAAGCCGATGTTGGACAGGCAACCGGATGGCGAGTGGTAATCTGGGCCTTTGAGTGGTACAGAGTCCCCTGGTAGCGGCCAAAGTGACCCCAAATGGACAGGTTCGGCGATATGGGGGAGGGGAAAAATCGAAATTTTTTTTGAAAAGGCAACCGGATAAAAATGTGATAGCATTAAAGGAAATACCCTAATTATATAATAATTTTTTTTTGCCAGCCGAAACACGCGGGCCGTTCTTGCACTAGCGAGTCCAAAAAAAAAAAGTGAAAAGGCAACCGCTTCAAAATTAGTGAGCATACTTATTGACACCACCAAACGTTGGAAAAAAATTGCCATCCGATCCTGATGGGCAGTTTCGGAGAAACAACCCCTCAAAGTCGCCGAAAAACACTTTTTTTCGATTGTTTCAACAATAATTAAAAAAATAATAATAAAATTTGTTCAAATCGGATGGCATTCGAAATTTATACTGTTCTAAGTACAAATAATGGTGTGTATCAATGCCATCCGATTTCGATTAAATTAACCCCTATTTAGCCACCCCCCAAACCTCATGAAAATACCAATAATTCCAAACGGTGCAAAAAATTGTTGAAAATCCTTTTCAATTAATATTTAACGACTGCTTGGACTTTTAAAAGGTCTGTGTATGCTCATTATCTAAAGTCCCCCCTCCCGCCCCAACAACCCACCCCCCCATCCGGTTGCCTGTCCAACATAGGCTTGACGTGCCATTGCCTTGAATATATTAAATTATCCATCGACACCGGTCCCTTTAAAGAGCGACTGAGTGTTGCACCTTAATGTCTAGTATGACGTCACTTCCGTTTTGTGACGGTTGGTTTATCTATGTTGCCACATCATCCCGCAATTAAAAACCACGCCAGTAGGATTAGCATACTTAGAACCGTGACATCTTTCCTACTTATTTGTTAATTTTAAAATTTTACGACCGAAGTAATAATATTTCAAATAATCAGAGACGACAGAGCCTTAACATTGTCGATATAATGCGTTAAATTTTACATGACGATAACAGAAATAATAATAGGCGAATATATTGAATTCTGAATATGTATAAATAATTCAAATTAAAGTGTCTGTAATTAGTTTCTATTCTACTGATATGTAAGTATCTAGTCGTGGTGCTCTTGACAGAGCAGTCGTGGTCAATCAAGGTGGTACATAGCGCGACGCATCCCTGTATTGACTCGCCGTGGTTAACTTTCTTGGGTAGAATAGTGCAGTGGTTTCCCCTTGCCTTCTGTACCAAACATTTTGAAACTATTTAGGTCTTCAGGCTCGCTGTAGCATCTTTCAGCCAGTTTCCTAGCTAGGTCAATTATGACGGTCCATAGCGCGACGCACCCTGTATTGACTCGCCATGGTTAACTTTCTTCGAAAGAATAGTGCAGTGGTTTCCCCTTGCCTTCTGCACCAAACATTTTGAGCCTATTTAGGTCTTCAGGCTCGCTGTAGCCTCTTCAAGCCAGTTTCCTAGCTAGGTCAATTATGACGGTCCATAGCGCGACGCACCCTGTATTGACTCGCCATGGTTAACTTTCTTCGAAAGAATAGTGCAGTGGTTTCCCCTTGCCTTCTGCACCAAACATTTTGAGCCTATTTAGGTCTTCAGGCTCGCTGTAGCCTCTTCAAGCCAGTTTCCTAGCTAGGTGTATGGTTATACAGCCATTGCTCGGTCGCCAGAACCTCGTTTGTTGTCTAGCATAGGGTACCAAGCGTGCAGGTGACATTTCTCCCCCTTACCACCTTAGTTTACAAAATTAATAAGTGAGATGCTCATAAAACTAAGTTTAGTCATCATGTTTGTCTGTATAACCGAATGTCTGTAAACTTCGAGTCGACTGTATGGATTTTAATGAAAGTTCAGCGATACGGACTGAAAATGTGCTTTGCCGTAAGATCTATCTATCTATCATCACGCCTTTTATCCCAAGAGGGGTAGGCAGAGACAAATTGCCGTAAGATATAGCAATATTTCCAAGAAAACCCGACTGGCATTTATTTTTGAAGCAGACTATCCAACACTAGCCGAGCAAATTGCTGGGAAATTTTAGGGTTGGATATTCTGGGTAGTCCAGTATCAAATAAATGCTGAGATATCGACGATTTTTTTTTCATAATAAAGTCTGTAAAATACGTATTTCAAATTTATTATTTAATTTCTTTACCGCACTTTTCCTTAAGTTGATAGCCATTGAAATTTCGCAGCCTCAGGCAAATAAATATCCATACATATCTCCAAAATGAAAAATCTTAGTTCCATCACTTACTTATGGAAGCGAGACTTGGGTATGGAATAAGAAGCATGTAAGTAAGATAAATGCAGTGGAAATGCGGTCTTTACGTAGAATGTGTTATATAAAACGTATTGACCGCATCCGGAACGATGTCATTAGAGAAAAATGCGGAGTAAAAGATGATCTTGTGACCAAAATGAATAAAAGTAGTTTACGCTGGTTTGGACACATTGAAAGAATGAAGGATGAAAGATTGACTAAAAAGGTTTATATGGCTGAAGTGAAAGGAAATACTGGCAGAGGACGACCTAGGTGTACTTTTATTGAACATATAAAAAAAAAATTGACGACGACAATATTAAAAGTACACACAATCGCCGAGCATGTATGAAAGGTATGATGAATATAAAAGAAACGAAAGAGATATGTTAGGATCGTAGCAAATGACATTCGATAGTCTCTGCCTACCCCTCTTGGGATAAAAGGCGTGATGATAGATAGATATATTATATCTCTAAAATAAATATCAATGTTTGCCCTCCCTATTTGTTAAATATTCATAGCGTTCAAACGCACAAAGCTTTGTGAATCACTAAAAATGCCTAACTATTTACAAAAGCAAGGGATCTGTTTTTTGTTAGTGAAAGGGGTAATATATTAGCTGAGGAAAAACAGGAATGTAAAAACGGGCCAAGTACGTGTCTGACATGCAATTTTTTTAAAGTGAAATTGAGCGATTTTTGGTAGTGGGAAATCTTATGGATTCACGACCGACATGTTTTCACAACAAGACCATGGATTGTCCGGTCTAAAATTTAATGTCCGGGCAGGAATTGTGTACTGTCTTTACGGGCTTCATACCAGTAGCGTTGTCTCTTTTTTGCCAGTTGCCAGTGTAGTTAATGGAACTAGATGTGTCACTTATTTAACAGAAGCATCTGTAATTTTTAGAAGTAACGGTCGCCGGTTTTATTTGCCCTTAAAGAAAATGAATGGTGCGTCGGTGGCCGAGTGGTTAAGTTGTCTGGTATTAACTAGGCAGACCACGGGCTCGGATTATTTTAATTAAAATTATTTCCAATTAAATACTTGCTTACCTCAACAGAACTGGCCACTCGCTAGGTATAGCCTCACAAATTTGGTCTTCCACTGGGTTATCGTTACACGGTTTCGGGAGCTGTAAGGCAACACTTGACGAAAGAAAGAAATAAAAAATAAATTTAGTTTAGCATTTTCAGCACAATTTTAAATACAAGGCGTTTTGTTTGTAACTGAGAAGTTAATATTATTTCTTTTTCTAAATAATAGTAGTTGAAAATACTATCTTGATTTTTTCATAGATTTAGCATACCTACATATATTTACCATTTAGCTCCAGAACAAATAGTCTGGTTCGTAATTCTAGAAAAATGTGCAAAAGTTTCAAACCCGCACATAAACAATTGCAAAAGTTATTAACAATTAAATAATCCCAAAAAAGGGGGGTCTATATTTTTGCAAATAACTCAAAAACTATTAATGTCAGAGAAATTTCAAAAATATATTCTTAAATAGGAGAAAATTTCCAAAAAAAAAAATGAACCAGACTAATAGTAGGCCAGAGCATTGAATGGCGACAGGTCTAGTTTTTTTCAGAACTTGTCCTGAAATACTACTGAATGCATAATATACTCTTATATGGGTCGTTTTTCTTGAATCGCACATATTTAAATATCTGAGAGCTCTTTTCTACGTTTGAAGATTGTTTTGTCAAGAAAGAGGTATTTTTTGTGTCAATAAAAAAATAAAATATACAAATTTTTGGATAAATTTGAAAAATGCTGTACTTCACTCACTCACTTTTTAATGGGACCGGTAGATGCTGCTGAAAAGTAGCTTGGCTTCGTTTTTTCGATCTGAAAGGGGCACTTTTTCAGCAAAATTACAGCATGCAGATATCTTCGGTTGTAGGTTACTATAGATGATTGAGGTGTCAAAATGTTTGTATTGACGAGGTCTATATTATACAAAAATTTAATAAGTCATGCATTTAAAAAAAAAGGTGTTTTATTTATGTTTTTTTAAATCTATACTAATATTATAAAGAGGAAAGATTTGTATGTTTGTTACGAATAAACTCAAAAACTACTGGACGGATTTTGATCATTCTTTCACCATTGGAATGCTACATTATCCCTGAGTAAGATAGGCCATACCATCACGGCATGACGACAGGAACGGGGTGGACAGAGGTAAACATGACAAAAGCTATGTATGAAGTGTATGTTTGCCAACATTCTGAAATAGTCACGTACGAAGTCCTGGGAAACAGCTAATTATACATATACGTGGTCAGAAAAGTTATATCTTGGGAAGCTTTTCGAGGTTTGAAAAAAATATAATGAGGATTTTAAGATCAACAACAAAAACAACACACCTTAACGGCCTTAATACCTTGAGGTGTGGCCAGAAACACCGGTAACAGTGTCCACTTTTGTTCATATTGAACAGAACATGTGGCAAGCCCGCTGCTGCACCTAGACTAGATGTGTCACTTCTTTAACAGACGTAAATATCTGTTATTTTAGAAGCTTTATGTGCCCTCCGAAGCACGAGGAATCGATTAAAGCACGAGTGGGAATACATCTCGAGACCTCCCGGTTTCAAGACAACTCAATTTAGGCTATATACTCCTTAATTTAAGATCAAAATTTAAATGGTCGTGTCTCTACCAAAATGAACGGTTCTTCTTCTTTTATTGTGGATTTACCAATGTTAATCGGTGATTTGCCAATGTCAAATATTATAGCCTTTATAGTGTATAAAGCCGATTAAAGGTGGATTTCAAATTCACCGGGAATTTTACGAGTATTAAACATCACGTTTCGGAGGTGAATCAAGTTGAAAGTTAACTCCAGCTAATTTCATTGGAGTATGCCGTCTAATCCGTCAAAGATATAACAATTGAATGTAGGAAAGACGTGTGTAGATTACAATAATCTACAAAAAAGTCCGCGGTAGCGTATATCTATCTCTAATAGGTAACTATAATTTAAAGCAATTTTGAACACACATGATAACTTTATAACTATAAACTTTATAGTTTTATAGTGGGATACGAGTTCTTGGTATTCTATTGTGAAAAGTATCAAACTATGTGTGGGGCAGATGTATCTTGTATGTACATAGTCTTGGATATAATTACAAATATTAAGTAAATTAAGAGGTGCGTCGGTGGCCGAATGGTTAAGACGTCTGGTATTAACTAGGCAGACCACGGGTTCAATCCTGGATCCCGGCCATGTACCAATGGGTTTTTTGCAATTAAAAACTTATGTAAATATACCTCAACAGAACTGGCCCTCGTTAGGGGTATATCCTCACAAATACCATCGGCTAAAATATCGAAACTTGGTCGTAACACAATTTCGGGAGCTATAAGGCAACCCATGGAGAAAGAAAAAAATAAGAAACTATAATCCGAATAATAGCAAAATTTGTGGATAAATCAGAGGGTTTGTAATGTCTTCTTGAAATGAGACTCCCCGGCCCTGCAACTATCCCAGCTCTTTGTATACAAAGAAAGACAAACAAAAACACTTTGGCATTTATAAATTGGGATTTGGATAGTCTTAAAACCAGACGATAACCTTACAGCTCCCGGGAACCGTTGCCGTCATTTAGCTATTTGGCCAGCTCTATTAAGGTAGGTATTTAGATGGAAAAGCCTCTTTGTACGGTTTGTCGGATAATGTCAAAGATAATGTACATAAATATTTTATTATAAAAACCCATTGGTACATGGTCGGATGTGGGGATCGAATCCGTGACTTCTTTCTTTCCCACTCGACCACGAAATTAAATGTTCGTTGGTAAGCGCATCACATGAGAACGGCTGGGCTGATTTGGCTATTTTTTCGTAATAGTCTGACTAAGGTTTTTAGGTAAAGAAAAATTGGAAACTTTGCACAGAAAAATGAGATT
This sequence comes from Nemapogon koenigi, assembly GCA_963924495.1. NCBI lineage: Eukaryota > Metazoa > Arthropoda > Insecta > Lepidoptera > Tineidae > Nemapogon > Nemapogon koenigi. The sequence continues at coordinate 4,157,093 of OZ004657.1, read as the reverse complement.
TTTGTATGAATTCAAGACCAATTTTAAATTAATTAATTATTATTATTATTAATTAAAAATTAAAGTTAACATGGGCTCCACAGAAGTTAGTACAATAATAAAACTTGCCATGGGGAAGACTTTTCAAGAACACTTGCAAACAACGAAATTTTAAACAGAACCCTAGTAATACTACGTGACTATGTCAATGTATACAGCCTTTCATTAAGGCAGTATGTATACACAAATTTTGTATTCATATGGTGACCATATTTTTCAGAAAAACTAGGACAATCCTCAATAAACCCAAAAAAAAGATATACAGCAATATATTTATTATTATCACTATCATTACACACTAGACCTGACTAGACTGTACTGGTGGCCAGAGACACAAGTAACAGTGTCCACTTTTTGCTAGTTGTCCATATTGAACAGAACAGGTGGCAAGCCTGTTGCTGCAGTAAATAGACCTAGATGTGTCACTTCAATATCTGTTATTTTTAGAAGAAGTAAGCCGGCTTTATGTGAATCAAGTCGGGGAAAAGTTAGTCTTAGCGAGTTTTTATGGCGTTTGCTGTCTAATCCGTCTGAGATATAAAATTATGTAGGAAATAATTATGTGGAATAAAATTATCTACAAAAATTATCAACAAAAATTATCTACAATATCTTTCTTTATATTAATAGATAAGTAATTTAAATTGCTATAAACTTCTGTCTTCACTACAAATAAATACAAGACATAGGTCACGTAATCCTAAGATATTCGTGCTTCAAAGTGGCAAAAATAACACTTCATATTATAACCCGATAGTCAGGATGTGTCGCGAGTACAATAAGGTGGCTATAAAGTATGGCAACCAGGTTGACATGTTCAAGTTTCAACGGTAGGTTCTCGATTTTTAAAAGAGAATTGAACATTGTTTTCGGTTCCTCAGAAAGGGAAAATAAACTTTAATTGTAGCTGTAATATTTTATGTGTTTTATTTTTTATTTTATGATGTAAGTAATATTAGTTTTCTATGTTTGTGTTTTTTATATTCTTGAGTTGTTAGTGTGTCTTATTTGTAGGTATACTAAGTGTATTTATATTTAGTCATGCTGTAAGTGCATCCCGTAGGAAGTACATTCTAGCTTTATTTTTAATATGTTTTCTTAAGAGCCCTATATCCATAATTTGTATGGGGATATTACTATTCCCAATTTCGGCTGTGTGAAGTTGGCACCCCCAAAATCGATTTTTCAGTTTTTTTTCATCAGGTTCGTTTGTCCACCATTAGTCCACGTTTGTCCACCAAAAATTTTTTTTTGTCCACCTCTCAAAAAATAAAAATTGGGGGTGGAAGTTGGCACCCCCAAATGCGAAACTCTATTTTTTTTTTCATCCCGTTCGTTTATCCATCATTAGTCCACGTTTGTCCACCAAAATTTTTTTTTTGTCCACCCTTAAAAAAAAGTTATTTAAAAAAAAACTAAAATTGAAGTGGAAGTTGGCACCCCCAAATGCGAATTTTCTACTTTTTTTCAACAGGTTCGTTTGTACATCGTTAGTCCACAATTGTCCACCAAAAATTTTTTTTTGTCCACCCTTCAAAAAAAAGTTATTCAAATAAACATTTTTTATGAAAAAAACGATAGAAACTGAATTTCCGGGTACGTTCAAACTACACTAAAGGTTTCAAAATCAAGTTTATAAAGTGGGCAAACGATCCAACCCCTCAGAGAAGAGAATCCACCCCTAGGAAGCTAGAGATCCCCCGTCAAAGTGAAAATACTTAGATATATACTGAATTAACTCGCGCATAACTACGTCTCTAAGGGTGGACAAACGAAAATATGTGGTGGACAAATGAGTTTCTGAAGTGGACAAACAGACCTATCCCTCAGAGAAGCAAATCCACCCCTAGGAAGTTGGAGATCCCACGACAATGTTAAAATCCTTAGATACATACTTATATCACGCATAACTATATCTCTAAGGGTGGACAAACGACAATATGTGGTGGATAAACGAGTTTCCGAGGTGGACAAACAAACCAAAACCTCAAAGAAGCAATTTCACCCCTAGGAAGCTAGAGATCCTCCATCAAAGTTAAAATCGTTAGCTATATAATTAACTCGCGTATAGCTATATCTCTAAGGGTGGACAAACGACAATATATGGTGGACAAATGAGCTTCTGAGGTGGAAGAATAGACCTACCCCTCAGAGAAGCTAATCCACCCCTAGAAAACTAGAAATCCTCCGTCAAAGTTAAAATCCTTAGATATATAATTAACTCGCGTAGAACTATATCTCTAAGGGTGGACAAACGACAGTATGTGGTGGACAAATAAGTTTCCAAGGTGTACAAACAGACCTACCCCTCAGAGAAGCAAATCCACCCCTAGGAAGGTAGAGATCCCCTGTCAAAGTGAAAATCCTTAGATATATACTTAATTAACTCACGTATAACTATATCTCTAAGGGTGGACAAACGACAGTATGTGGTGGACAAATAAGTTTCCGAGGTGTACAAACAGACCTACCCCTTAGATAAGCAAATCCACCCCTAGGAAGTTGGAGATCCCACGACAAAGTTAAAATCATCAGATATATACTTATCTCACGCATAACTTTTTTCGTTAAAAATGTTTATTTGAATAACTTTTTTTTGAAGGGTGGACAAAAAAAAATTTTTGGTGGACAAACGTGGACTAACGATATACAAACGAACCTGATGAAAAAAAGTTGAAAATTCGCATTTGGGGGTGCCAACTTCCACCTCAATTTTAGTTTTTTTTAAATAACTTTTTTTTGGAGGGTGGACAAAAAAAAATTTTTGGTTGACAAACGTGGACTAACGATGGATAAACAAACGTGATGAAAAAAAAATGGAAATTCGCATTTGGGGGTGCCAACTTCCACCCCAATTTTATTTTTTTGGATAACTTTTTTTTGCGAGGTGGACAAAAAAAAATTTTTGGTGGACAAACGTGGACTAACGATGGACAAACGAACCTGATGAAAAAAAACTGAAAAATCGAATTTGGGGGTGCCAACTTCACAGAGCCCCCAATTTCTCTGTAAATAATCCACCTGTGTCACTGTAATATAAGTTACTTATTCAATATATCTAAGTGAAATAGCTGTTATTTTATTCAATTGATTTTATTGAATAGGAAATATGTGTGGTAAAATAAAGGATTATTTTGCCTACGTTTTCACAGCGCTTAATAAAAATTAAGAGCTTAGTGATAGATTATGAAAGAGAAAACGGCTATTCAATAAAACCCATTGAAAAAATAACAGACATTTCACTTAGATAATATATTGAATATGCTAAATTACAGTGACACAGGTGGATTATTACAGAGAAATTGAGAATAGTTTATACTAGAAAAATTATGCATATAAGAGCCTTAAGATTAAGCATAAGTATAAAATGTAATTCTGTTGTACACGTCAAAATTAAATAAATAAATATATAAAACTCGTACACATTTGATTAGATATATTTCAAATTTTAGTTTTCAAATATTTTTTGATGTCATTATAAATTTAATTAATAAAAGATTCTATAAATATAATTTACTTGGTTATTTTCTTTTAAAAATTCGTATTTTATTTAACAATTTTTTTGCATACATGTTAGAGAACACTTAACAAAAAAGCGGTAACTCAAATCTTAATTCTATAATTACATAGCGGTGTAGCAGTATCTCATGAATAAGATAAATCCACATACATTTCTGATATTTTAGCTATTGTGATAAAAAATATACTAAATATAATATATAAATTCAATTTCATAAGCAAGAAAGTCAATATACAAAGTAAAAAGAAAACTACTTTTAAATAACTTCAAATATCTCGAGATGAGTTTTCTTGAGATACCGCTTTTGCATTTAGTAGGGCAGAGTAGTACGCACTAAAGTCAAATAACTAGAACTGCCACTGGATAGTACCTATTTGACTTCTGAAGATTCCGAGACAGTCCTGCCAGATTTCTGTTTAATATGGTCACCCTATAAAACACCAACACACTACACTTTATCCGTAGTAATTGTCCTCTTATAGACAAGTGCAAGCACGTGACCAATTAGTGAATCTCAGTGATCAAGAGTCTATGTTGAGTTAAGAGGGCCTCTTGGAAAATCTGTATCGATCTACTTGTGGCCTTTGTAGGTTTCCGACGGAATTTGGAAAATTTTGGAGTAAATTTAATTGAAATCAGTGGAAATATAATGTTTTTGATAAGATTTTTAACTTAGCAGCACTGATGAGTTTAAGAAATAAAAAAAGCGATGTCGGGCCTTTGTATTGGATGCTACTTGCGTGGACACATTAGATCCGTCTTATCTCAGGGAAACAGTAAATCATAGGTATAGTTTAATATTGAATGCTATAAATTTGTGCCGTTTAGTGTAGAAAACTAGAAACTCTAGGTCTGTGGTCATCCAGTATATAAAATTATCTATACTGAATATGTAAAAAATATGTCAATATGAGCTACACCTAGACATAATGAAGTCCTGAAAGCCATCAATTACACGTATATTTTCAACCGACTTTGCGACTCGAGTTCTCTTAATATATTTACTAATGTATATTTTTTTTACATATCGAGTAAAAATAATTTCACATACTTTATGGATCCATTAACTAGAACTTGCTATTTCTAATACTTTTTGTACAATACTTGAATTGCTGAAGTCCGTTTTGTGTATTTTATTGAACCGATTTTGTTTGGATTTTGTCCGCACATGATGATTGTGATTAGTCAGTGATTAATAAGACATATCACAGTCGGCAGGAACATCTTAGCTACCGATTAATCGGCTACTGTTACTGTGACGTCTTAACATGACATGGGCAAGCCATAATAAAATAAGACGAAGAAGAACCCTTCGTGATATCCCAAATTTAATTTCGCCCACAAAGTCTTTGTCTCCCAGAACATAACAAAAACCACACATCTGAAACCAATGTAAATAATAGGGAATTGTGTCTTTCATGTAAAAATTTTCAGTCGGTCCCATGAGTAAAGAAAACACTCTGTCATGCGTATTCACTTGACATTTGACAAATGACTATTCGGGGAGGGCCTACGTACCTACTTGACTTTTGTGACTTTGGACATGCATAAATAAAATATGAAGTGACCAAGTATTGGGTTTAGAAAAGATACCATTTGTCTTTGTTTTAATATTCTTGATATTAGTTTCACGGTACCTGTAACTATGCAAGTGTATGTAATTCGGATGACAATACAATAATTAATAATATACCTCAACAGAACTAACCTAAAGTAGCCCACGCACTGGTCCGGTATATCACAGAAAATTTTCGGTCCGGCCGCCGTATGATCGAGATTGAAGACAGGCCACACATTAGCAATGTAAATCATACGATCACATGCAATTCACTCACCCACACAGACACACAAGATTCGATTAAACAAAGGCGTGTGGATGTGTGTGTGTGTGACAGATCGTTCCGACCATCGAAATCAACCACAAATACAACGATTTGAAAACGGATAGTGGGCCGAGCGTACAAGAATTGGACGAGTCTGTGGTCGATTTCGGTGGACGAATGGGTGGGCACTTTGAGAGGCTTTTCCATCTAAATATACCTCAACAGCACTAGCCACTCGTTAGGTATAGCCTCACAAATACCATCGGCTAAACGAGGGAGACTTGAGCTTCCGCTGGGTACCCTATAACCGTAACACGGTTTTGGGAGCTGTAAGGCAACCCGTGAAGATAGAAAAAAATGGTACTATCAATCTGATCTGGTGATGGAGCGAGGATGTGGATAGTGGAACTCTGTAACGAAACGACGTAACCCCATCGAGTTTGGGCTCGTTTGATTTGTCGTACTCTGGTCCTAGATGATGTCTAGGGTCCTGATGATGGAGCCGGAAGGTGGGCACAGGAACTCAGTAAGTATTTTTAGTTTCTTGCCTTCTAGCTGAATGCCCGCTACTTCGTACGCGTTGTATTTGGAATATAATTCACCCTCTTGTAACTGGCGTCAAGTGGACAATGTTACTAAGTGTCTCTGGCCATTATCTGGTATTGATCCAGAACAAGTAAATAAAATATGGAGTGAGCAACCATTGGTACTAGAACAAGACTATTTGTTGACAGCAAAAGAGGAGACTACCTCCCTTTTCTCGAAGGGTTTCGTCCCGAAGTCCTATAGAAAGCTGAAATTTGGTATGAACAAAAAAAAAAAAGAAATCTATAACTTTCACCCTCCAACCCCCGACGCACAAGAAATACATCCCTTTCATTTTAATTTTAAAATTTTCGGTGCGACCAATGGTCTACTTTACATAAGAGCAAATGTCAGGATCTTAGCAAATTATATTATATTTTCTCTGCCTTCCGCACCCAAAATAAAAGTCATGATGATACAAAGATAAAAGGAATAAGGCCCACTCCCTGTGATTAAAGAAACGTTATCCCTTTTAATTAGGTCTTAAAAGTTTCGTAAGAATGAGGGTTTATCTTTTTTCCTTAAACAAAATTACAAGGAACAGTTTTATTTTTCTTTCTCAAGCATCCTTAAGTAATTTAGTGTTGAAAAGGTTGAATTTGTTAATTATCTTAAAGTCAAAATGTTTTAATTTTATTAGTAAAACTAGCTTTTCGCGCCGACTTCTCACGGGTACAATTTAATCTATATATAAAATTATCGTGTCAAAGTGTTTGTAACCAAACTCCTCCGACACGGCTTGACCGATTTGTATGAATGTTTTTGTTAGGTAGGTCTCCTACCCCCACTCCCCATTTTTTAATCGCTATTTTAGTATTTTTGTATGAATAATATCCAAAGTTAGTGGTAGTGGTAGTGGTAGGGGTAGGAGTCTAGGAGTAGGGGTAGGGGTTGTGCAGGCAAGCCAACGTTTGGGCAGGCCAACGTCTGCAGGGTCCGCTAGTTTTATATTAAAAAAAAACACAAGGAACCTCATGAGTGGCTCTCTAATTATGAATATGTAGTGATACATACTCATAAGTAGAAAACCTTCTCGAAATCACTGTCCTGCGGTAAAGTGCCAAGAAGGCTAGCAGCGTTTCCTCGCTGTATAGCTATGCTAATAAACGTATGCTCCAGCCATCTTGTCACCTGACATGTCGATTAGACGAGATGATAGTTCCTTATATAATTTCTTTGCTCCGAGGCCCCACGGACCCATGGTTTCAACCCCAAACGGTGCAAATAAGTAATCATGGTCAAGGGATGCGTACGTACACCGTTTGAGGTTTTCAGCTGTTGTTGCTGCTGAGAAGAGACGTTTTTAATTTTGTTTAAAACTTTTTTATTTTGTTATTTTGATTTATCGATTATATTATGGTTCCAATAATCTTATTTCTTCTTAGAATTTGAACACGACGAATTTTGACCTAAGATAATCAGATTTTGTATCCTAATTTCACACCAACCGTCTTTAAATTCTGCGATGAATATTATTATTTCTTACTTTTCAGTACCTACACAATTTTTTTTATCTTTCTAGTTACATAATTTATTCTTGAGCTTATTTTTTAATTTTCAGTTATTTTGCATTTGGGGTTTTGTTTGTAAAGCCCATAGAACGGAAAATCAATTATTTTAATAGCATAAATTATTAAAATTCACGGTTAATTCTCAACTTAAATAACTATTCGATAAATTGTATTTTAAAATGAAGTGGGCCACATTTACGGCACACCTTAAAAGTTTTATATTACGCCTTAATATATCCTATTAGAGAAATAATTAAACAAAACAACATTTCATCCTTATACACAATAAAATAAGGCCCCCTCATGTACCCGTTTTAATTTGCATAATTGTGTCACGTAACGATATAAATTTTATCTACGTGCTATGTTTTTGAAATAAATAGTGATTTATTAAATAAACTTTAGTTATCTGTAGGATTCACGCCATCACGGCGCTTATCTTGCGGCATGGTCAGAGATACTGGGAACAAAGTCCACATTTTACTGTACTACGTTTCGATCTCAGAAAACCTCCATAGTTCGTATGGTAACCTCGAAAATAACTTCGAAGGAAAATCAGTGTCTTCCAAATTCTTTCCAAGTTTTTATGGTTCCGTAGTCAAAGGGTGACAACGAAAACCCTATTACTCAAGTATGCCACACATTGGTCCGGGATCGCACCGAAAATTTCCCATTCCTGCCGCCGGATGATCTAGGCGGATCGTTCGTTACAAGAAGTGGACGAGTCTGTGTTCGTCCGTCCGCTTGTCACAGTGCATGTATCTTTTGAACCGTAATAGGTAGACACTTAAAATTTCCACAGATTGTATAACAACAAATAATAAAAGTAATATAATAGTAAAAAATGAACCATTGACAAAAACGTGTTTATTGGCATATTTTACTAATATCTTTAAACAGACTGTGTGCTCCAGGTCCCCACAGTACCAGCGTTTCTACAATTTGTATTATTTCGGAAGAGATGCATACTTGCGACGTTTGGCCATTTCAGCATTAGATTCATTATATTTTTAATATTGTAATAATTTAATAATATTTATTTCATTGTAATAAGTACACTACCTGATGCTATTATGGCTAATTGACATGCTGTGTCTTTGGCTTCTGTTCATCACTTCTTGATTGTAATTTGTATAAAAGGAACAGAAAATGTGGTTAGGTATAATATCATCTTATAATTCATACTCAACAACTTTATACTGAAATGCATTCCTAATCCAACCAATAGAATTGATCTTGGAATCTGTAGTGATGCGTTTACTTCTTAGGGAGTTATCGATAAAAACATTGTTTTTAGGGTTATTTGCAAATCAAACCCTGAAGGAGCTTTGTTTAGGGATACGTTTTTTAAATATTGTCTATTGTTAATACCAAAAATATAATCTAAAATAGGTTTACAATAAAAAAAACAAACTTTGAGACTTTTTCATCTAAATACCTCAACAGAACTGGCCACTCGCGGCCAGACCGGACTGGCGGGCGGACTGTATTTATGCTCTGCCAGTCGCGCGCATTCATGGCCAACCACCTATCTTCTCTACAAAAATAAAAAAGGTAGAAGAAAAAATGTAATACTACCTCAGTCATTTCTATTTTGCAAAACAATAGATTTATTATCTTTAAGATTATGTTCTTTTATCGATTTCTTGTGCTTCGAAGGGAAAGTATAGCCATGTCCGTGCTTCTTGTAAAATGTAACAAATAAATACCTCTGTTAAATAATTGACACATATAGGTCCATTCAACCGGCTTGCCACCTGGTTTGTTTAATATGGAGAGCCTAGTTATAAAGGTTGTAAGTACAGATGTGTTTGTTTTTGTTTTGGTTTATTAGGATTTACAATAGAATAAGAACATCAATCAAAATTGGCATTTATCTAACACATTCTTTAATTTTTGAAGACTCACAAAACGGTATTTAACAAGTGTTTAGCTAAACTACATTTTATCACTCTCTTACAAATCTCTCATTCAATATGAAAGACTGAAACAGAACCATGTTTAAACTAAACACTGATTCAACACAGTTTTGTGGTTTGGGGGCAAATGTTTATTATTTATTTATTTATTTTTAGCTTCTAAAACAGCTAACGACTGCTTCTCACATAAATATCGATGATAATCCGTATCCATTACATCACTACTATTTTATCTCGAAAGAGGCAATCGGCGTGCTGCGTCGTCAGTGACATATGGCCCAACATTCTTCAGGCTCACAGCTCTTACCTATTTATTTTACAGGAAATCCAGACGGCTTTATACTGAATCCAGCTTTTGGGAAATTTGATTCAAATACTATTTATATAAGTAGTCTTAGTAATAAATACGATTTAGCGCTGCATTAACATTCATCTCTTCTTGTAAACTAACGATCCGTCCCCGGCTTTGCTTTTTCTCCACTTTTATCCCAAAAGGGGTAGGCAGGGATAATCGAATGACACTTGTTACGATTCTGAAAAACCTCTTTCGCTTCTTATATATTCATTATACCTTTCATACATCGGTGTACTTTTAATATTTCCATCGATCAATATTTTTTTATATCTTCAAACTAGGTCGTACTCTGCCAGCATTTCCTTTCACTTCAGCGCCATATAAACCTCTTTAGTCAATCTTTCATCCCTCATTCTGTGTCCAAACCAGCGTAAACTAGGTACTTTTCTACAACATCATCTTTCACTCCGCATTCTTCTCTAATGACATCGTTCCGGATGCGGTCAATACGCTTTATATCACCCATTCTACGTAAAGACCGCTATTTGTAGATCATTTTATTCTACAAAATTCTTTCTTACATGATTTTGTTACATTTCTTATGGATTAGACATCACACGCCAAGAATTCTCAGCTCCTAAATGTGATAAGTCCAGGTTTAATACCCGTAAACCTACCTCAACTACTTGTAAATATTTTTTACTGGTTGCCTTACGACTCCCGAAACCGCGGCATCGGTCCCAGGGTACCCAGCGGAAGACCAAGTCTTCTTCTTTTAGCCGATGGTATTAGTGAGGCTTTACTTAACGAGAGGCCAGTTCTGTTGAGTTATATTTTGATGGAAAACTCTCTAAGTGTGGTTTGTCAGAATATCTAAGTTTTTATTATCGGTCAAATTGTGGTCCACATGGAAGCTTCTGGAATCAGGTGAGACTATCAAAACTATACGAGCAAAGACATTGGCTGCGTCAAGTCTTAAATTAAAAACCTAATCCTCTGAACCGTAACACAGGGTGGCATACCTTAGGATTAACTCAGCGGTTAACGTTCTCAATTTCCTGTCTGTCAACCTTACTTCATTAGGTGAAGAATTTATGACTTAGGTGTTCAGTTACAGGGTCTGAAAATTGCTTCGAAGGTTTAGAGATTTGGATGTACCCTAAATAATTTGGATTGTTACATATTTTTGAAATCAATATTTGTATTTGCGTGCTTCGGAAGCCTGGTAAATGTTGACGTATATCTAAAAATAACCTTTACCTGTTTCTAATTGTGGACAATACCACTTGTCATTGGCTGTATGGTAGTATAGATTATCTTTGAGTATTTAACAAAGGAGACGTGAAGGGTGTAAATGACCGAACAATTTTTTCTGCCACTTTTGGCGGGGGAGGGGAGGTAAACGCCTAGTACTAGCCCCTGTACCACTGTATATTTCTGTCGTTTTATTGTCGCAACGGATTTTACGTTATATGATGATTATGTTAAAATACAAACATAATAATTATAATTAATGATTGGAAACACTAAGTTTGACACCCTAGATCGCCTTTCCCGTTTAAAACATCACAATTAACTATTTTCCTAGAGCTCTGTCTCGCGACACAAAACGATACCAACGAAATCTAAGGTAACTTATTACTGCGCACCTGGTCAGTATAACTGGTCAAAGGGGAAAAAATTGGCGAAAGGGGGAGCCCGTCTATGGCCCCTCCATAGCCTTAGTACTCTATGTAGACCATTGCTTGTGCTCTACTAGGTTGGTAATGTCGCGATTAGAACGAGACCAAACAAATGTGTAACTCTGTGGATTTTTCATCTTAGATAACTTACATCCAGGCACTGCACCATGCATTGCATTAACCATAATCAATCTACTAAACACTAAATAAAAATTTAAAACAGGATATTTTACAAAAATAAGCGAAATTACTACTGACGCTAGGCTGTTACAGGCTGGTACAGTATTAAAAAAACGGTCTCGTCTATCTGTTTCGCTTTAACATACGCGTATTTATGCGTTTTCTCTTTTGTATTGCCAATCCCGAGTGACTATACTAAATATATGGTAGGTATAGACAAACCTTAATGTCTTTTTAGATTTTCAAAAACAAGTTACCAACAATTTTCAAAATCCTTCTTCATCTTACATATTACTGTCTGTCACAACCTTTTCACGCAAAAACTACTGAACCGATTTTGTTGCAGTTTACACTATTAGATAGGCTGATTCACCGGGAAGGTTTACGAGTATTAAACATGGACCTATCATGTTTAGGAGCTGAGCATTAACAGTATAAGTGAATTAAATCGATGGGAAAGTAATCCAACAGCGAATTTCAATGGCATAACTTGTCTAATCCGTCAGAGATATAACGAAATAATGTAGGAACGAATTGTGTAGATGAAAATGATGTACAAAAATGTCCGTCGTAGCATATAGTAGCGTATCTCTAATAGATATCGACTGAAGAATTACTGGCCAGAAATGCGCAGTCAAAAATGCCCGACCCAGGAGTACATGAATTCCTGCCCTGACATTCTATGGTCGGGCAGTCCATGGTTCTGTGCCGAAAACATGTCGCGAACTCATAAAACATCTTTTTTTTTCTTTTTCACTTTTCCACAAGTATTTCCACATATAGACTCTAGGTCCGTGGGGTTCAAATGCCAAAAAAAAATATTAAAGATGTATCCCCTCGACTGCAGATCATCTCTTCGGGTGACAAGAGCGCTGGCTCCTTCCTCGCTCAACGAATCAGCATCGCGATTCAGCGGGGAAATGCAGCCAGTATTCTTGCCACAATTCCACGCGGACCTGGTTTATTTAGTTTATTTTAATCTTTAGATTTGATTCCACAAGTATCACTTCAAAAATGTTGGCCACTGAGCCGAATCATATGATATTATTTCTTTAAATATGGCCGCAATTTCATCAATAGATAGGTACTTTCCTAGCAACTACTTACATCTAAAAGCATTTACAGAACCCTAAAAATGTAAAACATTTTGTAAGCATTTGTTGTTTCCAGATAATGTTTATCGGAGAGAGAGGCGACGACAGATTTTATTGATAGTTGACAAGTTTACGATGATAGAGGGCGGACGGGACATTTTTATTTTATAACTGCGTAGGGGTAGAATTGGAGATTTCCTTCTTTTATTGCGAACTTTAGGGGTAGTTTCTGTTGAATATTGATAGTGCCTTATGGAAGCGAGACTTGGGTATGGAAGAAGAAGCATGAAAGTAAGATAAATGCAGTGGAAATGTAGTCTTTACGTTGAATGTGTGATATCCGGAATACGGAAAAATAAAGAAAAGTATTTTACGCTGGTTTGGACACGTTGAAAGAATGAAGGATGAAAGATTGACTAAAAAGGTTTATATGGCTGAAGTGAAAGGAAATGCTGGCAGAGGACGACCTATACCTATTACTTTTATTAAAAATAAGCGAAAGAGGTATATCAGGATCGTAGCAAATGGCTTTCGATTGTCTCTGCCTACCCCTCTTGGGATAAACGCGTGATGATAGATAGATAATGCCCTGTTCTGAGATGATAGCACAAGTTTCGTATGTTCGTATATTCGCGCAAAAACTACTGATCGGATATTGATTCGGTTTTCAAAATTAGATAGTTGAGTTTTTAATATTAAACATTGATCTATCATGTTTAAAAGCTGAGCAATAATTGTGTAAGTGAATCAAGTCGTAGAAAAAGTTAGTTCCAGCGCGTTTTCATGGCATATGCTGTCTAATCCGGCATAGATATAACAATGTGATGTAGGAACGAAATGTGTGGAATAAAATGATCTACAAAAATTCTTTAAAAAATATATATCTATCTCTAATTTATAAGTAGTAATAATCGTATTTGTTTGGGTATTAAAATTTTTTAAACCGATATTTTAACCCTGCGAAGCCGTGGGCAGGGTCTCTAGTCCTTTACAAATGATGAGGGCGCCACTGTAATTTTTTTCACAAACACATTTTCACTGCTTTTATACCTAGCGATGTGACCAGAGACATCAGTAATAATTTAAATTTTTTGCCAGTTGTCCATATTTAATATAACAGGTGGCAAGCCTATTGTTGCACTTAATGAACCTGGTAGTTAAGACATCTGGTATTTAACTAGGCAGATCACGGGTTCGATCCCGGATCCCGGCCATGTACCAATGGGTTTTTAATTAAAAACTTATGTACATATCCGACAAACCACACTTAGAAGCTTTTCCATCTAAATATACCTCAACAGAACTGGCCACTCGTTAGGTTTTGCCTTACAAATACCATCGGCTAAACGAGGGAGACTTGGTCTTCCGCTAGGTACCCTGGAACCGTGATACGGTTTCGGGAACTGTAAGGCTACCCATGAAGAAAGAAAAAAAAATATCTCCACAAGCACGAGAATTAAGCGAGATTGTCTTAGCATTTTTGACACGAGTGAAATTTGAAAGCAAACCAAAACAAAAGGAAAGCAGCTATTATACTTCTTCTTCTTATTTTATAATGGCTCCATCAATTTTGATCGATGATTTGCCAATGTCAAGTATTATAGACGTCACAGTAACAATAGCCGATTAATCGGTAGCTAGAATATTCCCGCTGACTGTGATATGTCTTATTAATCACTGACTAATCACAACTATCACACCGCGGACGGGATTAAACTGGATTCCCCATCATATCGCCAAGACAGGACGTGGAATCCAGCTATTATATGATTCGTTCATGGGAATATCAGTATCATCTTTAAAGTCAACAAATCGGTCAATAAGAAGTTTAAAAAGTCAATTTCTCTCGAGTAAACATAACATAGAATAAAGTACAACTTTTGACCTTTCGGATTGTGCCAAATCGAACCCTTTCTCGTCGCCAGTAAAAATAAATCGCTGCAATATTTTTCGAAAAAACTTTTGGTTTACATCAATTCGCGACCGAACATTTTCTGTGAGTGGATAAATGTGTTAGATTTAGGTTTGATCTGGACATCTCGCTTAATGGCGCACCGAAATATGTGAACTTTGTTCAAATGGGTGGGCTATTAATTTTACGGATCACATATGGATGAAATTTTCAACTTACGTTTTCAATTTTATAAAATTTGCTTTACATACATACTTATTGCGTTTTTCCAACAGCCACGACACGATATGATTTACGGTTTCAACATAATTAAGGTGATGTTGTCGATGGGAAAATTAGTGAAGATAGAGCAGAACGCATTTATCAAGAAACAGTACGTGAGTCATATTGAATTCAATGTAAGCGATAATTTTTGTTTAAAACGCAATTTAAAAAAAAACTTGTACAACATAGAAATAATTTTACAATTAAAAGATAGATAATTACCAAATAAATATTCATGTTAAATTATAGCCATAAAATTTGATAAATAAAAATTTCAAAGGTGTATTTAGGATTTTTTTCTATGGAGTAAAATGTTTCAAATCATTATTTTCAAAACAATAAGAAGATTTGTCATGTCCTTAAAATCAATATTATTTTTTCAGTTTCGTAAATAGATCACGTTTTCTGAAAAAAATTGATTAAAAATTAGATTTTGATGACTTACTCCCCTTAAATAATAGGCGTAACGAAAAAATTTTTTTTACTTAAAAAAATTGTTATAGAATCGTTTGTAAGCAATAACTCGACAGAATCCACCCTCTGTGTCATATAATTTTTGTCATCCGCGTATAGATTTTCCTATTAAACCCTTGTCATAACCATGTCGGACACAAAAAGAAAATATGTGGCGAAATATGTTCGCAGACATACGCAAGAAATCTGGAAAAGTTACTTTCATAAATCGTACCTTCCCAAAGTTATTTGAACTTTTTTGGGTTTTGTACAAAATTAACCATATATCTGTGTCTTTATGTCTGTCACGCTCGATTTCAAGTTCATTTTTTGGTATCAGCCGTGGACAACTTCTCAGTTAGGCGCAAGCCACATAGGATCTGGCGTGGGCGCTGACATGGCCCATTTCCATTCCATTGAAATTTCGTACAAAACGCATAGAAATAAAGTCGACAAATAATGCCATACCATTCGGTGTGTTCCAATTGCGACTTTCATTCTATGCGTTTTGTACGAGATCTAAATGAAATGGAAAACGCCCGTGCCTATCCTATGTGTTTTGCGCCTTAGAGAGAGAAAAGATAATTTCCGGTAGAGACAAAGCACTAATTTTTCACCCAATTCCTTTCAGCTTTGGTTCTTGAGATAATACTCTAAATACAATATGGCGGACGGACGTCCCAAGATGGCCGACTTCATAAGATGGCGGCTTACCTTAGTTTTACAACTACCTTGGAAGGGGAACCTAATAAAAGAGTTTTAAGACATAAGATCTACCTACATTGCAGTCTCAGGTTCGAAATATATGGAGTGAAGTCGATCCTCATTTTAGTCAAAAAAATCTGAACCCCACAAATAGCGCTTTAATCTACTAATATTAAAAACGCGAATAGAATACCACGCCACGCCAGTCTTAATGATGTTATCCGTAGGGCCCTTGGCACTGTCCACGTGCCAGCTATATTAGAGCCGCCTGGTATGGCACGTGATGATGGAAAAAGGCCCGACGGTATGACACTCGTGCCCTGGACGCAGGGAAGACCGTTAGTGTGGGACGCTACCTGTGTCGATACATTGGTGGCTTCTCACGTCCAGGCTACATCTAATAATGCTGGTGCAGCAGCAACAACAGCTGAAAACCTCAAACGGCGTAAGTACGCAAACCTTGCACAAGATTATTTATTTGCACCGTTTGGGGTCCGTGGGGTCTCGGAGCAAAGAAATTATATAAGGAACTATCATCTCGTCTAATCGACATTTCAGGTGACAAGAGGGCTGGAGCATACCTTGGGCAACGTATTAGCATAGCTATACAGCGAGGAAACGCTGCTAGCCTTCTTGACACTTTACCGCAGGACAGTGATTTCGAGAAGGTTTTCTACTTATGAGTATGTATCACTACATATTCATAATTAGAGAGCCACTCACAGGGTTCCCTATGTTTAATTTCTATTATATTTAAAATTTGTATGTAGATATATATTATTTAATATTGTTTTAATAAATAAATTTTAAGGATATATAGATTTAAAAAAAAACGTTTGTGAGGATTAATGGATGTTTGTTACTCCTTCACGCAAAAACTACTGGACGGATTTTGATGAAACTTTACAATGTTATAGATTATACATCAGAATAGCACAATAGGCTATAATAGACAGAAAAGTCCGCGGTAGCATACCGGAAGCCGGGGGCGGGGTCACTAGTAATATATAATAAATAATAAAGTCTTTCTCTTTTAGCTGATGCTGTTTTAGAGTCTATGCCTAACGAGTGACGAGTATATTAAGATGGTAAAGCCTCTTCTAAGTGTGGTTTGTCGGATTATGTACATAAGTTTCAATTATAAAAAACGCATTGGAATTTGGCCGGGATCGATTGAGGGAGCCATAAAAGTGGACATAATAGTTTAAAAGCCGTATGGTATAAAGAAAAGAATGAAATTATATAATGCAAAAGTTTTGTATTTGTAGAGTGCTGGAAATTTGTAAGTCCCCAGAGTACCATTGTTGCTTGCTTGCACAGATTTTAATGTTGATATACAATACCTGCATATATACTCGTGAAAATATTACTACAGAATGTATGTTTGTTTTGTTGAAATAATGCACTATTATATCTTATGATGTCACCAGACACATAATTATTTAGTGAGTTTTTCATAATAATCATCCAGAACGATGTCATTAGATAAGAATGCGGAGTGAAAGATGATTTACTGACTAAAATGAAGAAAAGTGGTTTACGCTGGTTTGGACAAGTTGAAAGAATAAAGGATGAAAGATTGACTAAAAAGGTTTATAAGTGAAAGGAAATGATGGCAGAGGACGACTGTACTTTTATTGAACATATAAAAAATATAATGATCGATGGAAATATTAAAGGTACACACAATCGACGAGCATAGAATGTATGAAAGGTATGATGAATAAAAAAGAAGCGAAAGAGATATGTCAGGATCCTAACAAATGGCATTCGATTGTCTCTGCCTACCCCTCTTGGGATGAAAGGTGTGATGATAGATAGATATATTCATATTAAGGAGACGCCTCATAACTTTTGTCCCATAAAAATGACATGCTTTAATAGCTTACGAAAGATAAATATATTTGACACACTATGAAAACCAGTCACACCTAAGTTTTATGAAGCCCTGAAAGTCATTAATTTCACACTTATTTTTAACCGATTTTGCGACTCGAATTCTCTTAATATATTTACTAATGTAATTAATAAATTCCTTTCCAAATGCCAGTGTCACTGAAAACTTTTTTTTGTACCTATTGATTACTCTATCCCTAATAGTTTATGTGGACCTCTAGGGTCTATCGTCAGATCTTTCAAGTCACCAGATTTTATAGAGTTCATAATATTAGTAGGATGAAACCACTTTCATCCACAGTTAAGACCCTGGATAGAGCCAAAGACCTTGAGAGATGGCACCGCCCCCACGCGGGTACACATAGACACCAAACGACGTGGCTGCCACTAATTCAGGCTGCAGCCGGTACTGTCGGTACACGAGCGCTTACGCACACACGCGTGCAAAATCTCGAAAATGAGAATAAAGGAACTTGCTGAAAATTTGATAAAAAAAATAGAACAGTATTACGATAGTATATTGCTAGATAAAACATCTGTCAAAAAATCAGAATCATTGCATGCATTTTGGTACTGTTTCTAGACAGTAAAATATTTTTTTAGATAATATACATTCGTGATTTTTTTCTATCGAATCAATATAGTTGTATTATGTTTTGAACACAGTATCTTAATAACGCATAACCTCAAGAATATCATATATTTTTTTGATTATGGTCACTGCATTGGATCATGTACTTTTACGCATCATAAAACTCGCATTTAGCTCTATACATCCTCTTAAGTATCCCATACAATATTATAGAGAATTTCTAGTATATTTTGTGTAGTGAGATCATATTACGTATACGTCTTAAGAGCCCTCATAACGTTTGGCCCATACAAAATACACGCTGAAGCTATTCATATATTACGCGATGGATGTGTTTTAAAAATATAGGTAATTATGTAAATAAAATATCAAAATTGCGTCGGTGGCCGAGTGGTTAAGACGTCTGGTATTAATTATTCACGGGTTTCCTTACAACTCCATAAACCGTGTTACGGTTCCAGGGTAAGTACCTAGCGGAACACCAAGTCTCCTTCATTTAGCCGATGTTATTTGTGAGGCTATACCTAAGGAGTGGCCAGTTCTAAATACTAGAGGAAAAGCCTCTAAGTGTGATTTGTCGCACTATAAGTTTTTAATTAAAAAAACCCATTGGTACATGGCCGGGATCCGGGATCGAACCCGGGGTCTGCCTAGTTAATACCTCTATACTTATACATAAAATAATAATGTATAATACTTGCATAGCCAAAGTCTGTGTATTTTGGCAAGACCGATTTTTGTGAAATCTTACTTTCTCATGTTTCTGGTACCTGAATCTAGTCCTATCTTATAATAAAATAAGCCGCACGTTTCACTGAGTTCGTTGCGCTATGATGCGTCGCCTTAACAGTAAAGTGTCTTTGTTCTGACACACTCAAGCACCCCCGGGCAACTATTCAAGATTATTTAAGAGTCTCTCGAAACAAACTTTTTTTCTACGACGTCGCCTTTCTGAGGCCGTTGGTCTAATATGGAAGTTGTTTGGTTAGCTATAGCCTAGTGATCAGGTTTATACTTCTAAACATTGAAAGAATGAAGGATGAAAGATCGACTAAAAAGGTTTATATGGCTGAAGTGAAAGGAAATACTGGCAGAGGACGACCTAGGTGTACTTTTATTGAACATTTAAAAATGTATTGATCGATTGAAATATTAAAAGTAGGTACTTACAATCACCGAGCATGTATGAAATGTATGATGAATATAAAAAAAGCGAAAGAAGTATTTCAGGATCGTAACAAATGGCATTCGATTGTCTCTGCTTACCCCTCTTTGGATAAAAGGCGTGATGAAAGATAGTTAGATAATATAGCTACTTCCAAAATCGAGTCCCAGGTCTAATAGATAAAATTGAAGTGCCTTTTAATATGGTATAGGTAGGTACTTATGTTAGATAGGTAGGTAGATATTGTTAAAAAAACTTTTCTTTTTTTTTTTTCTTTTTTCACGGGTTCAGCTCCCGAACCGTGTTACGGTTCCAGGGTACCCAGCGGAAGACCAACCAAGTCTCCCTCGTTTAGCTTATTTATTATTATTATTTAGTTTTTTATTATTTGATGTTTTACTTAAAAATATGCATTACAGTTTTAACAATGCATTTTAAAATTATAAAAAAAAATATTGTTGCAAAATTAAAAAAATATATAATGTTAGAAATAAAAATGTACTTACCAATAAAATATGTGCAGATTGAAGACTGAAAAGCGTCTGAAGACTGAAAAAACTACACTGCGTTTAGATTAAATTAATTATTTCGTGTGCGGTGTTGTATATTTCACTTTTATTTTTAGTGGTGCTCATTGAGAGGAATTGCCATAGTCACCACGCTTGGCAGGCGGGTTGGTGACCGGACGCCGGCTTTACGTGCCCTCCGGAACACGAGGAGTCGATTTAAGCACATATTCTTAAAGAAAATTGGTGCATAGCATTTTGGCAGGGGGTAGGATTCAAACCCGGGACCTCCGGTTTCAAGTCCACCGTCCTACCAATTTGGCTATCGACTACCTCTGCCCTATTTATCACTAACTAATCACAACTATCACAGCGCGGACGGGATTAAACTGGATTCCATCACGTTAGGGCAAGGGATGTCACCTTCGAATACACAATTCAAATCGATTATTTTAATTAATCGATTTTTGAATCTTTGAGTCTATAATCGTAATATTTACAAAATAGCCACTCGTTAGGTATAGCCTCACAAATACCATCGGCTAAAAAAGGGATACTTGGTCTTCCACTGGGTACCCTGGGACCGTGACACGGTTTTGGGAGCTGTAAAGCAACCTGTGAAGAAAGAAAAAAAAGTTTAATCTTATAAGAAAATCATGTGTAAATTGAATTTATATTTTATTATTTAATAATTTAATATTTTGTTAGAAATCACCGTTGTTTAATTAATATTGTATTTAAAATTGGTTAATTATTTCTGTTTTATTTTGCGGCGTTGGTCGTAATTCTCTAGGGTTTTCTCAGCTAGCAACACTACATTCATTTGACATAAGAATTAAAACAACAACACAATTTAGCTGTTGGTGGTAGTGTCGTGTAAAATGTTATAATATAATTGTGTATTAGATAGAAATAAACTAATCCACATTATATTATGTATTAGTAGTTTATTAAATATGTAGTGTTATTTTGTGATTAAATTCCAGAATTTTAATACTTAAATTTAAAATTAAATCTGAGGGTAGGTATGTCATAGTTTCTTGTAGAAATTTTGAAACCGTTTTGTTCTTCTTATTTCATTATGGCTCCGTCAATGTTAATCGATGATTTGCCAATGTCAAGTATTATAGACGTTACAGTAACAATAGCCGATTAATCTATAGCTAAGATGTTCCCGCCGGCTGTGATATGTCTTATTAATCACTGACTAATCACAACCATGTCTCGACGGGGCGCGTGCGCTATCCGCCATGACATGACGTAGACTCTATGTATTGTTTAAATGATGTAATACGATAAAAGTGAAGTGAAATGTGTACATATTCTGTGAAGTACGTGCCTAAAAATGGCTGAAACCAGTGAGTATTTCTATTCTTGTATAGACTTTAGCTTTTTTTGTAACAGTGTCCACTTTTTGCATCTCCATATTGAACAGAACAGATGGCAAGTCTGTTGCGGCACTTAATGGACCTAAATGTGTCACTTCTCTGACAGGCGTAAATAGGTATCTGTTATTCTTAGAAGTGCGGACGCCGCCGGTTTTACGTGCTCTCTGAAGCACGATAAGTCGATTAAAGCACATATTCTTATAAAAAATTGGTGCTAAGCATTTATGGAACAAGTGATATTTTTTTTCTGGTTTTTTGTATGCCTTATTAAAATCGTATTTGTAACACCACTCATGAACGTACAAAATTATTCACTAAACGTATGATGAGTCATTTGCATTTTCTTACTTTATTAAGTTAGTCGTAAATTAATAATTTATTTGTATATTTTTTTATTTCCTAGGTCGTCTGTCTACTCAAGGTAAGTCACGGTCATTCCTGTTCCTGTCTGCACATATTGGTGAGTCAATTTTCATTTTGTCACTTAGATATGAACTTTTGCTTTCAGGAGAATTATTCAATTACATTTACAAGTCTTACTATTATATCATTATATTCTGTAGAATAATTTCCATTATATTTATTATCATAAACATTAAACATTTAAGAGCTCTCTTGGTCGCGTAACCAACTAAAAAAAAATTTTACATTTTACAAGAACATTTTGCATCTCTTTCACTCAATATCCGAGCGAAAGAAATAAATAGAGAAAGAAATTTTCCAAACAAAATAGGTACAATAGGATTCCACGTGACGCCTTTGTGATATGCGCACGCGTCCACCAGGACGTCATGGGGAATCCAGTTTAATCCCGCCCGCGCTGTAATAGTTGTGATTAGTCAGTGATTAATTCAAATTCAAATTCAAATTCAAAGATCATTTATTTCTTAGGTATACAAGATACACTTGAAATCGTCAATTTTATACACTTCTCTCTACAAACCTAATTAAAGAAAATACATTTTTACAGCAATTTCAAAATACAATAAATACAAATCAAATGTCAAATAAAATTAATATACATGTCAGAAATTCAATAAAGAATATACAATTACAATCTAAGTACATTAGTGATTAGTCAATTAAAATCAATTTATATAATTTAATTGTTGTTATGCCCATGGATGCTTATCATCCAAGTATTCTGATATACTGTAGTATGCTTTTTTCATTAATTTAAGTTTAATTGTATTTTTGAAATTAGAGAAAGAAAGGATAGGACATATTGCGGCCGGCGGGAGCATTCTACCTACCGATCAATCGGCTTATTGTTACTGTGACGTCTATATTACTTGACATTGGCGGAATCATCAAAACCCTGATGGAGCCATTTTGAAAAAAAATAGAATAGAATAGGTACAATAAAATACACAAAACAGACTTCAGCGATTCAAGTATTGTACAAAAAGTATTAGAAATTTCGGTATAGATTAAAGTTTGTGAAATTGTCTTTACTTGATATGTAAAAAAAATATACATTAGTAAATATATTAAGATAACTCGAGTCGCAAAGTCGGTTGAAAATATGCGTGAAAATTACGACTTTCAGGGCTTTATGAAACCAAGGTCTAACTGATATTGTTATATTTTTTTAAATATTGGGTATAGATAATTTCATATACTTTTAAGATCCATTAACTAGAAGTTTTGTACTATACCTACTTGAATTGCTGAAGTCTGTTTTTGTACGGGAGAAAAGTTATAGTTAAGTTAAGGCGTATCCTGAACTAAATAATCTGTTTCTTTAAATGTTTTAAGGTAAATTTAAAAGGAATAATGATGGTAAGTTAATCTGTGTATTATACATACATACATACCTTCACGCCTGTTTCTCAAAGGGGTAGGTTGAATAGGCCAGTTCTCTTCATCCACATCCATACATCGTTTCATACAGTCATGCACGTCTGTATTTAATACTGCATACCTACCATACTTAGATATTTCATTACCTTGGCATTAGCTTTGTACCTAGTATATATTTTTTCATCCAACTACGCAGTATTTTCGTCATTACTTGACAATATAGCGATCAGTAGGCGCTACTTTACTGCACATAATGCAGGAATGTTGTATGAAAATCCATAACATCCCACTCTGGGTTTTGTTTTTTTTTAAATTAGGTTCTTTTTCTGTAGGCACTTATTATAAAGGTACTTTTTAAGGTAGACTTAATTATAAGATTTATGTGGCGAGCATGTTGCTTTATTGAATAATTTCATTTTTATAATTTTTTCATGAAGTTGGCGATGTAAATTTGGATAAGCAGGTTGCTAACCTCGCTAAAAGTGTGACTTTTTATTTCACTATTATTTTCAGAGCGAATTTAACACTAGAAAAAACATAGACTGTTTGGCTGTCTTTGCCTTTGCTTTCCATTAAAAAAAATATTGTCGACGCGAATGACGTTTTGGCGGGCTTTGTTTGTCCGGAAAAAATATTTTTAAAATAATTAAAGAAAATTTTGTTTAGTTAATTTTTTTTTGTTGTAGTTGAGAGAAAAGTAGATTACGAACCTCGCTGAGAGTGACCTATTGTTGCACTCGTGTTTTTAGAGCTCGGGCTCCAAACTAACCCTCGGTGCAACAATAAGTCACTTTCTGCTCGGGTCAGTAATCTACTATTTCATGTTTTATCCATACACCACTGAACCGATTTTGGTGAAATTTAATACCGAGAGAGTTTTAACCCTAGGAAAGGACATAGGATACTTTTTTTAAATCCACCCCCTAAGGGGCTATACTAGGGGATAAAAGTTAGTATGAGCCCCACGGGCAAACAGCTAGAATCTTATAAGCTGCTTCTATGTTGGTACTAATAGCAGTTGCCCCCCCCCCCCATACTTCACCCCTTAGGGTTGATTTTCGAAAAAAATATTTCTTAGTGCACCTGTACAGTGTACACTCCCTAAATAATATACCTTCCAATTTTCATATTTATATCTTCCGTGGTTTATCTCAAATTGCTAAGCCACGTGCACAAAAAAAGTTAAGAAGAAAATTTTCAGAGATTTTTTTCAGCTTATTATTTAATTTTTCTCACGACCCAAACTTCAGTCACCTTCAGTGTTATTTCACGTATTATATACGATGAGTGTAAGTTAAAAATAACATTCTGTTCATAAGAAAAATCGTAGCCTAAAGCTTCCTGGATTCATTCACGGAGCGTTTCCTTTAACAATTTAATAAAAATCATATTCTTTTATGTATTAGCTTTGGCCAGAAGGTAGGAACTTATTGAATAAGTAATATCATTACTAATTATAAAACAAAGTTTGTCTGTCTGTGACCTTTTCACGCAAAAACTACTAAATTGATTTTGTATAGGGAAGGTTTATAATAGATTTATGGATATTAAAAATTAATGATAGGTTTAGGAGCTGAGAATGAACAGTAACCTTTGAGTATTTAAGACTGGAGACGGGAAGAGCTAAATAACCGAACAATTTTTTCTGCCACTTTTGGCGGGAGGGGAGGTAAACGTCTAGTACTAGCCCCTGTACCACTGTATTTTTCTGTCGTTTTATTGTCGCAACGGATTTTACGTTATATGATGATTATGTTAAAATACAAACATAATAATTATAATTAATTATTGGAAACACTATGTTTCAGCAAGTTTGACGTCCTAGATCGCCTTTCCCATTTAAAACATCACAATTAACTATTTTCCTAAAGCTCTGTCTTGCGACACTAAACGATACCAACAAAATCTAAGGTTACTTATTACTGCGCACCTGGTCAGTTTAACTGGTCAAAGGGGGAAAAATTGACGAAAGGGGAAGTCCGTCTATGGCCCCTCCATAGGCTTAGTACTCTATGACAGTAACACGTGTCGGAGACTAAATTTGCTACTGCCTTCATGACGTATGCTGTCTAATCCGTCAGAGATATTACCAAATGATGTAGGAATTAATTGTTTAGATTAAAATAACTTACTAAAAAGTCCACGGTTTCGCTAGTTAGTATCACAGTCTAAAGGAAATGTATAATTTATTGACAGGAAATATGTATATTTCATTAGAGGTATTTTGTTTAAGAATTCGTTAAAACCCATTGACGTGGGAGTATGGGTATGTAAAATTCTAAGGGTTAAATTTATCCTTTAAGGGGTATTAAGTATGTACCCTTTGATGTCAACTGCTAATTAGCTTCTATGTACACATACAAAAATATTTTAATTATATTAATGTATCAAAGACAAAAATCTTCTAATTAATTTGGCTACCCATTTTGTATCTCTAATTAACCAATAAACACAATTTCTCATTTATTTCTCATATATAACATCTACCTATTTTACTAGTGGTTAGAGGTTTTTGCATGCAAAAGGTCAATGAGTTTTTGAAACTTGGCAGGAATGTAGATTTGGTGGCCTAGGTAAAACTCTAAGATTGCGATCTCGCGCGGCCATCTTGAAAAATTAAGTGCGCTATATCCATAATTTGTATTCCCAATTTCTCTGTAAATAATCCACCTGTGTCACTGTAATTTAGCATGATTGAAAAAAATAACAGCTATTTCACTTAGATAATAATATGTTAAATAAATAAGGTAAATTACATTGACACAGGCAAGACACAGGTGGATTATTTACAGAGAAATTGAAAATAGGTAGTTTATCCCAGCAAAATTATGGATATAGGAGCTGAGGTCGCAAATTAAGGGCTTTACTTAGTAAAACCAAGCCTATATTCCTGCCAAATTTCCAAAAACTTGACCTTTTGCACCAAAATACCTATTTTACCTCTATAATCAATAGCGTATATAAATAAATGAAACAAACTAAACGGCTTTTATCTCTACTCTGATATCAATGGCCACATTTAGCGAGTTGTTAATTGAAGAAATGTGAAATCAGTCTTTACGAATCAAATAAATTTAACTACATTAATTTTAAGATTGTTGTATAACAGTATGTCATTAGATAATCTCTAAATTGACCCAATAAATACTAACTCGTTGCCTCAGCGAACTACTGTTACTCAACCCAGCTCATTACCTACATTATTATCAGTTCTGAAAACTGGTAAAATGAAAATTTTCATCAAATAAATGAAATTATTTTGAGTATAACATTTCAAATCTCTTTTAGGAAAGAGCTGCATGAATTCCCATGTTTGGCGTCAACTTAGAATCAGAGTTCACGCATAATTACAAACCCACAAACGGTAGGTCGTTGTGAATTGCGCGATATACTCATGTAGAAACGTGAGGTAGTAAGTTGCTCTCGCTGTACCGACTGTGTAAGAACAGAGAAAGCTGTGGAGACTATTTTAAGTCATTATTTAAGATTATATTGCGATTTTCTCAAATAGATTGATTCAAGATGAAGGTTAACGATTATTAAACATCATCCTAATTATCATGCTTAGGAGCTGTATGTATTAACAGTATTAGTGAAGAAAATCGGTAAAAAGTCGGCGCTAGTTAGTTTTAGTGGCGTATAATGCGGATTAGGCTACCAGACAATATAGCAAAATGATGTATAGAATATATAATGTATAGGCTGAAGTGAAAGGAAATGCTGGCAGAGGACGACCTAGGTGTACTTTTATTGAACATATAAAAATGTATTGATTGATGGAAATATTAAAAGTACACACAATCGCCGAGCATGTATGAAATGTATGATGAATATAAAAGAAGCGAAAGAGGTATGTCAGGATCGTAACAAATGACATTAGATGTCACCTGTTCTGTTTAATATGGACAACTGGCAAATGTGGACACTGTTACTCACAATGATATCACTCCATACAAATATTTTGTCTATAGAAGTTTAATTCAATCACTTTGAGTAGGATGTAGCTGTGGTCGTTTATGAACGAAAAGGAGGCTTTCATTCATTCTGTCGGTCATTAAATTTTAAATTTTATTTGTTTAACTCGTGGCGCTTTAGTTTTGTATTCAATTTTAGACGATTTTATCAATTTTTACCCCCCACGTACTTTGTAGACTGTCTACCTACATATTTAACCTACGCAAGAAAAAAATTGTTTCATGATTTGGATTAAATTAAATATCTAGATACGTCTTATCACTTTCATCAACGTACTTTTAGCAACGTTTCTGTAAATAGATAAAACGTTAAAATATAGGGGTACTATAGGGATATACATATATATATATATTATATATACTAGCTGTCCGCCCCGGCTTCGCCCGTGGATATTTTCGAACAAAATAAAATATACCCTACAGCACTCATACATAATGGCTTGCCTGCACTGCCCCTACCCCTACCCCTACCCTTACCCTTACCCCTACCCCTACCCTTACCCCTACCCCTACCCGGCGGCGGCTTTATATTAAATTTTTAAAATAAAAGAGCACTTATAGTGACTTAACTATAATAGTTAGACATATGCTATCGCGACACTTTTTGTAGATAATGATGTGTTCTGCAAAGTCGTAGTACATTATTTTGTTCTATCATCAACAGTTTTTGTAGCGCACGCCATGTAAGGAATTTCTTAGGTCATTTTTTTACACCTTGAGTTACATTATTGGAGTTTTAGTAAGGATCCCTAATTTTTTTGAAAATAGAATACAGCCTATGTTACTCAGGGTGAATATAGCTTTCCAATAGTGAAATAATTTTTGAAATCGGCACAGTAGTTTTTGAGTTTATTCATTACAAACATACACACAAACATACATAATACAAATCTTTCCTCTTTATAATATTAATATAGATAATACATTTATTGCAATTACTTTCCGTGTTGAATTTGTAATTTTGATGTCTTTATTCTCAGTTATGATGAGTTACTATACGCTGTTACGGTGTCTCTGTATACACCGCAACTACCGCAACTTACTACAAGTTGAAATTGAGGTATCGATGAGGTTTTTTTTTTGTTTTGTAATTAAAATTCTAGCTGAGCTGTAAAAAATTAACCACCATGCGCCGCCCCAAGGACTTAATACCTACCACATTGTAGCTGAATTTTGAGACACAAATATTTTTGAACACGTACGACACGTAAATCAAACTTCATCAAAAATGTATCAAATTAGCAGTTGCCCGCTATTTCTTATGCGTTGTTATAGGAATAGTCACGTATTTCATGTAATTACGCAAAGTTGAAAAATCCTAAAACACGTTGATCCACGTTTCAAGTTGATCAATTCATTCCCTAAGGGGGTCACCCTTAGGGAATGAATTCAAAAAATCCTTTTAGTGTACTCTCTAAGGAATATGCTCTCCTATTTTAATATTTATATCTTTAGGCCTTTATTCATAAACGTTTATTAGCAACGTTTTTGTTAAAATATGTTTTGTCACTCTCTAACAAACCTGTCTTTACTAATAATAGAAAGAAACAAAACACATTTTAACAAAAACGTTGCTAATAAACGTTTATGAATAAAGGCCTTAGTGGTTTAGGCTGTGCGTTGATTGTTATTCAGTCAGCGACACGACGATTTTATATATTTAATATATTATTATAAGAATATTTAATATTTTTTACAAAAAAATAGGCAGAATCTATGCCGAAACACTTCGCGACCAAAATAATTGAGATCAAAGTGAATGCCAAGTTATATTACATTTTTGTAACTTTTCCTTATTAAATATTTAACCTTCAACTTCGCTACATTAAAAATAACAACGATATTAATATAAACGACCCTTGTAAATTTTCAGAACCAATGGCTTTTTAATAATACATCTCATAAATATGTCTAAGTAGTAAACTATTTTTCTAATAGAAATTTTATTGATTCTATAAACGTTGGATTATGTGAATTGACTTAACACCAAAACACATCACAACCGACCGAACTCGTTAGGTACACAATCACGGTGGTTTTTTATAAATAACATAAGAAAACTAGAGGCCCGCTCCGGCTTAGCTCGATTTTTTTATGAACGTAAAAAAGCACTTGATAAGGGCGTGCTTGATAAGAAGTATGGATTATCTTTGGTATCTGCATATCCTAAGGAAATTAAGGCTTATGTACTCGAATTTTAATAAGGAATGAGTATATTGTCCCATGACAAAAGTAGCCTAGTCACTCTCTAGTAAACAAACACACTTTATTTTATTATCTTTTATTTATTTACTAAAACTCTTTACACGTGTTATAAAAAAAAACTTAAACATTAAAATTATTTAAACACCTAAACTAGGTCTGCGTGTCAAGAATACTGGATGCATTGGTTGATCGACGACCGAGCCAGCCCTCTTGACACCAGAAGAAATGATCAGTTGTAGGGATATCTCTCTTTTTTCTTAACCCCTCCGGACCTAGAGTTTTTACATTCACTACACAATTTTAAAGTTTACTATATATACTGCATTTGCACCTTTTGGTAGACTTGTTTCGTTTTAATAATAATAGTAAATATCTATATCTACTCCACCCATCTCCCTGTTCTGTGTTGTATTAACATTCACAAATCCTAGTTCGCGAGTGTACTGGGGCGACGCCCGCTGCAAGTAGTTTGCATATGTTTAGTTAATTGTTACTTACTATCGCTACGTCTCTTCTAACTTGCTCTTCTCTGCACGTGGACTGAAACACTATCACTTCCCTCGCCGCGTCTGTCTGTCTGTCTGTACCCTTTTCACGCAAAAACTAATGAATGGATTTTGTTGGGGTTTTCACTATTAGGTAGGTTGATTCACGGGGAAGGTTTGCAAGTATTAAACATGTACCTATCATTTTTAGGAGCTAAGCAATAACAGTATAAATGAATCAAGTCAGATAAAAGTTATCCCCAGCTAGTTGTCATGACTGCTGCCTAATGTGTCAGAGATATAACAAAATGATGTAGTAAGGAATTGTGTAGAATAAAATGATCTACAAAAAAGTCCGCGGTAGCATAATATCTATCTGGTTATTTATATTTCTGAAATTTCCTGTAAATCTGGTTTATCAATTTTTTAATGCTTCATCACTTCAGTATGCCTGAGCAAAACAATTCGGTATCTACTCATGTCTTCGATATCACTAAAATTTATAAACCTCACGGCGTCGGTGGACCTATCACGTTTAGAAGCTAAGTATTAACGTTTTTGTGAATCAAGTTAGACGAAAAGTTAACGCTAATGCGTGCGTCTAATTCGTCAGAGATTTAAAAGTTAAATGGAAAATAATTATGTAAAAGAAAACTATCTACCGGTAGCAGGTATTTATGAATTCTAGTGATCCACTTAGTGGTCGAAATTCGACAATAATTAATAAAAGAAATAGTATCAGTCAGTAATTATTTATTCTTCTTCTTTTGATATATGGCAACAGTGCTGATTTTCGTCGCAATTGGCCATGCTACATATTTATGATATACTTTTTTATATTTTATTTTGAAAATATAGCCCATTTTAAGAAACTAATTTCGATATTTTTGTTTTTTATCCATTGCGTCTATTTTTAATATATTTTACAAATTTTACCCGCGAAAAGTAAACGTGACGTCAAAAGAATTTGGAACAGGATTATAATCTTGGCCACTACACATAAAAAGTGACAGTCAATCAAATTAACGTCAAGCAAACGTCAGTCAAGGTCGACTAACCTAAAAATTACTATTGTTTATATACTCGTGTTTATAATTATTTAAATTGAATAGTTTTTTACAATGGCAAGTAAATAGTGTTTCATCCCGTCATGTCCTAATAACAAAGAAAATAATTACACGTAAAATATAAATTTCTAAAGATGTCATTCAAAGATTAACGATTACCCTTTTTTGCAGGCAAAGGTTTTTTTTCATACTGCTTATGATGAATCGGTCAAATTAAGGTTTATTGTTTTTTATTGAATATCTTAAAAAGTATAGACTTAATTTAAAATCTGATAAATAGACATTGTACTGAAAGCTTATATCTCGAAACGATTTCTTCGTTAAAGTTAGCATGGCCAATTCTGCCAGTCTCCAGTGTTTAATCTTGTGCAATAGTAAGCCGATAAATATAGCCGATAATAAAGCCGATTATCCCGCCGACTGTGATATGTCTTATTAATCACTGACTAATCACAACCATCACAGCGCGGCCGGGATTAAACCGGATTCCACATCACGCCATGACGAAAACGCGTGCCGGTCGGCGCCATGACCGGATGTGGAATCTACCAGTAATTATTTATTGGCAACATTTCAAAATTTGTAACGTAGTGGTTAAATTATCTATGTTATTTTGCTACTATCTTTACTCTATGAATTAAATTGACAATATGAATGTAACAATGAAAATTTAATTTAATTTAATTAATTTCCAACACATAATATAAAAATATTTATTTTCTGCACACCTTCTCCATATAAACTTTAACTATGACACTTAGCCCCGTCTCATCTCAGGGAAACAGTAATCAAAGCGGGATCTGCGGCGGAAATAGCAGAGTCTAACAAACGGCGCCTGGTGTAGAAACTCTAGGTCCGTGGGGTTCAAATGCCAAAAAGTTTATTAAAGATGTATCCCCTCGACTGATCATCTCTTCTGGTGACAAGAGGGCTGGCTTCTTCCTCGCTCAACGAATCAGCATCGCGATTCAGCTGGGAAATGCAGCCAGTATTCTTGCCACTATTCCAAGCGGTTTATTTAGTTATTTTTAATGTTTAGATTTGATTTAAGGTTTCATTTGATGGAATCATTAAAAAGCCACTACACTATTTATATGAGTTTTGTTAGCGTCTGCCTACCATAATGTAGGTGTGCAAATATGACGTGAGAATATTAAAAAAAGAAATTTACACTCATTTATAAGTATGACAAAGCATATTCATGGAAAACAACTTTTTATGAAAGTCATTTAATTGACGTCATATTCAGTATGTAGTTTTAAACTGATCAAATATTGTCAATTTTTTTTTACTTTTAAATTATAGCTGTATCATTTTTTGTTATAAGTACCTAATAAAATAATTAGAGAATTTAATATTTTGTATTTTTATTTTCAAATTCCCGCGAAAACGTTCTAAGCGCGAGGATGACGTCACATCTGATGGTTACAGATTAGATGAAATAACAAAAAAATAACTTAGTCAGTGACAGATTGAAAGACAGTTATCATAATATAGTTACTAGTCTGTGGTTATTTACTTGACATTTAGATAGAAGTAGATTTTTCATTTAGATATTTAAAAAAAAATGTTAAACAAATAAATAAACATTATTTTCCGTGATTAACTAGGTACATAAAAAAAATGTGCCGCGGAAGACTGCTAACGCGTTCCCATGACCCGCCGACAACCGGCGCGAAGGACACCGTGGGGTTTTAGTCGGTTGGAGTCCGACATAACCCGTTCCCTCACTCCCGAGGGGGCGGGTATGCATGATGCATTTCCCCACGTAAAAAAAAAGGCACTCTGTCTAGGTTCGTGATGGTCGAGAGGAGTGATACCTCAACAGAACTGGCTATATGAGGAAATTGTCTTCCCCTGGGTAACCTGGGGCCAGTATCATGGTTTCCGAGACTCGTAGGGAAGCATAAAGGCAGAAGTAGCGTAAAACAAATTGAGAACTCGAAAATAACTTCTACTTGCTGAACTAAATTTTTTTTTTTCACAGGTTGCCTTACAGCTCCCGAAACCGTGTTACGGTTCCAGGGTACCCAGCGGAAGACCTAGTCTCCCTCGTTTAGCCGATGGTATTTGTGAGGCTATATCTAACGAGTGGCTAGTTCTGTTGAGATATATTTAGATGGAAAAGCCTCTAAGTGTGGTTTGTCGGATTATGTAAATAAGTTTTTAATTAAAAAACCCATTGGTACATGGCCGGGATCCGGGATCGAACCCGGAGTCTGCCCAGTTAATACTAGACGTTTTAACCACTCGACCACCGACGCACCTTGAATTTAAATTTCAAGTCATATAAGTTTTTTTTTATTGAAAAAAACACCGTTCCTCAAGTTCTTGTCTTCGAAGTAGGCAATGTACTAATAAAAGTTTTGAAAGCAAAATGTAGAGAAAGTTGATACACCTAAGTGCGTCAGTTCAACTCACACCGTTTTCTTCACAATTATAATAGATTATTCATAAATTATTACCGCGAACTTTTCTCTAGGACTTTCTGAGACCCCTTAACTTAGTTTTGGAAGATAATAGTTTTGCCAGGCACAATTAAGTAAGTATATCTTGTTAAATATTAAGTTGATGCCAAATAAATACAGTATTGGGTTCAATACTCGTCCGTGTCAAAATGCAAAACAAACGATTTATTTAGAAGTGACATCTCCAAGGCGAATCTTGCCTCTGTAGGTACTGTTTTAAGGAGCCGCCTCATAACTTTTGTTCCATACAAAAACGGACTTTAGCAAATTAAGTTTTGTACAAAACTGGATCCTTAAAGTATTTGAAATTATCTATACTCTAAATTTAAAAAATATGTCATTATCAACTACAGCTAAGTTTTATGAAACACTGAAAGTTATTAATTTCACGCATATTTTCAACCGACTTTGCGGTTCGAATTCTCTTAATGTATTCACTAATGTATATTTTTTAACATTCTTAGTAAATATAATTTCACATACTTTTAGGATCCATTCACTAAAACTTTCTAATTCTAATAGTTTTTGTATAATACTTGAATTGCTGAAGTCCGTTTTGTGTATTTTATTGTACCGATTTTGTTTGGAAATTTTCTTTCTCTATTTATTTCTATCGCTCAGATATTGGATGAAAGAGATGCAAGATATTCGAACAGGTGCGTTTTTTAGTTGGTGACCAAGAGAACTTTTAATAAGGGGAACCCCCAAAATCTGGTAAAAAGATGATGTGTACCCCAAAAAACAGCTAGCGAAGCCGCCCCCGGCTTCACGCGGGTACAGTACTTATCTATCAATATGCTCAAAAGTACTAGTATTTGAAAAAGATGATGAAAGGACGGAGTGTAACATTTGTGTAAAAGGATGTAAATTAGAGCAAGTAAATTAATTTGTTTATTTAGGTAGTATGTTCACAAGAAGTGGAAAGATAGACAATGAGATTGAAAGGAGAGTGAAAGCGGGAAGCAAGGTATTTGGTGAACTAAACAATGTATGCAGAAATACACAACTTACAACTAAAAGTAAAATTAACATACTTAATGCTGTTTTAGTTCCATGGAAGTCTCGCACTTGGGTATGGAATAAGAAGCATGAAAGTAAGATAAATGCAGTGGAAATGTGGTCTTTACGTAGAATGTGTGATATACAACGTATTGACCGCATCCGTAACGAAGTCATTAGAGTGCGGAGTGAAAGATGATGTTGTGACTAAAATTAAGTAAAGTAGTTTACACTGGTTTGGACACGTTGAAAGAATGAAGCATGAAAGATTGACTAAAAAAGTTTATATGGCTGTAGGTGTACTTTTATTAAACATATTAAAACTATTGATCGATCAAAATATATAAAATGTACACACAATCGCCGAGCATGTATGAAATGTATGATGAATATAAAAGAAGCGAAAGAGGTCAGGATCGTAGCAAATGTCATTTGATTGTCTCTGCCTACCCCTCTTGGGATAAAAGGCGTGATGATAGATAGATAGATGCACTTTTTTGTAGAGCATTTTATTCTACACTATTCTTTCTTACATGAATTTATTATATCTCTGACGGATTAGACAGCATACGTCATGAAAACGCGCTAATACTAACGTTTTCCCCGACTTGATTCTCTTAATACTGTTAATGATTAGCTCCTAAACATGATAGGTCCACGTTTAATACTCCTAAACCTTCACGGTGAATCAACCTATTTAATAGTGAAAAACCTTTATAATATATTGTAGCGATTTCATTAGAGAATAATGCGGAGTGAAAGATGATGTTGTGACTCAAATGAAGAAAAGTAGTTTACGCTTAAACACGTTGAAAAAATGAAGGATGAAAGATTGACTAAAATGGTTTATATGGCTGAAGTGAAAGGAAATGCTGGCAGAGGACGACCTAGGTGTACTTTTATTGAACATATAAAAAATGAATTGATCGATGGAAATATTAAAAGTACACACAATCGCCGAGCATGTATGAAAGGTATGATGAATATAAAAGAAGCGAAAGGTACCTGCCTACCCCTCATTGACTGGATTATGTTCTATAATATAATGCCTGTATTAAAGTTCTTCTACAACTTTTAACGTAGTTCCAGTGTAACTAATAATGAAGCTGAAAATTTTCAGCTTGCGTTCAGTGCTGTTGACATGAGCTCGTATCCTCCAGGATCGGGAATGTAATTTAAAAGATTAACACACAAGAATTTTAATAAACCTCTCCTTCAACGTTACATCTTAACCAAGGGTTAATTACCTTTGCAATAACCAGGGACGTCAACATTAAACTTGCCTTCATGGAAGCGTAATTGTATGTAGCTGTGTAAAATACATCTAAAGGTACTCGTAAACGGGCTAGTTTTTTGACAATTTCTTGCTGCAATTGTATAGCCGCCGAACTGGCGATTATATCGCTCAACACAGTGCAACAATTGCTGCAATTTAGCAGTGTAGCCAGGCTATATTGCAAGATATTTCATAGTAGCCAGACTTTGACTTTACTGCAATATCGCCGTATATCGTCTTTGCTCTGACGTATAGGTGCATCTCTTTTAGGTGCAAGATTTTGAACTTTATCAACGAAATCCACGTTACATCCTGAATTGTGGGATGTAGAAGCTAGTGCATATAAAGATTGTAACCTTAAGAAGGATGCTTGGGCCGTAATTGCCGCTAAATTTAATGTAACGCCCGAAAAATTATCGAGAATTAGTTCCTTGTCAAGGTTAGTTAAGGTTTCTCGTCTGTTTAAATATGGCCGGATCCACACTCTTCTTCTCTTTTTTGGTTTCGGTTTGTTTAAACGATGATACAAAACGATAAATGCTGCAGCAACGAGAACAGCTACGGTATCCGCTATTTCGTCACTGATCTGCTGAGATCTAGCCTCAATATATTGCTCCCCGTGTACGAGCAAAATTTCTTAGCAATACAGTTGCAGAACCTAGCTAGACTACACTCTGAAATGTATTGCGTTAATGCAATTGCAGCAAGGGTATAGTTGCAAATATACTGAGCTATATAGGTCAACAAAATTGCCAACAAGTTGCAATATTTATAGCCCGTGTACAAGCACCTTTAGACATCTATTGGCGCGTCATCTTTCTCTCCCCCGCCGCTCTCTACTCCCTTGTGTGTGCGTGGCGCGTATACTATGCACTCCGTGTGAGTGTATGTACTGCATGTATACTTGATGCGTCATTTCAAATATTTCATATCTTTCGGGATGTCACGGAGACAGCCACCTTTTTTTAAACGAAGCTTCGGGATGGGTTGCCAACATAGAAAAACCGATTTAGTGCGAGTCGAACTCGTACATTCAGGGTTCCGTACCTTCGAGGTTTCTTATAATCGAGGTCATTTAGGTTTTGTTGTAAACAATGATTGTTGTGTTGCCCTATATGCCTATTGATGTTTCTGACCCGAGGGTTGCAAAATTTCCTCATCATGAAGTTTCATCTCTTTTCAGGTACAGTTTGATCCAGTTCTTAGTATAGTTTGCCGAATAATATATAACTTTCGTTGTTACATACCTAACTTGCTTTGCCTTGCGGTTGCACTCGCGTTATTATTTACTGCTCCTCCCTTTTGGGTCGTAGCGTGATGTTATATAGCATATAACCTTCCTTAAGTCTCGGCCTATGTTAATACAAAAATATTTTTATAAATCTGACTGGTAGGTCTAGAGTAGCGCGTTCAAACAAACGAACTCTTCAGCATTATTATTATTATCGTAAATACATTTATTTTATGAAATTTAAAATCTTAAATAATAAAAAAAACCGGTAAAGTGCGATTCGGACTCGCGCATGAATGGTTCCATACCATTATCTATAAAAACGGCAAAAAAAAACACGTTTGTTGTATGGGAGCCCTCTTAAATATTAATTTTATTTAAATTTAATTATTTATTTTTAAAGTGAATATATAACTAAATATTCTGTAAGGATTTCAAGCGTCTACCTGTTGCCGTTATCAATATCGAGGGCAAACGAGAAAAAAAAACACGTTTATTGTATGGGAGCCCCCTTATATATTTATTTTATTCTGTTTTTTAGTTGTTATAGCGACAACAGAAATACATCATCTGCATAAATTTCAACTGTCTAACTATCACGGTTCATGAGACACAGCCTGGTGACAGACAGACAGACAGACGGACGGACAGCGTAGCCTTAGTAATAGGGTTTCCATTTTTACCCTTTGGGTACGGAACCCTAAAAACACCCAACTTTGTGTATCGCCGAAGTGATCGAGGACGATCTAACTAGTGATACATGCTCGATGCGCCCTTGCAAATTCACTGTAAATCAGTATTAAGAATTTTGTTGCAATCATTTATTTAATTCCTTTATTGATGTGAAACATCTAATAGCGCGCCTTGCGGGTAAGACCGATTGGGTATCCCGTGACGAAAAATGGCGTCATGTCCCCTTTCCTACGCAACTCTCTACTTCCTTGTGTGTCCCATGGCGGCCATCATTTTTTAAGTTACCTAAGAAGGATATTGAAATACTAAATTAGCGCCAGTTACTTACCAAGTCGGTTGGCCGGGCTCCAAAGTTTACATTGAAGGAGCTAAAGCTTTTGTTAACACAAACTAAGCAAACGACGGACTTTCTCTTGGCGCAGAGATGTAATCATTTTACATTTTAATTTATACAAAATTTAAACACTTACAAATTGCAAATGAGAAACAAACTACGTCACTGTATTAGATATTTTAATTTATAACTTAACTAGCGGACCCGGCAGACGTTGTCCTGCCCAAACGTTGACTTGCCTGCATTACTCCTACCCCTACCCCTAGCGAACCCGGCAGACGTTGTCCTGCCCAAACGTTGGCTTGCCTGCACTACTCCTACCCCTACCCCTAGCGAACCTGGCAGACGTTGTCCTGCCCAAACGTTGACTTGCCTGCACTACTCCTACACATACCCCTACACCTACCCCAATCTCTACTCCTACCCCTACCACTACTGCTACCACTACCCCTACCACTACTCCTACCCCTACCCCTATCTCTACTCCTACCCCTACTACTACTCCTACCCCTACCACTAACATTTTCCAACTTTTTTTTTCTTCTAATCCACCCCTGTGTTGTAACGAACAAAACAAAAAAAGAATTAGCAAAATCGGTTCAGCCGTTCTTAAGTTATAAAATTACAACGAAAAGTGGCATTGATTTTTATATATATATAGATTTGACTGAATAACAGTAATTACTGCTAGAAAATTAATTATTTATTTTAAATTAGAATTTGACCTCGACATCGATCGTGTGACTGAAATTAGGAATCATTATGTCAAGTTATAATTTACGTAGCATATTGACCGCATCCGGAACGATGACATTAGAGGAGAATGCGGCGTGAAAGATGATGTGAATAAAATGAAGAAAAGTAGTTTACGCTGGTTTGGACACTGTAACGTTATGGGAGCCCTAGGGCTCCTAAACATCACAAGAAGAAGATAGGGGGTGAGATTAGAAGAAGAGATAGAAAGAGAAGTGAGATACCGGGCTAGTTCAGCTCTACAGGGGGGTCGGGCCTACCTACATGTTGCCACTGCAGGATCCTACCAGGAGTATAAATATGAACCCACGATCTATTTTCACACACTATATATTTAGTCACAACACTTGTTCCTAATTTCCATCCGACTGGCAAGCTACATTGTCCTGTCACTGTTCTTCATCTTCTTCTAGGCGTTAGTGAAGTAGTGTCGGCCGTGGTTCTGTCTGTGGAGCCCCGGGCCCGTTGATAGTCTACAACGGCCCGACCGACGCCTCTCGCGCCGTCTTGGAGTCGGGCGGCGCGACGGTAGGTCGCGCGCCCAGAGATGCTGGTCCAGCCCCGCCCCTGGCGTGGCTGGCCCTTTGATCTTCGCAGCCCCTCATGTTGACTGCACGCCCTGCCTTGCAGTCCCGGCGTCCATGGAGGTATGGCGCTGTTGCGCCTCGGCGACAGGCTCTCGGCCCTCGCGCCGACCATTGCTCCGGCGACGCGCACCCGCGCTACGCCCTGAGTCCACGTCCACCCTGCTCGCGGTCTCGGTCTGTTCTCCTTCCTTGATTCACTTTTCCTCCACCTTCAACAGGATCACAGACTTTTTAAATTCACCCTCGGCTCGCAGCTCTGTTTACATTACGCCCCCCAAATCCCTCTGTGACATTTGTTGTCGTAAACATTGCTGCCAGCCGGTGGCTTGGATTACACATTCAGCCTACCGCAGTCGACTGATTATTTACAATAAAATATAACAACCTATTACTATTCCTCCCACGGTTCATCTCTATCCAACTTGACTGTGCTCACGGCTAGACTTTGTAATGAAATCTATTCTATTTCTAAATCAAATAACGAATTTGAACCCTGTGTGATCGCTTCGCGCCCACAACACCGATATTTATTCTATTCTGTGGCCGCGCCACAGACAAATTCGTTACAACACGTTGAAAGAATGAAGGATGAAAGATTGACTAAAAATGTTTATATGACAGAAGTGAAAGGAATTGCTAGAGGACGACCTAGGTGCACTTTTATTGAACATAATAATATATAAAATGTATTGATCCATGGAAATATTAAAAGTACACACAATCGCTGAGCATGTATCATATGTATGATGAATATAAAAGAAGCGAAGGAGTTATATCAGGATCGTAACAAATGCCTTTCGATTGCCTCTGCCTACCCACCCCTCTTGGGATAAAGGGCGTAATGATAGATAAACAGTTAAATTTATATAATAGAAGAGACCCTAAACAATTGAAATCCCAAAATAAGCCACCACTCAACAGAACATGACTGGGTACCCTTGGGGCAAAAAGTAAAGACCTTCCAAATGTACATAAAAAAAACTATTCAATTTGATTACAGAACCCTAAAAACGCCGAGAAACTTAAAAAATTAAACAAAACTCAAAAGAAAAACAAAGCATAACTTCCAATTCTCCTCAAACATAATATACATTTATTGGTCTTAAAACTTCTCGCCAACAGGGAAGCGACATTAGCTTTTATCTAAACAGTCGTTACTGAATTAAGCAATACAGCGGGTGAGTCAGTCACCCCAGAAGGCCGTTACGATCCTAAAAGGATCCAAAACTTTGGAAATTTACTACAAAAGTTGCTGTAGCATAATGGACCTGTAATTCTAAGGCGTTAGGTTCGTTATCCAAACATACGAGAGATATTATAATTATATAAGGTGTGTCGGTGGTTAAGACGTCTGGTATTAACTAGGCAGACCACGGATTCGATCCCGGATCCCTGCCATGTACCAATGGGATTCTTATAGTTAAAAACTTATGTACAGGATCTGACAAAATCTAAATATACCTCAGCAGAACTGGCCATTCGTAAGGTGCCTCACTAATACCATCGGCTAAAAGAGGGAGACTTGGTCTTCTGCTGGCTACCTTGGAAGCGATAACACGGTTTCGGGAGCTGTAGGCAACCTGTGAAGAAAAAATAATAATTAATACGTCTGGTATTAACTAGGCGGACCACACTTTGATCCCCAGGTACCAATGGGTTTTTATAATTAAAAACTTATGTACACATATACCTCAGCAGAACTGGCCACTCGTTAGGTATAGCCTTACAAATACCATCGGATAGAAGACTTGGTATTCCGCTGGATGCCCTTGGAACCGATAACACGGTTTCGGGAGCCATAAGGCAATCCGTGAAGAAAAAGGTAGTTTTTGATTTTAATTAAAGAATTTGTCGTCTTGTCTTCCGCTGGGTATCCTGAGGAGGGTACCATGGCATCAGGAGCCACAGGGTTGTCTGTAAATGTGGATTTATCTCGCCAACAGGAAAGCGACATAAAATTTTATCTAATCAGTCATTACTGAATCAGACAATCAGACAAGGCGGGTGAGTCCACCACAGCAGAAGGTTACTAAAAGGATCGGAAACTTTTGAAATTTATTACAAAAGTTGTTGTAGTATAATGGACCTGTAATTTTGAGGATGGGCTCGTTTTATAAAGACATCTGTATGTGATTTCAAATGAAGTGTGAGGAGACAGGGTAACTGGGTATTCCTAGGATGGTAACATGGCTTTAGGAGCCGTAGTGCAACCCGTGAAGGTGAAAAAGTCTCGCCAAATCACAGCGGATCCAGTCACTCAATGATCTTAAACTTATGAATTTTACAAAATAATGGCTGCAGAATAATTAACCTTCTATCTTTTTTTGAGAAAACCCTCAAACCTCACAATTTAATTTGGGGTAGTATTTAACTGCAAATAAAAAAAGTACAAATTAAAAATAACCATTTATTTTGTATGCCTTCATGGATACCGGATAACCGGAAAGATTTCCTCATTTAGTCAATGGTAATTTTGAGGCTACCTAAGAATTATTGACATCTAAAGGCTAGTATGTCAAAATATGTTTTAACTAGTTTTCCGTGCTGTGCCAATATTAATTTTCATCCCATCAAATATAATATTAGTATAGATGTCTAGGCATAATAACACTGTCTTTAATTTTTGTATATACGTATGTCTGAATGTTTTCTCATTTTATATTCATCGTACCTTTTATACATGCTCGTCGATTGTGTGTACTTTTAATATTTCCATCGATCAATATTTTTTTATATGTTTAATAAAATCGAATTTATCTACCCATGTCTTATCCGGGGATCGAATACAGGAAAGCTTAAAACGGACTACATTAATAAATTAGGTTAGTTGAAATATAAGCTTTTAGAAGGCCAGCTTTGTGAATAAAATTTGAACCGAGAAACTTTCGCTTACCTGCAGCAATTTCACAAAGATAAATACGGCCAGGGATATTAGGTTTCTGTTGGAATAACTCTATTTTTCTTTAACAGAATTAGCAATTTTTTCTTTGTCTATACTGTAATGTAATAACTTTTTTTTAAAGGATTTACGTACAATACTGATACTTTTATTGAACACGATAAAAAATTGATGAATGAGGGCAATGTGTGATAGATGTGATGAATCTACAAGAGCAGAAAGTCGAAATTTTTATCAAAATAATATAATAAAACAGACTCATAATTTTTGTCCCATGCAAAAACGGACTTCAGCAATTCAAGTATTGTACAAAACTTATTAAAAATAGCAAGCCTCAGTATATAAAAAATATGTCAATATCAGTTACGCCTAGGTTTCATGAAGCCCTGAATGTCATCAATTTCACGCATATTTTCAACCGAATTTGCATGTGCAATGTATTTTTTTTACATATCGAGAAAAATAATTTTACATACTTTATGAATCCATTAACTAGAACTTGCTATTTCTAATATTTTTTGTACAACACTTGGAATTGCTGTAGTCAGTTTTGTGTATTTTATTGCACCGTTTTTGTTTGGAAATCTTATTTCTTGATGCAAAAGAGTTTTTTAGTTGGTTACGCGACCAAAAGATTATTAAATTTACAACATTTTAATCTTAAAATAAATATTCGAGCGCTGCACCAGCCTTTAAAACTGCAAGGTGACAGTATGTATGTGACAGTCCGGTATTCGCTTTAATATGTATTAAATATTCAATTGTAGTAAATATATTCCGTATTCCACTCAGCAGATCCAACCTTAACTCATCCAAACTCCGTCTATCCTGAA
Source organism: Nemapogon koenigi (assembly GCA_963924495.1). NCBI lineage: Eukaryota > Metazoa > Arthropoda > Insecta > Lepidoptera > Tineidae > Nemapogon > Nemapogon koenigi. Next base: position 4,113,957 of record OZ004657.1, on the reverse strand, counting down.
AAATGTTTAAGTTCTCTAATAGTCGCATAGCATTGCATGTTCATTAGAATTCGTCAGGTAGAGTCAAAAGTTAGTTCAGTATGAACTCGGCAGCTTAGCATCTCGCTCACGTATCGTTTTGCACGGACGCGTTTATGCAAGATAGAGTAATTAATTTTATTGTTAGGGGCCATTTTAGTGATTCAATTTGACGAAATTATTAAGGGGAAGTAAGTGATCAAAATCCAATATGACAAATCTTTTTATTGTATTGAAAATGTGATTAGAAACATTTCAAACAAACAAAAAAATCCTAAATACACCTCTGAAAACTTTGTTTATAAATTTTATGGCTATAATATAGATGGTATCATTACAAAAAATAACATGAATATTTTCTTTGTATTAATCTATATTTTCATTGTAAAATTATTTCTATGTTCTATATTTTTTTTAAATTGCTTTTTAAACAGATTGTCGCTTACGTTGAATTAAATACGACTCACATACTGTTTCTATCCTGCTCCCGTGCGTGCGATTAGTCCGGGGGTAACTTATTTTCCCATCGACCACTTCATCTTAAACAGATTGCTTTTATAAGCATAGGTTCCTGGTTGAGTGGGTTAAATGGCTTCCAGAGTTGTAGTTGTTAATTAACTTGGAGTTAGATAGGTAAAGGTAATAGATATAATTTTCATTTGAATTACAACCCCGTGTTATATTAATTGGGTATGTTTCTAGTTTAATATTTCGCACGCGCGATTTGTGTAATGACATAATTAGGTTAGTGGATTATTTTATAACATTTATTTATTTATACCAATTTAGCAGTCTTTTATTAATATATAGGAATATAAATTATTGAAAATATTAAACATTATAAAATTTTAACAGCGCTTCCCTCTCTTGATTCATTATTGTGATAGGAATAAATGAATACAGAATATGGGTTGTCATCGAAGACTAATAAGATGAAAAACAGTATATAAATTTGGAATAGTATACAAAAAGGTTCTTTCATCCAGCTAGGAAAACAACCGAGAAGTTTTATTCAAATTCAAATTCAAATTCAAATTATCTTTATTTGTGGACAGATGTGTTACAGATATTAGGTGTTACATATATTTTGATCTCTATGTCCTGCCCCATGGGCGTACAAATTTTATATAATCACTTAATACTAACATGCTATAAATACGACAAACTATACAAACACATTATTTTAATTATTGTAAGTTGATGGTAATGAACTATCTATTTGACTCATTTATGTATTCTTTGATAGTGTAATATTATGTTTTGTCTATTAAAAATGTGTGTAGTTTTGCCCTAAACAAAGACATATCCTCAATATCACGAATAACCTTGGGTAATTTTTTGAAAATTGTAATTACCATGCTGACAACATTTTTGCTGAAAAATTCTGTTCGTAATATTTTAAAAAACGTTAGAGGTAGAATTTCAATACTAAAAACTTATTCTGAATTCTAGCACAAAAAAAATCTATCTGTTTAAGTCATTGCAGTGTAACAAACCGGCAAATGTGAAACATCGAAATTGACGCGTCAATTATACTGTAGTCGAATAGAGAGGCACACGCAGTACACACTCTCACACGTAGAAGAAGCAAAGTATATAGTATAAGCGCAAAGGAGTAGAGAGCGGTGGCGCAGAGGGAAGTAGAGAGCGGCAGAGAAGAGTCATTACAGCTCCCGAAACCGTGTTATCGATCCCAGAGTACCCAGCGGAAGATCAAGTCTCCCTCTTTTAGCCGATGGTATTTGTGAGGCTATATCTAACGAGTGGCTAGTTCTGTTTAGGTATATTTAGATGGAAAATCTTCTAAGTGTGGTTTGTCGGATTATGTATGTACATACGTTTATAATTATAAAAAAAAAGAAAAATTCTGTCCTATTGCATGAAACCGACCTATAGATATTTTTCCCAATTGTCAAATTAGCTGTTCCAGGATTATTCGTAAAGTTAATGATCCCCTATCTAATCTCGACGGAATTAAGTTCAACATAATAAACCTTTATCTTGCGTTTAATAAATAAATCACAAGACAAAGGCCTTATTTAACCTCAAAATACCTTACATAACGTTTGTTCTACACTAATAATATGCTTCAGCTATTCATAAATTACGCGATAATTATTTATTTTGGGTTTGTTACTAAAATAGCTTTCGAAATATAAATATATTATGAAACATGTTATGGTAGAAAAAATATAATAAATTTTATGGAGCCCTGAAAATCATCAAAAACTTGCGAATTTTTAACCGACTTTGCGAGTTTTAGATAATTTCACATAGTTTAAGAATGAATTTTATTATTAAAAGGTTACAAATTTTTATTGTCTTGCTCAAAGGGTCTCCAGTGGCCAGACGGAGAATACATACTTTAAGATTTTTTTTTTTTTTTTTTTTTTTTTTATTATATTATTATATAATATATTATTTATTAAGAATAAGGTTTTTAAGATTTTTAATGTATATTTTAGATTTTTGTTTGTAATGATATACTATCTCTATATATTATTTCTCAAATAAAATGAAATATTAATAAAAAAAAAAAAAAAAACTTTAAGAATACATATTCAAATATGGAGTCAAAGATGATGTTGTGACTAAAATGTAGAAAAGAAACGTTGAAAGAATGAAGGATAAAGATTGACTAAAAAGGTTTATATGGCTGAAGTGAAAGGAAATGCTGAGGATATGTCAGGATCGTAACAAATGGCATTCGATTGTCTCTGTCTACCCCTCTTGGGATGAAAGGCGTGATGATAGATAGATTAAGAATACATTAACAACAACTTGCTTTTTCTAATAGTTTTTGTACAAAGCTTGAAATTTTGTATAATCGTTTCTCAGGTTTCTGGTACGTGAATCGTGTCCTATCTTATCTTATCCTTGGTTATATTATCGATTCTAATCGCAGTGCATCTCACAAGTACAAAATAAGTGGCGAGATTCACTGAATTCATTGCGCTATGATGCGGCCTTAAAAATATTCTTCTTAGTCGTGGTCCTAATGACAGAGTAGTCGTGGTCAATCATGGCGGTCCACAGCGCGACGCACCTTGTATTGACTCGCCATGGTTAACTTTCTTGGGAAGAATAGTGCAGTGGTTTCCCCTTGCCTTCTGCACCTGATATTTTGAGACTATTTAGGTCTTCAGGCTCGCTTTAGCCTCTTCCAGCCGTTACCTAGCTAGGTGTATGCTTATACCGCTATTGTTCGGTCGCCAGAGCCTCATTTGTTGTCTAGCAGAGGGTACCAAGAGTGCAGGTGAGGATGACATTTGGGGTCTGATAGATCTTATTCCATTCTACAACTATCACCGACTAAATAGGATGACTTTTGTACCGGTTCATGATCTACTTTTATTCAAAGAACATTTTCAAAAGATACGTTTGAAAGGATATTTTCATAATCATTAGCCATGTTGAAAGAATCGATAACCCACTTTATAGATTAAGTATTCAGGTGGAACCAACAATCAAAACTTGTTTTTATGTAGGCAAGGGCATGATAAACGATGAAAAATAACCTCCAGTAATGTAAACGTAGCTTTCATTAGCCACGTCATGAAAAGTTCTTATGAAAAATGATCTTGAGTATCGATTAGGACCCCTTCTTAAAACTTGGATGTATGTATGTAAGAATACACCATCTTGGATTTGGCTCAAATAAATCAATATTTTGGATACATTTTCTTGCCACTTCTTCATCACAGATGATCTTTTTCATCATCTTGATTTATTGTGGCTCCATCACCAATGTTAATCTTATATTAATCTATACTAATATTATAAAGAGGAAAGATTTGTATTTTTGTATGTTTTTTACGAATAAACTCAAAAACTACTGGACGGATTTTGATCATTCTTTCACCATTAGAATGCTACATTATCCCTGAGTAACATAGGCTATATACCGTCACGGCATGACGACGGGAACGGGGTGGGCAGAGGTGAACATAACAAAAGCTATGTATAAAGTGTATGTTTGCCAACATTCTGAAATAGACACGTACATCGTGGGAAACAGGGTAGGGGTATGGGTAGTGCAGGCAAGCCATTATCTAAGTAGTATGTAAGATGATCCCGCCGACTCGGATATTAACTATCACGGCGCGGGTGCGGAACGCGTGAACGGTCGCCATGACATGACGTACATTCTTTACAGATGGTGTTTCCGAAGGGGTGGTAGTTTAATTTATTTGACGTTCAAAGAGTTTAACATCCTGAATAAAATTATATGTATTTAATGATTTGATATTAAATATACTTACCAATTTTTCCGCAGTGCATTTGGTTGCCATTGTTGTATGGAAATTGTTTTAAAAAGATACAAATTTTTAAAATATACCTACGCAATTACAGACACTCTTAATTTTAGCGTTCAGTGAATTGATCCTGCCATACATCTGTATCTACTTGATGTAAAAGTCAGACAAACGAACACATTTTGCATTTAAAATATTGAATTTGCGGATTCGATGGAACTTAGATTTTGGAAATGAAAACTTCATTAGGCGCGTTGAGTGATTTTTGGTAGGGGGAAATCTTATGGATTCGCGACATGATTTCGGAAGTAGACCAAGGACCGGGCGGAATTCGTGTACATGGCTGTACGTATGCCTGCGTGGGGCATTTTTGTCTGCGCATTTCCTGCTGGAAATTCTCGATCCGATCCGAGATTTTATAATTTAAAAACCACTGTTATTCGTAGTTTTAAGTTTCATTTACGTCGGCAGTCCCCATGATGCCTATGCCATTTATTTTTTATTTTTTGGTCTCTTGTTGCATTAATATAAAAATAACATCTTTTCATTTCCACGTAAGGGTAACGATCGACAGTCAAATACTTATGATTAATAATCCTGTTTCAGCCTCCTGCCGCGTGGAGTCAGGTAATATTTCACTATGACATAGGTACCATCAAGTGTATTTGTTAATTTTGGGGTGGCCACACTTTAAATACACTGTAATAATAGGGCTGTGAAACAAAAATAAATACATATACTTACCTATTTATTTGTTTAAATATTATATATTTTTAATATCTTCTTCTTTTATTATGGCTCTACCAATGTTAATCGGTGAATTGCCAATCTCAAGTATTAGCCTTTATCTATACTAATATTATAAAGAGGAAAGATATTTAGGGGTAGGGGTAGGGGTAGGGTAGGGGTAGGGTAGGGGTAGGGGTAGGGGTAAGGGTAGGGGTAGGGGTAGGGGTAGGGGTAGGGGTAGGGGTAGGGGTAGGGGTAGGGGTAGGGGTAGGGGTAGGGGTAGGGGTAGGGGTAGGGGTAGGGGTAGGGGTAGGGGTAGGGGTAGGGGTAGGGGTAGGGGTAGGGGTAGGGGTAGGGGTAGGGGTAGGGGTAGGGGTAGGGGTAGGGGTAGGGGTAGGGGTAGGGGTAGGGGTAGGGGTAGGGGTAGGGGTAGGGGTAGGGGTAGGGGTAGGGGTAGGGGTAGGGGTAGGGGTAGGGGTAGGGGTAGGGGTAGGGGTAGGGGTAGGGGTAGGGGTAGGGGTAGGGGTAGGGGTAGGGGTAGGGGTAGGGGTAAGGGTAAGGGTAGGGGTAGGGGTAGGGGTAGGATATATTTTATTTTGTTCGTAAATATCCACAAGCGAAGCCGGGGGCGGAATGCTAGTAGGGTATAAAGCCGATTAATCTGCCGACCGTGATATGCCCTATTAAGTAGGCCACACATTGGTCCGGCATCGCACCGAAAATTTCCCATTCCGGCCGCCATACGATCTAGGCGGACCATTTGTTATAAGAATTGGACGAATCTGTGGTCAGTTTTGGTGGACAGTACGGCGGCGCTCCGGTGATGAATATCTAAATGAATAATCTTGAATGTATGAATTCAATTCTGGTCACGTGATGTCACTTCCATCTAAATGTCAAATAAATAACCACAGACTGCTAACTATATTATAATAACTGTCTGTCAATCTGTCACTGACTAAGTTATTTTCTAGTTATTTCATCTAATCTGTGACCATCATGTTGTTGATTTGCAAGATGTGAAAATTAAAAAAAAAAATTTTTAATGAAAATACAAATATTACCGGAACGGAATTCGATCTTCCATAATATTTCTAACATCCTTTTTACGATGTTTAGTTGTCCAAGAAAAAAAGTACCTAAGGAGAAAACCCACCGGCTGCGGCTGATGAAAGGCTGAAAAGATACATATTCATTGTCAAACACAAAAAGGCTTTAGAGATCCGTAGTCAAATGTCACAAATAACCAAATATGTTTTGTCATAAATCCTTGTGATAACAACATTTTACAGAAAGTTGAATTATTAAAGAACTAATGAATGAAGGATGCAAGATTGACTAAACGTCTTCAAATTCTACGACGAAATATTTATTATTTCTTACTTTTCAGTGCAAATTTTTGAAGTCGGTACACTTTTTTTAAAAGTTAATTTATACACAAAACAGTTTTTCTGCTAATATATAAGTTGTTAGTTAATTTTGTTATATCTCTGATGGATTAGACAGCAAACGCCATGAAATACGTCGGTATCCATATCATCTAGTTCATGCCACAACGCTATGGTAATTTGCCATAGTAAAAAAACATAAACTAGTAAACAAATTACAACAATTCCAAAATAATACATATTTGAGGTGTTTGGTGTGGAAACGATGGGAACGTGGGGCCCTGGAGCACACACTCTGTTTATAGATATTAGTAAACGACTAATAGAAAGCTCACATGACCAACGGGCTGGCTCTTACTTCGGTCAAAGAATAAGCATTGCCATCCAACGAGGCAATGCAGCCAGGTTGGGTACTCTCCCAGTAGATAGCGATTTTTGTAATTAAGTATTTAAGATCATTTTAATACTAATTACTATTAATAAAATTAAATGCTTGTGCAGATATTTGCATACAATTGAAATTATTCACAACAAATTTGAAAGATACTGTTTAAACTATCAAAGTTCGAGCTTCCCTATTAAAAGACCCTTTATATTATGGAATGCGGAACCCTCCTGACACGAGTCCATATCGCACTTGTCCAATATTTCGCAAAGGTACGTAGAAAACCAATCTATCGATTTTGAATTCCACTTTTGGCCACCAAACACAATTCGGTTAGTTATTTATGATGCGCTCTTGCAGCGTATTCACGATTTTAATAGCTGTACGCTCGACTATTGTATTGTATCACAAAATCGATTTTAGATGTCCTAACCTGTGTAATATTTTCTAGTAATTCTCGCTGGAATAGTAGATATCTGTAAAACGCAATTGGCTACAATATCCACATTTAGCGGGAAGGTTGTTATTTAGGACTTCATTTTCATACAAACACACATCACTAGTAGTAACACCACTAGGTAACAGTCTTCTTTTTGCCAGTGGTCCATACTAAACAGGTGGCCAGTCTGTTGCTGCTGATAAAAAGCAGCCTGTGTCACATTCAGGTCGTGGTGCAGAAGTGCAGAATTCTATACAAATCCATCCAGTATTGTTTGCGTGATTGACTGTCAAACATCCAAACTTTCACATTTATAATATTACTAGCGTACCCGGCAGACTTCGTCCTGCCCAAACGTTGCCTTTCCTGCACTACTCCTACCCCTACCCCTACCCCTACCCTACCCTTATCACTTAGGGGTATGAAAAATAGATTACGACCGATCGTGTGCCCTACCGAATATACACAAAAAAAACATAAAAATCGGTTAAGCCGTTTCGGAGGAGTATAGACACTTACTTGTGACACGGGAATTTTATATAGTAGATATAGATAACCCGTAAGTAAATACCAAGTATACTTTACAAGACAACAATGCGATCAGTTATGCTAGTATTCTGTGTCTACTAGCATATTGACATTGATTTTTTCCCACATTGAGGTAAATATGTTGATATACTTCAGAACAGATAATACGGTTGACATTGAAGATTCCATGATGGGCAATATAGTTTAATCCCGTCCACGCTGTGATAGTTGTGATTAGTCGTTGATTAATAGGACATATCACAGTCGGCGGGTACATCCTAGCTACCGATTAATCGGCTATTGTTACTGTGACGTCTATAATGCTTGACATTGGCAAATCATCGATTAACATTAATGGAGCCTTTATAAAATTAAGAAAAAGAAGATTGATGTTAGAACGAAGAACTGCTTTTGTTATCATATTTTTAACTCCCTAACATATTGAATGTTAGAGAAGAACAACACAATTTATTTTTATTAAAAATAAAAATTTTCACTGTTTATTACAAACTTTCGCATACAGTGGACTAAAAAAAATTAATCATATTTGAGCTCTTTCAAACTACATATATAATAAATAAAACTTTTTCTTTTCTTCTGTCCAAACTGGGGGGTCAGTTATAATCTATTTTATCTACTCTTATAACGTAAAATCTCTATTACAAAATCGAATTATACTTCATAATGATATGTTTTACATACACGCGTCTCTAATATGTCAAACTTTGATACTATAATGTATTATAGTACCGAAGTTTTCATACAAAAACGATATCGTAATGTTGTTTTTTTTTAATACAGAAAGGGCAAAGGATATGTGTTAAGCAGCCACAATAAACTCTATGTAAATATCGACACTCCTATGTGGGAGTCACTTGACAGTGTTAACACGCATGCGCAGAAAGTAGGTATCCGCGATTTGCCGCCAATTTGTCGATTAAGAAAAATATCTTGGTTCAATTTGTTTTGTACTATTGCATGGGATTAGATAAAGATAGATATTAAAAATTCCACTTGTGTTTTAATTACCCCTATTATGATCCCGTATCATAAACTACTATTTTTCACTAATCGTTAATTGGCGATAAATTATGTGCGCGTGATAAAGACCTAAACTCCTACGTTACATTGTTTTCGAGAAAACCTCCGAAATAGATAGACGGACACGAGAGTGATCTTATGAAGGTTTTAAATCGACCAGTGTGTGAAAAAAACCCGTAGGTAGGTTCATCATATTAAGTGTATGAGTTGTCTGTTCTGAGGTTGTCACACTTTGTACAACAACAATAATGCAATCTAAATAACTCCACGTAACGGCAACGTGTGAATTAATATCATTGATAATGAAATACTTGTTTTTAAACTTTTTTTAATTTCACCGGCTGCTATCCCGCTCCCGGAACTGTCTGTCTGTCTGTCCGTCTGTCACCAGGCTGTATCTCATGAACCGTGATAGTTAGACAGTTGAAATTTTCACAGATTATGTATTTCTGTTAAATACTAAAAAACAGAATAAAATAAATGTTCCCATACAACAAACGTGATTTTTTTGCCGTTTTTATAGATAATGGTACAAAACCCTTTGTGCGCGAGTCCGACTTGCACATGGCCGGTTTTTTTATTTTATTTTAATAAAATGTCTAAAGAAAATACTAAAATCTTTTATGAAAAATTGTGTCAAGAGCAAAGATTTCCACGGACAAAGCTGGGGGCTGATATCTAGTAATAAATACTTGACATTGTGAATTACTTTCCATGAAATTTTAGGCAAAGACACTTTCACAAGCCTCCTAAGGTTTTTTCAAGGGAAAATTCTTCGCTGAAAAGTCTTAATTTTATAATAATCCTCTTAATTATGTTTTTATGCTGAAAATATTTTTAAGGCTTGTTGAAAAAGGAAAGTTCGTACGGTTTAATTAAAATATTACAGAAAAATATCGAAATTAAACAAAGTCATGGGGACTGCCGACAGAAGTGAAAACTATATATAGCGATCATTTCACAATGTATGTGTCCGAACCGAAGAAATGCTCAGACAAAAATGTCTGACCCAGGCACACGTATTCCTGCCTAACGATACTCGGGTCGAGCATACTCGGGCCGATAATCCTTTCATGGTCTTGTGCCGAAAACATGTCGTGAACACAGATCGCGAATATATAAGATTTCCCTCTATCAAAAATAGGACAAAATAATAATACATTGTGGTAAATAGGATATTACAAACGAGTTGACTGTTGTCAGCCCGAGCCGATAGACGAGTATCCTTAACGCGTATCATACGGCGTTTTTCAATTCATTTGTGAGAAAAATAGGTAAATAAAACAAGGATAAAATAAATAAATTAAAGTAAATAAATACGCAATACGCATGCGTAAAATTTGTTTTTAATTCTTACAAAATTAAGAGGCAATATATAAGTCGACTTAACTTTCAACTTTCATGTTAAAAACTTCTTACATTGGACTTGTAGAAATTAAAAAAAAATGTAAAGAAATAGCCCTAGGGCGTAATAATCAACTTACGAGCCATGTTTACTGACATTGAAAGTTCACTTTTCGAGCAAGTGTATTGAAAAAATATTTGTTGTACTAATAGTCGTTGAAAGTCTCACCAAAATTAATTTAGCCGTCTCGGTCCTTACTAAGGATAAAAATTCAGACAGGTAGAAGAAAGTCCCCCGCCGCATCTGTGTCTCTGTGTAATTTTCACGCAAAAAATATTGATTCACTGGGAAGGTTTCCGAATATTAAACATGTTTAGGAGCTGAGTGATAAATGTATAGGTGAAGCCGGGGAAAAGTTGCCCCCAGCTAGTTTTCATGGCGTATGCTGTCTAAACCGTCAGAGATATAACAAAAAGAATAGGGAAGATGACAGGGTAAACAAAATATAATTCTATTTAGTCCGACATTTAGATTATCAAAAAATATTGGACACGTATTTTTTCTTTTGTCAATTATACAAAAAATTACAGAGATAAAGCCCGTCAAAGTTTGGGAGTTGGGGCCGGTGACGTCACTTCTAGGTCAAAAGTGTACTCAAATGTGACGTCACGCGGAATTTTAGCGGGCTATATCTTCATATTTTTTTGTTTAATTGACAAAAGAAAAAATACGTATCCAATATTTTCTGATAATCTAACTGACGGATTAATTAGAATTTCTTAGTCATCATGCCTATTGTGTGGCACATCGATGGTGTGGCATAAAAAGATCTCCAAAAAAGTTTGCGGTAGCCTATATCTATCTCTAATAGTATTAGTATTAAAATTGTTGTAATTCGTCCAATCGCCGGCCGGCGCGTCGCCGTAAGGTCCACCGAAATCCAGCACAGACTCGTCCAATTATTGTAACAAATGATCCGCCTAGATCGTCTGGCGGCCGGAATAGGAAATGTTCGGTGCGATTCCGGACCAATGTGTGGCCTACAAGAAAATCATAGTGATCATTAGGTAAAAATTAAGGAAACCGATGTAAGCACAAATGACATTTATTCGCACTACTTTGCGAGTTGAGTATTTATGTATTTCTAAGTAAAATTATTTATAACATATCAGAAGTGACCTTTCTTACCCTTTTCTATATAAATTACTAGTGGCCTCGCCCTGGCTTCGCATGGGTACAATATTGGTTTACAGAAGTTTGAATACCTACATAAATACGCTTATAACTATTTATCTATTAGAGATAGATACATGCTACTGCAGACTTTTTTGTAAATGATTTTATTCTACACAATTCCTTCTAACATTATATTGTTATATCTCTGACTGATTAGACAGCATACGCCATGAAATCACACAGAAGCTAACTTTTCCCCCGACTTGATTCACTAATACGGTTAATGCTGAGCTCTTTAACATAATAGGTCCATGTTTAATACCTAAAAACCTTCCCGGTGAATTAACCTATCTATTAGTCAAAATTGCATCAAAATCCGTTCAGTAGTTTTTGAGTGAAAACTACTTTGTTTTATAAGTAGTCTGTATAGAAATGGCAATACTCTTCACTTTGCACTCTTTCTGAACAGAAAACTAAACTGGACCGTCACGCTCGGATCGGTGACGCTTAATCGGGTATTAGTCGGCTCAAGTCGTCATCAGCCATGTTTAACAACTACCAATACCCTTACCCCTACCCCTACCCCTACCCCTACCCCTACCCCTACACCTACCCTGTTTCCCACGACTTCGTACGTGTCTATTTCAGAATATTGGCAAACATACACTTCATACATAGCTTTTGATATGTTCACCTCTGTCCACTCCGTTCCCGTCGTCATGCCGTGATGGTATATAGCCTATGTTACTCAGAGATAATGTAGCATTCTAATGGTGAAAGAATGATCAAAATCCGTCCAGTAGTTTTTGAGTTTATTTTTAACAAACATATAATGTGCGTCGGTGGCCGAGTGGTGCGTCGATGGCCGAGTGGTTAAGACGTCTGGTATTAACTAGGCAGACCCCGAGTTCGAGTCCGGATCCCGGCCATGTACCAATGGGTTTTTTTAATAAAAAACTTATGTACGTACATAATCCGACAAACCACAAAAGGTTGTCTGGAAGAGATCGCTTATAGCGATAAGACCGCTTAATTAAGAGTAAAAAAAAATGTCGGAGTCAGGATGTGGTTTGGAGACAAATGACATGATCTTTGACAGTTTTGTCTCTCGGTAAGGGATCTAGGGGACCTGAGTAGACACTTGATATCAAAGTGGCGAAGGGTGAATATTTTAAGAATGGAAGCCGTAACTAATGCTACTTGATCCAAAATTTTATTTTACAATCTAAAATGTACCAATGACCAATGATAATAGTAATTATTCAACAGGATTACTTTCCAGGTGGTCGGTCCCATTGTCATCAGGTCAGGATCTGATGATGGGATCCTGGAGAAATCGAGAACTCTTCAAATTTTATAGGCACACTTGAAGAGATTTTGGTATTTTTTTTTATAGTGACTTGTGCATTTGCGTTCGGCAAGCACACTTTTCAGTGCATATTTTTGGAATAGTCTCTTGTATTCAAAACTATAATTCCAAAATAAAACAAACACGCAAGTAAACGCGCAACTAACTAAACTTGCTGTATAGCAGACACCTTCGACTCCCATAACCCGCAATTCGTCGGCTTATTTATGAGCCTGTTTGCGCGTGCTAAAACGAGAGGGAACGTGCGCGGATTTCAATACAAATGAAAGAGACGGTTGCTTAGTATGAATTAAGGTAGTATGGGCTGCTGTCTAATGATTATGATAATCCCACTAAAATTATAAACGCAAAAGTTTGTATTTATGTTTGTTACTCAATCCCGCCAGAACGGCTCAACGAATCTAGATGAAATGTGTAAGATAGAATCTGGAATAGCACATTTTTCACGGGATCGACATGATTTTTTGCATAGTGGTAGTTTAGGGGTCAGAGAATGACATATACTACTTTATATACCGCGAAAGCGAGCTGGGGAGGGGTAAATTACAGCCATGGGATTATTTCTTTTTGGATCTATTTTCACGCGGGTGAAACCGCGGACAGAAGCTTGTATTACAATAAAGGATTAGATATCTAATAGGTAGGTAGTTGGTCCAACAGGTTAGCCCGTCTGTCTCTGTTTTGTGGGGGACACTTATGAATGCTTTCAGCTGCCCGAGCAACTTCATCTCCTGACCTGGCCTTGGCCCTCAGCATTCGTTTCCCCTCTGAATATCGACTCTGTTCACATAAAGTTCCTCACGGCGTTCACTACGTTAATTATGAAATAGGTACTTATTGCAAATTTGAGGATTTTGTGGCTAAAATGAAGAAAAGTAGTTTATGCTGGTTTGGACACGTTGTAAGAATGAAGGATGAAAGATTGACTAAAAAGGTTTATATGGCTGAAGTGAAAGGAAATGCTGGCAGAGGACGAAAACAATTATTGATCGCAATATTAAAAGTACACAATCGAGCATGTATGAAAGGTATGATGAATATAAAAGTAGCGAGAGAGGTATGTTAGGATCGTAGCAAATGGCATTCTATTGTCTCTGCCTACCCCTATTGGGATAAAAGGCGTGATGATAAATAGATAGACAGGAAGAAGCACACATACATTTTTATTACCTCTTTTATATCAATGTCAATCTTATTCAAGGTAAAGAACAAAACATTTTGAAGTATTCTGAAGTACCCTACATTCAGTTCGAGTATGCCAAGGGGAAGTAGATACCCGGTATTTGCATGTAGGTTTAATTGGATAGAGTAAGGCGGCTATTCGCTGGGGGATCTTTGTATTTTACGAACTAGCTTCTCATGTTAAAATGTTTTTATCACTTCCATGTACCTATATATTATCTACCACTAGCATTCCGCCCCCGGCTTCGCCTGTTGATATTTCGAACAAAAAAAAATATACCCTTATTTTACCCCTACCCCTACCCCTACCCCTACCCCTGCCCCTGCCCCTGCCCCTGCCCCTGCCCCTGCCCCTGCCCCTGCCCCTGCCCCTGCCCCTGCCCCTGCCCCTGCCCCTGCCCCTGCCCCTGCCCCTGCCCCTGCCCCTGCCCCTGCCCCTGCCCCTGCCCCTGCCCCTGCCCCTGCCCCTGCCCCTACCCCTACCCCTACCCCTACCCCTACCCCTACCCCTATAAATGACCACTCGTTAGGTATGGCAGGAAGAATTGGTCTTCCGCTGGGTACTCTGGGACCGAAAATACGATTCCGGGAGCCATAAGGGAAACCGTGAAGAAGATGAGTTTCATATCTTTATTTAAAATAATTGGCCAAGTTGCGAGTATGATTGGCGCGCTGAAGGTTCCTTACCATTTTTCGGTCAGAACTTTAAGACATTCCCTATTTTTTCAAAATTTTAGACTAGTAATTTCGGAGATAAGGAGGGTGGGGGGGAGGGGGGTGAAGTCAAATTTTGTAAAAAAATGCACTTGAAAAAAACTTTATTACGTTATTATTTTTCCCCCAATGGAATTCCGATTGCTTACGCTATCGTGCGCGATTGGGTCATTAAACTGCATATATGTACCAAGTTTCAATATTTTTCGTTCAGTACATTCGGAGAAAATAAGCTGTGACAGACGGACAGACAGACACATAATGAGTGCTTCTATATGGGTTTCCGTTTTTTCATCGGAGATGTTCAGAACTCTAAAAATATGTTTTCTTTGAGTAAAATTTGTTAGTGGTACTATCTCTGTGCAAAAAATGAAGTCGATCCGTTGCTCTGTTTTGACTTGAAATAAGAACAAATGAACACACTTTCGAAACCTCTAAAAGAACCGGCCAAGTACGAGTCGGACTCGCGCACAAAGGCTTCCGTACCATTATCTATAAAAACGGCAAAACAAATCACGTTTGTTGTATGGGAGCCCTCTTAAATATTTATTTTATTCTGATTTTTAGTATTTGTTGTTATAGCGGCAACAGAAATACATCATCTGTGAAAATTTCAACTGTCTAACTATCACGGTGACAGACGGACAGACAGACAGACAGACGGACGGACAGCGAAGTCTTAATAATAGGGTTTCCGTTTTTACCCTTTGGGTACGGAACCCTAAAAAGGGAGACGCGGATAGTCTAAACTGTGTATTACATAATAATAATGTATTTCTCCTTCTCTCTGCATTATATCTGTCTTCTCTCTCATGTAACGAAATGTGACGAGTCCTTGACATTTCACTCCTAATTCTCGTCCAATTATCCTTTTTCACTTCAAAGGGTTCATTTTTACGATGAGCCATGAAAATTTACTAGGATATCCTAAATTGGTTCAAAATTTCAAATTTAACTTCAAAAGTGCTTAACAAATTGACGATATATTTTACAAGCTATTTAAAATTAGGGCTGCCATAATTCGCTTTAATTGTACTTGTACTTTCATTTACAGATTTAGAACTTGTTATGAACTTTTCAAAGCTCTTCTTAATTTGTCTTAAAGTAAATGAAGTCCTTATTCTCGACCTAAATAGAATTTGCGGTAAAAGATTGTCCTGATCTTTATATACAATAGCGTGGCAATGTCCACATTTAGTCAGTTGTCAATATTAAAGAGTCATGGAAAGCATGTCGTTTAAGAATTTCGTACTGCAAAAGACCGGACGGCATGACCACCACTCCTCGCTGCTAGATCACTTTGAGTTTCTTAAATTGCTTTTGCGGTTGAGACTCTTAGCCCGTAGTGGTCATCTGACTCTTAACAAATTTGCTGATAAAATTGGTAAACTTCTTATCGAAAAGTCTGGTGATCATCGAGCTAAGAGATTTTTCATTCGCCGCATAAGCTTGGAGATTCAAAGGGGTAACGCAGCAAGTGTTCTTGGCACGGTTGGACTTTCTTCAGAGCTGGAGGAGGTATTCTACCTATGATTCCTCCATCTCTTATTTTTCTTTCGCTTTTTAATTTTAAGGTTAAGGAAACATTAATTTACATAATAAGCCCAACCCTAAACTCATTTAGATCTCAGGGCTGCTCACGAGGGACTTTAAATTTCATTTAATCATACAAGTAGATTAGTAGATAATCTTAAATCTTCTTTTCTTATTCTATAATGAGAAAATCAATGTTAATCGATGAATTGCCAATGTCAAGTAGCATGGACGTTACAGTAACAATAGCCGATAAATCGGTAGCTAGGATGTTCCCGCCGACTGTGATATGTCTTATTAATCAACGACTAATCACAACTATCACGGATTAAACTGGATTCCCCATCACGTCTCGGCGGGCGCTTGCGTTGGTCACATGAGGGCTGTCAGCTGTCACAGGGCCCAAATTACATGTTAAAAAAATATTTTTAAGAAGTGCCAACCCTAAACTCATTTAGATCTCAGGGCTGCTCACGAGGGACATTAATTAACATTTAACTGTACGAGTTGTGCATAGCCTTATAAAACGTGATAATATACTCCTATGCTGTAAACTATAGTTTTCAGAATAATTTTCAGAACTACTTGGTGTTTGTGTTGTTAATTTTGTAAAATGAAATTGTTTTGTAGGTAATAACAAACTGGATGCACGATTTATACTTAACTAGCTTTCAACCCCGGTTTCGCCTGTGGAAATTTTTTAAAGGTGCGTCGGTGGCCGAGTGGTTAAGACGTCTGGTATTAACTAGGCAGACCACGGTTCAATCCAGGATCCCGTGGCTTTTCCATCTAAATATACCTCAACAGAATTGGCCACTGAATGGTCTTCTGTTGGGTACCCGGAACCGTAACACGGTTTCGGGTGCTGTAGGTAAGGCAACCCAGGAAGAAAAATAAATTGAAATGTATGCTGAGAATTTATCCTGAAAAATATCCGGCCTTCAAACTATCTCTGTGCAAAACATCATGTCGATTGTATGCTCTGTTTTATCGTAAAAGAAGGGCAAACAAACTTACACACATTTGTAATATTATTAGTTGGGATTTTATTTGTGAGATTTTTAATCCTGTATTTAAAATTCGTCTGTGAGGCAACAATAATTTCAGTTCAGTCAAATTAGACTAAAAAAAATTTAAATCTATCTATCTATCTATCTATCATCACGCCTTTCATCCCAAGAGGGGTAGGCAGAGACAATCGAATGCCATTTGTTACGATCCTGACATATCTCTTTTGCTTCTTTTATATTCATCTTACCTTTCATACATGCTCGGCGATTGTGTGTACTTTTAATATTTCCAATGTGTTCAATAAAAGTACATCTAGGTCGTCCTCTGCTAGCATTTCCTTTCACTTCAGCCATATAAACCTTTTTAGTCAATCTTTCATCCTTCATTCTTTCAACGTGTCCAAACCAGCGTAAACTACTTTTCTTCATTTTACTCACAACATCATATTTTACTCCGCATTCTTCTCTAATGACATCGTTCCGGATGCGGTCAATACGCTTTATATCACACATTATATCGGTAAAATTTGCATACAGCTGAAAATTGGTGGAATGATTACAAATTGATATGTCAAAATTCCCCATCGATCCTATTTGTGCCAAAAAATAACTATAAATACCGCTCAGCTGCAACAAGAATTGGCCTAAGTCAATTAAATGTGAATGTTTGCCACCTATTTTCTCCATGTTTCTTAATTTTTCAGCCATATCTTTTTTCTGAAGGCGAAAGAAATATTCAAAAAAATGTGGTATCTAGATTTCTTCAATATGAACCGAACTGCAACCATATATAACCATAACCGAATCAGTTTTGAGGTAATTTTTTGTTTTTTTTTATATTTCTGCTCGTAAGCAAATCGGTCGGAAAACGTCAGCCTCATTAAATTTCAAATAATATAATCCACGAGTAATATAGTAAGTAAGTAAGTAAATAACGATCATAACATTAAAAAATCATACACATCCGTTTGTACTTTTCGAGATTAACCTATCAAATAAGAACAAAGAAGGGAGCCATTAAACAGCACAATGTTGAGTAGAAATAAGCTCATTTCAAATTGAAATTTCTAAGAACTCCAAAGTGGTAGCAAATTAGCAATAAAACATCGTTATGTGTTTCAACAAATGGATTAATCGTGTCATTTCCCTCATATGTGCTTTTATACTTAAGTATTTCCTCATTTTCTTGTGTAAAACTAAGGACCTGGCCTGGTTTCATCTGATAAAATATAGTTCTGGGCTTTAAATATAGTTAAGTGCTTGTATGTAAAATTTTTAAGCAGATGAGTTTGAAGAATATTTTTTGTAGGTAGTTTGTGTTTTGGTTTGTTAACTTTATATATTTTAAGAGACGGAAGTGTGTAACAGAAAGGCGGGGATCGCGCGCTTTTTGATTTGACCAATGAGCGCACGCCGTGGTAGAGTTGGCCGTCAGATGGTACCAACCCATTTTCCGAGAGGTTGGTACTGTCTGTAATAGATGTGGTTGTCACATCACTATTAATAGACCGTAAAATGTACTGAGTAACAATAGAATATATGGCCTGTGATGCGTGGCGTTGGTACAGACGTCTTGATAAGCAAGTAACAATAATATAATAATGTAAATGAAATGTGAACTACCGCATATTCATTATGGCCTAAGACCGCAACAGAGTCGCACATAATCAATGTACATATAATATAATAAAAGTGTCCCCATACAAAATACATTGTTTGATTCATCACGAATAATACACTGTCAGCCAACAGTGTGTACGTGTGTGTGACGAGAAAGAGAAAGAGAAATAAAGAAAGAGAACGCATCAGCTGTGCGCTTAACCTACAGTGTTGTGTATAACGTGTTACTGTTGTCAGGATATTATGTTAATGTTGCTTATTACCAAGATGCGATGTCAAATGTTACACATCATATGCGACTACTGTCAGGCTCGCACTTTTTTTTATACTAGCTTTCCGCCACGGAAAAAAACACTTTCAGATTTTCTGGAATTTTCCAGCTTTCAGACAACCTTTCCAAATTTTCTTTCCCTAAAAACCTTATTCAGACTCTAACCTGCGACTCGTCTAACAGCTAAACCACTGAGCTATCAATAAAAAATAATTGGGATTATTTAAGGTCAATACCTATATAAAGTTGACATTGGAGATATCAGCAATTCTTTAGAAAAGCCCAGAAAGCCTATTACAATCCGAATGACATTGTTATCCCACCTAATCTGACTCCTACAAAACCATTCGAGGTAAAGATCCTTTAGGAATCAATAAATGAAAACCAATCTCCTTGATAATTAGAAGACTGCGTAAATCAATCCAAAGCGAATACTTCAGTGGAAAAGCTTCATTAAATCACGAATCTATCGGCTCCCAACTCATTAATTATAAAGCTTAAAGAAAATGTTTAATTGACTGAGTATATATCACAGTGGCGACGGGATTATATTATAAGCACCTACACTTTTTTTTTTAAATACACAACAATATTAAAACCTTAAATCTAATCTAAACATTAAAAATAACTAAATAAACCAGGTCCGCATGGAATAGTGGCAAGAATACTGGCTGCATTTCCCCGCTGAATCGCGATGCTGATTCGTTGAACGAGGAAGGAGTCAGCCCTCTTACCAGAAGAGATGATCAGTTTTTGGCATTTGAACCCCACGGACCTAGAGTTTCTACACCAAACAGCACAAATTTATAGTTTTTAATTTAATTCTATTTGCGCCGTTTGTTAGACTCTGCGATTTCCGCCGCACAAGTAGATCTATACACTTATAAATAAATAAATAAAATTAGAGATATTTTTGTCTGTATGTCTGTTCGGATCAATAACCTTCTTTTTTTTTTTTTAATCTTTATTTATTTTGGAGTTTTTATCCGTTGGATATGTCAACTCCAGCAAACCAAAACAATATATACATAACTAACAATACATTATAATCAAGCAGGAGTCACTTACGTTGTAGACTGTGAAATTGTGACCAAGTTGCACAGAGCTATTGCCATTTCCGATGTAGGATCTGTCAATATACTCTGAAGTAAACCTACCTTCGTCTTATCTAATCGGTACTTTATCAT
Source organism: Nemapogon koenigi (assembly GCA_963924495.1). NCBI lineage: Eukaryota > Metazoa > Arthropoda > Insecta > Lepidoptera > Tineidae > Nemapogon > Nemapogon koenigi. The sequence goes on along the minus strand of OZ004657.1, from coordinate 4,093,766 downwards.
AAATGACTCCCTCTCTTGCTGGTTCCTGTCACACTCCATCAGCAAGTGGTACACGTCCTCCAACTGACCACATACTACACAATTAGGTGAATCTGTCTTTCTCATTAGATGTGCAAAACTTCTCGATGGATAGTGCCCAGAACGGATTCTTAAAGCTAATTTAACACAATTTCTTTTCAACTTAACATTACCAAACCACGGTATCTGAAGAGGCTGACACTGAATGGTTTTATACCAAATTCCTTTTGTTTTTGATCTTTCATCGAAGTATTCTTTCCAATTTATATAACAAATACTTTTAAATTTTGACAATGTTTCCGAGTAACTGGGGTCAAACCTTGTAATGAAAGACAAAAACTCAAGTAGATCGTGCGCAAAAATAAAAAACTAGCCAAGTACGAGTCGGACTGTTCGTACAATAATTATTTGTGTACCTATACTTACATTAAGATCGAGAAAAAACTTTCTTGTAGCCCTGTGACAGACGGACGGACAGCGGAGCCTTAGTAATAAGGTTTCCGTTGTCACCCTTTGGGTATGGAGCCCTAAACATCTAATACTAGCGACCGTACATAAAGAAAATTATTTTCCATTTAATCGTGGGGGAATGAGATATTTTCCCAGGATTAAAACTAGTCAAAATCCTTTGGACCTTTGTTTTTATATTAAATGTTTGTTTATTGCTCATAATATTAGTAAGACTGCAGGGATATATTATAGTAATAATTATAGTTAAAAAAAAAACTATTGACCTCCTGGCTCCATCATCAGACCAGATCGATGGTACCAAATTATTGTATTGTCATCTGAATTACATCTAATATAAATCGTGTACAAATAACGTATGTATTACGGCAGGTCATGTATCTATCTATCTATCTATCTATCTATCATCACGCCTTTTATCCTAAGAGGGGTAGGCAGAGACAATCGAATGTATTTTTTTACGATTCTGACATACCTCTTTCGCTTCTTTTTTATTCATTATACCTTTCATACATGCTCGGCGATTGTGCTTTTAATATTTCCCTTGATCAATTAATTTCAATAAAAGTACACCTAATTTCATTTCAGCCATTCATTATTTCAACGTGTGGACAGCGTAAATTACTTTTCTTCATTTAAGTCACAACATCATCTTTTACTCCGCATTATGTAAGAAAATATTAATGATCTACAATCAATCATTGTGCCCTTTTAAAATCACCCTAGTGAATCGTTTACAAAAAGCACCAATTTTTCAGGATAACCTCTCTTGTTAAATTATTTTTCGATCCTGATTTGAAGACTGACAATGGGGGATATTAAATGAAACGGAAATGAGTTATTAGGAACTTGAGTTCAGGAAAACTTTGATAACGGTTCGATTCTTCTCTCTCCTTTATTGCAATCTGTCTAAGTTTTTTTATAAAGATATGGATAATAATTTTTTGTTTTATTATATTGGTGAGGATAAGTTTGCGTGCGACGACGCCGAACTATACTGAGGCGAGCGCGCGCCGAGATGTGGTTTTATACCAGGCATCCCCTCCACGTACACAACCGCGACTCGAGCGGGTCGCGAATAATTATTCTCATTGGACGGCTTCATTACTATTGTACATGTTTCTAGGTCTAGGAAATTTCTAGTTATTTAAGTAGTTATAATTGTAAATAAATATTCTTTCTTTCTTTCTTTCACTAAGACTGAAGTCGTTTTAATAAACTACCGACAAACAACCTCCAAACTGGTGACCCCGACGAAGCCTGCACGCCACAAAAATAAAATGTCCGTCGAACCACATGCACAAGGTGCATCGGCGAAGAAAGAAGAATCATCAGAACTGGCGTCAATTTCGCTACATGCACGTATACCGCCGTTCTGGAGAGAGAACCCGCGACTATGGTTCGCGCAGTTCGAGGCAGTCGTCGCGTCTCAGAAAACAGGAGACGAACAAAAATATAATTTGGTCGTCGCCGTACTACAAAGGACAGATATTGAACAAATAAGCGACATTGTGCTTAACCCTCCGAGTACGGGAAAGTATGACATACTGAAGAGTCGTCTTCTTTCGGTATACGAAGAGTCAGAAGGAAAGCAGTTTCAGAAGCTGCTGAGCGGACTCGAGCTCGGAGACCAGAAACCGTCACAACTCGTCAGAAAGATGCGCGATCTAGCCGGCACCAAAGTGCCTGACGAAGCCCTTAGCGTAATGTGGATGGCACACCTACCCCCACACGTGCGAGCGGTCCTCTCTGTATCTAAAGAAACTGCCCTGGACGACCTTGCACAGATGGCAGACAAGATGATGGAACACAGTCAACGGTCAAACATAGCAGCCATATCGCACCCGGAACCTCACGGCACAACGCTGGAGAGGCTGATGGACCGCCTAGACCAACTGACACTGGAGGTTGCAGCACTCACACGTCGAGACGGACGACCAACCTTTCGCACAAGATCCAGATCCAGATCCAGATCAAGAGCGCGTCCAGGGAACCCGCGCTACGGGGGACCGGAATGGCTCTGTTACTACCACCACAAATTCGGTGATCGAGCCTATAGATGTGAAGAACCCTGCGCCAAAAGTACGTCTAGGTCGACGTCGGGAAACTAAGACCAACACCGACAGTGGCTGACGTCGGTGTTCAAGAGATCACAAGCCGCCTCAGCGTCACCGACATGCTCAGTGGTGAACGTTTTCTCGTCGATACCGGTGCTGAAGTATCAGTACTAGCTGCAAAAATGAAACACCGATCACAGTCAACAGACGCATACAAACTGTACGCCGCCAACGGGACGCCCATACATACCTACGGCACAAAGTCGCTAGAACTCGACCTGGGACTTCGACGCAACTTCACATGGTCATTTGTCATAGCTGATACGAAGAAGTCCATACTTGGAGCCGACTTCCTCCGACATCACAACCTGCTCGTCGACCTGCGCCGCCGCCGCCTAGTCGATAGCGTCACCGAGCTATCGATACCCGCATCGACCGTCGTATCTACTGAACCGGCCATCCATCTCATCAACAACGGACATACGTACTCGGCCATACTGAAAAAGTTCCCGAGTATCCTCCGTCCGATGTCGCTCAAGACGCCTCCTAAACATGATGTTGTCCACCACCTCGAGACCGTCGGTCCACCTATATTCGCCAGACCGCGACCGCTGCCACCCGAGAAGTACAAGGAAGTGAAGAAGGAATTCCAGCGCATGCTCGACATGGGTATATGTCGTCCGTCGAACAGTCCGTGGGCCAGCCCGTTACACGTGGTGCGCAAGAAAAACGGAGAACTACGACTGTGCGGCGACTATCGGCGACTAAATTCCGTCACGACGCCTGACCGGTACCCTATACCACGCCTGCAAGACTTCACGTATCAGTTACATGGAAAATCCATCTTCTCGAAGCTTGACATAAACAAGGCTTACTATTGGATACCCATGAAGAACGAAGACGCCAAGAAGACAGCCATAACTACACCATTTGGTCTGTTCGAGTTCACATGCATGACGTTCGGGCTACGAAATGCTGCTCAAACATTCCAGCGCTTTATGCACGAGGTACTCCGAGGTCTCGATGATTGTGTATTTAATTACATCGACGACGTGTTAATTTTTTCAAATAACGAAGAGGAACACAAGCGACATTTGGAGCAAGTGTTCGAGCGACTAGACGGATACGGAGTAACAATCAACGTGGACAAGTGCGAATTCGGCAAGAGTACATTGAACTTCCTCGGTTACGAAGTTTCTACGGAGGGTATTCAACCGCTTGAAGATCGAGTGAAAACGATTTCTACATACCCGCGACCTCGCACTGTTGAAGAGCTACGAAGATTTCTGGGCATGCTTAACTTCTACAGAGACTGTCTACCACAGCAAGCTAAACTACAAGCCGAGTTAAACAAATACCTACACAACACAAAAAAAAATGACAAGACGGCGATCCAGTGGACTACAGGGGCCGACGATGCATTCAAGAAGTGTCGACACAGCATCACTACAGCCGCTACTCTGAGTCACCCGGCGCCCGGTGCACACCTACAAATAATGACGGACGCGTCAAGTACATGCGCCGGCGCCGTGCTCCACCAACGAGTCAACAACCTGTTGAAGCCGCTCGCATTCTTCTCCAAGGCGCTCAATGACACACAGAGGAGATACAGCGTGTATGATCGCGAACTGCTAGCAATATACATGGCTGTGAAACATTTCAGAAGATACATAGAAGGCTACCAAGTAACTGTATATACCGACCACAAGCCACTCACGTACGCGCTAACAAAGAAACCTACAGCAAGCGACACCTGTCGGCGGGAACGCCAACTAAATTTCATTAGCCAGTTTTGTTCCGACATTCTGTACATTCACGGTAAGGACAACGTTGTGGCCGATACATTGTCACGCATAGAAGAAATTTTTTATCCGAACATGCTCGACTATCACCAACTGGCACATGAACAAATAAAGGACGAGGAACTCCAGAGAAGAAAAATACAACCAAACTTAAAATTCACCAAGGTCACCCTGCCGGGACAAACTATACCTATCGTCTGTGAAGCATCAACATCGAACCTGAGGCCCTACTTACCTGAAAAATTTCGTCAAGCTGCCTTCAAGGCGCAGCACGAAATAAGCCACCCGGGGATCAGAACAACAAGGAAGATGATGCAGACGAAGTTTTTTTGGCCGTCCATGAACAAAGATGTCGGAGACTGGACACGAGCTTGTATCGGCTGCCAGCGAGCAAAGGTACATCGCCATACTGTGTCACCGATCGGAGAGTTCCCGGAGTCGCAGCGCTTCGAACATATACATATCGACATCGTTGGACCACTGCCGCAGTGTAGAGAATACCGGTACATTGTAACAATGATCGACCGGTACACGAAATGGCCCGAAGCAATCCCGATTCACGACATAACAGCCGAGACCGTCGCGCGGGCGCTGTACGACGGATGGATAACACGATTCGGTTGTCCGCTTCGTATCACCACCGACCAGGGACGTCAGTTCGAGTCAGAACTCTTCAACGAGCTGCTCAAGAATCTAGGAGTGACAAGAATACGAACCACTGCTTTTCATCCGCAAGCTAACGGCCAGGTCGAGCGATGGCACCGTACACTGAAGGCAGCATTGATGGCGAGAGGTGCTACAGACTGGGTCAACGACCTGACGACAGTACTTCTCGGACTCCGAAGCGCCATCAAGGAAGAAAGAGAAGTCAGTCCGGCCATAATGACGTACGGAACTACCATTCGCCTCCCGTCTGATCTCTTCGTACCTACGAAGTCGAAGATTTCTGACACCGCCTTCGCACGCCGCTTGACTGAGAGGATGACGTCGTTCGCACCGGTACCGAAGACAAGAACAACACAACGCAGCATATTCGTGCATAAAGAGCTACAGGAATGCAGTCACGTGTTCGTGCGCAACGACACAGTTCGGAGGCCGCTCACACCGCCGTACGACGGACCGTACAAAGTACTTGAGCGACTCGGCAAGTACTACAAGTTGCAGCTACCGAGAAGAACAGCCGTCGTGTCGATTGACCGCCTGAAGCCTGCATTCCTGTACCATGAAGAAGATGCACCCGCCCACGACGTCGTTCCAGCGCCGAAGCCTGTCAGTACCACTGATCCCTACATCACCCGTTCCGGCAGGGTCGTGAAGAAGTGCGTACGCTTCGCTTGAAGGGGAGTGCTGTTGTGACCTGCAACATTCATCAGACGCGTGCGACGACGCCGAACTATACTGAGGCGAGCGCGCGCCGAGATGTGGTTTTATACCAGGCATCCCCTCCACGTACACAACCGCGACTCGAGCGGGTCGCGAATAATTATTCTCATTGGACGGCTTCATTACTATTGTACATGTTTCTAGGTCTAGGAAATTTCTAGTTATTTAAGTAGTTATAATTGTAAATAAATATTCTTTCTTTCTTTCTTTCACTAAGACTGAAGTCGTTTTAATAAACTACCGACAAACAACCTCCAAAAGTTCTTTGGGTTTATACAACTAAACGAATAGAATAGAATGTAGAATATATAACTTTAAATGTTTGGGATCGACTGAAATACAACCACGTGACCTAACTAAACTGTCATTCACTCTGACAAGACCAAGGAGTTTATATATTTATTGCATACAAACTCCTTGAAGTATAAACTCCTTGTAGAAAACGAAGCGTAATTATGTCATTTTATCTTCAATTAGCGTCTTTCACGTTCACGCAAAGTTAGCGTCTGCAGTCCATACCCTGTAGATAACGCTGAAAAAAACGGCGAAGATTTTGGTTGATTAGCAAATTTTTTGAGGTTATGACCGGTTGTTGTATTTCGAATTTTTTATTATTTAAGTAGTTAAAATGCATAAATTAAGCTTTTTATGGGCCGCACATACTTTCCATTATAATTATTCGGTTATAAGTTTCTGCATATTATAATATTAGGATTTAGCGTTCTGAGGGAATAGAATACTAGCGTTTGTACATTGTCTAAGGGGACTGGTCTGGTAAGGGTTATTTTCGCCAATCGTTCTGCAGGACAAGGCTCCGGCCCTTAATTATTTCTTCCGTATAGTTGCTACCCCCAGTTCATAGTGTAGTCTTTAGTAAGAAATAATTAGATTTCGTCGTAGAATTGGAAGACCGTTGGTGGCAAATTAGAAACAACTTGGCTCCCAATTTCACTAATCTAGACAATTACTTAGGTAGGTACAGGAACTACGATGATCAGATAATATTGAATAGATTATTAGCGTCGGTGACCGAATGGTTAAGTCGTCTGTTACTAACTAGGCAGTCCACGGGTTCGATCCCGGATCCCGGCCATGTACCAATGGGTTTTTTAATTAAAAACGTATGTACATAATCCGACAAACCAAGAGGCTTTTCCATCTAAATGTACCTCGACGGAACTGGCCTCTCGTTAGGTATAGCTTCACAAATAGCATCGTCTAAACGAGGGAGATTTGGTCTTCCGCTGGGTACCATGGAACCGTAACAAGGTTTCGGGAGCTGTAAGGTAACCCGTGAAGAAAGAAAAAAACAAAAAAAAAATGTTCTCAGATGTTTATTAATTTTGTATCCTAATTTGGCAAAATCCGTCTTCAAATTTTACGACGAAATATTAATTAATTCTTAATTTTCAGTGCGCAAATTTTCAAGTCAGTACACTTTTTGGTGACACCCTTCCCGCGCCCGCTCAACCATCCGCGCGTCCCTGACTCGCTACTCGCTGTAGTCTAAACGATCAGTTTTAGTAGATTACACAAGTAGACAAGGAGACGCATGTGTGCTTTGGCCTACAAAACGTTGTTGCTTATCCATCCTTAATGATGAAATGGCAATCTACTGGAAGAAGAATAAACGTCACTGGAAACCTACTAATGCACTGGCATTCAAGTGCCACTTACGCACTCTACTAAACACTAGTAACGTCTAAATCGGCCTTTAAAAAGACAAGAACAACTGGCAAAAAGTTAACACTGTTACTGGGTGTCTCTGGCCAGTGAAGCTGTGTTTTGTTTAGTCCTATACCAATTTTACGTTTTTTTCTCTTTGTCATATTTGTTAATAAACACTTTGCATACAGCCTATACATTTGTATGGACAGAAAATTTTACATATTGTAAATAATAGTTTGTGTAAAAAATAAAAAAATAAAACTTTTCGTACGATACTGCCAAATAATATCGGAACAGAAATCTCGGCCCACTCGCAGTCGTTTGCATATATTTGAATAAAATTAATGTTTTTAATTAAAATTGTATATATATTTAGGAACCATTCGCCTGTCAGAGTTCATATTTGATTTTGTGTTTCGATTATGCAGTGTCGATAGCTAAATGGTTAGACCGGAAGACCCGAGTTCAAAACTCAGTAAAAACCTGCCAAATACAAGTTGGACTCGCACATAGGGGAGAGTAGGTTATATTGTACCGGATGTTAAATCGTACCACCCACCTAATTCTTACAAAAAGCATTTTATTTATCCTGGGAACACCAACGTCATGTTGGAAACACACAATATATATACTGTTAGTTTTTTACAACTCTCTGACGGGCACGTTGTGAAAAAATAAATTTAATTGATTTTTGTTGTGAATTGTATAAGATTTCAACTGAGTTAGTAAAACTCAGTAAAAACCTGCCAAATACAAGTTGGACTCGCACATAGGGGAGAGTAGGTTATATTGTACCGGATGTTAAATCGTACCACCCACCTAATTCTTACAAAAAGCATTTTATTTATCCTGGGAACACCAACGTCATGTTGGAAACACACAATATATATACTGTTAGTTTTTTACAACTCTCTGACGGGCACGTTGTGAAAAAATAAATTTAATTGATTTTTGTTGTGAATTGTATAAGATTTCAACTGAGTTACATAAGATCTAGAAAATTTAAGGTAAGTTTTTGAGAATTTGCTATTGCACGATATTGAGTCTATACTAATATCCTTTTTATCTGTACAAACGAAGTGAGACAATTATTTGAGGTTATAAAATGATATTTTTTTTCTCAAAATTGAGTTTGTTAGATAAATCGTACCGGTTAGTAGTTTTTAAATCGTACCGGTACAATTTATGGAACCTATTTTTATAAGTGCTTTTCCAGTAAATCGCGTGGCTGTAATTTGCCCCTCCCCCGCCCGTGTTACCGGGACAAAAAGTAGTCTATGTTACTCCTAAAGGTCCATGCTAAATATTGGTGAAAGAATGTTTCAAATCGGTCCAGTAAATCCCGTGGCTGTAATTTGCCCCTCCGCCGCCCGCTTTCCCGGAAGTAGCCTATATCACTCAGGGATAATGTAGCTTCCTATTAGTGAAATAATTTTTAAAATCGGTTCAGTAGATCCAGAGATTACCCCCTACAAACAAACATCCAAACATCGTCACAAACTTTACCTCTTTATTAATATATAGATTACGGAACCTCAATTGGATTTTAGAAAAAAAATAATTAAATAAGTACTTTAGATTAGTTTTGGTCAGAAAAATAACCGCTAATTGTTATAGCCTGAACCTTTAGCCTTAACATATGACTTTGTGGACCAGAAAATAGTATTGATTTTTTAATGATATTTACATACAAAACCGGTCTCTAAATCATACCGTTAGGTCCTTAAAACATTTTTTTTTGTGAAGAAGTGATTAGTTTCAGCCAAAAAAGTCGTACTATGTCATGTTGTAGTTACATAACCGTAGCATTATATGAAAACAAATATGTATCCATATTTTTAATAGTTTTCTTTCAAAACTTGTTCAAAATTAAGTGGTACAATATAGGCGTCTCTCCCCTACAAAGTTAGACGTTTTATGTTTTTATTTGTAGTTATAGCGGCCATGGTAATAAACACTCTGTGAAAATTTCAAATCTACCTAGATTACGGTTCAAAAGATACAACCCTCTAACAGACGGACGGACGGACAGACAGCGGAACCTTTGGGTATGGAACCCTAAAAAAGAGATAAACAAATCCAATTATCGTGCTTCGGAGAGCAAGCAAACTTGGGGAAATTTCTATAACTATATGAGCAACAAGCTAAATTTTAATGTGGACATTGTCATCGTGTCTCCGGCCACTCGTTAGGTATGCATTGGTCCAAACCTTGCCCTATCTCGGTGCTTGAAAAATAACATCCTGCCAAAAGTCGTCGATGAAAAAATTCTAAAAACATATTTTAACCTAAATAACCCAAATACCACTTTACGGAATAGGTACTTCTGAAGCAATTGCCACTGGCATTGCCCGTGGAGATTATTTGAGTATAGCTTTCTATTATGGTTTGAGTTTATACAACAATCACTTTGAAAAATGCACTTTTAGTTTTTCCAGAATTTTTAATTTCCCGTTTATCCATTTTTTTTTCTATATTAGACTTATTCAGACTATAAATAAGAAAATGCCAAATCGGTCCAGCCATTCTCAAGTGATGACCTTACCAACGAACAGTATTTAATGTTTAGGTTTCCGTGCCATATTACTGTCTGTCCGCCCGTCCGCCTGTCACAGTTTGAACCGAACTTCAAATTTTCACAGAGTGAGTAATAATAACAAATAATAAAATAAATTTAAAAATTTAAATAAAAAATACAAGAAAAGTTTTTTCGGCGTTTTTATGGCAATACGTATACAAATGTCTAACTAGAATGCATACTCGTCCGGTCAAATTGACTCTTGTCGGGATTTTGGCGCTAATTAAAACTTTATTTTTGCAATTAATTTAAGAAATATCTTCAAATGTTTTTATCGCATGTAAATATATGTAATATTAGTAACAGCAACATATTTTTTTTAATCTCATTTTTATGGTCTTTGTTATGTAAATGAAGCTTTAAATGCAACTCTCCTGCGTCCAACTGCATTTGGAGTAGTGTTAGTGCACTTACTACGCAATAATTAATTATAAAATCGGCGCAGTGCATAAGTAGCTTAACATTCTCGTTCCCAAAATGTATTGATTTGTTTTTTCAAAAAGTCTATAATTATCTTAATTCTGATGACACTACATCGCAAAATTTCCCAGTTTTTGTCTCAAAATTAACTGTGAATATCATAGTAATAAGTGAACATAATGTGCTCGAATCGTACTTGACCGGTTTTTTATTATTTACAAGATGTGATATGATGGGATTTTACGTATCTTAATTTTCAGGTTTATGCTCAAGTGATAAGCTAGGGTATTTCAAAATCTGACTAAAACTTAAGTACGTGAAGTCACTGAACAGATATTTTCAATTGAATGAATTTCGCTCAGGCACTTCAATTTTATTTTATTAGGCACCCATTCTTTGTTCATTTTTGAAATTATAAAAAATATTAAATTGATCTATCTACCTGTCTGTCACTTCTTCAGGGCTAAACTGTTGAACCGATTTAGTGAAAATTGGGATGTGTGCTTAGAAAGGAAATTGGTATATTTAAACAATGGAAAATATTTTTTCATATGCGGAGTGAAAGATGATGTTGTGACTAAAATGAAGAAAAGTAGTTTACGCTGGTTTGGACACGTTGAAAGAATGAAGGATGAAACATTGACTAAAAAGATTTATATAGCTGAAGTGAATGGAAATGCTGGCAGAGGACGACCTAGGTGTACTTTTATTGAACATATAAAAAATGTATTAATCGATGAAAAATTTATATTACACACAATTACTGAGCATGTATGAAAGGTATGATGAATATAAAAGAAGCGAAAGAGCGATTGTCACTGCCTACCCCTCTTGGGATAAAAGGCGTGATGACAGATATATAGTTAGATATTTTATACATAGCACGTAGGCAAGGTATTGAACTTACAAATAGAAGTGCCGGGTTCAAATCTTACTCATGACATTATCTTTTTATTTTAATTGAGCAAGAAATAATTAAATATTCCGTCGTTGAATTTGAAGTCGGTTGGTGCCAAATTAGGCTACAAATTAAATAGATTTTAATCATTTTAAGTTATTTTGCTGTAAATAAAATCATAATATAATATGATTATAAAAATAAATCATCGAATTCGACATTTTATTCTACACAATTCTTATCCTACATCTTTTTGTTATCTAACGGATTCTATAAAAGGTATGATGAATATAAAAGAAGCGAAAGAGGTATGTCAGGATAGTAGCAAATGACATTCGATTGTCTCTGCCTACCCCTCTTGGGATAAAAGGCGTGATGATAGATAAATAGATAGATATATGTTGACCACCTGTTTCTTGAAAAATAAACGTTTTTAATGGGTCGCAATATCCCCCGTGACACTTTCTGAGATAAGAAAGAAAGAAGCATGCGGGGTTGGCGCGTGATCCAAATAAAAATTCTCTTTAACTCCCATATACAATTTGAGAGCGTTTTCCTATTTTCTTTACGACCAACTATTTTCCGGGACGGTTCATTTTTGAAATCTACTTGTGAGATACTAGGGTTCCGTTAGACAAGTCACAATATCGGAATTCTGTCTCTGACATATTTTCATTTTTAAGTCCCGCGCCACATCTGTGACCTTTTCACGCAAAAACTAATGAACGGATTTTGTTGTCGGTATTAACTATTGGACAGGTTGAATCACCGGGAAGGTTTACGATTATGAAACATGGATTTATCATGTTTAGGAGCTGAGCATTAACAGTAGTATTGAACGCCAGAACAGCTTAATTAATTTTGATAAAACTTATATAAGATATTCAGAATAAAATTTATTTAAATCACGCGCCAGGTTTCTTGTCTCAGAAACTGCCAAGGGAATAAAACGTTTTACAATTACGAGTTAAAGCCGGGAACAGAAGGCAAGTCTAGTCAAATATTTTTTATCTATCATCACGAATTTTATCCCAAGAGGGGTAGGCAGATACAATCTAATGCCATTTGCTACGATCCTGACATACCTCTTTCGCTTCTTTTATATTCATCATACATTTCATACATGTACGATGCGATTGTGTGTACTTTTAATATTTCCATCGATCAATACATTTTTATATGTTCAATAAAAGTACATCTAGGTCGTCCTCTGTCAGCAATTCCTTTAACTTCAGCCATATTAACCATTTTAGTTAATATTTCGTCCTTCTTTCTTTCAAGTAAATAAATAAATAAAAGTTAAGAAATGTCTGGACGAACGAATGGATTTTGATGACACTTTCAGGGAGTTTAGTTAGTATTCAGACTTAAATCTGCTTTTTGTATCATATTGATTCCAAAAAAAAAAGAATAAGGAAATTCGGTGGGTTTTTTATAATTAAAAACTTATGTACATAACCCGACAAATTATTTTATCGAATTATACCTCAACAGAACTGGTCACTCGTTAGTTATAGCCTCACAAATACCATGGGGTAATAAATGAAGACAACGCTGGGTACCCTGGCAACAATAATACGGTTTCGGGAGCTGTAAGACAATCAATGAAGAAGAAGAAACAGGCGTAGGCAGCCATCTATGAATAACAGTCCCAGCAATTGGAAGCCAGTACACGAAATTCCTGCCCGGACATTCTCGGGCCGGGCAATCCATGGTCTTGCGCAGAAAACATTTCGTGAATGGTTCGAATCCATAAGATTTCCTCTTACCAAAAATCGTTGAACGCGCCTAAAGAACTTATTACTTCAAATATTGGAATCGAAAAAGCTGTGTTAATTGGAAGTGATATAAAGATTTATCAAAATTAAGGGCGTCGGTGGTCTTGTGAGTTCAATCCCCACATCCAACCATGTACCAATGGTTTTATTTAATAAACAATCTATGTACATTATCCGACAAACCGTACAAAGAGGCTTTTTCGTCTGCATACCTCAACAGAGCTGGCCACTCGTTAGGTAGATAGCCTCAAAATGAGGAAGAGTTTGTCGTCCCTGGGGCCGGCAACGGTTCCCGGGAGTTGTAAGGTAACCCGCAAAGAACCTTTCTCTCTCTAATATAAAGATTTCCACGGGCGAAGCCGGGAACGGGATACTAGTAAAATTTTACAACAAAAAATAGAGTATTTTGATGTCCCCAGGGCCTTCAGGACTCTAACTTAACCCTTTGCTCGCATTGTAGTTTACAGGAAGCGGTTTCTTCAGCACATTTTGTATTGTCACAAATAATGGGATGTGCCACAATTGGCCTTTGTAAAATTGATATGTAATCCTATTACGTAATTGACATCTGTATTGCCTAATCAGTTTGAATAAAAATAAAAAAAAAACATTACTATTATTATAAAGAGGTAAAATTTGTGTTACTTTCGAACTACTTTTTTTTTTTTATTATTTATTCTCTTTGAAAATTAACCTAATATACAATTCAAAATTCCGCCAAACTGCTATACAGATGAACCGATTCTAAAAAATCTTTCACTAATAGAAAGCTACGATATCCCTGAGACTATAGGATATATTTTATTTCGTTCGAATATATCTACGGGCGGAGCCGGGGGCTGTTAGGTAGTGTAAAAATAAAATCATAAGAAAGTTCATATTTTGTGTTCAAGTATAAATTAAAATTAAAAATTACACTGGTCAACAAAATTCAAACTTTTTTTGTCACACGAAAACTTATATCAAATTTTGTATGTACTATGGCCACAGAATGATAATATATTAATGAAAAAAATTTGACACGTCACATTTTTTTGTGACATGAAAACATATTTTCATGAAAAGTATAATAATCATCTACAGTTAGACAATTATTATTTACTGTACAATAAATCATTGGTGTAGCAAATGGCTTCTTTGTTAGCCCAACCTGATAAGAGTCTCATACATGTTACACAACATGTATGTGGAACCCAGGATTTGTCTTGATGATGAACAGGAAAACCAAAATAGTCTAAATATACCTAAATAACATTTTTCTATCAATGGTGTAAATTTTCGACGTTGAGATGCAAAAGTTAATTCTCCACACATATAACAAAAACTGTCTAGGTGATTTATGCACTTTCAAGGCAAACTTAACAAACGGCGTCAATAAATTTATGTTAATCAAATACGATAGTTATCTAGTCACTAAAGTTAAGCTAATCAAACTGAAAAACTAAGGAGGTTAGAATTAGGGGAGGGGCGGGAGGGTAGAGTTAAAGCCTTGAGGGGCAAGAGGAAAGATAGGATATGTTCATGCTTAGGGTAGCCTAACTTGCGAAATATTGCCTGGCTCCGCCTGGCGGTAATTCTCCTTGAATCAAAGAAAATAACGTATATAACGTAAAAATTAATATAAAGCGGTCACAAAAAAACTGGATGTGCCAGGAACAAAATAATATTTTTATGTAATGAGGGTACAATACAAACAAAAATCATCACAAAGTTCGTGTGACAAAAACAGTGTTGACCAGTGTTATTGTAGATGAAGCTAATATATTCGCGCGTGGAAATTTAGAAACTCACTTTCTGCAACTACCAATGTATTTTTTAATTTAAAAAAATGTACATAATCCGACAAACCACACTTAGAGGCTTTTCCATCTAAATAGGTATACCTCAACAGAACTGGCCACTCATTAGGTATAGCCTTACAAATACCATCGGCTAAACGAGGGAGATTTGGTCTTCCACTGGGTACTCTAAAGCAAGCCGTAAAAAAAGAAAAAAAATGCTCAACAAAGCACTAACAGATTGCGTACTAACTTTATCAACATCGGTTGACCAGGTAACAACCATACCTACACAGACAAAAAAAGAAATTTCTTACAAAATTCACGTAGTTTTCTGCCGGGTCATTCCCATGGGCGCAGGAAAAATATTAAACTCTGGCAACCCGAAATTTACAAACAAAGGAGTCGACCGAATGAATAAATAATTAGGTCGGTTCTTGGGAATTGGCGATATATACAATTAATTCTGAAGAACGGAATTATTTAACGTATTTACAGAGCAAAATAAACAAGCGACTCGCACCGGGTTCACACAATTTTCCCGGGAGAATGAGATAGCTTCCCGGGATAATAGTGTACGTCACTCTTTTATTATTATTAAATTAATATACATAATGCTGTTTTAGGCGAGGCTTGAGTATGGAATAAAAAGCATGAAAGTAGGATAAATGCAGTGGCAGATATGAAGCATCAGGAATATGAAAGATGTCGTTTTGACTAAAATAAAGAAATGTAGTTTACGATGGTTTGGACACGTTGAAAGATTGAAGGATGAAAGATTGACTTAAAAGGTTAAAGGAATTGCTGACAGAAGACGACCTAGATGTACTTTTATTGAACATATAAAAACACAATCGCCGTGCATGTATGAAAGGTATGATGAATATAAAAGATGCGAAAGAGGTATGTCAGGATCGTAGCAAATGGCATTAGATTGTATCTGCCTACCCCTCTTAGAATAAAAGATAATAAATAATAACCTAGACAATTAACATAAAAAATGTTCTTTTAAAATAAAAAATCTTTCGTAGACAAAAACGACGGGCCAGCCAAGGAATGCTCGGCCTGACAATATCCAACAAGAATGCCTCTTAGTAATTTTGTATTTAAGATAATTTTAATACCTATTTCTATATGTAAATTTTCAAAATAAATAATGTACATTAATTTTGTATAATATTGTCTTCAAATACGACGATATATTTAATTATTTCTTTTTTTTTTAAAGTCTGTATAAAATTTTTGTTATTTAAATTGAAACAACTCAACAAAATTAAATTTTACCCAACTTAGGCCAGATACTAGAGTTTAAAGCAACTTTTCTACATAAAATCCACACACGAAACAACAGGCAGCAAAATGCCTCCCTTCACTCAACACAGTCTCTCCGTCAAGTACACTCCAGTATCATGCGACAATGAATAAAAGGGCACTTGCTATAGAGGCTTTTGTACTTAGATAACAGCTTTTAACATGAATAAGGTTATATCATGATGGTTTACTTCCGGTTTTAAAACGTGATCTTTTTACCTTGCGGCGCAGTGTCCACATTTGTCGTGTTGATCTACAAAGTCTATCGGTTTGTCTGTGACCTTTTCACACCTGAACGGGAAGATTTATGTGTTCAATATGGACCATATCATGTTTAGGAGCTGAGCATTAACAGTATAAGTGAATCAAGTTGCGAAAAAAGTTAGCCCCAGCTTTGTTATGGCGTATGCTGTCTAATCCGTAACAAAATGATATAAAAAAAATACCCAAATCGCTTCAAGTGTGCCTAAAAAATTTGAAGAGTTCTCGATTTCTCCAGGATCCCATCATCAGATGACATTGGGACCACCTGGAAACACCCATTCTAACAAAAAAAATATTCAAATCAGTCAAGGCGTTTTCAAGTAATCGGAAAACATACATAAAAAAACATAAAAGATTCCGACGAATTGAGAACCTCCTCCTTCTTTTGGAGTTCGGTTAAAAATGATCAACAAATTAATTATTTTTTTTAAAGTATAAAGTAAACATTGATTACTGAAAAACAAGATATAATTAAATGATGAAAATTAGTTTACGCTGGTCGATCGATATATTTTTATATGTTCAATAAAAGTACACATAGGTCGTCCTCTGCCAGTATCTCCTTTCACTTCAGCCATATAAACCTTTTTAGTCAATCTTTCATACTTCATTCTTTCAAAGTGTCCAAACTAGCGTAAACTACTTTTCTTAATTTTAGTCTGAGTTTTAGTCACAACATCATCTGTCATACATCTCACACGATAGATAGATATAGAAAAAAGCCAGTGTCAGACAGACAGTTAACTTTAGCAACGGAACCCTACCAACCCACACCTTTTTAAAAATAACTTTAATTTAGACAGAGCGATTCGTCTGGTTTCAGCTAATTTTAGAATACATTTTACGGCTCGATTTACGATTTAGCTATAGCTTAATTTATAGCTTAACTTCACCAGTTTATTTTGGTTTTAGCTCTGATGGATGTTATTTGGTTTACTACTTGTTTTGTTACAATGCAGTTTAATGCATCGATCCTCATTTTGAAGCGCCAATAGCTCAGTGGTCAATGTGACTGGAAAATTCGGGTTTGGTCTAGTTCTAAACTAAAACCTAGTTAGTCTTAGTCGAATTAGTCGATAGGAGGTCTTGGGTTCAACTACCACTCGTTCCAAAAAAAATGCTAAGCACCAATTTTCTTTTTAGAATAAATGTCCTTCAATCGACTCCTACAACTTTACGTCTGTTAAAGAAGCGACACATCTAGGTCCATTAAGTGTAGCAACAGGTTTGCCACCTGTTCTGTTCAATATGGACAACTGGCAAAAAGTGGACACTGTTACAGAAGTCTCTGGCTACACCGCAAGGTATGTTTTTTTGACATTAGACATTTGTGTCAAGTTAAAATCTCTAGGGCTTTGTTTTCTGGAGATGGGAAGCATGAAGATGATATTGAAAGAAGAGTGAATGCTACAAATAGCACACACCTTTAGAAACCTGTAGAAACAGTGAAAGAATATCGTTCGTGAAAGTACAGATCACTACTGGCTGTGCATGGAGAAGTGCTAGTGTATGGAAGTGAAACTTGGGTATGGCAGAAGAAACACCAAAGTTGATTGAATGCAGTAAAAATTAGAGCATTGAGAAGGTGGAATATGTGGTGTGACTTTAAAAGATATAAATTCAAAGGAGAAACGAAATATTTAAATATGCTTTTCAGTGAATATATACATAAAAAAAGCTAATTTGTAGATCATTTTAAAACGACTTCAAAAAAAATGTTTGTTACCTCAGAACTTTCGATTGGGTGGACTGATTTTGATGATTCTTTTTTTTTGAAAGCTGGTGCTTCAAATTCCGTCTTCGAATTCAACGGCGAAACGATATATTTAATAATTTCTTGCTTTTTTTATAAAGTTAATTATTTTTTCCCTTTTAAGTGATTACAAGTATCATTACAAATATAAATAATCGAAATCGGCTTGGCATTTTATCGAGTCATGACAAAAATTGACTTAGAAATCAGTTTTTATTCAAAACTACTGAACCAATTTTCACTAAAAATGGAACCACACGGGAAGCACCAGCTTTCAAATAAAAAAGAATCATCAAAATCGGTTCACCCAGTCGAAAGTTCTGAGGTAGGTTACAAACATAAAAAAATAAGTCCTTTTTTTAAGTCGGTTAAAAATAAAAAAAATTGTGTGATAAGAAAAAGGAATGCTAAGATGGTTTGGACATATAGAAACGATGGATGCAAGAACGAAAGAAATTGGAAAGTGAAGACCTTGGCGAACGTAAGATGTAACCAAATTCGTGGTGCGTGCAATAAAGAATCCCTATGATGAAGCAAAGAAGATAATAATGTGTCAAGATCGTAACAAGTGGAAATCATTGGCCTCTGCCTACCCCTCTGGGAAACAGGCGTGACTTTTATGTAAGGATAAGCCCTAAGGGAGTAAAAGGGGTTTGGAATTATATGTGAAAATATATTGTTTTGGTCGTATTTACTTTTATCCAATTTTTACTCAATTTATAAATTCGCTCTCTATTTTGAAAGCAAAACCTCTGCAGGTAAAAATCATAATTTTACTCCCATAATTTTATTGCCAAAAAAACTTGGACTCATGGAAACAACGCTTCAGTCGATATGCCCCGTCCATATCTCGCTGCCTTTTTCCGTGCAATTCAATTATTTTTTACGACTCAGGTGGTGAAAATTGGCGTATGATAAACCTACCGACACGGGAAACGAGTATCATATAGATATACCTATTTATAATTTTAAATCCATCGAATATAACGACCTATATACATTGCGGGGTAGCCAGAAACATTGATAACAACGTCCTCATTTAGCTGCCTTGGCGATGTGGGAGTCAATATATAGAAAAACCGATCATAAGACTTAAATGACCTCATACCAGACACTAAAACGTCATCGTATCTACTTTAAACACTACTCACATGAACCGGTAGTTGTCGCTGGATAATTTAATACAGTTTTGTTGTAATTTTATAGGAAAGCTTAAGAAGCCTACACCTTCACAGATTTTT
This sequence comes from Nemapogon koenigi, assembly GCA_963924495.1. Lineage (NCBI taxonomy): Eukaryota > Metazoa > Arthropoda > Insecta > Lepidoptera > Tineidae > Nemapogon > Nemapogon koenigi. The sequence goes on along the minus strand of OZ004657.1, from coordinate 4,074,349 downwards.
AAGATCTCTTGCCGGATGACAGAATCTCTATTTTTTTAACCAATGACATTTCTTATTGAATTTTTAATTAGCTGCCAGTTCTGTATGTTCAGGTAATTAACCCCCGACAAAAAAGGAGGTGTTATAAGTTTAAGATATGTATCTGTGTATATCTGTGGCATCGTAGGTCCTAAACGGATGAACCGATTTTGATTTAATTTTGTTTAAATGTGACTTTATTGAGAGTTTTCTTAGCTATGAATCAAGAAAAACTGTTCAGCCATTTGAAAATCATCAGCTCTTTCTTGTCGTTGAATGGATGTGAGCAACTTACTGGTTTGATCGATTCGAAATTGTATCCTGTCACTTCAATGATATTACAATAACATAGTAATCTTAACCTGATGCTGCGGTATCATCTGGAAGTAGCCAGAGACCTAACTCCTTACTAACTCGGGGTTTTTTTTAATTTTGACTTTACTTACCGTTTTTTAAGTAAGTTGGTAGTCCTAATTTAAAGTATCCTTCGAAAAATTAACTTTTTAAAAAAAGTGTACCGACTTCAAAAATTTGCACTGAAAAGTAAGAAATAATAAATATTTTGTCGTAGAATTTGAAGACGGTTGGTGCCAAATTAGGATACAAAATTAAGTAAACATCTAAGAAGATAAATATCTGTTCAATATTATATATATGTTTGTACTGATACTTCCTAATGAATTGTCTAGATTAGTGAATTTGGGAAGTAAGTTGTTTTTAATTTGGCACCAACCGTCTTCAAATTCTACGGCGAAATATTTATTATTTCTTACTTTTCAGTGCAAATTTTTGAAGTCGGTAAACTTTTTTTAAAAAGTTAATTTATTTTTCCCTTTTAAATGATTTTGCTGCCTTGAGAGACAAATAATAACGCAAATAAAAAAAAATAATGGAAAAATAAAAAAAATATACTGCTGTGGATGGGATTTGAACCATTTGCATCCTGAACTGCACCATACCATGCCAAATTAGACCACCGTCGATACAAGAATTGACAACTTCGTGTCAATAGCAACCGTTGCTAAGGCTTTTCTCTGATACATAATTTTCAGCCGTAAAGAGAGACAAATTACTGAATTTCTGAAAAACTACTGAACCGATTTTCGTTATATGTCTGTGAGATAATGTTGAGAAATTATTATATCCTTAAAAAAATAAGTCGTCAAAATCGGTAGGTACACATTTCATTGAGATACTGATAATTGACTTTCAAAATTACTGAAAAACTAATGAACCAATTTTTATGACATAAAAATGGGACCAATCCGGAAGAATTATCTGTTGATTAAAAAAGAAATCGTCAAAATCGGTTCATAAACGACGAAGTCGCGAACACACATAAAAAATATATACATATATAGATATACTAGCGGACCCGGCAGACGTTGTCCCGCCCAAACGTTGACTTGCCCGCACTACCCCTACCCCTACTCCTATCCCTACCCTACCCCTACCCCTACCGCTACCCCTACCCCTACCCCTACCCCTACCCCTACCCCTACCCCTACCCCTAACTATAAAAAAAAATAAAAAAATTAGGGGTGGACCACCCTTAACATTTAGGGGGATGAAAAATAGATAGTAGCCGATTCTCAACCCTAACGGATATGCATACAAAATTTCATAAGGATCGGTCAAGCCGTTTCGGAGGAGTATGGGAACGAACATTGTGACAGGAGAATTTTATATATTAGATACGGTCGAATTGAAGTCGTTAAAAAATGAGATAAAAACATGAACCAAGATTGAAAGAAATTATTATTAAGATGAAATTTTCTTTGTAAAATAAAAGCTCTATCTCTTTGTTTTGCATTCGGTTCTATTAGGAGTCTCAAAAACATCATCGGGTTATAGCATTCTTTAAATAAAAATTGTCTTCTGTTGGATACTCTGGGGCTTTGGCCGGTTTTAATTTTTAATCACGTACCTTTTCTACTCCTTCAAATTCTACAATGTGTATGATCAATTATTTTCAGTTTATTTCTCTCTATTTATTTATCAGTCTAATTATACATTTTCAGGTATTATTTAAGTTATGAAGTTCCTTTATTTAAAACAAACATCTCCAGGTGACGGCAATTAAAACTTCCAACTTTAAGAACACCCTTTGTTTTTCTCAATGTTGGACAGCTAAGTAATTTGTACTGTTTATAAGTTTTCTCATTTCATGTTTATCCGACTCTTGAAGATTTAATGAAATGCTTGGAAGGCTTTATGAGAAAAACTTTTACGAAATTAAAAGAATACACCCAAAGGGCATGATGTTATGAAAAAATTGTATTATAATTTTCATTCAAAGAGATATGATGATTTTATAAAGTTTGTATAAAATAAAAACGTCAAGTAAGAGTGAGATTCGCGTGCTAATGGTTCCGTGTCTATATGAGGGAAGAAAAAATAATCTGGAGGAACTCATCTCACCAAAGAAGTAAATGTGAATAATGAGCTAAGTTTGAGAAAGCCCTTATATTTTATTTTAAAGATGATGCAGGTAAAGTCACTTCATACAGCACAAATGAACCTTAACTTCCACTGTGTACCCTGTTTTTTTTCATGGCTCTGGAAACGTGTTATCAGGAAGTAGGCTGGTATCATATATCAAAAACACTTCAAAATCAAGAGGTTCCTCACCCTTACCCCGCTGACGATCCCGAACCAAATCTTGCCCAATACTGGTCGCATTTAGTGTATTTAATGCAGTCTTCTTCTTTTCAGTCGTTATCTTCACTATTGAAGGTTGTGTTCATTAATTTATTTAAACGGAATCAACTAAACAGATTATACATCTAGATTACATGACACAGAATGATTGAGAAGAAGAAGAACTGAAAGAAGCCTTTAAAATCTTGGAAGAGGGTGGAGGGTATTATTTTGATAAGAACAATGACAAAATCTTTAAGCAAGAGAAGTCCTAGATAGATGGAACTACCTTAAGTGAAGAAGAAAGTTTTGGCAGTGAAGTGGCAATTGGTCCACAAGTGCTGGCTCTTAAATATGATAGTGATGAAATAAATCAATTTTTACACCATTTAATGGCGAATCTCACATCAGATTCGATTCAATTTGTCGTCCACTTGCAATTGTTTGCTTCTCTCGCTATCCACTGTGTTTATTTTTGGTTTAATGCAATTAATATTTGTTGTTCCAACGGCTCTCGCTCGGTGACTGTTTGTATACAGCGGCCAATGGACGGTATTATGCATCGTACATGTTGTGAATAAAAATATCAAGGATACTAAGTTGAAAGTTGAAAGGAAATGGTGACAGAGGGCTACGTAGGTGTACTTTTATTGAACATATAAAAAATGTATTGATCGATGGCAATATGAAAACTACATACTACTCTATGTAGATATTAACTCTACATACTAAGAGCCTTCTTGTGCTTCGAAAGGCATGTAAAGCCCGGCCGGCGTGTGCACTTCTTCTAAAATAATAGATATTATTTACCTTGTTCTGCCAAAGAAGTGAAAAATCTCGAATCATTAAGTGCAGCAACAGACTGGACGGCAAAATGTGGACACGGTTTTTAGTGCCTCTTACTTATTTGTTTTTTGTTTTGTAATTTGTACTTTACGAGAAAACATAAAATATCAGTCCTTTCATCAACCTAAATTAGCCGGTCCAGTATCTCACAGAATATTTTCGGTCTGGCCGCCGTATAATCGAGATTGAAGACAGGCCACACATTAGGAATGTAAATCATACGATGAATGTAAATCTTACGATCTAGATCACATGCAATTCGCTCACCCACACAGACACACAAGATTCGATTAAACAAAGGCGTTTGGATGTGTGTGTGTGTGACAGATCGTTTCGGTCATCGAAATCGACCACAAATACAACGATTTGAAAACGGATGGTGGGTCGCCCGATAAGAATTGGACGAGTCTGTGGTCGGTTTCGGTGGACCGTACGGCGACCGGCCGGGGATTGGAGGAATGTGTGGCCACCTTTAGTCAATAGGCACCCTACACATTTTTTTTTCTTTTATATTTTTTGCCAATAACTTCCACGTTTTGCATAATACCATCCAACAAAGCTATGTGTCCGGGATGTAATCAATGTTGTTTGTCTCCATTGCCGTCGCTATTTCATATCACTATGCCGAAGGTAGAGTGAGGAAAAACATTGCTGAAGTGACCATAGAACACATTCTAGACTTTGTGCCTGTAATTGTAATAAAAGTTAGTAGGAATTTGGATCAAAATTCAATATTCAAAATTGTTTAATACAAGCTTCTGTCCGCGGTTTCACCCGCGTGGAAATAGATTCAAAAAGAAATAATCCCGTGGCTGTAATTTGCCCCTCCCCCGCGGTATAAAAAGTAGTATATGTCATTCTCTGACCCCTAATAGTGGTAACTATACAAAAAATCATGTCGATCCCGTGAGAAACAAAGCAAATCTATTCCACGTGAACCATACATTTTTCCAGGAAAAAAAGTAGCATATGTGCTATTCCAGACTATAATCTATCTCAGTGCCAAATTTCATCCAGATCCGTTCAGTCGTTCTCCACACATCCATAAAGATGATCTTTAAGGAGACATCTCATAACTTTTGTCCCATACAAATTATATGCTTCTCGACTTCTTAAATTACGCGATAACTATATGTTTTAGTTTCGAAAATTAAATAGCTTTCGAAAGATTATAATATTTTGACACAGTATAAATTTAAATATGAAATTCACCCAAGTTTTATGAAGCCCTGAATGTCATCAATATCACGCGTACTTTCAACCGATTTTGATACTCGAGTTCCTCAATATATTTACTAATGCACCATTTTCTCATATTGATTCTATAGATAATTTCCCCTCCGTCCACTTGGATCCCATGACTAGGCTCCCATGGGATCCTGAGATAACTTTTTCGCCACTTGAATCCCATGGGATCACATACTTTATGAAAACATTAACTAAAACTTGCTATTTCTAATCGTTTTTGTATAATACTGGAAGAGCCGATTGCAAAATCGTACTTTCTCGTGTTTCTTGTACGTGAATCTTGGGCAATTTTTTAAAGAGATATCGACAAAATAAGCCGCGCGGTTTACTGAGTTCATTGCGCTTTAAGCTTGCTCTTAACGAAGACTTAGGCATCTGTTATTTTTAGGAGAAGAACGGACATTGGCTTTATGTTCCCTCCGAAGCATGAGAAGTCGTCATTATAATATATAGGGTACTTAAAGAAAATTGGTGCTTAGCTATTTTGGCATAGGTGAAATTGAATAGGTGCGTCAATGGGACGTCAGATATTAACTAGGCAGACCACCGGTAATCCGTCAAGCACTTAGAGGCTTTTCCGTCTAAATATACCTCAACAGAACTGGCAACTCTTTAGGTCCTCACAAATACCATCGGCTAAACGATGGAGACTTGGTCTTCCGGTGGGTACCCTGGTATGGTTTCAGGAGCTGTAAGGCAACTCGTGAAGATAGAAAAAAAAAGAAATTGAACCTTCAAGATTTGATAATTTCTTTTTAACTCTATCGCTTTAAATATTAAACATACATCAATTAGATAAAGTATTTTAATAAGACTTACACTACAATTTGTATAGACCAGAAAATATCCCACCTTCATCTCAGAATATAAGCGTAATAATTTGTGTTCTGTGTATCTTTTCATTTTCCTCTAAGCTTCGTTCCGTGCTTTCGTTTATGTTGAAAAATTGTTTTTATCATGCCCTTTTTGTCACTAGATTTTTTAAAAGGAATGTAAATGAACCGAAGATTGCTTTCTCATCTCCTTTATTGTGTAATCTTTCACTAATTTTCATTACTTTGCGTCTTCAATTTAAAGAATATTATAAAGTTTGTTTGTTTGTAAGAAAGAAGTAAAGAAAATGACTTATTGGACTGATATGAAACATTCTTTCATGATACTATTTGTAAAATCAGAGAAAAATTATCAAAATTTCTACACAGGACGCCCGGTAGGTATATGTGATACATCGAATTTGACTCATCAACTATACTCACACGGAGAAACAACTAAGTATATAGTATACGCGCCCCACACACACAAGGGAGTAGATAGCGGCGGCGTAGACGGCAGACTGTTTTCGGCATATGAATCGGTCTTACTCCCAAGGCGTCAAACAAATTTATTTGATCCACACTTCTGAAAGACAAGCTTGACAAGTAAAACGTTGACTTTGTTACAAGTGTTTTTCACCACACCGCATGTGAATTGTAGAAAGACATTTAATCCTTTCTTCACATTAAAATCCCAGTTCCTTTCAAGGATTTTGTAGTTGCAATAGTAGGTACTCGCTCTAAGGTGCTTTCAACACGTGTGTTTATCCTTTGCCAATTGCAATTCTATTTCTTACTGACGGATTTTCTCAAGTAGTGGTTGAGATTATAAAATAAAGTCCTCTGCCGCGTCTGTCTATCTGTCTGTACACTTTTCACGCAAAAACTACTCAACCGATTGTGTTGTGGTTTTCACTAATAGATAAGTTGATGTATTAAACATGGACCTAGCATGATTAGCAGCTGAGAATTAACAGTTTATGTGAATCAAGTCAGGGAAAAAGCTAGCTCCAGCGCGTTTTCATGGCGTTTGCTATCTAATCCGTCAGAGATATAACAAAATAATGTAGGAAAGAATTGTGTAGAATAAAATTATCTACATAAAAGTCCGCGGTGTCAAAATGGAGCAACTGTTTGACATAGACTGCTATTATTTTATCCCGGAAAAAACCGTTCCTTCGGGAGAAATCTTATACTAAGCAATTGTATAAAATATGCTTGTTATTCTCGTAATTCAAAGGGCACGTAAACCTTCTGCAAATAATAGATAGTTTCTAATCCATGATAAAAAATCTTGTTCTATATTATCTTTGGCCACGCAAGAAACTTTATTCTTAGAATACATACACAAATACCATCGGCTAAACGAGGGAGACTTGGTCTTCCGCTGGGTACCCTGGAACCACCTGGTAACACGGTTATGGGAGCTGTAAGGCAACCCGTAAAGAAAGAAAAATAAACTCATTTCTGGATATTTAACCACAGGGACATAATTTTCACAATTATGTAGTTAACGGACAATTATTTTGAAAAGTGTTAGTTACTGAATTTCAGTATACAAGAGGTGTTACAAATGAATTACAAACGTAAGATGAAGCGGGAGATGAAGCGATATCTACAACAGCGATTTAAAAAAAACATTATCTACATAATCCAATGACTTTACAACATAATCCGACAAACCACACTTGAGGCGTTTCCATCTAAATATGAACTGGCCACACGTTAGGTATAGCCTTATCGGCTAAAGGAAGACTTTGTTTCGGGAGCTGTGAAGCAAACCGTGCAGAAAAAATATTGAGATTTACTTATGGCTCCCAAGAAGCGTGATCAGGGGAAGACAAAATATTTTTGAAGTAAATTGTATTGAGGTCAAGACTTGAAAGGCCAATGTTAATAAATATACATAGTTTGTATTTGAATATTTTAGGTAGACCCTAGAGTCCATCATCAGGTTTTTCAAGTATGCAGATTATCTATTTTTTTGCTAATTACCAGTGTCAATTAATAGAATTCAGGTAGAATTCTTGTGGTATTGTTATCCATCGTCATGTCTTCCATAAAATATCAACTTCTATCAAAATCCGTTCAGCAACAAACACACAAACATCCAAACTTTCGCATCCTATCTATATAAAATCGAAAAAACGAGAGAGAGCGGGGTGGCGCTCTACAAAACTTTCTTGACACGTTTCCCCCAAACGGCGTACTCCTTCTTAAGAATTTGTATGTAATTCGATTCCTTGATCTCGGGCATCGCGAAAAACTTAAGAAAATATGATATTGGGTGTGTAATTTTTGTATAGTAAGCAAAGTAAAATCGCAAGATCGAATTTCGAGCCAAAAGAGAGCGAATCCATTGTCTATGCCAGTGTTGTCGTTTGAAAAAATCTTGACATTTCTTTGATTGGTTTTGAGATTTAAGGCCGATTTACACAATAATGAACTTATCCCAAACCTGTGCACAATAGATTGTACTAATTATTAAACTAAGTCTCCCGCCGCGTCTGTCTGTCTGTGCCCTGTTCAAGCAAAATTAAATAAACAGATTTTGTTTCGATTTCACTAATATATAGGTTGATTCACGAGGAAAGTACACGAGTATTAAAAATCCCATCATGTTTAGGAGTTGAGTATTAACAGTATAAGTTAATCAAGTCGGGACAACAGTTAGTCCAACCGAGTTTTCATGGCGCATGCTGTCTAATCCGTCAAAGATATAACAAAATGAGGTAGAAAGGAATTGCGTAGAATAAAATTATCTACAAAATAGTCCGCGGTAGCATATATCTATCTCTAATAGATAAGCAGTTATAAATGAATTTGCGTAGGTATTTAAATTATGTAGATTTATAGAAAACGCCATATCCCCTACTTGTACCACACAAATAAAACAGAGGGCTAAAACACGCCAAATCCCACTCCGTCACAAAGGGTCGCCGCAATTACGACCTTTTACAAGAAAAGTCACTTTCATAGAAAGCATCAAAATTTTGTCCAATTAACTAGTTTATTGGGAAGTTTTAGAGTAAATATTACTCTGGCACATTTAGATGGGATTACTGCTAAAGTTTTAGGGCCAGTATGTAGACATATTATTATTGGGATTAAAATAGTGTGTCGGTAGCCGAGTGGTTAACACAGGTTCGATGACCACATAAGCCATTCTAAGTAGGTACAAAAGATATTGGCTCACAACTGAGAAGTGGCGGGAACTCCACATCCGACAATGTACCATAATAAAAAATATATGTACAGTATCCGATAAACCGTACAAAGAGGCTTTTCCATCTACATACCTCAACAGAGCTTGGCCATTCGTTAGGTATAGCCTCAAAAAATCATCAGCTAATTGAGGAAGACTTTGTCTTCCGCTGGGTACCCTGGGGTCGGCAACTGTTACCGGGAACTGTAAGGTAACCCGTGAAGAAAGAAAAAAAAAATAAAAAAAGCGTAGAATAAAATTGATGTAACTAGGTATTTTGGTTTTATTGAAAATTGTTGTATTTTGGTTTTTGTGAACGCAGCGTTGTCTCTGGTCTCTTGATGTTCGAATATGTAGATATTATTCTTCTTCTTATTTTATAATATCTCCATCAATGTCAATCGATTATTTGTCAATGTCAAGTATTATAGACGTCACAGTAACAATAGCCGATTAATCGGTAGTTAAGATGTTCCCGCCGACTGTGATGTCCAATTAATCACTGACTAATCACAACCATCACAGCGCGGACAGGATTAAACTGCATTCATTCCTCATCACGTCACGGTGGACGCGTGCCATGCATGGAATCTGTAGATATTATTAAGAGGATCGTGTAGCTCAGCGTACGCAGCGAAATAGGTATTTAGAAAATCATATTCTGTCTCAAGCGCGCTCTTCCCCCGGGCATCAGTGCGACAGAGAACACTGCAGCTCGTGAGTGTTCGTAGGTATGTTCTTCGTTGAAAATTGCGTTTTGGGCGAAAACGATTTACACCTGCTAAACTATAACGAAACCTTATAATTTTGGTGTTAAACGTTTTAGCAGATTATAATCTACGTACGTACGTTTTGCTTTTTTTGAAATTTTGCTTTGTTTTTCAAATACAGACGGTTTATTACCAGCAAGTTATGAACCAAAAAAACCGAGATTTGAGGGGCTTGTAACTTTTGACCTATCACGAATTTTGAAAAAAGGAAAAAATACGTACGTAGTTTTTCACTATGTCAGTAACATATTACAAAATCGTTAAAATTAAATAATATTTAGGGGTAGTAAAACGTTTTCTCCGTTAGTATGGACATGGACGCGGTACACAACACTCTTAAATAGCTTCATTTCATTTTTGATTGTCACAATGTTAATTGATTGAGAATGTCATTTAAGACAAGGGTACCTTTATAGAAAGATTGTTGAGCAAGTTCCTGCTAAACCTTGGTTTTAAAAAATTCATTATTCTAGAAGTATAACATCTTCAATTTGTAGATTACGTTTGGGTCATCCTGTCTTCCTGTTCATCTCAATAAAATTCACGTCAAAAATTCATTAATTTATGAATGTGGGTTGGATATTGGAGATCTAACCATCTTTTTTTTCATGTGAATTATATAATCGGGATAATTTTATGAAATATTTATTAAGTAACAATATTCAGTTTCCCATCAACACAGTGAGTCTTCTACATATTATGATAAATTCTAATATTTTCATAATTACCTATATCTAAATTTTTATCTGATAATAACATAAAAATATGTCTTGTCTTTATTTTAAATAAAGCTTTATGTTTATTTATTATCATTCTTATTAAATAATATGTTTGTTTCAGTTAAATGTATTAATTTCATTGTTCCTATTTTAAGTTGTATTTAGTCATGAACTATTTTATTTACTTAATTATTATTTTAATGTTGAATATTTTATTTTATCTATATGTGTACCTATGTCATCATCATCATCAACCTTTTAAGACCCACTGCTGGATCATGGTCTCCCTCTACTGCACCATTTTTTTTAGTGGTGCTCATTGAGAGGAATTGCCATAGTCACCACGCTTGGCAGGCGGATTGGTGACCGGACGCCGGCTTTACGAGACCTCCGAAGCACGAGGAGTCGATTTAAGTACATATTCTTAAAGAAAATTGGTGCTTAGCATTTTGGAAGGGGGTAGGATTCGAACCCGGGACCTCCGGTTTCAAGTCCACCGTCCTACCAATTAGGCTATCGACTACCTATGTAAATAGTTTTAATTAATTTAATTGTAATATTATTGTATAATTATTTCAGATTCCTAAAAGTATCAATTCTAAATTTCGACAGTTGTATGTAACTGAATAACGACGTGACACTGGCAGAAATGTATTTACCTTAGGTACCTAGTACAATTGCCATTCAATAAAAAAAAAACTTAAATTTCTAATAGTCACAGTAGGGTTATTGGGCTATGTATGTAATTATGCACGCACGCATGTAGGTCTAGCAAATTAATATTATTTCATTTCATTCAAAATTATTTACAAGAAAATCCGCGCTAGCATATATATATCTATATCTAATAGATAAGTAGTTAAAAACGCATTTGTGAAGGTATTCAAATTTTGTAAACCCATATTGTATCCATACGAAGCCAGGGGTGGGACGCGCTATGACACAATATTCAACAATATCATATGTACCACAGTTTTCCACACTTCTAAGACGCCTTACAAATTACAAACCTCTCTGGTGTCTCGTGTTATTAGTCAAAATAAATCTACCGAAGTGCCGACTTATCTCACATACTGTAACAGGAATCTTGAAACGTCTATTGTAAATACCTCACAGTGTTTCATCTCTAAAATAGTATAAACAAGGTTCTGTCCGCGGTTTATCCGCGTGGAAATAGATCCAAAAAGAAATAATCCCGTTGCTGTAATTCGCCCCTCCCCCGCCCGCTGGAGGAGCGGTATAAAAAGTAGTATATGTCATTCTCTGACCCTAGGAAATTTATCACATTTGTAGAGTTTGATGCGTAGCGTAAATTGTCGAATTTTGATTTTGGGTTACTACTGACTATGACATATCAAACTAAAATTACAGTTTACAGGAAAACCTATTTACATTATTTATAATATTAGTTATAGTATTTTCAAGAAATGTATATTATCTTTATTTGCCTTCAATTAAAGCTGAGCTTCGAACCCTGGACCTAAAATTCACATTGTCATTGTTCCTTACCTCAGAAAATCTACTTAAATATAACTTTTGTTTGACTCAAGGGTACCTGTCAGGGCCGATCAAATTCGCTTCCTTCATAAAATATTAATTAAAGGTAACGAAATTGGGAGGTATTGGGTAATTAATTATTTCACGAGTGAAAAGCTTCGTTTTGAGTTGAAATTGTTTCTTGAGAATTCCTTATATTAGTAAATACCTCGGAATAGATAAGAAATTCAAACTATGATACGGGTATCATATTATGTAAGCTATGTATATAGCGTAAAAAAGTTACTTAGAAGGCACCAATTTTCCAATTTTTTATCTTATTTTTCAGAAAACCTGATCTATTTACGAAACTGAAAAAAATATATATTGATTTTAAGGATATGACAAATGCTGTTATTGTTTTGAAAATATGATTAGAAACATTTTACTCAATAGAAAAAAAATTCTAAATACACCTCTGAAAACTTTATTTATCAAATTTTATGGCTAATATATAGATGGTAGATACCATTACAAAAAATAACGTGAATATTTTTTTGGTAATTATCTATCGTTTCATTGTAAAATTATTTCTATGTTGTATAAGATTTTTTTTAAATTGCGTTTTAGACAAAAATTATGGCTTACGTTGAATCGCTGACTGTTTCTATCCTGCTCGCGTGCGCGCGATTCTAGATAAATGCGTTCTGCTCTTTCATCACTCATTTTTCCCATCGACCACTGGCAAAGTTGCGAGTACGACACGAGGTACCGTAACTTTAACTGTCTTAAAGTGTTTCGTTTAAGTTTTCCTGTAAACTATAAGAGATTTTTTTTTCCATATTTTTTTCAAAATTTTTTAAACACTAGTTTTGAAGAAAGGGGGAGGGGGAGGGGAACTTAATTTTCGTATATTTTCCTAAATGTAATTTAAACTACTGAGGCCTTAGTCGAACGGATGGTAAAAGACCAGATGGACTCACCTTAATACCATGGGAAAAAGGTAGATGTTTATTATGGGATGCTACTTGTGTCAGCACCTTTGCTCATACTCATATACATAGTATTCATACAACAGGATCAGCAGCCGAATCTGCGGCTCGTTTAAAACACTTTAAATTTAACACATTTAAACTATCATATATACCTATTTGTTGCATTCGCAGTAGAGACTTCAGGATGTTGGGCCAGTGAGGCAAAGGGATTTGTTAAATAAATTGGTAGACGACTAAGTGACAAAGGATTAGAACCCCGTTTAGGTATGTTCCTGATACAAAGATTGGTCATAGCGATCCAGCGAGGGAACGCTGCCAGATACAAAATAATTTTATTTATATTTTTTTTTAATTTATTCCATTTATTTATTATTATTCTCTTTATTTCATTTCTTTCTTTCTATTATATTTTTACATATTTAGGGGTATATAAAAAAAAACAAAAATATATAAAAATATAAAAAAAGGATTATCCCCCGGAAGCGAGGTAAATACCCAAACTACCGGTGGTTAGGGCTGCAGAGAGAGGAACTTCCTCACAATACGGGCCGTGCTGAGGAGTACTGCCTTCTGGATCTGGCCCTTGACCCAACCGCCAATTTCAAGGTTCCTAAGGTGACGGTCAAAACTCTTAGCAAAAAGACCATTGACCGTCACTACTATCGGTACAATGATCGCCGACTTCACATCCCACATGTCGACAATCTCGTGGGCCAAGTCAAGATATTTTGATTGTTTATCTTTCTCGGCTTTCACAAGATTGTCGTCATGTGGAATAGTGACATCGATTATCATTGCAAGGCGCGCTGATCGATCTACCAACACAATATCAGGCTTATTGGCAACAATAGTTCTGTCTGTGATGATAGATCGATCCCAGTAGAGCGTGGCATGAACATTTTCAAGAACTGGTTCAGGCACATACATGTAATACGGTACTTCCGTGACTACAAGGTTGTATCGCAAAGCAAGTTGTTGGTGTATAATCCTGGCTACTTGGTAAGACTAGAACAACCGGAAATAACATGTCTGATTGACTCTCCAGGACGGTGGCATGCTCGACATTATTATTGTTATTAATTTTAGTTAAATTAGTTTGTTTAGTACCTACCTATTTAATATAATTTACGGTTTTTATATGTAAAAATTATAATAAAATTACATAAACACGCAACAAAAAAAATTTAACTATGCATTTTAAAATTATAAAAAATAGATTTGTATTTCTTATACCCATTCTTTTTTACATCATTTTGATATATATCTGACGGATTAGACAGCACACGCCATGAAAACACGCAGGAGCTAATTTCTTCCCCGACTTGTTTCACTTATACTATCTATTAATGCTAGGTACAAATGATAGGTAAATGAACCTATCTACCAGTTTAAACCGCAACAAAATATATTCAGTAATTTTTGCGTGAAAGGGTTACAGACAGACAAACAGACGCTGCGACGGACTTTTTTTTCATAATATGTAATGATGTTAAATAACTTAAAAAAAAAAGTGTACAGACTTCAAAAAATTGCACTGAAAAGTAAGAAATAATAAATATTTCGGTTGGTGCAAAATTAGGATACAATATTAAGAGAAGATAAAGATCTGATGATCGTAGGTTCCTAATGAATTGTCTAGATTAGTGAATTTGGGAACTAAGTTGTTTCTAATTTGGCACCAACCGTCTTCAAATTCTACGACGAAATATTTATTAATTCTAACTTTTCAGTGCAAATTTTTGAAGTCGGTACACTTTTTTTTTTAAAGTTAATTTATTTTTCCCTTTTAAGTGATTACAAGTATCATTACAAATATAAATAATCGAAATCGGCTTGGCATTTCATCGAGTTATGACAAAAATTTACTTAAAAAATTTATACAAAAAACAATGCGACACGGGAAGCACCAGCTTTCAAATAAAAAAGAATCATCAAAATCTGTTCACCCAGTAGAAAGTTCTGAGGTAACAAACATAAAAAATACAATAGGACTGAGAACCTCCTCCTTGTTTTTTGAAGTCGGTTAAAAACAAACTCTCACTGTGTAATGCAAAGGAGGCATTGATCGTCTCTGCTTACCACTTTTAAGATAAAAGGCGTGATTATAGATAAGGAAACGATATTTTCTGTGTATATTTTTCTTTAATTTTCTTGGCTCACAGGAAATTAATGTTTGTCTTGTAAATTAACATTTTCTTATCTCCTTGAGATAATGTGTATTGCCTGTGAAATTTTGCTTAAAAATATAGTACACTAAAATATAGGTAGGTATGTATATGCTACTGCGAACTTTTTGTAGATCATTTTATTCTACACAATTCTTTCCCACATCATTTTGTTATATCTCTTGACGGATTAGACAGCATACGCTTTGAAAACTAACTTTTTACCCGACTTGATTCACTTATACTGTTGTTGCTCAGCTCCTAAACATGATAGGTCCATGTTTAATACTCGTAAACCTTCCCCGTAAATCACCCTATCTAATAGTGAAAACCGCAACAAAATCCGTTCAGTAGTTTTTGGGGACTTTGTTTTATAATGTCAAAAATAACGCGATTTTATTAGTTTCACCTATGTATACAATATATGTAAACAAATCTTGGAAGACAAATTTAACCAACTTCTACTTGTTGTATCGATTTTAAACTTTGCATGTGTATGTAATTCGGATGACAATATAAAAAGTTGGTACCATCGATCTGATCTGTTGATGGAGCCAGGAGGTGGATAGTGGAACTCTGTAACGAAACGACGTAACACCATCGAGTTTGCTCTCATTTGGTTTGCGCCAGTGTGAGTTACTGACAAAATCCATATATACATACCTTCACGCCTGTATCCCAAAGGGGTAGACAGGGAGTATGGAGCGCCATTTCTCTCGATCATTGCATACTTCTCTTGCTTCATCCACATCCATACATCGTTTCATACATGCACGTCTATTTTTAGTACTACGTATTTGACCTTTTTTTAAAGACATCAGATACTTGATGTCATTAGAGAAAAATGCGGAGTGCAAGATGGTGTTGTGATGGACACGTTGAAAGAATGAACAATGAAAGATTGACTAAAAATGTTTATATGGCTGAAGTGAAAGTACTGCTGGCAGAGGACGACCTAGGTGTACTTTTATTGAACATAATTTATTGATCTAAGGCAATATTAAAGGTACACACAATCGCCGAGCATGTATGAAAGGTATCATGAATATAAAAGAAGCGAATGTCAGTATCGTAGAAAATGGCATTCGATTGTCTCTGCCTACCCCTCTTGAGATAAAAGGCGTGATGATAGATAGATAGATAGATACTTGATTTATGAAAATTCTTCTTGGTCGTCCTTTCCTTGTTAGTCCTTTCGGTACCACAGCTTCATATATTTGTTTAGTCATTCTTTTATCACACATTCGTTCAACATGCCCAAACCATCTCAGCATTCCCCTTTCAATTTTATATACAAAACTTTTCTGTTAAACCTCATAGCAAGTAGATACGACCGCTTATAAAAAAACTAATAAAATAAAATATCCTACATATTTTTTTCACCAAAAAAAATCGCCAACTTGAGCTTCTGCGAAAAATGTCACCAATATATCAAACGGGAAGCCAAATTGTTCTAATAAAAAGCCCAACCCACCTTATTTCAATAATGAAGAACGAAAAAATATCCCCTTCCGATTCCCAACAATTTTTCGCCTTATTAAAAGATGAATTTTCAATATTTTCTCAGAAAAGAATGATTGGAATATTACAGAAAAAATATTAGACGAACTTTGATTAACTTTGAAGCCTTAGATACGGTTTCAGGAATCCACATGAAAGAGAAAAAATCTATTCTAATAAATAAAATTGAATTGTGTGTCTGTGGTTTTATAATACCAATCCCTACATTAAATATTTAATTAATATATATAAAGTCGGGTTTGTTCGAACACTTATAACTCGAGAACGGCTGGACCGATTTTCATTGTTTTTGATTTGTTGTATTTGTCTCCGACCCGAATAGCAGAATAACTATTAAAATATTGAAAAAATGCACGAAAAAAAAAATTAATAAAAAACATTTTCTGTGGAACGACTTTTTTGATTTCAGAACGGATTGATGACAGAAACAAAAATTCAACTGTCAAATCGATTTGTTTTAATGCTTCAAGTTTTGATTTCCATCGAGCAGCGGTAGATGTAGTGGTAGGGGTAGGGGTTGGAGTAAGGGTTGGATAGTGGTAGGGGTAGCGGCAGTGGTAGAGGTTGAAGTGGGGATTAGGGTAGTAGTAGTGGTAGGGGTTGGAGGAGGGGTAAATAGCAGGCAAGCCAACGTTTGGGAAGGACAACGTCTGCCAAGCGCTAATCTCTGGAACAACCAGCCGGATTAAAAAAATTGCAATTGATAGCCCAATTCTTGAGGAAGGTTATAGGCTATATAACATCACGCTACGACCCAAAGGAGCGGAGCAGTAAGTATTAACGCAGGTGCAACCGCAAGGCACAGTTAATTATAAATTAATTAATCTTTGCATGGAATAATAATATTTTATGCTAGATTTTTTTTAATTAATTAAAACTGTCAAACGAAACAGATCTGCTATTGAACTGCCTTACTTTTAAATGTGTTTGGATTATAATAGTCTGCTCTCCAAGTTTCACCCTTAAAAATGTTTGTTACGCGAAATAATAACAAGTATAACAACACACCTCAAACACCAAACATATTATCTTCACGGCCTACCACTTTTTTGCCAGTTGTCGATATTGAACGCTCGTTGCTGCACTTAATGAACCTAGATTGTTATTTTAAGAAGAAGTACGGACGGCAGCTGTACGTTCCCTCCGAATAACGAGGAGACGATTAAAGCACATATTCTTAAAGAAAATTGATGCTTAGCATTGTTGGCAGGAGTATAACAACACATTTTCATTTAATTAAACATAGCCTATGTCCATCTGGCATTTAATAACAGTGAAAGATTTATAAAAATCGGTTCAGTATTTTTCGAATTCGAATCGTAACTTAAGAACTCCCTTAATAACGTTTTATCCCATAATAATTACATGCTGCAGCTATAAATATGTAAATTAAGCGATAAAGGTACAATTTTATGTCTGTTTTCTCGCACAAAGGCTCAGCGTTGCCATTCAGCGTGGAAATGCAGCTTGCGTGATGGGAACTCTACCTTTGTAGTAGGGTATTCTTATTATCTAAATCCTTTTTAAATTGGTTTAGTTATTAACAATCTATGTTGTACTTGTTTATACCTAATAAAATTTTATGTCTATTATCTCATAGATAATTAAATTTCATAAGTTTGTAATAGTTTTTGTATAATAGGTATGTAATAGGTATAATCGCAAGACAGGTTTTGTTGAGAAATCGTGCTTTCTCATGTTTATATCCTTGGTTATCTTATCGATTTTAATAGTAGTCCATCTTGCTCACATATTTCTAAAGACAAAATAAGTCGCGCGTAAAACTGAGTTCGTTGCGCTGTGATGCGTCGACTTAAACCACAACCGCAGAAACGTAACCTAAAAATTGGGAAGCGCCATTTAAAGAATAGGTCGTAAACAACAAGGTACGCTTTCAATTACATCTTCACTGTGAGAACGTTCATACATTGTTACGAAGAACCCCTATGTGTTTATGAAAATAATAAAATAAAACTTTATGCTTCTCTGGTGGATATGAAAAATTAGAATAAAAGTAAGGATACACATAGACAAGACATTTTTGAAGTGAACTTGAATGATTTTTGGTAGGGCAAAATCTTATGGGTTCGCTTTACGACATGATCTCGGCACAAACGCCGACCATGGATTCCCGGCCCGAGAATGTCCGGGCAGGAATTCGTGTACCCAATTTTTGGCTGCGCATTTCTGGCCGGCTATTCTCGATCCTGACCGAGATTTTTTTAAGTGAAATCTTTAGACGCGCGCTAGATGGCGTTATTATACGTTATAATACTTATAAATTTAAAAAACCAGTATTATTCATAGTTTTAAGTTTCACTACTGTCAGCAGTCCCCATGACTGTTTAATTAAGGGGAAGTCAGGCCAAATCCAATTTTTAATAAATTTTTTCAAAAAACCTGATCTATTTACGAAACTGAAAAAATATATATATTGAGTTTCAGGATATGACAAATATTGTTATTGTATTGAAAATATGATTAGAAACATTTAAATCGATAGAAAAAAATCCTAAATACACCTCTGAAAACTTTATTTATCAAATTTTATGGCTATAATATAGATGATACCATTACAAAAATTAACATGAATTATTTTTTTTTGGTAATTATCTATAGTTTCATTGTAAAATTATTTCTATGTTGTATAAGTTTTTTTTTTAAATTGCGTTTTAAACAAACGTTATCGCTTACGTTGAATTGCTTACTGTTTCTATCCTGCTCGCGTGCGCGCGATTCTAGATAAATGCGTTCTGCTCTTTCATCACTTATTTTCCCATTGACCACTTCCAGGTAAGTCGAGATGCATCAAAATATGTTTTATTTTGCTCGGATATAAAATCAGTTTCTTTTTTATGGATTTCGTAGATCCGATGAAAAACAGAATTCTCTGTCACTCACTCTTGAGTCTGTCTGTCCGTCTGTCACAGCTTATTTTCTCCGAATCTACTGAACGAAAACGGTTGAAATTTGGTACATAATTGTAGAGTTTCATGACATATCAATGAAAGGGCTCATTGAAAAAATATAAGAAATACAAATATATATTTTATAATGCATTCTTTCTTTTCGCTAAAGTCCTTCAACAGCTATACCACTTCGATCCCTCTGCGGTTGAACAATTAAAATCTCAACAGAATAAGTCATTATATAATTCAGCCTCGGCTGTAAACCGGAACTGCTAACAGCGCCATTTGTGTAACGGAAGTGCTGTGTTTGCCACCACATCCGTTTTCTACATCATTGCATTATTTGGTGCTAAAATTATTTCATGAACTAGCTTTTGGTGACAGGTTGGCTAACCAAGGATTGCCCGGGAAAGACAGTATACGGATTTGCCCGGACATTCTAAGGTTTTTCATTCTCGAGTCGAAGCGAAAGATTTCGCGGTCCTAAGACTAAGTATGCTAGCCCTACTGTCGAAGGATTCTTGTATTCATTTTTTTTTATGGCAATCCTTCTATAATCAATTCCGATAATAAATAATTGGCCAAGTTGCAAGTACGACTCGCTCTTTGAGGGTTCAGTACCTACCATTTTGTCGGTCAGAACTTTAAGACAGTTTTTCTGTAAGCTATAAGAAATGCTCTATATTCCCAATTTTTTTAAATTTTTGACTAAGTAGTTTCGGAGATAAGTGAAAAAGGGGGGGGGGGGGGGAGCGGTATTTGAAAAAAAAAATTGTATTCCTTTCATTTAATACATCACATGAAGCACTTGAAAAATAATTTTTTAGGTTTTAATTTTTCCCCAAAATTAACCCTCGAAATCTAAATTCGCTATACGTCCTATATTCTATATAATGTACTTACCAAGTTTCAAGATTTTTTATCCAGTAACTTCGGAGAAAATTAGCTGTGACAGACGGACAGACAGACAGACATTTTTTCATCGAAGATATTCGGTACCCTAAAAACCACATGACATTTTCAACAAATTCATCTATTTTCCAATAAAAGCCAACAAGGTGATCCGATTTAAAAGCAAAACTTAATCAAACGGGTAGATACCGTAGGCTGTCCAGGTATTGTCTTAAACTAGACCACAGAGCCATTGTTGAAACTACAATAGATTTGATTAATAACAAACAAGCATGAAGATTGCTTTCCAAGGTACACAAAGGTGGTTGGCAGTTTCATTGTTTCACATAAATATGTAATTCTGTTGACAAAATGACATGTTTAATTAAAAATCACTATATAATATGAAACAAAATCCTGAACGAAAAGTTCACCGGGAAAATTTTTTTTATTTGTGGTCTTAGTGAGTTACGGTCCTCTGTATTCCTAGAATACTTATCCCCGCACCTACTAATAGCGTGCTTACTACTGCTTACCCCCGCGGTGCTCATACAACAATGCAGCAAATGTATGAGGCGCATATTTAGCGATCATCAGAGAGTTGTGTGTCCAGAATGTATGCCAATAGAATGATTTACTTGCCTAATTAGATGATTATAAGTTAATATCTAACATTAAAACCAATTCAATGTTAGATATTACTTTCCTAATAGAAAATAAGATTCTGATCACAAGCCTTCCAAACGATGTTAATTTATCTAAGAATATGTTTTTGTTTCAAATTATAATGTATAATCTATATTTTGTTTATTTTATAGCCATTATTGGTAAAAATAAAGATGATTAGTAATTATATACAGTATTTTATTAAATGATCAATATATTTAGGAAAAAAATTCAGTCCCAGAATGGGCTACACCACCCATGCGTGCGCTCAAATAGTATTTTCAAGCGCGTGCGCTCTAGTGTTAAACATGTTTAGGAGCTAAGCAGTAACAGTTTAAGTGAATCAAGTCGGGGAAAAAGTTAGCCACAGCGAGATTTCGTGGCGTATGCTGTCTAATCCGTCAGAGATATAACAAAATTATGTAGGAAATAATTATGTAGAATAAAATGATCTAGTACCGTAGGACCAACAAGGAAAGGGCAACCAAGACGAACTTTCATTAATCAAATATCAGATGTCCATAAAAAAGGTCAAATACATAGTACTAAAAATATAAAAATTTATAAAACGATGTATGTATGTGGATGAAGCAAGAGAAGTATGCAAAGATCGAGAGAAATTTCGCTCCATACTGTCTGCCTACCGCATTGGGAAATAGGCTATTGCAATATAACCATTAATGTAATCGACTGAGTAATGTACTCTACAGTAGGTTTAAATTGAATATTATAACTTTTTATTTTTTAGCTCGATATATTGTAAATTTTCTTACAAAAACAAAAAAAAAGAACAAAAACAAACTACTCTCGAAACATTTAAAGAGAAACTAAATTACCATACCTACCTACTTTATATCGTCAACATTACCTACTTAAAAATTGGAGACGTAAAAGAACCCATGAAGTTATAAAAAACCCTGTATCTGAACACAGTAGTTTTTAGGGTTCCGCACCCAAAGGGTGAAAACTGAAACCCTATTACTAAGGCTCCGCTGTCCGTCCGTCCATCTGTCACCAGCCTGTATCTCATGAACCGTGATAGTTAGAAAATTGAAATTTTCACAGATGATGTATTTATGTTGCCGCTATAACAACAAGTACTAAGAAACAGAATAAATGTTTAAAGTGGCTTCCATACAATAAACGTGATTTTTTTGCTCGTTTTTGCTCGATATTGATAACGGCTACAGGTAGACGCTGAAAATATTCACAGAATATTTTAGTTATATATTCACTTTAAAAATACATAATTAAATTAAAATAAAATTTATATTTAAGGGAGCTCCCATACAACAAACGTGTTTTTTTTTTTTTTTTTTTGCTGTTTTTATTGATAATGGTACGGAACCCTTCGTGCGTGAATCCGACTCGCACTTGGCCGGTTTTTTATTTCATCATGTCAAGACTTTAATATAAGGTAGACGTTTGATGAATATAAAATAAGATTAACCACTTAACCAAGCAGAAAATTCGTATCGAATTGAGTAAGAAAATATAAATTGAGAAAAAGCGGCAACGTTTAAAGTGCTACTTTGAATTGAATTGACAATTTGATCCATCAAACAGATTAATAAGAAATCAGCTGAAAGCAATTCAGCTCCATTATTAGTCCCTGCAGATTTATTTATGTATTGTTTTTGAGAAAATAAATCATTGTTAAACACAGATCTTTTAATACTCTCTCGTACTAGATTTTCGAAACGATATCATTAGAGAAGAATGCGTAGTGAAAGATGATGTTGAGAGTAAAATGAAGAAAAGTAGTTTACGCTGCTTTGGACACGTTGAAAGAATGAAGGATGAAATATGTGAAAGGAAATGCTGGCTGAGCACGACGATAAAAATGTATTGATTGATGGAAATATTAAAAGTACACACAATCGACGAACATGTATGAAAGGTATATAACAGAAGCGAAAGAGATATGTCAGGATCGTAACAAATGGCATTCGATTGTCTCTGCCTACCCCTCTTGGGATAAAACAGATTATTTTAGCATCATGATTTGTCTTGTTGTTATTAAAAAAACGGTTTGGTTCGCTATTAATTTGTTTACATACTTACATACACGGGTACAATATGTATTTACAGCAATTTGAATACCTACATAAATACGCTTATAACTACTTATTAATTAATGATAGAAATATGCTACCGCGGACTTTTTGTAAATTATTTTGTTCTACACATTTCTTTCTTACATCATTTTATTATATCTCTGACGGACTAGACATCATACGCCATGAAAACTCGCTGGGACTAACTTTCGGGCTAAAAGTCGGGACTTGATTCACATAAACAGTAAACCTTCCCGGTGAATCAATCTATCGAATAGTGAAAACCACAACAAATTTTTGTTGAGTAGCTTTTGTGTGACAGACAGACAGACAGTTGGGGACTTTGTTTTATAATATGTAATAAAATAAAATAAAATAAAATAAAAATAGCCTTTATTCTACTACAAATGTTTACATACATAAAATCTCATTCTTATTAAGCCAAAGTTACATTCTTAAGCCATTATTCATAAACGTATTTTAGCAACGTTTTATTCCTATCCTAGGTATATTTAACACTGGAGCCAAGAAAGATTAGCACCAATTTTCTTTAAGTATTTTAAGTATTCTGTATTTGATAACATTTTATTGCCTTTTGTTGTCATTATTAGTGCAGAGAGATATTTATAATTATCTATCTATCTATCATCACGTCTTTTTATCTTATGAGGGTTAGGCATATGAATGCCATTTGCTATAATCCTAACATACCTCTTTTGGTTCTTTTATATTCAACATACCTATCAAACATGCTATTTAACATTGCCTTCAATCAATTTATTTTATATGATCACCTAGGTGGTCCTCTGGCAGCATTTCCTTTCGCTTCAGTCATATAAACCTTTTTAGTCAATCTTTCATCTCTCATTCTTTTAATGTTGGACACATTGTAAACTACTTTCTTTCATTTAAGTTAAAACATCGTCTTTCGCTGCGCATTCTTCTCAATTTATATATTGTTTGTTTTTAATTATTTCCAGTGTTTTAACCCGGTTCGTTATAGTGAGTTTTAAGTTTGGTTCTGCTGTTTGAGGAACCCTGACAGCTTTATTTAACCTTTCATACGGAACCCAAAAGGTATTTTCTGTAGCCACTTAGCATATTTCAAATAAGATTAATAACAATTCGCTGATAGAAATAACAGCAATTTCCTAAATTGAATACTCGTCCATTTCCGTAAAATTTTCAACATTTTTCCTTAACTGATGCTTTTGTATTGCCCCCGAATACAAACATTAACGAGTCTGGCAATGTTCTTTTAAATCCGACAAAATCCGAATTCAATTGATTGTTGTATTTGATTTTGTATTTCCCAATTTTCCTCTTATATTGTTTAGCAAATTTTAGATATTTCGTTTTTTTTTCTATTTGTATAGAATATCAGATTTACTCCTTACCCCTTTTATTAAATTAGCGTTATCTTATGTCATTATACCACAATTATATTCTGCTAGATCACTTTGAGTTTCTTGCTTTTGCGATCATCTGACTCTAAGAAGTTTGCTAATAACATTGGTAAACTTCTTACCGAAAAGTCTGGTAATCACCGAGCTAAGAATTCTTTCATTCGCCGCATAAGCTTGGAGATTCAAAGGGATAACGCAGCGAGTGTTCTTGGCACGGTTAGACTTTCTTCAGAGCTGGAGGAGGTATTCTACCTTTGATTCTTCTTTTTCTTTTTAATTAAAATTAATATTTAAGGTTTTTTAGATTACATTTTTATGTAGGTAGGTACTGTTGTATTTTTCATGTGGTCCCCGTGGTACAACCACTTGGTACAACTTTTTTCTCCCCATGGGCTAATTAATAAGAAATAAAAAAAAACTTTATTACTTACTTACTAGGTCTTCGTCCTGGCTTCGCCCGTTGAAACTTTTTTAAATGCTATGCATTTAACAACCCTTCGTTTTTAGTAACAAATATTAGTAAATATAGATATATTACGGAACCCTTAACTTTTCTATATCTGAAATTGTATTCTGTATCTAAAATAAGGTTACAATTTTTAAACATTGAAATATTTTTTGAAATGGGTACAGTTGTTTCCAAATTAACTTCTTACCAACAAACTGACATTAATGTTAGTATATAAATTTAGGAAGTGCGTATGTGGCCGAGTGGTTATAATGGTCCGCCTAGTTAAATCCCGGCCATGTACTTATATATGCATAATGCGACAAACCACACCTAATTTTTTTCTAAATTTCCAACTAAATATACCTCAACAGAACTGGCCACTCGGTAGGTATAGCCTTACAAATACTATCGGCTAAAATAAGGAAACTTGGTCTTCCTCTGGGTACCATGAGACCAATAACACGGTTCTTGAAGCCATAAGGTAACCCGTGAAAGAAAAAAATTATTTGGGGTTTATAATAAAAATAAAACTTGTACCTCAAAATGATTGTTTATTTTGTTTTCAAGAAGATTCATCGAATTTTAATGTTAAATTTTAACAATGCGAAATTAGAGCTGCTGATATTACTAAAAATTTGTCTAAACAAATCGTATAATAGTGTAATTTTAAATTGACACAGGCTATAAGTATTACAATTAAATTCGAAATGAAGTTTAAATTTTTTGACTAAAAGTTGTAATAATTGTTGATAATAATATTGTATCACAGGAAACTTTTCAATAACATTTATAACTTTCAAATTAAATAACTTTAAAACTGTGCTTCCCAAAAATTTCACATCGTGTGGCACTTATAGAGAATATTCTGTTATTTATCGCATCTGATTTTGGAAAGCTAAAACAGAATCCATTATTATCATCTTAATTATTTGTATATACAAAGAAACACATCTCTCTCATTATTACCAATCAATTAAGATAAGTTATTAACTAAAAATGGTATACAATTAAATACATTTTCTTCATAATTTCCTTATTTGTATGATTAATTTACTTAAAAATGGCAAACAAGTGGAATGCTTACTTAATTCCATTATTATTTACAGTCGTTTTATAACTTTTTAGAAATAATCAGTCTCCCTTAATGCTAAAGACTTATTATTTTACAATTATTTACTTAATCTACTTTAGGATTCTTCAACTTCAAATACAACATTAAAACTTAACTTATCTTTGACATGCATTGTTAAAGCTTTTTTCAATCAACCATAGAAGTTTAGATAGAACCACATTTTTATATACGTACTCACAATCTACAAAATCACAATAATTTCTAAATTTTATTTGAAGAAATCATTCCTATCTAAACTATGAATCAAGTTAATTTAGTGAAGAATCACAACATTTCTTACTATCTACAAGTCTTAAACATGCGTGCCCCCGGTCGCTGGGACCCCATTACCTGTGAATAAATGCATATATTATTAACATCAGGAAATTAGAATCGTGTCAACACGCCATGGTGTGACGGGAAAAGGAAAGAGTGAGAAAAAAGACAATGTGGACGAAACTAGAATAAACAGAAAGTAAAACATGACAATAAAAGTGTAACAATTATACTGAAATGGAAATGGGTGTGCCACACAACAAGTTAAAAAAATAATGTAACTAATGAAAAAGTGTAAAATTTTGAAGAAGATATGAAATAGTATGTTTGGTTAGAGATAGTAGATTAGAGGAGAACTTTGTAAAATTTCACAAAAACATCAGGTTTCGATCTAATTGTAGGTATAATAAACTTAGTTCAATAAATGCTAAAACATTTACGTAGAATTTGTGATATAAAGCGTATTGACCGCGTATTGAATGCGGAGTGAAAGATTATGTTGTTATTAAAATGAAGAAAAGTGGTTTAAGCTGGTTTGGACACGTTGAAAGAATGAAGGATGAAAGAATGACTAAAAAGGTTTATATGACTGAAGTGAAAGGAAATACTGGCAATGTATTGATCGATGGAAATATTAAAAGTACACACAATCGCCGAGTATGTATGAAAGGTATGATGAATATAAAAGAAGTGAAAGAGGTATGACAGGATCGTAACAAATGGCATTCGATTGTATCTGCCTACCCCTCTTGAGATGAAAGGCGTGATGATAGATAGATAGAAATGCTAAAATTGTTATAAACTCATACACATTGTAGATATATAAAAATTTTCTCTAAATATGTATGATTATATGATATGATTAATAAAAATTTAAATTTCTTTGGATGAAAAGTAGCAAATATATAACTTCTAAATTATTGGTATTTACTCAAATAAAAAAAAAATTACCTTTAGTTGTATAGTGTCCATTATGGCTACCCTTGCTGGTAGGAGGTAGAATATAGAGAGAGCCGTGCCCATTAGAATTTGAGATCTGTTAGATTAAAACATTTTCATTTTAGTTATTTGTGAAAATCTATGTAGTCTAAATTTTGTTTGGAAGAAGTAAACTCGAAAACTACTAGACAGATTTAAACATTTAAATTGAATTTTATTATTTTATTGAAAAAAAGGTGTGTCGGTGGCTGAGTGGTTAAGACACGTCTGGTATTAACTAAGCAAACCAGGGCTTCGATCTCGGATCCAGGATATGTACCAATGGGTTTTTATAATTAAAAAACTTATGTACATAATCCGACAAACTATACACTTAGAGGCTTTTCCATCTAAATATACCTTAACAGAACGGGCCACTCGTTAGGTATAGCCTCACAAATACCATCGGCTAAAAGAGAGATCTTGGTCTTCCACTGGGTAGCCTAGAAACCGTAACAATGTTTCGGGAGCTGTAAGCCAACCCGTGAAGAAGAAAAAAGTTACTGGAGATTTTTTACATATTACCTGTGGCATGGTTCCACTAGATATAGACAATAATGGTGCTATTGTTGGACTCGTTATAGGTCGTGAGGATGATGTGCTCGATGGTGAAGAATTTGAAGTAACTAAAGAATTTAAAAGATATTAATAAAATAATAGTCTTTTAGATATCACATTCCGTACATATTGGTTGGTACATGTAGGTTAATCTGAATGTAATTGAACATGTGCAAGGACATGACGTATTAACTAGGCAGACCACGGGTTCAATCCTGGATCCCGGCCATGTACCAATAGGTTTATTATGTATATAATCTGACAAACCACACGAGGCTTATGCATCTAAGTATACCTCAACAGAACTGGCCACTTGTTAGGTGTAGCCTCACAAATACCATCGGCTAAAAGTGGGAGACACGTGGATAACATGGTTTCTAAAGCTGTAAGGTACCCGTAAAGAAAAAAAAGGATTTTTCAAATATGTTTGTATGGGAAAAATATTGCTTTGGTCGTATTTACTTAAAAGTTAGCATATGTTTTCTACATGTCAATAATTAATTCAGCACAGTATATAAAAAAAAACATAGAAACATTCGATGTAATTTTTTCACATCGTTAATAATTTCGGTGTACAGCCAAATTCTTTCAAAGTTTAGGTAGATACCTTACCCGGTGGCAATGTTGAACTTCGTAGCGCGAAATAAGGTGGCGGAGCTGGAGTTGAGGCAGGATTTGCTGTATTCACTACACCCGCATACGCTGCAGAAAAGTTTTTTTTTTTCAGAAATGGTTCAATATTCTGAAAAAAAGTTTTAAAGTAATAGATAAAGGGACTCACCTATAGACCCATTTGGCCTTAAATAAGGGTTTCCATATGTAGCTGCATATCGTACATCAATTGCACCGTCCAGTAATATTCCAGATTTTGTCATTGGAATGACTGCAAAAAATATTAAAATAATATAAAGATAATAAGAAAGTAAAATAAAATTATTGAAAATGAGTAGCTAGCTAATGTTAGTGATACAATATAAATACAGCTTTAAAATTATATCAAATAAAAATGATCAAGTCTGGCAATCTGTCAAAAATTCAGCAAATCTCAATGAATCCTAGAAAAATGAGTATATTTATACACATTTTTTAACTAAAATTGCTGATAGTTATTATTTTAAATGGAATGAATCCATATTTTTATTATTTATGGTTTTAAATAGGCGTAGTTTTTAAAACAAACATTGCTATTGCGTTTTAAAAACTAAGGCTATTTATAAGTCTTAAAAATTAAAATATGGCTTAATCCAATTTAAAATAATAACTATCAACAATTTGAGTTGAAAATGTTGTATAAATAAACTAATTTTTTTATGAATAATTGTGATTTGCCGTATTTTTGACAGATATAAGATGGCCGACACAATTAAGAAAGTCGTAATTTATCAAATTCTTATCGGTTGATTAAATAAATAAACCGCTTTATTTATTGAGAGCAAGAAAAGAGGTGAGATTTGGCCTAAAATCTGTTCAAAAGAATTGTATTGTTCACATAACTCAATATTTTAGTTGATAAATTGGACAATGATTAATTTGTGTTTCCATAGAAATGATAAATAAAAATATCTAATTGGTAACCAACTTACCATCAGGACCTATTGCTCCCAAAACGTTCAAAGCATTACAACTGTCTTCTTTTATAACTCTATTAATAGAATGATTGTGCGAAAAGCCCGAACTACAGACAGCTGTTGACATTGTATCAATACTTTTAGCCACGGATCCGTTCAGAGAATCGTTACAATTCAAAACTGGAGGTATGTAGTCTTTTGAATAATCCACATAAGGTACGTATCCATTGCTTTGATTGTGTACCTAAAATTTAACAAATATGTTATTTTAAAACTTTTATCCGCGGTTTCACCCGCGTGGAAATATATCCAAAAAGAAATAATCCCGTGGCTGTATTTTACCCCCCCCCCCCTTCCTAACAAACATACATCCATACAAACGTTTATAATATTAGTGGGATTACAAACTTTCTTTAAAATTAATAACATAAATTTATTATCATATGCCAAATAAAATATACACGATTAATAAACCTATTTGTATTTAAAATTTTACCTTAAAATGTAAATTATTTGCAAGATCACTAAAGTCAGTGCTGCATCTTTGATATTTCTTCATAAAATCTGCATGAGATAATGACATTGGATCTGATACTCCATGTGAGTAGTTAGGTTTTGTATGCAAACAATGGTGATCTGTTTCTGAAGTGATGTTAGTATTATCCTAAAAATATTAATACATTTTAGTATTTTAGGAATCCGTACTTCCAAAGGTAGAAAAAGTTCATTTTTCACAGTCGATTTTATTACAAGCAATGCCACGTAGAATCTAGGACGTACTTACGTGTACAGACTCCTTATAAGGGATTACAAGGTTATTTCTACTAATGCTTATACAACCTGAAGGGCACGCACTAAGAATGTACAAGTATTTTAATACAAGATGGCGTCGTCAAAGTTGAAACATCTTTTTTTTTATTATTTTGTTCTTGATTGAAATCATCACTAATTTATTTAAAAAAATTATTAATTCTGAAACGACAACCTGTATCCGGATTTTTTTTGTTATTACCATGACTGTACAACAGATGTATAAGTCGTTATATAACTGTACAAATGTATATGCATTTTGTAATAGTAATGAGGTTAGTTTGAACATTCTAGAATTTAATCTTACAAAATAAAAAATATGTTAAATGTTTTGTTCTTTTACAATATTTGAATCGATTTTTGATTGGATACGTTTTTGGTCTCTTCCTTCCTTCTTGTCTTAATATTTGTCCAGAACTATCTTCGAAAGCGCTGAATGAATTATGATAAGACTTTCAACTTTCAAGTGGTTATATTTTATCGATACCATAAAAAAACAAAACATCGCTTACCAAGTCACAGCTGCCTTCCACTTGCCTTAATTCCAACTTCAAATCACTTATATTAGAATTTCTATCACTTTCTGTGTATTTATTGATGCAAGTAGTCTTCCCAATATCAGTCACATCTGGCCTTTTAATAACTTCCGTACAAACATTTTTCCTTCTTCGACGATGGCACAATATAATAAGCAATAATAAAATCGCTACTAAGCAAGAGGCTGTGATTCCGCCTGATATGATCAGAATTAGGGGAAAACTTTCTGAAAGGAAGCGTTTTGTGTAATTTTACAAATTGCATTTAACCCCAGTTTTTTGTGACAACCATGGTAAATATTTTTTGAATTGGAGAAAAGTGTTGCGTGAATGATGATATTGTCTCCAAAATTGGAAGAGCCAAATGATCAGAGAGAGAATCAGGAGCAGCGTTAATAGGACCCCGTAAAGGCTACATTCGCTTGCACATTGAAGTTTTCATATTGTTTCATTTCTATAGCCAACCTATCTAAATATTAAAGCTCAATGACATTCAAATAGATATGAACCAATCAGATCAAATCACATCAGACATATTTTTTATTTTCGATTTCACGTAATTTTAAAGTATCAAGCGATTTTTTTTCTAGTGGTCCTTGCAATTCTGCTCCTGATAGTACATTAAAAGATGTGAAAGAGATATTTAAAGGCATGATTCTACACCTTCACGATTTTTTTACCGAGACATTACCCTGTCTACTCATTATTATATGTTCTTAGGTTAGAAATGAATGCAAAACTCACTGTCAGCCATTAGATATATTTCGATACTATCAGTTCCATAGATATTAGCAACGCTACAGTTGTATCTTCCAAAATGATAGGACTGACTTTCTCTTATAATCAAACTTGACTTGGTAACGCCATCTGATAAGCTTTCTTCAAGAAATGCATACTCCTGAAAGATAAAGTCCGTACAATAACCGATAGTAGTGAAGCGATTAACATTATAAAAAATAATCTGCATTGGTCGTACAGCTCCAGAAACCGTGTTATCGGTTCCAGGGTATCCATCGGAAGACCAAGTCTCCCTTTTTTAGCCGATGGTATTTGCAAGAGTATACCTAATGAGTGGCCAGTTCTGCTGAGGTATATTGATGACAGTAATTTTAATACAATGCCTGTATTAAATTGTCTATTGTTCTTTACCAGTTTTTTTTAATTTACCTGGTTATGTATAGCATTGATTTCATGTCCATCAAATGTCCACATCACATAATCAGGCTTAGGTATTGAAAATGAAGAACATTCAATCCTCACACTATCGCCTACAACACCATACTGAGTTTTATTTGAAGTTATTTTCGGTGGACCTGCAAAAACATAACTAATTAGCCTATACAGCTTTATACTCCTTTATTTCCTGTTAATTTATTCGGCTAGAAGATGCCTAATACATACTTTGGGAAGCTTTTTAAAATCTGTCAACAGGTAGAAGGTAACAGGAGAACTGTTTATCTCAAGTCATCCCTTTTATTTTTTTATTTTTTTTTTCATTAGAATGTAGACGGGATTTAGATGAGGCGCAGTACTATTGTACTAACATACTTTTGTATTCCGTAAAATAACCATTGATGCAAAGGCCTTGTAACGTTGTACATATGTTTCATACTTGGGCCCTACAATCCGTAGCCTTGGCCTTACCTACATTAAAAATAGATAAGTGTCAATTTGACACATTGTCATCGAGCCGGCAACCTGACTTTTCGGCCGGGATCTCGGAGGCGGTCGTCACACTTTATGATGACGCTCTAACCGACCTCCGAATCTATCTAATTTTAACATACTACCTACTGGATACTTATAATGTAGTCCACTAAAACAATATCACCAAATTGGGTAAGTGCAGCTCATAATATCTATTTAGTGCTTAGGTTATAGTATACAGCTTTATACTCCTTTATTTCCTGTTAATTTATTCGGCTAGAAGATGCCTAATACATACTTTGGGAAGCTTTTTAAAATCTGTCAACAGGTAGACGGTAACAGGAGAACTGTTTATCTCAAGTCATCCCTTTTTTTTTTTATTTTTTTTTTTTCATTAGAATGTAGACGGGATTTAGATGAGGCGCAGTACTATTGTACTAACATACTTTTGTATTCCGTAAAATAACCATTGATGCAAAGGCCTTGTAACGTTGTACATATGTTTCATACTTGGGCCCTACAATCCGTAGCCTTGGCCTTACCTACATTAAAAATAGATAAGTGTCAATTTGACACATTGTCATCGAGCCGGCAACCTGACTTTTCGGCCGGGATCTCGGAGGCGGTCGTCACACTTTATGATGACGCTCTAACCGACCTCCGAATCTATCTAATTTTAACATACTACCTACTGGATACTTATAATGTAGTCCACTAAAACAATATCACCAAATTGGGTAAGTGCAGCTCATAATATCTATTTAGTGCTTAGGTTATAGTATACAGCTTTATACTCCTTTATTTCCTGTTAATTTATTCGGCTAGAAGATGCCTAATACATACTTTGGGAAGCTTTTTAAAATCTGTCAACAGGTAGACGGTAACAGGAGAACTGTTTATCTCAAGTCATCCCTTTTATTTTTTTATTTTTTTTTTTCATTAGAATGTAGACGGGATTTAGATGAGGCGCAGTACTATTGTACTAACATACTTTTGTATTCCGTAAAATAACCATTGATGCAAAGGCCTTGTAACGTTGTACATATGTTTCATACTTGGGCCCTACAATCCGTAGCCTTGGCCTTACCTACATTAAAAATAGATAAGTGTCAATTTGACACATTGTCATCGAGCCGGCAACCTGACTTTTCGGCCGGGATCTCGGAGGCGGTCGTCACACTTTATGATGACGCTCTAACCGACCTCCGAATCTATCTAAATTTAACATACTACCTACTGGATACTTATAATGTAGTCCACTAAAACAATATCACCAAATTGGGTAAGTGCAGCTCATAATATCTATTTAGTGCTTAGGTTATAGTTAAATTGCTTTAGATTAGTACACCTACCCTACTATAGCACTAATTGCTACTTGACTATCGCTACCTATATTTGTAACCTTGCTTGTGCATGCTGCTGCACAGCAAACTTGCTGTATTGTGCTTCCCCTCACAAGTGTGCTGTGCAGGAGTCTGTGCATAATCTGTTTCTGATGCCTGTGCTCCATGCATTACAGGGAACCATGTTTGGACTGAACATCTACCTATCTACATCGAGATGCATCTCCGGGTCTATGACCAGCCTGTCCCTGCACGAGTGGCATTCAGAGCAGAAGCCTGACACCAGTTCACTTCATGAGGGAAGGTACAACAGCGGTGATCGGAGGAAACCCCAATTGCAGAACCGGACATCGACCACGACCTTTCTATCTAAACTAATATACCTATTTATGATCCATTTGGTTGTTTCTTTTCTAGCCTAATGAGATTAAACAATCAAAGTGTGACAGCTTATGGATTGATTTTGATGACGGCTTTTTACTGGGTGTGTTTTTTCTAAGACGTATCGTGTTTGCTGTCTAGCGAAATTCAAAAGGAATTTAACAGCACTCTCATAGGTTGACGTCAATTAAAAATAATTTTGTAAACGATTTATAACGATAACACGAGACAAAAGTAACTTCTACTAGCAACTCGAAACTATTTTTAATGCAAAGCATTCATAGATGCTTCTTCTATGGCCATGCACTATATAGGTTAAAATAAATTGCAAAATTCAGTTTTAAAAACTTATTCCCAGTAGTTATTTGCTAGAAAATGCAATACCAAACGTGAGGGCACGTTGGGACCAGCATTTGAAAATTGTACGTCATCCAGTCATAATTCTCTGAGGATACGAATCTTGGCTAGAGTTAACTTTTGCTGTAGTTTAGTATAAATAAGTACATACAATGGAATAGATTTGACGTTTCGTGGGCCTTTCTGTCCGCCATTTCATTTCTGACAAAAGCTTTGCAATAATTAGCATCAGCATTGCAATAGCATCTTGAGAACCATGCCACAATTGAAAGATTTGGAAGGGATATTTTTCTATTAATGCGAACTGCGGTAACATTGCGATACCAGGCGATACGTATGTTGTGTCTCGCTCTGGTTTATATTATGCAATTTCGGTATCGCCATGTTACAGTATTTCACAGGGTCGATGTGCTAACGAAAACCGCAGATAAACAACGATAAATAATTGTAAATAATTACCTTTGACGAATATCATAGCTTGCGCCTCAATATCTTCAAAACCTTGAACACTTGCTCTGCACCAATACACCCCAGCAGAGTGTTGATTGACGGTTATTGTTATGTTTGGAGTTTTTCCAATTCTCTGTATGAAGTTCAGAAAAGTTAGTGAAAGAAAATGCCATCCAGTTGGTGAAAAGTTGCTATGGGAGTCCTTGAATAGAGGTGGCAAACAATAGACAATAGTCCTACGATTGTCACCTCCACTGTGCCTGCCTATTGATAAAACAGTGGATGCACGAGCCAAGGCAAGGGAACTGTGTTTGGTAAGTACAGAATATTTTTTTTAAAGTTTTATTTTAAATTTATCTTTACAGGTTTTGCCTTACAGCTCCCGAAACCGTGTCATGGTCCCAGGGTACCCAGCGGAAGACCAAGTCTCCCTCTTTTAGCCGATGGTATTTGAGAAGATACTAACGAGTGGCCGTTCTGTTAAAGGTATGAGTTGGAAAAGCCTGTGTGGTTTGTCGGATTATGTTCTTATGTTTTTAATTATAAATAACTCATTGGTACATGGCATGGATCCGGGGATCGAACCCGTGGTCTGCCTAGTTCCGTAGCTGTAGCTCCAAAATCAAATTTTGGTATGACAAAATCAATAATACTTACAATAATCCGTTCCATTTCATAATGAAGCCAAATAATTTCAGGAGGTGGTTGACCTTCAACTATACAACGTAATGTTACGACAGAACCGAATTCAGTTTCTACACTTTGCGGTTTCTCAAGGAATTTTGGGCCATCTAAAAATAAAACTTATTATCTTTTGTTCATCGATAATAAAGAGCGTCTAATTCACAACGGTTAGAGCATTGAACTTGAAACCGGATATCCTGGTTCTATTCTCAATTGTGCAAAAAATAAGAACTAATTTTCTAAAAATGTTTGTCCTTCTCTGAACTCGCTAAATGTGGACTTAACTTCATCTGACCTGTGAACGCTTTGATGTGTTTGTGTTAAAAGATATTTTTTAAAAACATTTTGCCTACATTCATGCAGTATTTCTTTCTTCGCTGGTTGCCTTACAGCTCTCGAAATCGTGTTATCGGTCCCAGGATACAAAATCTCCCTCTTTTAGCCGATGGTAGTTGTGAGGCTATATTCGGTATAGAAAAGTGTCCAATTCTGTTGAGGTTATGTTTAGATGGAAAACATTATGGGGCTGCCCAAACATAACAGGTTTTCTTTTTCTTTATTCTTTACGGGTTACCTTACAACTCACGGGAACCGTTGCTGGCCCCAGGGTACCCAGTGGAATACATGATTACAATTTTTTTGAGGCATATAGATGGAAAAGCCTCTTTGTACGGTTTGTCGGATAAATAGATTTTTGTTTCAGTTGCAAGCCGACGTCTTACCCACTCGACCACCGAGACGCCCCATAAAAATAAACACAACGGTGGCAAGCTATAATAATCCATGGGAACTACATCACACTGACACAATATGAGATATTTTTATTTCATGTAAGGATTGAACCTAGCTCCTCCTGTAACGAAAAACTACATAAACTTACATGAAACTTGCAAAGTTTTTGATTCAGAAGTTTTCCCAATTGAATTCTGCAATTCACATTTCACAGCTGCATCATTGAATTTTCTCGATATATTTCGTATGATCTGCAAACATGACAAATCGTTAATTCCAATGAATCCTCGGTAACTTCACAATATTTCAGATATCACAACTTTTTTTATTAACTCAAACTAGAATATCTTAAATTAAGGGTATGGTGGGCAAGAAACGGCTATACCAAACATGAAGCTTTCCTACAACCACCTAGCACAGTGTTTAGCCGTTGACAAAAATTGACAGAATTCTGTATGAAAAGTAAAAATTAAGGTATGTTTTTTTTATTAAGTTCTTATAATAAACTATCTATCATCACTACTATACTTCAGCCATATAAACCTTTTTTAGTCAATCTATTTTATCTTTCATTATTTCAACGTTTCCAAACCAGCGTAAACCATTTTTCTGTATGTAGTCATAACATTATCTTTCGCTCCGCACTCTTCTCGAATGATATTTTTATTTTCTATAATCTTAGGTTACACCTGATTTTGGTTATTTTCTTTCCAAGAGAAACTTTAAAATATATATCTTTGAAAAGCAATTTTAATTTCGAGCCTAGCACATGCTGTTATCGCGTATAACTGGAAAAACGAAACATTTGATTTGTATAAGACAAAAATCATGAGGCGTATGTGGTTTGTCGATTATGTACATACGTTTTTAATTATAAAAAAAACCCATTGGTACATTATTTTTGTGTTACTAAATTAGGTATGAGTATTTCCTGTATGTTCTCCTCATATACCTTTTATTAAATAAATATGTTATAATATTAGACATAAGGTAATAGAAAATATAAAATTTATAAGAATAACTTTTTAAAATTATTTACAGGATTTCCAATTTAAGTTACGAGCGAACCTAATCAGTGTAGTTGACAGGTTGAAATTTCATAAAACAAGTATTACTTCTTTGTGAAAAATGTAAATCTTTTTTAGGATTTCGTAGGACAAGCATTGCTATGAACCATAGTATATCTATCTATCAATCATCACACTTTTTATCCCAAGAGGTTTAGGCAATCGAATGCCATTTCCTATATACATTTCATACATACTCGATGATTGTGTGTAGTAGTTTTTTTATATAAATTATTCATTTATATAACTGGTAGTGCCACGGGGCAAGTTATGGGCCCACAAACGAGTAGTGTCACGGGACAGAAACGCTACTTTAACTAAATGACGTCACATTAAAATAATTTAATATACGGAACCTTCCAACGCGATTCATTACAAACTTAATCTTTTTTTTTCACTAAAAACACCCTCAAAGTAAAGGACTGCAGTGGCACGCTACATGAGAAGGCTTGATGAAAAATGCATAATGCAGGTTCAGTGTATGCCAAGAAAAATTTTCTAAATTTCCACATGGAATATCTGAGACAGTCCTTAGTACAGTGTATTGCGCAATATATCAAAAGTACGTAAGAACGAATACAATATGGGTTTGCAACAACTTGAATACCTACATAAATACGTTTATAACTACTTATCTATTAGATATAGATGTATGCTACCGCGGACTTTTTTGTAGATAATTTTAATTTACACAATTATTTCCTACATCATTTAGTTATATATCTTACTGATTAGACAGCATACGTTCACCTATAGTGTTAATGCTCAGCATCTAAACATGATAGGTCCATGTTTAATACATGTAATCCTTCTCTGTCAATCAACCTATCTAATAGTTAAAACCGCAGCAAAATCCGTTCAGTAGTTTTTGCGTAAAAAGGTCACAGAGAGACTTTGCTTATAATAGTGATTTCTATTTGAATTGTAAATTTTGAGCTTGTCTCTAAAAATATCATTTTTAAGGAAGCATCTTGCTGTAATAGCTTGTATAACGGTCGTAGAACATTACGGTAAAAGCAGAGTTTAAAAATAATATCTATCCATCTATCATCACGCCTTTTATCCCAAGAGGGGTAGGCAGAGACAATCAAGTGCTTTCTCTTCTTTTATATTCAGCATAGCTTTCATACATAAATAAATATTTCATTAATATTTCCATCGATCAATACATTTTTTAGATGTTCAATAAAAGTAGGTAGGTACTACACTCCCGGACATCTGAATCGAGCCACCTTGCATTTTCAGGTTTGGAGTACTGAAGCTTAAAAAAAATGTATGATGAAGGAAAAAGTTTTGATGCAGTATTAATGCTGGCACATTTAACTATTTTTCTACTGAGTATTATTCCAAATTTAAATTTAAATTACAGAAAAATGCCGAGCTAGGTCACTGATTTGAAAAAATACGACTGCAGAAAGTTGTGATTGAAGCAATTTAAGTTTGTTATTTTTTTTTAATTATTGATAACTGTTTAAAAAAAGTTTAGTACAGTTATTTTCTTATAATTTAAGCTGATTTCGGCTTTAAAATTATGGATACTACACCTGAAGTTGCCGCGCAAGCCGTAGCGCTTCTTCAATCTGGGCTAAGTCAACGAAACGTAAGTGCACAACTTAACATAAGTCGTTCTGCCGTTCAAAGAGCATACCAGCGGTATCTAGAGACTGGCACCTTCGTTCGCCGAGCAGGTGGACCTCGTTTCCGAGTGACAACGGCAAGACAAGATCGGTTTATTTTCACTACCACCTTACGAAATCGACACCTGACGTCTGTTCAGATACAAAGAAACCTCCGAGACTTCAATGGAGTGGCTGTAAGCTCTCGGACCATTAGAAGGTGACTCAATGAACGCGGTCTAAAACCACATAAGCCAGCCAATGGACTCAAATTGACACGAGCTCACCGATTGGCTCGCCTACAGTTTGCGCGCGAACATTTAAATTGGACTCAACAACAATGGAGCCAGTTACTCTTCACTGATGAATCCAAGATAATGCTGTACGGTAATGATGGAAGGAGTAAGGTGTACCGAAGGGAGGGCGAGCGTTTCGCGCAATGCTGTATTGATGAGAAAATGAGTTATGGTGGAGGATCATGGACAGTCTGGGGAGGAATGCAAAACTGGTTTCTATGGAAGGCAAAACTGAGCTTGAGGTTGTAACGGGGCCACGGCTGCCGCGCTTAAATGGCAACCGATACATTCTTCAATGCTTAGAGAACCATGTGATGCCATATGCTGGATTTATTGGCCAGGGTTTCATTTTTATGCACGATAATGCAAGGGCCCACACTGCGGGAATCGTCAGGGAGTACCTAAATGACGTTGGTGTCATTGTCATGAGATAGCCAGCACGAAGCCCTGATATGAACCCTATAGAGCATTTATGGGATGATCTGAAGACGCGTGTTCGAGCTCACTACCCTGCCCCGCAAACCATACAGGAGCTGAAAACCGTCATCTTGGAAGAATGGGAGAACATTCCTCAACACGTCATAATGGCGTTGATAAATTCTATGCCAAACCGTATGACCGCCGTGATAAATTCACTCGGGGGTCATACAAGTTACTAAATAAACTTTTTTTTAAATTAAACCATTTTTTTTCTCAAACAAATTGTGCTTTGAAAAAAGCCGATATCGACTTGATCAATCTTAACTCGATTTGTTTAGTACAAATTTAGTTCAAACTTAGAACAATGGCATACTAAAACGATGTTTAGTATATTAGCTTCAAAACTGCATCAAAACTTTTTCCTTTGTCATACATTTTTTTAAAGCTTCAGTACTCCAAACATTAAAATGCAAGGTGGCTCGATTCAGATGTCCGGGAGTGTATTTCCAAACCAGCGTAATCTACATTTCTTCATTTTAGTCACAACATCATCTTTAACTCCTTAATTTTCACCTCTACCACCTTTTATAAAACAGACACCTACAATCTATGTCTGAAATACCAGTCCCAATTAATATTTAGGCTATGTAACATTATGCTACGACCCAAAGGAGCAGAGCAGTCGTAGTAACCACAAGGCACAGCTAGCCGCTATACTAATTTATACTAATATTATAAAAAGTTAAAGTTTGTGAGTTTGTGAGTTTGTGAGTTTGTAAGGTTGGAGGGGGTTATCTCTGGATCTACTGAACCAATTTTGAAAATTCTTTTACCAATAGAAAGCTACGATATCCCTGAGTGATATAGGCTATATTTTATTTTGTTCGAAAATATCCACGGGCAAAGCCGGGGGCTATAAAGTTGAAGACTTTCTACCAGTCCGATATGAAAAAATGTTTTTGATTTAATTATTGTTTTTATTGTGGAATAGGCTATATAACATCACGCTACGACCCAAAGGAGCAGGGCAGTCATCATAAGTCAACCAATCAAAAAATCAGGAGAAGATAGTTTAATGAAATATCACCTAAGTGAGATGTGCTATAAATAATTATCTGGAACGGCTGAACTTTTTATGAAACTTTCAATGATTTTTTATTACTTTTTTCTCCGTCTCTTTATTATTATTTCTGAAAGGTGCTTTTTTGTCGGTATCAAATATCTTTGTCTGCCATTTTAAAGATTGACGAAAAAAAAGAAGAAAAAAAAAGAAGCCATCTGTTGGAGATCAGTTGAACTAACGGTGCGAAGTATTCGGTCATCTACTCATAATTAATAAGTAATCATAAACTTACCAATTCTTTTGTAGAATTTCCAATAACTGGTTCATTATTTACAAACCATTTGTATGTGACATCATTTGGATTGGCATCTGCATCACAACCTACGGAAAAGATTTTATTTTAATAAAACAAATCTTCACGACCTTTGTACCTTACGGTGTGGCCAGGAATTGTGCCAAGCAGGTGGCAAGCCTGGTGACCTAGATGTGGCAGTTTTTTTACAGACGTATTTAAGTATTTGTTATTTTTTTTTAATACCGCCGTCTTTACCTGAACTCCGAAGCACAAGAAGTCGATTAATTTCTTTAATTTTTAGGGTTCCGTACATCTCTGATGAAAAAACGGAAACCCCTATAGACTCACTCATGTGGCTGTCTGTCTTTCTGTCACAGATTATTTTTTCCGAATCTATTAGACGAATGAAGTTAAAATTTAGTACATTAATATAAAAAAAATTGAAGACCCAATCACGGACGTATAGCGTAAATAATCGAATTAAAAAAATGAAATCAAAAAGAAAATAAATAAATTTTTCAAGTTCATAAGCAATAAGTAATAAGCAATACAAGTATATTTTTTAAATTTTAAAATGCATAGTTTAATAGTACCTACATTGTGATACAAGGGTGGTAAATAGGATATAATATATAATATTTGTAATAATTACACTTGTGAGAAAAATAGGTAAATAAAACACGGATAAAATAAATAAATTGAAGTAAATAAATAAAAGGTACGCAATACGCATGCGTAAAATTTGTTTTTAATTGTTACAAAATTAAGAGGCAAAGAAAGTGAACGTTCAGCTTTTACGAGTTTTTTTTGATAAATAAACCATTTAACATTTAAAATCTGCGGTAACTAATATATAATTTACAATAATGTTGATAGTTTATTGCTTAGTTTTTTTTTTATTATATATAGGTATATATATACATAACTTTCAACTTAAAAACTTCTTGCTAGCAAACCTTTACATTGGACTTGTAGAAATTTTAAAAAAATACGAAAATTGGCTGCAACCTTCTTATCTCCGAATCTACAGAATCATAAATAAAAAAAAATAGGGAATACATGGGCCTTTCTTTATAGTTCACAGAAAAACCTAAACTAAAATACTCTCTTAAAGTTCTGACCGTAAAAATGGGGTATTACATTCGTGTCTACCCCGATTAGATATAGGCGTGAAAGTATGAAAATAGAAAATAAAAAAATCTCACCAATACTAATATTATCTCCTTCCGCTATCCTTCCAAAGGCACCAATTTTCTTAATATACACTTTTACTTTCGGAGCGTATTTCACCTGAAAAAATTAAAAAAAGTAAATACCAAAGTCCCTCATTAGCATGCCCTGTGTATATCTATCTATCATCACGCCTTTTATCCCAAGAGGGGTAAGCAGAGACAAACGAATGCCATTTGTTACGATCCTGACATACCTCTTTCGCTTCTTTTATATTCATCATGCCTTTCATACATGCTCGGCGATTGTGTGTAGGTACTTTTAACATTACCATCGATCAATACATTTTTATATGGTTTATAAAAGTACACCTAGGTCGTCCTCTGCCAGCATTTAACCTTTTTAGTCAATCTTTCATCCTTCATTCTTTCAACGTGTTCAAACCAGCGTACTACTTCACTTCATTGATCTGTCACTCCGTATTCTTCTCTAATGACATCGTTCCGGATGCTGTCAATACGTTTTATATTATGGTGTATATAATCATCTCTATATATATTATTTCTCAAAGGTGTTTTGTCAGTATCAAATATTATTTCCCATAAAACTGTATCAAAGTTAATGTTTGATAGGTCTGTACAGACCTACGCCATTTTGAAGATTATTCAAAAACAAATGATTCTTTTCAAATTAGACTATTTTTTTTAAAGACGCCATCTGTTGGAGATCAGTTGAACTAACGGTGCCAAATATTCCCACGGGTTATCTAGTCTCTATATATTACAATTCTATCATATTTAGAAGCTGATCATTTAAAGTATAAGTAAATCAAGTCGTAAGAAAAGTAAGCGCCAGCGCGCTTTCCAGGCGTACGCTGTCTAATCCGTCAAAGATACAACAAGCTTTTTTGAGGATATACCTAACGAATGGCCAGCTCTGTTGAGGTATATAGATGGAAAAGCCTTTTTGTACGGTTTGACGGATAATGTACATAGATTTTTTATTAAAAAAAACCATTGATGGTCTGATATAGGAATCGAATCCACGACTTTTCAGATGCGAGCCGACGTCTTACCCACTCGACCACCGACGCCCCTATTTTTCATAAATTATTAAAAAATAATATTGCATCCGTGTGAAGCCAAAGGCGGAGGAGGTATAAAATGCATGAAACTTCCGCATAAAAATAACGAAGAGCAGTCTCAGCACAAGTTTCCTCGTAAAAATCCTTAAATAGCCTCAGTTTAATCGTCCTATCAAATTATCCCATTTTAAGGCGCGGTTATGAAAATAAAGTAGTAATTTTCACACTTTGGGAGCAGCTAATAGGCTTTAGGAATATAAGGCCATCAATTTAAGGGAAATTGCTTCAATGACTTTTTTAGAAAGGGAGAGATTTTAAAGAACGGATGTGGCTTTAGGCTTAAAATATATCGTTTAGTAAAGTTAAATTTTAGTTTAAGTTACAGTTAAAAAAAATGGCAATGGCAGTCTTAGGGACGTATAATAATGCCATCTAGCGATCATTTCACAATGTATGAGGCCGGACCGACATTGCAGGAACGGACAATCTCGGGTCGAGCATACTTGGGCCGGGCAATCCATGGTCTTGTGCCGAATCCATAGGATTTACCCCTACTAAAATGACTGAACAGGCCTAAATAAATTTTCACTTCAATGTCAGAAAAAACTGTTTTTCAGGTAATTTTAGTCATAATTCGATTAAATGTATGCCGATTTCGATGATTACTTTTTGTACCTAATGTTATTTATTATCTATACTTACCTACTTAATATTATAAAGAGGAAAGATTTGTATTTTTTTTAATTTGTGTGTGTGTATGTTTGTAATGAATAAACTCAAAAACTACTGTACCGATTTCAAAAATTCTTTCACCGTTGGAAAGCTACATTCACCCTGAGTGACATAGGCTAATTTCTGTTTTCAAAAAATTAGGGATGCTTACTAAAACTCCAATAATGTAACCCAAGGTGTAAAAAAATACCTATGTCATTCCTAGGTATAGGGTATATTTTATTTTGTTCGTAAATATCCACGGATGAAGCCGGGGGCGGAATGCTAGTTAAAAATAAATTAACTTTTAACCGACTGAAT
Source organism: Nemapogon koenigi (assembly GCA_963924495.1). Taxonomy (NCBI): domain Eukaryota; kingdom Metazoa; phylum Arthropoda; class Insecta; order Lepidoptera; family Tineidae; genus Nemapogon; species Nemapogon koenigi. The sequence goes on along the minus strand of OZ004657.1, from coordinate 4,030,080 downwards.
GAAAATCATGCATATTTTGTTGTTGAATTTTTTGGACGGTTGGTGCCAAATTTGGCAATTTTTTCATTATTTCTTGTTTTTCATTAAACAATGTTTGAAGTAGGTTAATTTTATAAACTAAAGAAGAACAGGATCGAACCAGGATCTAAAAGATGAAGGAAGCCAATGTTGCATAAACGATATAATTAAACAATTTAACTAACACATACGTCGGATTCCATCAAACAACTATCCGAGTTATATCATAAATTTGAATTCCTCAATGAGAAATATGTGTGAGATATTACGCAATAGTATTTATAGAGTACTGGCTTTCCGCCCGGCTTCACATGTGGAGCCCATATTAACTTTGATCCCCTATTATGGTCTTGAGTTTATACAAAAATTCTATAGTGCAACTTTTCCCTAGAGTTCAGATTCGTGTTTGAGATTTGTATAGAGAAAAACACACAGGCACGGTTTAGAGACCATAGGTTCATGAGTGTGTCTGTGCGACGGCTGCGAAATAGCCAAGCCATACTTTTTGACCAAGATGTAGGGTTTGAGAGTTAGGGGCTTGGCTCTTCATGAGATCTGATGACTTTTTAACAGTGAAAGCGTTATGAGCTTGTGAGTCTTGGTAACCTGTTTTATATGAAATTTCATTTCTTTTTATTTTTTCTGGCTGTATTTCTTATGCGTCATTGCTTTTTTCATAGTACTCCCTTCTACCGCAAATTTCAGCTTTCTAGGACTTCGGGAAGTATCTTAGTTTTATATTAGATCTGCACCCACCTTTATGGGGGTTGGAGGATGAAAGTTACAGATTTTGTTGTTTGTGTGCAAATCCTAGGCTCCATATTAAATTTCAGCTTTCTAGGACTTCGGTAAGCATCCTAGTTTTATATATAGACCTGCACCCACCTTTATGGGGGTTGGAGGATGAAAGTTACAGATTTTGTTGTTTGTGTGCAAATCCTAGGCTCCATATTAAATTTCAGCTTTCTAGGACTTCGGGAAGCATCCTAGTTTTATATATAGACCTGCACCCACCTTTATGGGGGTTGGAGGATGAAAGTTACAGATTTTGTTGTTTGTGTGCAAATCCTAGGCTCCATATTAAATTTCAGCTTTCTAGGACTTCGGTAAGCATCCTAGTTTTATATATAGACCTGCACCCACCTTTATAGGGGTTGGAGGATGAAAGTTACAGATTTTGTTGTTTGTGTGCAAATCCTAAGCTCCGTATTAAATTTGAGCTTTCTAGGACTTCGGGAAGCATCCTAGTTTTATATATAGACCTGCACCCACCTTTATGGTGGTTGGAGAATGAAAGTTACAGATATTGTTGTTTGTGTGCAAATCCTAGGCTCCATATTAAATTTCAGCTTTCTAGGACTTCGGGAAGCATCCTAGTTTTATATATAGACCTGCACCCACCTTTATGGGGGTTGGAGATTGAAAGTTACAGATATTGTTGTTTGTGTGCAAATCCTAGGCTCCAAATTAAATTTCAGCTTTCTAGGACTTCGGTAAGCATCCTAGTTTTATATATAGACCTGCACCCACCTTTATGGGGGTTGAAAGATGAAAGTTACAGATTTTGTTGTTTGTGTGCAAATCCTAGGCTCCATATTAAATTTCAGCTTTCTAGGACTTCGGGAAGCATCCTAGTTTTATATATAGACCTGCACCCACCTTTATGGGGGTTGGAGGATGAAAGTTACAGATTTTGTTGTTTGTGTGCAAATCCTAGGCTCCATATTAAATTTCAGTTTTCTAGGACTTCAGTTGCAAAATCGACGTATTTTAGGTATTAATAAAATCTAAAGTATAAAAGCTAAACTAACTAAACTTAGTGTATTTCATAAGTCTGCTAACTATATATTAGGGCTCTCTAGTATTATCCAGGCCGAAGCTATGAAGGTTTAAAAATACGGCGAAACAAAAGGTAGGTAATGCCCTGCTTTTTTTGGGCTCGTCTTATCGAGTCGAGTTTATAAATCTACACTAATATTATAAAGTTTGTAAGTTTGAAATTACAGATCCGATTCTGAAAATTCTTTCACTAATAGGAAGCTACTTTATCCCCGAGAACTATAGGCTATATTTTATTTTGTTCGAAAATATCCACGGGCGAAGCCGGGGGCGGAAAGCTAGTCCAAGAGGAAAAATAAAAATGTTCTGAATGGTTTGATCCCGGCCATGTACCAATTAAAAACTTTAATCCGACAAACCACACTGAGAGGTTTTTCCAGAACTGGCCACTTGTCACAAATACCATCGGCTAAGAGAGGGAAATTTGGTCATCCGCTGGGTACCCTGGAACCGATAACACTGTTTCGAGAGCCGTCAGGTAACCCGTGAAGATTAACATTAGTAACTCAACTCATAGGAATGGCAGGAATTTGCTTCCATTTTGTGTAAAATTTAATCATATCATCTTGTAGGTAAATAATTTAAATTAATTTAATAATTCTCAAAAGCACAGTGCAAACCGACGAAAATTTTCATTAAAGCTAGGTTGCGTTTGCATTAAGTTTCAAGTCAAATTATTCACAAAATTACCGCAAACTCGGGGAACGTCTGTCAAATAATTAAAAATATACACAACCGTTTTGTTAATTAATTACATATTACTAATATTATAAATGTAAAAGTGTGTTTGTTTGTAAAATTGATTTTATATTAGAGAAGAATGCGGAGTGAAAGATGATGAGTTTCTAAAATGAAGAAAAGTAGTTTACGCTGGTTTGGACACTTTAAAAGAATGAATGATGAAATATTGACTAAAAGGTTTATATTAAATTGATCGATGGAATTATTAAAAGTACACACAATCGCCGAGCATGTATGAAAGGTATGATGAATATAAAAAAATCGAAAGAGGTATGTCAGGATCGTAACAAATATCATTCGATTTTCTCTGCCAAACGCTCTTGGGATAAAAGGCGTGATGATAGATAGATAGATTAATTCATGTAAAAATTAAATTAAATCAATTATTAGTGGCATAATGTCATATCTAATAGATTCAGACATAGTATTTTAAAATGTAGATATGCAACTGTATTAGCCCCTGCCGTGTCTGTCTGGCTGTACCCTTTTCACGCAAAAACCACTAAACGGATTTTGTTGCGGTTTTCACTATTAGATAGGTTGATTCACCGGGAAGATTTACAAGTATTAAACATTTACCTATCATGTTCAGGAGCTGAGCAATAACAGTATTAGTGAATCAAGTCGGAGAAAACAGTTAGCCTCAGTTTAAATGGCGTATGCTGTCTAATCCGTCAGAGATATAACAAAATGATGTAGGAACCAATTGTGTAGAATAAAATATTCTACAAAAAAGTCTACGGCAACATATATCCATCTTAAATAAATAAGTAGTTAAAAAGGAATTTATTTAGGTATTCAAATTGTTCTTAACTTTTTTTAATGGATAGTTAGTTTCAAACGCAAAATTGTGACATACAGACATATTTCAAACAAGCTTCTGCAAAGGTATTCGTAAAATCAATAATGGAGCCCTAAAAACTAACATCTTTTACTCCATGGAACTTGAGATTTTCCTTCAAAGGGGGACGTGTGTATCTATGAGGAAAAACCGTGAAAATTCTCTTATTTCCAACAGTAACAACCGGAGACACTCAGCAGAATTCCCGATGAATTCGGAAATTTAGTTTCAAAGGTGTTTTTTACAGAAAAAAACATAGGATTGCCGACAGAAGTGAAAACTCTATTTAAGGAGACGCCTCATAACTTTTGTGCCACAAAAATTACATGCTTCATGACTTCTTAAATTACGCGATAACTATATGTCTTAGTTTCGAAATTTAAATAGCTTTGTAACAGTGTCTACTTTTTGGCAATTGTCCATATTAAACATAACAGTTGATCTGTTGCTGCACTTGATAGGTGATATGTCACTTCCTTAAGAGTCCAATATCCATAATTTGTTTAAACTATTTGCAATATATCTGTAAATAATCAACCTGTGTCACTGTAATTTAGCATATAGTTACTTATTCAATAAATCTAGGTGAAATAGTCATTATTTTTTCAATTGGTTTTATTGAATAAAGGATTATTTTGCCCCTATTTTCTCTTTCATAATCTATCAAAAAGCTCTTAAATTTTGACAAATTAAAAATCATAAAGTTATTATTATTTTGAATTTTCAATAAGCTATAACTTTGAAAGGTAATGGTATAACAGCACTTTAAAAAAATTTAAGAGCTTTGTGATAAATAATGAAAGAGAAAACGGGGGCCATATTTCCTATTCAATAAAATTCACTTAGATATATTGAATAAGTAACTATACGCTTAATTACAGTGACATTATTTACAGAGAAATTGGAATTTACAGAATAACTATGGATATAGGAGCCTTCTATAATTTTTATAATAAATGCGGAATTACGTGTCTTCCGAAGCACGAAAAGTTGATTAAAGCACATTTGTATATAAAACAATGCAAGTTTATCGCATTGTCAGCTTACATAGATAGATAATTCTTTAATTCTTAAACCGTCTAGACGAAGCCTATCAACCTAATCCTAATTACTATCACTATATGAATAAAGTCCCCCGCCGCGTCTGTCTGTCTGTCCTTTTCACGCAAAAACTGCTGAACGGATTTTGTTGCGGTTTCCACTATTAGATTAGGACCTACCATGTTTAACAGCTGAGCAGGAACAGTTTAAGTGAATCAAGGCGGGAAAAAGTTTTCATTACCTATGCTGTCTAAATCTGTCAGAGATATAACAAAATCTTGTAATAAATAATTGTGATCAACACAAAATAGCATATTATTATATCTATATTTATTAAGATAAGTAGTTATACCCATACTAATATTATAAATGCGAACACCTACCAACTTTTCAGACATGCATGTGTGCGTGCATACATAATATATATTAGTCCAATAACCCTGCCGTGACTTACAGTGTGCAAAAATTTCCAAGTACCTATTCCATTTCTTATTTTTAATCACTCAACAATGTGACAATCAAAAAATCCAATTTATACACACAACATATTAAAAAAAATGTAGCTATTTTTCGTACATCAAGAGACTAGATTCATCGCTGACATCACAAAAACCAAAATACAATAAATTATCAAAACAGATTACAATGTGTTTAGAAAGTAATTAAAAAATAACAAAATAATAAGTAGTTACAAAATGTCAATAGTAATCTAAAAAATGTCAGGAGTAAATTACAGAACGTCAAAATTCAATAATAAAATGTCAACAATAAATTACAAAATGTCAAGGTAGATCACTAACAATGTCATTTTACAATAATAAAATATGAAATTAGATACGGAGCAAGTTTGAACCTTAGGAAAGGAAACTTTTTATAAAAATCCACCCAATATGTTATAAAATCTGTAAAGTATGAGTACTCATTCATACTTTTTGTAGAAAATACTGGCCGTATTTGTTAATACTGGCAAGTAATGTTTTATAAATGATATTTGAAGCTCTGTAGAATTCGAGACTGAAGTGAGTTCTGAACCAGCAACGCTGGAGTGATGTAGACTTTGATTAAAATAAACAAATATAATATAAAAACCTACTCTTATCATTGAAATCGCCTTAAAACCCGTTATATAATCTTATAAAAATGTATTTCTTACCTCAATTCGTATTATAGCAGTCCTATACGCTCTATCCGCTGTATTCTGTGCTTGACATGTGAACATTTGATTATGGTGATGTCTCCTTGGTCTAAAACGAAGCGTTGACCTGTGTAAAAAAAAAACAATTTAATTTTAATTTCTTTCTTTCATCACGGGTCAGCCTTACAGCTCCCGAAACCGTGTTACCGTTTAGCCGATGGTATTTGTGAGGCTATACTTATCTAAGGAGAATCTTAGAGCAAGCGATCTTTTTTCCGTATTATCTATCAATACACCTTTTATCCCTGGACAGTTATGCAGATGCAATCGAATGCCTCTGAATCATGACAATATATTAACTAGGTATCAACCTATGCTACGTCGAGGGCATTTCCTTCCTGTCACTTCTATGTAAATTATTTCTATATATTCACTTTAACCAGTCGATTATTTTATAATATATGTTGCAGTCAAAACTCATAACCAGTCAAAAGTACTATTGACTAGCAAAATCATTTGCAGTCAAAAGTACTAATAACCAATAATTTTCAGTCAAAACCACTTTTGACCAACCTGTTCAGTCAAAAGTACTTTTGAACAACCGCAGTAATAAGTTACCTTAGATTTCGTTGGTATCGTTTTGTTTCGCGAGACAGAGCTCTAGGAAAATAGTTAATTGTGATGTTTTAAACGGGAAAGGCGATCTAGGGCGTCAAACTTAGTGTTTCCAATCATTAATTATAATTATTATGTTTGTATTTTAACATAATCATCATATAACGTAAAGTCCGTTGCGACAATAAAACGACAGAAAAATACAGTGGTACAGGGGCTAGTACCAGACGTTGACCTCCCCCCCGCCAAAAGTGGCAGAAAAAGTTGTTCGGTGATTTAAACGCTTCACGTCTCCTTTGGTAAATACTCAAAGGGCCAGAGACACCAGTAACAGTGTCCACTTTTTGCCAACTGGCAACAACAACAACTGTCCATATTGAACAGAACAGGTGGCAAGCTGCACTTAATGGACCTAGATGTGTCATTTATTTAACAGACGTAAATATCTGTTATTTTTAGAAGAAATTACGGGCTCTCCGAAGCACGAGGAGTCGATTAAAGCAACTTGTTTTCTTTAAAACTTTTGAATCAGCAGAACTGGTTACCCGTTGAGCAGCCTCAAGAAAGATTTGTCTTTCGCTGAGTAACCTGGGGCCATAGCCTCTGCTTACCCCACTGAGATACAGGCGTGAATATTTACTTACTTAGCAGTATATCTTCTTCCACCACTTGTAGGTTCAATACTATATGAAACTCCATGAGATAACACTCCTCCGTTACTATCAACCCATGTAATCTGTTGACAAAAAATAAAAGTAATTATGGATGGATACTCAGAGCAAAGGATTTTGAAGCGAGGCCTCAGGGTGGAAAGCCGATATTTAAAAAAAAACTTCACTTCACTCATTCATCCACTCTCCGTCACACATTTTTTTTATTCTAAGGCAAGCTACCAGCTATCATATTAAACAGAACAGGTGGCAAGCCTGTTGCTGCACTTAATGGTAGATCCAGGGGCGTTGGTGGTCGAGTGGGTAAAACATCGGCTCACAACTGAGAAGTTCTATCCCCAGATCCGACCATGGACCAATCAGTTTTTTAAAATAAAAATAATCTATGTACATTATCCGACAAACCGTACAAAGAGGCTTTTCCATCTACATACCTCAACAGAGCTGGCAGGGCTAGGGGTAGGGGTAGGGGTAGGGGTAGGGGTAGGGGTAGGGGTAGGGGTAGGGGTAGGGGTAGGGGTAGGGGTAGGGGTAGGGGTAGGGGTAGGGGTAGGGGTGGGGGTAGGGGTAGGGGTAGGGGTAGGGGTAGGGGTAAGGTTGATTCACAAGGAAGGTTTATGAGTATTAAACATGAACCTACAATGTTAAGGAGCTGATCATTTATAGTATAAGTTAATCAAGTCAGGGAAAAATTTAGCATCAGTGAGTTTTAATGGCGTGTATATGCTGTCTAATCCGTCAGAGCTATAACAAAATTATTTAGCAACGAATTATATGGAATAAAATGATCTACAAAAAAGTATATGGTAGCATATACCTATCTCTGATAGATACGTATTTATAAGCGTGTTTGTGTAAGTATTAAAATTATTTCAAACCAATTAATTGTACCCCGTGCGTGGCTAATTTTTTTTTGCGTCCCTACCGTGTAGTTCCAAGAATAGTTGTTTACACTTTTGCTTCTACGAATTTTCTATTACTTTGGCTACAAAATGTTTGCTATTCAATGAGTCATTGTACACGTGGCAATAGGCTAAAGGTACCATTACTACTTTGCGACGTAGCCATAGAAACACTGGTAACATGGTCCACATATAAATAGCTTGTTGTTGACTCATGAGAAATCGATTTAAGCACTTAAGCGAGCAAGGATAAAACCCTAGACTTTAGGCAATAATTATTTGTATGATCCAACAAATGACAAATAAATCTCTGTACGATTTCTATGTAAAAAAGGTCTTACCTCAGCTGCAGGTTTTCCACCAACAGAAACGCATTCCAATGTTACTTCTCTGTCTTCGATGGTTTCAAGGAATGATCCTTGCAGAATATCTGGTGGCTCTGGGGGTGTTAAGACGATCAACTTTGCATATCTGGACCTAATTGGTGGCTCACCTAAAATTAAAATAAAGGAGTTAAATACTGTAAATACTAATTTAACGGGACCGCCTCATGATTTTTGTCCCATACAAATCAGATGTTTCGTTTTTTTAGTTTTACCCAATAACTCTATGTGCTAGGCTCGAAATAAAAATTGCTTTTTAAAGATAAATAAATTCTAAAGTTTCTCATGGAAAGAAAATTTCTCGATATTAAAAGATAGATAATTTCACATACTTTAAGAATAGACTAACTAGAATTTGATAATTGGAATAGTTTTTGTAAAAACATAGAAAAGCCGAATTTTTCGTGTTTTTCAAAATACCGATTTTGTTGAGAAAGTAGGATCTTTCTCATGTTTCTGGTATGTGAATATTGGTCTATCTTATCTTATCCTTGGTTACCTTATCGATTTTAATAGTAGTCCATCCCGCTTACATTTTTCTAGAGATATGTACAAAATAAGCCGCGCGTAAAACTTAGTTCGTTGCGCTGTGATGTGTCCACTTAAAAATTACAATTATTACAAAATCGAATTATACTTCATAATGATATGTTTTACATACGTACGCGTCTCTAATATGTCAAACTTCGATACTATTATGTATTATAACTAGTACCGAAGTTTTCATACAAAAACGATATCGTAATGTTTTTTTTTTAAATGCAGAAAGGGCAAAGGATATGTGTTATGCAGCCACAATAAACTCTATGTAAATATCGACACTCCCATGTGGGAGTCAGAAAGTAGGTAACCGCGATTTGCCGCCAATTTGTCGATTAAGAAAAATATCTTGGTTCAATTTGTTTTGTACTATTGCATGGGATTAGATAAAGTAGTGTATGAACGGGCACATAACTTGAAATTAAAACACTTGTGGATGCTATTAAAAAATTTGGCTGCGCCTCATTTTTTTTAATTTCACTTGTGTTTTAATTACCCCTATTATGATCCTGTATCGTAAACTACTATAACTAATGTTGTCATTGCAGTACAAAAATTTTATTAAGTACACCAACTATGTAATGTAAAAATCTACTCTAATCTAATATACTTTATTTATAATTTTCTGTGTTCTCAACATCAGGGCAATGGAAGATGACAGGGTAAACAAAATATTATTCTATTTTTTTTATTTTTTTTTATTTATTCTCTTAGAAAATTAACCTAATATACAATTCAAAATTCCGCCAAACTGCTATACAGTTTGTTGGCGGATATGCTCTCTTATATTGAACAATTTACATTGTCAAATCTACTGCTTTGGTACATAAAAATACTAAGGTACTTAAATCTATATCACACAAAACCTAGCAACTAGAACAAGAAATCTACTTACAGTGAAACAAAAATATGTACCTACACAACTACCTACCTAACTACATACAATTTTTTATGTAATGCAACTTAAGGCGCTGTTTATACATTTTGTAATTTAGTATTTCACATTGTAAGCTTGGAGGTAACTCATTAATATTTAGTCCGACATTTAGATTATCAAAAAATATTGGACACGTATTTTTTCTTTTGTCAATCAAACAAAAAATTACAGAGATAAAAGCCCGTCAAAGTTTGGAAGTGGAGGCTGGTGACGTCACGCCTTGCTAAAAATTGTACTAAGGCGTGACGTCACGCGGAACTTTAGCGGGCTATATCTTCATCATTTTTTGTTTAATTGACAAAAGCAAAAATACGTGTCCAATATTTTCTGATAATCTAGCTGACGGACTAATTAGAATTTTTTAGTCATCATGCCTATTATTCAGACAGACCGACTATACTATGAAATTCCGTTCACAAAACAGGTTTAAAGGATTAAATATACATTTTTGCTCAATATACAACAAATACAACGGGAAGTCCTGTAAATAGTCGTACAACTCGGCACAGACTTCTAACCACATTATCTGAAACTTCATTAGGTAAACCCTGAAATACGCCGCAAAGTTTTAGAGCTAAAGCACTTGTTATTCAAGAAGGGGTCAACCGAACAGTATTATAATTTTCAACTGCTGAAAATTGGTCGAAATTTGTGTTTCAATAGATAGGATTAAGGAATTTAATGGATCCTTTGTAGTCAGGGAGCTGTGTCTGATTTTATGGAAAGGTAACGAATTCGTCTGCTCACTGTGAAAAACGATTGTAAAATTGGCCGCACATTAGTCCGGCATCGCACCGAAAATGTCCCATTCCGGCCACCGGATGATCTAGGCGGACCGTTCGTTACAAGAATTGGTCGGTTTCGGTGGACCGTACAGCGACGCGCCGGGGATGGAGAAGAAAACGCAAAGTTATTTACAGATGGCGCCACTTGTACATGGCTCATAACAAAAATCAGTTAGATGTAGTTAATAACAAAACAATATTGCCGTTTCAGGGTTGCGTACCCAAAGGTTTACCCTTAACGAAAACCTTATTATTAAGACTCCGCTGTCCGTCCGTCTGACTGTTCGTCTGTCACCAGGCTGTATCTCATGAACCGTGATAGTTAGAAAGTTGAAATTTTAACAGATGATGTATTTCTGTTGCCATATATTTAACAACAAATACTAAAAAAAAAATTTAAGTGGGCTTCCATACAACAAACGTGATTTTTTGCCGTTTTCACCCTTCGAAGTCCGACTCGCACTTGGCCGGTTTTTTTTAAATAAATACCGAACATTTTTAAAGTTATCACGTTGTTTAATCCCACATGCACTGTTGCACAGTTAGAAGTAGAGTTGAAGACTCGAGGAGCGTCTTAAAATGTCGAAAATAGAATCTGGTCATGACTGTTTTTTTGTGAAATATGGCATCGCCAAGTAAATCATTATTGCATATATTATTGCATCCAATAACAACACAACGAGGCATTTAGGAATTAGTATTAAAATTCGAATTCAATATAAAAATTACTATGTGATTAGTTAGTTTGGGCCATGGTATATCAGCGCCTCTAGTGGCAAAAAGAAGCAGTTTTCTTCAGCGGCCACCTTTAGTGATGCCGGGTATTCTGGACAATTTTGAAGTAGAGTCAGTTTTTGCATGGTAGGGTAACCGTCCGTAAGGAATCAGTCTTCGTTACCTTTCGATTAAATCAGGCAGCTCCCCGACTATTAGGTTTTTTGAGGCTTTTCAAAAATTGTATTCCGGGAAAATGGAATATTTCATAAACGCGAGCCATTCAATAAAACTTTTTTATGACTCAAGGGTACAATGAAGAGTGTAGTTATGTATATTGCGTGCTAGTCACCCTTCGAAACCGTTATCGTAGCTTGAATAATTCAAAACTCTCTGTCTGAAGTACAATTCACTAACCTAAGATTTAAATTGACACTTTATTAAATCTCTTTTTTCTTTTTCTGTCTTCACGGAAACGTATTATCAGTTCCAGGGTACCCGGGGATGACAAAGTCTCCCTTTTTAAACCGATGGTATTTGTGAGGCTATACCTAACGAGTGGCCAGTTCTGTTGAGGTATATTTAAATGGTAAAGCCTATGCTCTTGTGTCCGACATAAGTTTTTAAAATAATTATAAATAACCCATTGGTACATGGCCGGGATTTTATATATTTTGATTATCTATCCGTCTATCTATCATCACGCCGTTTATCGCAATAGGGGTAGGCAGAGACAATTGAATGCCATTTGTTACGATACTGACATAGCTCTTTCTATTATATTCTCATACCTTTCATACATGCTCGGCGATTGTGTGTCTTTTAATATTTCCATCCATCAATACAATTTTATATGTTCAATGAAAGTACACTTTCCTTTCCTTTCACTTTAGACATATAAACCTTTTTAGTTAATCTTTCATCCTTCATTCTTTCAACGTGTCCAACAACTTTTCTTCATTTTAGTCAGTCACAACATCATCTTTCACTCCGCATTCTTCTCTAATGACATCGTTCCGGATTCGGGCAATACGCTTTATATCACACATTCTACGTAAAGACCGCATTTCCACAGTATTTATAGATTTTTAACGTAATGCAAAGAATTGAGCTCTTTGGTCCCTCAATGTTTTTCACCTAAAGCATTGCAAATTACTGAGATAAGAACTTGAACCGCCCAGAGACATACCTTGACAACTTTATTTGAAACTTTAATCTGTATTTTACAAAAGCTCTTGACTGAAAATTATGAACGCCAATCGATTTTCTGAGAAATCTTTCTCCATGTTGTTGTATTTTGAGTTAGTTGGTGTTAAAACAAAACAAACAACAAATCTTCACGACTCTTAGGCGTGTGGTCAGAGACACCGAAACAGAACGCTGGTTTGGACACGTTGAATGAATGAAGGATGAAATATTGACTAAAATGGTTTATATGTCTGAAGTGAAAGGAAATACTGGCAGAGGACGACCTAAGTGTACTTTTATTGAACATATAAAAAAATATTGATCGAAGGCAATATTAAAAGAACACACAATCGCCGAGCATGTATGTAAGGTATGATGAATATAAAAGAAGCGAAAAAGGTATGTCAGGATCGTAACGGACTCACAATACACTAGAACCATATAATTAATTTACTTCCTAAACTATTCTCAGAGAAGGCTGTAGGGCAAATTCTCTTTGTCTAAAAGAGCCACTATTGACTCAAGACTAGCTTTGTGGAACAATTTATTTAAATTTACTAAAGGATAAATATATACGGTCCCAGGGTACCCAGCGGAAGACCAAGTCTCCCTCGTTTAGCCGATGGTATTTGTGAGGCTATACCTAACGAGTGGCCAGTTCTGTTGAGGTATGTAGATAGAAAAGCCTCTTTTGTACGGTTTGTTGGTATATAGGTTTTTATTATAAAAATCCATTGGTATATGTCGGTTGTGGGCATCGAATCCGCGACTTCTCAATTGTGAACCGATGTTTTACCCACTCGACCACCGACGCCTCTTTTTTACCCTATTATAATAAAACTTTTCTGTGACATATTCAAGATATAAAAAATGTATTGATCGATGGAAATATTAAATAGGTGAATGAATATGTCACAGAAAAGTATTTCTATATAAGCTCCTAAAATCGTTAACATTGTGCCCCCCCCTCTCTTTTTCTTTCTCTTTTCAAAAAAGACTGGCCTTATTTCGAAAAAAAAACATAGAATTCACTCACCTTTAGGCCCCGTCCCAACTTGACATTGATACATTCCATCGTCTTCTAATACCACGTCCCTTATATCTAAGGAAAAGTCACCTGTAAAAAAAATCATACCAATTAATAGCGGAGTTAAAGTATTTTCAAGACGTACATCCTTATATTATTATTCTTCTTCATCTTATTTTATAATGGCTCCATCAATGATCGATGATTTGCCAATGTCAAGTATCATGAACGTCACAGTAACAATAGCCGATTAATCGGTAGTTAAGATGATCCCTCCGACTGTGATATGCCCTATTAAGACGCTGAATAGAGCCAAAGACCTTGAGAGATGGCTCCGCCCCCAAGCGGGTACACATACACACCAAACGACTTGGCTGCCACTAATAATATAGCATCAGGCTGCAGCCGGTATTGTCGATACACGAGCGCTTACGCACACACGCGTGCAGTGCGTACATAAAATCTCGAAAATGAGAATAAAGGAACTTGCTGAAAATTTGATTACAAAATAGAACAGTATTACGATAGTATATTTCTAGATAAAAAATTTGAGAAAAAATCAGTATCATTACATGCATTTTAGTACTGTTTCTAGCCAGTAACATATTTTTTTAGAGGTACATTCGTTATTTATTTCTATCGAATCAATATAGTTGTATTATGTTTTGAACACAGTATCTTAATAACGCATAACCTCAAGAATATAATATATTTTTTTGATTATGGTCACTGCAGTGGACCATGTACTTTTACGCATCATAAAACTCGCATTTAGCTCTATACATCCTCTTCACTGACTAATCACAACTAACACAGCGCGGACGGGATTAAACCGGATTCCCCATCACGTCACATGGCATGACGTGGAATCCCCATACACTATTATAAAATGCAACGTCTATCTGTCAGAAGTCGGGAACTACTTATCCGATTTACGTGTCATATTTTAACTTTTTTTTCTAATTCACGTGTTGCCTTATGGCTCCCGGAACCGTGTTATCAGTCCAAAGGTACTCAGCGGAAGAACAATTCTTCCTCTTTTAGCCGATGGTAATTGTGAGGCTATACCTAAAAAGTGGCCAGTTCTGTTGAGATATATATGGATGGAAAAGCCTCTTAAGTGTGTTTTTATATGAAAAACTCATTGGTACATGACGGGGATCGAACCGACGTCTTAACCACTCGGTCACCGACGCACTTGAATGAAACATGGAGGATAAAATAGTTAATTTCTTGGATTTAAAAAATTGGTTTCTTATTCCATTTTTACTTAAATTAAAACAAGTGTTATTAGTTCGCAATGGAAGGGTATTTGTCTTACCTTCTTCGTCATCTCCAATCATTTTGTATCTTTCATAACCAGATAGATTTCTGTATATGCCCAAACCAAAATCATCCTTAGTCCATTGAAGATGGCCAGCCTTATTCACAACTCGACATGGCAAGGTGACTCGAGATCCTACGACAGCACTCTGTGAAAAAAAAGTGAAAATCGTCTATTGGCGCGCCTGGGGGTAAGACCACTCTCCCCGCCAGTGTGCGTGGCGTGTATACTATGTGTATGTATATTCAAGATTCAACTATAGTATACTAGACGCGTAAATTTCGATGTGAAAACATCTGCCGGGCGTCCCGTGACGTGACGGTCATCTTTTTTTTTTTTAGATTTGAGGTATATTAATTGACACATATCGAAATCGTAAAAAAATCTAATGGTATATAAAGTCACTTTATTCAAAACTCCTAAAAAAGTGATGAATCTAGAAGAATCTTTGTGAAATAAAAAAAAACATTAAAATATATCCACAATAGTTACTGGCGGAATAATCGGTGTACACCTACATTAACAAAGTACGAGTCAGACTCACACTTGGCCGGTTTTTAACCGACTTCCAAAAAAGAAGGAGGAGGTTCTCATTGGGGAAGCAAACTGTCAATTAGTTCCACATAGAGGGCGCCAAGTGTTTGTTCCCAATAAACTGTCAAACTCCATAC
Source organism: Nemapogon koenigi (assembly GCA_963924495.1). NCBI lineage: Eukaryota > Metazoa > Arthropoda > Insecta > Lepidoptera > Tineidae > Nemapogon > Nemapogon koenigi. Next base: position 4,014,708 of record OZ004657.1, on the reverse strand, counting down.
AAATTTTAATTTTTTTGTTGTTTTCGCTAAATTACTTAAGCATGGGTCGATGTGTGGCTTTTGGGTGTAATGAAACAGGTTCATACAAATTCCCTAGTGATTCCATAGTAAGGAAAAAATGGGAAAAGGCACTGAGAAGGTTAAATTATAAAGCAACTAATTATTCGAGGTTATGTCGTAAACATTTCAAAGAAACTGATTTTGAAACTACTTCTAAAGAAACGGGTAAGTTTAAGATAACTCATTTCTTATTACATAAATCTTTTAATTACTAAGTTTCACATTCTTAAATAGTACAAAACTTTATTTCAGGTTTTCCACTGGAGCGAAAATTTTTAAAGAAATCGGCTGTACCATCCATATTTTCTTGGAACACAACTTCAGACATCGGCACCTCGGCTCGAACGGCTCGGTTACAACAAAGAAATGTAAGGCGTTGTTTAGTACCAAGCACTGTGACATCAAGTTCTACATCACTAAATGAATCAATGCCCAATAGTAGTTTTGTATCAAATTTAGACATAAATGATCATGAATTTGTAAATGAAATTGAAATTTCAAATATAATTGAGGAAGACAGCTCTACTGATCCTAGTAATAGCCAATGTGTTAGTCATTCGACACAAACACCCACGCTGTTTAGGATGTTTTCTCTTGATGAGATGCTTATAGATGATGAATCTGTGCATTATTACACTGGCTTGGAAACCTATGAAAAATTTCAATTGGTATTGAGTACTTTGTGTCCAATGGCTTATAATTTAAAGTACAAAGGTAGCCAGGTAATAAATGTAGGAATTGAAGATCAATTCCTTTTAATGTTAATTAAACTAAGGCGAAACAAATGTGACTTTGAACTCTCCAAATACTTTGGTATCAGTAAAACTGTAGTGTCCAATATTTTTGTGACTTGGCTTAATTTTACTTATGATTTGTGGTCACTATTAGATATATGGCCTGAAAGGGAGTTAGTAGACTACTATATACCTCCGCAATTTAAAAAATACCATGCAAGCACCAGGATAATTATTGATGGAACTGAAATCCCAATAACCAAACCTAAAAACCCTATGTCACAGCAAGCTACTTTTAGTTCGTACAAAAATAAAAACACACTGAAGTTTTTAGTTGGTGCTACACCTGGTGGCTTATTCAGTTACTGCTCAGAAGGTTATGGGGGCTCAACTTCAGATAGGCAGATGGTTGAGCGAAGTGTTTTACTAGAAAAATGTGAATCTGGAGACAGTATCATGGCAGACAGGGGATTTAATGTGCAAGACATATTTGCAAGCAAGAATATAGGAGTAAATATTCCTACCTTTTTAAGAGGAAAATCACAACTATCAGGAGTGGTAGTCAAACATGACAGAGAATTAGCGAGCCAAAGAGTGCATATTGAAAGGTTAATTGGGTTAAGTAAAACATTCACTATATTGAAATCAGATTTAAATGCATATTATGTGCCACTAGCTTCCAGAATATTTTTTGTGTGTGTAATGCTTTGTAATTTTCGGGAAGGTATTGTGAATAATAAAAAATGATTTAGTACTTGTATTTTATGTCTTCATAATTTCTATAAATATATTTATTAAACACTGCTTCCTTAAAATACTTTTCATAAAAATTAACAAGTTTTGTTAATAAGTTATTTATGAATACTTCATCCCTAGAAATGTATATAACTTTCATATCTTTAAAAGTATAAATTATTAAATTACAGAATTTCTTTCCAGTACAAAACAATTGTCCTTGTATTTGGTAATAATAAACACAAGTCTTTTTCAAAAACAACTCTTCATTTTCTTCATACAAGTATGGCACTGTTGACCCATTTATTATTTGGTTTCTGCTTGAGTAAGGACACTTAACTTCAATTAAAGTTTCTTCTCCTAACAGACCATCAGGTGACGCCCGTAAGAATGGATATCTTTCAGAAATAAATAATCCACACTTTCTGACATTAAGGTCAAATTGGTGCATATATGCTTTTATTGCCACCGGTTCATTGATGATGCCATGTGTAGTTGCACGTGATTTGAAAGAGCGTGGGTATAATAATTGGTCTGCAAACTTTTTTTGCCGTTCTGGGGTCAAATGACACACTGTGTGAAAGTGGCTCGCAGTTATTCGGTCTTGGCGCTTTTCATGCCATAGGGGGTTACTTGCTTGACCTTGGGTTTGTTTCTCTAAATTCACTATATCTTCTGTTGTAACATTAAATAAGAGTAATTTTTGGCACAAAACATCTCTTGCATCTTTACAATATTGATGATCATTTAATACCCCATAGGGATTTGCTGGGGCAAATCTTTGTTTTAAAGGCATATTACTTTTTGATCCAATACAAATATTTCTAATTTTTGTGTTATAATTTTCTTTATTTACATTATTCATATCATATGGGTGAAATATAATGTTAGATAACCGTCTTTTAGACGGTAGTCTCTCTGCTTTTAAGGGAGAAGCAGTAAAAGCTTTCTTTGGCTTGTGAAAACACTGCAATGTTTGCGTACATACCACATTTAATATAATTATTTTTTCTCTAATAATTTGTTCTGCTGCAAACATTACTACAGCTACATGTTCGCAATGGGCTTCCTTGCCACTACCGACAGCACATTCACATGTACATTCTTCAATACTACCGTTGTTTTGTAGTTTTATATTAACTTCATACTGCAGTTTTTTCATGGAGGCTTTACATATACCTTTTAGGAAAGTATAATCTCCCACTACACATGACCTCAGTACAAGGAGATATCTTGACTCATACAACCGGAATCCATCATCAGTTTTCTTGTTGAATCTGTAACAAACCATTATCTTTACTAATTATAAATGCGATAGTGTGTTTCTTTGTCCTTCTTTCATATCACAACCGAGCAACGGATTGTCGGGAAGGAGGGCTGGACAGAGAATAGTCTAATTTTTATACCGAAAATCCATTGGGATTAAATATGTCACATTTCAAAAATGTCTGAAGCCTTGGAAACAATAGTTGGCAAATGGTACAATACATTATTATTCATGAGTCATGACTAACCTCAAAAAATATAAATGAATATGTCGTTTTGTTAAGGGTGTTGCTATTTACATCACGAAATAACCCCTCTTCTGGCAGTTCCATCTGTGACTCTGGACTGTCTTGACACACACTCTCAAAGTTAAAATTTCTGTCGTATGCTTCCAGTCTGTAAACAAAAAAAAATTGATCATTAATATTTTCGAGGTTATGTTCACATATTGTTATCGTCATAACTAGTACATATTATACAAGTTACCTTTAGTTTATAATATATTATGGACCAATGACATCGCTATGAGTCTGATAGAACTTACTAAATCAATGAATTTATCGATTAATTGCTTACCTTTCCACTAGGACAGCTTTTTTTCCTTGCAGTGAAGCACCTCTTTTTTTTAACTCTTCCTTTAACTGCACAATACGCCAGGTAGAATACATTATAAACTCGATAAAAAACAACTATATGTATTTAAAAACCAAAGAAATCAAAATAATCTAAAATAAAACAATATTAGGTTTTGTATGACAGCCTTGACAGGTGACAAACACACAGCGCCATCTGCCTAAAAGTTTCGCGTATTCTTCCCCATTCGGACCGTATTTTTTTTTATTTTTTTTTTTTATTATTATTTGTTGTTTTACTTAAGAGTGTGCATTAGGTATAGTTTACTAGTTGCCAAGCATCGAGCAAAAATCGACGAAAAAACACATTTTATTTTTATTATTTGCTGTTATAACACACTCTGTGAAAAGTGACAGGCGGACGGACGGACAGCGGAGCCTTAGTAATAGGGTTTCCGTTGTCACCTTTTGGGTACGGAATCCTAAAAAATTGGTACATAGAGACGGGGGAGGGGTTTCAATATTAAAGCTACGGGAAAGATTATTTCTTTGTTCCATTTCCACGAGAAAAAGCTACTCAATTCGCAATATCAAACTTTGATCCCACCGAACAATACAAAATAACTTGCAATATTAAAAATTCCTGGCTTATAACTTGAATCAATTCAACGGAGATGCATATTGCAGTTTACAATGCATTTTGCTGTGCATGAGTTTTTTTTTGTCGTGACGGAAAACTGCGTCATGCCCCCTAGCCGATCTCTACTCCTCTCCGCCGCCGCTCTCTACTCCCGTGGCGCGTATACACATACATCGAGTGTGTGTTGCGTGCGCCTCTCTATTCGACTACATTCATGATCGGTTTTGATGGTTTCTTTTTAATCGACATTCAGAAATTAAAAAAAAACTGTTTTTCTATTCTTTTTTGTTTCCAGATTGGTCCAATTTTTGTTTTAGTGAAAATTGTTTTCGTAGCTTTAAGATATTTTGAAAAAACTTATATTCAAGCAACTTTAGTCATAACTTGATGAAATTCTGATTTCGATGATTTATTATTGTAAAAGGGAAAAATAAAATATCTTTAAAAAAGTATACCCCATTCAAATATTATTCACTGAAATAATTTAAAAAATTGTCGGTTGGTGCCAAATTCGACACTACTTTCATTAATCTAGACAATTAATTACAAACATACAAACAAAGAGATTTTCTTAAGAATCCATTTAATTTTGTAGTCTAATTTGGCACCAACCAACTTCAAATTCAACGACGAAATATTTAATTATTTCTTGTTTTTAAATGAACAATATGCATCTGCATTTCTCGAGGAAGGATTGTGTTTCAAAATAACCAATTGACCATATCACTTATAGGAACTGAATTTTTGTGTTTGTCTCTGTGCGATTTTTCTCCGTAACTACTCGACGGATTTTCTTCTGGTTTTCACAATTAAATAGATTAATAAGCAAGGAAGGTTTTCGTATTTTAAAAATTGCTCTATTTTCGTTTGTTTGTCTTTCATCCACGTCCATCATAGCAACGGATCGACGGGATTTTTTGCACAGAGAAAGCATGTAATATAGGATATCCTTCAGGATTAAATGCTTATATAAGATTTAAGAAATGTTCACGGGGCGGATTCTTAGATGTAAATAATATGAATACTTACTTGGTCTTGCGGCTCGATCGCAAATCTTTGTTCTATACAATTAATCCTAAAAGCATTGTTTAGAAGACAAAATATCCTTAATAATAAAAATAATACATTGGCACTAAATTTATCTTTTAACATTGTAGCAGTATTAAATTTTTAACTATTTTTTCTGTTATCTCATGATTTTTCTAAAATCTGTAATTTTCTCAGAATTTTACGATTTCTTTACATTTTAGCGAGTTTTTATGTCCAAAACATTTTTTCTTTCTTTCTTCTTTGTGAAACTGTAACAAAAGAAAAATACTTTTATTATTTTCGGGGCCCTGAAAAATAAGCTGCTAGACGTGGACAGTGTTCAGATTTCGTCTATCTACAAGATTTCACCCTTTACATGTACAGGATCAATTAATTTTGTGATTTGCCCATATATATATAGGAGTCGATAGCCTAATTGGTAGTGCATTGTCTTGAATCCGCTATCGGGTTCAATTCCCAGTCGTTCAAAAAAAAAAGCTAATAACTCCTCGTGCTTGGGATGGCACTTCTTCTAAAAATAACAGATATTTACGTCTGTTAAAGAAGTGACACATCTAGGTCCATTAAGTGCAGCAACGGGCTTGCCACCTGTTCTGTTGAATATAGACAACTGTCGTCAAGTGGACAGTGTTATACTGCATGGTGTCTCTGGCCATACCGCAAAATATTTATTTATTAAGAAAACCAACAGCACAATAAAGGCCGCGAAGATGTGTTTTGTGTGTTGTTGTGTTTTTTAAAGAATTTTCCTTATAAATATACCTCAACAGAACAAGCCACTCGATTCCAGGAGCAGTAAGGCGGGTGAAGTATACCGAAAAATTGGCGGCCAAATATACGCAGCCAAAAATGCCCGACCCAGGCATACGTGGAAGCCAGTACACGAATTCCTGCCCGGACAAACATGTCGCTAACACAGGTCGCGAATCCATAAGATTTCCCCTTACCAAAAATTGCTTAACGCGCCTTAAGAATCGAACTTGGACTATATTTTGTCGATAAAATTGAACTACTAATCATTCTAGATGTATTAACCAAAGAAAATCGTATTAGATCCATTGATAATTTTCAGAAAGTCTTCTATTCAATACCGTTTCTTAGAATCTATTTCAAACAAAACTTTTCACAAAGAACTTCTTACATTATGAGCTGTTTCCGAGAAATATAAAATTTTAGATGCATTCTGAATTTGTAACTTTACTTGAAAGGGTCTTTTATTTATACCTTCCTTTGACTCTTTGATATCTTAGAGTACCTATTTAAACTGGAATCCTAAATCTTTTCTACTGAAATATTTATTTCTACACGAGTTGCCTTACAGCTCCCGAAACCGTGTTACGGTTCCAGGGTACCCAGCGGAAGACCAATTCTCCCTCGTTTAGCCGATGGTATTTGTAAGGCTATACCTAACGAGTGGCCAGTTCTGTTGAGGTATATTTAGATGGAAAAGCCTGTAAGTGTTGTTTATCGGATAAAGTACATAAGTTTTTAATTAAAAACACTATTGGTTCTGCCTAGTTAATACCAGACGTCTTAACCACTCGGCCACCGACTAACCTTTCACCACATCTATCTATACTAATAATAATAATAAATTGATGTCATTAGAGAAGAACGCGGAGTGAAAGATGACGTTGTAGCTAAAATAAAGACAATTAGTTTACGCCGGTTTGGACACGAAAGAATGAAGGATGAAAGATTGACTATAAAGGTTTATATGGATGAAGTTGAAGGAAATGCTGGCAGAGGACGACCTAGGTGTACTTTTATTGAACATAAAAAAAATGTATTGATCAATGGAAATTTTAAAAGTACCTACATACACACAATCGCCGAGCACATACATATGAAAGGTATGATGAATATAAAAGAAGCGAAAGAGGTATGTCAGGATCGTAACAAATGGCATTCGATTGTCTCTGCCTACCCCTCTTGGGATAAAACACGTGATGGTAGATAAGAAGCCATTACAAACAGAAATTCACATTTATTTGTATAGTAAACACGATTTAACGGTCAGTTATCGCTCAGCCAATTCAGCAGTTAAGTGTAGGCACTTTAACTACTTGCTCCCGTTTATCTATTAATTTCCTAGGAGACCTGGTCTTCCCTGTTCTCTGTAATAACTAAGTACGATTATGATCTGGTTTTACTAAATATAGAGTTAGACTAAGCTATATTCTATACTCAAAGGCGTCTTTACATTCAATATTATTCATGGTTAAAAGGTAACCAGCTGTAAAGAATCCTAACAGGATGGAATTTAAAGACTGGCAGTTGATGGAACGTTCCTTAAATATTAATTATAGCAAATTTTATTTTAATTTGAAAATAAGAAAAAAATGTTCACTGGAAAGCAAAAAAATAATTTGAAGTTGGTTGATCCCAATCATGGGTCCTCCTACATTATCTCTAAAATGTTTTGATATAATTTTAGAATATATAGGTATATAAGATATAAAATTACGTTCTATAATTATTTATTTGCTATAATTTTTTTAAACCTAAAATCGTTTTCTGTAATTTTCAAAATCACTATTATCAAAATATATAAAATTAAATTCTATAATTATTCATTTGCTATAATTTTTTTTTACCCTAAAATCGATTTCTGTAATTTTCAAAATCACTATTATCAAAATATATAAAATTACATTCTTTAATTATTTATTTGCTATAATTTTTCTTTTGTCTAAAATCGATATTCGTAATTTTCAAAATCACTATTATCAAAATATATAACATTAAATGATCTATTAATTAATTTGCTATAATTTTTGTTTTATCTAAAATTGTTTTCTATAATTTTGAAGATATCTAAAATATCAAAAGGTACAACATTTAATATTATCTTTTGATTAATTTGCTTTAATTTTTTCCCAATTTATTTGCGAAATATTATTACTTATATAAAATCTTCCTTCTTTATTATAAATGCGAAAGTGTGTCTGTATGTCCTACTTTCAAGTCAAAACAGAGCAACTGATAGATGTTTTTTTTTGCACAGATATAGTCTGAGTGTTAACATAAGCTTTTTCCAAAGAGGTATCATATCCGTTATCAACAAGTGATGGTTGTTTTTGAGTTTCTGGCGCTTCGCCGTATGCTACCGCGGAACGCTCGCTTCGCTCGCTCGGCTCGCGCTCTGTTTTAGCACTATTCGAACCACGCTCGTCGCTTCGCTCCTCGCTAACCTATTTTTATTTACAAATTAGGGGAATAGGAATCGAAAATTACTGCAACAGGTTAAGATTAACAAAAACTACTGTAAATTTTAATCACTAGATTTCCTTTTAGATAGAGATCCTTTTTTGCACAGAGATAGTTGGAGGTGAATACTAGTGACCCCGCCCCCGGCTTCGCACGGGTACAATATGGATTTGAATACCTACATACTTACAGATAGATATATGCTAGCTACCACAGACTTTTTCCTACATCATTTTGTTATATCTCTGACGGATTAGATAGCAATCGCAATGAAAACTCGCTGGCGCTAACTTTTTTATACTGTTAAAGCTCAGATCCTAAACATAATAGGTCAAATTTTAATAATAGGCATGATGACTAAAAAATTCTATATAGTCCGCCAGTTAGATTATCAGAAAATATTGGACACGTATTTTTTCTTTTGTCAATTAAACAAAAAATGATGAAGATATAGCCCGCTAAAGTTCCGCGTGACGTCACGCCTTAGTACAATTTTTAGCAAGGCGTGACGTCACCAGCCCCCACTTCCAAACTTTGACGCGCTTTATCTCTGTAATTTTTTGTTTGATTGACAAAAGAAAAAATACGTGTCCAATATTTTTTGATAATCTAAATGACGGACTAAATAGAATAATATTTTGTTTACCCTGTCATAATGTCAACCTATCTAATAGTGAGATTCGATATAGAGACAGATAGACAGACAGACGTGGCGGGGGACTTTATTTTAAAATATAAATAGTGATTCAACCCCTATTCTAAAAATTGATGGGTTTTCGATGAAGCCATACATACTGTCATGAACCCTTCTATCTTGATTAAAAATATATCAAATTACCATGAGCTGCCAATATGGCGGTGAAGATCTGAAATTTCTACTAAATTAGACTTCTTCTTTTATTCATCGGTGATTTGCCAATGTCAAGTATTATAGCCTTTATATTGTTTATATCGGATTAATCGGTATTTAAGATAATCCCGCCCGACCGTGATATGTCTCGGTGTTCTGTGGTCTTATTAGTCGTCGACTAATCACAACCATCACAGCACGAACAGGATTAAACTGGATTCCCCATCACGTCTTAGACAATTACGGATTCTACGTCATATCATGGCGATCGACGCACGCCTTCAGTCGTGACATGATGGGGAATCTGTGTTAGTTGTGATTGGTCTGTGATTAATATAGCATATCACAGTCAGCTGGATCATCTTAAATACCGATTAATCTTGGCAAATCATCGATTAATATTGGTGGAGCCACAAAAGAAGAAGACAATATTACTGGTGTATCTGGCCACACCGCAAGGAATAAAAGCTGTGATGGTACAAACGTTCTCGTTTTAAAGTTTTAAATTAACGATTCCGCGCAGTTGGGTTAAATATTACTGCAATAATTTTAACCATACAAATTATTGAAATCCCTTGAGTCCGAATAATACTCGTTTGTTCTGTGAGCTGCAATTTTATTGGTTTCGAAATATACTAACTGTTTTCATTATAGTATTGCTAGCTTTGGTATACCAAAGCAAATACGAATAACGGTTTTTGGGTAAGTACTAACGCCTAGTTCCAAACCCGTACCTACCACTTTGATAAAATTAACTTTCATATCCTATGGTCTTGAAATCATACAAAAATTCCATAGAAAAAAGCACTTTTCAGTATTTTCCGAATTAGACTATTACGAACATTTAAAAAAATGCTAATATCGGTCCAGCCGTTTTCAAGAGATGCGCTTACCAACGAACAGCATTTCATTTTTATCTATAGTAAAGATTCTGTTAAAACTTTAAGATTTTTAGAATAAACATTTATTGAATAGGCTACCAAAAATTCGATGCATGTAATTGAAGAGTTTTGTGGTAGATTATGAAAAAGAAAACGGTGGCAAAATATTTTATTTTATCACCAATATAATTCCTATTCAATAAAACCCATTGAAAAAATAACGACGATTTCACTTAGATATATTGAATAAGTAACTATATGCTAAATTACAGTGACACAGGTGGATTATTTACAGAGATATAGGGAATAGTTTATCCCCATACAAATTACAGACATAGGGCCCTTTTGAATAACAAATACTTACTATTGAAAGTAACTTCCTGCATGAAATTACTACAAAGTGTAAATAGAATTTTATTTCGCACCTCTGTAATTTTGGGGTAGTATACACCGGCCAGGGGGCCGATTCACACTCTTTTCGATATTTAGTCGAATTAGAGAAATGTCTACGGAAAAATATCACAAACATATCTACTTTTGAAAGGAGTTAATTTTAAACTGAAGAGAAGAAAAGTAGTTTACGCTGGTTTGGACACGTTGAAAGAATGAAGGATGAAAGATTGACTAAAAAGGTTTATATGACTGAAATGAAAGGAAATCCTGGCAGAGAACAACCTAGATGTACTTTTATTAAACATATATAAAATGTATTGATAGATGGAAATATTAAAAGTACACACAATCGCCGAGCATGTATGAAAGGTATGATGAATATAAAAGAAGCAAAAGAGATATGTCAGGATCTTAACAAATGGCATTCGATTGTCTCTGCCTAGCCCTCTTTGGATGAAAGGCGTGATGATAGATAGATACATAGATTTGCCGTAGACATTAATTTCTCTAATTCGACTAAATATCGAAAGAGCGAGAATTGACTTGTATTGTATAAAAAACCGGCTGTGGCAGACAGACGGCCACCGAAATCCCACCATAACCCTAGTTTTGGACGGAACCCTACAATTTTTTTTTAAATGGAGTACATTAGATAGACGCACAATGAAGCAAGTCACATTCTCAGTTAGCAGGTGCAACCGTTGTTACACGCTTTATACTAAACAAGTAAGATTCTCGACCACCGTCAATATACATGGAGCTACGAAATTTATCCGTGTATTTTTTTAATATGACAAGAATTTATCCCGATTTTCAGGATATCTTTTCTTCCTTCACGGGTTGCCTTACAACTCCCGAAACCATGTTACGGTTCCAGGGTACCCAGCGGAAGACCAAGTCTCCCTCGTTTAGCCGATGGTATTTGTGAGGCTATATCTAACGAGTGGCTAGTTCTGTTGAGGTATATTTAGATGGAAAAGTATCTAAGTGCATGGTTTGTCGGAATATGTACATAAGTTTTTGATTAAAAAACCCATTGGTACATGGCCGGGATCCGGAATCGAACCCGGGGTATGCCTAGTTAGTACCAGACGTCTTAACCACTCGGTTGAAATTTGGTACATATGTAGAGATTAATGACTCAATCACGGACGTATAGCGTAAATAATTGAATTTAGATTATGGGGGTTAATTTTGGAGGACTTTTTTTCAATTGCATCATGTGACATAATTATCAAATGAAAGGGTTCATTTTAAGAAATACATTTTTTTATAATTTTTAATGCATAATTAAGGCTCCTATATCAATATTTTTTCTGGGATAAACTTTTCCCAATTTCTCTGTAATTATTATTTATAATATAATCTAAGACGTGAAATATAATTATGTTATTTTTTCAATGGGTTTTATTGAATAGGAAATATAGCTGTTTAAACTTTGCCCCCGTTTTTAATCCTTTATTTCACCAACCATATTTCCTATTAAGACGAGGAACGACTCAGACATTTCTAATCGTAAGCCACGCCCTATACTCGTGGTTCGGGCGCATGAGTGGTTCGAGCGCAACGATCACGTCATGCAAGACAACGACGGCGTTTTGTCCGTTCTTGCTGCAGAAGTGAGAAGGGCATAAAGTATCGCTTCTCGGAATAAATGACGTAAGCGGCAAATTACAAATAAATAATTTATTAAAAAACGATCACATGCAGGGAAAAATCTTCTTAATCAATACTAGGTACTGAAATTACCTACAGATTCGTATAAAATTTAAACGTAAATCCCTTCAAAGTATGGTCGAAAATGGTGTTTTTGAAGAGGTGATTTCAAAAATTTATGTTATCAAGAAAATGTTTACCAATCATACCTTCCTCTAGTTTTCGATGCCCAAATTGTATGTACATAGCATTCGTAAAATTCGGGAACTTCAGTTCACGAATCTACCAAAATTATTCGTTCCTCCCCTTAAATAAAACCAATTGTAAAAATAACGACTATTTCACTTAGATATATTAAATAGGTGTATTATTTACAGAGAAATTAGGAATAGTTTATCCCCATACAAACTACGGATATAGGGCTCTTAAAGAAAATATACTAAAATTTTCTTAATTGAACTGATTCTAAAATCGAGACAGGAAAACCTAAACAAAAATCTTCTTTTGGCCAACTTTTTTATAGATAGCACGACATCCACTTGATGGAAAATGGCTATGCGAGTCTATGAATGAAGGTCGTACATGTAGTCCTATATTTGTCACCTCCACTATGCCGGCTTATTGATAACACAGTGGTTATGAACGAGCCAAGGCAAGTGTTTGATGAGTACATGCTCGACTCAAAGTATATTAATGTCACTTAAAAGGTTTTCTTTGAGGATTCCATGAACAGCGCACGCTCCCGCCGATACGTGATGGGGAATCCCGTTTAAGAGTGTAGTGTACCGCGTCCATGTCCATACAAACGGAGAAAACGTTTTACTACCCCTAAATATTATTTAATTTTAACGATTTTGTAATATGTTACTGACATAGTGAAAAACTACGTACGTATTTTTTCCTTTTTTCAAAATTCGTAATAGGTCAAAAGTTATAAGCCCCTCAAATCTCGGTTTTTTTAGTTCATAACTTGCTCGTAATAAACCGTCTGTATTGAGAAACAAAGCAAAATTTCAAAAAAAGCAAAACGTACGTACGTAGATTATAATCTGCTAAAACGTTTGACACCAAAATTATAAGGTTTCGTTATAGTTTAGTAGGTGTAAATCGTTTTCCCCCAAAACGCAATTTTCAACGAAGAACATACCTACGAACACTCACGAGCTGCAGTGTTCTCTGTCGCACTGATGCCCGTGGGAAGAGTGCGCTTGAGACAGAATATGATTTTCTAAATACCTATTTCGCTGCGTACGCTGAGCTACACGATTCTCTTAATCCTGTCTGCGCTGTGATGGTTGTGATTAGTCTACGACTAATAAGACATATCGCGGTCGGTGGGATTATCTTAAATACCGATTAATCGTTTTATTCGATTAAAGAAGAAGGTTTTCTTTTGCGTCCGTTCACCGACACCCTCTGTTTACCCCGATGCCACATCCAAAGATATTTATTGCTCCATGGCGCATAGAGATGTGGTTACAAATAAAATAAGAACCACGGGCACCCTATTGGTGAGACATAACAGGTGTAAACGACGGATGCTGAGAATATCTAAGATGAGGACTTTGCTCTCTATAGTATTTCTTTAAGAATATGTACCTAATTTAATCGATTTCTTATGCTTCGCAGGGCAATTAAAGCCACATTTCTTTTAAAAATAACAGATATTTAGATATCTAGATCCATTAAGAGCAAGCTTGTTATTTTGTCGATATCTCTTTAAAAAGTTGTTAGAGAGATACACTGCAAAAAGAATCGATAAAATAACCAAGGATAAGATAAGATAGGCGCGTACCAGAAACATGATAAATAACGATTTCACTAATAAATAATCGGTCTTGCGAAAATACACAAAACGGACATATATAGACTGGTAGTTATTTTTGACTAATTCAACTTCAACGGCATTTTGTGAGCCATTTTGGCAATATGACTTGCTGCCAGCTGAATACAATTCTGAATGTTGCCAAGCCGAATTTTGGCTCTTTTGCTCAAAATTCAAGATGGCGGCCAAAACGGAGCTTTAATTAAAAAAACCGTATTATAACTCGAATATAGTCGAGTGTGGTATCGTGGCATGGGTTTTAGGGGTCGCTGAACTCAATTTTAATAACCGGAAGTCCGTCAGGGTACCGGAAATGGATACAAACAAAATGGTGGCGATTTCGGAGCATAAAATGTTTTTTTTTTACCAAGACATAGTTATACAATAACTAATAGAAATAGCAAGTTGTAGTTAATGTTTTCATAAAGTATGTGAAATTATCTATAGGATAAATACGAGAAAATGTAATTTATATTTATTTTTATTTCATACTGTGTCAAACATATTTATCTTTCTAAAGCTATTTAAATTTCGAAACTAAGACATATTAGTTATCGCGTAATTTAAGAAATCATGTAATTTGTATGGGACAAAAGTTATGAGGCGTCTTCTTAAGTGCAGCAACAGGCTTGCCACCTGTTATGTTCAATATGGACAACTGGCGTCAAGTGGACACTGTTACTGGGTATCTCTGGCTACATTTTTTGCATATACAGTGTAAACTCTTTATAACGTCGTTCGTTATAACGAAAAACTTTCTATAACGTAGAAATTAGTTCAATTTGGTTGGTTTACCACAAAACCCATACATTAATTCACCAATACCCATACATTCAACCAATTTTGAAACTGTCAAGATGGCCACTAAAAGAAAAGCGTTATGTGTTAACGAAAAAACAAATATTGTCATAGCAAAACACGTCAGGCAAAGTTAACAGAATATAATGTGTTTAGAATAATTTACCTATTGATAGTAATAAAATTAGAAATTATTGTAAAAGTTTATTTTTTTTAATTTTTCTCTTCCCTCCGTATAACGAAAAAAAATGCTCGGTCCCTTGAAATTCGTTATAAAGAGTTTACACTGTATTTGTCATATTTTTGCAAAAACTCATTTGAAATGTTCACAGCCCAGGTAGGTACCAGATATGGTTCATATCGGCCATACAATGACCCGCATTTGAAACTAGCGCCTTTCAACGCGTTGTAATCATAACTTAACAAGGAACTGATTGTAAATAATATTTCTATAGGCTACTTAAACATGCTATAAATGTTTATAGTTAAATTACGATTGCCTATTTCCGATAAAGCTATAAAGTGGAAATGTAAGCTGTATTTTTTGAAATATATTTTTACGATACCGACTAGTTTAGCAAAATCAGTGGGTTTTTATTTGTTACTAGCGATCCCGCCCCCGGCTTCGAACGGGTACAATATGAATATAACAATTTGAATACCTACGTAAATACGCTTATAACTACTTATCTATTAGACATATAATATATGCTACCGCGGACTTTTTTGTAGATAAATTTCTTCTACACAATTCTTTCCTACATAATTTTGTTATATCTCTAAATTTTTCCCCGACTTGATTCATTCGTGAAAAGGGCACAGACAGACAGACGCGGCGGGGGACTATGTTTTATAATATGTAATGATGACTATTTTTACACAACCGACTAGTTTATCAAAAAAGGTGTGTTTTATTATTTTAGGAATTTTAGAAAAAAAGAAAAAAAAATTATGGCACAAGAAGGAATTGAATATAACGATGTTAGGATCGTCGTTAGCGCGCGTCTTCCTAAGATATATAAATATTTACTAAAAGGAGACCTAGAATGGGCCATAGAAGTGTCGCTAGGTCACCAGCGAGATGAAGACGATGAAAATAGGGAGAAGTGGTGCAATGCTGAAAAGGCCTACATCCAGCAGTAGACAGACACAGGCTGAAGAAGAAGTCCTAAACGTGTCACATCGAAGCAGAGGATCGACGTGATTTGTGGTTAACATGTCGTGATGTAGGAATGACCTGTCGTCATCAGTGCGTGCACGGGAGGACCTGGTAAGGACTGACATGTCATCAGTGTAAAGTGGAAGTAAGATGGTGGGTCATGTAATGTGGCTGGTCAGACTGTGCTCATACGGGGTCACCAATATATAAAGACTGTAAGTAAAAAATTGTATAGACATATATCTATGAAAAAAGTAACAGGTTTGATACTTATCCTAATTAAGTAACTTGCTAAATGTGAACATACACACGGGCATTTCAAAGAATTATTTAAAGCAAAATTTTATTGTTTACAAAAAAATCTTGGAAATGGTGTAGTTTTTGTAACCACTTCAAATAATTGAACAATGAAGGATAGTGTTGCGAATTTATATGAAATCGCTTGGCGTAGCGTGAATTGTTAATGTTTAAACAGAATTTTAATATGTATGTACTATAAAAATCAAATATTTTTACTCAAAACTAGCGACCCCGCCCCCGGCTTCACATGGGTACAACAATTACAACAATTTTAATACCTACATAAAAACACTTATAACTACTTATCTATTAGAACTTACATCTCATCAAATAAATAAATAAATAATAAATCTCTAACGGATTAGACAGCATACGCCGTGAAAACTTGCTTGGGCTAACTTTTCCATACTTGATTCACTTATACGGTTAATACTCAGCTCCTAAACATGATGTCTCGGTGTTTAATACTTGTATATCTTCCTCTTGAATTAACCTATCGTGATATATAATAGTGACAACTGCGACAAAATGCGTTCAGTAGTTTTTGCATAAAAAGGTCACATACAGACAGACAGACGCGGCTAGGGACTTTGTTTTATAATAATGTAGTGATGATGATAGTACCACCATGGAGAAGAAGTTCCAAGAACCCCAAAGTTATCTATAACTCGATTTCCGTTCGGCTTTGCCCGTGGAAATGTTTGATCGGTTGACGTTTATAATTACTGCTCCGCTCCTTTGTGTTGTAGCGCGATGTTATAATAGTCTGAAACCTTTCTCAATTTTTTTTCACTGTGTTAATTTAAATTATAATCTTAAATCAAATCTAAAGATTAAAAATAACTAAATAAACCAGGTCCGCGTGGAATAGCGGCAAGAATAGTGGCTACATTTCCTCGCTGAATCGCGATGTCGATTCGTTGAGCGAGGAAGGAGCCAGCCCTCTTGTCACCAGAAGAGATGATCAGTCGAGGGGATACATCTTTGATAAAATTTTGGGCATTTGAACCCCACGGGCCTAGAGTTTCTACACCAAACGGCACAAATTTGTAGTTTTCAATAATTGAACTATATTTGCGCCGTTTGTTAGACTCTGCGATTTCCGCCGCAGCTCCCGCTTTGATTGCTGTTTCCCTGAGATGAGACGGGGCTAATGTGTCCACTGTCCACGCATTTACCATTTTTTCTGTAAATATCATCCACCTGTGTCACTGTAATTTAGAATATAGTTACTTATTCAATATAATATCTAAGTGAAATAGCTGTTATTTTTTCAATGTGTTTTATTGAATAAGAAATATCGGTGGTTAAACTTTACCCCCGCTTTCTCTTTCATAATCTATCACAAAGCTCTTAAAATTTTTAAAGCGCTGTTATACCATTACCCTTCAATTATATACATCGCGTTTTTTTGTAGCTTAATGAAAATTTAAAATAATAATTATTTTATCATTTTTAATCGGACTGGTTGTTCCTTAGATTTGCGCGTTCAAACTTACCTACAAACAAACTTTTCATATAAAATATGTTTGTTTGTTTGCAAAAGTATGACCCAAAGGTAACAATAATCGTCAACGAATCAAACATTTCCACGGGCAAAGCCGCCAAAAGCTAGTCTCATTGTCACAAATAATTAACCAAAATTGACATGAAAATTTCAAACACGACAAACCAAAACTACTTGTTTATCCACCTTTAAAGAGCATAATAATATGAATTTAACATTTTGAGTTTTGACTGTCGAAGCATGAAAACCGACAGTTCGTGCTGATAAACGGTGCAAGCAAACTACATGAACCGGTCATATTATTTCTATGTACTAGCTATAACTGGATAGTTGTAGTCTGGGAGCCATGTGAAAATTGCCTACGTGGATTGAGACAGCGCATCACTAAATATAATAAAATAAACGTGTGTCTGTCTGTCTGTGACTTTTTCACGCAAAACTACTGTGGAGTTTTTTATAGATAATTTTATTTAACACAATTCTTTCTAACATCATTTTGTTGTATCTCTGATGGATTAGACAACATAGGTACGCCATGAAAACTTGTTGCGGCAAACTTTTCCCCGACTAGATTCACATTTACTGTTAATGCTCAAATCCTAAACGTGAATCAACCTGTCTAATTAAAGAATATGTATTTACTTATACAAATTTCGCATTTTTTGTAGATCAATTATTTATATATCATTACGCCTTTCATTACAAGAGGGGTAGGCAGAGACAAACAAATGCCATTTGTTACGAACCTACTCTTTTATATTCATCATACCTTTCATACATGCTCGGCGATTGAGTGTCCTTTTAATATTTCCATCGATCAATACATTTTTTTATATGTTCAATAAAAGTAGGTACTAGGTCGTCCGTCCTCTGCCAGCAATGCCTTTCACTTCAGACATATAAACCTTTTTAGATCAATTATTTCTACACAACTACATGACTTTGTTTATATTTCTACTTTTTTTTTTCATTCCTATTTTAAATTACATGTCAAAACTCATTTACTCAAAACCTTTTTCTCATTTAAGGTGTGATTGTGTTTGTTGAGGTACCTATGTTATGTGTGTAGGTACTAGTTGGTAAATTATTATGTGCGTAATCTGTACAAGTAGGTATATAATATACATCTGGTTATTGCAATATAGGTTCAGACCTAGTGTAACACCAGGAGCTCACAATAATATTGTATTTTTTCTTATGTAAATAAAGTTTATTATTATTATTAAAACGAATAACTTAAATTTTTAAAATTGATAATAATAATTTTCTGAGGAAATTATTCAAGAGCAAAATCACCATTTTCAAATGAGTAAATAAGCCTTACGCTAATATGTATTAATCAGAAAAAATATTTTTTGGTATCTAGCGACCAATATCTAATAAAATGACAAAAAAAAATTTTATTGCAAAATTTACTGAAAAAACATTTATAAATGAGGTCTATTTTTTATTATTTTTGAGCAAATCTCTTAAAGTATGAATTCTATTATGATCAAATAAACTGGTATGTATAGTAAAATAATAAATCTAGTAAATTGATACAAAACATAATAATAATATTATTTATTTTTTATTAAAAAATAACTATAAAACAATCATCGCGCACTACAATTACTCAGTATTACCGGACTATCAGACGTGTTATCCGTAGTACTTTGGGCGCGCCTAATATTGACCTTAAAATAGGAACGTTATGGCTCTTAAATGCTCAGCTCCTAAATATGATACGTTCATGTTTAATACTTGTAAACCTTCCTAGTAGCTCAACCTATCTAATAGTGAAAACTGACGGTATTTTTTTAAATTCATAAAATGTAGTGACGAGCTCCTGTACTACGTGTAGGTCGTCCACAATTACCGTATCTGCGTATGGCAGCTTCACATGACTTCAATACTTACAAATTAACATCTGGTTTATTCACAATAATTCCAATTTGTCTATTAATAGAACACGATCCATTCATTATTTTATCATTGATTCGTACATCACAGTTTCTCTTGTGTAAATGAATATAATAACTAACAGCTTAGAGAAGAATGCGGAGTGAAAGATGATGGTGTGACTAAATTAAAATGAAAGTAGTTTACGCTGGTTTGGACACGTTGAAAAAATGAAATATTGACTGAAAAGTTGTATATGGCTGAAGTGAAAGGAAATGCTGGTAGAGGACTACCTAGGTGTACTTTTATTGAACATATAAACAATATATTGATCGATGGCAATATTAAAAGTACACACAATCGCCGAGCATGTATGAAAGATATGATGAATTCGGTTGTCTCTGCCTACCCCTCTTGGGATAAAAGGCGTGATGATAGATAGATAATTGCTTACTCGATACAAATAAAGTTTTGCTAATAAATAATAAACTACCTTTCACCCCCTGCTTTGCCCTTGTATATTTCTTATCATTTCTCACCTAACCTTTATTCTTTACTAGCGACTCCGCCTTCGGCTTCTTAAGGGTACAACATGATTTTTATTACCTACATAAATATGCATATAACTACTTATCTATTAGAGATATATATATATATATACTTCTGCAGACTTATTTGTAGATAATTTTATTCTACATAATTCTTTCCTACATCATTTTGTTATATCTCTGACGGATTAGACAGCATATGCCATGAAAACTCGTTGCGGCTAACTTCATCCCGACTTGATTCTTTTAAACTGTTAATGCTCAGCTCCTAAACATGATAGGTCCATGTTTTATACTTGTGAAGCTTCCCGGTGAATCAACCTATTTAATAATGAAAACCGCAACAAAATCGGTTTAGTAATTTTGCGTGATAAGGTCACAGACAGTTGCAAAGCCATGTATGTGTTTTTATTAAAAAAGCCATTGGTACCCGGCCATCATTCCAAACCATACTTACTTCAAAAGAATAAATCCAGTATTTTTTTGCAAAAGCCGCTCTCCAGCTAATCAATACTTGTTTTTCCATAATTAGCGATAGGAATCTACCTGTTAGTCCAACATACTATAGGTAATAGATGTCATCCGCTTTAAAAGCATTTTATACGTAATGCTGTGTGGGAACTTCTTAAGTAATATCTGAAGACACGGTAACATTGTCCACATATGTTCCGGTTTTCACCATTAATAAGGAGACCATGGTTAAAAAAGCAATCGTAATTCTCTTGCTTCGGAAGGCACTAAAGTCCGCTTTGTTCCAGTTGTCCATGTGTTATTTTTAGAAGAACTATGGTAGGTAGGCTAGTCAAAAATGCTAACCACCACAATTTTCTTTAAGTTTTTTTTATATTAGTGATTTAATCATTTTGTCGTGCTGCGGAGGACACGTAAAGCCGGTGTCCGCAATAATTGCTTTTTAAAAAAAGTATACCGACTTCAAAAATTATGCACTGAAAAGGATGCTTTCCGAAAGCAAATGCATAAGTCACTATAAAAAAATACCCAAATCGCTTCAATTGTGCCTATAAAATTTGAAGCGTTCTCGATTTCTCCAAGATCCCATCATCAGATCCTGACCTGATGACCATGGGACAACCTGGGAAGTATACCCTTTTAAACAAAAAAAAATTCGGCCAAGAGCGAGTCGGAATCGCGCACGCAGGATTCCGTACCATTATCTATAAAAACGGCAGAGAAATCACGTTTGTTGTATGGGAGCCGCCTTAAATATTTATTTTATTCTGTTTTTTTTAGTATTTGTTGTTATAGCGGCAACCAGAAATAAAATATCATCTGTGAAAATATCAACTGTCTAACTATCACGGTTCATGAGATACAGCCTGGTGACAGACGGACGGACGGACGGACAGCGGAGCCTTAGTAATAGGGTTTTCGTTTTTACCATTTGGGTACGAACCCTAAAAACATAAAATATTCCGACGAATTTAGAACCTTCTCCTTCTTTTGAAGCATCTGTTTTATAGAAGTGACACATTTAGGTACATTTAATGCAGCAACAGTAACGGGCTTGCCACCTGTTCTGTTCAATATAGACAACTGGCGTCAAGTGGACACTGTTACTGATGTCTCTGGGCACACCGCAAGGTATAAACGCCGTAAAGATATAAGTAAATTATTTATTTATTATTATTTGATTATTTGGTATTATGGTAGCTTTAAGTATGACTAACGCCATCTGTTGGTGAATAGCGGTATTATTTAATAGACAGTTGCTCTACATGCAAGGTTATCGAGGCGAAAGGGAGAAAAATATCCAGATAGATTTATAAATATCCATCACGGACTTTTCTGCATAAAAAGTGCAGGCAGGCTTTCTCGCCACAGCTCCCTCAATGATACCATCAAAAGGGCTCTTGCGTCAATAGACGTCCCCCTGCTCTCCTAGAGCCAACGGGAATAATCCGGGAAGACGGCAAGAGACCGGATGGAATGACTCTGATTCCCTGGGAGCGAGGTCGGGCCCTTGTATAGGATGTTACGTGCGTGGACACATTAGCCCCGTCTCATCTCAGGGAAACAGCAATCAAAGCGGGAGCTGCGGCGGAAATCGCAGAGTCTAACTAACGGCGCAAATATAGTTCAATTATTGAAAACTACAAATTTGTGGCGTTTGGTGTAGAAACTCTAGGTCCGTGGGGTTCAATTGCCAAAAATTTTATTAAAGATGTATCCCCTCGACTGATCATCTCTTCTGGTGACAAGAGGGCTGGCTCCTTCCTCGCTCAACGAATCAGCATCGCGATTCAGCGGGGAAATGCAGCCAGTATTCTTGCCACTATTCCACGCGGACCTAGTTTATTAAGTTATTTTTAATCTTTAGATTTGATTTAAGGTTTTTATATTAATAAAAATATCCATTTAACCATTTCGGAACCGATTCTAGATACATATTGGTATATACAGACGAAAAATCTAAAATACAAACTTTTTGTAGATAATTTTATTCTATACAATTCTTTCCTACATCATTTTATTATATCTCTGACGGATTAGACAGCAAACGCCATGAAAACTGAGGCAAAGTATTTCCCCAACATGATTCACTTATACTGTAAATGCTCAGCTCCTATGTTTAATACTCGTATACCTTCCCGGTAAATCAACCTATCTAATAGTGTAAACCGCATCCAAATCCGTTTAGAGTTTTTGCGTGAAAAAGGTTGAGACAGACAGACGCGATATTTGAAACATGGTGATTCTTATTTTAATGAAGTCGGTGCCGATGCAAGTAATATATTTCTAAACATTAAAACCGATTTCCTGCAAAACTCGCTTCTACTAGCGCCAACACCATAAAACTAGTAAATCGGTTCATTAACCGTTACACATTCCGGTATTTATATGCGTTGACAACGATTTATTTCTAATATCTACAGGAAATTGAAATAATAGACTTAATTGTTGATTGCTTTGGATTTAAAAACCGGAGTCGTGGGTTCAATTCTCACTCACGACAAAATTCTACCACATACGATTTTGACATCAGCTATTATAATTTAAAGGATATGTTAATTTTAAAACATTTTAAACAAATTTTTTGACATACAAACTAGACTTCCCGCCCCCGGCTCCACCCGTGGATATATACGAACAATATAAAATATAGTCTATGTCACTCAGGGATATCATAGCTTTCTATTAGTGAAAGAATTTTTAGAATCGGTTCAGTAAGTTTTGACTTAATTCATTACAAACAAAAATACAAAAAATCTAATTTTAAATCTTTATAAATTGATATAAGTTTATAATAATAATTTGCTAAATGCTCCCCGTATCTCTGGTCACGCCACAAAAAAAAACCGCCGTAATGATACCGTTTCCCTATCTATTTATGATCACGCCTTTCATCCCAAGAGGGGTAGGCAGAGACAATCGAAAGCCATTTGTTACGATCCTGACATATTTCGCTTCTTTTATATTCATCATATACATGCTCGGCGATTGTATGTACTTTTCCTATCATGTTCAATAAAAGTACACCTAGGTCGTCCTCTGCCAGCATTTCCTTATCCCTAAAGAACATTCATTCATTGTAGAGTATTTTAAATTGATCCAATTTCTAAGAAACAGGTAGTGGATGGGACGGTATCGATTTTTTTTTAACGCCTCAACGTTGGTTTAGGATGCTCCCAACCTTTTTTTTGTTAATTTGAGTAACTTAATACTGTTTAAATCTTAATTATAATCATATTTGCGAAATATCGGTCGAAAGATGCTCTTAATTTTCTATACTAATAGATATTATAAAGAAGTAGTTTGTACCAATAAGTTTTTATAATTAAAAACGTATGTAAGTACATGTATCCGATAAACCAAACTTAGAGGTTTTTCCATCTAAAAAAAACTGGCCACAAATACCATCGGCTGGTTATGAGCACACGTGAAGATATAAAAGTTATGCTTCGAAGGACAAGTAAAACCGGTTGGGAACTTCTAAAAATAACAGAGAAGTGACACATATAGGTCAATAATTAAGAGCAGCGACAGGCTTGCCACCTGTTTTGTTTAATATGGACATCTGGCGTCAAGTTGACACAGTTACATGGTGTCTCTGGTCACACCGCAAGGTTTCATGGTCGTGAATATGTGTATAATAAGAGGATTAGGTAAAATATTAGCAATTCCGGTAAACTGAAGGCGTGAAATATTAATGTCACTCAAAGGTTAATTTCTGAGTATAATTATTTTTAGATTTGTTTTAGGTTTCCTACTTCTATTGTAATTAGGTTTATTCATTATTAATAATTATTAATCGTCATCATCATCATCATCATCAACCTTTTAAGATCCACTGCTGGAGCATGGTCTCCCTCTAGTGCACCATTTTTAGTGGTGCTCATTGAGAGGAATTGCAGGCGGGTTGGTGACCGGACGCCGGCTTTACGTGCCCTCCGGAGCACGAGGAATCGATTTAAGCACATATTCTTAAAGAAAATTGGAGCTTAGCATTTTGGCAGAGGGTAGGATTCGAACCGGGACCTCCGGTTTCAAGTCCACCGTCTTACCAATTAGGCTATCGACTACCTAATTATATAGATAATATTATTATTAATTATTATTTTAAGTTATTAGTAATTATACTACAAACCGTACAAATAGGCTTTTCCATCTACATACCTCAATAGAACTGGCCACTCGTTAGGTATAGCCTCAAAAAACGGCTAAATGAGGAAGACTTTGTCTTCCGCTGGGTACCCTGGGGCCGGCAACGGTTCCCGGGAGCTGTAAGGCAATCCATGAAAACTTTTTTTTTCTCATTTATCTTCTAATTAATCTAATTCTATTACAGTTCAAAAGACACGGACAGACAGACAGACGGCGGAGCCTTAGTAATAGGGTTTCCGTTGGCAACCTTTGGGTACGGAATCCTAAAAAATTACTCCAATCCCACTATATAATATTGGTGTATGTATGTTTGTTACTCAATCACGCCAGGCTGAACGGATCTAGATGATTTGGCACAGAGATAGATTATAGTCTGGAATAGGACATAGGCTACTTTTTATCACGGAAAAATGTTTGGTTCCCGTGGGATAGATTTGTTTTTGGTTTTCACGGAATCGACATGATATTTTGTATAGTGGTAGTTTAGGGGTCAGAGAATGACATAATATACTACTTTTTATACCGCGAAAGCGGGCGGGGGAGGGGCAAATTACAGCCACGGGATTATTTCTTTTTGGATATATTTCCACGCGGGTGAAACCTTTACTTGCGCTCGAGATGAATTCTATATTAGTATAAAATATGTATATATTATGTACATATAGATATAGGAATAGTAGGAAAAAGTATAACATTGTTTAGTCTATCTGACTGCAATACCGCGATGTGAACTCGTTAGTCATGTCGCCGGGTTTGAATGTCAAATTTTTCATATCGCTTTTTTTTATTATCTGTCTGTCTAGAATGAACTTTGAAACGGCTAAATAAATGTTGATGAAAAAATGGAGGCGATAGCCTAATTGGTTGTGCGATGACTTGAATCCGAAAAGTCTCGGGTTCAACTACCACTCACGCCAAAAATGCTAATCGACTACTCATACTTCGGTAAGCCAGTGTCTGCACTTTTTCTAATAATAACAGATATTTACGTCTGTTAAAGAAGTGACACATCTAGGTTCACTAAGTGCAGCAACAGGCTTGCCACCTGTTCTGTTCAATATGGATAACTGGCAAAAAGTGGACACTGTTACTAGCGTCTCTGGCCACACCACAAGGTATTAAAGGTCGTGATGATGTGTTTTTTTGTTATTTGTGCAAAAATAACATACTTAATTTGTGAAGTAATATAACAAAATTACAATTTGCATATTTTACTTGCTTGATTTGAGAATCGAACCAGGATGTCTATAGTAACTTAACCACTAGACAACAAACAAAAAACATCTTACCATTAAACAAATCCTCGTTTTCAATTTGAAAGTTCAAAAAATTTTTTTTTCAGTTAATCACACTAATCACTAAAAGAACAAGTTTCATTAAAAATAATTTAATTAACACTAACACAAAATAATTAGTCGGAATATAGTAATATCGCGCACCTATTTTTGTCCAAAACACGCGTCGAACCTTCACAAAGCCTCACACAGAACTGAAGCTTTTTACGAAAGTTACCACTCGCGTCATAGATTAAAATACTATACAGAATCGACAAAGCAAACTTTGTTTAGACTCTAGAATACAAAATAAACCAGAATCCACATTCTTCAAGGCTTAGTACACTGAAATTGTATTTCTTGATAAAAAGACGATATTTGAAAAATTTATAATAATCTATCTTTATCCCAACATTGGTAAATCGTGTATATTTTTTTTGACACATGATGACGCTTTTGATGTTGACTAACTACCTAACTAGTGGCCAGTTCACAGGTATATTTAGATGGAAAAGTCTCTAAGTGTGGTTTGTCGGATTGTGTAAAT
The DNA here is from genome assembly GCA_963924495.1 of Nemapogon koenigi. Classification (NCBI taxonomy): domain Eukaryota; kingdom Metazoa; phylum Arthropoda; class Insecta; order Lepidoptera; family Tineidae; genus Nemapogon; species Nemapogon koenigi. The sequence continues at coordinate 3,988,199 of OZ004657.1, read as the reverse complement.
AAGATTTTTTTTTTTTTTTTTTTTAAATAAAAACGCATTGGTATATAGCCGGGATTGAAAAAATGTGAAAAAAGTCGTTTAAATATGATACCAATAAAGTAGATGAAAAGTTCATCAAAAATCTTTAAGCCGTTTAGAAATAATTTGGACAAAAATTTGACAGTCAGACAAAAGAGAAAATCTCTGCAGATATTTAACAATAACAGTCTGATGCAAAATACATAACACTTTTATTTATGAAATGAAAACTTCTTTATTGAATTTTTTGCAGTAGGAAATCTTATGGATTCCCGACATATGTTCGCTGGCTCTCACGTATGCCTGGGTCGGGCATTTTTGGTTGTGCATTTCTGGCCGGCAATCCTTCGGTCCGGACACAGATACATTATGAAATAATCGCTAAAAATAATATCCATGGGTACTTTTTTGCCTTTTTTTGGATTGTTTGATGCATTAGATTCATAGGTAGAAGATATGTCACATCTACATTTAGTAATTTATTCTATGAAACTCGTATACAATGAATCACTACACCTTTGGAGTTCTATTGCCTCTGCAGTGCTGTTTTAGACATAATGAATAATGAAATAATTATTGCTAATATAATGAAGTATTGTCTGCTTGTTGGTTTATTAGTTCACGCTTAAAATATCCTGGTAGCAATGGCCACATTTTGCGAAGATTGTAGCTGCAACTAAAGCTGTTACTTCTGAATTGAAATTAAAGCTTAAAACACTTGCTTTGAACAAGTAGTTATTAGTGAAAATATCCCACTATGTTTGTTACTCAATTACGTCATAACGTCTGAACGGATCTGAAAATGTATGTTTTCCCTGGGATAGATTTGTTTTTGGTTTTTCACGGAATCGACATTATTTTTTGGATAGTGGTAGTTTAGGGGTCAGAGAATGACATATACTACTTTTTATAACGCGAAAGCGGGCGGGGGAGGGGCATATTACAGCCACGAAATTATTTCTATTTGTATCTATTTCCACGCGGGTGAAACTGCGGACAGAAGCTTGTATATAAATGAATGAAAGTTTGTGGTACAAAATTATATTAAAATTTTCAGCGATTTTTTCCCTGAACTCCTTAGGTAATCTTGAAATAATGTTTTATGTATAACTAGCTGTCCGCTCCGGGCTTCGCCTGTGCGGTCCATACTAGCTTACACCCCTATTTATAGTCTTGAAAAAAAAATCCCATAGAAAAAAAATGTACCAATGGGTTTTTTATAATTAAAAACATAATTCGACAACCACACTTAGAGGCTTTTCCATCTAAATATGCTTTAACTGGCCACTCGTTGAGTATAGGCTAACAATTACCATATCGGCTCAAAGAGGGAGATTCGGTCTTACGCCGGGTACCCTGGGTGGGACCGATAACACCGAGCCATCGATGCACCGAGCCACAAGCCAACAGGTGAAGAAGTAAATCAAATCAAAATCTGTGATGTGCTTACCAAAAAATATTACGCACTAGCGGCTTGCCCCGACTTTGCCCGGGGTAACAATTATAATATAATACTAAATTTATTACCCTTTAGTTTTTTTTTCTAAAACCATCTTCGCATTACTGCCTTTCAAATGGGGCACATGCGGCATGGGTTTGGGGCACATCGGTTGGTTGGTTTCAAAGTCTATAACGCACATAGGTAGAAACATTTTTTGTCTTTTATTTATATAGATTTCGATATCTTCAGTACTTTATGCATGATGCGCTTTCACCTCCATCATGCCCTACATCAAGCATTGTTTAATTCACACATAGTTTAAAATAAATGTTTAGACATCCGTAAATGGTTATGTACCGTAAAAACAGATAAACATTTTAACCCTAAAACAATTTTAAAGGGATGTTTATTGTTTACGCTTGTGCATTTCCTTTGCCATTCTTAGAAACTAAAGCTTTAGTTTAGCAAGCTTTTAGAAATTTTGATTGGATTTTTTTAGGATTCCGTAGACAAATGGTGAATAAAAATAAATTGTCTGTATGTCTGTAATTTGAACATAGAGTACTAAGCCTATGGAGGGGCCATAGACGGGCTCCCCCTTTCGCCAATTTTTTACCCTTTGACCAGAGTAATAAGTTACCTTAGATTTCGTTGGTATCGTTTTGTGTCGCGAGACAGCGCTCTAGAAAAATAGTTAATTGTGATGTTTTAAATGGGAAAGGCGATCTAGGACGTCAAACTAGGTGTTTCCAATCAATAATTATAAAAGTTATAATATTTGTATTTTAACATAATCATCATATAAAGTAAAAGCCGATGCGACAATAAAACATCAGAAAAATACTAGTACTAGGCGTTTACCTCCACCCCCTCCAAAAGTGGCAGAAAAAAATGTTCGGTGTAAATACACGCTACACGTCTCCTTTGGTATATACTCAAAGAATTTGAAGTGTCCATTTTCTTAACTATAAATAGCACACGAATGGTTCCGTGCACTCAATAGTATGCACTAAGGTCAGACCAAGTTTGACGTCCCTGTATGGCGGAATTCACACTTGGCTGGTTTTTATTATTTGTTAATAGTATGCAAATGTAAGGTTCAAAAGATACAGCTTTGTGACAGACGGTTAGTAAAAAAATCCGTGTCTTATATTTATGTATTTTTTTATTATTTGTGGCAGACGGACGGACGGATTCTTAGTAATAGGGTTTCCGTTGTCACCCTTTAAGTACGGAATCCTAAAAAAAACGTGCATAATTTTTCACTATTTCAATAACATACTAAAATTTCGTTAAAATTCGATGATATTTAGGGGCAGTTTTTTAAACGTTTTCTCCGGTTGTATGGAATAGGGCGCGGTAGCTGCGCGTTATACAGCAAGGCTTAGTGTTATCCTTAGAAGATCAATCTCCCATCAAACTAGTCAACAAAAAACTTGAAACTGCACTCTATAAATACATTTTCTTACGGTAGGCCTTATGTCTCATCTCTGTTCCTCGCCACGCGCCTCTACCTGTCCTTCTCAGTCTTAGTACAAAATGTATGATGCTGCCTCTGTCTCACGGCACACGAATATCGTCATCCCCTTTTCCCGTTTATTTCGCTCGATCAAGTTTTTAGAGCAGACAGGTGTGTGTAGTATATGTGATAATTTGAGATAAAAATTATCGAATCTTTATAGATCAGTATTAAAAGTACACATAATCGCCGAGCATGTATGGAAAGTGTGATGAATATAAATGAAGTGAAAAAGGTTGATTGTCTCTGCCTACCCCTTGTGAGATAAGAGGCGTGATGATAGATACATGAAGAGTACATTTACAAAGTGTCATCATCTGAAATTTAAAGAAACTATTTCACCATACAAATTTGACCACCCTTCTTATTTCACCCTAAAAGTGTTCTTTCTACATGGTTGGGCGGCATATCAATTTGGTGCACAACTACGTTGCCCAACGGCGTTGTCCAACCATGTAGAAGTTTTAAGGTACTCAAGGAATATTTCCACCAAATGTAAAGTTCCTAGGTCCACCGGTTTAGGTGTGCGTTGTCTGTCAGGGTTTTGCGTGTTAATTAAGTAAAGTATGAATCACGAATTCGTAGAAAGGTAAACATGTCAATACGCTCCAAATAATGTTATATGTTTGTCATATTATATAAGTTTTTTTTATTCTTCACGCGTTGCCTTACAGCTCCCAGGGTACCCAGTGGAAGACAAAGTCTTCCTCATTTAGCCAATAATTTTTTGAGGCTATACCTAATGAGTGACCAGCTCTGTTGAGGTATTAGATGGAAAAGCCGCTTTGTACGGTTTTTCGAATAATGTATATAGATTTTTTATTATAAAAAACCAATTGGTACATGGTCGGATGTAGGAATCGAACCCGCGACCTATCAGTTGCGAGCCGACGTCTTACCGACTCGACCACCGATATACCTGTAAGTTTATATGTTACTAATAATAGAAATACGCCTAAATAATTTAGTAGAGTGAAAATTAAAGCTAGTTATTCAGAACTTGCGAACTATTCAATTTGGCCGGTTTATACTTATAGGTTATTATGGACATGAAGGGTCCTTAACAGTCGGCCATCTTACTTCTCTCAAAAATATGGCAAATCTCAATTAATCCTAGAAAAATGATTCATTCATTCATTTATACAACATTTCTAATTACAACATTAATTGACATTTGCCATATTTTTGACAGAAGTAAGATGGCCGACAGCCAAGGACCCTGAAATGTAACTGTGACAGAATATGTCAACATTTAAATTTCATGTTCCTTGCTACATTCTATATTGAAAAAAAAATTAAAATTACCTATTTCCACTAAAATTCATGAAAAATATTGCAACCACCTGAATCCTGAATACCGCAAATTGTTAATGCGCTTGAATATTGTCAAATTAATTCTGAATGACACACAGAAAAGCTATTTTAAACTAAAATGAAATATTGAAAATGTAAAAGTAAGAATAACAAAAAAAGATTGCGTCAGAGGACAGCCGGTAGATCTGAAACATCAAAATTTGCATACAACAGTATTATTATAATTGGAATAAGATGAGGATGGCAGGTATTGCGAATGAAAATAAGTTTTGAATAACAATTTTAGAAACTTTATAAACAAATCACTGTTTATTTTGTTAGACGAAGAAATACACGATCAGACGCACGCAGCGTAGGCCAAAACCAAGCGTCTCCGAAGTGTGAGACGCTTGGTACTGCCTCATGACAACGTGTTATCCCCTCTACGAGCGCACAGCAGTAGGCGCAGACGGCGTAAGCCAAAACCAAGCGTCTCCCGAATTTTGAGTCGTCTTAGTTTTACCATAGTCTAACGCGAGTTTAGATGTTTCACATCAACAATCACACCAGAAAACCTCCTGGCGAGTACTTTAAATATTTATGTATTAATTTTGCGTATACTAGGTGAAAACGAGCGACCTTGCTTGCACCTAGGCGTCGCGGTCGTCTCCTCCGAGATGATTTTCTTTTTATTTTTGTATAATTATCCCAAGTACAATGTTACCTCACTCTGTCCGTAGCCGATGCGTTTGAGTAAACTTGATAGATTTTAACGGTTGCATGATTTTTAAGAATTTCTACATTTTATTTAAGGGTTCCGTAGTTATTAACTTTGTTAACATAAGCTTCTGTCCGCGGTTTCACCCGCGTGGAAATAGATCCTAAAAGAAATAATCCCGTGGCTGTAATTTGCCCCTACCCCGGCCGCTTTCGCGGCATAAAAAGTACTATATGTCATTCTCTGACCCCTAAACTACCGTGCAGAAAATCATGTCGATCCCGTGAAAAACAAACGGGAACCATACATTTTTCCGGGATAAAAAGTAGCTGTTCTATACCAGACTATAATCTATCTCTGTGCCAAATTTCATCCATACCTGTTTAGCCGTTCTGGCGTGATTGAGTAACAAACATACATACATCCATACAAACTTTCGCGATTATAATATTAGTGGGAAAACTTAAAAAAATTCTAAAAGAGTCGACACGTCTGATTACATTGATATTAATATACCATCACGCACGTTCTTCAAGTCTTATGTCGTGGCCAGATACACTTGTAATAAAGTCCAAATTCCGCTGTCATTTCAAAAATCAGAAAAAAGGAAAATGGTTTCAAATCAAATGCTGCACCTGCCTTCGGAAAACAGAGCTAAGGATCGACCTTTTTATCCCGGAAAAATATGATAAAATATCTCCCGGGAATATGTTTTTTTTTTCATAAACAGGATCGTCCACCTGTGTCCCAGACTACGACGCAAAACATAAAAACCGTTATTGATTTAATTTTAATTAACATCCTTTATTTCCGTTGTTAAAATGTATGAACCGAACACCTGCAATTTATGCAAGGTAGTTTCTAAGATAAGTCGAACAAAACAATATGAAAGTTGACACCGTTTTAAATCAAAATTAAATTATCAATGCGATATTTATTTCTCAGAATTATATTTTTAGCTTGAGTACAAGTCTGTTGACGGTAAATGCAGTACACTTTGATAGACAAGTAACAATGTACACATTTAGAGAATTGCTCATAATATATACTTATTTTAAAAACACATTATCGGCGGAAAAAGAAGCAAAATCAGTCATGTCGGCAACAGAAGTGAAAACTATATTTAACGTTATAATAACGACATCTAGCGATCATTTCACAGTGTATGTCCGGACATTCTCGGGTCGAGCATACTGGTCGGCATTTGCACCGAGAGCATGTCGCGAACATATAAGATTCCGCTAGGATTACTTATGTGTCTGTCAGTCTGTCCGTCTGTCACAGCTTGTTTTCTCCGAATCTACTGGACGAAAAATCTTGAAACTTGGTACTTATATAGAGTTTCATGACCCAATCACGGACATTTCAAATTTGGGGGTTAATTTTGAAAGATAAATTAAAAATTTAAAAAAAATGTTTAAGTGCATGTGTCATTTGGTGTAGAAACTCTAGGTCCGTGGGGTTCAAATGCCAAAAAGTTTATCCCCTCAACTGGTCATCTCTTCTGGTGACAAGAGGGCTGGCTCATCGCTCAACGAATCAGCACCGCGATTTAGCGGGGAAATGCAGCCAGTATTCTTGCCACTATTCTACGCGGACCCGGTTTATTTAGTTATATTTAATGTTTACATTAGTTTTAAGGTTTTTATATTGTTATGTGTATAAATAGTGCATCATGTGACATATCAATGGTCTCGTTATAAGAAATACCTACAAATATATATTTTTTGTAAAAATATTGACCGTTCCCGAAATTTTGAAAAAATACGAAAGGAAAATCGCTCATAGTTTGCAGGAAAACCTAAATGAAAATCCTGTCTTCAAGTTCTCATGGAAAAAGATGCTATGACTCTCCACGCGACGGGAGTATAATAGAAACCAAAGACTTTTTCATTTCGATATCTTATAGTTTTCAAAGAAATTGCTGCAATCGGTTTAACTAAGCAAAATAATACGGGCAAAGAAGGTTCGGATCGCTAGTTGTGTTGTGGAGTGTGGATTTCCTCGCTCAATTGGTTGCTAAGATAAAGTTATTACAGCAAGTGTTTGCGGTATATGTTCGGTCAATAATCAACCCTTCTGCCCTTTCCTTTCTGACATTTATAGGCCTTGGTCCGTAACCGTCTAACGAACTTGTGTTTTGACCTTTTCAAATAGAAGAACGTTATGCCTATATAGTTGTTAGATTAGATTAGATTAGATTAAAGTCCTACTCTTGTGAGAAGAGATAGGAATGCCACTGGTAATAATATGTCGAAATAACTCAACAGAATGATACAGGAAAGAATTATATGTCTACAAAAAAGTCCGCGGTAGTATATATCTATATATAGGTATATTATAACTAGATATATCTATCGCCGGCAGCGAACTTTTTTGTAAATCATTTTAATTTATACAATTCTTTCCTAAATCATTTAGACTCGCTAAGGCTAAGTTATTCTCCGACTTGATTCACTTATTCTGTTAATGCTCAGCTCCTAAACATGATAGGTCCATGTTTAATACTCGTAAACCTTCCCGGTGAATCAACCTATGTAATAGTAAAAATCGCAACAAAATGCGTTCAGTAGTTTTTAAATGGTCACGTACATACAGACAGACGCGGCGGGGTATTTATTTTTCATCAATGCTAACAAACCCTCTCAATAAATTTTAAGTATTGGGGGGACCGCAAAATTCGTGAAGTTTCAGTCGTTAACAGATGTTTCAGAAATGTAAATTAATTCATTAGAGAATTGTAATTTTGAATTGAAAGGTTGCTGTTGAAAACAAATATTTTCTGTGGCCCCTTGTTTTTGTTTTGCAAGAGCTTAATGAAACTCATAATTGCCATCGAATTTGCCCGTGTATCGTTGTGTATCACTATAAAAGTTGTCATAGCTATGAAATCTGATAAATGAATCTGAATAATATATATCTATCTATCTATCATCACGCCTTTCATCCCAAGAGGGGTAGGCAGAGACAATCGAAGTAAATTTGTTACAATCCTGACATATCTCTTTCGCTTCTTTTATATTCATCATACCTTTCATACATGCTCGGCGATTGTGTGTACTTTTAATTTTGCCATCGATCAATACATTTTTTATATGTTCAATAAAAGTATACCTAGGTCGTTAACTATAAGTATTTCCTTTCACTTCAGCCATATAAACCTTTTTAGCCAATCTTTCATCCTTCATTCTTTCATCGTGTCCAAACCAGTGTAAATTACTTTTCCATCATTTGCGTCACAACATATACCTAAATTGAAGAAAAGACCTTATATTTTGTAGGTACCTAAATTCATTATTAACAACTAGGTTTCCGCCCCTGGCTTCGCCCGTGGAGTTCATACTAACTTTTATTCCCTATTACGGTCTTGAGTTCATATACAAAAATCCCGTAGAAAAAATTTACCAATTTACCAATGTTTCCAATTTGTCTTTCCCTAAAAACCTTATTCAGACTATTACGAAAACAAAACAAGTGCGAGAGAGAGAAAAAAAAATCACGATTATTCTATGGGAGCCCCTTAAATATTTATTTTATTCTGTTTTTTAGTATTTGTTGTTATAGCGGCAACAGAAATACATCATCTGTGAAAATTTCAACAGTCTAACTATCACGGTTCATGAGATACAGCCTGGTGACAGACGGACAGACGGACAACGGAGTCTTAGTAATAGGGTTTCCGTTTTTACCCTAAAACGAATTTACTAAATCGGTCCAACCGTTCTCAAGTGGTGCACTTACCAACGAACGTGGGGACCTGGAGCACACAGTCTGTTTAAAGATATTAGTAAACGACTAATAGAAAGTTCACATGACCAACGGGCTGGCTCTTACTTCGGTCAAAGAATAAGCATTGCCATCCAACGAGGCAATGCAGCCAGTCTGTTGGGAACTCTCCCAGTAGATAGCGATTTACATGATTTTTTTATTTATTTATAATATACCCCAACAGAACTGGCCACTCGTTAGGTATAGCCTCACAAATACCATCGGCGAAACGAGGGAGACTTGGTCTTCCGCTGGGTACCCTGGGTTTCGGGAGCTGTAAGACAACCCGTGAAGAAAAAAAAAGTGTAATTTACGTTAATATACTACCTATCTTAAAATAAGTTCAATATCCCAACGAACAGAATTTAATATTTTTTTGATAAGATTTTATCTGAACTATAATAATGTCAAATCAATATTGTTTCTTAGATATGGACCACCCTGAGATAGATAAGATGTTTAGCACTTGCGTTCTTTGATTAGGTTTAAATTTTTAATTGCACTAGCGATAAAGCCCTACTTGCACGTGTCTTCTTTTCTCAATCGTAGTGCTCTTGACAGAGCAGGCGTGGTCAATTATGGCGGTCCAAAGCGCGACGCACCTTGTATTGACTCGCCATGGTTAACTTTCTTGGGAAGAATAGTGCAGTGGTTTCCCCTTGCCTTCTGCACCAGACATTTTGAGATTACTCAGGCTCGCTGTAGCCTCTTTCAGCTAGGTGTATGGTTATACCGCCATTGCTCGGTCGTCAGAGCCTCGTTTGTTGTCTAGCAGAGGGCACCAAGCGTGCAGGTGAAGATGAAAAAAAAATGGGGTCTGATAGATCTTATTACGTTCTCCCCCGTACCCCCCAAGATAATAAAAATAACTTTTAACATAATACGGGTCACGTGCGAATTCTTCGCACCGGTGGTGTCAACATTGTTGTCATAGTTCAACTGATGTCCAATAGATAGCATCTTTTACAAAATAAATAAATTAGTCTAATTTTAAAAGAAATATTTTGTTTGTTAATTTTTTGTCATTAGAGGGGAAAATAATCTTCAAAATGGCGTATCTTACATTAACTTGATACAGTACCTATTAAGGGAGATATTTGATACCAACAAAAAACACCTTTGAGAAATAATATATAAAAAAGCTTGTTTAAATTTTGTTAAGTCGTTTTTTTTACGAGTTGCCTTACGGCTCCCGAGAAACCAAAACCGTGTTATCAGTCCCAGGGTACCCAGCGGAAGACCAAGACTTCCTCTTTTAGCCGATGGTATTTGTGAGGCTATACCTAACGAGTGGCCAGTTCTGTTGAGGTATTTATGGAAAAGGTTATTATTATTATTCCACTTTAATTTTGAAATTATATAATATAATATTCTATCTGAAGTTTTGTCTGTCTGTCTGTCTTCCGTTGACCGGACTATGATACTTACTAATATTACATTATTTTGTTTCAAGAAATATTTAATCTCTGTTGAACATGTAAATAAAATATTAATGCAATAACGTCTACCTTGCATTTTGTAGCTTAATACAACTTTGTCTCTGCTAAAAATAAACTTATGCAGTATACACACTATAATATACTTTGTTTATACCTTATTTTTGATAATTTGAATACCTACATAAATACGCTTATAACTACTTATCTATTAGAGATAGATATAATTATGCTGCCGTGGACTTTTTTGTAGACTATTTAATTCTACACAATTATTTCCTAAATCATTTTGTTATATCTCTGACGGATGAGACAGCATACGCCATGAAAACTCGCTAGGGCCACTTGATTCACTTCAACTGTTAATGCTTTTCTCCTGAACATGATAGGTCCATGTTTAATACTTGTAAACCTTCCCGGTGCTTCAACCTATCTAATAGTTTAAACTGCAACAAAATCCGTTTCAGTTTTTCCTGAATTTTCCAATTTTTCTTTTCCTAAAAACCTGATTATGACTATTACAAACATTAAAAAAATGTATATACTTTTATAATAAAAAATATATGTACATTAGGCTTTTCCACCTATATACCTCAACAGAGCTGGCCACTCGTTAGATATAGCCTCAAGAAATCATTGGCTAAATGACTGGGTACCCTGGGGCCTGCAACGGTTCCCGGGAGCTGTAAAGAACCCCGTTAAGAATAATAAAAAAACTAAATTGGCGTGACTATGATTATGTATATCTCCAAAACTAGTATGAACTCGTCAAAGCCAGGCTGATTCACTAGTTTAATATACAAAGCACTGCATGTTTGTCCACTAATCAACGTAGCCCAGTCAAATTAATCGAATCACTAAGAGGTTTCAGCTATTCAGGAGGCCATACAAAATGCATGGAATAATAAAGGCGACGTACGGTACAAAGGTTATATTGATTAGATACATGCAACTGGAGTTAAAAGGCCATTTCCTGATAATTTTTTTTTTTTGAAGAAAACATTTCTTTAGGCGCGTTGAGCGATTTTTGGTTGGGGGAAATCTTATGAATTAGTGACATGTTTTCGGTACAAGACCGTTCAATGAATTGCCCGACCCGTGTATGTTTAGTCCGGACACAGATCCATTGTGAAATGATCACTAGATGGCGTTATTATACGTTATATATAGTTTTCACTTCTGTCGGCAGTCCCCATGACTGCCTTTGTCATTTTTAAGGTTCCGAACATCTCCGATGAAAAAACGGAAACCCTTATAGGATCACAATGTCACAGCTTATTTTCTCCGAATTTACTGAAAGAAAAATTCAAGTAAGTCTGTGACATATTGTTATAAGGAAGTATATTTTTTTATCATATTAAAATGCATATAGAAATGGCAATTCACACAACAATCCAACGACTGTGAGTAAAAAGAATACTCCCCAACCCGTGTCGCTGGAAAGTTGTAAATATATGGCAATGTATTAAATATTTTCAATAGCGCGATACAGGTTTCAATTTCATATGTACCGCCACATGCATAATAATTAACGGTCAATTTTATTATTATGCAAATATATAAAAATTATAAATAAAAAAAAATTATATAAAATTAATAAACAAAATATACCGTCCCCCTGGTACTCTGGGCCTGATAACACAATTTCTTCCATAAATCAACCCCTGAAGATAAAAAATGTTAAGTTCTTATTTCTTAAGATAATTTAAGGGTAATGGTCTTTTAAATTTAGCTAAACTGACTACTTAATGGTTGTAATTAAATATTTAATTTGAAACAAAATTCATATAGTGGTATTGTTCATAATATCGTAAATTAACAGATTCGATTCCAGAACCAGCAAAAAATTTTTTACATTTAATTTCTACATAAATTACAACAGCCTAATGTTATGCAACGCCATCTACCGGTCCTTTACCAAAATTTAAAAAGTGATTGAGTGTTCAAAGTAGTACTGCCTAAATAATTCGTCAACTCAGTTTTTGATATTATTTTTTCTTTTTTCACGGGTTGCCTTACAGCTCCCGAAAGCGTGTTACGGTTCCAGGGTACCCAGCGGAAGACCAAGTCTCCTTCGTTTAAGCCGATAGTATTTGTGAGGCTATACCTAACGAGTAGCCAGTTCCGTTGAGGTATATTTAAATGGAAAAGCCTTTAAGTGTGGTTTGTCTTTTTTTATTTTTTTTTTATTTTTGGTTAAATTGTCAATTTTCAAACATTTGTAAAGCAATCTTCATAAAATATCTAATATTTTCTGTGAACTTAGTAGGTAATTTCAGAGTAGTAACGCGAAAGATAATAGCACTACCCTTTCCGTAACGGAACGGAAACCGGATGGAGTTACTATGAAATATTGTCAATTTAAAATATTAAACTTAAATACAAAGGTGGCTCGATGGCGTAGTGGTTAAGCACGGGTTTGATTCCCACATCTTCGGAATAGAGATACAACATGGAAAAACCGATCGTTACCAAACTGAGTTGACGAATTATTTAGGCAGTACTACTTTGAACACTCAATCACTTTTTAAATTTTGGTAAAGGACCGGTAGATGGCGTTGTAAGACAACTCGTGAAAAAAGAAAAAATATATATCAAAACTATTTACTTAAGCCAATTTTTTTTAATATTTAAAAAAACACTGAATTCCGAAAACCAGTATTTTCTGTGAAGCCTTCGACCAAGTAATCTGTGCCTTCGATTATCATCCATTAATTAAAAGTGAACACAAACTTAATAAATCGGACAAATAAATATGTTTGTTTGGTATTTAGGCTTACAAGATCTTGTATGGGAAATGGTTAAGTACGAACCTGATCTAAAAGCTAAGGTTCCGTATGTGAATAAAAATTCACCCTATCTACCTTCTAGTTGATTGATTTATAGACATGATGATAAAATTTGCGGGATAAATGTGGCCTTACCGACCCCAAATGTCATCCTCACTTGCTCGCTTGGTACCCTCTGCTAGACAACAAACGAGGCTCTAGCAACCGAGCAATATAATATAATATAACCATACACCTAGCTAGGCAACTGGCTGGAAAAGGCTACAGCGAGCCTGAAGACCTAAAGGCAGAAGGCAATTTAAGGGGAAACCACCGCACTATTCTTCCCAAGAATGTTAACCAAAGCATAGCAAATCAATACAAGGTGCGTTGCTATGATTGACCACGACTGCTCTGTCAAGAGCACTACGCTACGACTGAGAAGAAGAAGAATGTAACCTTAACTATGTCACTCTCCATGCCCAAACTCGATCGGGTTACGTCGTCTTGTTACAGAGTTCCTGTGGCCACCTTCCGGCTCCATCATCAGAACCCTGGACATCATGTAGGACCAGAGTTATTGCAATGTGAAGACAAATCAAACGAGCCCAAACTCGATGCAATTACGTCGTTTCGTTACAGAGTTCCACTATTCACCTCCTGGCTCATCTATCTGTCTCGCTTTAACATTGTGCGATTTCTCTTTTGTATTGCCAATCTATGAGCGCCCGAGCGACTATACTAAATACTGACCCTTTTTTAATATGGGACAACTAGCAAAAAGTGGACACTGTTGGTGTTGCTGGTGTCTCTTGGCACACCTCAGGGTGTAATGGCCCTGAAGAACAAGAATAAGGAGATTCCTAAAGACTGTTATCTGACAACTACAGTTTAGGTGACTACGGATCCCCAAAACCAATCTAAAATATTCAAAAACGCTTAAAGCCCGTTGTATAAAGATGACAGATAAAAACTGATTTTTACTAAGAAACGTAAACTTAAAACTATTAATGAGAGATAATTTTAATCTTTAACGCTACCTTTTTAAATGATCAACTATTTAAATGCCTGTGACATCAAAGCGTTAGGAGTGTGTTTTTTTTTCAATTTTATTTCCATTTAATTTTGTAAATAATTGTATGAGAAAAATTTAAAAGGTATTATACCTACACGTTGCATTTTTAATTATTTATTTATTTTAATTATTTACACATAACAATATAAAAACCTTAAATCTAATCTAAACATAAAAAATAACTAAATAAACCAGATTCGCGTGGAATACTGGCTGCATTTCCCCGCTGAATCGCGATGCTGATTCGTTGAGCGAGGAAGGAGCCAGCCCTCTTGTCACCAAAATGATCAGTCGAGGAGATATATCTTTAATTAACTTTTTGGTATTTGAACCCCACAGACCTAGAATTTCTACACCAAACGGCACAAATTTGTAGTTTTCGATAATTTAACTATATTTCCGCGGTTTGTTAGACTCTGCGATTCCCGCCGCAGCTCCCGCTTTGATTACTGTTTCCCTGAGATGAGACGGGGCTAATGTGTCCACGCACGTAGCATCCCATACAAGAATCCGACCTCGCTCCCAGGGAATCAGAGTCATTCCATCCGTTCTCTTGCCGTCTCCCCGGATTATTCCCATTGGCTCTAGGAGAGCAGGGACTTCTAATGATATACGTTGCAAAAATCAGTGAATAATCAAAATTTCCTATCAAAAAGTGGAACTTCCGGCGTCGGTCTTTCCTGCTTCCTATAACCTGGGTCCTTCAAGCGAAGTGTGAAAAAACATAACAGCCGGTAGCAAAGTCACGTGTCGTCTATCTATAAAAAGAAAGACAACCAAGGAGTTTTACCATAGATTAAAATAATAAAAGAAGTGACACATTGCCCCTTGTTACTGATGTCGCTGGCCACACCGCGAGTCAATGTGACGTTCTATTATACTAGCGACCTCGCCCCCGGCTGCGCACGTGTACAATACGGGATAAATTATAGCCCATAAGAGGATGTATAGAGCTAAATGCGAGTTTTATGATGCGTAAAAGTACATGATCCACTGCAGTGACCATAATCAAAAAAATATATGATATTCTTGAAGTTATGCGTTATTAAGATACTGTGTTCAAAACATAATACAACTATATTGATTCTATCTAAAACTCTAAAAAAATATTTTACTGTCTAGAAACAGTACTAAAATGCATGCAATGATTCTGATTTTTTGACAGATTTTTTATCTAGCAATATACTATCGTAATACTGTTCTATTTTTTAATAAAATTTTCAGCAAGTTCCTTTATTCTCATTTTCGAGATTTTATGTACGCACTGCACGCGTGTGTGCATAAGCGCTCGTGTACCGACAGTACCGGCTGCAGCCTGATGCTATATTATTAGTGGCAGCCACGTCGTTTGGTGTGTATGTGTACCCGCGTGGGGGCGGTGCCAACTCTCAAGGTCTTTGGCTCTATTCAGCGTCTTAAAAAAGCGTCGAAAAGTAAACGTGACGTCACAAGAAGTGGAACAGGATTAAATAATCTTGGCCACTATACATAAAAAAGTGACAGTCAGTCAAATTAACGTCAAGCAAACGTCAGGCAGGGTGATGGACTAACCTAAAAATTACTCTTGTTTATATACTCGTGTTTATAATTATGGCAAGTAAATAGTGTTTCATGCCGTCATGTCCTAATAACAAAGAAAATATAGTTCCACAAACTTATCTGGCCCGGTGACAGCGTCGCTGTTGTCGCATGTTTTGCCA
The DNA here is from genome assembly GCA_963924495.1 of Nemapogon koenigi. Lineage (NCBI taxonomy): Eukaryota > Metazoa > Arthropoda > Insecta > Lepidoptera > Tineidae > Nemapogon > Nemapogon koenigi. The sequence continues at coordinate 3,972,463 of OZ004657.1, read as the reverse complement.
ATAAAAATGATTTTTCAATGTAAAGATGGTATATAATATGCACGTTGTAACGCTTGGCCATATTCATTTTAGGTAGAAAGAACAATACGTAGAAGAAACATGAACATTTTACTTATTTACTTATTGTATCATTAGTTCCACTTTTGGCCACCGGGTCAGATAAGTTTTTGGAACTATAATCACACGTGAAATATAAATTTATAAAAATGTCACTCAAAGATTGACGATTACCTTTTTTGGTAGAACTTTTTTGTAGGCAAAGGTGTTTTTTTCATACCGACGTCATACATAGGTCAAATGAAGGTTATTGTTTTTTTATTGAATATCTTAAAAAGTATGGACCTAATTTAAAATCTGATAAATAGAAATTGTACTGAAAGCTTATATCTCGAAACGGTTTCGAGATCTTCGTTCGTGTTCAAAAAGTTAGCATGGCCAATTGGGCTATAAAATGCAGAAAGAATCCAGATATTAATTACCTAAGCTTTATTATTAGTATAAATAGATTTACGATATGTTTGATTCCATTGACATAGACTATTACACCATTAACAAAGGTTATGGAAATGATGATGAACTTATCAAACGTGTTCTCTGAGTATGAAAGCTCAAAATATACTTTATTTTAAATAATTTCTAATAATTTTCAGGTAATTTAGGAATAAAAACAAAGTTGTAATTAGTACCTACGTTTTACTCTAAATATTACTTGTTATCATATAAAATAAAGAATATTATTTCTGGAAAATAACTAGGTATATACACAATTTTCTAAAATAGCTAAGTTTAAATCATATTCAAACGCAAATGGTTTCGCAGAAAATCATGCACATGTATCTATAATCAAATAAATAAGATGTCTCATCTGCGGTGACCTATGCTATCATTATCACAGTCCCCTGCCGTGTCTGTCTGTCTGTATGTGAACTTTTCACGCAAAAACTACTGAACGGATTTTGTTGCGGGGAAGGTTTTTAGGTATTAAACATGGATATCATGTGTAGGAGCTGAGCATTAACAGTATATAAGTTAATCAAGTGGGGAGAAAGTTTTCAAGGCGTATGCTGTCTAATCCGCAAGAGACATAACAAAATGATGTAGGAATTAATTGTGTACAATAAAATGATCTACAAAAAAATCTTCGGAAGCTTATATCTATCTCTAACAGATAAGTAGTTATAAGCGTATTTATGAAGGTATTCAAATTGTTGTAAATCCATATACATACAAATTGTATGTAAACTGTTGTGCAAATACGATATGAATAAAAATGTAGGTGGGTCTGCTGAGCTCCCTTGAATTCAAAACTTCTGTGCATAAAATTCGTTGCACAGTTTTGGCGTGAAAGAAGAACAAACCAACAAACGCACTTTATCATTTTAAAATATTAGTTGAGATAATTATTTATATAAAATGTCTGACCATATGTGGAAGCCAGTATACGAATTTTTGCCCGGATATTCTCGGGCCGGGATATCCATGGTCTTGTGTTGAAAAGATTTCCCCCACCAAAAATCGCCCAACGCGCCTAAAGACCATTTATTACGGTACCCTAAAATAAAGATTGTTTGCACAGTTGTAGCTTAATTTGTTTGCTACGAAGAAATTAAAATGTAATTTATACACTCAGGGAAAATATTTATTTTTCAATCGTAAATCAAATAGAAGGGTTATTGAGGTATCTTACGCCTAAAGTAAATTAAATATTTTTATTTATCGATATTATGTTTAAGATTTGTTTTATCTGTCTGTCTGTCCAGGAGGCTTAGACAATGCACAACTAAACGTATATAGAATAGAATGCAGAATAGATAACTTTAAATGTATGGGATCGACTGAAATACAACCACGTGACCTAACTAAACTATCATTCACTCTGACAAGACCAAGGAGTTTATATACCTACTTATTGTATACAAACTCCTTGAAGTATAAAGTCGTTGTAGAAAACGAATTTCGTGAACGCAAAGTTAGCGTCTGCCCATGTGCCCATGTTTGTTACGACCCTGACATACCTCTTTCGCTTCCTTTATATTCATCATACCTTTCACACATGCTCGGCGATTGTGTGTACTTTTAATATTTCCATCGATCAATACATTTTTTATATGTTCAATAAAAGTATACCTAGGTCGTCCTCTGCTAGCATTTTCCTTTCACTTCAGCCATATAAACCTTATTAGTCAATCTTTCTTCCTTCATTCTTTCAACGTGTCCAAACCAGGTTCTTTTTCATTCGGAATAAAGGCATTCTGGATAAAAATTAATATTCGTTGACAGTAGGTAAGTAGGTGTATGTTAATCAGAAACTGTGACGACAGGTTTTATAGCCATAGGTTAGCTATTGGAACCATTTTAAAATCTGATAAACAACTTGTTGATAATCATGGAAATGATTGATATTTTTTTAAATGAAACCTTCTTTTGGCGCGTTGAGGGGTAGAGTTAGGGGGAAATCTTATGGATTCGCGACCTGTGTTTGCGATATATTTCAACATGAGACCATGGATTGGCCGGCCCGAGTATTCTTTTCAAATCGGTCCAGTAGTTTTTGAATCTATAGAATACGACCAAACAAATAAACAAACAAATATTGATTTTTATAATTATATTAGATTATGAAGGAAAAATAATAATAAACAGAAAAAATAATTATTAAATAAATATGTATAAACAATATAACCGGAACGATGTCATTATAGAAGAATGCGGAGTTAAAGATGATGTTGTAACTAAAATGAAGAAAATTAGTTTGCGCTGGTTTGGACACGTTGAAAGAATGAAGGATGAAACATTGACTAAAAATATTTATATGACTGAAGTAAAAGAAATAGCTGGCAGAGGACGACTTAGGTGTACTATTATTGAACATATAAAAAGTGTATTGATGGATAGAAGTATTAAAAGTTCACACAATCACTGAGGTGAAAGAGGTAGTGAGGATCGTAACAAGTATCATTATATTGTCTCTGCCTACCCCTCTTGGGATAAAAGGCGTGATGATAGATAGATAAATAGAAATTCCTAATTGTTGTAAATTTAACTATACATTCTGACAAATAACGGTTTTTTTTGTTAAATGACTTCTAGAAATGAATTAATCTAATATATTATAATTATAATACATTAATCTAGGAAATTTCATTGCCGCTTTTATTAGGTTTTAGAATATACCTACGGGACTAACCACAAACCCTCCTAGAGCGCAACCATCGAATAAAACAACAACTTTATGACTTCTTTTTATAGTCTTGGACAAGTTTCTGTGTACATTTCCACAGAACATTATAAAGAAGGTAGAAGTAGCATTTATTTATTTATTTAATTTGGACATGCACAACAGAAATACATTTATTTATGCTTAATGTTAAAAATATTAGAAAATAAAGTTACAACAGGATGCACGTACAGCATGAACAAAATATTTAAAATACTATTATTATACCTACAAGTGGGACACACCAATATACAACTCAACAATATAAAATCACAAAAAATAGAAAACCTATAAATTAAAAATATATAATATAAATATAAATAATAAATAATAAAAAAAATACAAAAAATAATAAATAATAAAAATAAATAAAATATAAATAAGCATGATATCATATTTGTATGATCTATCTATCATCACGCCTTTTGTTCTAAGAGTGGTAGGCAGAGACAATCGAATGCCATTTGTTACGATCCTGACATACATCTTTCGCTTCTTTTATATTCATCATACCTGCTCGGCGATTGTGTTTACTTTTAATATTTCCATCGATCAATACATTTTTTTTATATTTTCAATAAAAGTACACCTAGGTCGTTCTTTGCTAGCATTTCCTTTCACTTCAGCCATATAAACCTTTTTAGTCAATTCATTCTTCATTCTTTCAACGTGTCCAAACCAGCGTAATTTTCGGTCAATACGCTTTATATCACACATTCTACGTAAAGACCGCATTTCCACTGCATTTATGTAGTGAAGTGATTTTGAAATTTTCACTGACGAAGCCGGGCTGATCTATACTCTCTAATATTAAGACGAGGAACGACTCAGAAATCCCTAATCGTAAGTAAGCCGCGCCCTAAACTCGTGGTTCGGCGCATGAGTGGTTCAGGCGCAACTGATCGCATCATGCAAGACAACGAAGACGGCGCTTTGTCCGTTTTTGCTGCAGAAGTGAGAAGGGCATAATGTACCGCTTCTTGGAATAAATGACGTAAGCGGCACATTACAAATAAATAATTTATTAAAAAACGATCACATGCAGGAAAACATCTTTTTAATAAATACTAGGTACTGAAATTACCAACAGATTCGTATAAAATTTAAACGTAAATCCATTTAGAATATGGTCGTATGACTAAAAAGGTGTTTTTTAATAGGTGATTTAAAAAACTTAAGTTATCGAGAAAAATTTTCGCCAATCATGTTTTCATCCTACACAATGCTAGATAAAATCCTCTAGTTTTCAATGACCAAATTGTATGTTCATAGCATTCGTAAAATTCGGGAATTTCAGTTCAGAAATAAACCGAAATTATAAGAGGTATGTGGGTATGGGGTTAATCTCTGGAACCACTGCACCGATTTTAATAATTTGTAATAGAAAGCTACACTATTTATGGCTTTTTTTTTTTTTTTTTTTGGGAGAAAGGCGGGGGAAATGCTCATGCACACCAGGGAAGTGGACCCTGGTAGTGTCGGACTCCTGCCTTAAAAGCGGCAGACCTACCGACTAAAACCCCCTCCTTTTTTCTAAGTGTTGGGGGATTGCAGACCACGCGGCGCTAACGGGATACGCTTTGTGGCCCGTGATGTTTTACTGCCGTCAGCTCCTAGTAACTCCGAGCCGTCAACAGACGATCCTGACAGGTTGGAGCCGCTACTCCGTATTGCGGGCCACCCCAACAACTTAGAGCTGCAGCTCCATGCTGCCATACAGACAATCTGGACAGCTCGGAGCCCCCGAAGGGACAGCAGGCGAGTAGGGCTGGAAAGTTTTTGGGTTGGGGTTGGAGTTGGAGGCTGTTACCCTGGACTGTGGCATGAGTGCTTAGTCAGGGTGGTAACGTTCGAGTATCCGTGGTGCAATTGCGATATGGAACCACACTTGCAGGTAATGGACAACTCGGAGGAAGGGTGCCGCTTAGCTTCACCGTGGGTAGTGGGCGCACACAAACCCATTGCACCACCACAACGGCTACTAAGCCCCCCCCCCCCCCGCCATCGACAAGGCGGGCACCCACGGGGGGAACTATTTATGGCTATATTTTTTATTTTGATAAAAACAAATAAATTTATGTGAAGTGAAAACTTGTATAGGCGCTTTGAGCGATTTTTAGTAGGGGGAAATCTTATGGATTTGCGACCTGTGTTCGCGACATGTTTTCAGCACACGACCATGGATATCTCGGCCCGAGAATATCCGGGAAAAAATTCGTATACTGCCTTCCACATATGCCTGAGTCGGGAATTTTTGGCTAGGCATTCCTGGCCGGAGAGATGACGTTATATGAAGGTACGTACATACTTATTAATTAAAAATCACTGTTAGTTTTAATTGTTTATTCTATAACTTTCCTTTCCTCTCCTTCCTTTTTACTGGTCGGTACCAAAACCTAATATTTTCTGTATTTTTTAATATTTAAATTTATTTTGTTTTTGGAATTGTTCCTATCAAATAGATCAGACCTTCTCTCTTCATGTAATTACTTTAATTTATTAATTTTAATATTCCATTTTATCTCTAATCAATATTGGTAATATTTATACCTTAATCAATTGTAAGTACACTTTATTATTAATTATTGTATACCTACCTATAATTAAATGTCTTTGTTGTCTGAAATTATTTCTGAAATTCTATTATATATTTATTCTGTATTTAATTATTTCAGGAGTGTTTTATTCTATCTATCTATCTATCTATCTATCTATTATCATACCTTTCATCCCAAGAGGGGTAGGCAGAGACAATCGAATGCCATTTGTTGTGCTTCTTTTATATTCATCATACCTTTCATACATGCTCGGCGATTGTGTGTACTTTTAATATTTCCATCGATCAACATATTCCTTTATTTTTTTTTTAGTTTTATTCCTTTCTCTCAATACAACTATTACTACATCCTGTAAATTGTGTACCTGGTAGATGTGTCCTAGAAACCAACAATAAATATTAATTAAGAAGTATAAGGACTCTTATTTAATTACGGCACATGCCTTTTTGTACGTAGATAGCGAGGGCCTTTTTATAGTAGCCTACTTCTAATACCGGAAATCCTTCATGATAAATATTACATCACATTTCAAAATTTTACACGGGCGAAGTCGGGGTGAACAGCTATTAATACATAATTAGAACTTCTTCTGACTAAAGGTACCCAATCATTCGTCCAATCGCCGGCTGGCCGCCATACGGTCCACCGAAATAGACCACAGACTCGTCCAATTCTTGTACGCGCAGCCCACCATCCGTTTTCATTTGTGGTTGATTTCGATGGCCGGAACGATCTGTCACACACACACACATCCACACGCCTTTGTTTAATCGAATCTTGTGTGTCTGTGTGGGTGAGTGAATTGCATGTGATCTAGATCGTATGATTTACATTGCTAATGTGTGGCCTGTGTTCAATGTCGATCATACGGCGGCCGGACCGAAAATCTGTGAGATACCGGACCAGTGCGTTACTTACTTACTACTTAAGGCTTGCCACGTCACAAAGTATTAAGGTCGTGATGTGCGTGGTATAAAAATCACAGTTCTTAAGCTTTTCAAGTGTATTATTTCCAGCGAGCGGTTCTTTTCTATTAATCTTACAAGTATTATTAGAACCAATTTGTGCACTTTGTGTCTTAGAATTATATAATAATGTCAATGTTCATATTATGATACGATTTTTCATTTCAATATATTTCGTAGAAAAATAATTGCCATTTAAAAAAAGTGTACCGACTTCAAAAAGTATGCACTGAAAAGTGTGCTTTCCGAAAGCAAAAATGCACAAGTCACTATAAAAGAAATACCCAAATTGCTTCAAGTGTGCCTATAAAATTTGAAGAGTTCTCGATTTTTCCAGGATCCCATCATCAGACCCTGACCTGATGGACATGGGACCACCTGGAAAGTATACCTACCCTTTCAAACAAAATCAAAATTTCCACATCGGTCCAGGCGTCTTTAAGTAATCGGGGACATACATAAAAAAAAATAAAAAAAACCGACGAATTGAAAACCTCCTCCTTTTTTTTAAGTATTGCTCATAAAATGGTTGTATTAATGGAATAACAACAATAACAACATTTTACGGGCGGAAAATAATAACTAGAATCTGTACGAATACTTCGCACCGTTAGTGGTGTTAATATTGCATATTGCTGTGATTGGTTTGTTTATTTTTCGTCATTAGAGTAAAAAATAATCTCTAAAATGGCGTATCAAACATTAACTTTGATACAGTATTAATTAATTGATACCGGCAAATGTGTCCCAATTTGAACACGCAATTGTATTGATTATCTCATTGAATTTAAATCATGCTGTATCTATCTAGAGTATTCTAGAGTATTCTAGAGACATAAAAAAATCAATATTTAAATTATAATTTCTATATATTACTATGTAATATCAGAAATTAATTTGTAATATTTGCAAATATCTACATAACAATATACTTAACATTAAAAATAACTAAATAAACCAGGTCCGCGTGGAATAGTGGCAAGAATGCTGATTCATTGAGCGAGGAAGGTGCCAACTCTTGTCACCAGAAGAGATGATCAGTCTATGATGATCTACATTACTTTTAACTGTAAAGATTCATAACTTATGTTATTGAAACGAAGTTTTTTATGGCACGTTACACTCCACACACTTGGCGAATGAGAGCAGGTTGAAAAAGGTGTAAGACTTCGACCGTCACGACACTTTTGCTATAGTACGTTATAGGCATGCATGTAGTGCAGTGCTGTTATATTAGACCAGTCTGTCTATTTTGAGCTCTATGTAAATTTTTCGTAATCATTATACAGCAAACGAAGATATGTAAAAAATCGGAAATTTTCCGTAGAATTCAATGCAATATTTTTAAAACAACTGACATTAGGGGGTCTTATAGAAAATGGCGGCCAAAGTTGGTGAAAAATATTTTATTTCGTTTTAAAAAAATTAATAGGCTTTGTTTTAAAAAAGTTTCATTCACAAATTGTGGACTATTTATTTCTGATCGGTTTAGCCCGGTCCGATGTCAATAAATTGTAAAATATATTATTTATTTAAAAAAAAATCGTAAAAAATAGCATTATTTTAAAACGCCCGTATCTCATTGAAAAAAAAATTGTAAACGAAAAATGGTGAAAATGGCCAAATTTGAAAAATATTGAAAAGATTTTTTGAAAAAAATTTTTTTTTAAATTCCAATAAATCATAAACCCGTGAATTTTTATAATCAACTCCTTTAATAGTTGCCGTAACTTGTGCGAGTATTACGTGTTTCATTAAGAGGTTACCTTCATATTAAATAATATTTTTCAAATCGTTTTGAGTGAAACCTAAAGCTCTTACAAGTACAGAAAAAAATACATGTTATAATTAATCATATTTCATATTAATCTGTTAATCATATAACATGTTTTAAGAAACTTTGCTCGATAGAAAAAAATTGCAAAGTAGCCTCTGAAAATAGTCTCCTTTCCAAATTTCTCAGTATAACATGAAGTATTGTTTATTAAATTAAGTACAAATTTGTATCATCTGTTACTAAAGTAAGATGTTAATTTAGATTTTCAATAAAGCTACTCCTTTAATTTAAATAAATTATTTTTGATTTGTAACTTAGGACGTTTGTTCCAAGCATCTTCCATGCGCCTCTTCTCTTTTGTTTCTATTCAATGCGACAGAGAGAGTTTCATGCGGAGAGACCAATCGATCACGTAGCGCTAGAGTATCGTATGCAGCTAGGCCACTCCCCTCAAACTATGATTTTATTTGAATGTATCGTCTTAACTGATCGGTAATATGCGAAATATCGGTCGAAAAATGGGTATTTTTCGGAAAAATGCAGGAACCGCGTCGCGACAGTCGCTCACATTTTAATATCTAGCATGCGCCTCGGTCGGCTCTCTCCCACCGCTAGTGCTAAAGTATGCGTACCACAGCACTGAGCTCCATGTGTTATTAATTTTGCAGTGCTCAGCGACGGCCAATCGAGTTCTAGTATTTTTTATGTCAACTAATTAATTAACTAATTAATTAACTTTGACTCATGTAAATTTTAGCTCTTCTTAATATTAAAAAACGGCGCCACAGGATTCATTTCAAGAAAAAAAATCTTAGCTCCAGAAGGTCGGAGAGGATTTTGTTTTAATTTGCAGAAAAATACCAGCTATTAACATGGCTTAAACGTCAATTTTATAAAATTTTAAGTATTAAAGATAAATTATGTTTTTGGAACAAAAAAAGAAACCGGTTTTTGGACCGATATTTCGCATATTACCGATCAATGAATGAAGCTTCGGGAGTTGAACCAACACCTTCTACAATAACAGGCCAGAGTGCTTACGTCACTAGAGCGACTGACGTCACAAAAATGAGGCCAATGCCTTCACATAGACGCTACCGCCACACAGAGTCACGATTTGGCAACAATAAGGCATGTTTCCGAAGCCCGCTTTCAACGTTTATGCATTAAGTTTAAATATTTTATTTTACAAATTCCTAGTCGTTAAACGTCACATTTATAAAGTAATTCTATTTCTATAAATATATAAACTAACATGCTACTTAATTGTAGTCTAGCAGTTCAAATTATATTAAATTAAATAAAAAACATGTTAACCAAATAGTCCTTATAAACGCTTTTAGCTAAACAAAGTGGCAGCTCCATCTTGCTTGTCAGTTATCTGTCATGTCGCTAGTCGCTTTGATAGGTATCTTTATATTTATTTTTCTTTGTACGTTTATAAATAAACAACAATGGTGAATAAATGCTGTGTTCCGAATTGTAAGACTAATTACGTTGGTCACGATAAAGGCACAGTATTTTCATTCCCAAACAACGAAGATCTGCGCAAAAAATGGACCCACGCCGTTCGAAGAAAAGATTTTGTACCTAGCAAATATTCAAGAGTAAGTAGCGACTTGATAATAATTGACCGTTTTTATTATACATATTTAATTTTATTCAACAACATAAATACATTTATTTGTTCTAGGTTTGCGAAAAACATTTTGCAGAGAAGGACATCCGCCGCACTGCTGAAGTATACGACGAAAAAACCTGCAAGAAAGTTGTAGTGACTTTAGAAAAACCTAGGTTATTTGATAGTGCTATACCTTGTGTGTTTCCTAATTGTCCTAGTTATTTAAGTGCCCCTAGACATTCCAGGGAAAATGTAGAACAAAAACGTGTGCGTATAGAAAACAATAATTTGGAATTTGTTATTAGTGAAAGTGTAAAGTCTCAAGAAATTTATGAAAAGAATTACATGTTCAAAAGTTTTAGTGAATTTCTAGTGTGTTTGTCTAAATGTCAAGTCGGCAAGGAGTGGTCAATTGTTCATAAAGGTAATGTTGTAATATTTGTTATTCTTTCTTTGTCTAATGTCCCAGATATATCAATTTCAGCAACATTTGATCATAACTTAGAGTTGAAATTATATAAAGATCATTGTGAATTAAGAAAAATGGCAGGTGAAAGTTATCCCAAAAATATTTGTAATATCAAAGATATAGTCTCAATTTTAGATGATTTTCAAAAAGGACATAATAATGAAACGGCAGTGACCTTTGATAATGCTTGTCATTATAGTATTGAATTGTTAAAAAAGTCAAGTAAGGACCAGGATGATTTAGTAATTAGGAAAGTAGATTTTTTATGTGAACAACTATCATTGTTGGTTACCAAAAAGGAAAAATTTAGATATTCTACTAATTTTGTTATATATTTTAGTCTGTTATATTCTATATCACCTCATGCTTATCGCTATGTTCGTAGTACTGCTTTTTTAAACTTACCACATCCTAAAACTATACAAAAATATGTTCAAAGTTTAATTGCAACCCGAAAGATGAACAATCCAAATACAATTTTCTTAGATATATTAAACAGAAATTTAACCTGTTAAAGCAAAAAGATATAATTGTATCCCTTATGATAGATGAAATATATGTTAAGCCATCTTTTGATTATAAAGGTGGAGATATTGTAGGAATGTCTTGTAATGATAAAGAGGCAGCATCAACAGCATATGTTTTTATGATTCAAAGTTTATTGAGTTCATATAAAGATGTAGTTCATATTTTGCCGATTCATAAAATTAATGGTAGTGATTTATATGTACATATTAAAAATGTTGTTACAGGCTTACAGTTAATAGGTTTTAATGTTGTATGTGTTGTTAGTGATAATAATGCTATAAATAAGAAAGCTATGTCATTTTTTAATTCTCCACCTAAATTTGATATTGTATACAAGCATCCTTCTGATAATAACAAACCATTATTTTTCCTTTTTGATACAGTTCATATCTTAAAATGTATTAGAAATAACTGGCTTAATACAAAAAATCAATCTTTTATATATCCAAGTTTTGATAATTTAACTCAAAATTCATGTCAAGATGTAGCTAGCTTTTCTATTATAAAAATGATTTATGAAATAGAAAGAAATAATTTAGTTAAATATGCACACACATTAAATTTAAAATCTTTGAATCCTTCTTGTTTAGAACGTCAAAATGTGAAACTAGTTTTGAATATTTTTAATAACCATGTTCAGAATAGCATACTTGAAATTGGTGAAAAACATAAGATGTCACATTATAGAAGTACTGCAAATTTTATAAACATTATATTAAAATGGTGGAATATTGTAAATGTTAAGACATTATATAAGGATATAAGATTATTAGACCCTTTAATGAAACCATTGTCAATTAATGAAGAAAATTATAATTTTTTAAATAAAGTTTTAATTTGGCTAGATCATTGGGATAATTTTAAATCATGTGACAATCGAATGACAAAACAAACACATCTAGCATTCACTCACTCTACATATGCACTCATTCAATTAACAAATTATTGTATTAATGAACTGAACTTTAAATTTTTGTTACCTGGTAGGATACAGACAGATAGTTTAGAGGATCGTTTTGGGAAATATAGGGGTATGGCTGGGTCACAATATTTAATATCTATGAGACAAGTATTCGAAGTAGAGTCAAAATTGAGAATTCAATCGTTATTGCCATTAAATATAAACTCTTCATCTTTAGGTCAATTTAATGTTACAATCAGCGATATAGGTGACAGCATTTGTAATGAGAATGGTCCTGATAATTGTGTAAATGAACATGCAGATTTTAGTATATCAGTTACAGAAGAAGATATTAAAGTAAACGAAAATCAATTACCAGTGCTCACTTATATTGCTGGTTACTGTGTGCAATCATTGTTAAAAAAATATAAATGCCAAAATTGCTCAAATTACTTAATTGCTAAAAATGATTGTGTAATTGTAAATAAAAATTGTAACTATGATTTAATAAAAAGTTTAGATAGAGGAGGTTTGTTGTTACCACATTCAGATATTGTTAATGTAGTCATGTTTAATTATATAGTTGTAAATAAGTTAATAAGCCCAGACCTTGAGCAAAGATTTTTGAAATGTAATAATCAAAGACTAGTTGTACAAAAAATTACATCTTCAATAATAGTTAATGACTATGACTTTTTCTTAGCAGACTTTTTTTGTAATTTATCAGAACACTCTAATTCTAATATATTGTATCATATTTTAAAATCTTCAACAAACATATTTTTAAACAATTATATAAAGAGGAAAAATGATAGTTTAAAATCTTCAAAGAAAAGAAAATTGTGTACATTGTCATCTTAATGTAATTTGATGTAATTCTTTTCATAATTTCCCCTGGTGAGTTTCTTGTCAATTCTTCTCATCAGGTGTAATCGAATTGACGGATATAGGTAATAAATGTTTTTTTCTTTTAATATTTACCTACATATATTTTTGTTTCATTTAATACCCACAAAAACCTCTTTAAACTAAAACTCTAGGTACCTATCTATGTTGTTAATTAAATGTATCTTTATACAATATACATACTATATAGTTAAAACATTCTGATAGTATTATCATAGTGAAATAATAATATTACAGTATTTTAAAATCTATGAAATACGTATTGTTAGTTTACTCTCGAGAAAACGATGGCCGCATCTCGATGACGTCACTACGTCAGCGTTCCGGCCTGTTATTGTAGAAGGTGTTGGTTGAACCTGTGAAGAAAAAAAAAAAGAACTGATGGGAACTCTGTTGGTTTGTCGGACTATATGTACATAAGTTATTAATTAAAAAACCCATTGGTACATGGCCGGGATCCGGGATCGAACCCGTGGACTGCAAGTGAAATTTCGACAGGATAAAGTTTGCCGAGAGTGAAATTTTACAATGCGCGCTCACGATGCAAGCCTATTTAACCAGACGTGTAAATGTGTAATATACATACACACAAACCCAGCATGTGTAAATTTTTTGGACCAAAATCGCTATACAGCAAACGAAGATATGTAAAAAATCTGAATTTTCCGTAGAATTAAATGCATTGTTTTAAAACAACTGACATTAGGGGGTCTTATAGAAAATAGCGGCCAAAGTTGGTAAAAAACACTTTATCTCATTGAAAAAAAAAATTGTAAACGAAAAATGGCGAAAATGGCCAAATTTGAAAAATATTGAAAAGATTTTTTGAAAAAAATTTTTTTTTTAATTCCAATAAATCATAAACCCGTGAATTTTTATAATCAACTCCTTTAATAGTTGCCGTAACATGTGCGAGTATTGCGCGTTTCATTAACTGATTGGTAATATGCGAAATATCGGTCGAAAAATGGGTATTTTTCGGAAAAATGCAGGAACCGCGTCGCGACAGTCGCTCACATTTTAATATCTAGCATCTGTTCTATTAAGTAAATATGTTCAACTGGCGTCAAATGGATGTCTCTGATCACACCGCAACATATGAATACCTTGAAGATATGGAATTTAAACCAGAATAGAATGTAAAAGGAAAACATCTTTTGCACAAACTTTGAAAGTCTCAAAGAGTATACCTAGTCTCTAGTTGAAAAGCGAACTTACTGAGTTTTAACTTTTGTTCGAATAGCATCGGAAGTGTAAAAAGAAATCAGTTAGGAATATGGTTTTATTTTATAAAATCTATATAGAAATAAAATTTGTCGGTTAATTTATAATTTATTATTATTATTAGACAGCATACGCCATTTGGAGCACATCAGTTGGATGGTTTCAAAGTCTATAACGGACATAAGTAGAAACATTTTTTTAATGTTTTATATAGGGTAAGTCAGGGAGAGACGCCTATAAGGCATATGTCTACTAAATATAAAAAATAAAAAAAAAACTTTCGTGATCCGTAACGCAGGATTACGTCAGTCGAAAGTTGATGTCAGTGTGAAACGTTTTATGCGCAAATTGAGAAGTTTTAAATAATATTTTGGTGTTTATTCGTAAAATAAGGTAAGTGTAGTTAATTAAAACGAATATAATCTTTGTGATAGTTTGCAGTATTTTTTTTCCTAAATTCTTTATTTAAATTATTAAATTGTTTTATAACCTAACATTATGACAATCCACCATACTTATATAGGTATATATATATATATATATATATAGATTAGCACTAAATATTATAAAACAAAGTCCCCCTCTGTGTCTGATTCACTTCGAAACTCCTAAACGGATTTTGTTGCAGCTTTCACGATTATCACGAGGAAGGTTTACGAGTATTAAACATATCATGTTTAGGAGCTGAACATTAACAGTATAAGTGAATCAAGTCAGACAACTTTTTTATCTGCAGTGTATTTTAGAATGTAGAGTAATTTGCAAAAATACAGAATGGTGCTGAGAAGGTCCACTGAATACTTTACGACGCGGCAGTAAAATGTTGACAAAATCGTAAATTTTATAGTCTCACTGAAAAAGGTTTTTGGATAACGAAATGTATTATTAGCCATAGCCACGTTTATAGCCACTGCTCAGCCTCTTTGGGTCGTAGCGTGATGTTATATGTTCGTCGAGAATTAGGCTATCAAATGCAAAAAGAATTATTCAAATCCGATAGTTAGTTCCAGAGATTATTATTTTACCCCCTTAGGACGGACAGACAGACACCCTTCCGTTTTTCATCGGAGATAATAGATGATAGCTAAATACTCTCGTAAATTGTACCTCAAAACTCAACATTTTACCAGTTTCCGTAAAAAGGGTCCTATACTGGGATTTTTTCTGGGATAAACTATTCCCAATTTCTCTGTAAATACTCCACCTGTGTCACTATAATTTAGCATATAGTTACTTATTGAATATATCTAAGTGAAATAGCTCTTATTTTTTCAATGGGTTTTATTGAGTGGGAAATATGGGTGGTTTAACTTTGTCCCTGCTGTCTAGATTATGAAAGAGACAGCAGGGGCAGAATAATCCTTTATTCTACCACCCATATTTCCTATTCAATAAAACCAATTGAAAAAATAACGACTATTTCACTTAGATATATTGAATAAGTAACTATATGCTAAATTACAGTGACACAGGTGGAGTATTTACAGATAAATTTGGAATAGTAATATCTCCATACAAATTATGGATATAGGGACCTTACTGTTCGAATATCTTGCATCTCTTTCACCCAATATCCGAGCGATAGAAATAAATAGAGAAAGAAATTTCCATACAAAATCGGTACAATAAAATACACAAAACGGACTTCAGCAATTCAAGTATTGTACAAAAAATATTAGAATTAGAAAGTTTTAGTTAATGGATCCTTAAAGTATGTGAACTTATATTTACTAAGAATGTTAAAAAATATACATTAGTGAATACATTAAGAGAACTCGAGCCTCAAAGTCGGTTGAAAATATGCGTGAAATTAATAACTTTCAGTGTTTCATAAAACTTAGCTGTAGTTGATAATGACATATTTTTAAAGGAGATCCCTACATTTGGGCCATTTATTTTTATCTTCGCGAACAGAACCGATAATACCCACAGTTGTTAGATATAAGATATTATAGAACTAAAAAATCGTGGTCCAGTATTTTTAGCTTTTGAATTGTTTTCAGATTTTGATTTTGAACACATATTTCAAGATTATTTGTTGCTGGCAATAATTATTTACCTGTCACTTTCAACTTGACTGACATTGTTTGACTGATTGTTTTGTTTACCTTTTTTAGTACGTTGTTTTATTAATTATATTTTGTCTATTTATATTGAATAACATGAGAAATAACGAGAGAAATAACAAAAACCGACAAAAACACAAGCTAGCTAGCGAACTGACAGTCTGACTGACTGACTGAATTGGCTGACGACGGCTGACTTAAGTAGATACGTTCCGAAGCGTAAACATTTTATATTAGTGTTACTAGTGTTTAAAACATTATAAGTAAAAATACGTGTAAAATACGGCCGCTAAAAATATAATATTAATTTATTTTGGTTCGCCCATTTGTGACCTTTATTAATATATATATTTCATGTCGGCACTCGGTTGGTGCCAGGACATTGCCCGACACTAGCCCAACTATGTATGGGAATATGTTGATCTCCTTTAGAATATAGATAATTTCAAATACTTTAAGGATCCATTAACTAGAACTTGCTATTTTTAAAAAGTTTTGTTCAATAAGTTATAAGGCGTAACGTCTCCTTAATGAATGTAAACCAACGCAAAGTAGGTTCGGGTAATACATTTGTTTTTAAATAATTTGAATAGTTAGCGATCGCGTGACTGTTTCGTGTCCTATTTACCCTTACTTAACTAATTGACGCGATAAACTTGATTGAGAATGTGCTAAGTATTATCATTTACTAGCTTTTGTCTACGGTTTTGGATGCGTTAACAAGGATATTTCCGTACTTGAATTAAACTAAAAATACTGCCGAGTGGTTAAGACGTCTGGTATTAATTAGGCATATATACCAATGGGCTTTTTTAATTAAAAACTCATGTACATAATCCGATAAACTGCACTTCCATCTAAATATACCTCAACAGAACTGGCCAATCGTTAGGTATAGCCTCACAAATACCATCGGCTAAAGGAGACTTGGTCTTCCGCTGGGTACCCTGGAACCGTAACACCGTAAAGAAAAAAAATTGAGTTTTGTCTTTTTGTTTATGCTTCTTTCACTCCAGAATAGAGCAATGGATTGATGTAATTTTTTGCACATAGGTTAACTTGTCGGATATCGTTTTCACCCTAGGCTATTTTTTTTTATAAATCCACTACCCTAAGGAGGTATAGAAATGGCAATACATACAACAATCCAACGACTATGAGTAAAAGGAATACTCCCCAACGCACATCGCTGGAAAGTTGCATATAATGCCAATCTATTAAATATTTTCAATAGCGCGATACAGGTTTCAATGGGTTAGTAACGGTGCGACATGTATCGACGCGATGTGCCGCCACAGAGGTATAGGGGTTGAAGGTAGGAGATGGAAGTGTGGGCCCCACGGACGAACAGCTAGTATTTAATAAAGCGCCTACTAAAATATAGCAAAATCAGCAAATGTTGCTAATTTTTTCTCACAGGCGTTACGATATTATATTTCCACTTGGATAAAACCACGGGCAGAAGCCAGTTAAAAATAAAACTAAAACTATTATTAAAACTAAACTGCTTCCAAAGTATAATTTTCTTGAAAATGTTCGTATAAGTTCTACAATAACGGCAACTAAACTCAGATATGAAGTTAACTTCACACCTGAACTACGTTTAGTTGGTACTTTAATATTGCATAATATGTATGCAAAATAACCGCAATGTTCATATAACTTTGTTAAATATATATCTATGTTTGATTGTCTGTATTAATGTTTGGACACGTCCTTATAGCTTACGAGTTCAATTTCAATTTCAAATCCTAAAATCCTGAATTTAATTTAGTTGCGATGATGCCAACAGTTACATTTATATTCTATATGAATTTTAATCTCAAATAAAACGTATTGACATATAGAAGAATGCGTAAAGAAAGATGATGTTGTGACTAAAATGCAGAAAAGTAGTTTATGCTGGTTTGGACACGTTGAAAGAATGAAGGATGAAATATTGATTAAAAAGGTTAATATAGCTGAAGTGAAAGGAAATGCTGGCAGAGGACGACCTATATCTACTTTTATTGAACATATAAAAAAATATTGATCGAAGGCATTATTAAAAGTACACACAATCGCCAATCATGTATGAAAGAGGTATGTCAGGATCGTAGCAAATGGTATTCGATTGTCTCTGCCTACTTCTCTTGGGATAAAAGGCGTGATGATAGATAGATTTAATCTCAAAATATCTCAACAAAAATGACCACAAAAACCTCAATTGAGAATACTCTTTTCTTATGCTCTTGCTTTCTAGTGCATTATTATAAAACAAAGCCCCCGCCGCGTATGCCTGTCTATTTGTCTGTTTACGCAAAAACTACTGAACTGATTTTATTGCGGTTTTCACAATTAAATAAATTGAATCACCTGGAAGGTTTACGGGTATAAAACATGGACCTATCATGTTTAGGAGCTGAGCATTAACAGAATAAGTGAATCAAGTCGAAGAAAATTCCCAGCGAGTGTTCATTACGTATTCTGTCTAAACCGTCAGAGATATAACAAAATGATGTAGGAAAGAATTATGTAGATTAAAATGATCTACAACTAAGTCCTTGATTGCATATATCTATCTCTAATAAATAAGTAGTTATAAGCGTATTTATGTAGGTATTAAAATTGTTACAAACCCATATAAATAAGTTATAAAAATAAATGTTTTTTTAATTCGAAATATTAGTTAGACACAAGCGAAGCAATTCACAACGTCTAGTTTCAAATACATATGCAAAACACTGTACATATAACTTTGTAGAAGCGTATACGATGATCTCTAAGGAGCAATATAGGAGATATAATATCCTGAAACATTCCACGTTATAGTGCCTTGAGGTGCCTCTAATAGGACTTGCCAAAACTGAAATTATACTGTAAATGTTATGAAAATAAGTAACTGAAATAAGGCTTTTATCTTAATATAATTATATCCTGAATTAACACAAATATGAAAGGAGTCACTGTTTTTCTTTATCTTTTTGTTGTTTTTGGGACTAAAAATGTACCTATAACCTTGAGAGAATGTAGAGGTGGTGGGCAGAACTTATTTTTTTTAAACTACTTTATGTACCTATATAATGTATGTCTGTCTACTGCTGTTATTTCTCCTTAATAAATAAATAAATAAATAAGTGGGGGGAACTTTCATATGTGCGTTAATGATTTAATTTATTTCTGTCACAAATTTCTTTCAAATCTGTTAAGAATTTTGTTGTTTGCACTAATTAAAAATTAATTTAAATTACTTTAATAATAACATTTTTTAGTTAGTAAGGTTCACGAATCTTCAATCAAGTTGGGGAAAAAATAATCCTAGCGAGTTTTCATGTCGTTTGCTGGCTAATCTTTCTATCTATCATCACGCCTTTTATCCCAAGAGGGGTAGTCAAAGACAATCGAATGCCATTTGTTACGATCCTGACATATCTCTTTTGCTTCTTTTATATTCATCATACCTTTCATACATGCTCGGCGATTGTGTGTACTTTTAATATTTCCATCGATCAACATATTTTTTATATGTTCAATAAAAGTACATCTCATCTAGGTCGTCCTGCTAATGCTGTCTAATCCGTCAGACATATTAACAAAATGACATAGGAAATAATAGTGTAGATTATTAAATAATAATTAGGTATAGCCTCACAAATACCATCGGCTAAACGAGGGAGACTTGGTCTTCCGCTGGGTACCCTGGAACCGTAACACGGTTTCGGGAGCTGTAAGACAACCCGTGAAGAAAAAAAAATTATCAGTGTTTCTCTACTATATTAAGGATGTTATACATATAAACCTTCCTCTTGAATCATTCTATCTATTAAAAAGACCCGCATCAAAATCCGTTGCGTAGTTTTAAAGATCTAAGCATACATAGGGACAGCCAGACGGGAAGCGACTTTGTTTTATACTATGTAGTGATTTGTATGGGGATATTACTATTCCCAATTTCTCTGTAAATAATCCACCTGTGTCACTGTAATTTAGCATATAGTATATCTAAGTGAAATAGTTGTTATTTTTTCAATTGGTTTTATTGAATAGGAAATATGGGTGGTAAAATTAAGGATTATTTTGCGTTTTTTGGTAGCTTATTGAAAATTCCAAATAAAAATTATTTTATGATTTTTAACTGGTCAAAACCTTAATCTTAACCTTACCGTCACCGTGAATCTGGCGCAGTTTGTCCTGTGAGCAGTAACATCAAAATAACACAAAAGACGAATGAGTTACAGAATAAGTATTATTTTGCTTATTTTCGAGTTATGAGAGTGCACCGCCGTCCGTTCTTTACTCTGACCCGCATTTACTCAAAAACTCATTCTAAGTCATTGCGTGCAAAATGACCCTTGCTTTTATTTTATATTTCAAAAGGCACAATAACATTTTTATGTTATGTTTCAAATTGAATTATTTTATGTATTCTGCTCAAAGTAGGGAGATAACTCTGTTCTATAGAAGTGCAATTAAGTTTTTAGGGTTAATAAATATAATATTTGTAAGATATGACGATATTTTAAACATAATGCTGAATTAATTTTGACGAAGTTTTCAGGAATCATAGGAATTAAATCTCGAATGAAAAGATATACCTAAGAAAAATATCGAAGGCAATATTAAAAGTACACACAATCACCGAGTATGTATGAAAGGTATGATGAATATAAAAGAAGCGAAAGAGGTATGTATGCCAGAATTAAGTATTGGGATAAAAGTCAATGTCAAGTATTATAGCCTTTATAGCCAATTAATCGGTATTTAAGATAATCCCGCCGACCGCGATATGTCTTATTAGTCGTCGACTAATCACAACCCTTTCACTTGATATGTCACATGCACCTTTTAATTTTTCCCTCCAAATTAATCCACAAAATCGAAATTCGACTAGACTAAATAATCCCGTGGCTGTAATTTGCCCCTACCCCGCCCGCTTTCGCGGTATAAAAAGTAGTCTATGTCATTCTCTGACCCCTAAACTACCACTATGCAAAAAATAATGTCGATCCCGTGAAAAACAAAAAGAAATCTATTTCACGGGAACCATACATTTTTCCGGGATAAAAAGTAGCCTATATGTGCTATTCCAGACTATAATCTATATCTGTGCCAAATTTCATCCAGATCCGTTCAGTAGTTTTTGCGACTAACAAACATCCATACAAATTTTCTCGTTTATAATATTAGTAGGATAGTATTATTAGTAGGAAGTATAAAATATTAAAATGTTTCCAAAATATTCCAATGAGTTTTTAATGTGTGTATAATTAAAAAACTTATGGCGTCAAGTGCACACTGTTACTATCTGGCCACATCCTCAAGGTGTGTTTGTTTTTGTATTTTGTTTGCAACTCCTTAAATGTGGACATTGTTACATCGCATGGTATACAGGCCGTACGAGTTATTCGTATGAGTAAAATACGAATTTCCAATAAATCTATGAAATATAAATTTTGAGAGGTAACGTTAAAATGCCGAAATTGGATATACGAAAGTTAATAAAATGACAAGCTCGACCGGAAACGAAACAAATGGAAAATACTTCACGTTAAGAGGGATTTTAATAATAAAATTGTTTCGAATTCACCTTTTATTTATTTTTGTTACAATCAAATTCTGATTGTCTAATTCGTATTGGTTGATGATGTAGAAAATCTCTTACAAATAAATAAAATTTAAGTTTCGTAGTTATTTTAAATAAAAAAGGCATAAGCAGTCATAGGTGCCGACACAAGTGAAAACTTATAACTAATAATAACAGTGGTCGAGAATTTCCGGCCAGAAATGCGCAGCCAATAATGCCTGACCCAGACATACGTGGAAGCCAGTAGATACACGAGTTCCTGCCCGGACATTCTCGGCCGAGCAATCCATGGTCTTGTGCCGAAAGCATGTCGTGGCGCGAATCCATAAGATTTTCCCCTACTAAAAATCCCGTAACGCGCCTAATTAAGTTATGAATAACTGTGGTTTCTAATAAGTATAACGTATAATAACGCCATCTAGCGATCATTTCACATATACATGTATCTGACCCGGACCGAAGACTTGCCGGCCAGAAATGCGCAGCCAAAAATGTCCGACTTACGTGGAAGCCATACACGAATTCCTGTCCTGAAATTCTCGGGTCGAGCATACTCGGGCAGGGCAATCCATGGTCTTGTGCAGAAAGCATGTCGCGAACACAGGTCGCGAATTCATAAGATTACCCTTACATAAAAAAAAAACCATTTTAGGAGAGAATAAATTGATCGCAAGTAACACCCGTAACTTTTTAAATAAAACTACTAAGAAACTGAAAAAATCTGGAATATTGTAGTCTCTGCTCCTGGGTTGGAGCAGAGACTACGGAACCCTACTTTCCCGACCCGACACGTACTTGGCCGCTTTTGATAATGAGGAAGTGATATCACAATTCCACGGGTAAAGCCAGGGCAGCAGCTGTCATGTCTTAAGTTCAAATAAAAAAAAATTTAGGAGAGAAAAAGTATAACGCATGTGGGCCCCTTAACAGATTTGTTCTGTCGCATACATTGTTTACAGACTGAAATATATCATCGTACCAAAAGGAAATTAAAATATGGATTCATTCGTCAATTTATACTCTCGCTTTCGCGTGGAAATATAACAAAGA
Source organism: Nemapogon koenigi (assembly GCA_963924495.1). Classification (NCBI taxonomy): domain Eukaryota; kingdom Metazoa; phylum Arthropoda; class Insecta; order Lepidoptera; family Tineidae; genus Nemapogon; species Nemapogon koenigi. The sequence continues at coordinate 3,949,618 of OZ004657.1, read as the reverse complement.
AATTAACTAGGCAGACCACAGGTTCGATTCCCGATCCCGGTCATGTACCAATGGGTTTTTTAATTAAAAAAACTTAAGTACATAATCCGATAAACCACTGCACTTAGAGGCTTTTCCATCTAAATACAACGCAACAGAACTAGCCACTCGTTAGGTATAGCCTCACAAATACCATCGGCTAAACGAGATACACTTGGTCTTCCGCTAGGTATCCTGGGTCCAAGGCTTCGGGAGCTGTAATGCAACCCGTGAAGAAAGAAAAAGAACACAGCGTCTCAATTCGGACCGTATGAGAACCGATTTTGATGATTTTGAAATTTTTCTTAATATCTCGATGAAAATATGTACCGATTTTAACGATCTATTTTTTTCAGGAATTTATTAATTTGCTTCTGTTTACGGCTGAAAATTATGTATCAGAGAAAAACCTTATCAATTTGGCATCAACCATCTTCAAATTCTACAACGAAATATAATTATTTCTTACTCTTAAGTACACTACTTTTTTTAAGACCTCTATAGAACATCATATTCTATGTAGTGTAAGTTGACTCGCTTTGAGTATTAGGACTAAAGGAGGTGTGAAGTTTTGTGTCGTTTTATTGTGGCAACGGCTATAACTTTATATGAAGACTAGCATTCCGCCCCCGGCTTCGCCCGTGGATATTTACGAACAAAATAAAATATACCCTATACCTACCCCTACCCCCACCCTATCCCTACCCCTACCCCCACCCCTACCCGCACCTTTAGCCCTACTTCTACTCCTACCCCCTTCCCCTACCCTCTACCACTACCACTACCTCTATTATATATCATCAATAGTTTTCGCAGCGCACGCGATGTAAGGAATTTCTTAGGTCATTTTTTACACCTTGGGTTACATTATTAGAGTTTTAGTAAGGATCCCTATTTTTTTTGAAAATAGAATATAGCCTATGCCACTCAGGGTGAATGTAGCTTTTCAATGGTGAAAGAATTTTTGAAATAGGCACAGTAGTTTTTGAGTTAATTCATTACAAACATACACACACACAAAAATACAAATCTTTCCTCTTTATAATATTATTAGTATAGGTCATGCTAAAATACAAACATAATAATTATTAATAATGATAGTAACACTATGATCCCGCAAATTAGACGTCCTAAATCGCCTTTCACATTTTAAAACCACGCAATTATCTATTTTTCTAGAGCTCTGTCTCGCGACACAAAACGGTACCAACGTAACCTAAGGTACTTTATTACTACCCTAATGGTCAATCTTATGGTCAAATGAGCAGAAAATTGGCGAAAGGGGGAGCTCGTCTATGTTAACTCTTCATAACATCTGAATGGATTTGGTAGTATTGATAAGTGCAACAATTTTGAAAATTACATATTTCACTGCAAAAGAATGCAGATTTCATAATCTTATTTGCCTTTATCGCTGAAAAATAACTAGAATGTTGATTGGTTATTAATTCGAAACTACTTGTTTCAATGAAATATTAATTAAGTGGATTCATGTTTAATTGGATTCCACTCGAACATTCATTATTCGATACGGAATTATCACAAGAGAGAACACAAAATGTTAATAAATCTTTTTTTTATCTTCCTTTTGGCAGTGAGTTTATATTTTTTTATAATAAATAATATAATTTTCAAAACAATTCTAGGAGAATAAATCCTAAATTGACAATAAAATAAATAAACTTGGGAGGGCACGTAAAGCAGGCGTCCGCACTTCTTCTAAAAATAACAAATGTTTACGTCTTTTAAAGAAGTGACAGCAGACATCTAGGTCTATTACCTGTAGCAACAGGCTTGCCACCTGTTCTGCTTAGTATGGACAACAGGATAGTGCTTTTTTTCATTTGTGCATGGTTCATTGAAGGGGAAATTTTCAGAGAATTGTTATAAAATGAGTTTGACCTCAGCAGACCCTCCGGAAAAAGCTAAAATTCCCCATCACTTTTCGCCGTATATTCGAACAAAATAAAATATTCTTTCTATAAATGAAATAATTTTTAGAATCGGTTCAGTGGTTTGAGAGATTATTAAATACTTCAACAAAACTAGTCACTCGTTAGATTGCTTCAAAAATCGTCTAAATGTGGAAGACTTTTTCTTCCAGGTATCCTGGGGACCGGTAGGGGAAACCCTGGTAGCCGGCAACTTGTAAATGTAAAAAAATTACTGCTTTCTAAATATTGAATTTTAATAAGGTCGAGATACCATCATCAACATACTTCTAAAGAGCTAGCCACTTGGTAAAATTGCCATGTCATGCCGATCGCTAGATGGGGAAGATGCCGAGTGGCGAGTATAGCTCAACTCATTTTCATGGCTTGTGATCACAAAGTGCTATCACTTAAGAGTTCTAATGTGTATGGGGATAAACTATTCCCAAAATGTGTATGGGGATAAACTATTCCCAATGTCTCTGTAAATAATCGACCTGTGTTTACTTATTCAATAATGAAATAGCCGTTATTTTTTAAACTAATAAATAATTATTTTGCCCCTGTTTTCTCTTTTATAATTAATCTATCACAAAGCTCTTAAAATTTTTTTAAGCGCTGTTATAGCATTACCATTCAATTATATACATGGCGTTTTTTTTGTAGCTTAATGAAAATTTTATTATTTTATTATTTTTGACCAATTAAAAAATCATAAAATACCACCCATATTTCCTATTCAATAAAACCCATTGAAAAAATAAAAGCTTTTCCACTTAGATACAGTACAGGACAGCGTATCTGATTCGCAAACCAAGGCGCCAAAGACTATGCATTCAGCCGACTTTAATTGATAAGATGCAAATCAATCATTATTTGCTTCGGCAGTAAATGTCGAACGATCGCCGATTGTTGCCGATTAAAGTCGGTTGTCTGAGTTAGGCCTAAATAAAAATAATTAAAAAAAATATATCCCCTCGACTGATCATCTCTTCTGGTGACAAGAGGGCTGGCTACTACTGGCTGCTCAACGAATCAGCATCGCGATTCAGCGGGGAAACGCAGCCAATATTCTTGCCACTATTCCATGCGGACCTGGTTTATTTAGTTATTTTAATGATTTAAGGTTTTTATATTGTTATGTGTAATTAAAAGAAATAAAAGAATAGCATTAGGAAAACTTTTAAATCTAGGCTTATTAATGAATGATTCTTTGTTTTTCAGGGTACACTATCAAGTTTGTCTCTGTCTAACAGAAATTTAAATTCTCTACTTTCGTTACTAAGTAATGTTGATAATAATAAATTACCAAAAAAACCCTTGGTTTTGCTTCTAAATTCTGAAGGATTAGCAAGGATTAATGATAATGATGATTCTGAAGATGATTCATATGAGGATCGTGACAACGGACTGGTGTTGCCCAAGGTAGTATTCTTTATAACATACAAAATATCGACCATTAATATCGATGATTAAAATAATAAAGTAGAAGAGTTGTTTGTTTGTATTAACGCGCAAATCTCAGGAACTACTTGCATTTAAAAAAAATGTGGATTGTCGGATTGTGGAGTTAGCATACTTAGGACCTCGACATATCGTCGGTTTGCAGCAGAAATTCAGTAACTGACAAAACTGACATTGCTCAGGAGAGACAGTTAAAGATTTTATGAAAACTTTTGGATATAAAAAACAAATTAAGACACCCACATTTACGATAATATTTTTTAATGTTAAAACAAGACTTCCTGTCTGACTCGTACAACTTTGTTTTTGACTTATATTACTAATCACGGTATAATAAAAAAAAAGGTAACTTAATGACTTTCAACATTTTTGTCCAAACCAAAATATCAATATAATTAATAAACAATAATTTCAATCGTAACATTAAAGAAATGTTTTTATTCATTCACCTCCACGCACCCTCGGTTCTAACTCCTCATCTGACTCGTCATCGTTTCCTGTATCTTCCTCTTCAACATCTTGCTCTGGTAAACGGTCACATTTATTACTTGTTTTCAAGCTTTGAATCCACACATGTAGCTCTGTAGGATCTTTGCATAACTTCATAAAGTCTTTTTTTCCGCCACTGATATGGGAAGTGCCTGGTGATATGCTTTTCGGAAAACTATCGCCATATTCCTCAGCAGTTTTTAAGTATTGTGCTTCCTGTTGATACAGTTTCTTGTGAGTTACTCTCTGCTCTGGTTGAGCTGATAAATTTCTCACAATCAGATTCTGATTTTGAAAAATCAATTACGTCATACTCCCCTTCATAATCATACCTGTATTTCATTATACTTGAACTTTGTTTTTCAAAGCGCATACATTTACTTTAAGCCATCGTAAAGTTATACCAGAATTGTTTATAGTCCTGTTTTTTATTATCACACTGTTAAGGTGTTTTAAATCAAGAATGTCATCGTATCACATTTTTGTCACCACGTGGTTTAGCGGAAGACTTCTTCCTTGTCGATCTTGCCATGCGCATTACATTATACCAATCATTCATGCAAAAAATGTTCATATACTTTTTGGTGCTCTATTGCGCTATGCATACTGTCTGCTTCCATGAAGCTATGTCCGGACTATAGGTATTTTAATTCTATAACATCTAGTCTAGTTTATTACAGTACATTTTAAGTATGGAAAGTTTGCTATACAAATAGTTTTTTTAAGGTGGTCTTACGACAATAATGCGACTCCAGAGTTGGAAAAGAATTAATGATTAATGTGATCTTTGACTATAGCAATGTCCTCTTCTTTAAATTTATTTCCAGACGGACCTTTGCCACGATTATCACTATCTAAAAAAAAATAACCATATTCTCCAGCTTTCTCAAAAGCTGTGTTTATTGGACCATTGCTAATGCAAAGTGTCCGTTCAAAGAACATTTGGCGTACTCTTCTCATTTTCATTTTCTTTTTCAAAGTAGTAAGACCTGGCACATTTCCTCTCTCTTGAGGTATTTTGTATGCGGCGCTTTGGATTTTCTGATTTTACATGACTTAAATCTGACGATAGTCAGATAAATTTCAATATTGGGCACATATTGTCGATCTGTCTTGATCTGAAAACGCTTCAGAGCACCTAAACCGGCACATGTTACAATTCACAGGTTTTAGGTTGTTTTGGTGGTCTTACTTTCCACCAATAAGTAATTTAATGAATTTCGATTTTTTGTATATTTTAAAAACTCTAAATACTACAGAGATGTTATTCTATATAAGTTCTATATAAGTGATATAATGATTTTATGTATTTTTCGAAATGTGTACAAATCAGTTTTCAAAAAACAATAAATTACTTTGATGATTTTGTGAACAGCATAAAGTAGCAATGAATTTTAATGTGGATCACTATGTCACTTATTGATTTTTATGTGATATTTCAAACAGTAGTTTTGTAAATACTGAGTTTCAATGTTCTTGTACACTCATTCTAAAGAGGAAATTACACATAATGAATTGATGTCACTTAATGAGTTTCTGCTGCAAACCGACGATATTTTGTTTCGAATTGAAGACCAAAAACGACGGGTCGACATCAGTTTGAATTTTTTAATTTAATTTTGAATTTAATGGTGAGCCAAGGAATGAACGGCCCAAGAATGTCTCAATACAAGTCAAATGTTTAGATTAATTTTAAGGTTTTTATATTGTTATGTGTAAATAATTAAAAGAAATTATTGTTACAAAAACAATTGTCATCGTGGATAAACTTTAAGTAACTGAATGAAGTCTGATATGTAGACTAAGGTAAATCCAGTTTTTTTTTATTTTAGCACCTGCGAGACCAGGATGATGCTGATTCTTTTGACGATTTGTCTAATCATCAAAAGCAAGTTTTGAGAGCAGCACTTAGAAGGCAATGCCAAGAAGTCGATAAGTGCCAGAAGAAATGCACAGAGAAGCCGAAAAAGAAGAAATTCAAGTGTGTCACTCAGTGCACAGAAGAGCTTGATGAAGAGAATTTATGTGATGAACCTGAACCACCGTGCAAGAAAAATAACTGTGGCAGAACTATGCCGCCTCGTTGGTTACTCTAATTTTATTAAAGAGATTGTTATTAAAATCTACAATAATAATAAATAACATGAATTTAAAGTTATGCAATATGCCAACATACTTTTATTTTAACACTAGTGATAAGCCACCGATTTTCCACGGGTTTATTAAACGAGAAAATAAATGAAATAACTATACTAATGTTCAGAACTCTTTAACGAGATAAAAAGAGGAAGAAACTATAAAATTCCCATTGAAATCCTTTCATCAAAAGTAATTCAGCAAAGGGGCCTATGCTGGACAAACAGACAGACAAAAAAAGTTCTAAAATTTGGTATTAAATTTGAAATCGCAGATAAAATACAGAAATAGAAAATTTGGTGGACTAAACAATGTATGCAGAAATACACAACTTACAAGTAAAAGTAACATTAATATACATAATGCTTTTAGTTCCAACACTTACAATATAGAAGCGAGACTTGGGTATGGGCCGTATCCGGAACAATGTCATTAGAAAAAAATGCGGAGAGAAAGATGATGTTGTGACTAAAATGAAGAAGTAGTTTACGCTGGTTTGGACACTTTGAAAGAATGAAGGATGAAAGATTGACTAAAAAGGTGTATATGGCTGAAGTGAAAGGTAATGCTGGCAAAAGACGACCTAGGTGTACTTTTATTGAAGATATAAAAAAAATATTGATCGAAGGCAATATTAAAAGTACACACAATCGCTGAGCATGTATGAAAGGTATGTTGAATATAAAAGAAGCGAAAGAGGTATGTCAGGATCGTAGCAATTAATATTCGATTGTCTTTGCCTACTCCTCTTGGGATATAAGACGTCATGATAGATTGATAGATAGACTAAAATTTGGTATCAAATTTGAAATCGTAGATAGAATACCAGTAGGTAGCCTTTTAACAAGAAATCTACATATTATTGAAGTGAAAACTTATTTAGGCGCGTTGAGGCGATTTATGGTAGGCGGATATATTATGGATTCGCGACCTGTGTTCGCGACATGCTCTCGGTACAATTGCCGACCATGGATATGCTTGAATATGCTCGACCCGTGAATGAGCATTTTTTTTAATTAAAAACTTTTATGCGCGCGCTAGACTGTCTCTGACTATACCGCGTCAGCAAGGTAAACCCGTATCATCTCAAGAGATGAAAGTGGAACTCCTCGTAAACAATACCTCTTATTCAATTCCACTTTGGTCTCTTGAGATTATAAGATCGTTAAATTTTAGTTAAATCTGTGAAAATTTGATACAAATCTACTGCTGCTAAAGATATCGATTTTAACGCAATAAAACATTTACTCCAATCCATTGAGTGAGTAATAATTAAAAAGGTATTTTGAAGTTTTCTTTATGAGATATTAAGCTTCAAAGTGGTCTACAAAGTGGTACCCCATAATGTTTTTAATATAGCTACTAATAATAAAAAAGAAAATATGGAATACTGCCTTTAGTATATTTTAGTAAATTATAACGATCATAAATTATGTTAAAAATGGAACAATATTGCAACATCCTGGGTTGAAGCTGAGACTCCGGACTATTCTCTATGCGTGGTCCGACACGCACTTAGCGGGTTTTCCTATATTTCATTTCATCGAATGATCAATGCAGCAGGTCCAATGGTCTAACTAAATGCAGAAAAGCCCCAGCTGGTAAACTTTCGAACATCAATGGATACAAGTATTCAAGTATAGATTATGGATCATTAATTTCAACACGGAACTTCATCGCAGATCTTCTTTTTAGTCGGCATATTTATTGCGAAGGTCGTGTCTATCATGAAGAGGTAGAGTTCATCACGTTCTGGACAACACGTCTCCATATGCCCCGGTCCTGGTCAGTCCTCATGGCATCAAACAGCAGCGGTCAACGATTTGAATTGGTTTGCCCATCATGTAGGCGATCGACCGTTTGGTTTTATACCGTAGAATTTTCATGATTGTCACAGATTTAATTTGACAAAATTATCCTCACGCAAACAAGTACATACGTATTTCCATTTTGTACTGTGAAACATATGATCTTATTAAAGAATACATTGCTTGCTGTTATAAAAAAATATTAGGAAATTTCATACAAATCTACATTCATGTATGGAAGTGAGACTTGGATAAGAAAGTATAAAGTAGAAAGCTAAATACTTTTGAGATCCAACTGAACGATAATGTTGTGACTAAAATGAGGGAAAGTAGTTTACGCTGGTTTGGAAACATTGAAAGAATGATGGATGAAAGACTGAAGATTTATAGGAGAGAAGCGAAAGGAAATGCTGGCAGAGGGCGAAATAACTGTACTTTTACTGAATTGAATTAAGACAATGTTAATAGTAGGTACACATGATCAGAAAGGTATGATGCATATAAAAGAAGCGATGGAGGTAGATAGAAAGGTAAGATGTGGTAGGCAAAAGATGTATGTCAAGTTAAGGATCAAGGGAAGGCATCGTCTCTGACTACCGCTATTGAAGACAGACTTGAAAGTATAACCCTAATTGGTAGAGCGTTTACTTTGAAACTGGGAGGCCCGGGTTCTATTTCCACTCATGCCACTTCTTTAAGAATATTTGCTTTAATCCACTAAAATAACAGATAGATACGACTGTTAAAGATGTGTCACATCTAGATTCATTAAGTGCAGCAACAGGCTTGCCACCTGTTCTGTTAAATATGCAACTGGCAAAAGTGGACACTATTACTTGTGTCTCTGTTTGGATAAAGATGCTTTTGTATTTTTGTTTTGTAACCAATTTGGATACTCAAATTTAATATTTTTTTTATAACTTCCAACCTATTTCCTAATTGCCATTTCATATTTTCGAAGTAGTTCTATACATGTATTAACTACTTTGTATCAAAATCTCATTTTCGTTTTATATAATTATACCAACAGGAAGTTAAAGTCAATAAAATATTTAATTATAATCAATCACAAAATAAAATTCAATTTCAATCTGTTTCTCTCTCTATTCAAATAGTTTCTTAGCCATCAAAAATCATGTACTTGGTAACAAAATATTCCTGTTTTGTCCTAATCTTGGTTGGTAAATTTATTAAGTTTTACTAATTATTTAAATATCATTGATACCGTGCGGTCAAGCCGTGGTGTAAGACGCTACGTGCATTGACATTTCAGCGTTCCTCATTCGGTCTGGTATACAGCTGCCTCTGAAACGAACAAAATTAGGAATAAGTAATTTTTCGCTTCGTTACTGAAAAAATGGGACCGTGTAGTTTGGTAGCCAACACTTTTTACAATACTTCCAATTTAAAGCGGTTCAAGCTTTGTCCATATAAAATTTCATCAAAATCAGTTCAGTGGTTTAGCCGTGAAACCGTAACAGACCGACAGACAGAGTTACTTTCGCATTTGTAGTATAACTATGGATATTAGTTTTACTTTTTAAATAAGTAATTAATAATAAATAATTATTTTTTTATAATAAATAACTTTTGAAATAAGTATACCGATTTCAAACATTGTTCACTGGAAACATCATTATTTTTTCGTTTCGCCGTTGAATTAGTAGTCGGTTGAGGCCAAATTAGGCTACAGAAGTAAAAAAGATTCTACACAAGATCTATAAGAAGTGAAATTTAGAGCTAGATAGTTTCTAATTTGCCACCAACCGTCTTCAAATTCATCGGTGCAACAAAAGTCAGTATACTTAAAAAAAAAATTTTTCCCCTATACAAAAATAAATAATCGAAAGCGGCATATATTTCATCGAGTTACGACAAAATATGCCAAAATTTAAAAATTTCAAAAACTGCTAAACCTATTTTCACTAAAATTAAAATGAGACCCATCTGGAAGTATACTTTCAATTAAAAAAAGGATTTTCCAAATCGGTATATAAATGACTGAGGTAACAAACATAAAAAAAAATCCTTCTTTTTTTTAAGTCGGTTAATAAGAAATATAAATATCTAATACAAAATGTATTCTCTGCAAATCCCAACTTATTTATGTAACATTTTATCTAATTAATTTCAAAGATGCTGATAAAAATGATCATGTATTACAATTAAGATTAAATTTAGTCATCTTTGATTACAGGCATTTTTCCAAATATCAAATGCTAATCGTCTAACAGGCTTGTTATCAAGACTGTTAAAAGCCAACAAACCAGTAATCCTAGTGGTAGAAGAAAGTCAAATACCGAAGATAGATGTAGCTAAAACTAAATCTCAAGACCTAAATCAGCTACTCCTAGACTATAAAGATGACAATCAAGTACTACCATCAGGCAATTTTCCGAATTTGGGATTGGATTTAATACAGAATGTAAGTAAAATAATTGCACATGCCATTACTGTTTTAGATGTTAATCTGCAATTAATAATGTATATTTTTTTAAAAAGAGTACACGTTCGTTAGATCTAAATTTATATTATCTATTGTAAATTAAAATATTGGTTAAAATAAAAGTTAAATTGTGTATCAAGAAAAATAATATAACAGGTACGTATTTGAAGTAATATACTTACCTTTTTAATATAAATATCATTATAAAATAGTGCCACTTAATCCTTGATACATTTAAATATATTTTAGATCGTGCGTGTACTCAAATTTTAAATTTATACAAAATTTCTAAGTTATTATAAATTACGTTATTCACAGTTTGCTTGTTATTCTTGCTTGTATTTAGGCAGGGATCATGTGGCACTCTTATCTTCAATATAGAGTTGTGAAAGAAATTCGATACTTGCCATATGACAATACATTTTTTTACTATTTCAGCTACAGAATAGGGTGTTATTGAAAAAGCCCAAGGAATCTCGCAATGCTATCAAAAATCGTTTGTACGAACCTCTTATCCAACAACTGATGATGTTAAGAAGCGGCTGCAGTAAAAATATTGAATGTCAATCTGAATGCCAGGAAGAAGAAGACGTTGACGATTGTAATGATGACTGCAACAAAAAATTCGAATGTCCTCCTCCTCCAGAAAAATCATGCGGGAATGAATGCGACAAGGAACCATCAAACGAATGTGCAGAAAGTGGTGATAATTGCCAAGATGGTGGTAGTACTAGAGGCTACAAGGAAGTTCAATATGCTTAATATTTTCTAAATGTGTCAATGAATTAAAAAAATTGAAAATAAAAGCTGCATTCTTTTAAAATATCTTAGTTAAATAAGGCAATCAAACCCCTAAAATGTCCGATTAACAAAGAGTAGTGCTGGGTAATTCCATTGTCAGAGTTGGTGCTGTACTTAATTTCAAAATCGAAATAGGTCTGAATAAAATTTGCTGTCTCCATTTAACTGCTTAAAACTTGTTTGTAAAAGAAAAGTGTGAGGACACCGCGTATATTTGTATAGAAAATATGGGTGAATTAGATGATAAATAAAGAGAATGAAGATTGTCGCAAATGAAACTTGACTCTTGAATGTTAAAATGTGTGATGAAAATATAAGGAGCGAAGTCAAGATCGTAGCAAATGGCATTGCATTGTTGCTTCGTACTCCTTCTGGGACCTAGGATAAAGAGCGTAATGTATTTATTAAAAGCATTCACATTAACTATCTTAAATTATACTAGCACCGCCCACGATTACCAACCATTTAAAATTTAAATGGTATAAATAAAGTATAAATACGCTTATTTTGTGTAGAAATTATTATGTACAATTCTTTACTACATCATTTTATAGACATATGGATAGACTTCATACGCTGAAAGCGATAACTTTTCAGCCGACTTGATTCACAATCAGCTTCTAAACATGATAGGTTTGTAATACTTGTAAACCTTCCTCGTGAATTTATCCATCTAATATTTACAGAAGCCTGTAACAAAATTCGTTAGTTTTTAAGTGAATAGGGCACATATATGTAGAAAGACGCGGCGAGGGTACTATAATGTTTCAACATCTATATATATAAAAATGAAACCCGTTTTCCGTTGTCACGACATAACATGAAAACGGCTGAACCGATTTGGCTGATTTTAGTCTTAAAATATTCCTAGATATCCAGGGAAGGTTTTAAAGGTGAGACAATTCGAATAATTGCCGAAAAACCCCTAGAAACAGCCCTTTTCTTTTTCTCATAATAACAGAGTCAATTTGAACCTTATTGCTATTCAATAAAGTTAATTTTAAATTAAAAGCACTCATTGTTGTCTATGCAATGTAGATGTGTTCCTAATGTCACCGCACAAATTTAAAATTCGCGTGCGTGTTGGAGAATCTAATGTCGCATTCCGACACTCAACAAAAGTGATAATATCGCGAACGCGACCAAATTGAATAGTCACAAAATGTAATTTAAGTAATTTAATAGATCATTAGTAGTACTGATTTTCAGTTTGGTCGGCTTCGCGAAACTTAATTTTGCCTAGGAGTAGGGGTAGGAGTAGGGGTAGGTGTAGTGGTAGGTTAGGGTAGGGTAGGGTAGGGTAGGGTAGGGTAGGGTAGGGTAGGGGTAGGGGTAGGGGTAGGGGTAGGGGTAGGGGTAGGGGTAGGGGTAGGGGTAGGGGTAGGGGTAGGGGTAGGGGTAGGGGTAGGGGTAGGGGTAGGGGTAGGGGTAGGGGTAGGGGTAGGGTAGGGTAGGGTAGGGGTAGGGGTAGGGGTAGGAGTAGCAGTAGGAGTAGGGGTAGGTGTAGGGGTAGGGTAGGGTAGGGTAGGGTAGGGTAGGGTAGGGTAGGGGTAGGGGTAGGGGGTAGGGTAGGGGTAGGGTAGGGGTAGGGGTAGGGTAGGGGTAGGGGTAGTGCAGGCAAGCCAACGTTTGGGCAGGACAACGTCTGCCGGGTCCGCTAGTTGGTAATAAAATATTTCAAGATGTTTAAGAGCTCTTGTTTCTTGCAGAAACTTAATAGTCTATCAAGCGATAATGATAATCTCGGAGTCCTTCCAAAGCCAATGACCGTCATTGATGAGATGTCAAATACGTTATTAACCGAAAATAAAGATTCCAAAAGTGATACGAGTGGGTTAATTCAAACTAAATTAAAAAATGATCCGAATTTCATGTCTAAAGTAAGTACATTTTTTAACAAATAATGTAAAAAGTAACTTTAGATGTCTTGTGTTAAAATAATGATTAATAAAATAGCTTACATTACTAATTTTATTATTGAGTAAGCTACATGCACATTTGGTCTATATTTCTCAAATGAAATTGTTATTACATATTAATATATTTGTTATTCATTTTAGAAGACGTTTAAAGATGCAATGAGAGCTCGATCTCAAAAAGACAGATTTAAATGCAGATTTAATGATGTTTGCATGGATGCATGTGATTCAGCAGGTAAACCTACTAAGTATTGTAAATCTATGTGTGACGCTAATTGGTTTTGTCCCACTGAAAATCCACCATGCGGATCGGCAGAGAATTGCATTGATGGTGTAACACAAGACCCAGAATGCATAAACTTACAAGAAGAAGAATGTCAACTGCACAAACTTTTGTACGACGAGACTAACACTGAGACAAAATAAAATAAAATGAAAATATTTCGTTGTTTTCTATGGTCTAATCCAATACAATCCTTACAACATCTGTGCCGTAATCCGCCGCGTCTGTCTGTGTATTGACTTGATTTGAAAGTAACTGAACGACATATATATCCCTCCCTTAGATACGGCAATGACTCTAAGGTAGGCTCTTATTTAAATACATCGATAATATTTCTACTTTAATCACGAAATAAAATATCTAGGTTCATTAAGTGCAGCAACTGACTTGCCACCTGTTCTGTTCAATATGGACAACTGGCAAAAGGTGGACACTGTTACTGGTGTTTCTGGCCACAACGATAGGTAGAAAGGTCGTGGAGGTGTATATTTTTCAAGAAAACGACACTAGCAACATTAAGTCCGAAACTAATTAGGCCAATATTTTTTACATTGCGATATGAGTAAGAAAAAGAAGAAAAGGATGCGATAGAGTGGTTAAAGATTCTGCAGACTAATTAACCTAGAATGGGTTTTTAATTAAAAAAAAGTACCTAATCTAACAAATCACATACCTTTTTGTTTTTCCATCTAAATATACCTCAGTATTAAGTAAAGCGTCATAAACATCATCGGCTAAAGGAGGAAAGGTAAGGCAACACGTGAAGTTGTAAAAAAACTATAGAAAATAAAATTAGTGACGGAGATCTTAAAGGAGCCGCCCGTTTACTCTTCTCAAGTGACGTGCTAGCCCCAGACAATCCTAATACTCTCCAGGCATTACTGACAAAACACCCCCCAGCTCCATCAACCCCTTTCTTTCTCGACCCTCCAACAACAAACCAGACATGCCTTCAAATTAAAAATGTTGACGTGTTTAAGGCGATTAATTCTTTTAAAACCGGTTCTGCCGCAGGTCTGGATGGACTCTCACCCCAACATTTAAAGGATTTGACATCTCGTTCCGTAGGTGATGCAGGAGAGCAACTCGTAACTTGCATTGCTAAATTAATTAATTTAATGTACTCTGGTAATATACATCCAAACATACTACCTATTTTATACGGAGCAAACCTTATCGCCTTAACCAAGAAAGATGGAGGGGTGAGACCAATTGCTGTTGGAACAACACTTCGCCGCCTAGCATCTAAAGTTGCAGTTCGATACATTTTACCAAAATAACAACCTCTTTTAGAACCAGCTCAATTAGGCTTTGGCGTTAAAGGTGGATGTGAGGCGGCTGTCCATGCCCTTCGCACCTACCTTAACAATGACCAGTGCGAAGTGATGCTCAAAATTGACGTGAAAAATGCTTTTAATTCTGTAAATAGAGATACCTTGCTGTCTGAGATTAAATCCAATATCCCGGAAATCTACAATTATCTTCTACACTGCTACGCAGACCCAACGATACTGATGTACCGATCAAATGAATTGTCCTCTGAAGTAGGTTGTCAACAGGGAGATCCCTTGGGACCAGCAATTTTTAGTTTAGCTATAAACCCTATTATACAAAATTTGACGTCAAAATTTAATGTTTCGTATCTAGACGATGGAATTTTAGGAGGCGATGTAAACTCTGTACTTTCTGACCTTTTAACAATAAAAAATAAATTCAAAACGATTGGTCTCGAACAAAATTATAACAAATGCGAATTATTCATTCAAAATTCTTGCAATAATGTAAATTATTTAAAACAAAAATTCAACGAACTTACGCCTAACATTAAAATTGTAGACAAAAATTGTCTTTCCCTCCTAGGGTCCCCTATTTTCGAAGAAAGTTTTCCTGTACACATTCAAAATCAATCCCATCGGCTACTTGAGATAAGTCCACATTTCGCCCTTTCGATCATTAAATTCTGCCTCTTCGTTCCTAAACTTACCTATCTGATTCGTTGCTGTTCCCTTTGGAACCATCAAAATCTTTTATTGCAAATTGATACCTTAATCAAAACCAATTTAGAATCAGTTCTCAATTCTCAACGTAGCGAACATTCTTGGACACAAGGATCACTGCCCATTCGATTTGGTGGGCTAGGAATCCGCAAAATTTCTAGTATCGCGTTACCAGCTATTTTGTCGTCAATCCATAGCTCCTCAAATCTCATATTTGATTATCCTTAAGGAATTCCGATATAAAAAGTTAGCATAATTATGTCGTTATCCGGCCCTCCAACTATCTCTGCGCAAAAAAAAATCGCCCTTTTTCTAAATCTCGCATAAGAATGTATCGCGAAGGATTTCCGGGATAAAAGGCCTTCGTCACTCTCAAGTCCTCCAGCTATCCCTGTACAAAAAACCACCGTGATTGACAGTCAAACATCCAAATATCCAAACATGCAAACTTTTACATTTATAACATTAGTAGTATTGACGAAAACGGTTAACCCTTAATTTTACAGCATAAATTAAAACTATACGAAAGTCAACAAACATTGAAAGATGTTAAAACTAAATCGAAAAGTTCATCTAAAACTCAAGGAAACAAAACCAATAATGTTGATGAATTAAAAACTATAACAAAAGATGAATTTCTAAATGGTGTAAAGAGAATTATTAAAGATGTTTTGGGAACTTTATCTAAAAATAGACACCTAAATCCTAATGTAAGTACATTTTTTTTAAATTCAGCCAGTATTGTTGCCACTATTCCACGCGGACCTAGTTTACTCGTCTATATTTAATTTTAAGGTTTTTAGGGTTCAAAACTGAAACCCTTATAATACCGCTCTTGTGTCAGTCTGTATGACTGTTCAGTCCAAAAAAAATGTCATTTCAGGATTATCGTTACAATGCCAGTGCTATAATGGAATTAATAAAAATGAAACCTCTACGAAGTACAAAAAATGTAGAATGCACAGAAAAGGATGTATGCGTTTATGCTTGTGATATAACTGAGTTGCAGAGTTACCAGTGGTGTACTGATTATTGCGACGAACGATACGACTGTATTACGGAAAAACCAGTCTGTGCTCCTGACGATGTAGATTGCGATGCAGTGGTCGATAGTGAATGCACAATACAGATGGACGACTGTTATTTAACCATAAGATCTGGAAAAACTTGGGCAGATATCGACAAGAGTGAGGAAAATAAATAAATAACTATATTTTGTTATAATTTGTATATTTTTTTACATTGAATCATCATCAAAGACACTGGTAACAATGTCCAAAATGAAACAGAACTTTCGCTTAACAGGACTAGGGCTGTAATCTAAAATAGAAGAAGTATCTGGGGGCACGGTACCTTTTCTCGAAGCGTTACGCCGTATTTTCAAACCTTCATAGCTTAGGCCTGGATAATACTAGAGAGCCCTAATTATCAGGATCAAGATGTAGTTAGCAAACTTATAAAGCACACTAAGTTTGATTTGTCTAGCTTCAGCAATGTCATTTTTCTAGCCGGTCCTTGACTTTGATAGGTGGCCAAGTTTATCCCAGAGATCTTTAGATTATTTACAATTGTTTTACCTGTTTCAATTTAGAAGGAGATGTGAACAATAACAACACCGATCACGCTAACAAATTCTATTGTTCATACATTTCAATTTCCTCTGCATCATCAGGCTTCTTAATATTACCATTTTTATTTATCGATACAGCTTGGACTCTGTTTTGTGGCTGTATTAGTGTTCTCATGGTAAGTAGAGGTAGATATTATTTCATCCAGCGACTCCAAACATGATTTACCAAACATTGAGACTTTTAAACTTTTTCTTGATGACGGTTCTGTAGAAGAAGTGCCAACCAAAAAATGAAAATTCTTCAGAATCAGGATACATATTTCAGTATCAAGTTTCCATTAATAAATTCCTTCCCAGGGAGATCTTCCAACAGACCTCGGCTACAGGCAAGTCTTCATTTCTTCCATCTTCATCCAGGCTTCTTTCAGCTTCCTATCTGGTCCTCTTCGAAAATGTGACGAAAATGTGACTACAACATTGATCGCTCTTGTAGTGAGCAAGTCTACACATCTTATTTCAGTGACGTCGACAGGATCGAAGTAGAATCGATATCGCATGTAATAAACGACCGCTAGTGATGCATGAGACATTCTATAGGAACACCCCACCGGTGTAATCTTCCCTTCTTGTTTCTACACCATTGGTACGAATAGACGACTTTCAGCACCAACATAGGTAATGATGTAGTATGTCTGTCGAATTATTATGAGCTTACTTAATATATGACTCTACCAAGAAAAAAATAGCTTTTGTTTCCCATCTAAATACAATTATGTGATATCTTAAATAAACTAATATAAAATCGCTCCAAATTACTTCTATTATCTTCTAAACTCAAACTACAAAGCAAACATTCCAATAGTGTATGTAATAATTACATAAACCATCGAAACTATATATTTTATTTTATTTATCTATTAAGTGGCGCCACTGCCATAACTGTTCAACTTGTCTTTGAAGACTTATAGTTGACGCCATCCACCGCTAGATGTCTCTACTGCACATCTAAAATAAATACAATAAATAGGTTCCGTATACGTAATAACATAATAAACTTGTTGCGGTCTTTTATGAACCACCAAGGAAATAAATATATATTTGAGCTTTACTTTTATCCTCTTTAAATACTCATCACACATTCCTTTAGGTCTTGCTCAAGCTATTTTCTCATTATTCCTTTTGTAATGCGTCTTCTAGCCCGAAAGAATCTAATAAAGTTAAAACATGAATATTCCTTATAAAATATAAACCTTCACTAATTTCCCTGTAAATCCCATTCCGATCAACTAGGGAAATTGATCAACTATTTTACTTCTTAACGGCTCTTTGACCACCTTTCCATTATCCAATTGAGCTGAAATACATAATATAGAATTTAGAAATTAAATTAAATTTTAATCATACTGAATTAAAACAAAAGGTATTATTTAAATGTTACCTATAATGCATTGCATTCTCATCTGAACTATAGGCATTTTCAAATATTTCAGCTCGATTGTATAACGGGAAATGGGTCAAAGTCAATGATTATTAAATTTCGAATTTAAAATGTCGTCAGATTTGGCCAGATATTTATATAATTATTATAAGGACCAACACCATTATATAAGATAAATTTTACTTACCCTGAATATCGCGCTAAAATGGCCCAAAATTAGAGTCGTCAGATTTGTCTATAAAGGTCATTCTATCATTTGAACGAACATCAAGTTTTTTCCTTCTATTTTGAATCTGAAACCGCCTCCCTTAGCACATAGAATCTGAAATCCTCTATCCATACAGCTATCACATTTTCGCCCAGATTTGTGTGGCGTGAAATAAGAACAAACAACCAAACACACAATTAAATATACCTCCTATACTATATATACTATATCGCTGCCTTCTGGAAGAGTTCCCATAAGGCTGATTACGTTGCCACATTGGATGGCGATACTTATTTTTGAGCCAAAATTTGAACTAAAAAAATGGGTCGTGGGACATCTCTATCAATCTTTTGGCTATTTACTAATAGAGGTTTCGTGCGCCAGATCCCCACGGACCCAGTGTTTCTACTCCAAACGCCTAAAATACGTATTCTTCAGGAGGATGTTTGGCAGTTTCGGCTTTGCATGCAGCAGCCCGATCCTCCATAGATTCTATAAGGTACATATTTTCTACCCTATATTACTCTAAAATGGCTGTAGATTAAGAGGTATTTAGGAGAAGCAAAACTTCACAAACACCAGTTTTGTGTTAAGGTTCGTCTGAAACGACTTAACAACAACCAAAACAAGAATGTGGGTACGGTCGTATCTTTTGACGACACCCGTTAATGATCTGCAGAAGTATTCGCAAACTACTACTTCCAAAGTAATTAAAGCAAGACCATTGGACACATCTATTTATTACGCCTTTTATCTTATGAGGGGTAGGCAGAGACAATCAAATGTCATTTGCTATGATCATGACATACTTTTTTTGTCACGTCTCATACATTATGCCCTTTTCTATATGTTCATTCTTTCAAAAAATGCTTTGATTTACGTATAGAAGCAAAACTTGGGTATGGAAAAAGAAGCATGAAAGTAAGATAAATGCAATGGAATTGTGATCAATACGTAGCATGTGTGATGTAAAATACGTGAATGCGAAGTGAAAGCTGATGTTGTGACTATAATGAAAGATTGACTAAAAGGTTTATATGCCAGAAGTGAAAAGAAGTGCTGGCAGAGGACGACCTAGGTGTACTTTTATTGAATATATAAAAAAATACTGATCGAAGGCAATGTTAAAAGTACACACAATCGCCGAGCATACGAAAGGTATATAATTAAATAATAAAAATAAAAAAATATAAAATAAACGAAAGAGGTTTGTTAGGAGTAGTTTGAGTATTTACCAAAGGAGACGTGAAGCTTTTAAATCACCTAACAATTTTTTCTGCAACTTTTGGCGGGGGGGGGAGGTAAACGCCTAGTACTAGCCCCTGTACCACTGTATTTTTCTGTCGTTTTATTGTCGCAACGGATTTTACGTTATATGATGATTATGTTAAAATACAAACATAATAATTATAATTAATGATTGGAAACACTAAGTTTGACGCCCTAGATCGCCTTTCCCGTTTAAAACATAACAATTAACTATTTTCCTAGAGCTCTGTCTCGCGACACAAAACGATACCAACGAAATCTAAGGTAACTTATTACTGCGCACCTGGTCAGTATAACTGGTCAAAGGGGAAAAAATTGGCGAAAGGGGTAGCCCGTCTATGGCCCCTCCATAGGTTTAGTACTCTATGACCTACATCTACTTAATTTTTTTGCAAAGAAGCGTTTTATGAACGATTAATTTGTCTTCATAATATTAATTGATTCAATTGGACGGGAACATGAATAAGTAATTTTTAATTTATTTAATTGGAACAACTAACCTATGTTTCTATGTCATATTTCTTGCTTTGCCTTGCCTCGCTTTCTATAGAATTCTAACTAATATTATAAATAATATTAAGCGTATTGACCGCATTTGGAACGATGTCATTAGAGAAGAATGCGGAGTGAAAGATGATTGTTATGACTAAGATGAGGGAAAAAGTAGTTTACGATGGTTTGGACACGTTGATTCACTAAAAATATTTATATGGCTGAATTGAAACCTAGGTGTACCTTTATTGAACATGTCTTGATCGATGGAAATATTAAAAGTACACACAATCGCCGAGCAAGTATGAAAAGGTATGATGAATATAAAAGAAGCGAAAGAGGTATGTAAAGATCGTAACAAATGGCATTCGATTGGTTTCTGCCTACCCCTCTTGAGATAAACGCGTGATGATAGATATTAATATTTTGAGCACAAACAAGAACTCGCTAGCATTAATAGAAGTCTAGATCCCCAGGCTCAGATGAAACCTGAATATCTTAGAAACTGCTTGCCCGATTTGCATTGCTAACAGACATACAAACACATAAACATACACCTAAGTCAATAGTATTAATTTAAGAAAATCAAGAAAATTTCCTAAAGACCTTGTTTGTATAAAAACTCGAGCAATGAACTAGAATGAATCAGTTCAATTACATTAATAAGTATAACATGTGTAGGCATAAAACAATAGATCAAAGTCCATAGGTTTCTTCACTTTAGCCTAGTAGTCATATTCGACATTTAAAAGTCTCACATTCTATCCCAGTTCAAGCAGATATGTATACGACCTACTTAACTTACCACGGACTTTTTTGTAGATCATTTTATTCTACACAATTCTTTCCTACATAATTTTGTTACATCTCTGACGGATTAGACAGCATACGCCATGAATACTCGCTGGAGTTAACTTTTTCCTCGACTTGATTCACGCATTCCCCATGAATCAACAACAACCATCCCATTGTTATGGACCTAACAAACCATGGGTCCACAACAATGGCCAACCAAGGAATGCCTGGATGTCCAAGATTAGAATGCCGAGCAAATTGCTGGGTCGGGAAAGACAATATACGGATTTGCCCGGACATTTTCTTTAGGTGGCCACGAAAGATGCTACGGGCGATAACAAAATATTACAAGCGACACATAAAGCTAACATAAAATCGCCCGTTTATTAAAAATTTCGTTTATTTGTTACGGTTTTCACTAGCAACCCTGCTTACCCCTCCTGAAATAAACGTCGTGATGATAGATAAATAAATAAAAGAGTTGTCTGTTCACTTAAAATACTACTCAGTATAAAGCCATTTATCTTATCAAAGTATATCTACTTAAGATTTTAATTACAACTGTTCTACCTACCTTGTTCTGGATTTTATTAGTCGGATCATAATAATATTTTTGTATGGAAACCTGACAATAAATCCCCCCGCTCAATACAGAGCAACGAATCGACTTTATTTTTTGCACAGATATAGTTTGAAGGCAATTTGAAGGTCAGATAGTGACATAGGATAACTTCTTGTCAGATTTTAAAAAATCCACTGGCGAAGCCTGGTCCGAAACCTAGTAATCTATACACTATATAATAGTAGTTTATGATACGGGATCATAATAGGGGTAATTAAAACACAAGTGGAAATAGCATCCACGAGTGTTTTAATTCCAAGTTATGTGCCCGTTCATACACTACTTTATCTAATCCTATGCAATAGTACAAAACAAATTGAACCAAGATTTTTTCTTAATCAACAAATTGTCGGTAAACTGCCCTCTGCCCTTAAAAAAAAACAAAACATTACGGTATCGTTTTTGTATGAAAACTTCGGTACTATAATACATTATAGTATCGAAGTTTGACATATTAGAGACGCGTGTAAATAAAACATATCATTATGAAGTATGATTCGATTTTGTATTAGAGACTTTACGA
The DNA here is from genome assembly GCA_963924495.1 of Nemapogon koenigi. Lineage (NCBI taxonomy): Eukaryota > Metazoa > Arthropoda > Insecta > Lepidoptera > Tineidae > Nemapogon > Nemapogon koenigi. The sequence continues at coordinate 3,927,409 of OZ004657.1, read as the reverse complement.
TATAAGAGTAGATAAATAAAATTATAGAATTGTTGTCTGTCTTGATGATTAAATGATAAAACAACTTATTTGTTCTGTATTTTTTTTTTTATTTTCTTATTCTATATTAATAATAAAACAGAAGAGTTTTTTTGTTTGTTTGAACGCGCTAACCTTTGGATCTACCAGTCGGATATAAAAAAATGTATTTGCATTTGATACTGACCAGCGGCGCTGACCAGTAACTGTTAAGACGTTACATTCAAATAAAATCATAGTTTGAGGGGCGTGGCCTAGCTGCATACGATACTCTAGCGCTACGTGATCGATTGGTCTCTCCGCTGAATCTCTCTCTTTCGCATTGAATAGAAACGAAAGAGAAGAGGCGCACGGAAAGTGCTAGGAACAAACGTCCTAAGTGACAAATCAAAAATAATTTATTTAAATTAAAGGAGTAGCTTTATTGAAAATCTAAATTAACATCTTACTTACTAAATAGATGATACACATTTGAACTTAATTTAATAAACAATACTTCATGTACTACTGAGAAATTTGGAAATGAGACTATTTTCAGAGGCTACTTTGCAATTTTTTTCTATCGAACAAAGTTTCTTAAAACATGTTATATGATTAACAGATTAATATGAAATATGATCAATTATAACATGTAATTTTTTCTGTATTTGTAAGAGCTTAAGGTTTCACTCAAAACGATTTGAAAAATATGATTTAATATGAAGGTAGCCTCTTAACGCTGGTGCAACCGCAAGGCACAGCTATCATATAATAATTATAGAATAATTATACCAGATTTTGTACACAAACCAAGCCATTTAAAAATTTATTCATTAACATAATAAGCTGTTAATGTTACAGTGAATACATACCTACTCTTGTAACGTTGTGCTCATTTAGTTAATAAATGAGACCACTTTTTATAATGATGATTACTAAATATCTTATCAAGGAGCAAGATATTTCATCTCCTATACCCCAATGATAAAACCTATGTTACAACTATATATTCCTATAATTGATCTGAGTCATATCCTAATATACCATCCATTAATTTAAATATCTCCTGATGTAATATATTATTGTGGCTAGTTTCTGAAAGCCTTATAACTCCCATAAGGAGGAAAGTGCTAGGCGACACTCTTTCCTAAAATCAGAAATTATTAGTCAATAAGCCCCCCGGCTCTGCCCGTATATATATTCGAACAATAAAACATTAGCTTTATTAGTAGCTTTCTATTAGTGAAAGAATTTAAAAAATCGGTTCAGTAGTTTTTGAGATTATTAATTACAAACAAAAATACAAAAAATCATATTTTACCTAATTTTAATATTAGTATGCGCTAATCTCTGGAACTACCCGTCGGATATGATAGCCTAATTCTTAAGCAAGGTATAATATCACGCTACGACCCAAAGGTGTAGAGCAGTAACAACCGCAAGGCACAGCTATGTATATCTATACTAATATTATAAAGAGGAAAGATTTGTATTTTTGTATGTTTGTTACGAATAAACTCAAAAACTACTGGACGGATTTTGATCATTCTTTCACCATTGGAATGCTACATTATCCCTGAGTAACAGAGGCAATATACGATCACGGCATGACGACGGGAACGGGGTGGGCAGAGGTGAACATGACAAAAGCTATGTATGAAATGTATGTTTGCCAACATTCTGAAATAGTCACGTACGAAGTCGTGGGAAACAGCTATTATATAAATAAAATGATAGACCTAAAATCGGTTTGAGCGCATCACGCAAAAACTACTGGAAAATTTTTGATTATTTTATTTTTAGTTTTATTTTTTAGACGCTTAATCGTAATCTCCAGGATTTAAAATTCATCCCCTAAGGAGGTAAAACGGGTCCATATTAAAATTTGTAAGAGAAAAATTAAAATCTCCATGATTTTACTTGAAACTGAGCATTCTACAATAATGCCATTTTATCAATGTAACAGCTACTATTTAATAAGCACTATTGAGAAGTGTGATTATGGAGCAGGCATACTAAAAAAGTAACATTTCTGAAACTAAAGTGCGTTACTAGACAGACCACAGGTTCGATCCCGGATCCCGGCAATTTATCAATGGGTTTCTAGTTGTTCGCGACAGGATACGTAGAGGGTTCGTAGGCCCAGTGTGTGATAGTGTATAGTGTAGTAGATTAGCATTAGTTCGTTATAGGTAACATAATAGTTAACAGTGCTCGCGTGTGTTTAGTTATAATTTTGGGACATTAAGAATGCTTAGTTAATAGTACATTATAATAAGGCCATTAGTCGGCATTCCAGAATTGTTACAGTCCACTATGAATAGAACAGATGGGGATATTTCTAAAGAGGTATTGTTTCCTTTTAGGCAGGAAATCATAAAACTATATTAGTTAAGATATTTGGAGAAATTGTCCATTGACTAGTTTAGTTTTATTATCTGTTAAACAATGTCCTTTGTGTCGCTAGAAATATCCCTTCATAGAAACGACAATGGCAAAAGGTCTTCCATAGAAATAGCAGATGTAGGTCCTAGAAAGCGTGGGAATCGCTCATACATTCCAGAAGATCTTGACCACCCATGTAGTGGGCGGATCACATAGAGTTCGAAGATCTGCTATGTACTAGGAATACTTTCGTTTATAGTCATGTAGGTTCATATATAGGTATGTTTGTTTGTGTGAGACACCTAGGTCCGACTTTGTGATTGCGTGAAGTTCGGCGCAATCACATATGCATCGTAATATAATCGGCGTGCATCTAAATGAGGTTCGGTTTAGATGCACGCGTAGTTCGTTATGCATCGACCTAGGTTCACATACCTCCTACATTAAGCATAGATAGTTTAGTATGTCCCAAATGCCCTGTAGTATCGTGAAAACACACACATAAGGACTTCGCCTCACGACTTCCCTGAGCACTGTACCTAATATAGTTCATATACAGACAGACAGACAGACCAGATAGGCACATGTTAGTCATAAATAGATAGTATAGAGATGTGATGTGTGTATGTGCAGTATAATGTTCGTATACTGCCCTACCACATGTTAATAGATCATATGTGTAACCTATTTGTAGATTACACACATGCCTGGATATTTATGTTCGTAAACCGATACCAGCTCTGGCTCTCCTATGTCATTTGTGAGATCCATATAGTTCGTATATATTATCTGGAATCGGTAAATAGGTACAGGCATGTGTTGTAATTAATATTGTTGTGATTGCTATTATAATATTACTTGTTTATATTGTGTTCATTCGGATTTATTGTGCATGTGTTTATTTCTGTCTGTATATATTGTTTGTAGTTTGTAAGTTATCTTATCTCGTATGTTCGTTTTGTTTATTTGTGTAATGTGTTTAATTGTGTAATAAACGAGACAAAGGGGCGTGTCATTGAGAGGTGGGCTTTGGGGGCGAGGCGTACGCTTGCTTCCCCACTCGTCGTCTGGACGACACCGGACGGACGGACAGCGGGCACTTGCCGTTCGATCGCCAGAAGCAACAGACGTCTCCGCTCACCCCACTGGAGCCTAGCCTAGTCCATCAATGGCACGTCTGTTGTCTGCAAGAAAAATAGTACGTTTTCCTTTGCTGCCTTCCTTCGCGTGAATAGTTCGCTTCCCCCGTACCTTGGTCTTTACCTCCCTAACATTGAGAGCAGGCCGACGGGTACATTTGTTGGTACACTTCGAGCCGGATAAAGAAAGATCGAAGATGCCGACCACGCGAAGGCAGAAACAGAAGGGGAAACGCAGCCCGTCACCGCAAGAGGAGTCTCCGCGGTCAACTGAAGAATTGGCCACCGGGCAATCTACTTTCGTGCCCGGTACCGCATCCGTGCAAGTGTCAGCACCTCCCGGGTGCTCCACCGCCGAGCTTGCAGCTGGATCCGAGTGCTTAAATGCCGCCGCCCGCGCGCCGCCTGAGAGCAGCGCGCCGACTGAGAGCTGTACGCCGCCTGAGAGCCGCGCGCCGTCAGTCGCTTCAGAGACCCGAACCCCGTGCCAGCACGCCGCGTCACATGCTGTGTCCCGCGCAGCCTCGTGCGCAGTGACCGCCCGATCGGAGCGCGCGCGCTGCATCAGAGAAGCACGAAATGAATTAGCGCGGCTACGTGTCGAAGCCGCCGAAGCCCGCCTGGCCGGGCTCGAAGCCGAGGAGAAAGACGATTCCCAGAACCCCTGCGGCAGTGAAGCAGACCACGGGAGCTCGCGCGTCGAAGAATGGGTCGACGCTCAACGAATTTTGACCGTAACAAGGGTCGAGTCGGCGACGCCGCATGTGACCGGGCACGCCATCGCTGCTACATCGCACGCCAACCCGCTGCCGTCGACGCCACCATTGCGGCCGCCGCCGTCGCAGATGTTGAAGAAGCCCGCCGGCCTGTCGTCGTCCGCGCTTACAGACGAGGAGAGGCAGCGGACAATAGAGATGGCCTCCGCCATCATCGAGGCCACGCGCGTTGCCGCGCCGCCCGCCGCCCCGTCACCCGCCGCCCCGCACCGGTACCTGTTCAGCGAGCTGCCAGTCTTCAACGGGTCGCACGAGGACTGGCTCGCCTTTCGTGCAGCCTACCAGGAGACGTCGAAGTACTTCTCGCCGACCGAGAACACAGCACGTCTCCGCCACGCTTTGAAAGGTAAGGCTAAGGAAGCCACCCAGAGTCTTCTAATAGCAAACACCGACCCGGCGGACATCCTGACCGCCCTCGAGAACCGTTTCGGCCGCCCCGACTCTATCGCCATTGCTGAGATGGACCGGATTAGGCAGCTGCAGCGCGTGCCGGACACGCCCCGCGACGTTTGCGATTTCGCAAACAAAATTCAAAATAGCGTCGCGGTACTGAGGGCGCTCAATCGGCCGCATTACCTGCACAATCCAGAGATGGTGCGCAACCTTACCGAAAAGCTGCCGGCGGTGTTGCGCCACCGGTGGTACAGCCACTACGAGTGCAAACCACAGGACGAGCCAGACCTCGTGAGCTTCTGCAGTTTCATAGAGGAGGAAGCCAGACGGTGCCGGCACTTCGCGCCACCCGAAAACATCGGTGCCACAGTGAGCATCACAGCGCCCGAACGAGCGCGGCACAAGCAGCAACGGACATTCGCGGTGGACGAGAAGCGGCCCAAACAAGGAGAAACGGCGGCCTGCCTCGTGTGCAGGTCGGTCGGCCACGCGCCCGCAAGGTGCCCGCAGCTGCAAAAGGCGTCAAGTGAGGACCGCTGGGCGATCGCAAGGAAGCAGCAGCTATGTTTCCGCTGCCTGCGCCGGCGGACGGCCTCGCACAGTTGCAGGTCGGTAAGGTGTGGAGTCGACGGCTGTACGCGCTCGCACCACTCGATGCTGCACTACAGCACAACGGAGCGGCCAGTGGAGCGACCAGGGGGGCCGGAGATAGTGGCATCGGCGTCGTGCCGAGAGAGCTACTCCTATTTAAAGATGCTCCCGGTACGTCTCTCCGGGCCCAAAGGGCATGTCGACGCACTCGCCCTACTAGATGACGGGTCTACGGTCACCCTGCTGGAGGCAAACGTAGCGATACAGATCGGAGCGGAGGGGAATCGGGAGCCGCTCAACCTGTCGGCGCTCGCAGCATCGCCCATCGATACGACGGGATCGCGACGAGTGACACTCAAGATCAAGGGGCAGGGCAAACAATTTACCATCGCTGCCCGGACGATCCGGGCGCTACACATCTCCCCGCAGGCGGTCAACGGCAGCGAAATTCGCCGTTATGACCACCTGGAACCGATCAGCAAGCACTTGGTCTACAAAGCGGGACGCCCCAGGGTACTCATAGGTCAGGACAACTGGCACCTGCTGGTTGCCAATGAGATCAAGAGGGGCCCAGTGACACAGCCCGCAGCATCCCGAACACCGCTAGGCTGGGTGCTACACGGCAGTTGCACCCGCTCATTGGGACGACGAATGCACACCGTCCACTGCGCTGTAGAAAAAAGGATGGACGACGAGCTCAAACGATTCTTCTCACTGGAGTCACTTGGAGTGGAGCCGAAGAAGACGCGCGCCGATCCAGAGGAGCGGGCGCTGCGACTGCTGCGCGAGCACACCGTCGTCCGTTCGGGAGGCGGCTACGAAACGTGTCTTCCGTGGAGGACAGAGGACGCGTGCCTACCGAACAACTACGACGGCGCATACAAGAGGTTGCGGGCAATAGAGAGGAAGCTGGATGAGGATCTGGAGCTTCGCACCAGCTATAATAAGCAGATAGACAACCTCTTGGAAAGGGGTTACGCCGAGGAGACTTCCAGCCCCGGCTCTCCGGGCCGAACGTGGTACCTGCCTCATTTCGCCGTGCAACACCCGTCGAAGCCCGGTAAGGTGCGCGTCGTGTTCGACGCCGCCGCGCGCACCAGAGGTACCTCCCTCAACGACCACTTGCTGCCCGGGCCTGACTTATTGCAGTCTCTGCCGGGCGTGCTTATGCGCTTCCGACAGCACCCCGTCGCTGTGGCCGCCGACATCGAAGAGATGTTCCTGCGCGTCGGCATAAGGGAAGAGGACCGGGACACACTCCGGTTCCTGTGGCGCGGTGACCGGCGGGAGGGACCGCCAAAGCAGCTCCGTATGAAGTCCGTCATATTCGGCGCAGCCAGCTCGCCTTGCATAGCCTTGTTCGTTAAAAATTTTAACGCCGAGCAATACCGCGCCGAGTACCCGGAGGCTGCCGAAGCAGTGATCGTACATCATTATATGGACGATTACCTCCAAAGCTTCCCCACGATCGAGCAGGCCCTAAGGATCGCAGCCGAGGTGAAGCACATCCACGCCGGAGCTAATTTCAAGCTCCACAAGTGGACGTCAAATCACCACGACGTCGCGACCACCTTACGGGGAATGTCAGCCGGCGAGTTTACCGCCGCCACCGCCGACGTCATCGTGACCCTCAACGACGGATCCCGGGAAGAGAAGGTCCTGGGACTTGTCTGGAAGCCGTCAACAGACACGCTGGGCTTCAACATGAGCTTGACCCGTGTTGCGCCTGACATCGCTAGGGGCGAGCGCACGCCGACCAAGAGGGAAGCCCTGCGGCTTGTGATGTCGGTGTTTGACCCGATCGGCCTGGCTTCGCCAGTTACAATACAAGCCAAGCGGATATTGCAGGAGACCTGGCGGACCGGAGTGGGGTGGGATCACCCGCTCCCCGAGCCACTGTCCGAGCAGTGGAGCCAGTGGATCGCCGGCCTCAACCAGTTACGGCATTTGGAAATACCGCGCTGCCACGCCGGATGGACGGATGCTCGACGACGGGAGCTCCACACTTTCGTCGATGCGAGCGAGACCGCCTACGCTGCTGTCGTGTACTGGCGGATGATCGACAACGCTGGAAAAGTCACGGTAAGCCTCGCTGCCGCCAAAGCCAGAGTGACACCGCTCAAAATCACGTCTGTACCCCGCCTGGAGTTACAAGCCGCCGTTCTTGGGTGCCGACTAGCCACGTCAGCCGAGAAAGAGTACCAAGCGAAGCCTGACGGAAGATATTTCTGGTCGGACTCGCTTACGGTGCTAACGTGGCTGCAGGCCGGACCACGGACGATGAAGACGTTCGTCGCACACCGCGTCGCTGAGATAGAAGAAGCCACCACAGTCAACGAGTGGCGGTGGCTGCCTTCCCAACAGAATGTAGCAGACGATGCGACGCGCCAGGTGCCGAACGACTTCACGGCGTCACACCGCTGGTTCACCGGCCCTCAGTTCTTAACTGAAGAGGAGGAGAGTTGGCCCGTCAGGAAGGAGCGTATTATTGTAGGAGCAACCGGGGAGGAGCGCACGCATGTGCTGAGGGACCGAGAAGTCTCACTCTCGGAGGCCCTCCCTGCGATAGAGCGCTTCTCATCGTGGCAGCGGCTTATGAGGACGACCGCGCGAGTCCTCCAGTTCGTAAATATTATACGAAAGAGGACCGCACCGACGGAGCGTACCCACTACAAAAGGACGAGGAAGAACCCGGAACAAGACTCGACCTGGGGCAAGAAGTCGCGGAAAGCCGTGCTTCCCGCGCCCCGAGCCGGCCAGATACCCGCTAGCAAGTTCATTCCGTTAGACGCCGAGCAGATGCGAGCCGCCGAGGAACTGTGGGTCCGAGCGTCTCAAGAGAAGATGTTCGCACCCGAGATCGATGCTCTCCGGCGGGAGGTCGCCATGCCGCACGAAAGCCGCCTCCGCTCGCTTGCCGTCTACATCGCCCCGGATGGCATTCTTCGGCTGCGGTCGCGAATCGGTAACGCAGAGGACATCGGCGGCCAACAGAAGTCCCCCGCCATCCTGGACGGCGACCATCGTCTAGCTCGACTGTTCATCGACCTACTTCATAGAAAGCTACACCACGGCGGCGTAGAGATGGTCGTGAACGAGGTCAGAGGACACTATTGGGTCCTCCGCCTGCGACCCACTGTGAAGACCGTCTTAAAGACGTGCCTGCGCTGTCGCCTACTCCGGGCTACGCCGGCCGTGCCGCCAACAGGAGACCACCCGAGCTGCAGGCTCGCGCACCATCGGCGGCCGTTTACCTTCGTCGGGCTCGATTATTTCGGGCCGCTCTCTGTGACAGTTGGGAGGCGCCACGAGAAACGGTACGTGGCCCTCTTCACCTGCCTAACCACGCGCGCGGTCCACCTCGAGATCGCCGAGACTCTCAGCACCGACTCCGCTCTCCTGGCGCTGAGACGAATGATCGCGCGGCGTGGTTTGCCGGAGGAGATCTGCAGCGATAATGGGACAAACTTCAAGGGAGCCTCCCGTGAGCTGCACCAGGCAGTCGCTGACGAAGCTGCTACGCGCGCAATCCGGTGGCGTTTTATCCCTCCAGGCGCGCCGTTCATGGGCGGCGCCTGGGAACGCCTCGTGAGGTCTGTTAAGACGGCCCTCTATAGTGTCCTTACTGATCGCCACCCGCATGTGGAGACGCTGTCGACGTTGCTGTGCGAGGTCGAATACACAGTAAATAGCAGACCCCTCACGCACGTCTCAACATCGCCCGAAGACGTCGACGCTCTGACGCCCAACCATTTTTTAATGGGAGGCTCGGGCCTAGTGCAGTCACCCGGCGACTTCACGGACAGCGACCTGCGACTGCGGGCGAAGTGGAGGTGCGGGCAACGTCTCGCCGACATCTTTTGGGAAAGGTGGCTGCGGGAGTACCTGCCCGAGCTTCAACACCGACGACAACCACACGGACGAGGCGACCCCCTGCGCATCGGCGACATAGTCCTCATCGTGGACACCTCTTCGCCACGGAATACCTGGCCAAGAGGAAAGGTCGTCCGACTCTATCCAGGGCGGGACGGCATAGTCCGAGTCGCCGACGTGCAGACCCGTGGAGGAACGCTAAGGAGGGCCACGAAGAGGCTCGTCGTACTGCCGACCGGATCCACAGACGCCCCGTCGCTCCCGGAGGTAAACTGCAGCGCGTGACATCGCTGCAGCGGGGGGAGAATGTTCGCGACAGGATACGTAGAGGGTTCGTAGGCCCAGTGTGTGATAGTGTATAGTGTAGTAGATTAGCATTAGTTCGTTATAGGTAACATAATAGTTAACAGTGCTCGCGTGTGTTTAGTTATAATTTTGGGACATTAAGAATGCTTAGTTAATAGTACATTATAATAAGGCCATTAGTCGGCATTCCAGAATTGTTACAGTCCACTATGAATAGAACAGATGGGGATATTTCTAAAGAGGTATTGTTTCCTTTTAGGCAGGAAATCATAAAACTATATTAGTTAAGATATTTGGAGAAATTGTCCATTGACTAGTTTAGTTTTATTATCTGTTAAACAATGTCCTTTGTGTCGCTAGAAATATCCCTTCATAGAAACGACAATGGCAAAAGGTCTTCCATAGAAATAGCAGATGTAGGTCCTAGAAAGCGTGGGAATCGCTCATACATTCCAGAAGATCTTGACCACCCATGTAGTGGGCGGATCACATAGAGTTCGAAGATCTGCTATGTACTAGGAATACTTTCGTTTATAGTCATGTAGGTTCATATATAGGTATGTTTGTTTGTGTGAGACACCTAGGTCCGACTTTGTGATTGCGTGAAGTTCGGCGCAATCACATATGCATCGTAATATAATCGGCGTGCATCTAAATGAGGTTCGGTTTAGATGCACGCGTAGTTCGTTATGCATCGACCTAGGTTCACATACCTCCTACATTAAGCATAGATAGTTTAGTATGTCCCAAATGCCCTGTAGTATCGTGAAAACACACACATAAGGACTTCGCCTCACGACTTCCCTGAGCACTGTACCTAATATAGTTCATATACAGACAGACAGACAGACCAGATAGGCACATGTTAGTCATAAATAGATAGTATAGAGATGTGATGTGTGTATGTGCAGTATAATGTTCGTATACTGCCCTACCACATGTTAATAGATCATATGTGTAACCTATTTGTAGATTACACACATGCCTGGATATTTATGTTCGTAAACCGATACCAGCTCTGGCTCTCCTATGTCATTTGTGAGATCCATATAGTTCGTATATATTATCTGGAATCGGTAAATATGTACAGGCATGTGTTGTAATTAATATTGTTGTGATTGCTATTATAATATTACTTGTTTATATTGTGTTCATTCGGATTTATTGTGCATGTGTTTATTTCTGTCTGTATATATTGTTTGTAGTTTGTAAGTTATCTTATCTCGTATGTTCGTTTTGTTTATTTGTGTAATGTGTTTAATTGTGTAATAAACGAGACAAAGGGGCGTGTCATTGAGAGGTGGGCTTTGGGGGCGAGGCGTACGCTTGCTTCCCCACTCGTCGTCTGGACGACACCGGACGGACGGACAGCGGGCACTTGCCGTTCGATCGCCAGAAGCAACAGACGTCTCCGCTCACCCCACTGGAGCCTAGCCTAGTCCATCAATGGCACGTCTGTTGTCTGCAAGAAAAATAGTACGTTTTCCTTTGCTGCCTTCCTTCGCGTGAATAGTTCGCTTCCCCCGTACCTTGGTCTTTACCTCCCTAACATTGAGAGCAGGCCGACGGGTACACTAGTAATTAAAAACTTATGTACATAATCCGACAAACCACACTTTCCATCTAAATATACTTCAACAGAACTGGCCAATCGTTAGGTATAGCCTCATAAATACCATCGGCTAAAATAGGAAGACTTGGTCTTCCGGTGGGTACCCTGGGGCCGTAACACGGTTTAACAGGTTCCGCAAAAAGGAAAAAAAAGGTGAATTTCTCGCTGTCACATTGGCTATTGTTTAGAATTGTGAATTACGTGATTGATCTGTAACATCCATATTAATGGTTGTTGATTAGAGATGTCGTCTGAAATATCTTATTTGTGATTCAGTTTTGTTACAGTACACTTGTGTTTTAAATAAATTATTAACTAGTGAAATGGAATTAAACATGGACAATCATGTGAGTTTTTTATATTATGTATACTAACAAAACAAACTATGTAAACAAAAATCTAGTTGTCGTATAAATTTGAAGATTTGCAAGTGTATGTAATTCGGATGTCAATACAATCATTTCATACCATCGAGCTGATCTGATGATGAAGCCAGAAGGTGGATAGTGAATTTTCAACGCCTAATAGTAAAAACCTTCGAGTTTTGGCTCATTTTGGTTTGTGCAAGGGTTACTTGGATGGTTGAGATTCACAATTAGACCCGGTAGGTGGCACTGGAATCGGGTTCTAGGATTTTTTTGACGATACGTTGCAACGTTCGGGCAGGACGTAAGTATGTCGGGTCCGTTAATAAGTCTATAAAAAAATTAAAAAGTAAATCCTTTGAGTTTGGCTCATTTTAGTTTATGCAAGTGTTACTGACAAAAGCGTGTTATTTGGTTTATTTAATAAATTCCCGATTGCAGCGCCACCTTCCACTCCAATCACACAAAAAAATTCATGAAAATCGATGAAAATTTTCAAGTTTTTGCGCGGCAATTGATTTTTAGGATTTGCTTTCTAAATAAATATTAGTGGACATTTTTTTTATAAGTACCTAAGTACCTAATTTATTTTCTACTACAAATAACATAAAAAAAATAAAAAATCAAAAGTTTGGCGAATATCTCGATTTTCAGTTAATTTAATTTCTTCATATTATATCTTAACGGCCTTTATATACTTTGCGGTGTCGCCAGAGATACCAGTAACAGTGTCCACTTTTAGCCAGTTGTACATATTGAAGAGAACAGGTGGAATTAAGTCTGTTGCTTATGTACCTAGATTTGTTTGTCACATTTTTATTTTAAAAAATAATTCATATTTCAAGCACATCTTTCCATATACACAAAATCGTGACATATGTATTTATGAAAATCCTAAAATAAATAATATTTATTTATTTTAGGATTTTATTTATTTTAGTTTTATCTCACTTATCAGACTCTTTGATAATAATGTGTTAAAAGTATTAACTAGGCAGACCACGGGTCGATCCTGGATCTCGGCCATGTAGCCAATGGGTTTTTTTTTAATAAAAAAGTTCTGTATAATCCGACAAACCACACTTTTCTATCTAAATATACCTTAACAGAACTGGCCACTCGTTAGGTATAGCCTCACAAACACCATCGTCTAAACGAGGGAGACTTGGTCTTCCGCTGGGTACCCTGTAACCGTAACACGGTTTCGTGAAGAAAGAAAAAAAAGGATACTAAGTCACTACAAAAAAAAGTTTTATTTTTGAATTAATCCCTGGCACTACTGAACCGATGTTAATATTTTTTATTTATAACATTAAGTTTCGGTGTGAAAGAGGGACTACCAAACAACCAAATACATTCGAATTTTCATTTCGAAGGTATGAGATATTTTCCCTGGATAAAAAGGAACTCTCCCGTCCTTAAACTATCTCTGTGCAAAAAAAACACGTCGATTCGTTGCGCCGTACAAACAAACACACTAAAGGTGCCCACTCATTCGTCCAATCGCCGGCGCGCCGCCATTACGGTCCACCGAAATCGACCACAGACTCGTCGCGCGGTCCACCATCCGTTTTCAAATCGTTGTATTTGTGGTGATTTCGATGGCCGGAACGATCTGTCACACACACACACATCCACATGCCTTTGTTTAATCGAATCTTGTGTGTCTGTGTGGGTGAGTGAATTGCATGTGATCTAGATCGTATGATTTACATTGCTATTGTGTGGCCTGTGTTCAATCTCGAACACACGGCGGCCGGACCGAAAATTTTCTGTGAGATACCGGACCAGTGCGTGGGTTACTTTAGTTAGGAAGTTAGGTTTTTAACCGACTTCAAAAAAAGAGGAGGTTCTCTTTTTTTATGTAATACATTCATACTATGTTCCCCGATTACTTGAATTTTTTTTTTTTCAAATCAAATGTTTTATTTGCAAGAATACAATAAGTATAGGTCTTAAAATGATGGTGAGTATGAACATGTATTCAACCTGCAAGCAGGTGTGCAAACATAGTTAGTTGTATTTTGACTCTAAAATATTAGTTATCTTTATCTACATAGTTACAATTTTTTTCCGAAAATTTTATACAGTTTTGTGACACATGTATTCATTTATTCCATAAAAGAAATGTTCGAGGAGCCATTTTGTCAATTTATATTTAAAGTCATTTCCATTTAGTAATTTAATGTCATCAGGCAGATTATTGTAAAGTAGAGTACAATACACATATTATAAATGTTCATTTTATAAATATATTTATATACTCTCATATCGTAAAAGTCGAATTATAAACTTCAAAACGAATTTACATTGACATACTTTATAAACACAATACTGAAATAAAATTAAAAAATCACTTTATAACACACTTTCTCTAACAAAATAATGTTATAATGTAATTTTTTTACCATTACGATACAGGTAAATCCAAAAAGTTTATATCACCAAATAGGTTCTATCATTAATTTTATCTCGTGTTTTAATACCCCTCATTATACAACACTTTCATAAACTACTATTATAACAAAGAGGTTGGTATAATAAATCCATTATTTTAGCTCTAGTTTGCCTCTGAATAACTTCACCGCGTTTTTTTAAATATTCAGGGTGGGAGTCCACAAAAACACACGTCTCTGATGTACATGCTGGGTAGTAGTAATATTTTCAGCTTTCGGAATAGTGGCCTACAACTATCACACTTGGTCCTTTGCTTTTTCTATAATACTGAAAAAGGGTGTGAAAAGGTACACTTTCCAGGTGGTCCCATGATCATCAGGTCATCTGATGATGGGATCCTGGAGAAATCGAGAACTCTTCTAATTTTATAGGCACACATAAAGCGATTTGAGTATTTTTTTTATAGTGACTTGTGCATTTTCTTTCAGAAAGCACACTTTTCAGTGCATAGTTTTTGAAGTCGGTACATTTTTTTTAAAAGGCAATTAAGTAATATAATCCTTCCTTACCAATATTAATGCGAAAATGTGTTTTTTTTTGTCATTCTTTCACGCCAAAACGGCGCAACGGATCGACGTGATTTTTTTTTGCACAGAAATATAATAGAATATTTTTATGTCACATTGCAAAAACTTCTTTAGGCGCGTTGAGCTATTGTTGGTTAGGGGAAAATCTTATGGATTCGCGACACGATATGCTCTCGACACAAATGCCGACCATGGATTGTCCTGCCCGAAATTCGTAGATAATTCTTGGTCCGGACCGACATTTTTTTTAAATGTAAAACTTATTTAGGCACGCGCTAGATGACGTTATTATTATATAATTATAAATTAAAAACCACTGTTTTTCATAGTTTTAAGTTTTGACTGCCTATGCCTTTTTCTAAACATTATGTAGATAGAAACATCGCACAAAAAATCATTGTCACGTTCAAAATATAGTTCGATATTCTACTAAAACTACAAAACAAAATCAAATTAACTTAATTGTATTTTTATTATCTGTTGGTATAATTAAGTATGTTTTCGTTTTAGGTCGGTCATAATAACTCAATAGAACTATCAACGGCAATACAAACTGGCACAACGTCGCCTCTATCCACGAAACCACCGCCACAACCGCCACCAAACAACAACTGTCCAAAATACATCGTGCATTCAGAAGAAAAGGAGGGCCCCTATGATTTTGTAGCACATAGAAATATACCAAAACCTACAAAGTAAGTATAGAAGTTTTTTTAGACGCGTTGAGCGATTTTTGGTAGGGGGAAATCTTATGGATTCGCGACAAGACCATGGATTGTCCGGCCCGAGTATGCTCGACCCGAGAATCTCCGAGCAGGAATACCTATGTATACCGGCTTCCACGTCTGCCTGGGTCGGGTTTTTTCTGGCCGGCAATTCTTCGGCCCAAACACATATACATTTTATATGTTAAATGCTCGCTAGATGGAGTTAGTCTATACTAATATTATAAAGAGTAAATATTTGTATTTTTGTGTGTGTGTATGTTTGTAATGAATAAACTCAAAAACTACTGTGCCGATTTCAAAAATTATCGAAAATGCTTTAAAAAGTGTGATTGTGTAGTAGGTAGTAGGATTTAAGTAATTTTTCACGGTGCCCCAGGCCGGCACTAAGGGTAAATCCGGCCCTGGGTATAGCCTCACAAATACCATCGGCTAATAGAGGGAGACTTGGTCTTTCGCTGGGTAACGCATTTTCATTAAAAGTTCCCCTAGTAGCTTTACGATGGGAATAGACATAATTTTTTATAAGTGTTTTTAATAAGTTAGTAATAGTCTACGAGTCAAGATAGTACCTATATAAATTACCTTTTTTCGATTGAGTTTCATGATTTGGTTCTAGAATTTACCGATGTATTTTTATTTTCTTGAAAAGTCCGATAGTCCATAATATTTTATAATAAAAGTGCCTTAGTCCTTATAGTATTAAAAAAGTATAAGTCCAACTAATATTGGGCCCTAAAACCAATTGAAAATTATTTCGGTTACCTCGTCAGTTCCGGGTTCAGTGGTAGAGTCACGCAAGCGGACGAAATACCGGGACTTGACCCAAAATTATGAATTTGTGGCATTTGGCTTTGAAACTTCGGGAGTACTCGGATCGGAAGCTCAAGATTTCCTCCAAGAGCTTGGAAGACGAGTGTTCCTAGAATGTGGTGACTCCAAATGCCATAGTTATTTAAAACAAAAAATCAGCATTGCCATTCAACGAGGCAATGCTGCAAGTGTTAGGTACCTACACTGCCAAAGTGTGTCCCATTTATGGACTTTTTTTACCTAGTTTAGAGTTTGTAGTTTTAGTTTAAATTTCTTGTTTTTTTTTAAATTTTTTTTTATTTATTTTTTTTTTATATATATTATATAATATATAATTTTAATTAAATAAAAAAAAAATTGTCGGCGCTACGGGTGACAAGAGGGCTGGCTCTTTCTTCGCTCAGAGAATTAGCATAGCTATACAGCGAGGAAATGCAGCCAGCGTTCTTGCCACCATGCCACGCGGACCAAATATTTTTGATTATTAGATTAAAACTATATACTTAATTAATTATTTAAAAAAATAAATACAAAAAAAAAGTTTAAATTTTATTTAAATTTTTGTTAAATTTTGTCATTTATTAAGTTTAAATTAAAAAAAAATTTAAATAGATAAATTGAAAAGTATAAAATATAAGTTCACCATTAGATATATTTCAGTAGGTATATGTTTTTTATAATTTTTGTAGACACACTCAATTTTTTGTCTTGGGGACTTCTGCAACTAGGCCCTTTAATTATTTTTGAAGTTGGATCTATCTCTACATCTAATCTATGGTAAAAAGTGTACGCTAAACGGCTGAATGGATTGGAATGACACAGGTTATTTTACATGGAAAAAACTGCATAGTAACATTTAAAAATAATAGTGTCTCTTTTTATTTCTAAAATACCATTTTATTTCGCTGGGTACCCTGAGTGGAAGCCCTTTTGGTACCCGTAATGGGTTTTTCTAATTGTTATGATTGTTTTTGTTTTTTTTTCAGTTCATTAGAATCAGTTGGTCATCTGTTGAAAGGGTGTCTTGGAGGTGGAATACTAGGTATTCATGAAGCTTATATGAAGACTGGTCTGTGGACAGCATTGATTTTAACTATTATTTTTGGATTTTATATCACGTATTGTGTTCATGTGAGTATTAAATTTTAATTAATCTAATCTAATAAAATCGAAAAATATTAGGAACTACTTTCTGCCCCGGCTTCGGAGTTCATACAAAAATCCCATCGTAAAACTATTAGTCTTTCTTTCCCTAAAAACCATATTCAGACTATTACGAACACTAAAAACGAAATTATCCAAATCGGTCCAGCCGTTTTCAAGTGATGCACTTACCATTGAACAGCATTAAATTTTTATTATATAGTGATCTAGTAACGGGCATCGAGAAAAATAAACATTCCGAAATACAAAATAATACCGTATTTAACCAGAGAAGTTGTGGTTAGCAAACAATGGAGGTATCTGATCTGTGGTATATAGAACTATGCAAAAGTAATTTTACATGCAATATAAAACGTTGTACCAATTGGTTTTTATTACTAAAAATATGTACATAATCCGACAAACCACACTTAGAGGCTCTTCCAACTAAACCTCAACAACTAACTACTCGTTAAGTATAGCCTCACAAATGCCATCGGCTGAACGAGATAGAAATCGTTTTCTGCTGGGTACCCTGGGGCCGAAAGTTCTTCTTCTTCTTCTTTTATTAGGTATGGCTCCACCAATGTTAATCGATGATTTGCCAATGTCAAGTATTATAGCCTTTATAGTTTCAATATGCCGATAATTCGTAATCGTGTGATATGTTTTATTACTATTATTTTATTATATTATATTTTTATTATATTACTATTTTCAAAAATTGGACAAATGAGGGATTGCTTTCAAAACTCAATTGATAGATGATTTCGCTTATTAATTCCATTGATTTTGACTATTATTTTCTCTTTTTCTTCTAGATTTTAGTAAATTCAGCACAATGTTTGTACAAGAGATTACATTTACCACAGATGTCGTATCCTGATGTTGCTGAGGCAGCCTTAGAAACGGGTCCGTTTCCTAAATTAAGAAAATACAGCAAATGGTTCAGGTAGGTATATAATATTACTGCTTGCTCTCCGTAAGAAAGGTACTTTTTAGACGATCTCTTCTCGTTAATTATAAGGACTAAAAAATAAATAAGTATACAAAAAATTTCATTAATATCTCAACTTGTCTTTCCACTTTTTATTTTAATTATTTTTGTTTTAAATAATTATAAAACTTGTATACAAACAGGGTCAATATAGTAACGATCTATTACGTGCATCTACTTCATACTTTGAAGTCCTTTTTATTCGGGGGTTACACCAATCAATGGACAATTTTATGATCTAAACATTTCACTTTTAAATTTTTTTATACAACCTATTATTACATAATTTAATAATAAAAATACTAAATCACATAGAAATTCCAGAAAGAGGGGCGGTACCTACACTATCGCTTCTCTACTCACACTTAGCGTATTCGACATAAGCGGGTGAAGCCCCATGCTATTCATATTGTCAAGGCCGTTTGGTATAAGGAGCCCCTTAAGGGGAAGCCCAAAGCAAAATCGCTGACTTTGAATCCTGTTTCCTCTGAATGTATTGGCATGAAAATTCCAAAAAAAATATATCATGTTCTTTCATTCTTTATCTAGTGAATTTCCTAATTCGTTTTTATCTAAACTAATAAATTATTTAATAATTAAATATATTGTAAACCCCTTTTTGAATTTTTAAATGCTATCTTAAGCTATTGAAACGTGATTAAAACGGTTTTTTTTTCAACGATAGATCTTAACAATATGTAGTGAATTTCCTAGTAAAAAGTTGTTACAGTAAAAAATAAATGTATGACAAGCAAAAGTAACATCTAACGCACCTAACCGGCACCGAATTCAGTCCGCCCGCAGCGCTGGGGCCTTTCGGACGTGGAATCTGTGCTTTTTTCTTGGACGTCAGTTGATGATATTTTTTTACGTATTTAAATAATTTAACAAATAAAAATCTACTTCCATAGTAATGAAAATATTCAGACACGCCATTCGGCCGGCCGGCTAGCCGCCTAGCCGAGACGAGCGATCCGTCATTAGCGTCGTTTCGTTTCTGATAATATTTTGATATTTCTACTTTATATAAATTTATAAATAATCTTCATTGTGTCTTAGTTGGTGAATTAAAATGGGAAATAAAAGACAATACCGAGGTACAGAAAAAAAACCATAAAAAGAAAAGAAGAAAACTGGAAAAGAGTAGCAGACCTGGAATGTTCAGTTTATATATAAATAGCATTCCGCCCCCGGATTCGCTCGTGGATATTTTTGAACAAAATAAAATATAGCACTCATAGATAATGGCTTGCCTGCACTACCCCTACCTCTACCTCTACCCCTACCACTAACTTTGGATATTGTTCATACTAAAATATCGATAAAAAAATGGGGGGTGGTGATAGGAGGATGAAAAATAGTTTACGACCGATTGTCGGCCCTACCGAATATAAATATAAAATTTCATAAAAATCGTTCAAGCCGTTTCGGAGGAGTATGGCAACTAACTTGTGACACGGAAATTTTATATATTAGATATACACAAGTGAAACAAGGGCACGAATACATTGTATAAGTGATTTTAATTATTTTTCTTATCTACATCTCTTGCACTAAACTCTGTATAAATATAGATTTTAAAAGGTTCATATTTGTTACGGCGTGCCCTTTGCCTTTCTAACACTCCCTTAGGTTACTCTTGTGCACATCTTTTTGTTAGCCTTTATAAAGAAATTGTACCAATAAAATCGACTTCATCAACTTTCTTTGTGTTTTATCTATTTTCCTGAACCCCGTGATACTCCCAGCTCTATATTCTGTTGGCTTTGGTATATTTAAGTTGAAGTAGCGTTTCGCCCGTGGGATCCGCATACTAACTTTCAACCCCTATTATACACCCTTAGATGTATTTAAAGAAATCTTAGGGTTTAAGCTTTTTCCATATCAAATTGTATCGAAATCGGTTCAGTGGTTTAGCCTTGAACGTAACAGACAGACAGAGTTACTTTCGCATTTATATGTAAGGATATAAGTATTCCACGAAACAGACTCGTATTAGATTTTTTTATCAATATATATCTAATAAAATTATCTAGGGGCCGTCTCAATGTTTGTCTATTTTTGCGTATCTCATAAAAAATACTGTCTTTGTTGTCACTAAAAATTTCGAAATAAAAATTATATTACGATAAATGTCACCGCCTCTAAGATTTTTCGAAGCTCTATGCTTTCTAAGCTGACGAGTGACTAAATAGCATTGGTTCTGTGATCTTAGAAAAGTTACTGCCCATTTTACGTAGCCACACCCAAACGCAATTTTTATTTTGCCTTCGTCTGGTTACTGATCCGCCCCTTTGAGAATTGGGCTATCAGATGCAAAAATAACTTTTCAAATCCGACTATAAATAGTTCCGGAGTTTAGCACATTCAAACAAACAAACAAACTTTTCAGCTTTATTATTAGTAAGAAGATAAATACACATTCATCAAAATTCGTTCATCCGTTTCGTAGCAAACGAATTAAATTAAAATGACATAGTATCAGAACCTTTTTCTCAAATAATTACGAAAATATAGCATATGGTTCTGTCTTTATTGCATAACTCTGAATAACTGCTCTAACATTTTGTCAACTTATACTTTTATTCCAAAGAAAAAGCTATTTAAATAATTTGAATGATTTTGTTTTCTATACAGTAGTTTATAAATTTTCAAAGTTTTTCCAGAGCCATTCTGCCGCATTTATCAACTCATTTGTACTACGTTTATCACAAACAAGTAGTTTACCACATCCACAGGACAGAAACGTCATCTGTCGGCAAAACTTCGAAAATTTATTATAAAAAAACGACTGCATAGAAAACAAAAATATTCAAATCAGTTGCATAAAATAACTTAATCTTTGAAATAAAAAAAACATACCTACCTTAACTTTTACTTTACATACCATTTAATAATAATAAAACTTAATAATAATAACTTTATACTTACTTAGATTTAAATTCGGTATGTAAATAAAAATATAAAAAAGCTAAAATGTATGTTTTTTTGTTTATTTAAAACATTAAGTTATTTTTAACCGACTCCATTAACCGACTTCAAAAAAAGGAGGAGGTTCTCAATTCGTCGGAATTCGTTCCCCGATTACTTGAATTCGGATTTTTTTTTTTTGGTTAAAAGGGTATACTTTCCCAGCAGGGTCATCAGGTCAGGATCTGATGATGGTATCCTGGAGAAATCGAGAACTCTTCACATTTTATAGGCACACTTGAAGCTTTTTGGGTATTTTTTTTATAGTGACTTGTGCATTTGCTTTCGGAAAGCACACTTTTCAGTGCATATTTATTCAAGTCCGTCGTCTGTCCGTCTGTCCGTCAGGCTGTATCTCATGAACCGTGATAGTTAGACAGTTGAAATTTTCATAGATGATGTATTTCTGTTGCCGCTATAACAACAAATAATAAAAACAGAATAAAATAAATATTTAAGGGGGCTCCCATACAACAAACGTGATTTTTTTTGCCGTTTTTATAGATAATGGTACGGAACCCTTCGTGCGCGAGTCCGACTCGCACTTGGCCGGTTTTTTTTAGTGACTTGTGCATTTGCTTTCGGAAAGTCGATACACTTTTTTATATATATATGCAACTAATTTGAATATTTTTGTTTTCCATGCAGTCGGTTTTTTATAATAAACAGGCGTCATGATTCCGTCATAGACATGGTTTCAGGGTTGGCCCAACCGATGAACCGATTTTTTTATTTTACAGATATGGTATAGACATCATAATATGCATAGATTTATTCGGAGCCTGTTGCGTATACCAAATAATTATAGCAAAAACTATAAAACAACTTATTGAGAACAACAACGAAGCATCAGATGAAGGGAATCCTCATTTAAGAATTTACATTCTATGTCTTTTGATACCTATATTGCTCCTATGTATGATAACTACATTGAAATATCTAGCACCGTTCACATTGGGCGCTGATGCTTTAATTAGTAAGTATTTTACGTTTTCATACAGATAGTCATGTACCAATGGATTTTTATAATTAAAAACCTATATCCGACAAACTACTACTTTGAGGCTATTCTATCTAAATATACCTCATTAATATATCATGGCCTAAAAGAGGAAGAGTTAAGGGGCGGCGGTCAAGGTCATCTTATAACTGTCAAAAAATATGGCAAATCTTAGTTAATCCTAGAAAGGTGAGTTAATTTATACAACATTTCCTTACCACACATTGAGTTATTATTTGAAATTGGATTGATCCATATTTTTTTTATTTATGGTTCTAAAGAGCCGTAGTTATCAATACGAGCATTACCTTATTGAACATATAATCGATCGATGGCAATGTATGTGGAGCATGTATGAAAGGTATGATGAATATAAAAGAAGCGAAAGAGGTATGTCAGGACCGTAGCATTTAGCATTCGATTGTCTATGCCTCCTTCTTGGGATAAAAGGCGTGTTGATAGATATATATATATATATATATATAGATAGATTTTCACCTATCTTATATTTTCAGTACTAAAATAATATTTGACATGCAAATATTGTTTACCAGATAAGACAAAAACGGATTGAGTTAGGTAGGTATGTTTTGGAATTATTAAAAGGCAACACCATTTCAGACCAAAGTTACAGACAAATTTCAACCAAAACATCCAAAAATTGTAGAGAAGTATTATTTTAAAATTATGCAAGCAAGCCTTTTGTCATTTTACGAACTAAAATATTATTATGAAAATATTTCGAATCCTTTTAAAATTTAAAATAAAATAAAATGCTTGGACAAAGCGAACGTTTCGATGTTAAATACATTTTTAATAAAAAAATCCGTGAAATTGTATTCCACGACTTCATCGTTTCGCAAATAAAAAAATATGAAAGAAGGAATGTCAATATTTTTAGGATTCCGTACTCGAAGGGTGACAACGGAAACCCTATGACTTAAGAGGATCGTGTAGCTCAGCGTACGCAGCGAAATAGGTATTTAGAAAATCATATTCTGTCTCAAGCGCGCTCTTCCCACGGGCATCAGTGCGACAGAGAACACTGCAGCTCGTGAGTGTTCGTAGGTATGTTCTTCGTTGAAAATTGCGTTTTGGGGGAAAACGATTTACACCTACTAAACTATAACGAAACCTTATAATTTTGGTGTCAAACGTTTTAGCAGATTATAATCTTCGTACGTACGTTTTGCTTTTTTTGAAATTTTGCTTTGTTTCTCAAATACAGACGGTTTATTACAAGCAAGTTATGAACCAAAAAAAACGAGATTTGAGGGGCTTATAACTTTTGACCTATTACGAATTTTGAAAAAAGGAAAAAATACGTACATAGTTTTTCATTATGTCAGTAACATATTACAAAATCGTTAAAATTAAATGATATTTAGGGGTAGTAAAACGTTTTCTCCGTTTGTATGGACATGGACGCGGTACACTACACTCTTAAGTCGGCCACACATTGGTCCGGCATCGCACCGAAACTGGACGAATGGGTGGGCACCTTAAGGCTCCGCTGTCCGTCCTTCCGTCCGTCCTTCCGTCCGTCCTTCACATCTGAACTGTAATAGCTACATGCTTGAAATTTTCATATGGTTGCTGAACAAGAAATAATAAAAATAAAATAAAGTTAAAAATTAAAGGAGGTTTAATACAAGAAACATGTTTTCTTACAGTAAAATATTAGAAGAAAGCAAGCCTCCACAATCTGTTATTTTATATCACCCATTTTCATTATTTTTCAGTTGTATGCGTTGTTGCAACCGTTGTCTACAGCTTACGAGATGCGCCAGAAATTTTATCAAGACCGGCGTGGAAAGGGTTTTTGGGATTTTTTGAATTTAGCGGCATCGTAGTATTTAGTATGGAAGGCATAGGGGTGTCATTGCCGATAGAAAATAATATGAAAAACCCTATGCATTTCCCTAAAGTACTTTGCGTAGGTAAAATTATTTTTATATGTTTTGTAAGCTAAGCGAATTTTGAATTTAACTCCAGCACGTCGATTTCATAGTAGCGAAATAGACATATCGCCCGCGTAGCTATAGGACTTGACCCCCGCACTGGGAGAGCAGCTATTTTGCTCAACGTATAGTTCAGTGATGCTAGAGTCATATTTTTAATTAGTATAGTATTTTTGAAGAAAAACTTCATTAGGCGCGTTGAGCGATGTTTGGAAGGGTGAAATGTTTTGGGTTCGCGCGACTGGCCACGACATGTTTTCGGCACAAGACCATGGATGCCCGACTCGAGAATCTCCGGGTGTACAGGCTTCCACGTATTAGGTCTGGGTTGAGCATTTTTGGTTGCGCATTTCTAGCCGGAATTATGTGAAATGATCGCTAGATGGCTTTATTATACGTTATATAAGTACTTATAAATTAAAAACCACTGTTATTCAAAGTTTTAAGTTGTGATAGATTAATTATAAAAGAGAAAACAGGGACAAAATAATCCTTTATTTTACCACCCATTTATTTCCTATTCAATAAAATTAATTGAAAAAATTTCACTTAGATATATTGAATAAGTACCTATATGCTAAATTACTGTGACACAGGTCGATTATTTACAGATAAATTGGAAATAGTATATCCCAGAAAGATTATGGACATATATAGAAAGCTACGATATTTTATTATATGAATAATAAAGGCAATATTTTATTTTGATCAAAAATATCCACGGGCGAAAATTAATTTATTGTCCATTTCATACTGGAGTTTTAAAAGCCTAAAAGTAGATAAAAAATAACAATGTGTACGAATAATAGAGAAGACTCTGTCTCTACCATTGATTTAGTATAGTCCCGCGGGCGCTCTACTAGATTGGTAATACAAAAGAGAAACCGCATAGATACGCGTATGTTAAAGCGAGACAGGATTTTTTTATAACTCTAACAGCCTAGCGTCATTCGTAATTTAGCTTATTTTTGTAGACGTGATTAGTTATGGTAACCATAAGTGCAAATCAAAAATGCACAGAATTACACATTTACACGCACACTCATGTCGCTCGTGACTTAATTTTTTAGTCTCGTTCTAATCGCGACATTACAAATCTAGTAGAGCGCCAGCATACTACATCTATGGTCTCTATTCAGTATACAATACCGAAGATTATTTCCAAATTTAACCGATCAAATCCCAAAATATATCAATGACGGCTAAATTTCTTCCCCTGGTTACGGCATCCACCGTGTGCAGCATAATTCCATGGCATTATAAGTGAAGAGTCCATATTATTCCTAAAGAAGTCCATTTTCTCACCTCCTTACACCGACTTCTCCCTAGATAGATATAGCAACAGATTCAGCAGAACTGGCCACTTGTTGGGTAACCTAAATTCATATCAGAGGTTAATTGAGGATGAATTGTCTTCTACTGTGTACCCTGGGGTCTTCGTATTCCTATTCATCATTGTCGTCAACCGGTCAATTTTAAAACTCATCATATTCATGAAAATCATCAACTGGTCAGTTTGCCAAAAGGAGATTGTGAGAAAATACATATTTTGTATGTTTTAGGTATGACAATAGTGGTATCGTTTTTAATATTGGTTGGATTTTTCGGTTACTGGGGCTACGGAGAAAATTGCAAATCGCCTGTCACAATCAATTTTCCTTTGGAAACGTAAGTAGCTCAACGCATATCAATAGAATAACAATTGAACAATTATGTAAGTAAAATATGTATTATTATCTGGAACAGTAAAGCATATGGTCTCGAATTTTAATCCCTCCACTTTAAGTCCACATATACCTAAGTAATATGTGCCAGGTCTAACGAAATATTCAATGAAATATGAAAGTAAGACATCGTAACCCTTAAACTTATTTCAAATTTTCCCCAAGGTTTACCTAATTGTCCATCAAGTACAAAGTGTCCTCTTACATGACTCTGAAATTGGAAATTCATATTATTTTCCTAGACAATATTTCTTTGTTGCTTTGGTCTTTCATCAAACTTTCCCTCCGTGTCTAAATCATCCTAAATCATTTAAATTTTAGATTATCATTTATGTTTTTTTTAGATTTCCGTTAATACTGAAGTGTATGATGGCAGTTATGATTTTTGTGACATTTGCACTGAATTTTTGGGCCCCATTCAATTTGGTTTGGCACTACATGTCTCAGAAACATAATCCAGCCAAACATTGGATATGGGAAAGGGTGTACAGAGCATTGTTTATATGCGCAATAACTTGTATTGCTATTGCGTTCCCTAATATTGGAAATCTTATGGGTTTAGTAAGTATTGAGATTGAAAATAAAGATTAAAAATAACTAAATAAACTAGGTCCGCGTGGAATAGTGGCAAGAATACTGTCTGCACTTTCCCGCCGCCAGCCACCAAAGGCACAACAGTAATATTTAAAAAACCTGTTTGTTATCTCTGGCGAACTCGGTCACTCGCTTTGCCCCGTACCAGTAACCGCGGTAGCGAATAGTCGAGCGACAGAATTGTATGGCGTTCACATTTGGGATGATAATTCAATACGTTTATAGTACAGGGTGTGATGTGATGAGACGATAAAACGATGCGGGGATTGATCACTAACAATCATATTTCACAGACAGCAGACGGATTCGTTACCATTCGATAAAATTAGGCACAAGTCCCTGACTACAAAAAAAAAAAAAAAAAAAAAAAAAGTTGATCACATGTGGTTAAGTAAGCCATTGGTAGCAGTGATATCATATTTCATATTATTTTTACCCAATTTCATTATCAAACCCGTTCAGCTGTTATATTGCGAACTAATTAACGTATATACATATATAAAAAAGTACTTTTGACTGATTTTGCTAGTTAATAAATAGTACTTTTGACTGGTTATGAGTTTTGACTGCAACATATATACATATATATATCACTACATAGTATAAAACAAAGTCGCTTTCTCTGTCCCTATATCCCTATGTATGCTTAAATCTTTAAAACTACGCAACGGATTTTGATGCGGTTTTTTTACTAGATAGAGTGATTCAAGAGGAAGGTTTATATGTATATAACATGCATAATATAGTAGAGAAACACTGATGATTTTAGAGGTTTCTAATGTGATGTCGTAAATAAACACATTTTTGCGCTTACATTGCAAACGAGATAGATCAAAATAATATACTACAGTATTGTACACCTTAAAAAGGTCTACAAAAAAGTCTGCAATGGTATATGTCTATCTCTTAGGGATAACCCACAATAACCATTTTTTATCCTTTACTTTTTACGAGAAATAATATAGCCAAAGTAGGGGTAGGGGTAGTGCTGGCAAGCCAACGTTTGGGCAGGACAACGTCTGCCGGGTCCGCCTGTTTGATTTTGGTAATTAGTAATGCCAATAATTAGTCCTAATTTTTTTAATTTTTTTACAGCTCGGCGCATTTTGTCTTTCAAACATGGGTTTTGTCTATCCAGCGTTAATAGAATTATTAGTGGTATGGACAGAACCAGGTCTAGGAAAGTACAAATGGAGATTGTGGAAAAATGTCATTGTGATATTAGTTGGTTTGCTACTTTTCGTTGCTGGAACATATTCTAATCTCAAAGGGTTATTAAATTTATAGTATTAAGTCATTGTAGTTTTATTGCTTCTCCTCATGCTTCTACTCGCGTCTCCTACTGGTAGGAGCACGTGTATGTTTGTAAATTTGAATCTTTCAAAATACTGAACCGATTCTAAAAATTATATCACGAATAGTAAGCTACGATATCCCTAATATACCTAATATTTTTTTATTTTAATAATATCCACGGGGCAGAAAGCTAGTCTCTAATAATAAGCTTACTCCGTCCTTTCATCATCCTTTTCAAACACTTTAGTACTTTTAGTACTTTAGTACTAGTATTTTCCTCGATCAAAGGTACAACCATTTAAGTTAAGTCTATTTTGATGAACAGTCGCACTTTTACTGCTAAGACAATACTGGTAAGACTATTCAGTAAGACTACTGGGATCAGCTCGAAAAAATTGTAAACCCATTTGGATGCTTTTTAGGTTACCGTACCTATACTGGTCCGGTATCTCACAGAAAATTTTCGGTCTGGCCGCCGCGCCGTACGATCGAGATTGAACACACCATCTTTCCCTGCCGCTTTTCAGATCTTCAATCTTCTGATGGCTGACACTACATCATCCTCCGTGATACTGTCATCGATAACTTTTGAGTCCTCAGAGTCCTCGCTAATAGCATTTGTCCATCAGCGCTTCCATATAATCCTTTATAAAACTCTTTCATTCTTTCTAATACTTCTCCATTCAATGTCATTAATCATTCATCCTCTTCTTTAATCATTTGAACATTTGTAACAATAATCGATTACTGTCACATCTATAGACAAAATGTGAGTTGAGAGTCAGGAGGAGCACTGGAAGGCATGCTCGTGATTACTGCTGGATTGTGTCAAAGGGCGAAAGTGGCGCTCGCTTTAGGTAGTGAAACTAACAATTAAATAAATAATTAAATATTCAAATGCGGAAGTGCAAATACAAGAATGCCCTACTAGTATGACCAATGAGAATAACGCTATTATTGATAGTCTTACTTTCAGGTAATATGTCATAACGATTAATTTCCCTTCCTATCATATCATACCTACAATCGTAAACAGAGCATCCAACCTACCTACAATTACATCGATGCCTACAATGCAATACCTACTTGGTATACGTGTCTACCTAAATAGACAAATAAAATGTGTTTGACATTTCCTTTGTTTAATCATAAATTATGTCATCATTTTAAAAATATTTGATTACAATGGACGAACCGGAGGTTAGGTTAGGTTAGGTTTAGAATATATACATAATTTCATACTTAAAAAATGTAAAGAATTACATATTTGATTTCGTCTAATCCCACTAGTCCCATTAGGGAATGCAATCCCGCAAAATAATTGAATCCAGGTATTTGCGGGACTGAACCATCTTAATCCCGCGGGATCCCGGTATTTGCGGGATCCCGCAGGGTCGACTTAAACCTCTGAAATCAATCGTAAATAATCGTAATAATGACCTAATAGACCTAGTTTTCATGGTTTTAATTTTAACTTAAATTAAATAAGCTTTTTGGTACCTACATTTTAAATGGTTTATTAATATAATAAATATAAAAAATAAAATTCTTAGAAAAGGTCGCAGGTGGGACGCAGGTGTTTACAGGGTACCCGGCCCAATGGTTCCAAAAATAATAGTATTTCTTATAAAGTTCAGTTTGATTTTGATTTATCTATAGATTCTATGACAATCAATATTCAATGAATAAATCATTGCATTGCGTCATAATTACAAGTTGTTACTGGCAAAATATAAGTAATCAATCAAGGGATGCGGGTGGAGAATACTTTGTTCCGCGCCTTCACACCGTTCCGCTAGGGCTCGGCGCCCCGCACCTTAGAGAAACACGTATGTACTACGCTTCTCTGTAATCCCGCCAGTCCAGCGGGATCCCGCAAATTTTTCGACCGAGATTAGTCCCGCAACATGTATGCGGGATCCCGGTATTTCGGGATCCCGGTATCCCGGTATTGCATTCCCTAAGTCCCATTGATTATAATCGTTGATTGTACCTCTTATCCATATTGTATTCCTATACCATAGCATGTTGTCGAAACGTAGTACGACTATCATTATTAGCTATTCTCATTGGTCATACTAGTAGGACATTCTAGTATGACTACTGAGAAACAGCCGATTTGCTTTATGCCTAGTCGCTGAATCGCGATGATCGACATCTCACGGACATATACAGAAATCGGAGAGTCAACTAGCTAAATATAGTTCATACAATAAAGGAAAAAAAATACTGCTTGAATTGAGAACCTTATCCTCCTATTTTGGAAGTCGGTTAAAAATCGAACAAGAGGGGAATTATGAGAAAGATTTTTTAGGGTTGGGTTTATATTGTTAAAGAATGGCGTGTTGGACTGTACCATTTCTGTCGTTTTGAGAATCCGACGTTATGAGATTCTGTCCTTATGCGAACAAAGGATGAGTCACTTTTAGAATGAAGCACATTAGTCTTCAAAGTCATTTTCGAGTTGGAAGATCAGGTTAAGGGAAGTGAATCCGGGAGCGGAAAGCTATTTACAATTAAAAGAAAAACATTATATTTTAAAATATTGATATTCATAAATTTAAAAAAAAACAGTATTCTATGTATAAACTTGCTCAAATTTTTCATACGACGTATTTTTTATATATTTGTTTAAAATAAATACCAAAATTACAAATATTCAAGACATTAAATTTGAGTAACATACATTTTTAAGATACAGTGCAATAATTCCAAATAAAATTCACACATAATTCAATACTTACAAAAATTTTTGAACAGATCGCAAATTGGAAACAACTGGTTCGCGAATGTATCTCGATTCTAATATAATATCAACGTGACAATAAAAAAAAACAGTTTTTGGTAATAAATTCGTAGCTATTGATGGTAAGTATTATTTCTTTGCAGTCGCCGCTTTCACAAGAGAAATAAAGTTAACACTTGAACTGCAGACTAGGATGAAGAGTCCTGCAGACATTAGTATCAAGTTCTTCCATAAACGCCATTTGCATGTTCCATATCCAGTTTGGTATAAAACCAGCATTTCAATCAAATTTGGCCAAACAAACGCCATATTCGACAAGCAAAACGCGCCCAGCTGTAAATAATAAAGACCATAAAGTGCGAGTAAGTGCGGCTGCATATGATAAGACATTTTCTTGGCTACACAAGAATTTTGTGTCCGAGCCGTGTCCGTCCCCTGCTTATTATAACACCATTATCATGTAAAAATCTGTGTGACATAATAAATAAAATAATAAATAAATAATAAATAAACAAGACAATGTGTACGATAATATTAAATTTTGTATATATACTACATAGGCTGCACTAAAAGTATCGGGAATGGAATATTTCCTTTGTTCCTGGCATAATAAAGACTTTATAATCGAAAACTCCTTGGTTTTATTAATCGAATACCATTTATTTATTTAAAAAAAAGGACGCGGTCTTGTCACAAGGTCTTGTCGAACTTGTATAGTCGGTGTGAAAATAGAATTGACTCGAGTAAATTCAAGAGCAATGATTTATTATGACTTTCAAAGTGATTTAACACAAAAACAGTGTGTTGATCGGATGCTTTCTGCATTTGGTGATGAAGCCCCATCTAAAACCACAATTTATCGCTGATTTGTGGAATTTCAACGTGGACGTGTCAAGCTCTGTGACGACCCCCGACAAGGTCGTCTAAAAACTGCAGTCACTCAAGATAAGCGAAATTCAGGCAACTTTAGACATTGGCATGAGTCAAAAAATACAAATAATCTTGCATGAACAATTAGGTGTAAAAAAGTTGTTTTCCCGATGGATCCCGCATTCGCTCTGTGAGGAGCAACAAGCGGCTCGCGTTACTTGGTGCATCAGAACTCTCGAGAGATTCCACGAAGGATCTTCAAATGATGTATACAGCGTCGTATCAGGTGACAAATCCTGGATATACGCATACGAACCCGAAACAAAAAACCAGTCACGAGTTTGGGTGTTCGAAAATAAGTTGAAGCCAACAAAAGTTGTTCGTTCACGGAGCGTTGCAAAAATGGCCACGTTTGTCTCCAAAACCGGCCATGTTGCGACTATTCCTCTTGAGGGACAAATAACGGTCAATGCAGAATGGTAGGCTAGCATTTGTTTGCCGCAGGACGTCTCTGAACTCCGTGAAGAGAACTGCAACATCATCCTCCATCACGACAATGCGAGTTCTCATACCGCCCACAGAACAAAAGAGTTTTTGGAGCAAGAAAACTTGAATTAGAGTCTAATTATTAGACCATCCCCCGTACAGCCCTGACCTAAGCCCGAATGATTTTTATACTTTCCCCAAAATTAAGAACAAATTGCGTGGCAACGATTTTCGTCACCTGAAGAAGCTGTAGACGCCTACAAAACGGCCATTTTAAATACCCCAACTTCAGAATGGAATGAATGCTTTAATAATTGGTTCCATCGAATGGAAAAATGTGTCAAGTTTCAAAGAGAATACTTCGAAAATCAATAAATAACTTTTCCACTAATAATGTTGTATCACTTCCTTGATTCCCGAAATTTTGTGTCGCCCTCGTAGTAGTCTCTTTGTGGTCGTCTAGTCAAGAAAATGTCTTATAATGTGCGCCCTGAGAGGGTTCCTGATATAAATAAGGAAACCTAATAAATTCACACGGTATTTGAAATTAATGATTTTAGGATTTATTCATTCACTTGTGACAAATACCTCCCTACGTGCTAAATTTCAAGATTATAAGTCACCGGGAAGCGAGCATTAATAAGCAAAATCTACCAACTGAGTTTTGATAGGGATCTCTACTTTTGTCTAAAAACTTTTGGTAGCGGTCTCTACTTTTGTCTACAAATTGATAACGATCTCTATCGCCCAATTTATGAAAGTCTAGTGAATATTAATCTGAGATTAGTTATATAACAACTGTCAAACCCATACTATGAGTTTAATTACGTAGAAATGATTTTTTCATACAAACATTTACTCATGGGGATGCCATTTCACCCTCTTAAGGGTTGTTTTAAAAAAAATATTTAGTTCACCTCTAGATCCCATAAGGAATATACTTTCTAATTTTTATATTTATGTCTTCAGTGGTTTAGGTTGTGCGTTGTCAGGACTTACAGTCCTCCTTCAATAATAAATAGTAACCAAAAAAAGGCGAAAAGATGGCGGAGGAAGCACAGGGGCCCGTGGGGAATTTAATGAGTATTTTGGGGATGATCCATGAAAGTGCGTGTACAATGAAGAGGCAATACTTACGAATCCCATTAAACTGTTGATGTTCGGAAAGGCTATAGCAATCGCAGAAACACAAACCACAAAGATAACTCGACAAATATACTCCCACAATAAAACTCTTTTGACTCTCGGTTTTATGTAGTGGAAGCAAATGTGGAAAGGCACGAAGAAATTTAACGCATGCGTTGCATATACCATCGAAGCGATGGAACACTTCAGTGCTATTGCAACCCTGTAATTGAATACTATATTATTTTTATATATTTTTTGGCATATAATATTATCTGTGATCTTTTTTTGTTGATTCTCCTTTATAATTAATGCCATTTTAGGTTAATTCCTTTGTTTTATTTCGTTTTATTTATATATCGGACAGAGAACTGTCAATTTCTCATATTTCGCTAAATAAAATCTAAGCAAAAGGTTTTTCACCAACTTATATAAGAAGTGTGAACAAGACTAAAAACACTACAAGTTTGTCATGCCGAAACTTTCGTTGTTATACCTATTGACATTCCTGATCCCGCTGATTCTATCAGAATAATATATCTAAAAATCACGCGTACCCAAACTTCTGCAAGGCAAGTATATCACTGAAGGCAGGCAAGGTACCTTTTTTCTGACTAATTTATTGGAGTAGTCTGTGCGATATAATTTTCTTAGCTACCTATGTATTTTTCCATTTGGCAACACTGGAGCCTTGATGTTACTGAGTGATAGTTTTTGACCAAGCGAGTGAGTGAATTAACTTCGGTTCAGATTGGAATGCTTGTGGCCTTTCACCGATTTAAATTGTAATGCGATCTCTCCCGGCCGGGAAAGTGTATGGTCTGTGTCAATCTCGATCGGCCGGCGGACGGACCAGAACTTTCCGACGAGATATACGCAGAGTCTATTAACTATGGTGGAGTCTGGACCTATCTATTATATTTAAAGAGGTTAAAATATGTTTATTTGTATGTAGGAAGATATCTCTAGAACTTCTGAACCTTCAAAACATATTTAATATAAAAGTACACCATCCCTCAGTATTACAGGCTATATTTAATATATTTAAAAAAAAATGGTTTGTACCTCTGTCTAGGCGTGTAGTATTGCCACACAAATGAAGCCGCAGACAAAAGCTAGTTACTTGTGTTGTGTATAATTAATACTTACCAATTTAAATCAAAATTTACAGTTATTGGTGATTCAGAGCTTTCTAAATACGCATTATATCCAAAAAATGATATAAAAAAACATAATACTACAATTATTGTCATGGCTGAAAATGTAAAAAAATATTTTGGTCAATTCTAAAGAAATTACTTGTCTTGCTTCGGAGGACAAGTAAAGCTGGGTTCATTTGAAACAACAGATATTTCTTTGTGCGACGGTTAAAAATTTCTTCACGGGTTGCCTTACAGCTCCCGGGAACCGTTGCCGGCCCCAGGGTACCCAGCTGAAGAAAAGTCTTCCTCATTTAGCCAATGATTTTTTTAACGAGTGGTCAGCTCTATTGAAGTATATAGATGGAAAAGCCTCTTTGTACGGTTTGTCGGATAATGTACATAGATTTTTTTATTATAAAAAACCCATTAGTATATGGTCGGATATAGGAATCGAACCCGCGACTTTTCAGTTGCGAGCCGACGTCTTACCCACTCGACCACCGACGCCCCTTAATACTAATACCATAGATTAATAATGACTGATCCACTCCTTTGGGTCGTAGCGTGATGTTATTTTGTTATTAATTAATGTTATTAACCGGGTCGCTGAAGAGCTCTAAGGTGAGATTCGCACCTTCAGAGTAGACTCCTGGTAGACCTTCTTGGATGGAGCGAGCGAAGAGGAGAGTTTCAACTCACTCTACCGCCTCACCAAGACAATGTGGTATAGAATAAAGTGCGGGCGATTAGAGACTTCGTGCCGCTTCCACTTCCTCCTTCCTTCCTCGCCTGGAGTGACAACGTAAATAACACAGAACAAGCGTGCCTAGCCAAGTGATCTATGGCGGCTATAGCAGCCCTGTGCAACGGGATATTTCGCAATGGTCACTTTTCGAGCGAGTGCAAGACCGGAAATGTAATTGTGATCCCCAAACCGGCAAAAACCGAATGCCTATCACCCTCCACTCCAGTCTCTCCAAGTTGTTTGAGAGGTTGTTTCACTGGCGACTGAAGCCTACGAGCTTCATAAAGAACAATTGGTATTTAGGTAGGAACACTGAAGTGAACACTTCCCTAACTTGTGATAGTACTGCACTTGGGCACACGAGCTCAACAGAGTATGGCACAGTGGTTTCCTGTGTTAAATTTTTGGGAGGAACATCCCGCTAATGGCTGTGAGGGTTATAGAGAACAATCTCAGCCGGAGTACCTACACTACTTTATCTCCCTTCATGCTCTTTACACCGACGATACCTTGAACTTGGGACCTTTGCCCTTGGTAATTCTGTTGGCCCTTTTAGCGGTCGACAATTCCTTTTTTGTCTATACCTGGTTCGCGAAAGACGCGGCGCGGAAGTTGCAACACCTACTGGTCCTACTGCCCGACTGGTTGGACAAGTGGAGACCGTTGTCAACGTCGGCAACGCTGCCTCCCTAATGACCAGAGACACCTATTGCCGCTACTCAGTCTCGGAAGTAAACTAGCACCACCAAGTACCCGGGGTGCCAGACTAATCTATGTATACTTATAAGGGCCGTAATATCAATCAGAGTTTAAACTATCCATGGATTAAACCTTCTTCATAAGATCAATAGCAAAACAGACACATATTACAAAATCTTCGATCAGTCCTTTGCACATAGCAACATTCTATGTTTCGTGCATCTATCATTCACTCATTTTTCTTATTATTTTCATTCTTTGTCATTTAAAACAGAAAATAAATTCATACTGCAGTCAAGAAAATAATATTGTACAAGAATACTTAATCTAATCTAAGAATTGGTTACGACTTTTGGTAACAAAATCTACTGAAAACTTGGCGTGGGCCTCTTATTTTGAAAATATAATCGCAGACTTGGCTACGGCCTTATATAACAAAACTCGACTGAAGACTTGGCTGTATGGTGAATTATCAACCTTTTCATGGAATAAATTGTACCAATTAGAACTTTACTTTTTGCCTTTTCCTCGGAAAGAAGACTACCAAAAAAAATTGTACCAAAAAAAATACAACATCCTAACCTACAAATCACACATAATTAAATTTATAATCGCTGACCATAGTTTATCTGCCCGATGTTGGCGGGTTAGAAGAAAGTGTAGATTAAACTAATATTGAACGTTAAACCGGCATTGATCTTAAGTGTAAACTCTGATTGATATTACGGCCCTAAAAATAAAGTTGAAGAGTTTGTTTGTTTAAACGCGCTAATCTCTAGAAAGTTTTACATACCTGTCGGATTTAAAAAAATGTTTTTGCATTTGATATCCCAATTTTTAAGGAAGGTTATAGGTTATATAAAATCACGCTACGACTTAAAGGAGCAGTAATCATTAACGCGGGTCCTACTTTTACGCCACAACAGAGCAACATATCAAAGTGATTGTTACACAGGGTTAGCTGACATAGGCAACCTTTTATCCCGGAAATGCATATATAATGATGTAAAAAATTTTCAACTAGCGAGATCGGGGCGGGAGGGTCGGAAAGTAATATTTAAACTTTGTCAAAATTTTCCACGGACAGATAGTTTTTAAATATTGTTAGTACATATTTACTTGTTCTCGTTATTGATCTTACCACAACACAAAGCCAATGGAAATCTCTTTGGATTCTTCATATTATTTTCAATTGTGATAACAACGCTAGCCGCTGACATACTGAAAACTGACATTCCAACGAATTCAAGATAACTATATATGTCTGTGTACTTTTTCATCCCAGAAAATGTTTTATTTAATGTGATCGAATAATAAACTGCTGTCATTGCACAACAAACTGGAAAAAAAACGGATATTATTGTAGGTATTGTACCGATCTGATTCTGAAAATCCTTTTACTAATAGGAAGCTACATTATATTTAAGTGATATACACATTTACATTCCACGAGTGAAGCCAGGGCGGGAAAAATATATTTTTCATAAATGTACATTCCTTCACGCCTGTTTCCCAAAGGGGTAGGCAGAGAGTATGGAGCGCCACTTCTCTCTTGATCTTTGCATACTTCTCATGCTTCATCCACATCCATACATCATTTCATAAATAAATATATTTTTAGTATTAGTACGTATTCACCTTTTTTAATAAATAATACATTTATTTTAAGAAATAGCCATAATTTTTTTAAGTTGACGTTCATATTTTCTACTTTTTTTTATAAAAGGGTACAAATATTATATTAAACTTAAAATCCTCATCCTTAATTTATGCAAAAATGACACAAAACTCGAGGTGGTTGGTAAACTGGAGCCGATATTAATGTTTGAAGCGCAGCAGGGTCAATCCTTCGAACAACCCTTACGGTTCGCATTCCCTACTACCCCACAAATCCCCGCAAGCAAAGTAATCTGGCTACGGGGATAACTCGTAAAAATTCGTGTAATAGGTACATACAATAATTTTCAACAAACCTATAAAAATGTCAGCAATAATTGAAAAAGGCGCCAAATACTTCAAATATCGAATTAAACATATGCATATTATCGGTATAACCATTATCGCCATATACACTCTTAGATGTGGGTAACCTGTAAAACAGAAATAGAAAAAACATTGAGTTCACTGAAAGTTAAAATGGAAATACTTTCCAACGTTATAATGGGGAAGAAAACTGCTTTTTTCGCCACTAGAGGCGCTATTATACTTTGGACCAAACAAACTGTCAAATCACATAGAATTCAAATTTGACTAATAATATTAATCCTGAATGCTTCCTTGTGTTGTAATTTGATGCAATAATAATGTAAAGGATTTACGGATGATAAAATTATGGGAAAAGGCTACTAGAATTCGTAACTTTAAAGCCTTTGTTCGCATAAGGACAGATTCGCAAAAAGACAGATTCGCAAAAAGACAGATTCTCATAACGACGGATTCTCAAAACGACAGAAATGGTACAGTCCAACACACCAATCTTTAACAATATAAACCCAACCCTAAAAAATCTTTCTCATCATTCCCCTCTTGTTCGATTTTTAACCGACTTCCAAAAAAGGAGGATAAGGTTCTCAATTCAAACACTTTTTTTTTATGTATGTATGAACATCGATTACTCCACCAGTTGTGAACCGATTTTGATGAGCTACCGACAATTATAAATTTTTGCAAATCTATCTTAGTGTCTTCATTATCATGCTGTTGGGGATTCCCGAACTTGAAATTCCAATTAAACGATTCGAGTCTGTAAAAAATGCACATTATTAATAATATGTACTTAAACTGATATCGAACTATGAAAATAAGCTAAAATTTAATTTCTAGATCATTATGTTTATTCATTACAATAAAGGAGTTAATATTTTGTGCAAATTATTTACTCGGTTGGTATTCACAAAAAAAACAGTCATGACCACATTCTATTTTCGGCCCTTTAAAGACGCTCCTCGAGTCTTCAACTCGATTTTTAACTGTGCAACCAGTCTATGTGGAGTACACAACGTGATCATTAAAAAACAGCAATTACAAAACAAGCTACAACTGACAGATCTTTGATATGAGCCAATCTGTAAATAGCTTTGCATTTTGTTCTCTATTGGAAAGTCTTTCCATTTCAATCAATCAAGTTTAGGGCCCTCTTATCATCTCAATCACCTTCTTACAACTTTATAGTAAAGACGGCAAGTTGCGGAAACGCCAAGTTTGTAAGATAATCAATATTAAAAAAACTAACTAACCACTATCTTATGTAAAAATTTATAGCAGAAATATATATATGTCAGTGTTCGGGCCTTTGGCTTGAAATGGTGGAATGGTGGCGCTTACCCGCGAGTTTGAATTATGCGCGGTTAGGGCGTCGCGCGCGGGTCAACGTGTGAACCCCGCGCTCGACGGACAGAACGGAAAAGAAAGGTGGTCGAATACGCAGCTCCGTGAGTCGCGCAGCAAATTAATTCGATGTCGGCAGTTTTAACTAGATTATTATCCATAACTTAGTCGTGTCAGTGCATGTGTGTGGTGATAATCACAAAATACCATCAGGAACGTTTCCTGGGCTGCCTCTGAAAGCGACGTCCTGCCGTGCAGGTTCGAGTGTCAAGGTGAGTGCCCATTGTTTTGCCAGATCAAGCCGAAGTCTTCGAGACCCCAATTTCCACGAATAAATTCCCTTCCAATCTATCGAAATCCATTTAACCGTTTCTACCCCAATACAGTCCACTACTACAAAAGGGTCCTAACAAATAACGAACAGTCAGTAAGGGGTAGGCCCTTACTACCGAGAGCCTCTTAGTTGGCAAGTTGCAGAAACCCATAGTTTGTAACAAAATCTATTAAAACCAAAAAACCTACTAATATATTGTTACCTATCATAAATGGGGATATCTGTATATTTGTTTGGCAGTCGATCGAGGAAAAAATATTAGATGGATTTGTGTGAATTCTGCACACAGATAGACATGGGCTACTTTTTAACAGACTTCCAAAAAAAGAAGGATAAGAATTCGGCTCGTAGGTTTTTTCGATTACTCCGCCAGTTGTGAACCGATTTTGATGATTTCTTTTTTAATCGACAGATAATTCTTCCGGATTGGTCCAATGTTTTATCTCATAGAAATTGGTTCATTACTTTTTCAGAAATTTTGAAAAAACTGACATTATAAGTCAATTTTTCTTAATATCTCGATGAAATATATATTGATTTTGACGACTTATTTTTTTAAGGTTACAATAATTTTATCTCAATATGACGAAAATCGGTTCAGTAGTATTTCAGAAATACAGTAATTTGCCTCTGTTTACGGTCGAAAATGATATATCGGAGAAAAGCCTTAGCAACGGTTGTTATTGACACGAAGTTGTAAATTTTCGTATCGACGGTGGTCTATCGGTATCCTAGTCTGGACTATGGCTGATAAACGCTGCCTGATGTCAAGTTCCTGGAGTATCGATAAATTATATCGATCCATGATGGACCTCTAAACCAAGTGTCATTATTCAATAACTTGCTAGAGTTACTGGGCGAGATACAATATCACTGGGATTTTCCGAGCCAGGTACATGATACCAGAGCTCAGCAGGAATTATCTCCTGGGTAGCGGCTGTTCGATTGGAAACTTAGGTCTGCCATCGGTGAGGGGACAGCGCCATAAAGTTAATACAAATAAATTTGAACTGCAGTAGAGCAGCGCATGACCTACTAATATATAAAGCATGAGGAAATAGAATTGGCTATAGTCAGGGAGCAGAGTGTTTTCAAAACTGAAAGATGGTTATCGGACAAAACAGGAAAGGCTGCAATAGTCCTAAACTGCTCAAAAACATCTATGAAGGAGATAAGTAGAGAAGACGGGTTCGTTGTAGCAAAAATAGGAAGATATAGGATAGTCAGTTGCTATTTTTCCCCAAATGTCAAACCGGAGAAATTTATACACGACCTGCAAAGGCTGACGGAGTGTATCATGAGCAGCACGCAACCGACTATTGTAGCGGGGGACTTCAATGCCAATTCGCTGGAATGGAACGAAAGGAGACTGGACTGGCGAGGACAACTAGTTTCAGACTTCATGGCAACATGCGGACTCTACATATGTAATGCGGGTAACACGCCGACATTCGAGAGGGGAAGATCAAACTCCATTCTGGATCTGACCATGGCAAACAATGGTGCCCTGAAGGACATCAACTCAGCGACCACAGGTACATCTTGTTTGAGGCAATACAAGAAGCAACGAACAAAGTTGTCAAGCAGGGATGGATTACGCGGAAGTTTGACATGAATATATTTGTGGCCTGCATGGAGGCCACTACCAGCAATACACAAACTGATGAACCAGAAGATCTTGCAAACGCAATGGAGAGAAAGATCATTAATAGCTGTGATATGGCAATGCCTAGACGTACAACTCATAATGAACGAAGACAAGCGTACTGGTGGTCCAAGGACATAGCAAAACAGAGAAAAGCGTGCATTAAAGCAAGAAGAAAGTTGAAGAGGAACAAAAATGGAAATATAAGCGACCAAGACCTAAATGATCTCAGAGAAACTAGGACAAAATTATCGAAAGAGATAAAAAAAGCAAAGAATGATGGCAGGGGTAGAGGTAGTGGTAGGGGTTGGAGTAGGGGTAGAGGTAGTGGTAGGGGTTGGAGTAGAAATAGAGGTAGTGGTAGGCTTTATAGTAGAGGTAGTGGTAGGGGTTGGAGTAGGGGCTGGAGTAGGGGTTGTAGGAGTAGTTGTGGTACGAGTAGGAATAGTTTTGACGTGATAGGTGGCGGGCTTATCGCTGACTTGTAGCATGTCTTCTTTGGTGTGGGCAGCAGTATGTTCCCACGCTGAAACCTCGCGCACTACACAACATACTAGTTACTTATATAAAATTGAAATTATAAAGTACTGAAAGGGCCCCACTCAGCTTACTGTCAGACTGCACGTAATGTACAGCCATGACGCTGGTTTTCTGTGGAGCCTATAATGATAATAGTGCGGCACACCACTGCGCAACAAACATTTGGAAAACTATAGGTACCTAAACTAAACCTAATCCATATTCTATATAATTGTTAATACTTAGAATTTTATTGTTCTAGTTTTTATTCTAGAACTTGTTTTTTACTTTTCAGTTAATTTGCAGTTGGGTTTTTTGTTTATTCAATATTTATTTATGAATAGCGTCACTTCTAATCTTAACTACCTAAAGTACCTATAGGTATTCTTTAACAAAACTTGATGAAATAAAATATTTTTTTATCATATTTTTAATTTTGAATTTATTTATCCACAAAAATATTTAAGTACTTAATTAAAATTTTTACATGTAAACTCTGCTGAAATTTTGTAAAATATGTAAAGTAAAAAGCCCTAGTGCGTAATAGTAATGTAAAAGGCCCATGTGTTTTATATGCTACTTAATGTATCAGAAAACGGTGAAATAACAGTCACTTTACGAGCAAGTGTGTTGAAAAATAGTTTAATAGGATTGGACTTCAGCGGCGGCCATACTGAGGGGACGTCCCTATGGCGATGCTGCAATTTTGAAGTGGTCGTATGTGCTATTGACAGGGTTATGGTTCTGAGGGTTGTTATGAACGACAACCCTGTTTTGACTTTTAGCATTTAACTTGTCGGGCGTTGCAGAACATTTTTGTAAATATGTCAAATGTGTATATTTACCAATTACTGTATATTATGTTACCAATAATAAAAAATACAGCTAAATAACGTAGTTATTCAGAAATTGCGAACTATCAATTTGCCCGGTTTATACTTATAGGTAATTATAGAAATGTATTGTTACGATGACAAAAGTTGTCAACGTTAAAATTTCATGTTTTGTTACGTTCTGTATTTAAAAAAATGGCCACCGTCCACTAAATCCATGTTACCTGGCTTTCCTTCGAATGTTGTAATTTGTGTATGTTCAACAAGTTGCTTTATAGTTTTCGCTATAATAATCTGGTAAGCGGCACAGGCGCCAAACAAATCCAGGCATATTATAAAGTCCACAAGGTAACTGAAAAATATGAAATATCTCATAACCGTAGTAGCATTTTCGGTAGGCATTAATTCCCCAACGGTCGGGGAACGGTTGGCAAATTGTTATTTAGTTGGCCAACGTGAAATCTACTTTGGGCCTACGAAGAGAATATTGTGAATACAGCCTATCGTTTGCCTACAATGGCCCAACCAAAGCTTTAACCCGGCGTGAGTGAGGTCGGGTATGTTATACCCGAGAAGTTTTCAGACGCAGATTATTGAATGTTATTGTTGCCATGCGAATCCCGTCGTCACAGTAGCTGGAGGTAAGGGTGTGGGGGGCGAGGTGCAGTGTTGAGTTTAGTGTCGTGCCAGCTTCAGCGGGAGATACAGGTGCGCAAAGGTGGCTAGGGTACGTCACACCCGACCTCGTAGTCGGTGTTACTTTTTTGAGTTGAAAGTAAATAAATAATTCCATGTGTGTGTATATATAATGTTCCCTATTGTATGTATGTCTGTTCCCTATGGACTCCAAAGCGGTTGGACCGATTTTGATGAAATTTTTAGGCAATCTTCAGATTAACTGTGAAGTTTGGTAGCGATCGGATCAAGTTCAAAACATTTCCACGGGCGAAGCCGGGGCGGGTCGCTAGTATTTATTACTGTTTATAGTATTTTTCCATTTATTCCTGAAAAAAAGACAGGAAAACAAAACATTGCTGTTCCAAGTGTGAGAAGCCAATATGTATGGAGCACGCGAATTTTACGTGCGGAGATTTATAGGTGTAATTTTGGTGTTGTGTTAATCTCGTAAGACTTTTCGTTATTAAAAGTAGAAAGAATATACTATATGTTGATT
Source organism: Nemapogon koenigi (assembly GCA_963924495.1). Lineage (NCBI taxonomy): Eukaryota > Metazoa > Arthropoda > Insecta > Lepidoptera > Tineidae > Nemapogon > Nemapogon koenigi. The sequence goes on along the minus strand of OZ004657.1, from coordinate 3,884,120 downwards.
AGTCAAAGAAATTGGAATTTTGTTAGAATTTTATACGAAAAAATGTTATACTACAAAAACTTGTACTTTTTCAAACAAAATTAGACACTTTGTTGTTTCAATATAAAAAAAACGCTTTTCAATCTTAAATATAGTATTTTATTTTCTCATCTAGTTAAATGGATATTATTATTATATACATATAAGTAAAAAAAACACTTAAAATGCAATTATGATATCAAAAATTCGGCATCAAAGTTTCGGGTATCTCATACCCGCCTCATTGTTGGTGAAACTATTTCTCACCTCATTCACCCCGGGTTAACGTGAAAACTACTTAGGGCGCCTACGAAGAGAATATTGTGATTACAGCCTACCGTTTGTCTACAATGGCCTAACCAATACTTTAACTACCATTGGCTGGTCAACGTGAAAACTCCTTTGGACCAACAAAGAAAATATTTAACCGCCTACCGTTTGTCTACAATGGCCCAACCAAAGCTTTAACTACAGTTGGCTAGTTCCATTACTGTAGACAAAATCTACAAGCGCTAGCACGTCGTCCTCATTGCGTCAGATTATATATTTATGAGAAGTGTCACGTGATCTCTTAAAGAGGCAAATTCTTTAGGGGTCACGTGACAAATGTCATAAATAGACAAACAGACACTAACAGTAGATTTTGTCTAACCCTTGTAGATTTTCTCTACGCGGGCATATGCTAACGGGGCTGAAGCATAAATTACTGTTTTTAGAATCAATGTCCGTCTGTCCTATAAATCTTAGGAAAATTTTGATCAGTGGTAACATATTCTGTACTCGTACTTAATCTGCTTTTTATTTATTAAGCTCGCGGGGCTGAAGCATAAATTACTGTTTTTAGAATTAATGTCCGTCTGTCCTATAAATCTTAGGAAAACTTTGATCAGTGGTAACATATTCTGTACTCGTACTTAATCTGCTTTTTATTTATTAAGCTCGCGGGGCTGAAGCATAAATTACTGTTTTTAGAATTTTTATGTCCGTCTGTCCCATAGATCTTAGGAAAACTTTGATCAGTGGTAACATATTCTGTACTCGTACTTAATCTGCTTTTTATTTATTAAGCTCGCGGGGCTGAAGCATAAATTACTGTTTTTAGAATTAATGTCCGATTTATAGGACATAAATCTTAGGAAAACTTTGTCAGTGGTAACATATTCTGTTTATTTAATTTTGAAATCTTTAAGGGTTCCGTAGAGAAATAAAAAACTTATTGCCCATAAATGGCTGTGTTAATGTGACCGGGAGAGCAGTGATATTAAAATTCCACGTGCGAAGCCGCCATTTATTTTTATTCATTTCCGCCCCGGGTTCGTTCGTGGAAAACTAATAAGATTTTTTCCCGAAAGATTCCCGTGCAAAAATTCACGTCGATCTGTTGCGCCGTTTTGACATGAACAAACAAACACACTCACATTTATAATATTAAGGCAATCACAGTGCAAACGATTTAGAAAGATGGTAGCTACATGCATTGCGAAAAAAATCGATAATATAACCACGAATCACATAAGATATGCCAGGGATCACGTACCTGAAACATGTGAAAAAACGATTTTCCAACAAAAATATATAAATAAGGACTTTGGTAAAACGTGATTGTACAAAGGTTGCAGATAACATATTCTCAAATTGTGTGAAATTAGCTAGCACCTGGCACCTACATGGAGAAAGTAATTTTGTAAATATATTACGAGAATTCTGACCGTAAAGTCAGTACAAAAACGTGTAAAATTACAGATTTTCAGAGCTTCATACAATTTGAATAAAACTAAATTTGATAATGTTGCCCACGTGAGCTAATAGTTATTATTTTAAAATCAAATTTAAACTTTCGACATTAGAATTGGTAGATTCGTAGAATTAGTAGGCTGTGTGAAGTTGGCACCCCCAAATGCGATTTTTCAGTTTTTTTTCATCAGGTTCATTTGTCCACCGTTAGTCCACGTTTATCAACCAAAAATTTTTTTTTGTCCACCTCTCAAAAAAAAGTTATTCAAAAAATAAAAATTGGGGGGTGGAAGTTTTGGCACCCCCAAATGCGAAATTCCAATTTTTTTTTCATCCCGTTCGTTTATCCATCGTTAGTCCACGTTTTTCCACCAAAAATTTTTTTTTGTCCACCATTCAAAAAAAAGTTATTTAAATAAACATTTTTAAAAAAAAAAGCCCTGAATTTAACTTTGACGGAGTATAATATCTAGCTTCCTAGGGGTGGATTTGCTTTTCTGAGGTGGACAAACAGACCTACCCCTCAGAGAAGCAAATCCACCCCTAGGAAGCTAAAGATCCCCTGTCAAAGTGAAAATCCTTAGATATATACTTAATTAACTCACGTAACTCAAATATCTCTAAGGGTGGACAAACGACAATATATGGTGGACAGAGGTGGGCGAATAGACCTACCTCTCAGAGAAGCTAATCCACCCCCTAGAAAACTAGAAATCCTCCGTCAAAGTTAAAATCCTTAGATATATAATTAACTCGCGTATAACTATATCTCTAGGGTGGACAAACGACAATATATGGTGGACAAATGAGCTTCTGGGGTGGACGAATAGTCCTACCCCTCAGAGAAGCTAATACATCCCTAGGAAACTAGAAATCCTGCGTCAATGTTAAAATACTTAGATATATACTTAATTAACTCACGCATAACTATACCTCTGAGGGTGGACAAACGACAGTATGTGGTGGACAAATAAGTTTCCGAGGTGGACAAACAGACCAACCCCTCAGATAAGCAAATCCATCCCTAGGAAGTAGGAGATCCCACGACAAAGTTAAAATCGTCAGATATATACTTATCTCACGCATAACTATATCTCTAAGGATGGACAAATGAAAATATGTGGTGGACAAACGAGTTTCTGAAGTGGACAAACAAACCTATCCATCAGAGAAGCAAATCCACCCCTAGGAAGCTAGATCTCCCCTGTCAAAGTGAAAATCCTTAGATATATACTTAATTAACTCACGTATAACTATATCTCTAAGGGTGGACAAACGACAGTATGTGGTGGACAAATAAGTTTCCGAGGTGTACAAACAGACCTACCCCTCAGATAAGCAAATCCATCCCTAGGAAGTTGGAGATCCCACGACAAAGTTAAAATCGTCAGATATATACTTATCTCACGCATAACTATATCTCTAAGGATGGACAAATGAAAATATGTGGTGGACAAACGAGTTTCTGAAGTGGACAAACAAACCTATCCCTCAGAAAACAACGAACCTGATGAAAAAAAGTTGAAAATTCGCTTTTGGGGGTGCCAACTTCCACCCCAATTTTTTTTTTTTAATAACTTTTTTTTGAGAGGTGGACAAAAAAAATTTTTGGTGGACAAACGTGGACTAACGCGAAACGATCCTGATGAAAAAAACTGAAAAATCGAATTTGGGGGTGCCAACTTCACACAGCCGGCAGTACGGGCGCCTAAGAAATTATTAGAACAATTAATTTAAATTTAAATAGTTACCGAAAAGGTTTTGCAAATTTTGCAACTATAGGGTTTGGAAAACAGGCGACTGCCGCTTCGGCGGCATCAGGATAGGACATGGTCACTACTCTTGTTCTTCTTATTAGGATCTGTGTAGATCTTACTAACACCTGGAAAAAAATGAGAACACCAGATAATAAACATCTAAATAAAAAAACTTATACGTATATGTATACTTAATGCGTTTTTAAAACGGACTAAAAAGTTATATCTATACCAATAATAAAGCTTTGTTTGTTTGTTTGTTTGTTTGAACGCGCTAATCTCTGGTACTACTAGTTGGATTAAAAAAATGTTTTTGCATTTGATAGCCCAAACTCTTGAGAAAGTACGACGTAGAAGGCGAAAGAGGCGGAGCAGTGTTGTTTTATGAACGTTATTTTTTTATGAATTTTTTTATATACTATATAGTATATAATACATTTATTATAACAGAAAAAATATATGTTTAAGTTTGACTTTTTAATTATTTTCTGTTCAAAGAATTTATAAATTTTATGAATTTTACATATTGAATTAAATTCCAAAAGGTTTTTTAATATTTTAATCTTAATTTACTTACCAGCCACGACATTCTAAAACTTGAAATTTATACTGCGGGGTTTGAGGTAACTGACCACGCACATTAAATATTAGAATTTATTCGTGTGCAGTATTTTTATGATCGTAAAACTAGCTTTCGCCCGTGGATATTCTCGAGCAAAATAAAATATAGCCTATGTCACTCAGGGGTCAAGGATACCGTAGCTTTCCAATTTCTTAAATCTCTTCAATACTACTAACAAATATTTTCTAAATACTTACATATAAACAATAAGTGATATAAAATCCAAATATAAAATGGCTGATCAGAGCAGGATATAAGCCAGCTTTCTTGTAGGCTACGTGTCCACCCAGGATTCCAGCGCCTAATGCTCCTTTTACTGTATGACCGATGGCCTCTACGATACTAAAAACAAAATTATTGTATGATAACAAGGTATTTTTTAATTATTTATTTAGGTCTAGTATATTTACAAGAAGTGGAAAGATAGACAAGGAGAGTGAAAGCGGGAAGCAAGGTATTTGGTGGACTAAACAATGTATGCAGAAATACACAACTTACAACTAAAAGTAAAATTAATAAACATAATGCTGTTTTATTTCCATCACTTATGGAAGCGAGACGTATGGAATAAGAAGCATCTAACTATCATCACGCCTTTCATCGCAATAGGGGTAGGCAGAGACAATCGAATTCCATTTTTTACGCTCGCTACGCTCGTGATTCAATTGTTAGAAACCTGAGCGACGTGAGTGATTCCTGGCCCTCGTTATTCAAGAGTTACGTAGTTTTATACCATTATTAAGTTTTAAGCGAAAATAGACATTTTCAATCAATTTATTATTAGTAACACTAAACTTTGTGTTCGTACAACTTACAGTATTCAAAATGGCGCCTATTTACTTATGACAGCAAAGGACACAAAACAGTTTTTATTCTAATGCTAAACTCCTTGTCGAAAATGTCGACCAATCAAATCTCGAGTATAGTTAATATGTGCACAAGGAGTTTGATTATAAAGCATTGAGATGGAGGTCGAATATATTGGTGTGTTCTAAATTCAAACACCAAAACAGTGACTAAAAGTGCTGTTTATTCACTGTTTTCAGTAAATAGAATAAGCTTGTATAAAATAGATTACATAGTAGAATTGGGCCTCAGATGGATAAGACAGAAGAATTACAATAACTTACTTGTTGGGTTTTTCTAATTTCCTTTCGCTCACATAGTCAAAATTATCTTCTTCTTCTTGAGTTTGGGCAACTACTTTAAATTTTGAAGACGTCTGAAAGTTGAAAATAATTATTTAGGAAGAACGCCAAGAACTCACTGAACCTCAACATTTGCTTGGCTAGTTTTCACATAGTAGTTAATTTATATTTATCTAATCAACTTATCATCTTTATGTTATATGCAAGTTATTGTTTCTATATTATTCTATATTCTTCTAAATATTTAATTTGCTGGTAAAAACTAGCCAAGTCAAATGTTGAGGTTCAATAGATCATTTAAGTTATTTGCTTTGTGTAAATAATTCGACTATTCACATTTAAAAAGTCATATTTTTAAATGGCTAACATTGTTGTAGCAGAAAAATTGTGTTTTAAATTTACTAAATAATGTTATACGTTCTTATAAATAAATTTCAGGATTGTCTACAGAACTTGGCACCCATTTAGATCTCAAATCTTTTGTCGGTGAAGCCGACAACCACACCATAATTATCATATTGAACTTGGCTTCCATTTTCACATTTATGTTTTTGGTGGGATATTTATATCTTTTGGTTTAGGCTGTGCGTTAATTGTCAGTCAAACAAAATTAACTAATTAAATATAGGAACGAAAAAATACTCTAATTGAGAATATGTATTGATTGATGCATGTGTAGAAAACCCCTTCTCGGGCTTCTCGAAACTATTGTCAATGTGAGGTGTCAAGAAAGCAAGAAATATGGCTATTTGTAAAATAAAATTATTAACCACTCTTGCTTCAGGCGTTAGTGAGGAACTCAACTCAGCAGCAGCAGCCATAATCAAAAAATGTATAATAAAACGTTTCAAAAATCACGATGTAAAAGTAAAAATAATCTAAGAAGACAAATGTTCTGTCAATAAACTGAAAATGTGTCAATTATCATTTTTGTTCTAAATTGAATACATGTGAAAGATAGTCAAAGACAAATTCATAATAATTTCTTACCATTGTCATTCTATTCAGCCAGTGTTTCTAATATAATAAATATCTTAGAATATTTCCAGTATTTCCAAACTCCTTCTGTGTCAACCGGTACTTTGGTAATGATGTCATTTTTCGCATTTCTAATTATCATTTCAATAATCTACTGTTCGTTTCTAATTTAGATTGAAGCACTTATTATCATTCCATTCTGGTTTCTATTGATCACTATCATAATGTCCTACCGTTGCTAACACATCGCATGCAGTTGCATACATGGTCATTAATCAATCACATTGCACCGTTTTCTATAAAATTGAACATAGTACTTTGATAAGGTGTGAAAATTAATTCGCTATTCACTTAAACACATAAAATCAACAGTAAAACTTAGCCATGTAAATTGATTTCTAAATGGTGTGCTTACATTATTAGAAGTTTTGTATAGTATTAAAACCAATAATACATGGCATATATTATTTATTTCATACGAAGAGTATGTTGTGTCCATACGTGAAATGCATTTTAATAGTCAATATGTATTGGATTATTTGTATAAAAGCAGTAAGTTCATTTTAGATTCATGGTGTTTAAGAAATTACATTCTAATTTCATAATTTGAAATTTCACACTCGTAATTTTCAGCAATACCGAGAAGAAATAAACGATTCTGGAATCACTGTAGTAGCTTTAAAACAATTAGATGATAACATTTCTGCTGAGAACAACTATAAATTAATGAACAATAAATATAGTAATTATCAAAATAATAAAGAAAAGGTTCAAAGTGAAGAAATACTTGATAATGATTTGAATGATTTAGATTCAAAAAAATTAAAAGGATTTTTCAATGAAAATGCACATGAATTGCCACAAAACACTAGACGATATATAAATAACTTATTGTCTAATGATGGTGAGTACCTAATACTAACTAAAATTATAAATTCGAAAGTGTATTTATTTGGCTTCTTTCACGTTTACGGAGAGTGATATAAGCTGCTTTTTGTCCCGGGAAAATTTAATCAAAATCGTTTTTCTACCCGTGCGAAGTCGGGGCAGGATTTGTGAGCTTGTTTGTTTAAAAAAAGTTCAGAGGTACGGCGAGGGGCACAGTGGGTCCATTATGCTCGAAAACTACTGGATCGGTTTTAAAAATAGAAGAAAATTAGGGTTCAGTAATATTTTCATGTGTAAAAATCTACGTTAAGCTAGTATGTTGTAGGTAATAGTAGTAATTAAAATAATATTACGACATATGTTATTACTTAACTATTATTTTTTAATAATTTAATAGGTTCAAAGTTAGAAAGAATTAAAGATTTTGAAAGAATGACAGACACCAACGTTACTGAGTCACCCGAGTCACCCATAGTAGCAGTTGAAGAAACGGAAGGAATAAAGCCAACAAAAAATGTTACTGATACAAATGAACAAGACGTTGTGCTCCATAAAATTTTGGAAGTTATCAAACAGGCACATTTTAAATTTACAAGTGAAATAGCAAACAAAAGTAGTACAACAACTGATAGATATCACAAACCAATTATTGAAAATAGCATCCTACACATCACTACACCACCAAGCAGTATTGACAAAACGTCAGATATTCCTCGAAAAGCATTGATAGAACTCATAATTAAACATGAATATCCAAACTCAAATCAACCTCAAATCGAACACAATCTAAAACCACATTTAAATAATTATAAGTATCCTCATTATGGTCCGTCATTACCACCCATTCCTCTAAAATATATCCCTCAAAATCAATTTCCATTTGGGTACCAAGATCCCATTAAACACCTTTTAAATGTACCAAAGCTCATTCATAATCCATATCATTCTTATACACAACCTCAAAACTTTAGACCTCAAAACATTACACCTCAAAACTTTGGACCTCAAAACATTGGACCTCAAAACTTTGGACCTCAAAACTTTGGACCTCAAAACTTTGGACCTCAAAACTTTTATCCAAGGTCTTTCAAAATTGATGAACCACAAAATTCACGTTATCTACGTACAAATAATATTGATTTTATAATAAAAGATGTACCTATAGATAATTAAAATTTGTATTTTATTTACGATGATTGACATATGTATACCCTGCAGCCCTATTCTCTATCTATGGTTTTATTGTGGTTATCGAGTCGATGCGGTTATCGAGTCGACAATGGACAACATTTCATTTTTTTAATCACCCATTTTTATTACTTTAATTAAAAATATATTAAAAAACAAGTTACACGTATTTTTGTATTTTATTTTTGGTTGAGTTTTTATATTTTTAATTTAATTATGATTTTTTATAAATTCTGAGGACTTATAAACTAAAAACCTTAGCTAGGGCTAAAATTAAGAAATATAAACTGTCACCCAAAGAAAGTGACTGATTGTGTCAGTCAAGCCACAGAGTAAACGTTATAGAAATGCAAAGAGTATAATATACCGTGTTCCAAATAGGTGTTGCCGTAGCCGGAACTCAAATCGCCCACAACATTATTTATAATGTATATAATAATACTAGCTTTTGCCTGCGGTTTCACTCGTAAATATATTTCCTGTGATAGCCCATTCGAAACTAGCAAAACTTCCAAAAAATATTATATAAAAGAAGTATTTTTATAATATTATTTAAAGAATAATTATTAATTTAGCTTCAAATGGAATAAAAATGGGTAAAATTAATAGAAGGCAACACCTGAGTTCAATAACTAACAACTCTGCCAACAGACATTAGTATTTTTAAATTAGAATGTCCGGGTAAAACTTAGGATATACAAGCTCTATGTCCGCTCCCGCCTGACTTATGCCTCGCCGGCGTGGTACAGTCTCCTGTCCAATACTAGGAAACACCAGCTGGAGATCCAGCAGAACAAGGCACTGCGCGCAATAACACGCGCGCCGTGGTTCGTCCGCAATACTACGATACGCAGGGACTTGCGAATGTCAAGCGTAGAAGAGTTCGTGGTCGCGCTGGCGCGTCGAATGTACGACCGCGCCGACAACAGCCGACACGAGCATCTGCGCGACATAGCCCCTGCGTACCATAGGCCAGCAGCAGGTCGCCCGCTCCCGCGGGAGATAGTTACCCCTCGAGTTGAGTCCCCAGTAGGGGGACCAACTGGGTCCCAAGTCTAAGGTATCAGGTAGCTGCAAGCCACCTTGTCGCACCGGGCGGTGCGCCTAAAGAAGACACCGGAGGGTAGTTGCCCCCCCGAGACAATGCTGGTGTGAAGAGGTAAACCTCGGCACCTCCCGAGCCTTCGGCTCGGAAGACGCCATGATGTTGATGTTGACTAATGTCGATGGCATGTCGTTCTACATTGAAACCACCTCGAAACCACATCCCTAACTTTCGTGTCAAACAGAAAACCGTAGTATAAACGGCAATGGACAACATTTCATTTTTTTAATCACCCATTTTTGTTACTTTAATTAAAAATATATTAAAAAATAAGTTACACGTATTTTTATATTTTATTTTTGGTTGAGTTTTTATATTTTTAATTTAATTATGAATTTTTATAAATTCTGAGGACTTATAAACTAAAAACCTTAGCTAGGACTAAAATTAAGAAATATAAACTGTCACCCAAAGAAAGTGACTGATAGTGTCAGTCAAGCCACAGAGTATACGTTATAGAAATGCAAAGAGTATAATATACCGTGTTCCAAATAGGTGTTGCCGTAGCCGGAACTCAAATCGCCTACAACATTATTCATAATGTATATAATAATACTAGCTTTTGTCCGCGGTTTCACTCGTAAATATATTTCCTGTAATAGCCCATTCGAAAATAGCAAAACTTCCAAAAAATATTATATGAAAGAAGTATTTTTATAATTATATTTAAAGAATAATTATTAATTTAGCTTCAAATGGAATAAAAATGGGTAAAATTAATAAAAGGCAACACCTGAGTTCAATAACTAACAACTCTGCCAACAGACATTAGTATTTTTAAATTAGAGGGTTAGCACAGATTAGGGCACCTATTAATCCTTAATTTTCAATATTTCAGTATTTTTAAAATAACTCGAAAATTAAAGGATATAAAAAATAAAAATTCGATGTGGCCAAAACTATAAAGAATAATTAATATAAATAAAGATTTATGAAAAGACAAATCAGCTATGTACCTACAAGAAAATATATCATAATATTTTGACACCTAAATTTGAGTGACAAGTGTAAACAATAACAAAAATTTGGAATTTGCCTACCTTTGGAGGCGTGATCCAAAATTTTATATATTTATATGAAACTATTTTGAACCCCATCCTTACCTACGATCAGAGGCCAAAACAAAAAAATTATCTTGAAATGAAGATCAACATTGCCAAGATGCAAAATGGAGAGTGTTATTGTTAATCAAAAACTATTAATTTTGTGTTTATCTCATTTTATTGACACTAATAGACTTAACCCCAGTCGGAGGAAGTCAGCATGTCCGACGATAGAGGATGCCCTCCCTACTTGTAAGTGAACTGAGATAATTGGTGAATTAAGAAGTGATATTTAGTGTTCCAAAATAACTATAGAGAAATTTTTATTTTTATTTACATAAATTTAAATAATTATTAAGTTTATTTTTAAGTTTTGTAATATTTTAATAGATTGCTAATGTCGCAAGCATATGGAAATAGCCAGTACAGCGACAATATCATAAACTCTTCCGTACAATGTCAGATATGTTCCCAGCCTCGATTTTTTAAAGGTAAACGAGGCCTCAATATTCACATAGCAAAAGTACATGGTGTTCCTAAATCAAATAATACTCCACCACATCCACCAGTCACACAAAATCTATCACAATTAGCCGATTTAAATCTAGAACACCTAAAGGCTACAATTCCTCTTGTAAAAAGAATCCCCAGAGGTGCAAGAATAACTGTCGCAACCAGCCTTGCCAAATGTATAGAAAAGGTAGCATGTGAAAATACAATGTTGAGCTGGGAACATCTTCTGACATTCGCATATCGAGTTTTATATATAGACAAAAAGAAACAGTATTCCAATTTGACAAACAAAATCAAAAACCATTGTTCAGACTTTTCTCTTCCATTTAGTATTCCACAAAAATCACACAATAATACGAATATATATAGAAAAGTCGAAACAAAAGTTCATGAAGGAGATTTGAAGGGAGCAGCGAAATTATTATTTTCAAATGATATTGTCGCTCCTGACTCTCTTGATACTCTTTTGGCCTTAAAATCCAAACACCCCCAACCATCTTCAAATATAAACCTTCCAGAACCACCTGACACATCTGACTCACACTTAGTTACAACGGTTGAAATGGTAGAATATGCAATTTTCAGCTTTAAGAAAGGTTCTGCTGCTGGTCTCGATGGATTGTCGCCGCAACATTTAAAAGACCTCACATGCGGCACAACTGGAGAGGCTGGCAGAACATTGTTACTTGCCATCACTCAACTCATCAACCGCATGTTAGCAGGAGAAGTCAACACCGAGATTCTGGAAGTTATATACGGGGCAAACCTATGTGCTCTTAAAAAGAAAGATGGAGGTATAAGACCCATAGCCATAGGTTGTACGTTGCGCCGTATAGCATCCAAAATATGTTGTAAACATATAAGTCCTTTAGTAAGCGACCATCTTCAACCGCTGCAACTAGGTTTTGGCACTAAAGGAGGATGCGAAGCTGCTGTACATGCTTCTCGCACCTTTCTAGAAAACAATGGAGGTGACGTTTTTTTAAAGCTTGATGTGAAAAATGCATTTAACACATTAGACAGGGGAGCCTTACTGACACAAGTAAAACAAATTACTCCATCTATATATAAATATATATGGCAATGTTACGGTTCCACTACAAAATTAATGTTTCGAAATAATCCATTGGATTCTGCTGTCGGGTGTCAGCAGGGCGACCCACTTGGACCGGCCATTTTCAGTCTAGCCATTCAGCCCATCATTTCATCTCTCATCTCATCATTCAATATATGGTATCTAGATGATGGTACATTAGGGGGTGAAGCGAAAAGCGTACTACACGACTTATCAACATTAATTAAAGATTTTAATTCGATTGGTCTTGAAATAAATTTTTCTAAGTGTGAACTATTCATACAAAATAATGTAACTGCACATTCAGAGATTTTAAATGCTTTTACTAACATGGCTCCCAATATAAAAACATTAAACCAAGAGTCTCTTCGGCTTCTAGGAGCGCCGCTATTTCAAACATCTATAGAACCTCTAGTAAATGAACATATACAAAAATTTAAAGAAACCTCAAATCGCTTACTTAACATTAGTGCACATATAGCTTTTACAATTATTCGCTTTTGTTTATTTACTCCGAAATTCACATACATATTAAGATGCAGTCCCCTTTGGAAATATAACGATATTCTCATACCAATAGATACCATAATAAAAAAAACACTAATAGAAGTTTTGAACTGTCCATTGGACGAAAAAGCATGGACTCAAGCTTCGCTTCCCATTCGTTTGGGTGGACTGGGCATCCGAAAAATTTCAGACATTTCCTTACCAGCGTTTTTATCGTCTGCACACAGCACATGCAATTTGGTAAACAAAATACTAAATCCGTCTTTGGACGGCATCAAATTGTCGTGTATTACTGACGCATTAGATGCTTGGAAATTGGCCTGTCCAAATCAAAATCTACCACTTTTTCCAAATTCGCAAAAACAATGGGACGAGCCACTCTGTAAAATTATACAATATGATTTATTACATAATTCTATTAATTTAACAGATCGCGCTCGCCTATTAGCAGTTTCAGAGAGAGAGTCAGGGTATTGGCTACACTGCATTCCATCATCCAACATAGGAACACAATTAGACAACACAGCATTACGACTTTCCATAAGCTTGCGACTTGGCATTAAATTAACCGAACCCCATCGCTGTCACTGCGGCCAAAATGTCGATCCTTTTGGACATCATGGGCTATCATGTGTCAAGAGTGCTGGGCGAATGTCACGCCACGCAAGCCTAAATGACATCATCCGAAGGGCCTTAGCTACTATTCATGTTCCGTGTCTTTTAGAACCGCCAGGTGTAGCACGCGATGATGGAAAAAGGCCTGACGGAATGACTCTAGTTCCTTGGTCAAAGGGTAAGCCTTTAGTCTGGGATGCTACCTGTGTTGATACATTGGCATCATCTCACATTAAAGGCACTTCATCAAGAGCGGGCTCGGCAGCTACGTCCGCTGAAAACTTCAAACGGCGTAAATATGAATCCTTAGGACAAGGATACATATTTATGCCGTTTGGAGTTGAGACACTAGGCCCATGGGGTCCCGAAGCACACAAGCTTTATAAACATCTTGCTTCTAAAATAATAAAAGTATCGGGAGACCGAAGAGCTGGTACGTACCTTGGACAACGTATCAGCTTGGCGATACAGAGAGGAAATGCAGCTAGTGTTTTGGGGACGCTGCCGCAGGACAGCGATCTCGAGAGGGTGTTTTATTTATAAGTAGTTTTAAATGTATATTTATATTTTAATTGTTATACTGTTTGTTCCTTAAATAAAAACCAAAAACTAAAAAAATAAAAAAAATGAAAAATAAGCTTTCTAGCATGTAATCTCCAAACGGTTTTCGAATTTTGGTACCTTACGAAAAATGAAATGTTGTCCATTATCGACTCGATAACCTCATCGACTCTATAACGACTATAAAACCATAGATACTAACCAATAGGGCCGCTGAATCAAACATAATATGTACTCACTTGTCTTGGTGCATGCATAACCACAGTGTTATCAATAAGCCGTCATAAGACCATAAATACACCCAAGGTAGTCGATAGCCTAATTGGTAGGACGGTGGACTTGAAACCGGAGGTCCCGGGTTCGAATCATACCCCCTGCCAAAATGCTAAGCACCAATTTTCTTTAAGAATATGTGCTTAATTCGACTCCGGTCACCAACCCGTGGTGACTATGGCAATTCCTCTCAATGAGCACCACTAAAAATGGTGCACTAGAGGGAGATCATGATCCAGCAGTGGATCTTAAAAGCTTGATGATGATGATGATGATGATGATGACACCCTTGTTTGTTCGAGGTCACTTCCATTCATGGACTCCCATAACCACGAATACCACGATGCACCAAGTGCTAATGTTATGCCATCTATAAAAAATAGGAATTGTGAATTTCCGTCGTTTTATTGTCGCAGCGGCTTTTACATTGTGTGAAAATTATGCTAAACACAAACATAATAATTATAAATAATGATGGGAAACACTATATTCCCGCAAATTAGACGTCCTAGATCGCCTTTCCCATTTAAAATATCACAATTAACTATTTTTCTAGAGCTCTGTCTCGCGACACAAAACAATACCAGCGAAACCTAAGTTAACTTGGTCAGTTTTTTTTTTTTTTGGCGAAAGGGGGAGCTCGTCTATGGCCCCTCCTTAGGCTTAGTACTCTATGAAAAAATTGGAATTAAAAATAAAGCAACAATTATTATAAAATTTTATTTATTATTAATTACGTAAATTAATTTAGGTGATGTCTTCCTCAATTTGTTGATCACTCTATAGAGTTCAGTGCCTGGTACGACGTTTAAAACTTTATGCTGAAATAAAACAACATTTTTAATCGCTAAGAGCAGTAGGAGAGCTTTTTATAAGTATTCTGAAATGTCACTTCTTAAACAACTAGAAATTGATTTTGCACTTGCTTGAGTAAAGTTTGGACCCAGGACCTTCAATTCACTGCATATTATAAAAATAAGTCTGTCTGTCTGTCGGTTACGGTTTCACAGCTAAACCACTGAACCGATTTTGATGAAATTTGATACAGAGAAAGCATGAGAAGAACATAGGCTACTTTTTTTTTAATCCACGCCCACCCAACTATTGTCACAGAAGACTTCAGTCTGTTTAAATTTCCTTGCACTACGTACAGAAATTATTCCAAAAATACCTTTGCTTTCTCTCTAGGCTTTTTTGCTTGTCTTAAAACTTTTTTGGAATCCACGTCATCTACCCAAACACTATTCCAATAGTCCTGTTGAAAATATTCAAAATTAGTTTAAGTTGCAAATTACTTCTATAGTAGAAATTATAAGTATATTGTTTAATTTTGATTTCTATATATGTCCATACGCATACAATAAAAAGGCATAGGAAGTCATGGGGACTGCCAACAGAAGTTAAAACTTAAAAATATGAATAACAGTGGTTTTTATCCATAGTTTCGGAGCCAATTCAATGCAAACAAACAAACAAACAAACAATCAAATCTTTCCTCTTTATAATATTAGTATAGACTAGCTGTGCCTTGTCTTGATCGTAGCTGGATTCTATATATAGGACTATCAAATTCAAAAATATTAGAGATTAGCGCGTTCAAACAAACAAAGAAATCTTCGAAGTTTTCACTTAAAAAAATATCGGTCCGGGCAGAAATGCGCAGCCAAAAATCCCCGGACATTCTCGGACCGGGCATTTTTGGCATTCATGGCACGAACCGATAAGATTTTCTCCAACCAAAACGTCACTCAACACGGCAAAAATTTTTTCACCTCAAAACTTGACACTCATAAAAATTGTAACCTCAAAAAATTATTTTAGAAGGTGGTGGAATCTCTGGTCTGGTCAGATGATGACTTATAGACTTGACCCCAGTTTAAAGAATACATCGCCAGGATAGACAGGCCGCCTTGGTGCTAAGGGCGTCTGGAGAAGATACCGGGGGGTTGTTGCTCGCCGAGTCACATTGTTGGCGGGACAGGAAGCTCCCAAATGACTGAGCGGGCTCTCAATGTTATTTTAATATTTACACGGTAAGTAACTTTTTAAAATTGCCATGTTGATCTCTGATCAGAGATTAATATTATGTTTTCCAGTGAATTATGCTTCACCTCCAGATGTGACTGGAAGAGTTGATCGAGGACGCTCCACAATGAAATTCACTGATCAAATCATTATTTTTGAAAAAAGGGGCAAACACCATCTAAAATCCAAGAGCATGCTTGTAAAGATGTAGGTATTGAAATGAGGCTATTAAGGAAAATAAGGCGTAAAAATATGTATGTATGTATTTCTTCAGTTTCTGTAACTATAAGCAAGCACAAGCACAATTTTTTACGTTTCTGTCTATTATCACGCCTTAAATGATAAATCCCATGAGAGGTAGACAGAGGCAATTGAAAGGTATAATTTGGTTCGATCCTGACACCTCTTCTATATGCGTCATAAATTACCATATGCTCGGCGGTTGTGTGTATCCACTTTTAACATTGCCTTCAATCAATATTTTTATGATAAAAGTAGTACACCTAGGGCGCCTTCTGCTGCAGCAATAAACTTCTTTTGTCAATCTTTCAATCTTCCTTCTTTCAACCAGAGCGTAAAATACTTTCCTTCGTTTTACTCCAAACATGTCCAAACTTCAAATTACAAATTACACTAGCATAATCTAGACAGGCTTAATCTTTGGTTAAAAATCAAATTAACATAATATACCTAAGATATAGGTAAAACCTTTTTTGTTGCCCAGTACTTGCCCAGTACCTACTTTGTACCTGGCCACAAAGCTGGCCACTATGTTCTTTATTTTGATACCTACCTACACATATTATCAATAATAAACTTGTTACGTTTTATTTTTCTAGTATTTCACATTCATAGCCTCTACACATAACATATCTTACCTTTATACCTTGTGGTGTGGCCAGTAACAGTGTCCACTTTTTGCAAGCCTGCTAGATTACTTACTGCTTTAACAGTTGTAACAGGTGGAAAACATTTTTTTTTAAGAATTATCTACGCGCCTTGTTTCGCCTGATGGTGAACAGAGCCTGGCTCATAATAAATCATGTGGTCTCCGTGGTACAACAACTGGTTGTAGCACCAGCGGGCAATGCAGCCAGCGTGCAGCGTTCTGGGCACGCTGCCACATGACACCAGTCTGAGTTTAGATTATTTTTAAATTATAATTTAGGTTTTTACATACCTTTCATACATGTATGAGATATTGTGTGTAGGTACTTTTAATATTCCATCAAAAAATGTATTGAAAAATAAAAAGGGGAGTCGGTGGTCGAGTGGGTACGATTCCTAACATTCGACCGTGTACCAATGGGTTTTTATAATAAAAAATCTATGTACGTACATATCCGACAAACCGTACAAAAAGGCTTTTACACCTACATACCTCAACAGAGCTGACCACTCTGTAAAATAGGTAAATGAGGAAGACTCTGTCTTCCACTGGGTACCCTGGGGCCGGCAACGGTTCAGACAGGCGAATCTGTTATTTCACGGACGCTGGCTTTACATTGGTACTCTTTAAATTTGAACACAACGGGGTTAGCACATTTAGGCATCACGCCATGGTTTGTTCGACTCGAAGGTAAAAACGACGAGTTCGAAACAATGGCCAGCCAAGGAAGAAAACAAATTGCTGGTTCGGGAAAGGACAGTACACGGTTTTGCCCGGACATTTGATAGCGGTTTCGTAAGCTACGTTATAAATGAAATCAATATACATCATTACCCCTGATCGTAGTATCCCACTCTTGATGGAGTCGTTTAACTGGTCGTCATCTTCTTCAGCAGTGGCCATGCGGTCCGCGTCAGCCTGGCAATCAGAAGGAATCAGGGGTGAGATTTACTTACTAGAGATCATGTCTTATCGTGCTTCAAAGGGCACGTAAAGCCTGATGTCCTCACCTGTTCTCAAAATAATGAAGAGGCTATATTTTTAACAAAAAAAACTGACTTCAAACAGGAAACTAAAAAGTAAAAAATAAATTTACTTAGCACAAAGTAGGTAATTCGTATTTTTATTTCGTTAATCAGAAATTATTAAATTTGAAGACGGTTGGTGCCATGGCTAAGAGATCATTTAAATGTTGGGGTGTCAGGCCATCGATGCCTCCCGCGGAGCCTGATGGGAAAGAAAATATAGCTTGTCTGACGGCGTCGGAGGAGGTTTGGAGTATGGCGTCTGTACTGTTGGGGGCATCAGAGAGTTGGAGTCCGGCTATAGGTTGCGGGTGTTTGCTATAGAGGGCAGCGAGCGTGTCAGGTGAGTCAGGGGCGATGGAGTCGTTAGAAAAAAGGATCGGAGCTGCTCCTCTAATGTCACCATTGCTTAATTTGTTCTCTACATATTTAAATATATCATTTTTTGGTGGTATGAGGAGGTGATTTAATGATGTGGGCTCATTTTTGGAGCAGTTTTGTTTTATTCTAGATGTAAGCGACTTTTTAGAGCCGGTGTCTTCTGAAACATATAGAACACGACAAGCAAAGGTCACTTACACGGTAAGTAACTTTTTAAAATTGCCATGTTGATCTCTGATCAGAGATTAATATATGTTTTCCAGTGACATATTGTTCAGCTCCAGATGTGGCTGGAAGACTTGATCGAGGGCGCCCCACAAGGAAATTCGCTGATCAAATCAGTAACTTTGAAAAAAGGGGCAAATACCACCCAAAATCTAAGAGAATGCTTGTAAAGATGTAGGGATTTAAATGAGGCTAATAAGGAAAATAAGGCGTAAAAATATATGTATGTATGTATAGTATAACTCTTCAGCTTCTGTAACTATAAGCACAAGCACAATTTGTGTGCTATAAGTTTAAACGTTTCTGTCTATTATCACGATTTATTTGCCCGAACATTTGATAGCGGTTTTGTAAGCTACATTTCAAATGAAATCAATAAACATGATGGGTTTTTAACCGACTTCCAAAAAAAGAAGGAGAAGGTTCTCAATTCGGACCGTATTTTTATGTATGTATGTACGTCGATAACTCCGCGAATTGTGAACCGATTTTGATGGTTTCTTTTTTAATCGACAGATAACTCTTCCGGATTGGTCCCATTTTTATCTCATAAAAATTGGTTCATTAGTTTTTCAGAAATTTTGAAAAAACTGACTTTATAAGTACTAAAATATGTACCGATTTTGACGACTTATTTTTTTAAGACATCATAATTTCTCGACATTATCTCACAGACATATGACGACAATCGGTTCAGTAGTTTTTCAGAAATTCAGTAATTAATTTCTGTTTACGGCTGAAAATTATGTATCAGAAAAAGCCTTAGCAACGGTTGCTATTGACACGAAGTTGTCAATTTTCTTGACGATGGTGTAGCGGTTAAATATATTGGGGTGCATAGGATGCACAATCACATGGTTCAAATCACATCCACAGCGGTATTTTTTTTTAATTTTCCATCAATATTTTTTTAGTTGCGTTATTATTTGTCTCTCAAGGCAGCAAAATCACTTAAAAGGGTAAAATAAACCTTTTAAAAAAAAGTGCACCGACTTCAAAAATTTGCACTGAAAAGTAAGAAATAATTATTTAAGAAATAAATAAATATTTCGTCGTAGAATTTGAAGACGGTTGGTGCCAAATTAGAAACAACTTAGTTCCCAAATTCACTAATCTAGACAATTCATTAGGAACCTACGATCATCAGTACATACAAACATAGATAATATTGAACAGATCTTCTTAGATATTTACTTAGTTTTGTATCCTAATTTGGCACCAACCGTCTTCAAATTCTACGACGAAATATTTATTATTTCTTACTTTTCAGTGCAAATTTTTGAAGTCGGTACACTTTTTTTTAAAAGGTTTATTATAATAAAAAATCTATGTACGTACATATCCGACAAACCGTACAAAAAGGCTTTTACACCTACATACCTCAACAGAGCTGACCACTCTGTAAAATAGGTAAATGAGGAAGACTCTGTCTTCCACTGGGTACCCTGGGGCCGGCAACGGTTCAGTCAGGCGAATCTGTTATTTCACGGACGCTGGCTTTACATTGGTACTCTTTAGATTTGAACCCAACGGGATTAGCACATTTAGGCATCACGCCATCGTTTGTTCGACTCGAAGGTAAAAACGACGAGTCTGAAACAATGGCCAGCCAAGGAAGAAAACAAATTGCTGGTTCGGGAAAGGACAGTACACGGTTTTGCCCGGACATTTGATAGCGGTTTCGTAAGCTACGTTATAAATGAAATCAATATACATCATTACCCTTGATCGTAGTATCCCACTCTTGATGGAGTCGTTTAACTGGTCGTCGTCTTCTTCAGCAGTGGCCATGCGCTCTGCGTCATCAGCTAACATCGCAAGAATTAATTGTGGCGATGCCTATAGAAATAATAATGTGAATAAGTGGACGCGCAACAGAAGCGAAGCTTTTCTGTAATAATTAGATACTAGCTTTTGCCCGCGGTTTCACCCGCCTGAAAGAAGCAAAGTTTATTGACATTTTTTAAGGTGAAACTTCTTAAGGCATGATAGAAAAATGTTCGTATAAAATGAGATGGCGTAATTACTTGCTAATATTTAACTTTTTCCAAGAAAATTATTAATTAATTAATAAAACTTCTTATTATTAATTAAATATACCTATTAACAAATCTTAAATATTATTTTAAAAACAGGGAACCCCATGAGTAGCTGCTCTCTAATCATGAATATGTAGTGATACATACTCATAGAAAACCTTCTCGAAACCACTGTCCTGCGGTAAAGTCCCAAGAAGGCTAGCAGCGTTTCCTCGCTGTATGGCTATTCTAATACGTTGCCCTATGATGTCGATTAGACGAGATGATAATTCCAATAATTTCTTTGCTCCGAGGCTCCATAGATCCATGGTTTCGACCTCAAACGGCGCAAATAAGTAATATTGTGCAAGGGATGCGTACTTTTCAATTATATTAAATAATTTGGTATAGGTATAATTTTAATTCTTAATTATAATAAGCCCAAGAAGATTCATTTCTTACGTATGTACACTAATACATTTTAATTTAATAGGCGCTTTGTTTATATAAGGATTTATTCCCTTCTCCTGTTTTCGAGATAAAAGGCAGCCTGTATCATATTTTTCCTCCAATTTTCTGTTCAGCTAACATCCAAACATTGCCATTTATTTTGTAATATTAGTTGGAAAGGAAAAAAAGTAGTGATGGGTACCATTGAAGTACCTATTAATTATCCAGCGACATTATATAGGTACCGTCTCTTATTAAAAGAGTGAATGAGTGTTTATAGTACACAAAGCGTCGTCGATTCCGTAACTCTTCTCTTGCCTCCTTTAAAAATATTTTTGAGAACGGAATCAGGGGTGAGATTTACCTACTAGAGATCACGTCGTAAAGCATGATGTCCTCACTTGTTCTCAAAATAATGATTAGTTGGCTATTTCTGTTTAAGAGAAGAATAGGATATTACTTAGTTATAAAACACAAAATTACCTTCACTGGTACAATTTGAGCGTTATCTTCTAGGTATCCATCATTAGAGGCATGCTTCTAAGTAAAATTATCAAATAATTATGAATAATAAAATAAAAGCGAAATTCTATTTGCTACGATCATATTCGCCTCTACCATATTAGGTTTTTTACTAAATTAACCTAAGATTTTGTAAGACGATGCGTGGCCCGCCTCGTCTTACAAAATCTTATGCTGGCTTCCCACGGTGCGTGATAGCACGCACCAGTGGGGTTAGCATACATTTTGACAGCGACACTTTCGTTTCGGTCGAATGGCCTTGAACAGGCCAAAACGTTCATGTCCAACAAGGACCGGCCAGAGATAGCCCGGACCGGGCATGCCCTGCACAAGAATGCCGAGCAATTTGCTTGGCCGGACACAGAATTTTCCCGCACATTGTTGGGCCGGACCTCTCGGCCCCGGGCTATCTCTGGCCGGTCCTTGTTGGACATGAACGTTTTGGCCTGTTCAAGGCCATTCGACCGAAACGAAAGTGTCGCTGTCAAAATGTATGCTAACTCGGCTGGCCGCACGACTGACCAAAGAGTATAATAATATCAGACGACCGCGGACGGCCACGCACGAGTACGCACGAGCACGGACGAGCACGCACCGCACCTTTGAAGTTACCGACTCGCCGCGGATCGGACGCACCGCGACGCACAAGCACGCACGAGCACGGACGAACACCCTTACCGCGCGTCCGTCCGCAATATCACGCACCGTGGGAAGCCAGCTTTAGAAATTAACATTGATGGAGACATAATAAAAGAAGCAATAATAATTTTGATATATGGCAACAGTGTTGACTTATCGCAATTCTACCAATTTCCCAATGATATACTATGTCCAGTGTTTTATTGTTCTTTAAAGTCGGTATCCATGATTCCGCCGACTGTGTGATAATATGCCCAATTACGGCGGGACGCCAGCGCGTTGGTCGCCTACTCTTTGCTAAAAGTTCTAAACACCATGTGGAAAACGAATTCTCGTGCTTGGATAAAAAGTGGATACCGTTACTGGTGTATCTGGCCACCCCGCATAGTATCAAGGCCGTGAAGTTATAATTAATTTACCTCAGCATAAGGATATTGTAAAACAAACTTCCTTGTAAGATTCGGGAATGTATTGGGAATATAATAGTGCTGATTAGATCCAACTAAGTTCGCCATGTTGGCCCGTATTCTTTCTTCGTTGTACCTCTGTTGTTCTTGATCTATCTAAAATTAAAAAAAAACTTATCCTTTGTATACAAAACCCTAAAAATACAGATTCATATTTTTTTATTTATTATCTACTTATGTCAGGATCGTAGCAAATGGCATTCGATTGTAGGTATAAAGGATCTGTGGTCTCTGCCTACCCCATCTTGGGATAAAAGGCGTGATGATAGATAAATTATTTCTAACCCATTCTGTCTGATATTAACTAGGCGGACCACGGTTTGATCCCGGCCATGTACCAATGTGTTTTTGATCCGACTAGGCTTTTACATCTAAATATACCACTTAAGTAGGTATAGCCTTACAAATACCATGATAAAGGGAAATCGTGAAGAAAAAAAAGGCATAGGCAGTCATGGGTACTGCCGACAGAAATGAAACTGGACCGAGAGATGCCAGCCAGAAATGCGCAGCCAACAATGCCCGACCCAGGCATACGTGGAAGCCAGTACACGAATTCCTGCCCGGAGATTCTCGAGTCGAGCATACTCGGACCTGGTAATCCATGGTCGCTCAACGCGCCTATAAAAGTTTTTACTTAAAAAATGAATTCTTAATTATAATAATTAATTAACTAATACACGTTTTTTTTTAATATTATGTTTGCTGTGTGTAATGATACATTTTTTGTATGATCAATAACACCTAGGTCGTCTTCTGCCAGCATTTCCTTTCACTTCAGCCATATACACTTTCAACGTGTCCAAACCAGATGATAGTAGCAATTTGAGTAGGTAGGTTGGTTAATGTTTCTGCTTTATTCATGGAAAAATATGACTGTGGAACCACTTCTGATATTTATATATGGCTTTAAAAATCAGAAGTGGTCCATCTAAAAACGTTTTTACGCCATAGACCCCTTTGCTAGATTTTTTTATTTTACCCCTACCCCTGACAAGTAGAAATCGACCCCTGGGGGTCCATATAGACCACTTTGGGAAAGCTATAGTAATTGTAAAATTATGACATTTATTCACCCATGCTGCTGAAACGTATCCAAGTAGAGCTATACACACAAACGCACTCAAATTCTTCATGGTTACTAGTTTACTTTTACCGTGGATAATAAAAAATATTATTAAAAAATTAATTAAAATCCTTATTGTATGCTATTTTAATCGATATACCATTATAGTTTTTGCCTACGGATTTGTCTTATAAAGCAATGATTATAAAGATACAGCGTATCAAATTCGATTGGTACGAGACCCTAAAAATTACAACTGACGGTCAGAGGGTTCCGTTTTATCGAATCATCACTACCATACAAGTCCCTCGCCGCGTCTGTCTGTGACCTTTTCAAGCAAAGGCTATACATCTCAGATCAGTTAATGATCTGAGCTATACATAATACTTAGTAGTTTATGATACAGGATCATAATAGGGGTAATTAAAACACAAGTGGCATCCACGAGTGTTTTAATTCCAAGTTATGTGCCCGTTCATACACTACTTTATCTAATCCCATACAAAACTAATTGAACCAAGATATTTTTCTTAATCGACAAATTGGCGGCAAACCGCGGTTACCTACCTACCTACTGCGCATGCGCGTTAACTGTCAAGTGACTCGGACATGCGGGTGTCGATATTTTCATAGAGTTTAATGTGGCTGTATAAGACAAATCCTCTGCCCTTTCTGCATTAAAAAAAAAACAAAACATGACGATATCGTTTTTGTAAGGTGTTTGTATGAAAACTTTGATTTACACTTTACAGTATCGAAGTTTAACATATTATTACAGACGCGTATACCTATTTAAAACATATCATTATGAAGTATAATTCGGTTTTGTAATAGACACTTTTAAGATATAAGAGTAGATAAAATAAGTTTTTGTGACAATAAACAGTACTGACCCACATAAATAGGTACATAAATACGCATTAAAAAAGATAATAATATGCTGCCGCCCTTTGGCTGCCGCCATCCTTGAAACTATTCCCAATTTATCTGTAAATAATCCACCTGTGTCACTGTAATTTAGCATAATATATAGTTACTTATTCAATATTATCTAAGTGAAATAAGTAGCTGTTATTTTTTCAATGGGTTTTATTAAATAGGAAATATGGTGGTTAAACTTTTCACTTTCATAATCTATCAGAAATGTTGATGGCTCCTTATATACCACCATTTCACCTAGTATCCCTGAGCAACAGCATGGTTTTCTAAAGCGCTGTTATATCATTACTTTTCAATTACGAGGGGTGTTTAATAAAAAGTGAGAATGACAAAGACGCAGTTATCTTTTAATACAATTTATTTTATTTTTCAACATAGTCACCTTTTAAGTTAATATCTACACTTGATATATCTTTTTTCTAGACTTAAAATTCCCTTAGTAAAAAACTGTTTATCGTGAGCCTCAAAAAAAAAGGCAAGTTCAATAGTATGATAATTATGGTGTAGTTGTCGGCTCCACCGACAAAAGATTTGAGATCTAAATGGGTGCCAAGACTGCCAAGTTCTGTAGACAATCCTGAAATTTATTTATAAGAACGTACTTAAGTATCATTTTTTCGTAAATTTAAAACTAAAAATTTCTAAAGCAGCTAGGTACAACAATGTTTGCTATTTAAAAATTGACTTTTTAAATTTGAAAAGTCGAAATATTTACACAAAGCAAAAAACTTATGATCTATTGAACCTGAACATTTGCCTTGGCTAGTTTTCACAATATTATATTAGTCAACTTATATTTAGCTAATCAACTTATCATTTTTATGTTATATGCAAGTTATTGTTACTATATTGTAAGGTTCTATTCTTCTAAATATTTGATTTGCTGATAAAAACTAGCCAAGTCAAACGTTGAGGCTTAATATAATCATAAATGTGTAAATAATTCGACTATTCAAATTTAAAAAGTCATATTTTTAAATAGCAAATGTAGCAGAAAACACAAGAAATTTTTAGTTTTGTTATACATTCTTATAAATAAATTTCAGGCTTGTCTACAGAACTTGGCACCCATTTAGATCTCAAATCTTTTGTCGGTGGAGATGACTACCACACCAAAGTTATCATACTATTGAACTTTTACATTTATGTTTTTGGTGGGATAAGTATTACAGTGACACAGGTGGATTATTACAGATAAATTAGGAATAGTTTATTATTGAAATATGTATGTGTCATAGAGAACAAACTTGTATCGAGTGACCTACTGATCAAATTGCAGTAGTTGTCAAATAGTCTGTGAACTGTGTGATTCAAAATGTCCTCGTAGTAAGATTACTTGTTGTAACTTAAATATATAAATAATTAAATCCGCTCAGCCTTTTTGTTCTGGTATCCCATAATCCTAACAGGTTATGGGCCCAGACATACGGAAGAGTAAAGAAGGAAGAAAATAAATAAATTTGTCCAAATTAAATCAAAAAGAAAATTTGTCGTTCTACGCGTCGAGACGCCATTGTTGCAAAGTTGCAATTTGGTGTCAAAGCGTCGTCGGTTCTAACAAGCCGAACTTGCTGTGTTGAGTATAAAGATGGACAACAGAGGAGTTATTTTAAACGATGGAAATTGGCCAGCATGGCGTCTGCAGACCAGCATTATGTTGAAGGCGAGAAAATTATTTTCAATAGTAACAGATGAAGCGGAAAAAACTCAAAATGGCGAATGGGAAAGCAAAGATAGCAAAGCTCAAGAAATTATAGTTATGAGAGTGGAGGAGCACATTCTCACATACCTTGCGTCGTGTAGTTCAAGTTATGAAATGTGGGAGAAATTAAATAACCTATATGAGTCAAAATCAAAGGTTGGAGTACACTTGATTCAACAGAAGTTTTATAATGTAAAGTTCCAAGAGCCAATGGCTAAATTTATTGCCCAAGTTGAAGAGTTAGTAAATCAACTCAGATCATTAAAAGAGGAAATTTCAGAAAAAATGATAATTACTAAAATCTTAATGAGTTTGCCAGAAAGCTATAAACATTTTGTGTCTGCATGGGAATCTGTTTCTGAAGAAGAGCAAACCATGAAGAACTTAACAACAAGGCTATTAGTCGAAGAAGAGCGAAACAAAGGAACAGACTCGGAGATGTCAGCTGCTTTAGTTGCCCGAAAGAATATCAAGTCGGTGTCTAGATCTACATATAAAGGTTACAAGAACAGTGCGAGTTCAAGCTCATCAGAAGTCAATAATAAGTGTTTTGAGTGCGGTAAACCCGGTCATTTTAAAAATATGTGTCGTTTAAGAAAGTGTAATTTTTGTGGCAAGGTAGGTCACTTATTTAAGGACTGTAGAGCGAGAGAAAATAAGAAAGGTATACCTAAAGCTTATGTAATGCCAAACCTACTGTTGGGTAGTTATAATTTCATTCTAGATAGTGGTGCTAGTGAACATATGTGTAGGAACAGAGAGTTACTTACTGAATTTAAAAAATTACCCTATGAAAAATACATAACTATAGGAAATGGAAACAAATTGAAGGTGCACGGGGTAGGAAAAATTGAATGTCTTGCATTTAATGGGACCGATTATATACCTTCGGTTTTATATGATGTCTTGTTTGTACCGGAGCTCACTGTTAATTTGTTTTCAGCAGTATGCGCTATTGATAAAGGGTATTGTATGGTATCTAAGGGGGAATATTGTAAAATATCTAAAAATAGAGAAGTGACATGTTTGACTAGACGTAGTGGTCAATTATATATAATGGATTTTAAATTTAAACAATCTATGGCACTAAGTTGTTACAGTACTCTTTTAGAATGGCATCAGAAGCTTGCACACCAAAACTATGTACATGTTAAGAAAGTGTTAGATCAAAATAATATAAAATATGAAGGGCAGACAGAACAGTGTATTGCATGCTTGAAGGGAAAACAGCATAGATCTCCATTTAATCAGAGTTTTAATAGGGCAAATAAACCAGGGGAAGTTATTCACATGGATTTAGCAGGAAAAATGGAAGAAGAATCTTTAGGTGGGTCAAGGTATTTTTTATTGGTTAAGGATGATTATACTAGTTTCAGATTCATATATTTTTTAAAACATAAGTGGGAAACAAAGTCATGTATTGAAAATTTTATAATAACTTTTGAAAATGTGTCGGGATCTAGAGTAAAGATAGTAAGAACTGATAATGGAACAGAATTCTTAAATAGAGATCTGAAGAATTTATTTAACAGAAAGGGTATAGTACATCAAACAACGGTAAGTTACACACCAGAGCAGAATGGTAGAGCGGAACGCGAGATGAGGACTATAGTGGAGTCAGCAAGAACAATGCTACAAGCGAAGGGACTGCCAAAAACATTATGGGCAGAAGCGGTAAGTTCAGCTGTTTATACTATCAATCGGACAGGCCCTACGGTAGTGAAGGACAAGACACCTTATGAACTTTTATATAAGAAAAGTTTTGACATTTCAACTCTGAAAGTGTTCGGAACTGAGGTCTACACTCATATACCAAAAGAGCGAAGGTTAAAATGGGATGCAAAAAGTAGAAAGGGGATATTTGTCGGGTATGGTATAGATTGCAAGGGATTCAGAGTATGGATACAGAATACAAAGAAAGTGGAAACATATAGAGATGTAATATTTGTAAATGAGAGTAAAAGTTGTGAAAAGTCTATTGAGAAAGAAATTAACACTGCTAAGAGATATAACCAATGCATGACATTGACAGAAGAACAGGAAGTGAACAATGAAGAAACAGATGATGAAGTAAAAGAAGATGAAGAAGTAAAAGAAGATGAAAAAACAGATGATGAAGTAAAGGAAGACCAAAGATTTAATTCAGAAAAAGGAAATATTGAAGAAAAATTCTATGATGCGAATGAATCGGAAGAATTGCCGACCGAGGAGACCAACTTAAATGAAAATAGAAATGAAAGACCAAAAAGAGAAGTAAGAAAACCAAAATGGCTAGAAGAGTACAAGACAAGTTTTGTGGCATTAAATGATGACTTAACTTATGAACAAGCCATAAGTAGTGAAGAATCAGAAAATTGGAAAGGGGCTATAGAAGAAGAGTTAGAAGCACTAAAGAGAAATAAAACTTGGATTGAGACAGAATTACCTAAAAATAAGAAGACTATTGAAACAAAGTGGGTGTTTAGAATGAAGAAAGGAGAAGATGAGAAACAAAAACAGTACAAGGCAAGGTTGGTTGTAAGAGGATTCCAACAGAAGGATAAATTTGACCAATCAGATATCTATGCACCAGTAGCAAAGTTACCAACACTAAGGATACTATTGGCTATTGTTAACAAATATAACTTATCAATTAACCAGATGGATGTAAAAAGTGCCTTCTTGTATGCCGAGATAACTGAAGATGTTTATTTAAAAATACCTGATGGACTGGAACAAACAGGAAAAGTTTTAAAACTACAGAAGTCTTTATATGGTCTGAAGAAGTCACCAAAGATGTGGAACAACAAATTTAATAATTTTATGATTCAGGAAGGGTTTATTCGGAGTAAATCAGATTATTGTTTGTACTACAAAGAAGGAAATCAAAAACTGTATATTTTATTATATGTGGATGACTTACTACTTATTGGAGATGATAAATATGAAATACAGAAAATAAAACAGTCATTAAAAAGAAATTTTGAAATGAAGGATTTGGAAGAAGTATCAACATATCTAGGCATAAACATTAAGCAAAAGAAAGGGGAAATACAACTAAGTCAGAAAAAATATTTAGAAGAATTGTTAGTAAAATATAAAATGGAAGAGTGTAAACCCATTGCAACCCCTATGGAGGTAGGGCTGCAGCTATCAATAGAATGTTCACCAGATGAGGAGTTAGTGAAGAGATGCCGCAGACTTATTGGTAGCCTTATGTATGCAATGTTGGGTACACGGCCAGATATTTGTTTTGCATTAAGTTTCTTAGCCAGATATCAAGCTTGTGCGATTCAAGACTTATGGAAAGCCTTAAAACGTATTCTGCGATATATAAAGGGCACCTTGGATTTCAAACTTATTTATAGAGCCAAAGAAGATACACCACTAATAGGGTATACAGATGCAGATTGGGCTGGGAGTAGAGAGGATAGAAAGTCAACTTCAGGATATGTATTAAAAGTATTTGGATGTACAGTATCTTGGTGTTCTGCAAAACAACAATGCGTTGCACTCTCTTCAACAGAGTCAGAATATATAGCTTTAGGAAAAGGGGTAGCCGAGGGGTGTTGGATAAGAAGTTTATTAAATGAAATAGGATTAGTTTGCCATAACTTAACTATATTCATAGATAACCAGTCTGCAATACACATTTCTAGAAACCCTGAACACCATAAGAGATTAAAACACATTGAGATCAAATATCACTTTATTAGAGACAAAGTTAATGAAGGAATTGTTTTATTGTTGTATATACAGTCTGAAAAACAATTGGCTGATATTTTTACTAAAAGCTTAAATAAAGAAAAGTTTCTAAAACTATGTTCAGGCATTGGGCTAGAATTATAAAATGTATATATATTTGTTTTAAGTATATAAAAATGATAGGTAGCAGATTTTAATTTAATTTATTATTTTTGTCATAGAGGTTATGTTTACATTTTTTTTTGTGTCAAAGAATATGTAAGGCAGATGTGCCATTTTAAATTTTTATTTGTCAAAGATTATGTAAGGTAGCAGATGTGCCTTTTAAAATTTTTATTTGTCAAAGATTATGTAAGGTAGCAGATGTGCCTATTAGAATTAATTTATATTTGTCAAAGATGTTGTATTTACAGATGTGCCTATTATGTTAGTGTTAAATAAAGTTTGTTTTCTTTGAGGAAGGGTATTGAAATATGTATGTGTCATAGAGAACAAACTTGTATCGAGTGACCTACTGATCAAATTGCAGTAGTTGTCAAATAGTCTGTGAACTGTGTGATTCAAAATGTCCTCGTAGTAAGATTACTTGTTGTAACTTAAATATATAAATAATTAAATCCGCTCAGCCTTTTTGTTCTGGTATCCCATAATCCTAACATTTATCCCCATACAAAATATGGCTCTTATTAGGATATATAAATAAATATATAAATAAATCTATAAATCCAAAAATAATAACAATTTTCGTCGCGTTGCTAAAATATTCTTATTTTCCGCAATATTCTAAATCATTGTTCTATTACATATTATTTTTATTTTATAAATACATTTCTTTGCCTCCATTTATTTTTGACATACTTGCTCCCTCGTCCATCCATTCATTTCTGTTATTGTGGTTCATTTTTTACTTGCTCTGTGGTTCATTTCATTCGTTCCTTCTTCAAAACGTCATATTTTTATGGAAATGAAATGAAAATGAAATATAAATTCTTCTATTTTATCTCATTAGAACAAATAAATTAATATTTTATCATATTAAATGATTTACTATTGAGTGCTGTGTATCAGTGTTCATCAGTCATATCAATTAGGTTTTGAAGCCCTAATGGAAGTTCGATTCTTGTGACTGTTTTGGTTTTATCTTTTGTTTTCTTAAAAATGTTTGGGCGACCTAGGTGCAGAGAATGGACTCCTCTGGCTACCCAACAACTCAGACTACGAAGTCTAATACAGGTATGGATTAGTAATAAGGTTTCACATTGCAAAAAAATACAACATTTGTCTTACCCAATATTGTCTTTTTAATAGTTCACATATTATTATAAAAAGAACTAGGTACTGGACAGATTTTGTTCCATTTTCACAATTAAGTAGAAAGTTGTTTCACAAGGAAGGTTTACAAGTATTAAATATGGACCTTTCACATTTAGAAGCGCTCAGCTCAGCAGTATTAGTGAACAAAGTCCAGGAAGAAGTTAGCACCTTTTAAAGTACCCCTTAAAGTTTAGCTTTAGCCAGTTGTTCATATTAAACAGAACAGTTTGCTGCAATTAATGGACCATAAAAGTGATAGATCTTTAATAGATCTGTTGTTTTTTGAAGTCTACAGCGGCTAGGGAGGGAACATTTACATATCCATCACTAAAAGTCAATTTAAGCACATATTCTTAAAGAAAATTGGTTTATATATTGGAATATCTAATTTCAATGGCTTTGATGGTTTCCTTTTCAGATTGTTGGCTATAATATAAGGCCCCCTGAAGAGTGTTATTCACCATGTAGCTTCTACTACACCTTACACCATACCACAATGTCGGCCCCATTCTACACAAGCGAAAGGATAACGTCACCACATCCTAAATGGAAGGAGATTGATTCAGGTATGTGTAATATGAAAAAAATGCCAAAAAAATTCCATCAAATTGTGTTTTTTTCTCAATTTTTTAAATAAATTTAAAAGGCAACAAATTTATTAGCAACGTTTTTGTTAAAATATGTTTTGTCACTCTCTAACAAACCTGTCTTTACTAATAATAGAAAGAAACAAAACACATTTTAACAAAAACGTTGCTAATAAACGTTTATGAGGCCTAAATGTAGATCATTATAATTTATTTTTTGCTAGAAAGAAAACAGGTAGAGTACATATATTATGAGTCTAGCATTTTCATGTGCCTATTTTTTTAAACTATTAAATATATTTAGTGTATATTTCATGTAGATTTTTGGCGAAGCTGGCCACTAAATATTTTATACCTACTGCACTGCTCCCTAACCTTTCCTATAAATCTATTAAATATTGTAAAATTATTAATGAATCATTTAATGACTCATAGATAATGCTGTAGTTCAATTTATTGGACAGATCTGTTTTATCAAAGCCAGAAACTGTGTCAATGTACAAAAGTCTGATAAAATAATGTGCATTGTTTGGTTTTAATTGTGAGTAATTAATTAACAAACATCTAGTTACTACTCCGCCCCTTTGAGTCGTAGTGTGATGTTATATAACCTAATCTATAAACGGGTTATTTAATGCATAGTTTTTTTTCTAATCTGACTGGTACCTAGTTCCTGAGATTAGCCAGTTCAAGCATACAAACAAACTCTTCAGCTTTATATAACAGCATGGATAGAGTATAGATGAATATATGGCTGATAACTATCACTACATTATTATAATACAAAGTCCCCGGCCGCATCTGTCTGTCTGTGCCCTTTTCACGCAAAAACTACTGAACAAATTTTGTTTTAGTTTTCACTATTAGATAGGTTAATTCACTGGGAAGGTTTACGGGTATTAAACATGGGCCTATCATGTTTAGGAGCTGAGCATTAACAGTGTAAGTGAATCAAGTTGGGGAAAAGCCCCAGCAAGTTTTCATGACATAATAATATGTCAGGATTTAGTCAGGGATATTACAAAATGATGTAGGAAATAATTTTATTGTGTAGATCATTTTAGAACTACAAAAAAAATTTAGTACTATCTCTAATAGATAAATAGCCAAAGCATATTTATGTAGGCATTCAAATTGTCTGGGGTGGAGTGCCAAGCTTAAAATTAAATCATAATACGCTATCTGTCTATCTGTGGGGTATCCATTATACCGGTAAGGCACTATCCCCATAGTAGACAGAAAACCAAATTGTTTTGATGATTTTAATGAAAAGTAAGTGCCAAGTCAAAAACTAATTTGTATTTTCTTTTCCATTTCAGAAATAACACTAAGAATGTCATCAACAAACATAGTCATAAGGATATGGTGTCATACATTACATACAACAAGCGAAGACCGCACACCAGATTCCATCATCCAGACTTGGGGCATATATTTCACAGGACTAAGGTTCATTGGTGCCAATTTATCATTGAATTTCACATCGGACAGCTTCAAATACAACACGCTGGTGCTACAAATGCACGGGGGCTACTTCTGTTCATACAAAAGTCTTAAATTAGAGGTGATCCCACCTGAGAATGAACTAGAATACGGCTCGATATCATCAGAGTCTTCCGGAAAAACTAGCGCTTCTAACAAAATTTTGATACAGAATCGGTTAAGTAGAGATTATGGGAAGAACAGCAAAAAGACTGAGAAGGAGTACTCCAAAAGCTACAGTCTGATTGAGAGGGAGTTTAAGCAGAGTTATTCTAACATTAGACCATCAGCATCCTTAAATATTGGCCAGTCTAAGCGTAGCGATGAAATAGATATTAAGAATATTATTGAACACTCTCCGGATAGTTTTAATGTGACAGAGTTCACAAGTGATGCAAACTGTGATAGTGCGCCGCAAAGTCTAAACGGATTGCACGGTAGTAAAATTGATTTAAGCGAAACGGCGGAGAATTACGACATTCGCAGCGAGTCGGACGGCACGCCTAAGTACAGATATTTAGCGTTGAACTTTTTAAAATCGGAAATAAGGCCTAGTTACAATGCTACTAAATTGCAGAAACTCCATTTGCTGCAGTATTCAATAAAGAAACGGCAGGAGGCCGTTCAGGAAGTCAAAGAAAGGATCTATCATAAGACAGCTTTGACCAACTCTGAGGATTTTTTGAAGCAGTATGATGCTGATTGTAAATTAAAACCGCGCAAAGAGCCCCAGAAAAGTCTGTTTTCGTTGACGGATGACGATTTTCTGAAGTGTTCGAATGATAGTCAAAACGGCAAAATAAAGACTGGCGAGAGGCCAAACGGACCGCGGCTTGCGTTGAAACTGAACGACTTATTATCGTTTAAGGTAGGTATGTTAAGATGTGTTTGATATTTCGCATTTGTTGTTGATGAAAAATTACACTTTCCCGGGAGATTTTGCAACATAATAGGGGATCAAAGTTAGTTAAGAAAAACATTTTTTTTAAACACGTCCTATAATCGACTCTTTATTACTTCAGACTGCACTGAAGCTTACAGGGGCTTCTGAAAATAATAAGGACAACTCGCCAAGCCGCAATGGTATATCCGTGATATTTTTTGAAAAATATATTCCAGTCAAAACCGTCCCCCTTACAACGAGCCGAGCACGTGCGGCTGACCAAACAGTTGGAGATCCTCCGTTTCAAGAAGACAATTCTATCGGACGAAAGAGACGCGAAGTTGTCTAGTATAAGGCGCTTGAAGGAAAAGCTGGCCAAGCTTTACGAGGAAAACCAGGATATGGGTGAGTTCGTTGAATTGTCATTTAATCATTAACAGTCCGCATACAAATATCAGATGGCGAGCCTATCATGCACAACTGTAAAATTCAGTTCTTTCATAATAGATAACTGCAGTTGCATCCCATTCCACCCCTTATTTTCATAATTAGTTTTCTTAGTGCACCTCTACACCCCCAAAGGAATACAAGGTGTAATTATTTCATATTAATATCTTCAGTGGTTTAGGCTGTGCGTTGGTTGTCAGCGACTAATCGGCTCTTTATGATGGTATGCTACGTCTTTTATCCCAAGAGGGATAGGCAGAGACAATTGAATGCCATTTGCTACGATCCTGACATACCCCTTTCGCTTCTTTTATATTATATATAGCTATCCATTATGTCTTCTAAGAATTTTAAATGACAACTTTTGCGGACGGGTTAGGTCCAACTCGCCGCATTTTCTATAGTGACCTACCGAAAACAATGTCTTTGTCGCGGCTCATCGACTGAAACCTGTATCGCGCTAGTGAAAACATTTAATAGATTGGCATATATACCTAATATATACAAGTTTCCAGCGACACTGTTTCTATATCTTTCTCCTATCCGACGTTTCTAATGATAAAAAGGCCACCGCAACGAAAACCTAACATCGTCGTGTCATTCCACTCATTTCTCAACAATAACCACTCAATTATAACACTTATTACAATTGTATTAGGGCTCATAACAGGTTCCGAGTTGATGCAAGGGTTCCACGCGCTCTCGAAACGTACTGAAGCGCTCAAGGAGACCCGGTTGTCGGCCAACGCGCTTAGGGAGCTCGCGGCGAGGGCACATTCGTCGTTGGCTGCACAGAGAACGCAACTGTTGACGGGGTTGGAGAAGATATTTTATATGGAGGAGGTATGGGATTTTTCACTACGTATTGTAAAATAATGTCCGTAACTACTTTCGGTGTTCACGAGTATTAAAGTTATTATTAAAGTTTAGGGGCTAAACATTCACAATCTTATTAATAAACTCAAAGTAGTAACTAAACTGTGTTTCGTCTCCGTCCATCATAATGAATTGCAGATTTGTTAGACGGAGACGAAATACAGTTTAGTTACTACGTCGCTACTTCGAGTTTATTAATAAGAGTGTAACGGTCTTAATGAATCAAGTCGTGGAAAAGTTTGCGATATGATATGCTGTCTGATCTGTCAAAGGGTATCCTCTCAAATGCTCTAAAATAAAATATATAATTTCAGAAGCTATAATTTTAGTTGCTATAAATATTCATTTTCTATAAATTTAGATCCTGTAATTTTAAAAATCTATAAATTTGTTTGATATATTTTTTTAAATCTATAATATTAATTCCTATAACGTATTGTTTTCTATAATTGCAGTTGCCATAATTTTCAAAATCTATAATTTCAAGTCCTATAATTTTTATAATGTCTATTTTCAATGGACAACATTTCATTTTTCGTAAGGTACCAAAATTCGAAAACCGTTTGGAGATTACATGCTAGAAAGCTTATTTTTCTTTTTTTTTTATTTTTATATCCTTTAATTTTCGAGTTATTTTAAAAATACTGAAATATTGAAAAATGAGGATTAATAGGTGCCCTAATCTGTGCTAACCCTCTAATTTAAAAATACTAATGTCTGTTGGCAGAGTTGTTAGTTATTGAACTCAGATGTTGCCTTCTATTAATTTTACCCATTTTTATTCCATTTGAAGCTAAATTAATAATTATTCTTTAAATAATATTATAAAAATACTTCTTTTATATAATATTTTTTGGAAGTTTTGCTAGTTTCGAATGGGCTATCACAGGAAATATATTTACGAGTGAAACCGCATACAAAAGCTAGTATTATTATATACATTATGAATAATGTTGTAGGCGATTTGAGTTCCGGCTATGGCAACACCTATTTGGAACACGGTATATTATTATACTCTTTGCATTTCTATAACGTTTACTCTGTGGCTTGACTGACACTATCAGTCACTTTCTTTGGGTGCCAGTTTATATTTCTTAATTTTAGTCCTAGCTAAGGTTTTTAGTTTATAAGTCCTCAGAATTTATAAAAAATCATAATTAAATTAAAAATATAAAAACTCAACCAAAAATAAAATACAAAAATACGTGTAACTTATTTTTTAATATATTTTTGATTAAAGTAATAAAAATGGGTGATTAAAAAAATGAAATGTTGTCCATTGCACTAATGGCTACTTTTCTATAATTGCTGTTACTATAATTTTGAAAATATATAATCTCAAGTCTTATAATTTTTATAATCTCTAATTTCAGTTGCACTAATGGTTACTTTTCTATAATTGCAGTTATTATAATTTTATAAATATATAAATTCATTTTCTATAAATTTATTAATAATTAATTAATTAATTTTAAATAATTAATTTGCTCTAATGGATTGTTAAAATAAGTGTACTCACTATATTTTTAAACGTATAACTTCATTCTATTTACATTTACAAATATATAATCATAAAAAATAATTTTCTATAATGTTATCAATTTAAATAAGTACTATTATTAAAATTTACAGTAGATTTTGTTAATGTATGTTGCAGTCATTTTCGATTCCTATTCCCCTAATTTGTAAATAAAAATAGGTTAGCGAGGAGCGAAGCGACGAGCGTGGTTCCAATAGTGCTAAAACAGAGCGCGAGACGAGCGAGCGAAGCGAGCGTTCCGCGGCAACGGACGGCGAAGCGCCAGAAACTCATAAATACCTAAACAACCATCACTTGTTGATAACGGATATGATACCTATATATATATATATTATTTATAATAAGAAAGGAAGATTTTTATATATTAATAAATATTTTGCAAATAAACTGGAAAAAATATAGCAAATTAATCATTAGATTATTAAATGTTGTACCTTTTAATAATTTAGACATCTTGAAAATTATAGAAAACAATTTTAGATAAAACGAAAATTATAGCAAATTATAAATTAGATCATTTAATGTTATATATTTTGATAATAGTGATTTTGAAAATTACAGATATCGATTTTAGACAAAAGAAAAATTATAGCAAATAAATAATTATTGAATGTAATTTTATATATTTTGATAATAGTGATTTTGAAAATTACAGAAATCGATTTTAGGGTAAAAAAAAATTATAGCGAATGAATAATTATAGAATTTAATTTTATATATTTTGATAATAGTGATTTTGAAAATTACAGAAATCGATTTTAGGTTTAAAAAAAATTATAGCAAATGAATAATTATAGAATGTAATTTTATATCTTATGTACCTATATATTCTAAAATTATATCAAAACATTTTAGAGATAATGTAGGAGACCCCTGTCAGAGATATAACAAAATTAAAATCTGTGCGGATAGTGAAGCGTTGTAGCTAACAAGGGGATAAACACTTGGATAAAATTGGATAAATATATAAAATCTATGCACAATATCCGACAAACCGTACAAAGAGGCTTTTCCATCTATATACCTCAACAGAGCTGGCTACTCGTTAGGTATAGCCTCAAAAAGTTCTCATTGGCTAAATGAGGAAGTTGTCTTCCACTGGGTACCCTGGGGCCGGCAACGGTTCCCGGGAGCTCTAAGGTAACCTGTGAAGAATAAATATATATATATATATAGGTATGTGACTATCACTTTTTTATGACACTTTACAAGTCCACGGTCTCGTAGAATGTCCGTCGCATTCATCAACGCTGTCTTTGCACACGTACGCCCCGCTGAGTGAAATCATAAATTTATAGACGTTTAATATAATTAAAAGCCATCTTATGTGTTTCGCGGGTGCACAAATCAGTCGAGAACGAAAACTAAACTAGCTGCGACGTAACGTATCTATATTTTTTATTTTATTAAAGGATAAGTGTGCCTTGCGGTTGCACCCACGTTAATGGTTATTGCTCCGCTCCTTTGGGTCGTAGCGTGATGTTATAATAACACAAGAATTTGGCTATCAAATGCAAACATAATTTTTCAAACAAACAAACAAACAAACTCATCAGCTTTATTATTAGTATAGATAAACATTGTTTTTTTAAATAAATTCTTAATAATTAAAGGATTTCAATTATTCACAACAAATAATATATAAGAAATAATAAGACTGGCAATTCAACAACAAATATATGTATATGTTTTATATGCCTTAAACTTTATAATTGTAAATATAATGCAATTACAGACTCAAAGCAGAATGGTACAAGATTTAGAGCTCATGTAATTTTCAAATATTTCCATTTCCAGAA
Organism: Nemapogon koenigi; assembly: GCA_963924495.1. Lineage (NCBI taxonomy): Eukaryota > Metazoa > Arthropoda > Insecta > Lepidoptera > Tineidae > Nemapogon > Nemapogon koenigi. The sequence continues at coordinate 3,845,135 of OZ004657.1, read as the reverse complement.
AGACCCGTCAACGTGGACGATATGCGGGATCCCTTTGCCTATATGCGGCGACGATAACCAGCGGCGCTCGAACTACTTGAGCGAGTCAGTGGCGGCCGGCCTCGCGGCTCAGGCCACAAGTGTCGTGGCAGCGATGTTGAATCAGCCGCTGCGGTACAAGATAACGCTGAAGGGATCCGAGAGTAGGATTATGGATCTGTCGCCGGAGCTGCCCGATCCGAAGTTAGTACCTGTAACAAAGTCCACAGTTGGCATCACTGCATATTATAAAATAAAGTCCCCCGACGCGTCTGTCTGTTTTCACTAAGACAGGTTGATTCACCGGGAATTAGATTAGACGGGTATTAAACATGGATCTATCATATTTAGGAGCTGAGCATTAACGGTATAAGTAAAGTCAAGTGTGAGAAAAAAGTTAGCTCCAGCGAGTTTTCATGGCTTATGCTGTCTAATCCGTCAGAGATGTAGAATAAAATTATCTACAAAGAAATCCGTGGTAGTTCTCCAATAGATAAGCAAGTATTAAAATTGTTGTAAGCCCAAGCTAGTAAAAGAAATAGTAGCATTTTTTTTGTTGGGCCTCGTGCAGGATAAACATCCTAAACAGGTTGACCAGCAATTAGATGTTGGGCCAACGATGAAGGATCTACATAGTATTATTTACTGTGGTTGGCCCAACGGTAGTTTTAGCAGAAGGTATTATTACTGTATAGAGTATGCATCACTTTCAAAGGTGTTTTTGTCGGTATCAAATATCTCAATACGCCATCTATTGGAGATCAGTTGAACTATGACAACAATATTGACACCACTAACAGTGCGAAGTATTGGCACGGGTCATCTAGTTAGACCTTTGAGTATTTACCAAAGGAGACTTGAAGGGTGTAAAACACCGAACAATTTTTTCTGCCACTTTTGGCGGGGGGGGGGGCATTATAATTAATGATTGGAAACACTAAGTTAGACGCCCTAAATCGCCTTTCCCGTTTAAAACATCACAATTAACTATTTTCCTAGAGCTCTGTCTCGCGACACTAAACGATACCAACGAAATCTAAGGTAACTTATTACTGCGCACCTGGTCAGTATAACTGGTCAAAGGGGAAAAAAATGGCGAAAGGGGTAGCCCGTCTATGGCCCCTCCATAGGCTTAGTACTCTATGAGTTAGACTAATACGCGGTTCAACTTATTTGACGCAGATGTTTTTTTTTCGTCCCCAGTGTACCGTTGTACGCGCGCGGCGGCGACGTGACGATGTTCCGGTACGCGCTGTTTCTCCTCAACAAATGCATAGTCCAGTTGATGTGGGCGCGCGGAGTTCATGTCACGGACTTGAGGCCCACGCTGTCCAATTTGAAGAGACTGATGACGTCGCAGAGTAATGCGTATGTATTTGGAAGCACAAAAGAAATCCCACAACTACAGTCTCCACTTATAGGCCAGTTGCCATATTAAACAGAACTTAATGACCTAGATTTATCACTTCTTAAGAGGATCGTGTAGCTCAGCGTACGCAGCGAAATAGGTATTTAGAAAATCATATTCTGTCTCAAGCGCGCTCTTCCCACGGGCATCAGTGCGACAGAGAACACTGCAGCTCGTGAGTGTTCGTAGGTATGTTCTTCGTTGAAAATTGCGTTTTGGGGGAAAACAATTTATACCTACTAAACTATAACGAAACCTTATAATTTTGGTGTCAAACGTTTTAGCAGATTATAATCTACGTACGTACGTTTTGCTTTTTTTGAAATTTTGCTTTGTTTCTCAAATACAGACGGTTTATTACGAGCAAGTTATGAACCAAAAAAACCGAGATTTGAGGGGCTTATAACTTTTGACCTATTACGAATTTTGAAAAAAGGAAAAAATACGTACGTAGTTTTTCATTATGTCAGTAACATATTACAAAATCGTTAAAATTAAATAATATTTAGGGGTAGTAAAACGTTTACTCCGTTTGTATGGACATGGACGCGGTACACTACACTCTTAAAGTCTGGTTGTAACTAGACAGAACACGGGTTCTACCGGCTATACTATAGGCCAACTATAAATATGTCTCTAATACCATCGGCTAAACCAGGGAGACTTGAGCTGCAACCCGTGAAGAAAGAAAAAAAGTATCTATAGTGGATTTTATTTACAGACACGACACCTCGAAGCTGTTTGGCACTTACAGATGGCTGGACTACGAACATTACCCGCGAGCCCAGTCTCTGCGCAGCTTGGTTGCTTCGGACAGAGGAAAATACAGGCAGTTTAATAGGTTTAAGGTGAGGCTTGGATTTTATTAGTCGCTTCATAATAATAGGAAGAGTGTTAACAGTGTTAGTGAATCAAATCGGGGGTAAAGTTAGCGTATGTTGCAGCGGCGCCCATACAACCCGATTCCTTTCGGCTTCCCTTTAGGAATTTGTAAATCTATATAGACTAACGACATTTTATAAAATAATATCATTACAAACGTATTTTATTAGTCCAAACTTACTCTACGATATAAGTAAATTTTTCTAAACGCCTCCCGATATCCATTAACATATCCAGCAACATAAGTAAATAAGCCGATACAGTACCGGCTTGCTCGCCCATACTACCTTACTTCATGCTAAGCAACGGTCTCTTTCATTTGTATTTAAATCCGCGCACATTCCCTCTCGTTTTAGCACGCGCAAATAGACCACCAAATAAGCCGACGAATTCCGGGTTATTATTACGAATGTAACCGGTGGGAATATTGTCTGCTAAACAGCTAGTTTAGATAGTTGCATGTTTACTTGCGTGTTTATTTTATTTTTAGAAATATAGTTTTGAATACAAAAGAGACTACTTAAAAAAATTGTTTAGGTATTTGTGTAGGTATTCAAATTGTTGTTAACCCATATTATACCCGTGCGAAGTCGGGGGTGGGGTTGCTTGTAATATTATAAAACAATTCTCCCACCGCCACGGAATACAGTAATATATCTCCGAAAAGAATTTGAATAAATAGCGACTCTCGATACAACGCAATGAAGTGCAATTCAGCTCGCTCAGCGCTGTTTGCCTATAATTATATTAGCCTACAAGACGCTTCGCCTGACTATCTCTTCTGACGCGCGTTAGGGTTAATGTATAAATTAATCTGAATATTTACCTACCAGTTATGTACTTATTCCCTGTGTCTATATTATTATGTATTATCTACCTAGTACCTTAGACACTATTACTCTCATTTTGTGAACAATAACATTTAAATGTTTGCATATTTTAAACTAAGTAAATAGGCATATACTGAATAGAAGTGTTTTAGGTGATTAGAATTTCTAGGCGAACACCGCGCTGCATAAACTAGTGTATGGGCCCATACAGACCCGCAGGTGTAATTGTATTTTCGTACCTAAAGTGTGGAGTGCGCCAGGCCTGTTACCGCGTCTGTACTACTAATCCTGACCTATCATATTTAGGAGCTGAGTATTAACAGTATTAGTGACTCAAATCAGCGTGCTGTCTTGGCGTATGCTGCCTTAGATAATGTAATAAAATGATGTAGAAAATAATGGACAACGTTTCATTTTTCGTAAGGTACCAAAATTCGAAAACCGTTTGGAGATTACATGCTAGAAAGCTTATTTTTCATTTTTTTTATTTTTTATATTCTTTAATTTTCGAGTTATTTTAAAAATACTGAAATATTGAAAAATAAGGATTAATAGGTGCCCTAATCTGTGCTAACCCTCTAATTTAAAAATAATAATGTCTGTTGGCAGAGTTGTTAGTTATTGAACTCAGGTGTTGCCTTCAATTAATTTTACCCATTTTTATTCCATTTGAAGCTAAATTAATAATTATTTTTTAAATATAATTATAAAAATACTTCTTTTATATAATATTTTTTGGAAGTTTTGCTAGTTTCGAATGGGCTATCACAGGAAATATATTTACGAGTGAAACCGCGGACAAAAGCTAGTATTGTTATATACATTATGAATAATGTTGTAGGCGATTTGAGTTCCGGCTACGGCAACACCTATTTGGAACACGGTATATTATACTCTTTGCATTTCTATAACGTATACTCTGTGGCTTGACTGACACTATCTGTCACTTTCTTTGGGTGACAGTTTATATTTCTTAATTTTAGTCCTAGCTAAGGTTTTTAGTTTATAAGTCCTCAGAATTAATAAAAATTCATAATTAAATTAAAAATATAAAAACTCAACCAAAAATAAAATATAAAAATACGTGTAACTTATTTTTTAATATATTTTTAAATAAAGTAATAAAAATGGGTGATTAAAAAAATGAAATGTTGTCCATTGTGTTCTACACAAATGTGAAAGCAATTTTATTAAAATTATTAATATTGAATTCAGGATCGTATTGGTATTCGATTGTCTCTGCCTACCCCTCACGGGATAAATGACGTGATTATTACTATTGCAGGACTCCGTCGACGGCCAGTGCCCGCAAAGTTTGATGTCGTTGCAGAGGCATCGTCATTCGCGCAGCGTTGGTAGCTACCGAGACGATCAGGTGCATGGCCAAATTATATTAGTTTTCCGCGCCCCGGCTTCGCTCGTGGTGTATTAAATGTCATAAGAATCTATCCGGGAGCATTTCCGGGATAAAAAATGGCCTATGTCATTCTGCGGCCCTCTAACTAATAACGTCGATCCGTTTTACGTTTTGACGTGAAATAAGGTGAAATAAACACACGTTTGTGTTTTACGACGTGTTTTTTCTCTGTATGGATTTTGTTCGGTTTCCACTATTTACGTATCCTATCATTTATAGGAGCTGAACATTGACGTTATTAGTGAATCAAGTCCGCTGGAAAAGTTAGCGCCAGCGCGCTTTCATGGCACATGTTGTCTAATCCGTCATAGATAGAACAAAATGATGTAGGAAAGAATTCTGTAGAATGAAATTATCTACAAAAAAGTCCGCGGTAGCAGATAAGTAGGAACAAGCTTAATTTATAATTTAAAAATTACATGTGTATTGTAGATTTCTGGACATTACCGCAACGAAGGCTAGTATTATAATGTGATAGTTCTTCAATTAAATGATTTTAATTTTTAAATAGATCATTTTGAATTGAATATTAACAGAAAAGTAGATATTTTTAATAATTAACATATTGGTTTACCAGAAGTTTATTTAATTAACAATGGCAAAGTGCGCATTTGTAATCTCAATGCAGACATCCGACATTAGTCGGTCCTACAAAAACCTCGGCTCCGTAAGGCACAAAAAATTTATAACATTTTTTTTTTTAAATCTCACCGACTTGATTCGATTTTATGTCGATAATAAAGTCTCGACAAATCGGTCGTCTGCGTTGAGCCTTTGATTTTCAATTTTTAATTGACTTTTTCGTGTTTTTTTTTCAGGACTTAACTACATTCGATTTGGCTTCCACATCAATAATCGGCAGTGAGCCGTCGCTGTATAATCCGAGTGTAACATCAACCGCGACTGATGTTCAATCGAAAATGTTGAAACACAATTCCGACTCGGAATTATCCAGGATAAGTTCAGAAGATCATATGGAAAAAGTGACTTTCAGTTTAGGGGACGATCGGCTGACGAAAGCGAACGTCGAAAGAAATCTGGTCAGGATCTCTTGCAATAATGGCGACGGTGCCGTTGAGAATTTTCAACAGATTTGCACGGAAATTGCGGATTTTTGTGCAACGAAAGTCGAAAATCGAGAAGCGAACGCTACAACGAAGGATGGGATAGGTGTGAATTCGGATGATTTTAGTGAAAGCGTGTTAGTGCCGTCGTGTGCCAATAGTAACAGTGTTGTAAATAATGCAGTAGTTGAGGATAGTGGACCAGAGGGGCTTATTTGAAAATAATTTATTTTTAGCCTTATGGATTTATGTGAGAAGGGGTTGAAACTAACCTCCCTTATTAATGAACGATGTATATACTATGTTTGCCGCCTTCAGTATGCCGCACGAACCAAGGCAAATTAAGCGTGTTTTGTGAGCACAGATGTAAATGTCGGTTATATACTGGACTGGATTTTTTTTATCCCAAGAGGGGTAGGCAGAGACAATAAAGTGCCATTTGCTACGGTCCTGACATACCTCTTTCGCTTCTTTTATATTCATCATACCTTTCATACATGCTCAGCGATTGTGTGTACTTTTAATATTGCCATCAATCAATTAAATTTTTATATGTTCAATAAAATTACACCTAGATCGTTCCTTTCACTTCAGCCATATAAACCTATTTAGTCGAATCTTTTATCCTTCATTCTTTCAACGTGCCCAAACCAGCGTAAACTACTTTTCCTCATTTTAGTCACAACATCATCTTTCACTCCGCGTTATTCTCTAATGACATCGTTCCGGATGCGGCCAATACGCTTTATACCAATTTAAACGATGAGCGGTGTTACTTCCCCAAACTGGGGCCGAACGGCTAGTCCGAAGGAGACTAAACGTTGTATAACTTTGTACAGCGTTTATTGATAAAGAGGTTTAGTATAACAATATACTATTGTATTACTGCATTCCGATAGATTAGTATCTATAAAAGTACGTTTTTCTAGTCCTGTCATAATAGGTATGATGACTAAAAAATTTTAATTAGTCCGTCAGTTAGATTATCAGAAAATATTGGACACGTATTTTTTCTTTTGTCAATTAAACAAAAATGATGAAGATATAGCCCGCTAAAATTCCGCGTGACGTCACAATTGAGTACACTTTTGACCTAGAAGTGACGTCACCGGCCCCCACTCCCAAACTTTGACGGGCTTTATCTCTGTAATTTTTTGTTTGATTGACAAAAGAAAAAATACGTGTCCAATATTTTTTGATAATCTAAATGTCGGACTAAATAGAATAATATTTTATTTACCCTGTCATCTTCCCTATTTTGGTAAACAAAGTTTTTTAAATAAATTTTCATTTCTATTCTATTTTATTTTTTGTGTTATGGCTCCATCAGGGTTTTGATGATTCCGCCAATGTCAAGTATTGTAGACGTTATAGTATCAATATGCCGATTAATCGGTAGCTAAGATGTTCCCGCCGACTGTGATACGTCTTATTAATCAATGATTAATCACAACTGACACAACGCGGGCGGGATAAAACTGGATTCCCCATCATGTCACGATGGTAAGCGTGCGTTGGCCGCCATGACAGTTCGTAGAATCTGCTGTCATTTAAAATTCTTAAAATACGTTATGTTAACAATTTTTTTTACTATTTTACTTTTGCAGGACTCATAATCATATTTTTTATCTGTAATAAAATGAAAAAAATTACAACAAATCTAAAAAAAAAAACTTATTTGTATATTATTTAATTTTACCGGAAATGTGAAGACTTGAAATGAATATGAACTCTAAGGTTCTACAAACGCGGTCTGCAGCGAGACGAAGCCAACAATTTTTGTATTTGTTAATTCCCCTGCTTCATACTTACTATATATAACTTGTTATACAGGGTAGGAATTATAGGAGACTACACTTTCCGCCCGTTGATATAATTATTCGAACAATATCAAATATAGTTTATGTCGCTCAGGGATATCTTAGCTTTCTATTAGTGGAAGAATTTTTAGAATCGGTTTAGTAGTATATAACTTTTCTAAGACAATTCAATGTTATAATTTAAATTTTACACCTAATTTTATTGAATACAAATATTTGCAATAACTAACCTAAAATACACGTATTTTTTGATTGATTAATATGATTTAGTTGAAATAAAGACCATACAAAGATGGCGACATTTTAAAAATCTATTTATTAAACTATATCTGTAATTATTTACTCAAAAACCTTTCAAAAAAAGTGTACCTAATGGAAGATTGTGAGATAAGTTTTCCACTAATAAACCTTCAATTTTAATTCGGATTCCTTATTCTGATATTACATTTAACTTTCCTTTCCTAAAGACTGAGATTGTTTCACCGTTAGCTATTCTAATTCTTACTTCTGATATTTTCTCTATTTTTTTTTCTTCACGGTTTGCCTTACAGCTCCCGAAACCGTGTTACGGTTTCAGGGTACCCAGCGAAAGACCAAGTCTCCCTCATTTAGCCGATGGTATTTGTGAGGCTATACCTAACGAGTGGCTAGTTCTGTTGAGGTATATTTAGATGGAAAAGCCTCTTAAGTGTGGTTTGTCGGATTATGTACATAAGTTTTTAATAAAAAACCCATCGGTACATGGCCGGGATCCGGAATCGAACCTAGTTAATACCATTCTCTTTTTAATTCTCTATTTCTGTCATATATTTATCGTATTTCGAGTTTACCATGTGAATCAATAACAAATTCTAATGATCTCTCTTTGTTTTTCAAATAGGCTGTATGGGCTTCTTCTGCTATACATATAAACTCTTTTTTTTCTTCTGTTACATTTACACTTGGTCTTGTATTGAGATAGTTTCTACTTCTCTGATTATTATATCTTCTAACTCTTCCTCTTAAATTTCTATAGTTTGTACCTCTTCCTCTGATATTCGACGGACAATCTCTTGCATAATGATTTGGTTCATTGCAGGCTTAACATCTCTAATGTGCCGGGAAAGCGATATTCTTCTTTTTGTTCGGAGACACTTTGATTTTTTAATTTTAGCTCAGCATCTAATAATTTACTTTTTATGTATTCGATTGTCAACTCAACATTTGTTGTCTCGAGATCTATAATTATGGGTTCATATAACTCTGACATGGTAAGCAGTAGGTGGCAAACTTTGTCCTGTTCATTAAGCTTGCTTCCAGTCTCTTTAATTTCTCGTATTATTGTGTCGAATTTGTTAAAGTGCTCACTTAGATCCTCCATGTTGTTTTTTAGAGTTGATGATTTCTTTCTTAGGTATAAAGAAAACAGGGTACTTTTTATCTCGAATATTTTTCTTAAGTTGTTTATTATTTCTAGTGCTGAAGTAGCGTTTCTAACATATTCCAAATGCTTATCACTCAATGTTTGTATGATAATGCTTTTGGCTTTGGCATCTTTTTTCTTCCATTCTTTCTCTTCTATTTTTGGATCTTTAATTTCCAATGACTCTTTAAAATGTTTTTCTTCTAAGTACACTTTACTCTAAAAAACCAACAGCTGAAATTTTTGCAAATTCGTGGACTTCCGCCATTTTTTATTTTTAATATTTTTTTATAATCCCTACCTGGCCTTTTCCTATGCCAATCTGGCTTACGCTGGGCTATTCTGGGCCCATAACCTAATAGAATAATAGGGCTTTATTTAGTACCGACTTCAAAAATTATGCACTGAAAAGTGTGCTTTCCGAATTTCCGAAAGCAAATTCACAAATCACTATAAAAAAAAGTACCCAAATCGCTTCAAGTGTGCCTATAAAATTTGAAGAGTTCTCGATTTCTCCAGGATCCCATCATCAGATGACCATGGGACCACCTGGAAAGTATATACTTTCGAACAAAAAAAAATCCAAATCGGTCCAGGCGTCTTCAAGTAATCGGGGAACATACATATAAAAAAAAGATCGACGAATTGAGAACCCCTCCTCCTTTTTTTGAAGTCGGTTAAATAGATAATGCGTGCACGGACAATATTAAGATGTCTACAGTTTTATTATTGTTATAGCTATACCTAAATATCATGATAGTCTAATCGGAGATTAGATTAGCTGTTTCAATAGGGGTGATGACAGAAAAGAAAAACAGATGAGGGATAAAAGAAAATAAATAAATACATAATAATGTTTTATGTATAATCATTGAAAATAATGTTTATTTATATTTTTAATATCTAATTGAAAAATATTGAATTCATACTTTCGGTCGCGTGACGTCACATTCATGTCAACAAATAAATAACCACAGACTATTTCACAGCCCTAATTATATATTGTTTTTAAAGTTTAAGAATAACTTGCTTTAAAAATGATATCAGAGTTTTTTTTGCATTTTAGTGGACACACTGTTAAACAACATCTTCGTTTTTTATGATAAAATTTTATTCTCTACTTCAAATTGTATAGGTACTTCAACCCCTTCGTTCGATTTTATTTATTGCATTGTGTAAATATTTTGAAAATATAAGCAATATGTAAAGTTATATCAGCTGTATACCTGAATAATATGTCAAAATGATAATAAAGTATTTATTATTTTTATGGTTTTTTTTTATTTTGACGATTTTTTAATCGAATGCCTACTTACAATTATTTCCTACACATTTGCCTTACAGCTCACGAAACCGTGTTACCGTCCCAGGGTACCAAGCAAGTTTCCTCCTTTTAGCCGATGGTATTTGTGAGGCTATACCTAACGAGTGGCCAGGTCTTTAAGTGTGGTTTATCGGATTATGTACCTACATAAGTTTTTAATTATACAAAACCCATTTATACAAGTGTCATAACCACTCGGCCATCGACGCACAAATAATTATTCTTCTAACTCTATACTTCCCGTTGGTCTAATATCTAGGTTACAATCAGAAGAGAATGACATTTTTAAATAGCTCTTACTAACGATTGCGCCCCCGGTTTCGCTTACAGTACATTTGAATTGTGGTTTTATTAAGTGAGTAAACGATCAGACTTTGGTTTAAACAATAGTCTCTCATATTTAATGACAGGTTTCTAAGAGAGTGATAAAACAGTTTAACTAAACACCGTTTTGTGGACCCATACTCATGCCAAAGCCCATCATGTTCAGGAGTTTTCATGGCGTATGCTGTCTAATCCGTCAGAGATATAACAAAATGATGTAGGAAAGAATTGTGTAGAATAAAATTATCTACCTACAATATAATCCGCTGTAGCATATCTATCTCTAATGATAAGTAGTTATAAGCGTAGGTATTCAAATTGTTGTAATTTAAATAAAAAAGGCAACGGCAGTCATGGGCACTAAAACTATATATATACCTAACGTATAATACCGCCATCTAGCGATTATTTCACAATGTATCTTTGTCTTGTATTCCCTGATCTGAGCTTTGTCCGGACCGAAGAATTGCTTGCCAGAAATGCACAGCCCGACCCAGTCGTGGAAGCCAGTACACGAATTCCTGCCCGGACATTCTTGGGTCGAGCATACTCGGGCCGGGCAATTATGGTCTTGTCTTGTGCTGAAAACATGTCGCGAATCCATAAGATTTCCCCTTACCAAAAATCGCTCAACGCACCTAAAGAATCGTTAGTTTTTAATTTACATACCGAATTAATTTGTTTGACATAAATATTGAACCGGTCCATATTTTTCAGAACTATTATCTACTTACAGTTCAGCAATAGGCTGGATGTTTGCCACTTTATTTATTCCACAGTGCCCAGAGAAAATGTATTTATAGCTATTAGGTGCCGTTCGAGACAGTTTAGAACTAGGAGCATGCGCGCGCGCCGGTGTTGAACCACGAAACGATTGGAAAGGTCACCGAAAAATACAAAAAAATTGTTCTAGGTTTGTGCCCCTGTGAATACAATGTGCGAAAAGTGTATTATACGTTAAAAAATCTTAGTGGTAGTCTAAATAGTTGACGTGGGTAAGTATTTTTCATACATTTTTTGAAATCAACTATTGTTAGACCCGATTTAAAGATTTAAAAATATAAATACATAATATTACCGCTGAAAATTTCTTCAAATTTAATTCATCGTTTCGGAATTTCTAATCTAAATTTTAAAAACCGGCCAAGTGCGAGTCGGACTCGCGCACGAAGGGTCCCGTACCATTATCTACGTTTGTTGTATGGGAGCCCGCTTAAATATTAATTTTATGTTAATTTAATTGAATATTTCAAGCGTCTACCTGTTGCCGTTATCAATATCGAGCAAAAAAATCACGTTTGTTGTATGGGAGCCCCCTTAAATATTTATTTTATTCTGTTTTTTAGTATTTGTTGTTATTAGCGGCAACAGAAATACATCATCTGTGAAAATTTCAACTGTCTAACTATCACGGTTCATGAGATACAGCCTGGTGAAAGACGGACGGACAGCGGAGCCTTAGTAATACCTAGGGTTTCCGTTTTTACCCTTTGGGTACGGAACCTTAAAAACTGTCCTATCGCTGACTGACTGCCATACAACGCACAGCCTAAACCACTGAAGATATAAATATGAAAATTGAAACGTATGTTCCTTAGTGGGTGTAGGGGTCCACTAAGAAAAGATTGAAGTGAAATGGGGTGTAAAAGTTTGTATGGAAAATCGATTTCCCTGCGTGTATCAATTTAAAACTTGGTTCAAATACTCTTCAAAACAAATAATAAAACACTTTCTATAGAATTTTTCAAAACATCCATTATAGAGGGGTGCAACTGGGTGTTGAAGTTTGTATGGGGGAATTTTTTTGGTCTTCCCAGGGACCTAGCAGCACACAAGGTTAAATGAGGAACATAATTTTACTTTGCAATATTATTAGATACAAAACTGCTTTATATTGTCAATTTTCGATGAAAAAGATCACACACAACTCCCTTAGATAATGTACGAACGAGCCCGCATGCAATGACAATTTTAATTCGGCTGCATTATATTTCTCGAAGGGACCACGGGTAAAATTTATAGGGTCCACGGGTAAAGTAAATACTTGTGGGACCTTCTAGGGATTACCGGAGGGACCACGGGTAACCACAGAGCAAGTAACGGGTAACAAACGTCGGATCTACTTGAAACTTAGAGAGGTGTTAAATTGTGTAGGTATGGGAAAATTATTTCCCATGTCTAACATTTTCACCGAGGACTGAAATATCGATTATTTTCGAACATCTGACTCTGGGGGCAATTACGGAAGTTCAAAAATAAAATTAAGGGAAAACTCCTAATATAACGCGTACGAAGTCGCGGGCAACTGCTATTATAGATATTTTTACTTGTCATGATTACCTATGTGTATGTTAGCAATAAATTGAAAATCTGGTGACTTGGAAGACCTGATGATGGGTCCTAGAAGTCTACCTATACGTACACTATTAGAGATACAGAAATGACGTGTTTAAACAAAAACTATTCAGTGACACTGGCTATAGGAAAAAATAACAACAATGTCGAGATAAATTTTGTCAATGTTCCTAATTCTACGCGGACGGAGTCGTGGGCAAAAGCTAGTGTAAAATAATGCCTAAGAAGTGAAACTTATTTTATTTATTAAAAGCTATAGATATATGCTACCGCAGACTTTTTTGTAGATAATTTTATTCTACACAATTCTTTCCTACATCATTTACCCAGACGGATTAGACAGCATACGCCATGAAAACTCGCTGGGGCTAACTTTTCCCCCGTCTTGATTCACTTTAAATACTGTTATTGCTCAGCTCCTTCGCGATAAAGCCACAAAGTAGTATTATTAAGCAAACTACCTAGCTCTAAATTTCACAATCTAGACCAGTGTTTCCCAATTAGTGGTACGCGTACCCCCAGCGGTACGCGAGCTTTTTGAGGGGGTACGCGCGGCAATCTCAGAATTGCAAACAACAATCGCCGCGATATATTTTGAGCCAATCCATCAATTTAATTAAAATTTTAAATTTATTAAACGATGAAATACAAATATAATTTAATATTAATTATCACCTTCATGGCTACAAGGGGTACCTACTTAGAAAAATCTAATTGGGAATCTAGACAATTAATTTCAAATAGATCTTCTTTAGAATCTATTTAATTTTGTAGCCTAATTTGGCAACAACCGACTTCAAATTCAACGACAAAATATTTCATTACTTCTTGCTTTTCAGTGAAAATTTTTTGAAGTCGGTATATTAAAAAAAAGGGGTATAATTTACGCAGACACCAAAAATATTTTTAAGACTCTAAGCTTAGGCACCAAATAAAATAAACAACTCCAAATAAAATAATTGACACTATTAAAAGTGTCCTAAAGTATATCATATTATAATCCAAAATAATAGAAAAAACATCAGAAAAATCGCACGCCTTGTACTAATATTTTATTTGGTTTCTAAAATGGATAAATGGTCACCAAGTAATGGATAAATGGTCACCAAGTAAGGTAGGTAGGTTAGGTTAGTATAAAATTTATTAAGTATAAAGTGTATTTTAAAGGCGTCTATATATTTTTATGGCAGTCAATAATACCAAAAATGGATATATTTCATAATATTTTAGGAAACGTAATTTGGTGACCATTCATCCATTTTGGTAACCGTTTAGAATTTTTTTGGTACAAAATAGATACATTTTTGGGCGCCGCTTAAACACAAGCCAAAAAAAAGTATATTTATCTGACATCTGTACTTATTACAATCTTTAACCATTGCGCTATAAACGCTTTAAATATTTCAAAACCCACCAAAAATATATTCCGGGCGTCAGAGATGGCAACACTTTACGGGAGGAAAGCTTAAAGCTTTCAGTACATTGCGACATTCGGTCGGAAACGCTTATTCCCGCTTTATTTTCATGAAAATTATGAAAAACAAAGTTATTTTCACATAATTTAGTTTAAAACAAAGTTTTAAGTTATTTGTTTATTTTATTTTAGTGTGTTTTATGTGTGAAATTTGCTCTTTATAGGCAAAATATTAAGATTTATTTTTAGTGTTAGATATTGCAGTGTTTTGGTTGGAGTTTGCGCGTAACAAGTACGTAACATACGGTTGGTTGACACGAAGATTCCGTTTAGTTATCTTTTTGGTCTAGCTTCGACTTGGCGATTCTAGGTTCGATTCTCGTCCTTATTTTCTATATAAATAAATAAAATTGAAGTAGTTTCGATATAACTGCCTTATGCTTGCACATTATTAAAACACAAACACTCGTTTTTAAAACTGTCTATCTGTCGGCTTGCCCGGGCTTATTTTCGAAACCGCTGAACCGATTGTCACGGGATTTTCACAGACAGGTAGAGGACTTTACAACGAGTGGTCTAGGCTACCTTTTATCCCAGAAATTCCTTTTGGGACGAACAATTTTGATTTACCTAAGTTCATATAAATAAATCATAAAATATTAGTTTGTACCTATGTTTAAACGCGCCAATCTCGAAAACTACTGGGCTGATTTGTAAAGTATATTTTGCGTTAAATAGCCAGTTTATTGCGGATGTTATACAATATAAATATAAAACATTTTGGACTCTTTAAAAACTTGAAATTTTTATTTTTACTCCAAGGTTTAGGGCCAGCCCCATTTCGTACGCCCGGCTATATAAACCTACCTACTAAATATTATTAAGACATAAGTTTGAGTTTGTTTCTTAGAATATTAAACTTTTTTGGATCGATTTAAAAAATTATTTCACTATTATAAAATAAAATTAGGGTTTCGTAAGATATAGGAATATTTGTAAATAATATGCGTGGATTGTTATTACAAGAATTTCTACGGGCGAATGCAGTTTATTTAAAATAAAAAATGGGGCAAATTTAGCCATCAGCGTGTTTATAAATAGTACAATCCATCCTTTATAAAATAATTCTACCTAAAAATTTGCCGACGAGCAGAATAACAATCACCAAAGCACTGATTCCATTTTGGTTTTATTGATCTGTTTATATTGACAAAATCTATATAGGATGTTTTTGAAGCAGAACTTTCTGAAAAAGATATACTTAACTGAAAAATCCGGAACAACGAAAAGTTACTGTCAATAAAACCTAGATGACCCTGGCCACACCCCAAAGCATAAAGGCCGTGATAGTGCATAGATTTTTATTGTCACTCGTGTAATATTAATAAAGAGTTAAACGTCTTTTTGTTATTATTAATTTACTAATGGAATATTGTAGGTTGTTAAGATTGCCGCATACTGACGGTGCACGGCATGGCACAGAAAAATATTGAAATCTTCGTTTGACTATATTAATAATATATATTTATAAATAATTGGCTATGCCACGTCAGTGAGATCATTAGATATTAATAAAATCTGATTTTTTTGTAGGTATACTTCTTTACCGTTGTCTCTCGTATCTCAGATCGAGCAGAATCAAACATACGAAAAAATCAACTATCTATACTAATATTATAAAGAGTTTGGTCAGTTTATATAGTATATCATTGGATGTAGGGGGTAATCTCGCAAACTACTGAACCCATTCTAAAAATTATTTCACAAATAGAAAGCTACGATATCCCTGAGTAATAGGCATATTTGATGTTGTACGAAAATATCCACGAGTGAAGCCGGAGGTGAAAGCTATTACGAAAAAAAAAATTTGCGTAAAATAGTCGTATAATAATTGGGCCAAGAGTAGGGTTCTGTGACTATGTAAGTTATACTTGTCATTTTTTGGGTTTCGTACATCCGATGAAAAAACGGGACCCTTATTGATGACCCAATCACGGACGTATAGCGTAAATAATTGAATTTCAATTTTGGGGGATAAATTGAAAATAAAATATTTTTAAGTGCATCATGTGAAATATAAAATGAATGGGCTCGTCAAAAGAAATAAATATTTTTTTATAATTTTTAAATGCATAGTTTAAATATGTTAAAGAAAATATACGAAAATCCTATCTTCAAGTCGTCACGGAATAAATGTTACAAAACCCTCTCCACGCGTTTTTTTATGTTACTAACTAATTTTCCCGCCAAAACATTTCATGTAAAATAGGATACCAAGACTCAAAAACTCTCCACTCCACTCGCCCTTGGCCAATTATTTATTTAGCTTTTGTTACTCTCTCCGCTTGTTGGACCGCAATCGTATAATATTGTGAATTTCAAGTCCATTTCTTTCTGATACGGAACCCTAACAATAACAACTAATAAACTGAAAATTATTATATATAAAAAATCGTTCTGAATTGAGAATCTTCCCCTTCTTTTTTCTTAAGTCTGTAAAATCTAGCGCCATCTATTTTCAGTTAGGGGTTTATCGAGTGGAGAAAGCAGAAATCATTTCACATTTGTATTATTTTTTTCCATATGATATATCGTTCATTCTTTCAACGTGTCCAACCAGTTAAAACTACTTTTCTTAATTCACAACATAATTTTAACAAAATATACCTTTGCGCCTGGTTAGTAATATCTTTTCCTATATAGTACCTATAAGTTGTGTCTACCTATTGGAGATGTGGTGTTGGCGGCGTCTTCTGAGAGTAAGCTGGACCGCACATCGTACCAATGTCTCCATACTAAAAGAGCTTCATATAAAGCAGAGACTCTCGTCTGTGGTACAGACGCGAATTCTGAAGTTCTTCGGCCATATCACTCGCAATGAAGACTCAATGGAGCGGATAGTGGTGCAGGGCCGAGTCGAAGGCAGGAGATCTCGCGGTCGTTCCTCTACCAGATGGACTGACCTGATTAGATCAGTGACAAATTGTTCAATAAATGAATATTCCCGTGAGGCTGTCAACCTGAACCGATCGCGATGGAGGGAAATCGCAAGAGCGGCGGTAGCGTTCCGGAGTGATTCATAATCACGACCACTCTGTCAAGAGTGCACGACTGGGAAGACTGGGAAGAACCTATAAGTACACGATGGTTTGTGGCCACAAAAATGAAATCTATCTATATTTTCTATAGTATAGAATCTATACTAATAATAATGCTGAAGAGTTTTTTGTTTGAACGCGCTAAACTCTGGAACTACCTGTCTGACATGAAAAAATATTGTTGCATTTGACAGTCCGATTTTTGAGAAAGGTTGTTACATCACGCTACGACCCAAAGGAGCTGAACAGTAACCATAGACGCGAGTGCAACCGCAAGGCACAGCTAGTTAATTATAAAACTGTACCTATTTTAAACAGTATACGTAAGAACATAAGGTAAAAAATTCACCAATCGCTTAATTCAGTAAGCGTCGACCCTTTTTCGGCTTATTTAGGTCAACCAACCATTCTAATAATAAATTACACTCGTATGTGTAAAAGATGTTTTTACTTCCCAGTCAGTTTTTGTAGGGATTTTTGTGGTTATGTTATATAAGTGTAGGCGTTTAATACTAGCGGCCCTGACCGGCTTCACCTGCGTAAAATTTAGTTTTTACAGTGATATCTACCGATACATACCTGCATAAATACTTATCTATTAGAGATAGATATAAATGCTTCCGCGGACTTTTTTGTAGATCATTTTATTCTACACTAGACTTTCCGACCCCGGTTCCGCCCGTGGATGCATTCGAACAATATAGAATATAGCCTATGTCACTCAGGGATATCGTAGATTTCTATTAATGAAAGAATTTTTAGAATTGGTTCAGTAGTTTTTGAGTATATTTATTAAAAACAAAACATCAAATGTTACCTTTTTATAACGTTAGTATAGACAAATTATTTCATACATCATTACTACTCGCTGGGGCTAACTTTTTCCCCGGCCTGATTCACTTATACTGTTAATGCTCAGCTCCTAAACATGATAGGTATATGTTTAATACTCGTAAAGCTTTTCGGTAAATCAACCAATCTAATAGTGAAACCGCAACTAAATCCGTTTAGTAGTTTTAATCTTTTTTTTATATATGTTGACGTCTTTTTGTTTGAAAGGGTATACTTTCCAGGTCGTACCATGGTCATTAGTCAGGATCTGATGATGGGATCCTGGAGAAATCAAGAACTTTTCTATAGGCACACTTGAAGCAATTTGGCTTTTTTTATAGTGACTTGTGCATTTGCTTTCTAAAAGCACACTTTTCAGTGCATAATTTTTGAAGTCGGTACACCTTTTTTTAAAAGACAAATTGTATTGTATATTATTTGTTTGGTTAGTTTTCGACCAAAAGTAAGTTAGCTTGGTTGACCCAAGTCACTGGTCAAGGTTGTATGCAACGCTGTGCTTGCACTGAATATTCCGTTCCAATGCCACACGAGGGACTTTCCTTCATCGAGATAACGTCGTGTTTTATTTAACTATAGCAACCCGCCCCGGCTTCGCCCGTGTAAATTTTCAAACAAAATAATTTGAAATTACTCATGGATATTGTCTATAGGTAAACCACTGAGAAAGTAGCACTCCTATGGTCCGTGCGGGTGAGAGGGGCGGGCGTGATTCTGCCATACACGATACGAAGTTTCACGCGATATATCTGTTGTCGACTCGATCCACCTCAAAAATTTCAGGGTTTAAGCTATCCTCATACCAAATTTCATCGAAATCAAAACTGTTTGTGCCATTTTCACGTAAATTATTTTCTCCGAATCTACTAGACGAAAAGTGTAGAAATTGGATACATATGTAGAGTTTAATGACACAAATTTTGGGAGTTAACTTTGGGGGGAAAATTGTTGAGATAAATTAGGATGCAATACATAACGCTTACCAAAATATTACTATAGCAAGATGCTATCTTGTATGTTTTTTTTGTTTTTATTTTTATTTTTTTCGTTTCATTTCATCAAAAATTAAAAAGTAAAAAGTAACAAAAATATTTTTTCACATATCAAATAATATATTTTTAAAATGCATAGTTATATATATATATATATATATCAAGAAAATATGATAAAATTGAGCGTCCCACCCCTATCTCCGTAACTACGAGTTTAAAATTTGAAAAAATATTAGGAAATATAGGGCCTTACTCATAACTTACAGGAAAACCTAAATCTGTCTCAAAGTTCTCATACATCATCTTTTAACCCACATTCTTCTCTAATCAATACAAACGAATGCTAGGCGGAATCATGGGCACACCCATTGTTTTTCATACCTACATAATTAATCGTACTCCTAGCTAGATTCATAAATTATTAATTAAGTCAACTATTTTAGGTCAAGTTTCTAGGTTAAAAATGTAATGCTTCTTTCACATATTTTGTCCAGAAGGGCAATAAAAATATTTTTTGGTGTTCTAATTCCGAGAATTAGAAAGGTTTCTATAAACTTTAATTGCAGAATTACTTAGACCGTTTCTTGATATTGTCCATAGCGGTCTCAAATTTTAACTATGACGAATTCGAAATTCTTATTAAATAAATAAATGTAAAGTTATTCGAAAAACGGTCGAAAGAAAAATTACTGAAATAAACACCGTATACAAAAATTGTTTCATGTTCATTATGTATTATGGTACTACTAGCTTTTGCTCACGGTTTCACCCTCGTGGAAATTGAATATACTGTAACGCCTGAGAGAGAAAATAGCAATGTTTGGTGACGTTGCTATTTTTAGTAGGCGCTTTTTCCACGTCTCCACTAAAAGCCCTTTTATTTTAACGAGATAATTTTAGCTTATGTCTACCATGAAGGTCCATTCTATATATGGCAATATTAAAAGTACACACAATCGCCGAGCATGTATGAAAGGTATGATGAATATTAAAGAAGCGAAAGAGGTATGTCAGGATCGTAACAAATGTCATTCGATGCCTACCCTACTCCCTACTACTCTTGGGATAAAAGGCCTGATGATAAATAGATCGTTTTTTTTAAATCGGATGATTAGTTTCGGAGATTACTTTCTACATCCAAACATTACTTCTTTATAATATTAGTATCTATAGATATGGACTATTGTACACTGCGGCTATACTTTTTAGTTTTTTATCCCAAGATGTACCTACATTACTTTTAAATCGTCCTGAAGTAGGTATTCAATTTTTCTCATAAATATAATTGTAATAATATGTATACTATATTAAAGTTCACACTTTTAGCAATACGACGTAATATAAATAATTATTTCATTTAATAAAAAAAAAGAGCGAGCCTTATAACAGTAGTCGCATATGATGTGTAACATCTGACATCCCCCCAGCAACAAGAATACTTATTTTTAATGAAAATGAAAAATAGGAGTAATGCATGGACGTAAAAAAGTAGAGGACGGATCACCGCTAAGACAAAAGTGAAGCACCAAGCGTACATGTGTGCTACCGATTTTATTTATCTCTAATATATCTTTAAATTGTAGAATAAGTGGTAAATTACTAACTTACCTATCAAATGTGATTCCTTGAGATTTTTTATGAGTAATGGAGTTGTTTTTGCATAATTTTACTACACAAGACGGCATTGTTTTTTATTTTCTTAATGGCGGCTGATCAGCATAACCGAATGAGAATGTGTGCGTGAGACTCGTATTTACAATGAAACTGGCATAACTTGGTTGCTTCACTTTTGTCTTAGCGGCGATCCATCCTCTCCTTTTTTACGCCCATGGAGTAATGCATCTTTTTATTGAACACAGTTATTTTTGTTTAATTAGGGAGAGGCAGGAGACAATAGACGTATGTATGATAACTAAAAAATATGAGACATATACCTACTTGTGATTTCAAAGTTTTTTAAAACCTTTGAAAAACTGCGTCAATAACAGTACCACTCATAGAGTAAGTAGCAATCACTATGTTCTTTAATAAGAGTCGGGACAGCCATACATTAAAATGAATCAAAGTTAGGGCTGAAAGGTACTGCCAACCTAACAACATCGTATCGTGGATTGGTATAGAAATATTTGTTATCTCTGTCATCTGTATTTGGCGTGAAAGAGATGGCGACGCCATTAATATTGGCTCATTTTTCCTAGCCCAATTTTTTTGTTATAAGTTGCGCCAGCCTGGCCAACTCTACCACCGCGCTCGCTCATTGGACAAATCAAGCGCGCGCTTCACCGGCTTACTGTTACACACTTCCGTTTCTTTGCACGAAATCACTCCCACAGATTGCAGGAAGGAAGGCGAGAGGAAATATGTTACACATAAAAAAATGCCGTCGTTCATGGGTCAACTAGCTATTTGCGGACATTGTTACTAGAATCTGTGGCGACATCGCAAGTTGTAAAGGCCGTAATGGTGTGTTTCTGCTCCTATTTTATATTTATTTTAGTACATGTCATCAAAATCTATGCCAAACAGACACTTTATGAATTATTCATTCGTCACTTACTTCAGTAAATTAGAATTTTTCCCTGGGGAGACGAAGATGGATGTTGTAGCGTTTAATATTAAGTAGAAATTGGTTTGGTTTTGCTCTAAAATATCGGAACTTCCCCACCGTCCACTTGGATCCCATGACTAGGCTCCCATGGGATCCTGAGATAACTTTTTCGCCACTTGACTCCCATGGGATCCTCAGATATTTTTTTCGCCTTTGTTTTCGCCTCTTCACTCCCATGGGATCATATAGGTAATGATTCTTTAATCCTTTAGGCTCACATAGGCCGCAATGATGATCATCTTCTGGAGCAAGGTTTTGACGGATTCCTATGTTGTATTTTTTGACGCTAAACAAGAATATAACTAGCGAAGCGAAAACCGTGAGCTTTTTTTTAAATTAACAAATTGTAAAAAAAAATATTTTTATTTATTTTATTCCTTGATTCATTATCAAAATTTTAGTATAGAAACTAGTATAGCTAAAGAAATAGTTATAAAATCGATCACAAACATTTTTTTTCTTCACGGTTTGCCTTGCAGCTTTCGAAACCATATAACGGTCCTAAGGGTACTTAGCGGAAGACCAAGTCTCCCTCTTTTAGCGGCGCCGGTGGCCGATGTGGGTATGGAGACCACGGTGATAATGATAAGAGACTTTCACAAAGGGCAATTATTAATTTTGAATTTAGAACATGCGACCAAAGAGGTCGAACGCAAATATTGTATGAATAAAGTTACTGGCAGGTAAGATACACGCCGTCTGTATTAAAAATTAAAAACAAGTATTAAAAAACGCGCGAACTGTCTGTCTCTGTTTACGGATTGTTGACATTGGAAATTATTGCAAAGTTGTTAGGTACTAATACGATTTCAAAACCTAATAGTGCCTCATTTTCTCATAGAAGGCGATGAAAAGTAGAGGGCATCACATGACCGCAAAACTATTTTTTCATCGGGCGGTGTATTTTGAATCCCTCGTTATGCTTTGGATTCTACTTTAGAAACCCACGCTGCGCTCGGGATTCTACTCTAGAATTCTTTGCTCCGCTCTGAATTCAATATAGCGCCCTCACCGTAAAAATATTATTTTGCTCCCTTGTGATACAATCTACTATTTTATCATTGACTAGCGACCTCGTCCGTCTTCGCACGGGTGCAATATCGGATAACAACAATTTGAATACCTACATAATACGTAATTTAAATTTGAAATACGCTTATTATACACATCAAATTACTTCCTACATAATATAATTTTGTAATATCTCTGACGGATTACAGAATAATAATATACGCCCATTCAGAAAATGTGTTGGTGCTATTTTTTTCCCGACTTGGTTCACTAATACTATTATTGCTCAAATCCTGAACGCGATAGGTCCATGTTTAATACACGAACAGGTTCCTCGCATATAAACCGCAACAAAATCCATTCAGCAGTTTCGGAGTGAATCAGGCACAAACATACAGTGGCGGTGGAAGACTTTGTTTTATAATAGGTAATAGTGATTTTACGAAGAATACTATGACATAAAATGTTATTGTTTCAGATTTGCACAACGAAAAAACCCGGCCGGGTTCATAACGAAAAATAAAAAATTGGATATGGATTAGATTTGAAATTTTGAAAATAAAAAAATAAAATATGGCGGAAGCTGAAGGAGGTGCGAGTGAGCAGGATGATGTTTCATTTCTTCGTACGGTAAGTTTGTAATACAATGAATTGTGATTAAAATGAAGAAAAGTAGTTTACGATGGTTTGGAGACGTTGAAAAAATTAAGTATGAAAGATTGACTAAAAAGGTTTATATGGCAGAAGCGAAAAAAATGCTGGCAAAGGACGACGTAGGTGTACCTTTATTGAACATATAACAAAAATGTTGATTAGAGGCAATGTTAAAAGTGCACATAATCGCCGATCATGTATATCTATGTAGGTTAGGGTGGTCCTTAATACGGATGTATCCGAATTTCTTTGCTCCCTGGTGCTCAAATGCAACCAAATTCATAAAAAAATGCCTGAAAATGTTAGCTCTTAATATTAACTTTAAGATAGTCCGCGTTTCAACCTAAGTTTCTCATAGAAATAACATGGGAAAAATTTCATTTGTTCTTTAGAATTCCATAACTTTGCGACAAATGAATCAAAAGTAATTAATTGCGTCATGTTTATTGTAAATTCAACGCTCTACAAAAAAGGTCTCTTATGATTTTTCGCTAAATTTATTGGCTTAAGAGTTATTCGAGCTCAAAGTTTAATTATTATATAATTTTTAATATTATCAAGTATAATTATTAAGTAAATATTTATTTTATAATATATATTTTTCTTATAAAATTTACTTAATAATTATACTTGATAATATTAAAAATTATATAATAATTAAACTTTAAAAATCATAAGAGACCTTTTTTGTAGAGCGAAGAATTTACAATAAACATGACGCAATTAATTACTTTTGATTCATTTGTCGCAGAGTTATGGAATTCTAAAGAACAAATGAAATTTTAGGTATATCTCTTTCAGAATCGTAGCAAATAGCGTTCGATTGTTTTGGCCTATCCCTTTTGGGATAAAAAGCGTGCTGATAGAAAACATTTTTTTTTCACGGGTTGCCTTACAGCTCCCGAAACCGTGTTACAGTCCCAGGGTTTTAGCGGACTTGTGAGGCAATATCTAACGAGTGGCCCGTTCTGTTGAGGTACATTTAGATGGTAAAAACCTCTAAGTGTGGTTACATGTCAAAACTTAGTTCGGTTTTTAGGATGTCTGTCTGCCTGTCCGTTTGTCTATCTCGATGTTTTCCCAGAATAGGGTCCAAAACGACTTAATGAATGTATTTGACCATCCTAATAAAATGAAAGCGTGAGGATATGCATAAAGCTTATAGACTTTTAAAAATAATATTCTGCTTCGTACACGTGGTCCAGTTGACAAATCCCATAAACGGGTTAAAATTTCCGCTTGGTATAGTCAATGGTCCCCACGGAGAATATAATTTCTCCAGAATATAGTTTCTTTGGTACAGCCAACGGAACAACTTTCGTTATATAAATAGTGTCGTATTTTAGTCTTAAGTGATTCAGAACGTCTGGGTCTTTTGGCAGACGGTTAAATGTCGAAGACGGTTTAATTATTTATTCTAAAAAACAATCGATACTATTCTAATACGACTCTTCATGCCAGTTTTAAATGTCAAGCTATAATGTTACAACGGAGCACAATTTTTTATTATTTTGATATGTTCTGTTTTAAATTTGTGAGGTACAAAAGTCAAACTATCTCTGTGCAAAAAATCACGCCGATCTGTTGCTACTTGTTGACGTGAAAGACAGACATAAAACACATTGCTGCAATAATAGATGGTCCCACAAACGAGTGATGCCAGGCTGGCGCAACATAGAACAAAAAATTAGGGCTAGGAAAAATAAGCCAATACTAATGGCGTCGTATCGCCATCTCTTTCACGCGATATACAGTTGACAGAGATAGCAAATATTTCTATACCAAACCATAGTACGATGTTGTTAGGTTGGCAGTACCTTTCAGCCCTAACTTTGATTCATTTCAATGTATGGCTGTCCCGACTCTTATTAAAGAATTATTGCTACTTACTCTATGACTGATGCTAGGCTGTTAGTGTTATTAAAGAACGGTCTTATCTATCTGGCTCGCTTTCTTATTTGTATTTGCCAATCTAGTAAAGCGCCAGCATACTATATCTATGGCTACAACGGAGCAATTCTTCTGAAGCGACAAGCTTGTCATCTGTTCTGTTTTAATATGGGCAACTCGCTAAATGAAGACATGCCGCAAGGTACAAAAGTCGTGGTCTAAAAGGACCATAAGGATCGGAGAAAGGATTAAGATGTTCTCACAAACTAATGCTAAATATTGCCATGAACCACCACGATGTGAAAACTTCTTTAAGCGCGTTGACCGATTTTTGGTGGGGGGAATTTTTATGGGTTCGCGTCACCGGCCACGATATGTTTTCGGCACAAGACCATGGATATGCTCGACCCGAGAATACTGGCTTCTATCCATTTATATCCATTTCTGGCCGGCAATATATTATTATTGAAGTGAAAACTTAATTCATAGTTTCAAGTTTTCACTTCTGTCAGCAGTCCCCATGACTGCCTATGTCTTTTTGACATTTTTCTTTTTAAATTTCCAGGAAGACATGGTATGTCTGTCCTGTACGGCCACTGGAGAGAGAGTATGTCTCGCAGCAGAGGGGTTCGGTAACAGACATTGCTTCTTAGAGAACATCGCTGACAAGAACATACCTCCTGATTTGTCGCAATGTGTCTTCGTTATAGAACAGGTAAATTAATGTTATTTTTCTTTCACGGGTTGCCCTTTCAGCTCCCGAAACCGTGTTTTTGTTCCAGGGTACCCAGCGGAAGACCAAGTCTCCCTCGTTTAGCCGATGGATTTGTGAGGCTATACCTAACTAGTGGCCAGTTCTGATGAGGTATAATTTAGATGGAACAGCCTCCAAGTGTACATGTACATGGCCGGGATTCTGAATCGAAGTCATAGCCAGACGTCTTAACCACTCGGCCACCGACGCACCAACGTTATTATCATATTATGTTACATGGAAGTGAAACTTCTTAGGCGGCTAGCTAATTTATTTATTACGCGTCACGTTTAGGCACATTTCGTTACATGAGAGAGAAGAAAGATATAACGTAGAGAGAAGGAGAATACATAGTTTAGGCTATCCGAGTCTCCCTTTTTTATGATGTTTCTGTACGATGCTGCATGCACAATTTATACATTCACTATTTTTTTTCAGGCCTTGTCTGTAAGAGCGTTGCAGGAATTAGTAACAGCAGCTGGTTCTGAAACTGTAAGTAATTTTTTTTAAATAATTCTGTAAAAATTGCCAATATCTTTTAATTTATTTAAAAAATAATTTATTCATTTTCTTAATATCTATGTATCAACCTAACATAGTATATGTTGTAACGATTTTGAATTACAAATCTTTCAATTATATATGTATATAATATTATTTTCTACCCTTTTGTGAATAAACCCTGTAAAAACTTTGGCTTTCCTTCAAATTCCAGGGAAACGAAAAACTAGTGAGTCCTTTTGTATATTAAAATTGCATGATAACTTGTATTACTTATATGAATCGCCTAACTAACACTTTTTACTGAATGT
The DNA here is from genome assembly GCA_963924495.1 of Nemapogon koenigi. Lineage (NCBI taxonomy): Eukaryota > Metazoa > Arthropoda > Insecta > Lepidoptera > Tineidae > Nemapogon > Nemapogon koenigi. Next base: position 3,818,209 of record OZ004657.1, on the reverse strand, counting down.
TTCGTCCGTCTACGCTAGTTCAATGGGTTTAAAAAATTGAAGCCTTACTTTATTATATTACTATATTACCTTATTTTATAAATTTTATTTAATATCAATAACTAAGTCCACTTGCTACCTATTATATTTTTTAACAGTGTTTAATTTTCATTAACATATAAAGTTTACAATTTAATGCTATAATGTTTGCTTCATAATTATTTTTTAAACTACTATGATAAATCGAAGCCTTTGTCTGTTTGTCTGTTCAGGCGAATCTCAGAAACTATTAAACATAGTTTCACATATGGATAGGTTGATTCTTGAAGAATTATGTGAAAATTTGGAGTTCTGCAGGAAGTGGCGTATTACGTCGAGTCCGGGCATTGCACACCGCGAGATATATTCGCCGGCCAATGCCTACCCGAGTAATTATTAGCGCAATCCCCTCCCATCGGCCGGCGAATGACTCTCGTGGTGTGTATTGGGCGGACTCCCGTATTGATTTGTTTCGATTGCCGATTGGCGAAATTAATTTGGGAATAAGCTTCCTTGCCTATTCCGATTATAATAGCCGTGAATGATAGACAAACAAAGAAATTAAAATCGTTTCACTTTTTAATTCTGTGTATTGAATTTTGTTTTCTTTTTAGTTTTTTTTATCTAATCTAAATAATCACAGTAGTTTTAAACAATTTTAATTAATTTTAAAAATATAAATTTTCTTTTGCAGGGTAAAGGCACCGGTTCGGGTCACAGAACTTTGCTCTACGGAAATGCCATACTGCTTAGACATCTTAACAGCGACATGGTAAGTGTGAAGTGACAGCTATTAAATGCATCGATAGACTTAAAAACACCATCAACATTAAATTTTTATATTAGGGCCTCACTGTAGCGGATGACTTTGAGAATGGATGGATCTATTACATTATGCTCGGAAACACCTTTTCCTAGATTTTTAGCCCATCTAAACTGCCAGGAGACGGTCAATCGCAATTGGCAATGTGTTGACAATAGCAATTGAAGTGCAAATTGATGTGGTTTCAATGAACGTGTCAATGTTTTTGCGCTCAGTTTATGACCTAAATTGTCAATGTCAATTACATAGCGAAACAATCAATGGCGCTGTCAAGGAGTTTAAATCAAATTATTCATCAATTGCCATCCATCACGTAAATGCGATTTACAATCGCTTCAATTGAATTTGTTTGTTTATGTTTCTGCTGAAAACGGTTATTAGACAGTGTTCTATTGTTTCATTGTTTTTTAGTACCTTGCGTGCCTGTCGACATCTTCATCTCAAGACAAGTTGGCGTTTGATGTTGGTTTACAAGAACATTCGCAAGGTGAAGCTTGCTGGTGGACTCTGCATCCTGCCAGCAAACAAAGGTTAGTACCACTTGTGTCCTGTACTGTCTCTGATACCCTGGAGTTGAGGCAAATGGCGCCCGGCGTTCCTCGTCATACTTTCGCCTGATAGAGAGAAGTGGCTCTCCATACTCTCTACCCACCCCTTTGGGAAACAGGCGTGAAGGTGTGTAATGTATTTCTTGTGGAATTTATTTTGTTTGTGCTGAGGATTTGCTAGTTAGAAAGTATTATTATGTACGTTAGAAAGTAATACAGTTTTAACTTTTCAGATCTGAAGGTGAAAAAGTTCGTGTTGGTGATGACTTGATTTTGGTATCGGTCGCTACTGAGCGTTACTTGGTAAGTATACCTAATTCTTGACAAATTAGTTGAGCTTTTGACATTCGATAGCCAGTACATTTTGCCATTCTCAGGGTATTCTTCTAAAAACTGTGGATGAAGAATGCGTATCGTAGACTCTATGGATGTGAGATCCAAGGGTGTTGCAAAGATTTTCAGAGGCAACAAATATACCAAGACTTAACTACAAAAGAAATTTTTTTTGAATGCAAAAAAATTGAAGCAGTTATGGAGCTAGGGCATTGCCCCTGCACCCATGGTTTCCGGTAAAAGTTTAAAACTTAAAGCCAAGGATTAGTTGCCTATTTCTAAATAGGTAAATTAAATAAACTGAATGAAAAATGAATGCATGTTTGTTACTCAATCATACCTCAACGGCTGTACGGATTTCAATAAAACCTGGAGGATACATAGTTATGTCCGTAATTACAACATAGGCTACTTTTTTCTTCACGGTTTGCCGGTCCCAGGGTACCCAATGGAAGACAAAGTCTTGGCATAATGGACGGGGGAGGATCTTGAAATATATTACAGCCACGGGAGCTGAATTTTATTATTTTTTGCTAGACTATACCTAGCTACCCTAGGCTTTAAATACTATATTAATTATTTTAGCATACAACAAAAGAGAACGAGGTCTCCATAGTGAACGCATCTTTCCACGTCACCCATTGGTCAGTTCAACCTTATGGAACGGGCATATCGCGTATGAAGTATGTGGGATACGTTTTTGGAGGTGATGTGCTAAGATTTTTCCATGGAGGAGACGAGTGTCTAACAATACCGTCTACCTGGTCGAAAGAAGGTGGACAGAAGTAAGTTTGAATCAAAATTAATAACCAAAAATCACGCTTTTTATCCCAAGAGGGGTAAGCAGAGACAATCGAATGCATCATGCTTTCAGTCAATCTACGAAAGACATGATAAATACAAAAGAGGCGAAAGAAATAAAAGAGATGGATTAAAAAAGAGTTAAAATACTAAAAAGGTTTATATGGCTGAAGTGAAAGGAAATGCTGGCAGAGGACGAACTAGGTGTTATTGAACATATAAAACGTTTATTGATCGAAGGCAATATTAAAAATACACACAATCGCCGAGCATCTATGAAAGGTATGATGAATATAAAAGAAGCGAAAGAGGTATGTCAGGATCGTTTTAAATGGCATTCGATGCCTACCCCTTTAAATACCAGGAAATGCCATTCGTTTGTCTCTGCTTACCTCTTATGGGATAAAAGGCATTGTAGATGGATTGAAAAAAACAAACACACCGGCTACTTTACAATATTTTAAAATTATTTCAGCATCGTGGTCTACGAAGGCGGTTCCGTGATGTCCCAAGCTCGTTCACTATGGCGGCTCGAGTTAGCCAGAACTAAATGGGCTGGCGGCTTCATTAACTGGTACCATCCGATGAGGATCAGACACATAACCACCGGCCGATATCTCGGTGTCAACGATCAAAATGAACTTTATTTGATTAGTCGGTGAGTGTTTTTTTTGACAATAACGTATTATTCATGCTTGAAAAACTAATATAAATTACTCGCCAGGATAAACAAACGTTCAGGTGTTTTTTTCTTGATTTTAGTGGAAATAGATCCTTTTTAGGGTTTAGGTTGAATATGGAAACCCTATTACTAAGGCTCCGCTGTCCGTCCGTCTGTCTGTCACAGGTCTTTTGAATCGTAATAGGTTGACACTTGAAATTTTCACAGAATGGCCGCAAGAACAACAAATAATAAAAATTAAATAAAGCTAAAAATTAAAATCCCGTGTTTTAGTCGACGCTTTTTGCTCGTTCGCAATAATGACAATACCTACATACAAACGTCTAACTCGTATAACTATAATACATACTCTTAAGGCTCCTATATCCATAATTTTTCTGGGATAGACTATTCCCGATTTCTCTGTAAATAATCCACCTGTGTCACTGTTATTTAGCATATAGTTACATAAGTAACTATATGCTATCTAAGTGAAATAGCTGTTATTTTTTCAATGGGTTTTATTAAATAGGAAATATGGGTGGTTAAACTTTGCCCCCGTTTTCTCTTTCGTAATCTATCACAAAACTCTTAATTTTTTATAGCGCTGTTATACCTACCTACATTGCGTTTTTTTGTAGCTTATTGAAAATTCAAAATAATAATTATTTTATTGGTAAAATCAAATGTGGTATTTTTTAAATCAACGGAAATACCAAAAGAAATTGACTTCAAATCCTTATTGCAGAGATCAAGCCACGACAGCATGTTGTGCTTTTTGTCTCCGCCAAGAGAAGGATGACCAGAAAGTGGTTATGGAAGATAAAGACTTGGAAGTTATTGGGGCACCGATCATCAAGTATGGTGACTCCACAGTCATTGTACAGCACTCCGAAACTGGACTGTGGCTATCATATAAGGTGATGCTTTTAAAGTCTTTAAAAAACACACAACTTCCCGGTTTTTATACCAGTGTCCAGCCAGCCTGTTAATGCACTTAATAGACCTAGATGTGTCATTTCTTTTACAGCCGTGGTATCTGTTACTTTTAGGACATATGTGAAGCCCTCTAGAAGTCGGTTCAAGCACATATTCTAAAAAAAAATATCTGAACCCGGGTCTCCCCGACTTGATTCACTTATGCTGTTAATGCTCAGCTCCTAAACATGATAGGTCCATGTTTAATACCCGTAAACCTTCCTCGTGAATCAACCTATCTAATCGTGTAAACCGCAGTAAAATCCGTTGAGTAGTTTTTTTTGTAAAATGGCCACAAACAGAAATACAGACAGACAGACGCGGCTGGGTACTTTGTTGATGTGTTTGGTATATTACGCTCAATTTTGCACATAGACTCATAAACTAATATAGTTTACCCATAAAATAAAAATTATAGAGATTTTTTTTAATTACAGTCCTATGAGACAAAGAAGAAGGGTGTGGGTAAAGTGGAAGAGAAACAAGCGATTCTTCACGAAGAAGGGAAGATGGATGACGGTCTAGATTTCTCCAGGTCCCAAGAGGAGGAGTCTAGAACTGCCAGGGTCATTAGGAAATGCTCTTCACTTTTTACCAAATTCATAAAGTAAGTGAATATAATTCAAGTAGCTTTCCGCCCGTGAAAATTTTTGTTTGGTTGACCTTTATGGTTACTGCTTCACTCCTTTGGGTCGTAGCGTGATGTTATATAAATAGCTTAAGACTCCTATATCCATAATTTTTCTGTGAGAAACTATTCCCAATTTCTCTGTAAATAATCCACATAGGTATGTCATTGTAATTTAGCATATAAAGAGCGCTTTAAGCGAAGCCGAATTTTTTAATAGCATCCATGAGTGTTTTAATTCCAAGTTATGTGCCCGTTCATACACTACTTCATCTAATCCCATGCAATAGTACAAAACAAATTGAACCAAGATATTTTCTTAATCGACAAATTGGCGGTAAACCGCGGTTACCTACCTCTGCCCTTTCTGCATTTAAAAAAACAAAACATTACGATATTATATATTATATATTATTACCATAGAGTACTAAGCCTATGGAGGGGCCATAGACGGGCTCCCCCTTTCGCCAATTTTTTCCCCTTTGACCAGTTATACTGACCAGGTGCGCAGTAATAAGTTACCTTAGATTTCGTTGGTATCGTTTTGTGTCGCGAGACAGAGCTCTAGGAAAATAGTTAATTGTGATGTTTTAAACGGGAAAGGCGATCTAGGGCGTCAAACTTAGTGTTTCCAATCATTAATTATAATTATTATGTTTGTATTTTAACATACTCATCATATAACGTAAAATCCGTTGCGACAATAAAACGACAGAAATATACAGTGGTACAGGGGCTAGTACTAGGCGTTCATCATCATCAACCTTTTTAAGATCCACTGCTGGATCATTGGTCTCCCTCTAGCGCACCATTTTAGTGGTGCTTATTGAGAGGAATTGCCATAGTCACCACGCTTGGCAGGCGGGTTGGTGACCGGACACCAGCTTTACGTGCCCTCCGAAGCACGAGAAGTCGATTTAAACACATATTCTTAAAGAAAATTGGTACTTATCATTTTGGCAGGCGGTAGAATTGGAACCCGGGATCTCCGGTAATATTAGGATTTGAATTTATTTTGACTTGTTATTATTTAAATTTTCTGTTATTTTGCAGCGGTCTTGAAACGCTTCAAGAAAATCGTCGTCACTCCATGTTTTTCGCGTCAGTGAATCTTGGTGAAATGGTCATGTGTTTGGAGGATCTCATCAATTATTTCGCACAACCAGACGAAGACATGGGTAAGTCTTAATATGTATATCAGCCACAACGACAGGCAAATATATAGCAAGAAATAAGTTAAAACTAAAGGAAGATGTAGTAATTAAGATAGAGAAAGGGATGCTTAGAAAGTTCGCTTAGGTTAGATGACAAGAGACACGAACGGCATATAGGACAGATGTGTATGGAAGAGTTGGTCAAGGGTCCTCTAGAAGAAAATTCACAAATTAAATCTATGATATTTAAAAAAAAGTAAAAACTTTGAAAGAATGAAGACATTAATGATTGACTAAAAAGGTTTATATGGCTGAAGTGAAAGGAAATGCTAACAGATGAAGACCTAGGTGTACTTTTAATTTAACATAATAATAATAATAATAAGCCTTTTATTTCCTTAATAATAATATTATAAAATACATTTCAATTTTAAAAAATTTGCTTGATTTGAATTAATAATAAAAATAAAATAATAAATTAAAAAATATGAAAAAAATAATATAGTTAGTTTTTTTTTTCTATTGAATTCACACATAAATATTTGTTATTTCTTCCCTCAAACTTACAATCATTCATTCATTCATTCTCTCAAGCATTTCTTCTTTAATTATTAAGGACCTCTCGGACCTAATTTAACATATAAAAATATATTGATCGTTGAAAATATTAAAAGTACACACAATCATGTATGAAAAGTATGATGAATATAAAAGAAGCGAAAGAGGTATGTCAGGATCGTAACAAATGGCATTCGATATTGTCTTTACCTACCCCTCTTGGGATAAAAGGCGTGAAGGTATATATATATATAATAGGGAAAATAAAAAGGACATTATGTGGACAGGACAACATACAAGAAATACTATGTTACTAACTAATTTATTAATAAAACAACACATATTGTATATTAGCATATTTTTTGTAGTTTTTATTATTTTTTATATTTCTAATGTTACTATGTTACGAACAAATAAATATATTACATTGTCATTATAAAACAATCAATACAAAACTACCGCCATCTGTTGGCAGTAAGGTTCTAGATGACAATTTATAGGGATCAAACCAGTAAAATTTGACTGTATTTAAATGTATTTATAGTTATTTTAATATTTTTTCACAGAACACGAAGAGAAGCAGAATAAGTTCAGAGCGTTGAGGAACCGTCAAGATCTATTCCAAGAGGAGGGCATATTGAACTTGATTCTGGAAGCTATAGACAAAATTAATGTGATCACATCGCAAGGTTTCCTCGCTGGGTTTTTAGCTGGTGACGAATCTGGACAAAGCTGGGAAATGATATCTGGATACTTATATCAGTTGCTGGGTTAGTAAGAAACATCCTGATTCATTTTTTTTCTTCACGGCTTGCCTTACAGCTATCGAAACCGTGTTACGGTTCCCCTGGTACCAAGTGTCCCTCGTTTAGCCGATGGTATTTGTGAGGCTATATCTAACGAGGCTTTATCTAGCCTCTAAGGTGCCCATTCATTCGCCCAATCTCCGGCGCGCCGCCATATGGTCCACCGAAATCGACCACATACTAGTCCAATTCTTGTACGCGCGGCCCACCATCCGTTTTCAAATCGTTGTATTTGTGGTTGATTTCGATGGCCGGAACGATCTGTCACACACACACACACATCCACATGCCTTTGTTTAATCGAATCTTGTGTGTCTGTGTGGGTGGGTGAATTGCATGTGATCTAGATCGTATGATTTACATTGCCTGTGTCCAATCTCAATCATATGGCGGCCGGACTTAGTTTGTCGGATTATGTCATAGAGTACTAAGCCTATGGAAAGGCCATAGACGGGCTCCCACTTTCGCCAATTTTTTCCCCTTTGACCAGTTAAACTGACCAGGTCAGGTGCGCAGTAATAGGTTACCTTAGATTTCGTTTGCACACGCGTTTTCAACATTTGCAAGCACGCACAAAAAAACCTAATATAAAAGGTGCGAAGGTATTATTTTTCAAATTTCGCTTTTATCGCAAATATAATGCAGGGAGCAATCGCAAGGCATATCTAATAAAATCATGTAGATTAAAATGACCAAGGTAGCATAATATATCTATAGTTATTTCACATTTAAAAGGAAATCGTCCTCTTAATATTTTTAATCTGGCTTTTTCTTCATATACACACCGTATTTTCGAAATTTTAGCTGCAATCATCAAAGGCAACCACACCAATTGCGCCCAGTTTGCTAACTCGAACCGCCTAAACTGGCTGTTTTCCCGACTCGGTTCTCAAGCTTCCGGCGAAGGTACGGGAATGCTAGATGTGCTGCATTGCGTGCTCATTGACTCGCCTGAAGCTCTGAACATGATGAGGGTAAGTTTCTAGTAAGAATCACTACAATATTATAAAACAAAGTTGTTGACGAGTATTAAAGATGACCCTATCTTGTTTAGGAGCTGAGCATTATAACAGTATAAGTGAATCAAGTCAGGGAAGAGTTATTTAAAATATATTATGGCGTATGCTGTCTAATCCGTCAGAGATATAACAAAATGATGTAGGTAAGAAAAAAGTCTGTATCATATATATCTATCTCTAATAGATACCTAAGTAGTACCTACTTGTGTTGGTATTACAATTGTCGATATTGTACCCGTGCGAACAACAATCATTTCTCAATTCAAACTTTTGATTTACTATCTAATCCCATTAATATTATAAACGCGAAAGTTTGTATGGATTTATGTTTGTTACTCAATCACGCCAGAACGGCTGAACGGATCTAGATGAAATTTGACATTTTGGCATTTTTGGATACTTTTTATCCCGGAAAGAATGTATGATTCCCGTGGGATAGATTTGTTTTTGTTGTTCACGGAATCGACATGATTTTTTGCATAGTGGTAGTTTAGGGGTCAGAGAATGACATATACTACTTTTTATACCGCGAAAGCGGGCGGGGGAGGGGCGAATTACAGCCACGGGATTATTTCTTTTTGGATCTATTTCCACGCGGGTGAAACCGCGGACAGAAGCTTGTACGCATATGATTTATTCTAGGACGAACACATCAAAGTGATAATATCGCTACTAGAGAAGCACGGGCGTGATCCCAAGGTGTTGGATGTGCTGTGCTCTCTATGTGTCGGTAACGGAGTGGCTGTCAGATCGTCGCAGAACAACATCTGTGACTACCTTCTCCCGGGGAAGAATCTCTTACTTCAGACTCAACTTGTTGATCATGTTTCAAGGTAACACACATACACATCTTCACGACCTCTTTCACTGGGTCGGGCAAAGAAAGTACACGGATTTGCCCGGATATTCTCGGGCCGGGCATTCCTTAGATGGCGGTGCTGACCCGTCGTTTATGGCCTTCGAGTCGAAACGATAGATGTGTATGCTAACCCCACGGGAGCTGCACCTAATGAATCTACTTGTGTCACAAAATAGTTGCTGAAAAATAAATTTATATAAAAAACGTTAGTTAGCTGAAGTATATAGTGCAGATCAAATTTGTTCTTTACATCATGTCATATTTAAATGTATACTTACTAGCTTTCCGCCCCCGGCTTCGACCGTGTATATTTTCGAATAAAATGATATGAAAAAAACCTGGAACCCGATAGCAGCATCACCTACCGGGTCCATTTGTGAATCTTAACCATCCAGGGACTCAAAAAATAATTATCAAAATCGGTCCAGCCGTTTAGGAGTTCAGTGACATACACACGTACAGAAAATATATATTATATAAAGATGAGCTATCACAGGTTAATTATTATGCGGAATACAGTAAATACTGCAGACCACAGAGTGGCTCTTGGCCACTTATTTTTGAATATTATAAATTTTCATATTTTTACAGTGTACGCCCAAACATCTTCGTTGGAAGAGTGGAAGGTTCAGCGGTATACCAGAAATGGTACTTTGAGGTGACCATGGACCACATAGAGAAAACGACACACATGATGCCACATTTGCGCATCGGTTGGGCCAACACTTGCGGGTGAATCTATATTATATTATAAAACAATGATCCCGCCGCGCCTGTCTGTCTGTCTGTGATCTCTTCACGCAAAAACTACCTAACGGATTTTGATGCGATTTTCTTCACGAGGAAGGTTCACGAGTATTAAACATTGACCTATCATGTTTAGGAACTGAACGTTAAGACGCTTGAGAGATGGCACCGCCCCCACGCGGGTACAGATACACACCAAACGACGTGGCTGCCACTATTAATATAGCATTAGGCTGCAGCCGGTACTGTCGGTACACGAGCACTTACGCACACACGCGTGCAGTGCGTACATAAAATCTCGAAAATGAGAATAAAGGAACTTGCTGAAAATTTTATTAAAAAATATAACAGTATTACGATAGTATATTGCTAGATAAAAAATCTGTCAAAAAATCATAATCATTGCATGCATTTTAGTACTGTTTCTAGACAGTAAAATATTTTTTTAGAGGTACATTCGTGATTTTTTTCTATCGAATCAATATAGTTGTATTATGTTTTGAAAACAGTATCTTAATAACGCATAACCTCAAGAATATCATATATTTTTTTGATTATGGTCACTGCAGTGGATCATGTACTTTTACGCATCCTAAAACTCGCATTTAGCTCTATACATCCTCTTAACAGTATTAAAGTGCGCGCCACGAACGGAAGGAATTTTGTGCAATGACACCCTGTACTATAAACGTATTGAATTTACCATCCCAAATGTGAACGCCATACAATTCTGTCGCTCGACTGTTCGCTACTGCTGTTAGTGGTGCGGGGCGAAGCGAGTGACCGAGTTCGCCAGAGATAACAAACCAGTTATTGCGGTTTAGTGGCTGGCGGCGGGAAAGTGCAGACAGTATTCTTGCCACTATTCCATGCGGATCTGGTTTGATTAGTTATTTTTAATGTTAAAATTAAATTTTTGGGTTTTTTTGTATTGTTGTGTGTAAAAATATACCCATATTGCCATAAAATGTATATAATTCATTTATATTTTTATTTCCTCATATTACGTATATGCCATGTATCATTGGCTTTTAAAGTTTACTATAATTGTTATAGACATAATATAATCAAAAATTAAAAAATAAATAACACATTAAAAAATGTTGTTTACACCTGCAGCATCACTAAGGTCAATGTACGAAATTATTATATTTTAAGTATATTTAGGAGAAAATTCTAAGGTTTGTCGGATGTTTTTAATTATAAAATATCCATTTTTCATCTCCTAACATAATAAATCTTAATTCCAGCTATGTCCCATACCCTGGAGGTGGTGAAAAGTGGGGTGGCAATGGGGTTGGAGACGATTTGTACTCGTTTGGTTTTGATGGCGCGTTCCTCTGGTCGGGAGGACGAAAGACGGCTGTAAATCGTAGCCATAATGAGGAGCCGTATATTCGGAAAGGTAAGACTTTGTTAATAAGATTAATATGTGACATTGATGATGATGTTGTTTCTAAAATTGAGAGGGTGGCATACTTAACGACCACATCAAAAAAGGCGTACACGTCTAGAAGTCCCATTAATTCTTAAGCCAACGGGCCCTTGTATAAGATTCTAGACGTTAGGGAACAGTAAGCACCAATATTTTTGCAAAATTCAACGAAGAAATGAGTAATAGCACAAAGTAATTACTTTCACCTACCCCTCCAATACCTCACATATGCACTTCCTAAATGTATATGTTATGGACCAAGTGATAAATAGGTCATTATACATAATGCCCGGGCATTGTGAAAAATGACCTATATGAGATGGCAATGTGATTATAACTATTCAAGTAATTAAATTGTCTGGGCATTATACATAATGTCTATCACCTATTAGGCAGAGTAATAAAAAACATATTTAATTACTATTCTCTTTATTTTTGTCATTAAACCATAATTGAAAACCCATACTTAAAGTAAACTTAAAGACTCATTATTTAGCAATTTAGAATACACTAGTTTTTGAACTTAAAACTTAATAAAATTCCGCCATTCCGGTCTCTGATTGGTCAACGCGTGTCACGCGATAGTTTCCCTCCCCGCACCCCGTCCAATGTAGCATTATTATCAAATTGACCAATGGTCCGGTGGCAATATTCATAATGACCATACAATGTGATAAATAATGAAGTTTAGATAATAATTAATCACTTTGTCTGATATAGATAGCCATTATTCATAATGCCCGGGCATTATAAATAATGACCTCATTAATCACTTGGTCCATAACATATAAAAATTGAGATTAAATAATATGTCAACCGAGACCAGACTTTCATTATACTGGTTGCATATCCTGGGAATAAGCGCTCTGGGTCCCTGAGAAAATGCAAAATCTAACAAGCAATTTATTTTAAAAAATCTCCACTCTTCATCTGGTCAGAGGCTGGCTCCTTCCTTGCTCAACGAATCAGCGTTCCGATTCAACGGAGGATATGCAGACAGTATATTTGCCTCTGTTCCGCCAACCTGGGAAATTTACATGATTGATCTATTTTTTTAAATCTTTATTTTTTTAGAAGTTTTTACCCGTACGATATGTCAACTTTAGCATAACAAAACAATACATATCTATACTTGTATTATAAAAAGGTATGAAAGGGTAATCTCTCAAACTACTGAACCAATTCTAAAAAATATTTCACAATTAGAAAGCTACGATATCCTGAGGCTATATTTTATTTCCCCATCTTAGTCGAGGTTCCACGCGCAAAGCTAATTGTAGCTGGCGCCACAGGCGACACGCTCGCTGTCAATCAAACGATCTGAGAATTTTGTTGTTTTAGTTTGTATATTATCACTGTATCTATATATATAAAAATGAAACCCGTTTTCCGTTGTCACGACATAACATGAAAACGGCTTGACCGATTTGGCTGATTTTAGTCTTAAAATATTCATAGATATCCAGGGAAGGTTTAAAAGGTGAGACAATTCGAATAATTGCCGAAAAACCCCTAAAAACAGCCCTTTTCTTTTTCCCATAATAACAGAGCCAATTTGAACCATAGTGCTATTCAATAAAGTTCATTTTAAATTAAAAGCACTCATTGTTGTCTATGCAATGTAGATGTGTTCCTAATGTCACCGCACAAAGTTAAAATTCGCGTGCGTGTTGGAGAATCTAATGTCGCGTTCCGACACTCAACAAAAGTGATAATATCGCGAACGCGACAAAATTGAATAGTCACAAAATGTAATTTAAGTAATTTAATAGATCATTAGTAGTACTGATTTTCAATTTGGTCGGCTTCGCGAAACTTAATTTTGCTTAGGAGTAGGGGTAGGAGTAGAGGTAGGAGTAGGGGTAGGTGTAGGGGTAGGGTAGGGTAGGGTAGGGTAGGGGTAGGGGTAGGGTTAGAGGTAGGGGTAGTGGTAGTGGTAAAGGTAGGGGTAGGGGTAGGGTAGGGGTAGGGGTAGGGGTAGGGGTAGGGGTAGGGGTAGGGGTAGGGGTAGAGGTAGGGGTAGAGGTAGGGGTAGGAGTAGTTGTTTTCCACGGACGAAGGAAAGTAAATAGCAGGCAAGCCAACGTTTGGGCAGGACAACGTCTGCCGACTCCGCTAGTTATTCAATAAAATTCAAGTATTTAACAATTTATTCAACGTGGAATTTGAAAGAATTGAAAGCAGAATTAAATTGTGGTTGGCTGCCCAAAATCTATTCTCCGTCTACTTCTTTCTATATACCGTACATCTCTTGACGTAGGTGTTGTTGATCCCTGGAAAATATACTAGGAACTGTCCCCTTTTTGAGAAACTTGATTATTGATTATGAATATTGATTATGTGGGTCCTACTAGACTTTGCTGTCTTTTATATGCCGATGATGCGGTATTAATTGCATCTTCGGAGCAAGAGCTGCAAAACCTAGTTGCAATTTTGAATGAGGAATGTGAGAAGAAATTCATGAAAATTAATATTTCGAAATCAAAAGTATTAGTATTTGAAAAGGAAGATGAAAGGACGGAGTGTAAGATTTGTGTGAAAGGATGTAAGTTAGAGCAAGTGAATGAATTTGTTTATTTAGGTAGTATGGTTACAAGAAGTGGAAAGATAGACAAAGAAATTGAAAGGAGAGTGAAAGCGGGAAGCAAGGTATTTGGTGGACTAAACAATGTATGCAGAAATACACAACTTACAACTAAAAGTAAAATGAACATACATAATGCTGTTTTAGTTCCATCACTTACTTATGGAAGCGAGACTTGGGTATGGAATAAGAGGCATGAAAGTAAAATAAATGCAGTGGAAATGCGGTCTTTACGTAGAATGTGGGATATGAAGCGTATTGACCGCATCCGAAACGATGTCATTAGAGAAGAATGCGGAGTAAAAGATGATGTTGTGACAAAAATGAAGAAAAGTAGTTTACGCTGGTTTGGACACGTTGAAAGAATGAAGGATGAAAGATTGACTAAAAAGGTTTATATGGCTGAAGTGAAAGGAAATGCTAGCAGAGGACGACCTAGATGTACTTTTATTGAACATATAAAAAATATGTTGATCGAAGGAAATATTAAAAGTACACACAATCGCCGAGCATGTATGAAAGGTAAGATGAATATAAAAGAAGCAAAAGAGATATGTCAGGATCGTAACAAATGGCATTCGATTGTATCTGCCTACCCCTCTTGGGATGAAAGGCGTGATGATAGATAGATAGATAGATGGACATTATGTGTAACATAGAGGCATACAAAATATGTATACCAATAGTTACTTTGTATTCTTGTAGTGAATCCTGTTATCAGCTAAATAGCAATATAGCTAACGGCTAACCACAGTAATAAGCCTTATTGTACTGGTGCCTAAAATACACACTAAGTACTCACCTGTATATGCTGACACTCCCACATAATCAGATTCTTGGAAATGAGTCCGGCATAACCTACTATACCTACTGTGTCTCTACAAAATTTTGTCGGCGTATAGCCTTTTCCCACTTTTTTTTTTAATTTTAAATCTTTGTGAAATAAATGTACACCGTTGTTGGAACATCCGGAAACTGAACACAGAGTCATTCTTGGAGAAATAATAAATTGTCTGTTAGAAAATGACCGTGTCGACGCAACGCCATCTGGTGGGAGAAAATGGCAGTGGTCATCCTCATTGATGGATGGAAAGGAAGGATCGATTGCATTCTATGGGTTTAATTTATTTTACTTTTAATTATTTCAGGTGACGTAATCGGCTGCGCTCTGGACTTGACAATACCAATAATCAACTTCATGTTCAACGGAATCAGAGTGACTGGGTCGTTCACCAACTTCAACTTGGAAGGGATGTTCTTCCCCGTCATTAGCTGTTCGAGTAAATTAAGGTTTGATTTTTATTTATGATCTATCATCACGCCTTTTATACCAAGAGGGGTAGGCAGAGATAATCTAATGCCATTTCTTACGATCTTTATTAATACCTCTTTCGATTCTTTTATATTCTGCTATATAAACCTTTTTTTGTCAATCTTTCATCCTTCATTCTTTCAACGTGTCCAAACCATTACATTCATTACAATCACAACCTCATCTTTCACTCCGCATTCTTCTCTATGACATCGTTCCTGATGCGGTCGATTATATTTATGATACGGAGCGTAATCGTATCGACACTTTTGAGTTTAGAGTTTTCCGCCTCTTGGGGTTCCCATGCCTGGAGGGTTGGCAGGCTTTGAATATTATCAGAAGGCGACGGAATAAAAGAATGAATCTGATGCATTTGCGTGCTCCATATAGTTAGACAAAGAGATCTTAAGATTCTTAGAGATCTACATTTTCCGTACGCGGGCCCTCTGTCTTGGGACAGAGTCTATTTATTGATTAGCGAATGCTAATGGTTTGAACAGTCACAGGACTGACTTGACAGCTCGTTTAATTATTGTTGTGTTATGCGTTTGTGCTGACAGGCACAAGAGTTTTTCGAGTAGTCACACAGACTCAACGGTCACGAGGACGATTAAAGACCGTTACGCCAAGTTTTGAGAAAATAGACTGTCGGGAAAATCTCAAATTGTTTCTGCTTTCAAGAACGAACGGCATTTTGTAAAACTTTTTGGAACCGGGTCTTTTTACACTGAGAACGCTGAACACGATTTTGACTGGTGCCAGCCCCGTTCTCCCCCAACCCCCCAAAACGTGTTTCTAACCTCGGTTTTTTTTATTTTCTACAAATTTCACAAACAGAATATTTGCCGCTAGTCTAAAATAGCTTTAAAAAATTTAGCTTTACCTTCTAGAATAAGCTTAAGCTATCAAGACGTCGAAGGTTAGTCAGATTAGGTTCTAAATACTGTTTGCACCTTTTGGATTGTTTCGAGTAGTCAAGACATATTATATAACAATGTCCCTTGCTTTGTCTGTCTGTCTGTCTATGCCCAATTCACTCCGAAACTATTTTGTTCCAATTTTCACAATTACATATTTTAACGAGATCCGTGTTACCAATGGCATCTATTGTTAGACATTTAACCAGTGATATTATATTGCTCTCTACTCTCTTAGTATAGCCAAAGAAGAAACAATAGTAGGTAGGTACTATAAGGTACAGAAGTTTCTCTTAGTAGGTACATTAGTAGAAAATTCAAAACGATGGTATGGTCACGCACAACCCAATATGAGTCTAATTGCATTCAGATAAGGCTAACTTTGCGTTCACAGTTCAATCACAGTGTGGGGATGACCGGGCATATAAATCTCGTGAAAGTTTTCTATGTGAGACATCCTTGTTATATATAATATATTTTCTTACATCTTTTATGTCACAGTTGCCGCTTCCTCCTGGGCGGTGAGCACGGCAGGCTACGCTACGCAGCTCCCGAAGGCTACTCTCCTTTAGTCGAGTCTCTACTGCCGCAGCAAATACTTAGCCTGGAGCCGTGCTTTTACTTTGGCAATTTGGCTAAACGCGCTTTGGCTGGGCCCCCGTTGGTGCAGGATGACACAGCGTTCGTACCAACTCCTGTGGATACGGGAACGGTGAGGATATAAATTAAATTGAAAAATACCTTACTGCTCTTCAGAACCATACAGGCACAAATCTGGTAACAGTGTCCACATTAAACGAGTTACAGAACGGGTGGCTAAGCTGTTGCTGTACTTAAATGCACCTAAAGTGGTTTTTTTGACTTGTCTTTATTTGGTATTTTTTTTAATAAGAGTCTTAAAAATATCATATTTTTGTTCTTCAAATAGGTTAAAATTGTTATTTAATATGTAAATTTGTTAATATAACTATATAATATAAAAAATATAAATATATGTTTAATTGGTAAGAATTTTAAATGACAAGTTAATTAAAAAAGACATGCTTTGTTTACCAAATAAGACAAGTAAAAAAACGCTTTAGACATTGTCACTTCTCTAATATTTTAGTAGAAGTGAGGGCCCTCCGAAGCACGAGAAGTCGATTAAAATGTCACATAATCGTAATTATTGATGTTTACCTAATTTGTTTGCTATAACGAGTCTCCCCCGATTTCAATACCGTGGTACAGGCTTATGGTTCACATTATGAGAACAGCTCAATATTACAGACAATATTTTTGAGATTCGAATCTGTCACAAGCAAACAGACGTAGATATTTTTCTAGCAATTATTAGTGGGGTGATTAAATTCTAATTTATATTTACATGAACACTTTAATTTTCAGATCACTCTGGCGTCGTATATAGAACAAATCCGGGACAAACTCGCTGAAAATATACACGAAATGTGGGCGATGAATAAGGTAATTATAGCTTAAAAAATATGAGCTAAAACTCGAGGAGTTTACTAGCAGCCATTAAAAAGTTCCACTATCCACCTCCTGGCTCCATCATCTGATAAGCTCGATGATACCAAATTATTATATTGTCACCGCTATTACATACATTTGCAAAGTTTCAAATCACACACACACACCTTCACGGCCTTTATACCTTTTGTCCGGGAAAACTTACGGGTTTCCTTACGGTTCCCGGAACCGTGTTACCAGTCCCTAGTGGATACCCAGCTGAAGATGAAGTCTTACTTCTTTAGCTGATGGTATTTATGAGGCTAAACCTAACAAGTGGCCAGCTCTGTTTAGATGAAAAAGCCTCTAAATGTGGTTTGTGGTATTATATACTATCAAGAGCATTAGTGGATATACACTCGCTCACCATTTTACTGCATTTCATTATTCATTCAGATTGTATCAGAATAAAAGGAGATAAATATTGATTTCGATACTTATCTTAAAAATATTATTCATTTACTTTCAATATTCAATGTAAAATTTATGACTTTATTTATGATTTTGTGTAACTGAATTATCAAGTTAAGGCGTTCCTTTAGTGTCAAATTATAACAATGAAAAAAATAAGTCAGTTGATCGATTGGTTGTTTAACAATTCGAATATCATTGAGTTTTTATGTGATTTGTGACATTAGAAAGAAAACAATGTTTACATTTACAAGCGAATGTAGCCTTTAAAGTGTCCTTCCAATCCTGCCCTTGATAGTATATAAGTTTTTAAAATATAAAACCCACTTTTTAAAGAACTTTTTCATATCCAGATTGAAGCTGGGTGGATATATGGTGAGCACAGGGAAGATATGCATAAAATTCATCCATGCCTAGTTCCGTTTGAACGATTACCTTCTGCGGAAAAGAAATATGACATCCAACTGGCTGTGCAAACGCTCAAGTAAGACTTTCCTTTATATTGTTACGAGTGTAACTACCTCACTGTTTATTGACACTTGCCGTTGGTCAAGGTCATCTTATAACTGTCAAAAATATGGCAATTCCTTCCTGAATCAGTGAATCCTGGAAAGTTGAGTTTATTTATACAACTTTTCCATCCCACCCCACACAGTTGATATTTATTATTTTAAATTTGATTTAAGACATATTTTTTCTAAATAGCCATAGTTTTCAAAACGCAGAATCTATGTTCGTTTTGAAAACTATATAATAAATGAGCAACTGTGTGGCATGGAAATGTTGTATAAATAAACTCACCTTTCCAGGATTAACTGAGATTTGCCATATTTTTGACAGATACAAGATAACGGAGAGCAACGGTCCTTAAACTGTCGAAACTATAAACTGATTGAACTTTTGATACTGAATTGAAACTGGATTAATTGACTATACACACATACATACATACATAGTATACACTTTACCCTCGCTTTTTTTCTAGGGCAATCGGAAAAAAAAATTATTTATTTAGTATTTTTCGTATTGCAGAACAATCTTGGCCCTTGGCTACTACATCAGCTTGGATAAGCCGCCTGCCAGAATACGTAACGTCCGACTACCAAATGAACCTTTCATGCAGGTAACTTTAAAAAAAAAAAAACATCAATAGCATTCGCGCATTTGCTCAATTGATTGTGATGAAATTTTCAGGAATCATAGTGGGTCATATCTTAAAAGGGTTTCGTAGAAAAAATCTATTGCTTATATGTTGCTGTGTTAACGGGATCGAGTGAGAAGTTATATTAAAAATTGAACGTTATACCTGGGGCGGGGAGCTAATGTTAAATAAGTGGCTTCGCTTCTGTCGTCGCCGACTGCATTTTTACATATTCCAGAGTAACGGATACAAGCCAGCCCCATTGGATTTGAGCGCTGTCACCCTGACACCGAAAATGGATGAACTGGTTGACCAGCTGGCTGAGAATACTCACAACTTGTGGGCTCGTGAGAGGATCCAGCAAGGGTGGACGTATGGTCTTAATGAGGTAAGTCAACATAATATTTGTTTGATTGTCCTTCTTTTAAGTTAAAACAGAGCAACGGATCGACGTAGTTTTTTGCACAATGATAATTGTGGACAGACTATAGCCAGACAGACTCAATCTTTCCCAAAGTCTAGTCAAAAATATATTGAAGCATATAATTATAAATCACAGCCAAATGTATTTCTGGATAAATATAATGAGCAGTGGACTGATTTCTAGAGAATGCAGCTGGGTTGGTCCCCCAATTTTATTTTTCAGATCTAAATACCTTTATGATTACGGTTTGGTACCCTGAATCAAGTAAGCCTTGACTCCGCGTTGTTATTTAAGCTCAATTAATTAGCCTAACGTTTGCCGTTTCCAAAGTATTGAGTAACAGTAATTACTCAAAGAAATATCTCCATATTTGCATTAATCTTATATTTACAATGCCTTCAACACGACCGTCTACCACCCTTGCGCCGAGTGTCTTCTGTTCTCCCATTTTTGCCTCCCTTCCAGTTACCGCGCCCCTCCACCCTCGTCGCATCTGCCCCGCGAACATAGATGGCGTATCGGTCGTGGGCGATATATATGTATGCTAACAAAAGCTATCAAATCGTCACAAAACGATATCACCATTATTAATTAACCCCACCGAACACTGTTCCGTTCAAATTTTTACACTTTCCACACACACGTTGGGCGCCAATGTTACCTACCATACGGATGGAAGAAGAAAGAAGCTATATGGCAGGTCTCGGTGGTTGTGAGTCTCACATCTGGTAAGTTGAATTATATCTATTAGGTGTGAGGGTCACAGCAATCGTGTTCCTGTGATATCATCAGCAATGAAGACTATTGTAAGAAGTGTTCACCAGGAGAACATAGAGAGGTGTTTCCAACACTTTTCATAGATTATTTTCAATATAGAACGTAAAAAAATTACCTCTAAATAAGTATAAACCGGCAGAATTAAATAGTTTACAAATTCTGAATAACTTGCTTTAAATTGTCTACCAAGTTATTTTGCCGTATTTATATTATTAATAACATATTAGAACGCATTGACATTTTTACCAAGTTTCTACGATTTCATGATTCTTACTTTATTTGTAAGTGATACATTTAAAAATATTTTTTATTGTAATACAAGACAATTGTTACCATTTCCTGGTGTTCTGTTATTAAGAATTGATATCATTCAGCATGCAAAGATGCTTCTTCGCATCTTACACTTACTTAAATACTTATGTTATTTTTAATTAACAAAGTGAATATGTATTATATTTAATACTGCAAATCTAAAAATATGTCAATAATATTGGTACAAGAAGAAAGGCAAAACCCATTCGTCCAATCATCGGCGCACCGCCGTACGGTCCACCGAAACTGACCACAGATTCGTCCAATCCTTATAAAAAATGGTCCGCCTAGATCCTATGGCGGCCGCAATGGGAAATTTTCGGTGCGATGCCGGACCAATGTGTGGCCTACGTAAGACCGTCACACAGTGTGAGAATGTGAAATATGCCTATATCCTACTGAATACCAGAATGGTATGCATCGGTTTTCCCATTGGTATTTTTAACAGGCTAAATATTCATCTATCTTCATCTTCAAAATTTCAGGATCCTGACATGAACAGATCACCCCATCTCGTGCCATATCCTAAAGTGGACGAAGCTATTAAGAAAGCTAACAGAGACACAGCTTCAGAAACTGTTCGAACTCTGCTTGTTTATGGATATAACTTGGATCCACCTACTGGTGAACAGCATGAAGGTAAGATGGTTATAGGGCTCAGGTTTAGTAGTTCATGATGGATTATTTTTCTTCAGATAAGCGGAAATATCCACTTGCTGACACACCGCATTTCCCTCAGTCAAATCCATATATCTTTTCATGCATGCTGTTAGATTTCTGGTGCTCTTTAATTCCCATTTTTTTAATGTCACATATTTTATTTCGTCCGTGTATTCTTTCTGAGACGCTCACGATCAACTTTGATATTTTCAATTTATCTTATTGCCTTACAGTTGGTACACGAGTCCCTAAGGTAAATTACGTTCAACTGACGTGCAGCCATAAACGTTAACCAATAAAAACCACAGAAGAAGTTGATTTACAAAGATAGTAGGTACGCCATTTGATAACTAATTTTGTTTCGTTGCAGCTCTCCTTCTTGAGGCTTCTAAACTAAAACAAGCTGATTTTAGAACGTACAGAGCGGAGAAGAACTACGCCGTTAGTTCTGGCAAGTGGTACTTTGAATTTGAAATTCTCACTGCTGGACCTATGAGGGTAAATTAATTTATTATTTCTCTTAGGGCCTAGTTACAACAAAGTTTTCCTCGTGGACCATGAGTGGTTCCTGGGGGCTTAGACATTGTAAAACTAAACGAATAGAATATAATGTAGAATAGATAACTTTAAATGTATGAGACTGACTGAAATACAACCACGTGACCTAACTATACTGTCATTCACTCTGACCAAACCAAATAAACTCATTGTAGAATACGAAGCGTAAATTATGTAATTTTGTCTTCAATTAGCGTCTTTCGTGAACGCAAAGTTAGTGTCTGCCCATACCCCGTTGAAAAAAATGGTGAAGCTTTTGGTCGATCAGCAAATTTGTTGAGGTTATGTCCGGTTGTTGTTTTTGGATTTTTTATTATTTAAGTAGTTAAAATGCATAAATTAAGCTTCTTATGGGCTGTGCAAAGTTTTCATGTAATTATTATAATTCGGTCATAAATTTCTACATATAATATTAGGATTTAGCGTTCCGAGTGAATAGAATACTAGCTTTCGTACATTGTCTAAGGGGACTGGTATATGGGTTTAATCTTCATCCTAACTAATATCATAAATGCAAAGATATTTGTTTGTCCTTTCACAAAGCAACGGATCGACGTGACGTTTGCACAGAGATAGTTTGAAGACCAGAAATCCTTGTCACCTTACAAAAATTTCCATGGGCGAAGCCGGAGCTAAAAGCTAATGAGAAATAATTTGCTGTTATATACAAACGACTAGTGAAGTGATATGTAAATATTATATTTTAAATTAATTTAAAGTATTTTGTATAATTTTAGGTTGGTTGGGCTCATGCAGATATGGCCCCTGGCATGATGTTAGGACAAGATGAAAATTCATGGGCCTTTGATGGATACAATGTAAGTGACCTTCATTTTATTATTATTACTTTTTCTTTTTTCGTTTATTAGGTGATCATGATTTATGCTATAGGAGATAGGTTAGGATTGTATTAAATTTAGTAAATAAAATAAATTACTAAATATGAGATTACATACAGTGCGTCAAAGTGCACGGGGGCTCCAGTGATGTCTTTGGGCAACAGTTAAAAGTCGGAGACATTGTGGGCTGTTGCTTAGATGTGTCAGATCAAACTATTAGTAAGTTACCACAATTTGAACATGGAGCAATTTGATTGAAATTCTTGACCTCACAACATGAACGTTGCTTTGTCTAACCTTTTAATTATTATTTTTTTGGTATTTTAAATCTTGGAGTCACGTAGATTCTGTAATAGTAAATGCATTCAGTACCAGTGGGGTAGGCAGAGCTTAAGAATCAAATTTCACCATGTCCTGATATCTTGTTTGACCTTTTCCTTTTCTTTTCATTTCTTTTATCATTGTGTATCTAACAATCAAATAATCAGACGTTACGTACACAATATAGCACATATAGGTTAGACATTGCATTTTTACATAAAAGTAATTTAATATAATCTTAATTGCTCCATATATGTGTTTTGTGGTTAACTTGTGGTAACATTATATATTTATGTATGAGACACATACAACATTATTTAATTTAATAAAAGTATTTCTTTAAATGTGTATGTAATCATATAGTGTGGATTTTCCCTTGTCCTGTGTTGATATTTATTAATATAATGATTTATAAGAATCAATACAGATCTCACACAGAAATAAATTAAGACTTTATAGGGATGTGCTTAGTAAATTGTGATACGTGTTTTAAGGAAGAAAAAATGTTCAGCGGTAACTGTGAATCATTCGGCAAGCAATGGGCGGTCGGCGATGTTGTCGGAGTATTCCTAGATCTTATCGATAAGACGATAAGTAAATATCGATAACCTGTTTTTGGACATTACTATTTAATGCGACAGAAAAAATTTTAATTACCATATTTTAATTAATGAACCAAGAGAATATATAATTTTTGTAAACAAACATTCAGGTAATTGCAACATTTTTCATAGGTTTTAGTTAATGAATAAAGTTATTTTTTTCAATATAGAACGTTAACAAAGAATATGAAATTAAAATGTTAACAACTTCTGTCATCGTTGCAATACATTTCTATAATTACCTATAAGTATAAACCGGCCAAATTGTATAGTTTGAAAATTCTGAATAAATTGTCTAATTCAGTACCAGTGGGGTAGGCAGAGCTTAAGAATTGTCTACTAAGTTATTTAGCCGTATTTCTATTATTAATAACACATGTTCACAAAAAAAATCTATAATCTCCTGGTTCTCACTTTAATAGTAAAATCTAAATTTTAATTAATTATACGATATTAACTACGCAAATATTTTTCTGTCACATTTCTGAAAATAACAGGTCTTTAAATGCACACATGATACAATAATAATAACAATATGCATATAGCTTGTATGCAAAATCATGTCAAATCACTATCATTTATATAACCATTAACTAAATATCATCAAGACTGCTTCGCTTTTTGCCACTGAATTTCGGAAAAAATGCTTATTATTCTTTATTAAAAAAGTTTTTCTACTGCTTTTAGTAGTTATTATATTAGAATTATCTAAATTGTGGCGTCAAAAAAGCTTTGGTTTCTTGAACATTGGCACAAACTGTAATTCAAGTAATGGTATCTGATGAAAAAACCGTCGGATTCTTATAGTCGAGGTCGTTTAGGTTTTCCTATAAATTATGAGGCCCTAATTTCCTATTTTATTTAATTTTAATAATTTTAAACTCAGTAGTTTCGTAATGCTCGATATTTTCTTTAATATTTTTTTAAATAAAAGAAATACTTTTCATAACGAGCCCTTTCATTTGATACATCACATGATACACTTGTTTTATTTTCTAATTCTTCTTCTTTCTTCTTTCTGTTTTGTTTTCTTTTTCTTCCTCTAGATTAAATTTTCTATTTTGCCCCTCCCCCTAAAATTAACCTCCAAAATCAGAATTCCTTAATTTACGCTATACCTCGTTTTGATCCATTTGATAGAATGATCCATAGATTCCGTTTATTTATCGGATGTACGAAACCCTAAAAATACAAATTCTATTTTATTCTACACTGTTTGAAATCACTTTTCGCCAATTTAAGCAGTTGTCACTTTGCATTAGCCATCATAACTAATAAACTCTAGCACATTTCCGATTAAGACAATTGACGCGCAGTTGCTTGTAACATAAGTATGATACCCGTATCACAGTTTAATCTCATACAAATATATTTATTTTTGTCCTGAGATTTCACTACAATTTAAACATCCAAACGTCTAGAAAGGTCACGAATTTGCCAAACAAAAATATTTGAAAACTGCACATAAATACAAAATATCAATGAATTTAATATAACAATTGAAGTAGAATATTTTAATTATAGTCTTTGATTAACGAAGGCATTGAGGTATTCAAGAATAATCCCCCTTCTGATTTCTGACTTAACATTTTGATAAAGAGAAAGTACCTTTGAATTAGTGTCCGACCGAAGATTCGGTTTCGGTTTCCGTTTCGGTCAGGTTCAGCAAATAAAATCTAGTTTTAGCCACAGTTTCGGCGCGCGCCGATACTCAATGTTCGTGAATTGTTGCGCGTTGTTCAGCTAACTTCGGGTGTGGTCGCGAGTTTTATTATATAACATAAATAATTTTTGCTTTAAATATTGTATGCATTCAACGATATGACAGATTTTAGGTGGCCATATAAAGTAAAAATATATTTATTTCTTCACGGGTTGCCTTACAGCTCCCGAAACCGTGTCTCAGGGTACCCAGCGAAGGACCAAGTTTCCCTCTTTTAGCCGATGGTATTTGTTAGGCTGTACCTAACGAGTGACCAGTTCTGTTGAGGTATATTTAGATGGAAAAGCCTGTACGTGTGGTTCGTCGTATTATGTACATAAGTTTTTAATTATAAAAAACCCATTGGTACATGGCAGGGATCCGGGATTGAACCCTTATATATACCTATCTCTATTTTAATAAACTATTAATAATCAGAAGTGGGATTATTATATACCTCAACCCCATTATTGATCGAGCTGTAATTCAATACACATTTAAAATTCATGTAATTCTGTTTTTCTAACAAATACTAACTTGCACTTTGCTTTTTCAAATTAAATTTTAACGTTTAGAGTTTTTATTAAAAGTTTTCAACACTATGAGTGTATCCTCTTTAATTGATCTAATGATTTAGTGTCAAAATATTTTAAATATTATTGAACTAGCATGAACTAGCTGCGAAAATATAATTTCTCAATAAAATTCAGTTCAAAATATTTCTATTCTAACCCCGCGATCATGACCAAGAAGACTGAATCTCATTTAAAAAGAGAAAGATATAAAGTTCCATAGAGAGCAAGCAAGACAAAAAGCAGATTCATTTTTCGTGGTCACGCTCGCGAGGTAGATTTATTTTTTGAAGATTGGATATAATTTTTAATATTTTTCAAAATTTCTTCTTTAATTTAGGTTTTTCTCTAAACGGTGAGTTGCTAATGGACGCCTTAGGTGGTGAGACAACATTTGCAGATGTGCAGGGTGACAATTTTGTACCAGCCTGCACTCTTGGGGTTGGACAAAAAGCTAGGTATGCAAATATAATATACCAGTAACAACGTCCACATTAAGCGACTGTCTGTATTAAACAGGACAAAACAAGCGCTTCATTTAAATTTTTTTTTATTTTCAATTTAAGTTCTAAGCCTGCTTTACAAGCCCTACGAAGCACAAGTGGCCTGTTAAAACGTTTCTGGCTTTAGTGACCAACGAACCTAAAGTGTATTTGTTTTTACTTGTCTTTTTTGATTTAAGTCTAATGCCCAAAACATTGTGCATCGACGCTCCAATAATAATAAATTAATCAAGCGTTAAAAGATCAAAGGGGCGTCGGTGGTCGAGTGGATAAGACGTCGACTCGCAACTGAAAAGTCGCGGGTTCGATGCCTACATCCGACCATGTACCAATGGGTTTTTTATAATAAAAAAATCTATGTACATTATCCGTCAAACCGTACAAAGAGGCTTTTCCATCTATATACCTCAACAGATCTGGCCACTCGTTAGGTATAGCCTCAAAAAATATCATCGGCTAAATGAGGAAGACTTTGTCTTCCATTGGCAACGGTTCCCGGGAGCTATAAGACAACAAGATCAAAAATCTACTTGGTACAAATGCTGCGGTCTGTATTAAACCAGATCTCATCATATCAAGATCATACAAAACAGACCTTTTAGTCACAGACAGATTTATTTGAAATTCAAATTAAAACGTACCTACAAAACTATGGGATAATACGTGCAAGCCAATATGAGTTGAATTGCACAAATATTCGTCATTTAGCCGATAACATTTTTGAGGATACCCAACGAATGGCCAGTTTTATTGAGTTACACCTGTCGTATAATGAATAGTTTTTATGCAATTAATTAATATTTTTTGGTTTTTTTTCTAGACTGACATACGGTCAAGATGTGAACACATTGAAATATTTCACAACGTGCGGTCTTCAAGAAGGCTACGAACCATTCTGTGTGTAAGTATTTTTTCTATTGATTATCATGCTCATTCGAGATAATGGCATGACCACCATGGCTAGTTGCAGTTGGCAGAATTATTTTTAAAGTTATTGCTCTAAATAGCAACATCTTCTTCATATTGCCCGTACATGGTCTGCTTTCCCAGCAAAATTGCCCTTATTTCCGATTATTGCTTTGTGATCCTGCCTGTAATCAGGCAACATTGTCCGAATTGTATTGCTCATGTAAAACTAGACTATGCTAGCAGTAAATTGTAAACAAACGTTCAGGTGGTTGCAACACTTGATGGAAGCCATTTTTTTTTTCAATATAGAGCGTAACAAAGAACATGAAATTTAAATGTTGACAACTTCTGTCATCGTTACAATACATCTCTATATCTATACTAATAATAAAGCTGAAAAGTTTGTTTGTTTGAACGCATTAATGTCTGGAACAACCTGTCAGATTTTAAATTTATTTATTTTTGCATTTGATAGCCCAATTATTGAGTAAGGTTGTAGGCTTATATAACATCACGCTACGACCCAAAGGAGCGGAACAGTAACTATTACACAACTAGTTAGTTTTATGTATAAACCGGCTAAATTGAATAGTTCGCAAGTTCTGAATAATAATAAGGGCGCAGGGCGCCTTGTGGCGAGCCGTGGGTGAGTAACGACACCGCCGAACCCGCAGGCGTCCCCACTCGCCCCTGGCTTGCCTTAATTGGTTGTCCAGGGTGGAGTCGTTAGAGTATAATATTATGTATTATGCTCGGGGGTGGAAGTGTCTAAAGGCGTAATAACGGGGAAGCTATATGTGAAACCGGTGTCGCACCTCTCGACACCCCCAGCCGCTTACACTAATGTTGCCTGTCTTACTGCCGGCAGAAATACATTTCTGGTGGTTGTTTTAGGAGGCCCATTTAGTAAACGGTGAGTCACCACCTGCCAATTTTACGTTTCATGAGATGAATGATACCGGCAGGTGACCGTAGTCTTAACCAATAAACTTTATAAACTTATTTATTTAGAGTTACATAATAATAAATTGCCTACTAAATTATTGAACCGTGTTTCTATTAATCTGTAATTGACATATTTATAATTGTTCTACAATCTCCTGAATCCTAATTTAATTATTTATATTTTCGCAGCAATATGAAGAGAGACGTAACACATTGGTATACTAAAGATCAACCTATATTCGAGAACACAGACGAAATGATTGACACCAGGATCGATGTTACCCGTATACCAGCTGGATCAGGTATATTTATATCCATAATTTGTATGGAGATAAACCATTCTCAATTTCTCTGTAAATATTAGCATATAGTTACTTATTTATATTCAAGTAAATATGTATATATATTATATATGTATGTATGTTATATATGTAAGGTAAATCGCGTCGACAACAGACACATCGCGCGAAACTTCGCATCGTGTATAGCAGAATCACACCCGCCAAAAACTAACTCTTTCAGCTTTATTATTAGAACATATATAGAAAATAGATAGATTATTATTATCTTTTGATTGTTTTTTTTTCAGACACACCGCCATGTTTGAAAATATCACACAACACTTTTGAAACCATGGAGAAAGCTAACTGGGAGTTTTTGAGAATGTCGTTGCCAGTTATTTGTCATTCGCAATTTATTGAGTAAGTATACGGTTGCCTATGGCTCTCGAAACCGTGTTGTCGGTTCCAGGGTACCCTGCGGAAGACCAAGTCTTCCTCTTTTAGCAGATGGTATTTGGAGGATATACCTAACAAGTGGCCAGTTCTGTTGAGGTATATTTATATTGAAAAGCCTCTAAGTGTGGTTTGTCGGATTATGTTCATAAGTTTTTAATTAAAAAACCCATTGGTATATGGCCGGGATCCGGGATAGAACCCGTATATCTATCCTCGCCCGCTTTCGCGGTGTAAAAAGTAGTATATGTCATTCTCTGACCCCTAAACTACTAGGTATGCAAAAACTTCTCAGTATTATAAGTTACTCTATGGATTAAACTAATAATGAATTGTAATTTCAGTGAAGCAGAAAAGTCACGCCGTTGGGTAGAGATAAAGGAACGTCAGCAAATACTTATGAAAGAAGCTGCTCAGGCGCAGATGCCAGCCCATATTGATCAAATTATGCGGAGTGGATTTACTATGAATGATATCAAAGGTACAAAATAAGTTGTATTAGATAGACAGAAAAGTCGATAATTAACGTAATTCATAGATTGGGAGGGGGGTCGACTTTACGTGCTTCGGAAGTCCGAACTTCTGCTAAAAATAACAGATACTTAAGTCTGATAAAGAACATTATACAGACATCTTTGTCAATTAAGTGCAGCAACAGGCTTGCCACCTGTTCTGTTTAATATGGACGATTCGAGAAAAAAGTGGACACTGTGTTACTGGTGTATCTGGAAACACCAAGGCCCTGAAGATGTGTTTGTATGTGAGCTAGAAAATCCTAACATTTGAAGACATTTACTCTGAAAATATACCTGTATATGAATATTCTATTTAAAAAGTGACGACTCTAAGGTCCTTTAAGTGCAGCGATAGGCTTGTCACCTGTTCTGTTCATAGCTATCATAATTCAGAAAAGTCTACACTTAGACAAAGAACCTACACAGCGGCCCTATTCTCTATCTATCGATGCGGATATCGAGTCGACAATTGCTTGTTTTGGCTTCACTAAGCTTCTGTCAAAATGTCTATGCCGTTTTTACTATGGTTTACTGTTTGACACAAAAGTTTAGGATGTGGTTTCGATGTGGTTTCAATGTAGAACGACATGCCATCGACATTAATGATAGAGAATAGGGCCGCAGATGGAACCTTAAGTTCCTTGAAACGGCATATTTGATTCAACCAAAAATGGGTAAAAACCTACATGGTACAATATCATCAATGGAACCATCCGATAGTTTACAAATGAAAAAAACACAAGACTAGGGATATAAACCCCTGTTTTTGCCTTCGTGGTTTCAAAAAGGCATAGGTAATCATGGCGACTGCCGACAGAAGTGAAAACTTAAAAGTATTAATAAATTTTCACTTCAAAATAACGCCATCTAGCGCGCGCTTATCTTCTATTGCAATAAAAAAAAACCGACCGAGAGTTGCCGGCCAGTATGTCTGAGCCAGGCATACGTGGAAGCCAGTACACGAATTCCTGCCCGGAGATTCTCCGGTCGAAATTACTTTCTTTAACCAATCGTCTCACTATAAAGGTCTACACCGCGATTATTCCGATGAGAACCAAGATGACATACAAGGTAGTCCCAAAATTAAGCGACTGCCCTCAAGACCCCCAAGAAAAGGCTCGTTGGGTCGTGGAGTCACTATTCAGCCTTATACTTTGCAGCCAGGTCTTGTTTTATTTTGTTCTTCTATTTTTATTTTATCAACGTTCATTTTATCCATGATTTAAAGTACTTTCTTTACTTCAACATTTTTGCTTTACATTGACTAAAAAGACATTAAAATTGACTCATGTTCTTTCAGACACTTTTGTTTTTTATTGTTCTCTTTTTTCTTTGTCATTTCGCTCTATCGACATTTTTTGTTTTACACTAACTAATAAAACATTAAATTTA
Organism: Nemapogon koenigi; assembly: GCA_963924495.1. Taxonomy (NCBI): domain Eukaryota; kingdom Metazoa; phylum Arthropoda; class Insecta; order Lepidoptera; family Tineidae; genus Nemapogon; species Nemapogon koenigi. The sequence continues at coordinate 3,787,202 of OZ004657.1, read as the reverse complement.
ACAGTTTTATGTTAAAAAAATAGTCTTCTTCTTTTCCTTTCATTTCATTTTGTCAATGATTTTTTTCTTCAACATTCATGCTTTACAGTGACTAATAAAACATTAAAATTGTCTGTTGTTCTTCCAGTCATTTGTTTCTTTTTCATTCATTTTGTCGATGATTTGTCATTTCGCTCTATAGACATTTTTGTTTTACACTAGCTAATGAAACATAAAATTTAAGTCATTTACTATATATTCAATTCTTTTTTTCTTTCATTTCATTTTGTCGATGTTTTTTGGCATATTGCTCTTTCAACTTTTTTGCTTTACAGGGACTAATAAAAACATCACTTTTCTTTTCTATTCTCGTATTCTTTTCATTTAATTTTATTGATGATTTAAATTTGTCATTTCGCTCTTTCAACTTCTTTGCTTTACAGAGACTAATAAGACATAATAATGTTAACTCTTGTTCTTATAATATCTTTGTTCAATTCTTCTTTTTACTTCTTTAATAAATCATTCTGTGGCTGATTTATAATTTCGCTCTATCAACATTTTTTGATTTACTATTTTTATTCCAGTCACTTTTATTTTTAATTTTTCTTTTTTTTTTTCATTTAATGGATGTTTTAAAGTTTTCATTTCGCTCTTTCATCATTTTTTGCTTCACAATAACTAATCAAATTTATTTTCATTCTATATTTGGTTCTGACTAAACTAATCTGCAGTAATTTCTCATTCTTCTTTCTTATTAATTGTTTGCCAACATTATGTTCTCTTATCTCTTTTCTATCTATCGGCATAACGACTTATCTTGGCCACTGTTGATTAATCATATTTTTATTTCTTGTCATTTACTGACATCGCAAAGACAAATTTTATCGTCTAACTTCTTATTTGATTACAAAAATAATTATTTTTCTTTAAATTATTTGTAGGACAAGCTAATATGCACCGGTCTACTAGCGAAGCGGAAATGGCTGGTTACGACTTGGGAACACAAAACGTTCAAGATGAGAAAAAAGACAAAAGGGGACGATCTCCTTTCAAGTATGTCACTATATATTATAATACAAAATTTAGGAGCAGAGCATTAACAGTATTAGTGAATATCAAGTCGTAGGAAAAGTTAGCGCCAGCGCACTTTCATGACGATGCAGTGTAATCCATCAGAAATGTGTAGAATAAAATAATATCCAAAAAAGTCCGCGATAGCATATATTAATAGATAAGTAGATTAAATTACATAGTTATTGCGTAGGAACCTATTCAAATTCATGTAAACCGATATTGTACCCGTGCGAAGCCGGGGACGGGTTACCAGTGAATCAAAAAAATGTATTAAAATCATTCTTTCTTTCTTCACGGGTTGCCTTACAGCTCCCGAAACCGTGTTGTCTACCCAAGTCTCCCTCTTTTATCCGATTATATTTGTGAGACTATGCCCTAACGAGTGGTCAGGCCTGTTGAGGTATCTATATTTAGATGGTAAAGCCTCTAACTGTGGTTTATCGGATTACGTCATAGAGTATTTACCAAAGGAGACGTGAAGCGTTTAAATCACCGAACAACTTTTTCTGCCACTTTTGGCGGGGGGGGGGGGAGGTAAACGCCTAGTACTAGCCCCTGTCTGTACCACTGTATTTTTCTGTCGATTTTTTGTCGCAACGGATTTTACGTTATATGATGATTATGTTAAAATACAAACATAATAATTATAATTGATGATTGGAAACACTAAGTTTGACGCCCTAGATCGCCTTTCCCGTTTAAAACATCACAATTAACTATTAAATAGAATTAACTATTTTCCTAGAGCTCTGTCTCGCGACACAAAACGATACCAACGAAATCTAAGGTAACTTATTACTGGTCAGTATAACTGGTCAAAGGGGAAAAAATTGGCGAAAGGGGGAGCCCGTCTACGGCCCCTCCATAAGCTTAGTACTCTATGGATTACGTACATAAGTTTTATAAAAAAACCCATTGGTACATGGCCGCGGTCCAGGATCAAACCCGTGGTCTGCCTAACTATGCTAACTAATACCAGACGTCTTAACCACTCGGCCACCAACGCACCTTCTTTCAACAGATTCTTCCGAAAACGCGGAGAGAGTGGAGATAGAGCGAAATCACGAAAATCTAAAACTCCGGACCCTCTCAGCGACACCGAAGTTTCGCCCGAACGAGGCATGCGAAGACCGAACCCACAAATTCGTGTGTCTCAGGTAATTACTTTACATTACACTATCCGTCAGACAATTACACCTATAGGGTTTTACGTGCTTCGAAGGGCATCCCGCACTTCTTCTAAAAATAACAGATATTTCTGTTAAAAAAGAGACACATCCATTAAGTGCAGCAACAGGTTTGCCACCTGTTCTGTTCAATATGGACAACTGGCGTCAAGTGGACACTGTTACTGGTGTCTCTAGTCACACCACCAAGGTATAAAGGCCGTGAAGGTGTGTGTGTCCTATGCATTTCTTTTCCCCAAACTGCATCCACCCTAGATTCCATTTTTGTTCCTGGCTCCCAATTTATTTTTCCAATTTTCCAACCTTATTTACTTTCAGCTAGATAAACCAATGTAGTAGGTAGTCCGATCAACTAAGGGATTGAGATATAAAAATAAATTCCTGCCCGTGATACCTTGCAATTTGAAAAAATACAGTCTTAGCTCTCGGTATGTGTCATTAATTTTTAGGGAGTAATTTCGTGATATGCGACGCAAATGCATAACAGGAAGTAGATTCAAACTCAAATTATTCTATACGACGATCCTGACAGTTTTTTATCTATACCTACTAATATTATAAAGAGGTAAAGTTTAGATGTGGGAGGTAATATCTCTGAAACTACTGATCTTTTTCTGAAAATCGGATTCTCCATCATGTCAAGACGGAACGCGTGCATCGGTCGCCATGACATGACTTAGAATATCATCATACCTCTTATTGGTCGGACTAAAAATTTAGTTTTAATTACTACCCTATCCTTTTACATTTTGTTTATTTCACCCTCCCCAAGGCAAATCAGAGATATGACCAAAGACCGAGCAGACCTAATCTGTATGGAAGCCAGACTGGATTGAATGTGAGTTTTAGATATTAGATATTCTAAACTAACATGTATAACAATGTAAAGTAAGAAACACCGAATCTAAGAAACTTAGTAAACATAGTCGATGCGTTCCAAATAAATATATTTCTAATAATAGAAATACGGCTAAATAATTTAATAGACAATTTAAAGCAATTTAATTTGGCCGGTTTATACTATTAGATAAAACTATGTCGAAGTTGTCAACATTTTTTCATGTTCTTTGGTACGTTCTCTATTAAAAAAAACACCTGAATATTTGTTTATGAAGTTTCTATCATCTCCTGCACTTACCTAATAACATTAATTGCCTGTTTCTAATATTCTAACACAACATCGCGACTTTTATACTTTGCGTCGTAAGCAGAGATAATGTCTACGCTGCGTTCGCCTTTTAACAGACTGTCTTCAAATTCATCTCAACACTCTCACCTTGATCTCAAACAAGCATCAAAGGCAATTTTGTTGTAAATTCGTAGATACGATCATTTTCTGTTTTGATAGGACTAACCAAATTAGATACAATATTAAAAAAAATACTTTAATTTTTTTACGTCCATGCTTTAAATAATACGTTTTAATTCAAGAAGCTTTAATTGCAACTTTTAATTCGAGAAATTTGCTGTAAATTGTCGTAAACTGTAATATAAAGTGAAATTGACAATCGATATGACTTTTGTAATTTCTTACATTAAAATTGTGTTGGTGCTTTACCTACTAGGCATGCCCATGAAGAGGATTAGGTATAGAATCTTAATCAATTATCGAACGTGCATAAATCAATCGAACATGCATAAACCAATTGATCAAACCTATATATAACCTATTAACAACTTTCGTTTCACAATTTCAGACAAACATGACAGCTGCTCTTCAATTGGCCATGCTACATATTTATGATATTTTTTTTATATTATATTTTCAAAATATAGCCGATTTTAACGTGACGTCACAGAAAGTGGAACAGGATTATAACCATGGCCACCACATATAAAAAAGTGACAGTCTATCAAATTAACGTCAAGCAAACGTCAGTCCAGGTCGACCTAACAATTACTCCTGTTTATATTAAATCTTTAATCGGTTTCTTCTTCTTATTTTATTATGGCTCCATCTGTGTTTCCGATGATTTGCCAAGTTAATCGTTTTTCAAAATGGAAAGTAAAGAGAAACAAAGAGAAACCACACGAGAAATACAAATTTATAAAGCTGTCACTCAAATATTGACGTTTACTTTTTTTTGTAGGCAAGGGTATTTTTTTCATACCGCTTATGATGACATCATACATAGACATAGGTCAAATGAAGGTTATTGTTTTTATTGAATATCTCAAAAAGTACAGACTTAATTTAAAATCTGATAAATAGAAATTGTACTGAAAGCTTATTTCTCGAAATGGTTTCGAGATCTCCGTTCCTGCTCAAGAAGTTATCATGGCCAATTATCGTAAATTGTACTAGAAATTGAACATTTTGTAAATTTTCTTACCGTTAAAATTAAATTGATGGATTACTAGGTCTGCATGCGATATTCGTGTTATAATCGCAACTAAAGAGGATTTTTAGAATATATAACTTATTTAAAAGAACTAATCCATTGAACTTGGCAATTTCAGACAAATTTAACAGCGACACCTCCACAACCGGAACGTAAACAGATGACCACAAACACTTTAGCTGGAGCCACCACAGAGACTGTAGGGAACGAGATTTTTGATAGTGAATGCTTGAAACTTATCAACGAGTACTTTTACGGTGTCAGGTATGATATCGTTTTTAATCTCGATATGTGCTTTAGTAAAAATCTGAGTGGCGGAAACAAATAGATCATACAAGCGACCCGTCCTGGCTTCACACGGATGTAAAAATGTATATATGAAAAAAAGGCATAGGCAGTCATGAGAACTGCCGACAGAAGTGAAAAGTAACACATAAAACAGTAGTTTTATTAATTAATTTTAGTATCAAAAATTAAAATTTAATAATTTCACGTAATATACGTAAATGTAACAGTGTGCAGCCAAAAATGCCCGAACTAGGCATACGTGGAATCCATACGGGCCGGCAATCCATATGGTCTTGTGTCAAAAACATGTCGCGAATCTATAAGTCAAAAATCCCGGGGATATGGGATAATTTCCTCTGTCACCTCAAACTATATCTGCACATAAATCACGTCAATCCATTGCTCTAACATGGCAGAAACATTCTACAGATCAACTAAAAAACAAACAACTTTTTTTATAATATTAGTGTTGATGCGAGATATTATTGTCTATAGCAGAGGTTCTCAAACTTATTTTGTCTACCGCCCACTTTTAAAATAAATTATGTTTCATTGCCTCCCATATTTTTTTTTTACTTTACCACATCTTAAAAATCACAAAGACATTCATTATTTCTGGGCCTCTTACCGCCCCCCTAGGCCTGCAGCGCCCACAAGCGGGCGTTATCGCCCACTTTGAGAAAGACTGGTCTATAGGTATGTACTAATATTATAAAGAGGGTTTGTAAGTTTGGATGTAGGGGTAATCTTTCAAACTACTGAACCGATTCTAAAAATTCTATCTCGTATAGAAAGTTAAGACATCCCTGAGATAGGTTATATTTTGTTAAAAAATATCCACAGGCGAAGCCGGAGGCGAAGCCGGAGGCGAAGCCGGAGGCGAAAAGCTAGTAATTTATAAATAACGGTGTTACGGTTCCAGGGTACCCAGCGGAAGACCAAGTCTCCCTCGTTTAGCCGATGGTATTCGTAAGGCTATACTTAACGAGTGGCCAGTTCTGTTGAGGTATATTTACCTAGATGGAAAGCCTCTAAGTGTAGTTTGTCGGATGTACATAATTTTTTAATTAAAAAAATCTTTAATATTTTTTTCAGAATATTCCCCGGTCAAGATCCGACCCATGTCTACATAGGATGGGTGACCACGCAATATCATCTGCACTCCAAAGACTTCAATCAGAACAAGGTCATGAAGTCGTCGGTCATTATTATGGACGAGTACGACAGAGTCGTTGAAAGGTATAATCAATATTGTGAAATTTTACTTTCCATTTCAAATACATCCCCACACAGACATTCGCACAAACAAGCACGCGCACACAATCCACATAGGGAGATAGGTACTATATAGATTCTATTCTATTTGTTTTAACATGGCTCCATCAGGGTTTGTTGATTCCGCCAATGTCAAGTATTATAGACGTCACAGTAACAATATGTCGATTAATCGGTAGCTAAGATGATCTCGCCGACCGTGATATGCCCTTTTAATCACTGACTAATCACAACTATCACAGCGCGGATGGGATTAAACTGGATTCCCCATCACGTCACGACGAGGCGCGCGCGTTTGTCGCCATGACATGACGTAGAATGGTACTATATAGATTCTTCTTCTTCTTTTGATATATGGCAACAATGCTGACTTTCGTCGCAATTCTGCCAGACTCCAGTGTTTAATCTTGTGCAATAGTAAGGCTGTGTGAAGTTGGCACCCCCAAATTCGATTTTTCAGTTTTTTTTCATCAGGTTCGTTTGTCCACCGTTAGTCCACGTTTGTCCACCAAAAATTTTTTTTTGTCCACCTCTCAAAAAAAAGTTATTCAAAAAATAAAAATTGGGGGTGGAAGTTGGCACCCCCAAATGCGAATTTTCAACTTTTTTTCAACAGGTTCGTTTGTTCATCGTTAGTCCACAATTGTCCACCAAAAATTTTTTTTTGTCCACCCTTCAAAAAAAAGTTATTCAAATAAACATTTTTTATGAAAAAAACGATAGAAACTGAAATTCCGGGTACGTTCAAACTACACTAAAGGTTTGAAAATCAAGTTTATAAAGTGGGCAAACGATCCAACCCCTCAGAGAAGAGAATCCACCCCTAGGAAGCTAGAGATCCCCCGTCAAAGTGAAAATACTTAGATATATACTGAATTAACTCGCGCATAACTACGTCTCTAAGGGTGGACAAACGAAAATATGTGGTGGACAAATGAGTTTCTGAAGTGGACAAACAGACCTACCCCTCAGAGAAGCAAATCCACCCCTAGGAAGTTGGAGATCCCACGACAAAGTTAAAATCCTTAGATACATACTTATATCACGCATAACTATATCTCTAAGGGTGGACAAACGTGGACTAACGATGGATAAACAAACGTGATGAAAAAAAAATGGAAATTCGCATTTGGGGGTGCCAACTTCCACCCCAATTTTATTTTTTTGAATAACTTTTTTTTGAGAGGTGGACAAAAAAAAATTTATGGTGGACAAACGTGGACTAACGATGGACAAACGAACCTGATGAAAAAAAACTGAAAAATCGAATTTGGGGGTGCCAACTTCACAGAGCCCAATAGTAAGCCGATAAATCGGTGGCTAAGATTATCCCGCCGACTGTGATATGTCTTATTAATCACTGACTAATCACAACCATCACAGCGCGGCCGGGATTAAACCGGATTCCACATCACGCCATGACAAAAACGCGTGCCGGTCGGCGCCATGACCGGATGTGGAATCTACTATATAGATATTTCGAAGCTTAGAAAAAAATGTTTTCTTTGAAATAACAAAATGACGTTTTACGGCCGCCATTTTGTTTTATTAAAACGTAACCTAACCATCGCACGGTTTAGACGAGTCAATAGACACCATTCATTAAAATCCATCCAGCTATTGGGATGCTTCGAGGAAAGCACGTGGCCAGGATTTTCCGTCCGGGGGGGGGGGGGGGGGGGTCCAACCACCAACCAAGCCATTATTTTGAAAAAATAAACCTTCGACTTTACCTTTTATTACATCTTTTCTGCAATAGGTCAATATCCTAGCTCGCTTGACTCCACCTAATCAGTTCAGCTGAACTGATAGTAATAACTACTTTTTAAAATTCTCAATTTCAAAAAGTGTCGGTGACGGATTTCGGGGGGGTTCCGGACCCACTGGACCCTCCCCCTGGCTACGTGCTTACTTCGAGGGTATAAAATAATCCCACATACATACGCTTGACGCGGAGACGGGACACGGAAGTGACGTCATACCAGACATTAAAGCGCCATCTTATCGGTGTAATTGTGTACTTCCAACAAAGTTTTGTAAGAGACCGGTAGATGTCGCTGAATATTTTAATACAGTTTTGTAGTAAAAACATATTTTTTTCACACCCATTTTTTCCGCAGCGTGAATCGCCATTCTTGCTATGTGGTGCGAGCTGATGAATTATACAACGAAGTGATGGCTGAAGCCACCGGCAAGGGTGCGTCGCAGGGCATGTTCATTGGTTGTTCAGTCGATACATCTACTGGCACTGTCGCCTTCACTTGCGAAGGGAAAGATACTAGCTTCAAATTTAAGGTAAAGTCTTAACGTTACGTATCACAGCGCAATGAACTCAGTTAAACGCGCGATTTATTTTGTCCATATCTCTCTAGAAATAATGGGTTCCTCGTGAGTGTTTAAGAAGACGCCTCATAACTTTTGTCCCATACAAAAACGGACTTCAACAATTCAAGTATTGTACAAAACTTATTAAAAATAGCAAGTTCTAATTAATGGATCCATAAAGTATATGAAATTATTTTTACTCGATATGTAAAAAAATATACATTAGTAAATATATTAAGAGAACTCGAGTCGCAAAGTCGGTTGAAAATATGCGTGAAATTGATAACTTTCAGGGTTTCATGAAACCTAGGCGTAGCTGATATTGACATATTTTTTACATATTGAGTATAGATAATTTCATATACTTTAGGGATCCATTAACTAGAACGTGCTATTTTTAATAAATTTTGTACAATACTTGAATTGCTGAAGTTCGTTTATTTATGGGACAAAAGTTATGAGGCGTACGTACGAAAACCCTCTTAATAAGATGCCATATAACAAGATGGATTAAGTATTAATATATTATACAAGCTTATTTTCACGGTTTCACCCGCGTGGAAATAGATCCAAAAAGAAATAATCTCGTGGCTGTAATATGCCCATCCTCCGCCCGCTCTGACCTCTAAACTACCACTATGCAAAAATCATGTCGATCCCGTGAAAAACAAAAACAAAGCTATACCACGGGAACCATACATTTTTCCGGGATAAAAAGTAGCATATGTGCTATTCCAGACTATAATCTATGTGCCAAATTTCATCCAGATCCGTTTAGCCGTTCTGGCGTGATTAAGTAACAATATCCATACAAACTTTCGCGTTTATAATATTAGTGGGATTAATAAAATATATATTAGGACATCCAAAATGTACCCAGAAGTTGCTGGGATTCGTGAGAACATTTTGAAATATTTCTAAAGGAACATCAAAATATGTTCGCTAGTCGCTGAACTGTAAAACCTTGAACACTCCAAGACCAAAGGTTACCACTGGAATAACAACAACAATAACAATAATGGGCGCAGGGCGGCTTGTGGCGAGCCGTGGGTGAGTAACGACACCGCCGAACCCGAGTGCTCCAGAGACTAGGTTAAGACAGGCGTCCCCACTGCCAGACCTGAGACTCTCGACCCTGGCTTGCCTTAATTGGTTGTCCAGAGTGGAGTCGTTAGAGTATAATAATATGTATTATACTCGGGGGTGGAAGTGTCTAAAGGCGTAATAACGGGGAAGCTATATGTGAAACCGGTGTCACACCTCTCGACACCCCCAGCCGCTTACACCAATGTTGCCTGTCTTACTGCCGGCAGAAATGCTTAAAAATGGTGGTTGTTTTAGGAGGCCCATTTAGTAAACGGCGAGTCACCACCTGCCAATTTTACGTTTCATGAGATGAATGATATATATGATCTGCAGGTGACCGTAGTCTCAACCAATAAACTTGATAAAACAATCCATTTAACATCTCAAAACAATAGCCCGAATTTAATTTATTTTTATCTCAGCAATAGTCCAGGCACCTGACGGGGCCTGTCTGTGGGCGCATTGTATTTGATGCATTCAGAGATAGGTCCCGACGGGTGCTAGTCACAACACTTTAGATTAAACACTCTTAAGGGCCTCTACGTGTTGGACCTATGTCCCCATGCAAGCCTTACAAAGGACCGGGTATTATGCCCGTGAATTTAGAGTAACACAATAATATAATAAATAAATATTGTCACCTTTTTTGTCCAGTAGATTCAGAGAAAATGAATGATGTGACAGACGGACAGACACAAGAGTGAAGAAACCCTAAAAAAATCGCATAAAATTATTCAAAAATCTTACAAATTACAGATGGAGCCAGAAACGAAGCTATTCCCAGCCATTTTCGTGGAAGCTACCTCTAAAGAGATCCTACAGATCGAACTTGGAAGATCCAATACAAGTTTACCGTTGAGTGCAGCAGTTTTACCTACAAGCGACAAACACGTCATACCACAATTTCCACCAAGGTTGAAAATCCAGTGCCTTAAACCACATCAATGGGCAAGGGTAAGGAAATAAATAAATTTGTTGCGGGTTTTACAATTAGATAGGTTTAATATGTGTTATGTAGAAGTGGTAGGTTTTGGTAGATTTTGTAGGAAAAAAGTACATTAGAGACTGCAACACTATTGGTTGTTAAATGTCAAAGTCAATGAACACAAATGTTCTTTTTTCTGTACCAACATCTCAAAGGTATTGAACTATTCAGCCGACATAATGACGTCATCAGTGCCATTACTTTGATAATTAATTATAAAAAAAACTACTGAATAGAAAACAAAAATATTCAAATTAGTTTTTTATAATAGCTTAATCTTTAAAATAAAAATATAAAAATCGTTTTACCTTCTTTTTTATTTATTAAATAACAAACTTCTTATAAAACTTAAAATCTTAAATCTAATCTAAACATTAAAATATTAAATAATTATAATTTAGCCATTTTTCCATACTGCTGCCGTACGGAAGCGTGCCCAGAACGCTGGCTGCATTTCCTCGCTGTATTGCCATACTGATCCTTTGTGCGAGGAACACTCCACCACCGGCCGCGACGATAAGGCGCGTTGAGAACTCCTTAAAAAAATCCATCGCACTTAAGCTCCACGGCCCTAATGTCTCCACTGCAAACGGCACAAATATATAGTCTCTTGCTATATCTATATATTTGCGTCGTTTGAGGGATTCGGCGTTCTGCGCAGCTGACCCGGCTTCACGGGAGGTGCCCTGGAGATACGACGGCGCTAGTGTATCTACACATGTGGCATCCCACACTAGGCTCCGTCCCAGTTTCCTTTACTTCACATAGGTACCGAGTTACGTATAGTTTGGATGTCACGCTAGTATCGTCGATAGTAGCTTTGTCGATACGCCATATCTCCCTTGTATCAAAGTTAATGTTTGATACGCAACTTTGAAGATTATTATTCCCTCTAATGACGAAAAATAATCAAACTAATTAAAATGAAATTATTCTTTTAAAATCAGACTAATTTAATTATTTTGTAAAAGACGCCATCTGTTTGAGATCAGTTGAACTATGACAACAATATTGACACCACTAACGGTGCGAAGTATACGCACGGGTCATCTAGTTTAGTAAAAATAGAAATGTCCGTCGGTAATTTTACATTTTTTAAGTAAATATGGCAGTTATTTCAAAACTTAAATATTATTTTCGTAGGTACCGAATCAATCTCTCCAAGTACACGCTTTGAAGCTATCAGATATTCGTGGTTGGTCAATGCTATGTGAAGATGCAGTATCCATGTTGGCCTTGCACATACCAGGTAAAATAAAATAATTACTTTTAACTAGATTTTAATTAAATTGGGCCTCCGGTGGTCGAGTGGGTAAGTCGACTCACAGCGGCTTCGATCCCCACATCCAACCATATACCAATGGGTTTTTATAATAAAAAATCCATCTACATTATCCGACAAACCGTACAAAGAGGCTTTTTTATCTACATACCTCAACAGAGCTGGTCACTCGTTAGGTATTGCCTCAAAAAAAAAATTTGGCTAAATGAGGAAGGCTTTGTCTTCCGCTGGGTACCCTGGGGCTGGCAACGGTTCCCGGGAGCTGTAAGGCAACTGTATATTTATTTAATTTATTTTTAACTGGAAAAAAGTTGACACTCTTACCGGTGTCTCTGGCCACACCGAAAGGTAAGAAGGCCGTGAAAATGTGTTTGTTTTTTTGTTCGAAAGTATGTTTGTTTGTTTCTTATGTTTTTTTTTTATTTTTTTTTTAATTCTTCACGGGTTGCCTTACAGCTCCCGGAACCGGTGCCGGCCCCAGGGTACCCAGTTTGTCTCTTTCTTATGAATTTCTATTGGTTAATAAGTCATAACTTTGGCTAGACCAATCAATAGGCAGTTATCATGGCCAGAAATTGACAGAACTTTGTACTTTAAAAAACGGGTGTGTCAGTGAGTAGACGCACGATAGAAGCGCAGCTACTTTTTAAGGGTTCCGTACCCAAAAGGGTGCAAACGGAAACCCAATTACTCCGCTGTCCTTCTGCCTGTATATTTTTTAAAATTAAAGGGGGCCCCATACAAGGTGTGTTTTATTCGGCGTTTTTTGCTCGATCTTAATAAAGGCAATAATGGTAATACATACTCACATCTAACTAGCATAACTATATTGCATACCTACTTTTAAGTAAAACAGAAAAATAATAAAAACCGGCCAAGTGTGAGTCGAACGCGCGCTAATTTGTTCCTGCGCCATACAGGGGCGTCAAACTTGGTCTAACCTTAGTTAGTGCATACTATTGAGTGCACGGAATCCTTCGTTCTTACGCTACAAACGAACCAAAAACAGTAGCCCAGACTGCTATTGTTATATGAACGCGCGGTGTTACCAACTTTTGATTATTCTTCATAAATATTTGAATTTTTATTTAAGGTTTTATTGAATTTTTCAACGTGATGTTTTTATTAAATTAGGAGTAATGTGGATAATAATGTGAATTTCTAGGTTAAACACATTTTTAACGAAACAAAAAATAATTATTTTTATTAAAAAATGATACACATGAAACATAATGAAATTATAAAAATATTACTTGGCTATGTTTTATTTATATTTTATACGTGTATTATTATTACAATTTACATAATACAAATCTTTTGTTCTAAAATGATCAGAACATACTACTGTTGATTCAGTTGGTTGCCAGGTATCTTCACCCCGGCTTTTTCTTATAATATTAATCCACCGAGCACTAATAATCGGATCATTAGGTACTCTGAAAATAACAAATTATTAAATTTATAAAAAATGTAGGAAGCGACAGGTATGAAAATTTGTATCTTAAGAAAAGTGAAAGTTGGAGGGGGGGAGGGGTGAAGGGAAAAATGGACAGTATTCAAATAAAAGGCTGTGGGACCGGGGAGGGGGTCGCATTCAAATCTCAGACGAGAAAAGAAAAAGTTGTTCAAAAAAATTTGTATGTAGGGGGCGACAATGTATAAAAAAATGTATTAACGACACTTTTTTGGATGGATTCTGTAATAGGAGGAGGTCCTGATCATCATTAGTTCCGGCATGAACCCCCTCCGATTTGTAGTTTCCCAGATACGAGGGTCAATAAAAAGAAAGGGGGGAGGGGGGTTTCGGATTTTTCTGGTACTCAGCGTCCTTTATATGACCATACCAAAAGTTTTTATGACCCCTGGGAGAACAGAAAAGGTCAGATTTAGAATTGTAGGGGGGAGGCTTGGGGGGTCGCATTAAAATCTCAGTTCGAAAAAATTTTTATGAAGGGGGGCGACAATGTACGACATCCGTATTGATAAAACCGGTCTGTCTTATGTGGGTGTTATACTACACAGTGGCAGCTGGTGGTATACGTCTCTGCCTACCCCTATATATGGTATTACAGGCGTGAGGGAACTTAATTTTTTACTTACAATATAGGTAAATTGATTAGACGTTCATTTGGGAATTTTAATTTCAAAAGCTTGCAACATCGTACAAAGTGGCTGATTTTAAGACTTAAATATTATTTTTTAGTACACGTGTTATTTTTGAGAAATATAATATTATATGACTTACTTACCGATGGTAGATGATTGAAGTAGTTTTTTTCAAAAGTCCTCTATAATTTCGGCACACTTTTATAACGCAAGACGCCATTTTGAGGCACAAAATTTTAACACTTAGCACAACTGTCAGACACGATGACTCAATCGGTACTGAGCGGTGGTAAAGTTCAAGTCAGGTAACATTTACATTACATTTTTTTCGACGCGGTCGCGCCGCTCTTGCTCTATCTAGAGTGTATATAATCAAAGTTATGCCATTAAGATGTCGCCATTATGTCTAAGACGGTTAGCACTTCTGCCGGTGTTTCTATGTTCACTTCCCATTCCCACTTCAAGCACAATTTTATTTTTCCAGAGGAAGACCGCTGTATCGATATTTTGGAATTGATAGAAATGGACAAACTGTTGAGTTTCCATTCTCATACTCTCACGCTGTACGCTGCGCTATGCTACCAAAGTAACTACAGGTAATTTTTGTTGTATTTTTAGTGTAAGATGTGTTTATTATACTAGGCTGGCGTCGCATCGTGAGACGAATCACGTCTGCCCGAATCTTGCTGCAAATGATGACCACGATCGCTCTGTCAAGAATGAACCGACAAGGAAGAATACTAATAAATAAAATTTAAGTGTGTCAATACAAACGGATTGACATGATTTTTTGCACAGATAGGTATATTTTGAAGGTATAGTGTGACATAAGCGGAAATTTAATGAGGATAAATTTTAATGTCACATACATGAACGTTAAAAAGTAGAGAACGGATCGCCGCTAAGACAAAAGTGAAGCACCAAGCGTGCATGTGTGCTACCGATTTTATTTATCTCTAATATATCTTTAAATTGTAGAATAAGTGGTAAATTACTAACTTACCTATGAAATGTGACTCTCTGAGACGGAGTTGTTTTTGCATAATTTTACTACACAAGACGGCATTGTTTTTTATTTTCTTAATGGCGGCTGATCAGCATAACCGAATGAGAATGTGTGCGTGAGGCTCGTATTTACAATGAAACTGGCATAACTTGGTTGCTTTACTTTTGTCTTAGCGGCGATCCGTCCTCTCCTTTTTTACGTCCATCAGAATGTTATTTCGGAGATCTAGTATTTTTAATTTGTAAAATTATTTTTACACGCTTTATATTCGTTTCACATGTAAGTAACTAACTATGTATGTATGTAAACAAATCTTGGAAATAGAATTTAACCAACTTCTAATTGTATCGATTTGAGGCATAGGCAAGTGTATGTAATTCGGATGACAATACAATAATTTGGTATCATTGATCTGATCTGATGATGGAGCCAGGAAGTGGATAGTGAAACTCTGTAACGAAACGACGTAACCCCATCGAGTTTGGGCTCATTTAGTTTGCGCAAGTTTGCGTTACTGACTAAAGCGTGTTTTTTATTTATTACTAGCTGATTGCTCGCAACTTCGTACGCGTTGTATTAAGAATACCTACAATTCACCCCTTTGGGCAGTTATCATGATGATAAATAGCCTATAACCTTTCCAAGAATTAGGCTATCAAATGCAAATAGAATTTTTCAAATTTGTCCAGTAGTACAAACAAACAAATATTAATTTTTATATAAATATGATAGACAGAGCCTAAAAGGAAAAATGGAAAAACGCGACTTAGCGTTATTATACCATACCTGTTATATCTCCTTTGGCAACACTGGATATATTATTCGCCGAATAATAAGGAACATTGACATTATTGGTTTCTGCTCCGCTCCCAAAAACATAGCGTGATGTTATATAGCCTATAACCTTCCCCGTAAATCACTCTATCCAATGGTACTAATAGTAACAAAAGCGGTCCAGTAGTTGAAACAAACAAACAAATATTGATTTTTAACCGAACTTAAAAAAAGTTGGAGGAGGTTCTCAATTCGTCGGAATCTTATTTTTTTATGTATGTGCCGCGATTACTTAAAGACACCTGGACCAATTTGGAAATTATTGTTTTTGTTTGAAAGGGTATACTTCACAAGTAGTCCCATAGTCACCAGGTCAGGATCTGATGATGGGATCCTAGAGAAATCGAGAACTCTTCAAATTTTATAGGCACACTTGAAGCGATTTGGGTATTTTTTTATTTTGTTTGAAAGGGTATACTTTCCATGGAGGTCAGGATCTGATGATGGGATCCTGGAGAAATTGAGAACTCTTCAAATTTTATAGGCACACTTGAAGCTATTTCGGTTTTTTTATAGTCACTTGACTTGTGCATTTCAGTGCATAACTTTTGAAGTCGGCACACTTTTTATTTAAAAGCCAAATTGTTATATATTGGATTTTCTTTTAATATTACAGAGCAGCGCACGCCTTATGTCAGCATGTGGACCAAAAACAGCTACTGTACGCCATACAATCTCAATACATGTCCGGACCTCTCCGTCAAGGGTTCTACGATCTTCTTATAGCTTTGCATTTGGAATCGCACGCTACCACCATGTAAGTATACCGGTTTTTTTATATAGGTACTTAGGAGTACGTCATTTCCGTCTCGTGACTGTTTTTCTTAGTTGACACCGGATTCCGAATAATCGTAACTAATATTATAAATACCATTATCTCTATCTATCATCACGCCTTTTATCCCAAAAGGGGTAGGCAGAGACAATCAAATACCATTTGCGTAGCTGACATACTTCTTTCGCTTCTTTTATATTCATCATACCCTTCATACATGCTCGGCGATTGTGTCAATATTATTTTTTATATGTTCAATAAAAGCACACGTAGATCGTCCTCTACCAGCATTTCCTTTCACTTCAGCCATATAAACCTTTTTAGTCAATCTTTCATCCTTCATTCTTTCAACGTGTCCAAACCAATGTGTGTGTGTTTGTTTGTCCTTACTTCAAGTCAAGACAGAGCAACGGTTTTTGAAAAAATATAGCTAGAAGGCCGAAGAGTAACATAGGCTACTTTTCAATTTCTGGAGCTGTAAGTAAAAAAAATGGTGAGTCGGTGACCGAGTGGTTGAGACGTCTGGTATTAAGTAGACAGACCACGGGTTCGATCCCGGATCCCGGCCATGTATCAATGAGTTTTTTAATTGAAAACTTATGTACTTAATCCGACAAACCACACTTAGAGACTTTTTCATCTAAAATATACATCAACAGAACTGGCCACTCGTTAGGTATAGCCTCACAAATACCATCGGCTAAACGAGGGAGACTTGGTCTTCCGCGGGGTAAAAAAGAAAAATAATAATAATAAATTGAAGAAAAAAAAAATATATATATATATACATCAACAGAACTGGCCACTCGTTAGGTATAGCCTCACAAATACCATCGGCTAAACGAGGGAGACTTGGTCTTCCGCGGTGTAAGAAAGAAAAATAATAATAATATATTTTTAAATTTTCAGGGAGGTGTGCAAAAATGAGTTCGTTATACCATTGGGTCCAGAACTGAAATCGCTTTACGATGATCCTGAGATGGGCCATAGTTTAAGGTCCCTACTAACTGAAAGTGTCAGGCCTATGATGAAGATGACCGATATTGCGTAAGTTGATTTTCAATTTTATCTACTCTTATATCGTAAAGTCTCCATTACAAAATCGAATTATACTTCTTAATGATTATGTTTTGTTTACACCCGTCTCTAATATTATAATAGTACCGAAGTTTTCATACAAAAACGGTATCGTAATGTTTTGTTTTTTTTTTAAATGCAGAAAGGACAGAGGATTTTTTTTATACAGCCACATTAAACTCCATGAAAATATGGACACGCGCATGTCCGAGTTACTTGACAGTTAACGCGCATGCGCACTAATGCGGAGTAGGTAGGTAACCGCGGTTTGCCGCAAATTTGTCGATTAAGAGGATCGTGTAGCTCAGCGTACGCAGCGAAATAGGTATTTAGAAAATCATATTCTGTCTCAATCGCACTCTTCCCCCGGGCATCAGTGCGACAGAGAGCACTGCAGCTCGTGGGTGTTCGTAGGTATGTTTTTCGTTGAAAATTGCGTTTTGGGCGAAAACGATTTACACCTACTAAACTATAACGAAACCTTATAATTTTGGTGTCAAACGTTTTAGCAGATTATAATCTACGTACGTACGTTTTGCTTTTTTTGAAATTTTGCTTTGTTTCTCAAATACAGACGGTTTATTACGAGCAAGTTATGAACCAAAAAAACCGAGATTTGAGGGGCTTATAACTTTTGACCTATTACGAATTTTGAAAAAAGGAAAAAATACGTACGTAGTTTTTCATTATGTCAGTAACATATTACAAAATCGTTAAAATTAAATGATATTTAGGGGTAGTAAAACGTTTTCTCCGTTTGTATGGACATGGACGCGGTACACTACACTCTTAAGAAAAATATCTTGGTTCAATTTGTTTTGTACTATTGCATGGGATTAGATGAAGTAGTGTATGAACGGGCACATAACTTGGAATTACCGACTTTGCGACTCTAATTCTATTTATATATTTATAAATGTACAATTTAATGTCATTTATTTCATAGACACATTTTTTTGTTACTTGTGAACAAGGAATGCGAGAAGAAATTCATGAAAATTAATAATTCGAAATCAAAAGTATTTGAAAACTAAAATTTCCAGCGATCAATATATTTTTTATATGTTCAATAGAAGTACACCTAGGTCGTCCTCTGCCAGCATTTCCTTTCACTTTAGCCATATAAACCTTTTTAGTCAATCTTTCATCCTTCATTCTTTCAACGTATCCAAACCACCGTAAACTACTTTTCTTCATTTTAGTCACAACATCTTTCACTCCGCATTCTTCTCTAATCACATAAACCATATTCTATATTATTAAATGTAATCGATTAATTGTATTTAACTTACACCCAAAACAATAACCAGTTTTATTTT
Organism: Nemapogon koenigi; assembly: GCA_963924495.1. Lineage (NCBI taxonomy): Eukaryota > Metazoa > Arthropoda > Insecta > Lepidoptera > Tineidae > Nemapogon > Nemapogon koenigi. The sequence continues at coordinate 3,768,259 of OZ004657.1, read as the reverse complement.
GGTATGGTTTTTTATAGCGAGAACATACAAGACATAAGCAATCTGTATTCCCCATACTTCCCGCTAGAAGTGGTCAGGGAATTTGTGATGCAAGCGTTAGCTGAAGCCGTGGAGACAAATCAAGTCCACAACAGAGATCCAGTTGGTGGAAGCAATGAAAATCTATTCCTGTAAGTAAATACACCGGCCTTTATACCTTGCGGCCAGATTAATTATTAAACATGGTGGCAAGCCTTTTGCTGCATTTAATGGACTTAGATATGTCACTTTGTAGAAGATGTAAACTATTAGCAAAGTTGATATTGCGACGCATTAAGGTCCATAACTTTTGTCTCATACAAAAACGTTCAGCAAATCAATTGTTGTACAAAACCTATTAAAAATTGTAAGTTATAGTTAATGGATCCATAAAGTATGTGAAATTATCTTTAGAATCAATGTAAAAAATATGTCAATATTCGCTATACCTAGGTTTTATGATGCCCTGAAAGTCAACAATTTCACACATGTTTTCAACCGACTTTGCTACCGATTAGAGTTCTCTAAATATATCTACTAATGTAATTATATTTTTTGTACATTGACAGTAAATAATAATTTCACATACTTTATGGATCCATTAACTAGACCTTGCTCTTTCTAATATTTTTGTACAATACTTGATTTGCTTAAGTCCGTTTTGTGTATTATCGCAAGACAGGTTTTGTTGAGAAATCGTACTTTCTCATGTATCTTGTACGCGAATCTTTGTCTATCTTATCTTATCCTTGGTTATCTTATTGATTTCAATAGTAGTCCATCTTGCTCACATATTTCTAAAGAGATATGGACAAAATAAGTCGCGCGTAAAACAGAGTTTGTTGCGCTGTGATGCGTCGCCTGAAGTAATAAACTGTATCAATTCAAACAACATAACGGATGCCTTATGGCTCCTGGAACCGGTTACCGGTCCCATTTTTTTGTGAAAATTGTTTCAAGAGTTTTTTAGAAATTTTGAAAAAACGGACTTTATACTTTTTCTTAATATCTCGATGAAATATGTACCCATTTTGACATAATGACGAAAATCGGCTTAGTAGTTTTTCAGAAATTCAGTAATTTGTCTCTGTTTACTTCTGAAAATTATGTATCAGAGAAAAGCCTTAGCAACGGTTGCTATTGACACGAATTTGTAAATTTTTGTATCGACGGTGGTCTAACGGCTAAAGGTTAGGGGGAGCAGCTCAGGATGCCAATGGTTCAAATCCCATCCGCAGCAGTATATTTTTTATTTTTCCATTAATTTTTCTTATTTGTCTCTCAGGGCAGCAAAATCACTTAAAAGGGAAAATAAATTAACTTTAAAAAAAAAGTGTACCGACTTCAAAAATTTACACTGAAAAGTAAGAAATAATAAATATTTCGTCGTAGAATTTGAAGACGGTTGATGCCAAATTAGAAACAAAATTCAAATTCAAATTCTACGACGAAATATTTTATTATTTCTTAATTTTCAGTGCAAATTTTTGAGTCGGTACACTTTTTTTTTAGATAAATTTTGAGGCTAAAATATTTAGAGGTTTTCAAAAAAAAATTCCGCTTTTAATTACCTAAATGTTTTGTCAACAGGCCCCTTATAAAACTTGTAGATCGCCTTCTACTTGTTGGTATGATGAGAGATGAGGATGTGGAAAAGCTGCTGATTATGATCAACCCTGAAACTTGGGATCCCACTTTCAATAAAGGTAAGTCAAATTTTAATAGTCTAATTCTGACAAAAAAAATTAAAAATAACTTTTCTCTAAATCAAGAACTAGCGACATAGACCTATTTTGCCCGGGTCTACACAATTCTTTCTCACTTTATTTGTGATATCTCTAATAGAATCCACGTCACGCCTTGGTGTATAACGCACGCGCCCGCCGAGGCGTGATGGGGAATCCAGTTTAATCCTGTCCGTGCTGTGATGGTTGTGATTAGTCGATGACTAATAAGACATATCACGGTCGGCGGGATTATCTTAAATACCGATTAATCGGCTATAAACAATGTAAAGGCTAATAATACTTGACATTGGCAAATCACCGATGAACATTGGCGGATCCATAATAAAGGAAGAAGAAGGTATCTCAAATGTATTATGCAACATATTAAATGAGAGCTTGCTGACTGAAAATTTTTGTTTCAGACAGACTGACTTTCTTAACAGACAAACATTTGTACTGTATTGACCCTTCCTGGTTTATAACAAACTTATCTATTAGAGATAGACATATGCTACCGCGGACTTTTTTGTAGATCATTTAATTCTACACAATTATTTAGTACATCATTTTGTTACATGTCTAACGAATTAGACAGTATATGCCATGAAAACACGCTGGGGCAAATTTTTGCCCCGACTTGATTTCCTTACACTGTTAATGCTCAGCTCCTAAACATGATAAGTCCGTGTTTAATACTCGTAAACCTTCCTCGTGTCTATCTATCTGTTTTGAAATATGCAGTGATAGTGATTTTAATTATTTACAGAAGGCAAAGATGAACATCGAAAGGGCCTTCTACATATGAAAATGGCTGAAGGTGCAAAACTACAAATGTGTTATCTACTTCAACACCTCAACGATATACAGCTGAGACATCGTGTTGAAGCTATCATTGCGTTTGCACACGACTTCGTTGGTGATCTGCAAACTGATCAGTTGAGGTAAACTTTGAAAATAGTATAAACGTTCTGGTCTTCATTTAGTGGAAGCAAGACAGATGTGGAACATTGGTCCGAATACATTTCGACTTTCTTACCAAATTGTGACAATAGGGGTGATGACAGTGAAATAAAATAAACACACGGTGCAAAACATTAAGGAATGCCTATAGTCTAAAGAAACAATCACGAAATCGCATAAAGTTAGACATGTTAATGCGTTCCAGATGTAATTTATAATGGTATGTAATAGAAATACGGCTAAATAACTTAGTAGACAATTTAAAGCAAGTTATTCAGAACTTGTGTAATGGACAACATTTCATTTTTTTAATCACCCATTTTTATTACTTTAATTAAAAATATATTAAAAAATAAGTTACACGTATTTTTATATTTTATTTTTGGTTGAGTTTTTATATTTTTAATTTAATTATGAATTTTTATTAATTCTGAGGACTTATAAACTAAAAACCTTAGCTAGGACTAAAATTAAGAAATATAAACTGTCACCGAAAGAAAGTGACAGATAGTGTCAGTCAAGCCACAGAGTATACGTTATAGAAATGCAAAGAGTATAATATACCGTGTTCCAAATAGGTGTTGCCGTAGCCGGAACTCAAATCGCCTACAACATTATTCATAATGTATATAATAATACTAGCTTTTGTCCGCGGTTTCACTCGTAAATATATTTCCTGTGATAGCCCATTCGAAACTAGCAAAACTTCCAAAAAAATATTATATAAAAGAAGTAATTTTACAATTATATTTAAAGAATAATTATTAATTTAGCTTCAAATGGAATAAAAATGGGTAAAATTAATAGAAGGCAACACCTGAGTTCAATAACTAACAACTCTGCCAACAGACATTAGTATTTTTAAATTAGAGGGTTAGCACAGATTAGTGCACCTATTAATCCTTATTTTTCAATATTTCAGTATTTTTAAAATAACTCAAAAATTAAAGGATATAAAAATTTAAAAAATGAAAAATAAGCTTTCTAGCATGTAATCTCCAAACGGTTTTCGAATTTTGGTACTTTACGAAAAATGAAATGTTGTCCATTATAGACATGAATCGTAACTATGACAGAAGTTGTCAACATTTGAATTTCATGCTCTTTGTTACGTTCCATGGAAAAAGGTTTCAACCACCTGAATGTTTCTATCTTCTTCTGGCGAGCACTTTAGGTCAGTTATTCCCAAACGTTTTATCTCATAAACCACTAGGTGAAAAAGTTTCTTGTGAACCGTCAAATGTCGCTGACATAGACCTCTTAAATATTTAAAATCCAAAGTGCCCTGGGAATCTATGCCAATAATTATGGTGATTGAATAAATTTCAGACGTTACATTGAAATTAAACAATCGGATCTTCCAAGCGCTGTGGCTGCAAAGAAGACCAGAGAGTACCGGTGTCCACCGCGCGAGCAAATGAATGCTATATTGAGTAAGTACCTATAAATATTTATACATATAAAAAGTATAAAATAGGGACGTCGGTGGTCGAGTGGGTAAGACGTCGGCTCGCAACTGAAAAGTCGCGGGTTCGATACCTACATCCGACCGAATAGGTTTTTATATTAAAAAATCTATGTACATTATCCGACAATCCGTACAAAAAGAGGCTTTTCCATCTACATACCTCAACAGAGCTGGCCACTCGTTAGGTATAGCCACAAAAATCATTGGCTAAATGAGGAAGACTTTGTCTTCCACTGGGTACACTGGGGCCGGCAACGGTTCCCGGGAGCTGTAAGGTAACCCGTAAAGAATTTTAAAAAATGTATAAAATGGAATAGTTGGGCGCTTCAAAAGAAAATTCACACATGAAAGTAGTGAGGCATTGAAAGATTATGTCAGGATTGTAGCGAGTTAATCTCTGGCTACCCGTTAGAAAAAGGCGGGCGGAACAACACGTCTATATCACCATTTCACTACATATTATAAAACAAAGGCACCCGCCGCGTCTGTCTGTCTGTCTGTGACCTCTTCACGCAAAAACTACGGAACGGATTTTGTTGCTGTTTTCACCATTACATAGCTTCATTCACCTGGAAGGTTTACGAATATTAAACATGGACCTATCATGTTTAGAAGCTGAGCATTAACATTATAAGTGAATCAAGTCGGGGAAAAAGTTAGCCCCAGCGAGTTTTCATGGCGTATGCTGTCTAATCCGTCAGAGATATAACAAAATGGCGTAGGAAACAAATGTGTAGAATAAAACGATCTACAAAAAAGTCCGCGGTAGCATATATCTATCTCTAATAGATAAGTAGTAATAAGAACTACCAGTCCGATTTGAAAATAGCCAGTTTATTGAGGAAAGTTATAGGCTATATAATATCACACTACGACCCAAAAGAACGGAGCAGTGACATTAAATGTCAATGAATCAAACATCTAATTTAAATAAGTGTTAAACAGGTGGCCAAAATGCTATGTTATGTCATTTCAAAATTCCAGGTTTTAAACACATGGAGGATGAAGACAAAGAGAACTGTCCATGCGGTGAAGAATTGATAATTAGAATGAACGAGTTCCATGAAGCTTTGATGACGCATGTCTCTCTTACTGCCTTGCAAGAACCTGATGCCGAGGTAATTTGTACAGCTTATTAGCACAATTATAAAGAATGGTGTGGCCGAGTGGTTAAGACGTCTGTTACTAACTAGGTGGTCTACAGTTCGATCCCGGCCATGTATCAATGGGTTTTTTTTATTTTAACCGACAAAGCACACTTTTCTAGGATTGAATTATGCCATATTTTTATTATTAAGACTTCTAAATAGCCATAGTTTTTAAAACGCAATAGCAATGTTTGTTTTAAAAACTACGCCTATTTAGAACCCTAAATAATAAAAATATGGCTTAATCCCATTTAAAATAATAACTATCAGCAATTTGAGTTGAACATTTGGTATAAATATTTTTCTAGAATTAATTGAGGTTTTCCATATTTTATAAGTAACCATTAAGCATCACCTACACAAATATTTATTACCAGCGTTTGAAATGGAATAATGCCGTAGCTGTATTATGCCCCTCCTCCACCCGCATTTCCGGGATAAAATGTAGTCTGTTCTAACCCAGGACATAAACTATTTATCTTCTAACATCTAAACATCCAAACTTTTAATTTATAATATTAGTAAGATTGGAAATATTTTCTTATTTTCGAGACAAGGATAGAATATTGGAATGAAATGCTAATTAACTATATGTTTTCAAAATATGTTTCATATATTTTCCAGGAATCAACTGAGCCAGAAACGAAGCCAGGAGCTATTGGCAAGATTTACAATATCATCAATACCGTTAAAGAACTAGAAGAAGAGCCTAAGGTAAATGAAGTTCAGTTACGAAACGGTATTTGCGCGAAATTTTGCAATCGAGTTTGGCCTCATTTGGTTTTTTAGTTTTTTTATAAACTACACCGATTAAGTATTATTTTAATGAAAAATATATGGAAAATATATCAATTAATTAAATTTTATATATTACGAAAAAGATAGACAAAATATGGCTCTCAGTCATCTTGTATCTGTCAAAAATATGACAAATCTAAGTTAATCCTGGGAACGTAAGTTTATTTATACAACATTTCCTCCTCGAGCAGCGAAAACTACGGCTCTTTAGAACTCTAAATAATAAAAATATGGCTCAATCCAATTTCAAATAATAACAATCCTTTTGGGGTGAGGAAATGTTGTATAAATAAACTCACGTTTCCAGGATTAACTTAGATTTGCCATATTTTTGACAGATACAAGATGAACTTGACCACCGCCCCTTAATAATAACAATTATGTTTCCTTGATCAATCCTGGTCAGGATGACAATAATAAGTTTAGCTGCCAAAGTCATGTTATAAATGTTTAAAAATCTTGGCAAAAATAAACCTCATTATTCCTATTTTCCTTATTTTTTAATAAGTCTTATTTTGTACAAGATTTGTACCAGATAATGTCCAAACCATTTTCGAATTTTAGTACCTTCCTAAAAATTAAATGTTGTCCATTACTAAGTGTTAATAACCCGACAAAGATATTTTTGCACTTGGCGGCGGCTTGTAATTTTCAACATATCGAAATCAAATGTACTAAAATAATTAAGTTCAATTTTTCGCCGCGTGCCAAAAGATCCTTTACTGTAAATAGATTTTTAATCTGAAAATCTTTTGTCTTTTGCTCTATGCCGAGCGTGGGTGGCATTTTGATGTGACGCCTCAACTGACCCTACCGGCTCTAAAGGCAAACACTTTGTTTGATTTGTTTGTTTGTCCTTCTTTCACGTCAAAACAGAGCAACGGGTCAACGTGTTCACAGATACAGTTGGAGGGCCGGAAAGTGACATAGGCTTACTTTTATCCCGGAAATCCTTCGGGATAGTCCTTACATCACATTTCAAAAAATCCACTTGTTAAGCCGGGGCTGAAAGTTTGTTAAAAATAATTATTTGTTTCAGGCTATCGAGGAACCACCAAAGAAGACCCCTGAAGAAAAGTTCAGAAAGGTTCTCATACAAACTATTGTCAACTGGGCGGAGGAATCACAAATTGAAACCCCTAAATTAGTGCGGGAAATGTTCAGGTTAGATTTATTTACCTTATATATTAAAGAAATGACACATCTGGGTCCACTGGCTAGCCACCTGTTCTATTCAATATGGACAACTGATGTCAAGTGGACACTGTATTTGTGTATTTGTATGTTATACCTCGGCGATGATATATCGAAAATAAATGAAATCGTCTAAGGAAACGACGATATATTTTTTATTTTTTTTTATTAATCCTGGCTTTTTAATACATTTCTTTCTAAAACAAACATTACAACAAATATATATCTACCTATATATACAATTAAACCTATTTCAATTACAAACTAAAAAACATGCCGTCTAAAATACCCCCCTGTGGCATAGTGCCGAGTACACTGGCAGCGTTTCCTCTTTGTATACAAAGACTAAGCCTTTGTGAAAAAAAACTTCCATCTCTCATATCACCAGTAGCCAATATTAGTCTGGTCGAAATATCCTTAATAATATTTTTTGTGTCGGATGACCATGGGCCTAACGTTTCTACTGCCAACGCCGCAAAAACGACGATATGTGATATACTTTGGAAATAGCAATGAAAAAGTTTTATAATTTCTATTTTTTTTTCTAATCCTCGCTTTTCAAGAATAGTTGAGAAAATTGACCCTATTTTTTTTAGGATTCGCGTTTAGACGATATATCTTAAAGCTCCAAGTGGCCAGGGACCGCGTTCATGAATTTAGATGACTAGAACAAAGATATACTTAGATAATGATTGAGGTTTTTTCTGACTTACTTACTTAAAAAATCTCCTCAAATGATCGATCTTGTTGCGTGCCAGACTATTTCTAAACAATGAAACCTTCAATTTGTGATCTTTTCCAGCTTATTGGTTCGCCAATACGATGCTGTAGGCGAACTCATCCGGGCCCTAGAGAAGACATACGTGATAAATGCTAAAACTAAATTAGACGTTGCCGAGATGTGGGTTGGCTTGAGTCAAATACGAGCATTGTTGCCTGTACAGATGAGTCAAGAAGAAGAGGAATTGATGAGAAAACGATTATGGTAGGTACTTACTTATCATTAGCTTTCCACCCCGGTTTCGAATGAAGCAAATGTTACTATCCTGGCATACCTCTTTCGCTTATTTTATATTCATCATACCTTTCATACATGCTCGGCGATTGTGTGTACTTTTAATATTTCCATCGATCAATATTTTTTCTTTTATTTTCAATAAAAGTACACCTGGGTCGTCCTCTACCAGCATTTTCTTTCACTTCAGCCATATAAACCTTTTTAGTCAATCTTTCATCCTTCATTCTTTCAACGTGTCCAAATTAACGTAAACTACTTTTCTTCATTTTAGTCACAACATCATCTTTCACTCCGCATTCTTCTCTAATGACATCGTTCCAGAGGCGATCAAGGCGCTTTATATCACACATTCTACATAAAGACCGCATTTCCACTGAATTTGTCTTACTTTCATGCTTCTTATTCCATACCCAAGTCTCGCTTCTATAAGTACCTAAGTGATGGATCTAAAATTAATTAATTTAATTATTTTTATTTATTTTTAGGAAACTGGTTAACAATCACACATTCTTCCAACATCCCGACTTGATAAGGTAAGTTTGAGAGGTATTTGGTATAAAAATACTGTAAAAAATAATTTTACAAAAATTAGAATAATTACACATTACGCAATTTAAATTATATAAACGCTTATTACTATTTATCTATCTACCGCTTACTTTTTTGTAGATAATTTTATTCTTCACAATACTTTCCTACATCATTTTGTTATATCTATGACGGATTAGACAGCATACGCCATGAAAACTCGCCAACTTTTCCCCCCGACTTGATTCACTAATACTGTTAATACTCAGCTCCTAAACATGATAGATTCATGTTTAATACTCGCAAACCTTGCTCTTGAATCTATCTATCTACTCGTGAAAACCGCAATAAAATCCGTTCAGTAGTTTTGGAGTGAATCGGATGGACGCAACGGAGGACTTTGTTTTATACTACGTAACGGCCATTATGCCTTGTCACCATCTTGTTCCTATATTTTTTGCAGAGTTCTAAGAGTCCATGAGAACGTGATGGCGGTGATGATGAATACACTTGGTCGACGTGCACAAGCGCAATCTGACGCTCAACCATCCAGCACACCAGCTGCGGAAGAAAAGGTACGTATTATACTTCCCCGTGAGTGGCATATGAGCAAAATCTACCAACGATTTGAAAGCAATCTCTCATTTGTTCAAAAAAGCTTTTGTAAGCGATTTCTAACGCCCGTGATTAAAATTACATTTAGTGTTTTATTTTGGGTACTTTTGGGACTTTCAGTATTGCCAGAGGCACTGGTAATTTTTAATTAATTAATTTTGCCAATTGTCCATATTGAACAGAACAGGTGGCAAGCCCGTTAATGCCCGCTGCACTTAATGGACCTAGATTTTTTTTTACAGACGTTATTATCTGTTATTTTTAGAAGAAGTGCGGACGCCGGCCAGCTTTTCGTACCCTCCGAGGAGTCGATTAAAGCACATACTCTTAAAGAAAATTGCTTAGCATTTTTGGCCCGAGTAGGAAGTGAACCGGGAAAAGTAGCGTAGTCGAGTCCTATTTTTTACAAGAAGTTCATGAAAAATATTGTATGTATCAAGTCTTATTTATATTTAGGACACTTCACACGAAATGGTGGTAGCCTGTTGCCGTTTCCTGTGTTATTTCTGCCGTACCGGACGACAAAATCAGAAAGCCATGTTCGACCATTTCGACTTCTTACTTGAAAACTCGAACATTTTACTGTCAAGACCGTCTTTACGTGGATCCACTCCGCTAGATGTCGCTTACTCCAGTCTGATGGAAAACACAGAATTGGCTTTGGCTTTAAGGTAAATTATGCATACACTAGCTATCTATTAGAGATAGATATATGGTACCGGGGATTTTTTGTAGATCATATTATTCTGCACAATTCTTTCTTACATCATTTTGTTATATCTCTGACGGATTAGACAGCATACAATTTGAAAACTCGCTGAGGCCAACTTTTTCCCCGACTTGTTTTACTTATACTGTTAATGCTCAGCTCCTAAACATGATAGGTCCATGTTTAATATTCGTAAACCTTCCCTGTGAAAATTACAACAAAATCCGTTCAGTAATTTTTGTGTGAAAAGGGCACAAACAGACAGACTCGGCGGGGAAATTTGTTTAATAATATATAACGTGACTATACTCGCTTCTGAAGGCGGGTTTAAATTCCAAGACCGAGCATACGGAGCATAATAATCTGCACTAAAATACAGGTACATATTTGCAAGCTTTTGTCGATTACTATGAAACCCCAACGCAAAATAAAGGTATATCAGAATTGACCTTCGAAGCTTTGAAATTCCCATTGAAGTTAGCCTATAATAATCATTTCTTTATCGTTTCATTTATTAGAGAGCACTATTTGGAAAAGATTGCCGTTTACTTATCCCGCTGTGGACTGCAAAGCAACTCGGAGTTGGTTGAGAAGGGTTACCCTGACTTGGGATGGGATCCGGTAGAAGGCGAGAGGTATCTGGACTTCCTGAGGTTCTGCGTTTGGGTGAGTATTGATCATCACGTATGCCCAAAGATTTTAAGACATTGAAATGGTGGTCCTATCCTAGGTTTTTATAACCTGCAGTGTGGCCAGAGACAAAGCCAGTTGCCTATACTAAAGAGAACCGTTACCACTGGTGATACCTATACAGCCAAGACAGACTTTACACCCAGTTTCTGAAAGGCTTTTCAAAGTTAATTAATCAACAACTATGAAAATCCATACATTTTCACGTATTTAACAACTGTTACATTTACTAATAGCATCATTAACTCTTGGTCAACCTTCAAGAAACTGGTAGTAAGGAATGGTGATAGCCTTTCGATCTTAAAACCATAGGCGCAGTAGCAACTGGGGAGCCAAAGTGAGCCTGGCCAACACCAGAATTCTTCAGCCCTATACAAGAATCCTTATGTGTCTACACCGGTATTAAAAAGTGAATCATTCAGCCCAAAAAATAATTGCTACGCTTAAACTACGTCAACAAAGCTTACTAGTGCAACTTCAATTATCATCAACCCTAAATGGGGATCTGCAAAGTACTGGAGATGGTTTTTTTTAGTTTATAATGTCTGGATGGTACCTATGCCATTGATGGTACTTTCCTATCTTCACTGACCGTTAATCAAATGCCATTTGCTACGATATGATATTTGCCTCTACATTCATCAGGCTTTTCATGGTAATTTTCTTGTATTTTCGCCAGGTAAACGGCGAAAGCGTGGAAGAAAACGCGAATTTGGTCATCAGATTGTTAATAAGAAGACCCGAATGTCTTGGACCAGCGCTCAGAGGTGAAGGCGAGGGTTTAATGAAGGCGATAGTCGATGCCAACAAGATGAGTGAGAGAATAGCTGATAGAAGAAAACTCAGGGATCTGGAGCAAGATGGAGATATGAATGTAAGTGGCAATTACATGATAACTTAGCTCTCCACCCCTGCTAAGTACGTGGAATTTTGTGTGTCGTTTTTCTTCGGGTTTAGTTGCAAATATTGCTATATCTTACGGGTTTAACGAAATTGTGCAACGACTACAAACCACGACGCGGGGGATTAGAGGCGACTTAATCCCAATGTTATTTCTTGGTTTGTTTGTCCACGACACAACATATGGGATATCTGGTACTTTAAGAAGAACTGTAGATGTGTGCACTCCGAAGTCTATAAAACCATTGATGTTTAGCTTTTGGATCGAGTGAGTATTGAATCTGGAACCTTCGTTTTAAAGTTCAACAGTAACTAAAGTAGCCCAAGCACTGGTCCGGTATCTCAGCGAAATTTTCGGTCCTGCCGCCATAGGATCGAGATTGAACACAGGCCACACATTATCAATGTAAATCATACGATCTTGGTCACATGCAATTTACTCACTCACACAGACACACAAGATTCGATTAAAGAAAGGCGTGTGGATGTGTGTGTGTGTCAGATCGTTCCAGACATCGAAATCAACCACAAATACAACGATATGCAAATGGATGTCGGACCGTTCGTTACATTGCAAGAATTGGACGAGTCTGTGGTCGATTTCGGTGGACCGTATGGTGGCGCGCCGGAGATTGGACGAATGAGTGGCCACCTTAAGTAAGATGTTGTGTATGCTATTTTTGAACGCTGAAGTTGGTTAAACCGGTGAAATATTATTTCAGTTCAGTCATCCACTCCCAGAATCCGATGAGGATGAAGATTACATCGACACGGGTGCTGCGATCTTGAACTTCTACTGCACTTTGGTGGATTTGTTGGGTCGGTGCGCTCCCGAGGCATCTGTCATAGCACTTGTGAGTATCTATTTTACTTTTTAGGGTTTCGTAGCCTAATGGCAAAAACGGAACCCTTATATTTTTGTCATGTCCATCCGTAATACGGATTCCGTATGTCACATGTGCCACTCGTCCATCATTCCATATTTCTCGTTTTCGAAAATTTAATGGTATATTTTTGCGCACACGAACTAACTATATATGTAAACAAATCTTGGAAGTCGAATTTAACCAATTTATAATAGTCGTATCGATTTGAATCTTTGCAAATGTAGGTAATTCAGATAACCATACAATAATTTGGTACCATCGATCTGATGTGATGATGGAGTCAGGAGGTGGATACTGGAACTCTGTAACGAAACGACGTAACCACATCGAGTTTGGGCTCATTTAATTTGCTGAAGTTACTGACAGAAGCGTATTTTTTAGTTTTTTTAATAAATACCCGGATTATTCCGATCAAAAAGTACAAATCTGTCATCCATCCCTAATTTGACCTCTTACCCTTCAACCCGATCATAAAATGAAATAAAAAATATGTGTTTTGCAGGGTAAAAACGAGTCTTTACGAGCACGCGCCATTTTACGGTCCTTAGTGCCCTTAGAGGATCTGCAAGGTGTACTGAGTCTCAGATTCACTCTGAACAACCCGGCAGCTGGCGAAGAGAGGCCAAAATCAGGTATGTTGTATTAATGAACACGGATTAGCGCTGTATTATCTCGAAATGTGATTCTTTACAAAATTTCATTGTTCACTGATCAACTGAAGGTGACAAAAATTTTTAACTAAAATCTTGTTAAAAAATAATCTTTAAAATGGCGTATCAAACATTAATTTTGGTGAAGTATTAAGGGAAATGTGGCGTATAGACAAAAAATCCCTTAGAGATATCATCACTGTCTCTAACTTTTTCCCTGAGTTTATTTACTAATACGACTAGGTACTAAACGTGGTACATTCATGTTTAATACCTGTAAACCTTCCTTGTGAATTTATCTATATATCATCACGCCTTTCATTCCAAGACGGGTAGGCAGAGACAATCGAATGCCATACCTCTTTCGCTTCTTTTATATTCCAAAATCCGTTCATTAGTTTCGAGTTGTCCATATTAAATGTTAGGTTTATATGAGGCTGATGAATAATTAAACTATAATGGATGGAACACACTTTACTTATATAGATACAAAAAGAACACGGTTACAGTAAGAAGCCATGATAGGGAACCACACACGAACCACACAGCAGGTAGCAGTGCACCACAGACTACTCGGTGTGTTGCCAGACTATTTTATTGAAATCAACACCCCCCCCTCAATAAAATATTACAGTTATATTGACTTACAGAAACTAAGGAGTGGCTACTATACATAATACATATATAATATCTCTGAACTATGCAACTATTTACATACATACATAGTAGCCACTATACACAGTTTACACAATAAAAAAAAACTTACACAATAAAATATTAAACTTCTTATTGATTTACTAAAACTACAACTAAGGATGTTTCTGGATTAGTATGTAGGCAACTATACATTATACACAGCTTCACATAATATTAAACAACTTTCTAAACTTCATAAATAAGATCCCACCTAAAGGTTTTGTTAACATATCAGCTTGTTGTTCATCTGTCCTAATGTACTTAATCTCTATAATACCACTATTAATTAAATCTCTTATAAAATGATATTTTATGTCAATATGCTTTACTCTACTATGAAATTCTGGATTTTGACTTAGTTTGATGGCAGACTGGTTATCTTCAAATAGTGTCAATGTATTTGTTTTATCAATACAAAATTCTTTCCAAATATCAATTATCCAACAACCTTCACTACATGCCACACTCAATGCTACATATTCAGATTCAGTGCTAGATAGAGCTACTGTTGATTGTTTCTTTGTAGTCCATGAAATTAAACAACCATATATTTTAAACATGTACCCAGAAGTAGATTTTCTATCTATCGTATCCCCTGCCCAATCTGAGTCAACAAATCCTTCAATAGAATTTGACATTTTATTACATTTAAGTACTAGACTATAGTTCAATGTTCCTTTTATGTACCTAAGGACACGTTTTATGGCTACCCACAAGTTTTGAGTTGCACAGCTCTGATATCTACTCAAAATATTCACTGAAACACACAGGTCGGGTCTTGTGCATAACATTGCATACATTAAGCAACCTATAGCCTGCCTACATCTGTTCTCCAATTGCAGAGACTCAGATTTCTCACACATAACTAAATTATAATCAAAACACTTTTCCATAGGACTACTGACTGGTTTACAATCAAACATATTGAACTTGTATAAAACCCTTTTTAAATAACTACTTTGATTTAACACAACTTTGTCTTTACTTTTATTGATCTCAATTCCTAAATAATTACTTATGATACCTAGATCCTTCATTTTAAATTGACCTTTTAACATGTATTTTAAACTATTGACCTTCTTTATATTAGTGCCCGCTATCAACAAGTCATCAACATACAAAAGCAAATACAACTTTGAGTCCTTCTCCAAATTAGTATATAAACAATGATCATATTCAGACCTTTTAAAATTTAGTTTAGTCATTAACTCATTAAACTTTAAGTTCCAACACTTTGGAGAGCCCTTTAAGCCATAAAGTGATTTTTTAAGCAAACATACTTTTTCTCTATCTATATTAAAACCACTGGGCAGCGACATGTACACTTCTTCCCTTATATCACCATTTAAAAATGCATTATGTACATCTAGTTGGTAAATATCAATGTCTAAGTATATACAAGCAACTAAAAAGATACGAACTGTTGTTAATTTTGCTACTGGGCTATAAATATCTGTGTAAAAGTCTTTCTGTTGGAATCCACGAGCCACTAACCTTGCCTTATATTTAGTTGGATGTCCAGTTGCATCTCTCTTTCTCTTGAAAACCCACTTACTGTCTATTACCTCCTTGTTAACTGGTTTATCCACTAGCACCCATGTATCACATTCCTCCAATGCTGTGATCTCCTCCTTGATGGCTACCTTCCACTCATTGCTCTGCTCTGATGAGATAGCCTCCTCATATGTTTGGGGTTCCTCCTCAGAAAAAATAGTTAAGAAACTATATTCACAGTCTGCAAAATCTTCATCCCCGACAGATGATGATAATCTTCTCCTCGGGTTTGTATTTACAAAGTTTTCTTCTCTACATAATTCAGATGTACTTTCCTGACCAACTTGTTCCACAGTTTTACTATCCTCACTCTGAGTCTTCTTACTTTCACCTGTCTTAGGCCAAGACAATGAAATCTCCCTTTCCGATGACAAGCTGTCAGTCTCATCCTCACTCTCACTTGAGTCATTCACATATATTATAGACTTTGGTTCCAAAATAATATCTCTTACAACTTCCACCTTTTGTGTACTTTGACAATATACTCTGTAACCCTTGACCTCCTCACTGTATCCCAAAAATAAACATTTTTTACTTTTTACATCTAATTTAAGTCTTTTCTCATTTGGTATATGACACCAGATACTTGAACCAAACTCAACCTTGAACATGCTTATATCACATTTTTTATTGCACCATAATTCATAAGAGGTTTTGTCTTGATTTATTATCTTAGTTCTATTAAGTACATAAACTACCATGTTCAGTGCCTCTGCCCAAAAATGTTTAGCCATATTCTTAGCATGTAGCATGGTGCGTACTGCTTCAACCAATGTTCTGTTCTCGCGCTCAGCCCGCCCATTCTGTTGTGGGCTATATGGTACAGTCCTTTCATGTCGAATACCATATTTCATACACATGTTTTGCACTTCATTATTAACAAACTCCAGTCCATTGTCTGTTCTAATTGTTTTTATCTTTTGACCGGTCTGAGTATGTGTCATTAATATAAACTTGTTAAGAAATTCCTTTGCTTGATCTTTGCATTTGAGAAAATACACCACTCTGTAGCTGGAGTGATCGTCCTTCAACAACAGAAAATAACGTGCACAACCAATAGATCTGGTTTCAAATGGGCCACACAAATCAGCATGTACAAGTTCCCCAACATGAGAAGTTTTAGAGTTACTTGAAGGGAAAGGCAGACGACAATGTTTTCCCACTACGCACTCACTGCAAAAAGGGTTTTCTACATCTTTATATTGCATGTTATTGACTTTTAATATTTCTTTAATTTCTTTAAAATTTTGATGCACTAGATTTTTATGCCAATACAAAATGTCATTTATAAAAAAACAATTTGGAGTACTCTCAGAATTATCACATCTAGTAACTTTCTGACATAATCGAAATACCATTTTAAACAATTTATTGTCTCTTCTTGCAATAGCCCTTACTTCTCCATTTTTATTTTTGAATTTACATATGTTTTTGTTCATTTCAATGTGATAACCATGATCCATAGCACAACCAGCCGAGAATAAGTTAATCTTTAGTTCAGGAACATATAATACATTGGAAAGAGTGCTTTTAATCCACTCATGTCCATTCCAAGCATCTAGTGAGATAGTGCCCATACCATGCACTGATAACATTGATCCATCACCAATTTTTACTTTGCGCTTACAGGTACTGTATTGAGAGAATAGGCCGAGTTCACTACACATATGTTCACTTGCTCCGCTGTCCATACACCAGTTTTGCAAAGATTCTGAGGTGCCACTGAAGAATGCATTTGTTGAACTTGAATAAATCTTATCAATGTTGTTAGTCTTTTGTTTTCTAAACTTACAGTCTGTCCTGTTTAAATTCGGGCATTGACTTTTTGTGTCCTTCTTTGTTACAATTAAAACATTTTATTTTATTAATTTTATTATTATTTTTCAGCACCAGAGCAACAGTTGTATTGTCTGAATTTATTCTCTGTTCTTCAATTTGCAATCTTGCAATTAGGTTGTTTAAGGTCTGTTCCTGTTTTGGTGATGACTCCCATGCAGATTGGAAGTGTCTGTACTGTTGTGGGAGACTTATCAGAATTTTAGTGATAACCATATCATCGGACAATGGGCTTCCAAAAGCCTGAAGTCTAGACTTTATATTTTCCATTTGTGAGATATATGAGGCGACGGTGCCTTCAAATGCAAGATTGTAGAACTGCTGTTGAATTAAATGCAATGATGCGCCCGAGTATTGTTCATAGATGCTTAACAACTTATTCCAAATTTCATAGGCATTTCCACATGAGAGAACACGAGCAACGACGTTTTCCTCCATCCTCCCAACAAGGATTGCTTGGGATTTTGCATCTTTAACCTTTTCTTCCGGGGTCTCTGGTTGCTTACTAATGGTACCTTCTAGATCTTTCGACTTAAGAAAAATCTTTATCTGGAACTTCCAAATGTTCCAATTATCTGCGCCGCGCAGTCTAATACAGTGTTTCTCTTTCTCCATTATATACTCAATAGCTGATTGCTTCGATTTCTTCAAATTTTATCTTTCCGGAAAACCACGTTGGCAATCCGTATTCTAACCTCTATTCAGAGTACTTTTTTTTTCGGACGACCGCACTTGCGTTGCGTATTTTTTTTTTACTACTCGAAGACAAACAATCTAAGCTTGACTGGGCCCATAACCTGTTAGGTTTATATGAGGCTGATGAATAATTAAACTATAATGGATGGAACACACTTTACTTATATAGATACAAAAAGAACACGGTTACAGTAAGAAGCCATGATAGGGAACCACACACGAACCACACAGCAGGTAGCAGTCCACCACAGACTACTCGGTGTGTTGCCAGACTATTTTATTGAAATCAACATTAAAGAGACAGGTGGCAAAGTTGTCGATGACTGCACATCATAAGTAGAAATTTTTTTTTGGAGAAGTAAGGAGTCTAGCTTTACGTAACCTCCGTGGCTCCATCAATGTTGATCAAGGATTTTCCAATGTCAAGTATTATAGTCGTCACGGTAACAATAGCCGATAAATCGGTAGCTAGGATGTTCCTGTCGACTGTGATATGTCTTATTAATCGTCGACTAATCACAACCATCACAGCGCGGACAGGATTAAACTGGATTCCCCATCACGTCACGGCGTACGCGTGCGTTGACCGCCATGACATGACGTCGAATCCTTTTTTTTTTTTTTTACTTTACTCAATTTATTTTACAGATATGCCATCAGGCCTTATCCCCGGACATAAACAAAGTATAGTGCTTTTCCTTGAACGTGTTTACGGCATTGAAACTCAAGAATTATTCTATCGGCTTCTTGAAGAAGCTTTTCTTCCCGATTTGAGAGCTGCTACTATGTTGGATAGGGTAAGATATGTTTTATCACTCTCTTACAGATATGTCATTCAATATGACAGAACTGAGACAGAACTATGGTTAAACACGGTTTTGTGGTAAGGGGGGAAATATCTTTACCAATTTTCATCTAAATTAATGTATTAGTTCAATTTTCTAAAAATAAAGAGAGATTTTTGGATAAAAGAAATTGACAAGTTTTGCTATTCCCAATATGAAATCAATAGATTGTCAGTAGGCATTTTAATGTTACCGGCAATTTTGACACTAAATGACGCTATATTCCCGCCCAATTCTCAAAGTAATCAAAAAAATTGGTAGATCTCCTGTCAAATGAGGAAAAAAGTAAGAAAATTATAAAAAAAAACATTCCAAACCCTTTTTTTACACGGGTTGCCTTACAGCATGGTACACAGCGGATGACCAAGTCTCCCTCTTTTAGCCTATGGTAATTGTGAGGCTATACCTTACGAGTGGCCAGTTCTGTTGAGGTATATTTAAATGGAAAAGCCTCTAAGTGTGGTACATGGCCGAAATCCGGGATCAAACCCGTGGTCTGCCTAAGTAATACCAGACGTCTTAACCACTCGGCTACCGACGCATATAAATAAAAGTTCACTTGTAATTATTTTACTCTCCAGAATGACGGCTGTGAATCTGATATGGCGTTGTCTATGAATAGATACATCGGCAACTCCATACTTCCTCTACTTATCAAGCATGCTAATTTCTACAACGAAGCTGAGAACTATGCTAGTCTCCTTGATGCCACACTGCATACTGTTTATAGGTAAGACTAACATTCCGCAATAGTACATTGTAGTTACGTACGAGGCGGTATTATCAGCGCGAGCCAGCAGGCGAGCGCTATAAGAATGCTGAGTATGTAATGACCAATTCACACGCGTTTCATACGACGTTTTTCAACACACTTGCGAGGAAAAAATAAACTTCATGGAGTCAAATTTACGTATTCTTCGCCACTTGAAGTCGACATTTTTAATAATTAACCACAACACGGCGAAAATTTTAACAAATAGGTATTTATGGAGATGTATTCTTTTTCCCGCGTGACAGATAAGGCACGGATAACTTCGCCAAACAGCCAACAAAGTCGTGATTAAAAAATAAAACGGTATTATGCGGTTAAATTAAGAATGCTTTGTGCACACACATACAATTTGCAATCTTGTACGAATTTAACTTCATTTGGTTATATTATAACTTCTGTGCTGTAAAATAAAGAAAAAGCACGCGTGTTTAATATTTGGGATTGTGAGTCTAAAATTGAGGTAATTAGACTCACGTTACGAGCAAGTGTGTTGAAAAATTTATTTTTCTTCACGGGTTACCTTACAGCTCCCGAAACCGTGTTACGGTTCCAGGGTACCCATCGGAAGATTAGTCTCCCTCGTTTAGCCGATGATATTTACAAGGCTATACCTAACGAGTGGCCAGTTCTGTTGAGATATAATTATTTGGATGAAAAAGCCTCTAAGTGTGGCTTGTCGGATTATGTACTTTTAATTTAAAAAAACCCATCGGCCACCGACGCACCTTTTTTTTAATATTTCACTGCTATAATTTATCTTAGAAATGCAACAAAGGGACTAGAGGCGTTCACGTTTAAAAATTCCGCAGGTGAAACCTGAGCAAAGGCTAGTACATAATAATTATTTATCAATTTTATTCATTCACAGGTTGTCTAAAAACCGTATGCTAACCAAAGGCCAAAGAGAAGCTGTGTCTGATTTCCTGGTTGCGTTGACATCAGCCATGCAGCCATCCATGTTGTTGAAATTGTTAAGAAAACTAACAGTCGATGTTTCTAGACTGTCGGAATATACTACCGTTGCTTTAAGGGTGAGTATTTGCTAAATGTGTAGGATCATCATCTACAATTCTACATTAACACACAAACATACACACATTCACTACGACACGACAAATAAAAGAACATAAATATCAGCTCGACGTGTAATGGAAACGCGCACTCTCTACCTACCTCTTTTGTTCGAGCGCTGACGTCGACTCGCCGACGCCGCAGTCTCGCAGCCGCGACCTACCGCGCAAGACATATAAATATTGTTTACTTTCTGTGTTGAAATTGTCCGAGCTACTACCCTAGCGAATAATTGTGTAGTTACCTAATAATAACTGTCATTAAATAGTGGACATACTCCTTCAATTAATATTTCTGATAATATTCATTGCGTAACACCTAACCACAACTCATATCAGGTAATACCTATCACTCCTATAAATGCATTAAAAAATGCGTGCTTCAATAAGTTTTCACTTTCTAATTTAACCCCTGAAATTAACTCCCAGAATCAAAAATTAAAACATCTTTAGGTGCGTTGGGCGATTTTTCATAGGAAAAAATCTTATGGATTGCTTGGAATGCTTGGCCCGAGAATGTCCAACCCTAAAATATCCAAAATCCGGCAAATCTATGTACTATTTTTGGTCAACCCAGTATCCAATTCTAGTGCTACAAGGCGTATACGTTTGCAATAAGAGAATAAAATCTGTTAAATTTTTTGGTATTACTTCCTTACCCAGAACCTTTTTTCCTTCTTTAGCCGATGGATGAGCTATAGTCTATAACTAACGTGTGGCCAGGTATGTTGAGGTATATGGAAATGGAAAAGCATCTTATTTGTTTTAATAGATACATAATCGATTTTCTCTTCATATTTCAGCTCCTAACACTTCACTACGAGCGATGCGCTAAATACTACGGCAGCACAGGTGCCGGCGGTCAAGGGGCGTATGGAGCATCCTCTGATGAAGAGAAGCGACTGACGATGATGCTGTTCTCTAATATATTCGATTCTTTGAGTAAAATGGATTATGAGCCGGAGTTGTTCGGGAAAGCTCTACCTTGTCTTATTGCTATTGGTAAGTAAAAATGAGATTTGGGCCCAAGTTTGAATCTAATTTTAATAATAAAATTTATTTTAATGATATGGAAAAAGAAGTAGACGCTCATTATACCACACCTTCTCGTATAGGAAGCCTCAAAAAATGAGTGTTAAAATGAGGAAGATTTGTCTGGGACTAAAATGAAGAAAAGTAGTTTACGCTGGTTTGGACACGTTGAAAGAATGAAGGATGAAAGATTGACTAAAAAGGTTTATATGGCTGAAGTGAAAGGAAATGCTGGCAGAGGACGACCTAGGTGTACTCTTATTGAACATATAAAAAATGTATTGATCGATGGAAATAATAAAAGTACACACAATTGCCGAGCATGTATGAAAGATATGATGAATATAAAAGATGCGAAAGAGATATGTTAGGATCGTAACAAATGGCATTCGATTGTCTCTGCCTACCCCTCTTGGTATGAAAGGCGTGATGATAGATAGATAGATTCACAGTTTCCATAAAGCATAAAGAAATAATAAAAAAAACAAATAATGTAAATGAAATATTTTGCAGCATTATTTTGGCCAAGAATTACTGAACAAATTCTGTTGCTGTTTTCACTATTAGATATGTTTATTCACCCTGAGCATTAACAGTAAGTAGAAAAGTTAGCCCCAGCGAGTTTTATGGCGTATGCTGTCTAATCCGTCAGAGATATAACAATATGATGTAGGAAAGAATTGTGTAGAATAAAATTATGCACAAAAAAGTCTGCGGTAGCATATTTTATATTATAATAGATAAGTATTTGGAGCTGGTTATCTGGAATGGAATACAAAATTTTGTTTAAATATTTTTTTTATCTTCTAGGATGTGCCTTGCCACCTGACTATTCGTTGTCAAAGAACTACGATGATGAATTCTACGGGAAAGAGTCGCAGTCTTCAGGTAATTTTTATATTATATTTTCGCATTATTATCCTGTATTCCCGTGGTGGTAGGTAGATACGCCACGAACATATTTTAATTTTCCTTAAAATTTAATTAACTTTTTTTAAGTATACCGACTTCTAACATTGTTCACTGAAAACAAGAAATACTTTAATACTTCATTTCACTGTTGAATTTGAAGACGGTTGGTGCCAATTTAGAATAGTGTTTAGTGCTAGGTAGTTTTTTTTAAAGGTAATTTATTTTTCCCTTGTAAGTGATTTTACTATTAATGACATCATAATAAAATATCATTACAAAAATAAATCATCGAAGTCGACATACATTTCATCGAGTTATGACTTAAATTGCCTTAAATATAAGTTTTTTTTTCAATATTTATGAAAAATTACTTAACTATTTTTTACCAAAACAGAAATTGGACCAATCTGGAAATATATCTTTTCAAATAAAAAAGGTATTTTCCAAATCGGTTTATAAATGACGGAGTTCTGAGGTAACAAACATTAAAAACATATAACCGAATTGAGAACCTCGTCCTTTTTTTGGAATCCGTTGAAAATGGTTTGGTCAGATCATGTTTATATTTAACATTAATTATAGAGATACATATTCCTGAAAATAAACTGCACCGAAGTTCAAGAATATAAACCTTTTAAAAAAAGACTTCAAAAATTTGCACTGAAAAGTAAGAAATAATAAATATTTCGTCGTAGAATTTGAAGACGGTTGGTGCCAAATGAGGATACAAAACTAAGTAAACATCTAAAGGATAAAGATCTGTTCAATATTATCTATGTTTGTACTGATGATCGTAGGTTCCTAATGAATTGTCTAGATGAATGAATTTGGGAATTAAGTTGTTTCTAATTTGGCACGATTCTTCAAATTCTACGACGAAATATTTATTATTTCTTACTTTTCAGTGCAAATTTTTGAAGTTGGTGCACTTTTTTAAAAGGTTTATTTTACCTTTTTAAGTGATTTGCTGCCTTGAGAGACAAATAATAACGCAACTAAAAAAATATTGATGGAAAATTTAAAAAAAATACCGCTGTAGATGTGATTTGAACCATGTGTTTGTGCATCCTGCGCTGCATCCCATTACATTTAAACGCTAGTCGTTACGAAAATTTACAACTTCGTGTCAATAGCAACCGTTGCTAAGGCTTTTTCTGATACATAATTTTCAGCCGTAAACAAAAATTAATTACTGAATTTCTGAAAAACTACTGAACCGATTTTCGTCATATGTCTGTGAGATAATGTCGAGAAATTATTATATCCTAAAAAAAATAAGTCGTCGGAATCGGTACATATTTTATCGAGATATCAAGAAAAATGTACTTATAAAGTCAGTTTTTTCAAAATTTCTGAAAAACTAATGAACCAATTTTTATGAGATAAAAATGGGACCAATTCGGAAGAATTATCTGTCGATTAAAAAAGAAACCATCAAAATCGCTTTACAACTGGCGATGTACATACATAAAAAAAAAACGGTCCGAATTGAGAACCTTCTCCTTCTTTTTTTGGAAGTCGGTTAAAAATTCAAAAAAAAAAACGGAAGAAAAATTTATAATCCAACAATTACAAAAATATTATATTTTAATTCAAGGTGGTCCAGATAATCCACAATATGACCCACAACCAATCAACACAAGCTCCGTCGCGTTGAACAACGACCTCAATACTATTGTTCAGAAATTCTCCGAACATTACCACGACGCCTGGGCTTCTAGGTATGTATTTTGTAAAGGTTTCCTTTTATTTTTTTTCTTACAGCTCCCGAAACCGTGTTACGGTTCTAGGGTACCCAGCTGAAGACCAAGTCTCCCTCGTTTAGCCGTTGGTATTTGTAAGGCTATACCTAACGAGTGGCTGGTTCTGTTGAGGTATATTTAGATGGAAAAGCCTCTAAGTGTGGTTTGTCGGATTATGTAGTTTTTAATTAATAAACCTATTGGTACATGGCCGGGATCTGGGATCGAATCCAAGTTTCTAGACACCTCTATACTAATATTATAAAGAGGTAAAGTTTGTATGTAGGGGGTAATCTTTCAACTACTGGACCGATTCTAAAAATTCTTTAACCAATAGAAAGCTACGATATCCCTGAGTAATATTGGCTATATTTTATTTTGTTCGAAAATATCCACGGCCGAAGCCGGGGACGGAAAGCTAGTCCACTACAAAGATATGGTTGGATCAGAAGTAAAGGATGGCGGTTTCCATTCGAACATTTCAATATATAGAAATACAATCCAGCGATCATGAGTAAAAGGAATACTCCCCAACGCACATCGTTGGAAAGTTGCATATATGCCAATCTATTAAATATTTTCAATGGCGCGATACACGTTTCAATGAGTTAGTAACGGTGCGACATCTATCGACGCGACGCGATGTGCCGCCACATGACTCCCTTCCCAGACCAGAGGTCGATACAGTATGAAAACCAACATCCTTTTTAGCTTTGTCAGCAGTGAAGGACTGTGTGGTGGACCGCATCGCGGCTGAATCACCTGTCGTGATGTATGACCTGTCGTCATGTCGGGCCGGCGGTCTGGTCAGTGGGAAGTGGAAGTAGGATGCGGGGCATTGCGGGGTCAGGAATACAGGCGTGTTCATACGGGGTCACCAATATAGAAATGGCAATACATACAACAATCCAACGATCATGAGTAAAAGGAATACTCCCCAACGCACATCGTTGGAAGGTTGCATATATGCCAATCTATTAAATATTTTCAATGGCGCGATACAGGTTTCAATGAGTTAGTAACGGTGCGACATCTATCGACGCGACGCGATGTGCCGCCACAAATATTTTATTTTGTAAAATTTAATTACATTTTTCAGGAAAATTGAAAACGGCTGGGTATACGGCGAGTCCTGGTCGGACAGTCACAAGTCTCATGCTCGATTAAAACCATACAATATGTTGAACGACTATGTAAGTACTTTTTCCAGAAAAAAAAATTTTTAAGTCGTCTTCTCGTGCTTCGTAGGGCATGTTCGCACTCCTTCTGAAGATAAAAGATGCTTCAAAATGACGTTGCTTCGTTTTGACGTAAACAATGACTTTGAATATTAGTTAGCAATATAATTTATTAAATTCAGACGTGCACAACTTAAAGTTATTAAAAATAGGGCTAGAATATAAATGTACTTAGAGATACACGTACGTCAAATCACATTCGTTTACAAATTTACACGAAATTCATACAAATACAACGCACTGTACAAGAATAATTCAAAAATAGAAATCTGATGCAGGATAAAATAATAAACCTACATAAAAAATTAAAACACAAATTATGTTGAATTCCTTTTTTAAAGGAAGGGAATATATTAGCCAATTATCTGACCTTCTTTTACACAATTTTTAAAGTAGATTATTTTATGTTTTACAGGAAAAAGAACGCTACAAGGAGCCTGTAAGGGAATCACTTAAAGCACTTTTGGCTATTGGCTGGTCGGTTGAGCATTCTGAAGTTGACATACCCAGTACTAATCGCAGCTCAATGAGAAGGCAGTCTAAATCTGGAGGCGTGAGTATTATTTGATTTTTAACCGACTTCCAAAAAAAGAAGGAGAAGGTTCTCAATACGGACCGTATTTTTTTTTTTTTTTTTTTTTTTATGTATGTATGTACGTCGATAACTCCGCCAATTGTGAACCGATTTTGATGGTTTCTTTTTTAATCGTCAGATAATTCTTCCGGATTGGTCCCATTTTTATCTCATAAAAATTGGTTCATTAGTTTTTCAGAAATTTTGAAAAAACTGACTTTATAAGTACATTTTTCTTGATATCTCGATAAAATATGTACCGATTTTGACAACTTATTTTTTTCAAGACATAATAATTTCTCGACATTATCTCACAGACATATGATGAAAATCGGTTCAGTAGTTTTTCAGAAATTCAGTAATTAATTTCTGTTTACGGCTGAAAATTATGTATCAGAAAAAGCCTTAGCAACGGTTGCTATTGACACGAAGTTGTCAATTTTCGTGACGATGGTCTAGCGGTTAAATGTAATGGGGTGCATAGGATGCACAAGCACATTACATGGTTCAAATCACATCCACAGGGGTATTTTTTTTTAATTTTCCATCAATATTTTTTTAGTTGCGTTATTATTTGTCTCTCAAGGCAGCAAAATCACTTAAAAGGGTAAAATAAACCTTTTAAAAAAAAGTGCACCGACTTCAAAAATTTGCACTGAAAAGTAAGAAATAATAAATATTTCGTCGTAGAATTTGAAGACGGTTGGTGCCAAATTAGAAACAACTTAGTTCCCAAATTCACTAATATAGACAATTTATTAGGAACCTACGATCATCAGTACTTACATACAAACATAGATAATATTGAACAGATCTTTATCTTCCTAATTTGGCACCAACCGTCTTCAAATTCTACGACGAAATATTTATTATTTCTTACTTTTCAGTGCAAATTTTTGAAGTCGGTGCACTTTTTTTTAAAAGGTTTATTGTTTATAAATTTGTAGACCTGCGCATGTTTCGCATTTCAATGATAACCAAGTTTTTCATAAATGGAAATCATAAAATCTATTAAATTTTCATGCAGCAAAATGAGGAGCCTGATATTTACTTAGTTTTGTATCCTAATTTGGCACCAACCGTCTTCAAATTCTACGACGAAATATTTATTATTTCTTACTTTTCAGTGCAAATTTTTGAAGTCGGTGCACTTTTTTTTAAAAGGTTTATTGTTTATAAATTTGTAGACCTGCGCATGTTTCGCATTTCAATGATAACCAAGTTTTTCATAAATGGAAATCATAAAATCTATTAAATTTTCATGCAGCAAAATGAGGAGCCTGATAAGGAAAACGTAAGTTGTAGGTATTATAGGAATTAAAATCAAAATTTTGAAATGCTGCTAAGATAAACATCTCATCTTATAAAGGCTTCGTTTTTCCTTTTAAGCTTCGAAACCCTGAAAACCAATAATTAGTTATGACAAATTTTATCTCGATTATTTCTAACCTTCGAATCAAAGAAAATGAGGCAACGAAACAACAATCATACATCCAAATGTTTCTCAATTAATATAATTGAATCCACAAACTTTAATGATCATAATATCGCAGCACCAGCCTTAAAAATTTCGAGATAAGTCCCCTTAAACCACCCATACCTACATACAAAGCGAATGTGCGTCCCGGTTTGATAACCAGCCAAGTTGGACCATGTGGCATGTGGGTTGGACGTGCGTCAATTTACGTCATTTTGGACGCCCAGCGAAGCCATACACCGCCGGTCTTGGCTGCAGCCGCGCTGTGTTATGTATGGGATCTATTAACACAACATACTATCCATCACCGGTGCTATAATATCGATGCAGTCATCTTGTATCTGTAAAAAATATGGCTTTCAGTTAATCCTGAAAAGGTGAGTTTATTTATGCAATATTTTCTTACCACACACAGTTGATAGTTAGCCATATTTTCATTATTAAGAGTTCTAAATAGCCATAGTTTCCAAAATGCAAAAACTCGTTTTGGAAACTACAGCTATTTAGAACCCTAAATAATAAAAATATGGCTCAATCCAATTTCAAATAATAACTATTACCTGTGTGGTAAGAAAATATTGTATAAATAAACTTACCTTTCCAGGATTAACTGAGATTTGCCATATTTTTGGCAGTTATAAGATGACCTTGACCACCGCCCCTTAACATTATATATTTTGTTTTCATATCCCCTAATGCACAGCGAGCCCCTGATTTGGTGGTAAGTCCCTAAAAACTCCTTATTTCTTCATCTATATGTCTTGCTATCTCTTCCTTTTGAGGGCATACAACGAAAATCATGTCCGTTTTAATGTTTGTTGAAAGAAAACGGATTTTGATGAAATTTGGTACAGTTTTTGTATTGAGACAAAAAAGGTTACCAAAGTAAGATTCAGGAAATTGTAGAAAACCAAGTTATTCCGAACTGGAGAACTATTCAATTTGGCCGATATATATATATATCATTTACATAGATATTTGCGTTTGTCTGGGATAAACTATTCCCAATTTCTCTGTACTATTTACATTTTTCCTATTCGATAAAACAAATGGAAAAGTAACGGCTATTTCACTTAGATATATTGTTATTCAATATAGCCGTTATAACTATATGCTAAATTACAATGACACAGGTGGATTATTTACAGAGAAATTGGGAATAGTTTGTCCCCATACAAATTATGGATATAGGACCCTTAAAGTTGAGAACTTGTTTAGAAGATCATAGAAATCAAGAACTTGTACAGCCGATTCTATTGCCATTTTTGATTGGTTTTCTTTTTAACATATTAATTCTTTGAAAATTATTTAGGATTCTGTCACTAACTCAATTTTGGATATTTTGTGGACTGGTTCCTTACTGCATAACTACAGCCAATTGTTACAATGACAGAAGAAATTTAATATTAAAAATAATTTAAAAATGGCCTTTGTCCACAAAAATACATGAAAAATTTTGCAACCACCTGAATATTTATTTACAAAATCTCTACAATATCCTGACTCTTGCTCAGAAATTATTTCTTATTCATTATTTTATCTGTATAACTTTCCGAATATTTCATTAACAAATCTTCTCTTCCTTTAAATTTAATGTTAAAACTCACGAACCGATTATGGCTATTTCCAGACTGATTCTGCAACACCCTTTAACTACAACCCTCATCCAGTGGACATGACCAATTTGACTTTATCAAGGGAAATGCAAAACATGGCAGAACGATTGGCTGACAACGCACATGATATATGGGCGAAGAAAAAGAAAGAAGAGTTAGTTACTAATGGAGGTAAATAACTCAGTTTTTCATACACTTTTAATTACGCCCTTTCACTGTTCAAAAAAGTAGGTACCTACATCGAAGGCAAATATTTGTAATTTTTTTTATCTTTAAGGTTCTACGTATCCAAAATTACTTTTCTAAGCAACTACATGTGTATAATAATAATATAATAATAAAGCTTTATTTATTCCATACATGCATAAAAACATTTTTAAAACATTAGGTACAACATAATATCAAACAATTCTTAAAAAAAAAAAAACAAAAAAAAACATAAAATATACATATTACTTAATTAGTTTGATACATTATTTATAAGTTTTATTAAATTCAAATATTGGATATTAACTATTTTAATTCCTGTATGGACCCCTCTCGGGTATAAGCCTCCTCCAAAGAATGCCAGATATGTCTGACCTTTGCCGTTTCACACCAAGTCCTGCCTGCAATTGCGGCTATGTCGTCCTGCCATCTAGTGATCGGTCGACCTCTGGCTCTAGATCCTCGTGGCCCCTTCCATGCAGTTATGTTTGCTGTCCATCTCCCGTCGGCATATCTTGCCACATGTCCAGCCCATTTCCACTTTAATCTTTGTGCAAACAATTAGGGCGTCAGTTACTTTTGTTTTGTTGCGTATGTCAACGATGCCCACTCTATCTCTTTGGCTGATGCCCAGACAGCTTCTCTCCATTGTTCTCTGAGTGGATTGAATTTTTGCTTTAGCTTTTGTGTCAAATAACCAAGTCTGACAGCCATAGGTGAGACATGGTAGTATTGCTGAATCCATCACTATTTTCTTTGTTTTTATAGGAAGTTGCGATTTTAATATTTCTTTGTGAGCCCAAAACTTTTTCCATGGTATTGCTATCCTTCTGTTTATTTCTTCCACATTTCTTTTTGGCTTGAATGATATTTGTTTTCCTAGATAGATGTATTCCTGTACATACTCAAGTGGGTCACTGTTTATTAGGATGGGTATCATCTTGTCATTGGTCATGACTTTAGTTTTATTGAGGTTCATCTCTAACCCTACATATTTGCTTGCTGTCTGTAGTTCGTTTATCATGACATTTAATTTTAGTGGATTTTCTGACAGCAGGAGGATATCATCCGCAAATCTCAAATGACTCTACATGTGTATAATAGGCACTAATCGGCTTACAATTTTCCACATGTGTAGAATTAATATTGAAATTAAATTGAGAACGGTTTGATATAATGATTCGATATCATAAAATGGTTGTCTGACAATATAACAGACAGAAAATAAAAAGAAAGGCAATGCTGGCAGAGGACGACCTAAGTGTACTTTTATAAAAAAATGTATTGATCGATGGAAATATTAAAAGTATACACAATCGCCGAGCATGTATGAAAGGTATGATGAATATAAAAGAAGCGAAAGAGGTGTGTCAGGATCGTAACAAATGGCATTCTAATCCGAAATAACATTTTAACAGGTGGAATCCATCCTCAACTTGTGCCTTACGATCTGCTAACCGACAAAGAAAAGAAGAAAGATCGAGAGCGTTCTCAAGAATTCCTCAAATATCTGCAATACCAAGGGTACAAATTGCACCGGCCAAGCAAAGCAGTTCCAGACACTGAGCAAACTACTACAGGAGTGGCTATAGAGTTAAGATTCGCATATTCTTTACTTGAAAAGCTAATACAATATATTGACAGGGCGATAATTAATATGAAATTATTAAAGCCATCGACAACATTCAGCCGAAGGACCAGTTTTAAAACTAGCACGAGGGATATTAAGTTCTTCTCAAAGGTCAGTATTTTGTTAAAACAGTCTATTTTACAATGTGAAGATAAATTTAAACCTAGGATATCTGCATCTTTCAAATTAACTCCTGTTCGTTTTATAAACACACATACAGTATGGCAGGAAGTAGTACTCATCGGGAACGCTAAAACATAATGTTATATGCAAAAACTTATAAGCTCAATTTTAACTACTAAAATAATAAAAAAATCTGACAAACAGCAACCGGGCATAACCTCAAAAAGTCAACTGATCGACCAAAACCTTTATTTCGTCAGATTGAAGGACAGTTTAGTTAGGTCACGTGGTTGTATTTCAGTCGATCCCATACATTTAAAGTTATCTATTCTATTCTATTCGCTAAGTTGTACATTGTCTAAGCCCGTAGAAACGACGCTCTCTAATACCGATATCTCTTTCTAAATCCCGATGGGTATTATATTGCGGCACCACAGGAGACAACGAGTTCTTGTCAACAGTTGGATTATACGTATTAATATTTAGAATTATAATAAAGTGCTCATTTGATATTTTCCAAGCAAATCAAATCGGAAGTGAAATATTTCAAAAAGGTACTCGCTAATACTCTCATGCCACAATGTTAATAAAACCACAGACACATTCATAATTTTTTAGTTGCCTTACAGTTACAGAAACCGTGTTTTCGGTCCCAGGGTACCCAGCAGAAGACCAAGTCTCCCTATTTTAGCCGATGGTATTTGTGAGGCTATACCTAACGAGGGGCCAGTTCTGTTGAGGTATATTTAGATGATATATAATATATATCGACTCATTCATTCATGATTGTAGTGCTTGCGATTTTATTATCTTTATATTAAAAAAGGTTATTCTTGAGGTGTAAACGCACTATGCGGGGTCTATTGAACAGTGCCGCGCTGCGCCGTTCCGCTGCCGTGCAGTGCCGTTACGCTTAGTGCGTTTGAACCTTAAGTGCTTAAACTAGCGCTAAAAGTAGGTACCTTAAATTAATAGAACTCATTATCAAATACAAATCATTGAGCATTATATACCATTAGAAAACATAACATCGTATTCTGGTAGTGAGATGGCTTAGTTTTTTTATTGGTATATTTTATTTGAAACTAACGATGTTCGCACGGGTACAATATGGGTCTACTTTTCTGTAGATCATTTTATTCTACACAATTCCTTCCTACAACATTTTGTTATATCTCTGACGGATTAGACAGCATACGCCATGAAAACTTTTTTCCCGACTTGATTCTGTCATACTGTTATTGCTCAGCTCCTAAACGTGATAGGTTCATGTTTAATGCTCTTATACATTCGTCGTGAATTAACCTATCTACTAGTGAAAACCGCATCAAAATCCTTTCAATAGTTTTTACGTGAAAAGGTCACAGACGCGGCGGGGGACTTTGCAGTAAATTATTTTTTATCTTGAAAGCTATTCAAGACACTTCAATTATTATTTTCCTATCCTAATCCTAATCCTTGTCCTTCTTTCACTTCAAATCAAAACAACGAATCGATGTGATTTTTTGCACGGAGATAGTTGGGGAGCCGGAAATCCTTGGGGATAAATTCTTGTCACTTTAAAAAAAATCCAAGAGCGAACAGTTGTGTATCATATTTGTCCAAAAATAACGCATTCATTTCGTTTTAGGTTGTACTGCCTTTAATGGAGAAATATTTCTCGACCCATCGCAATTACTTTATTGCTGTCGCTACCGCCACGAATAACGTTGGGGCAGCGAGTTTGAGGGAAAAGGAGATGGTTGCGTCGCTTTTCTGCAAACTGGCCAGTCTTTTGAGATCCAGGTAAATATTACACCGATGCTATATAATTAGAATAAAATTCGGTGCTGCGTCAGCCGCTGCCGTAGTCACCTGATGAACTTAAAGCGCTGATACTTCAATAATATTAAGTTGTTTTATATATTTTTTTTTTTTTTTATAGATTAGCAGCATTCGGGCCAGACGTAAGGATAACTGTTCGTTGTCTTCAAGTGCTTGTTAAAGGCATCGACGCGAAGTCTCTTGTGAAAAATTGCCCCGAATTCATTAGGACTTCTATGCTTACATTCTTCAATAATGTCGCTGATGATTTGGGTCACACTATCCTGAATTTACAAGAGGTGCGTATTGTTGAAATATATTTTACTAGGTTTCCGCCGCGGTTTCACCCGCTTTTTAACCGAACTTCAAAAGAAAGAGGAGGTTCTCAATTCGTCGGATTTTTTTTTATGTATCTTCCTCGATTACTTGAAGACGCCTGGACCGATATGGATTTTTTTTTGTTTGAAGGGTATACTTTCCAATTGGTCCCATGGTCATTAGGTCAGGGTCTGATGATGGGATCCTGGAGAAATCAAGAACTCTTTAAATTTATAGGCACACTTGAAGCAATTTAGGTATTTTTTTATGGTGACTTGTGCATTTGCTTTCTGAAAGCACACTTTTCAGTTCATAATTTTTGAAGTCGGTACACTTTTTATTAAAAGGCAAATTATTAAATGTGGAAATTAAGAAAAAGAGGCTTTTCCATTTACATACCTCAACAGAGCTGTCCATTCGTTAGGTATAGCCAGGACTTTGTCTTCCGCTGGGTACCCTGGGGCCAGCAAAGGTTCCCTGGAGCTGTAAGGCAGCCCGTTAAGTTTTTTTTTAAATGTTTTGTGTAATTTACAGGGGAAGTATGCGCATCTCCGCGGTACCCACTTGAAAACGTCGACTTCTTTAGCTTACATCAATGGTGTCCTGCAACCGATACTCACAGCTATGTTCGATCACCTAGCGAACTGTGAATACGGAGCTGATTTGCTGCGTAAGTTAAAATATATACTATTTGATTGGTTGACATTTATGGTTCATGCTCTACTCCTTTCGGCGGTAGCGTAATGTTATAACCTGCCTCAATAAACTGGTTATTTAATGCAAAAATATGTTCCTGAGATTAGCGCGTTCTAACGAACAAACTCTTCAGCTTTTTAAAATTAGTAGGTATAGAAGGCTAGCTGTGCCTTGCGTTAAGGGGAGGAACAAATAATTTCGGTTGATTTCTGAACTGAAATTCCCGAATTTTACGAATGCTATGAACATACAATTTGGGCATCGAAAACTAGAGGATTTTATATAGTATTGTGTAGGATGAAAACATGATTGGTGAAAATTTTCTCGATAACTTGAATTTTTGAAATCACCTCTTCAAAAACCCCTTTTTAGTCATATGATATGGTTCTGAAGGGATTTGCGTTTAAATTTTATATGAATCTGTAGGTAATTTCAGTACCTAGTATTGATTGAGAAGATGTTCCCTGCATGTGATCGGTTTTTAATAAATTAATTATTTGTAATGTGTCGCTTACGTCATTTATTCCGAGAAGCGGTACATTATGCCCTTCTCACTTCTGCAGCAAGAACGGACAAAGCGCCGTCGTTGTCTTGCAAGACGCGATCGTTGCGCCTCCGAGTTTAGGGCGTGGCTTACGATTAGGAATTTCTGAGTCGTTCCTTGTCTTAATACTTACTGCTCCGCCCCTTTGGGTTGTAGAGTGGTGTTATATAGCCTATAATCTTCCTCAAGAATTGGGCTGCTAGTTCCAAAGATTAGCGCGTTCAATAAAAAAAAGCAATTTCTTCAGCTTTATTATTAGCATAGATTGAAATTTCGAAATTAAAACCTATTTTTACTGAAGCCTACATCTATTACTGGCGCATAGCATTAGGGTGTAGCTTTTTATTAGTGAAAGAATTGTTAGAATCTGTTCAGTAGTGCCAGAGTTCATCCCCTACATTTATACAACGAACAAATTTAACCACTTTACACTATTAGTATAAGAAAAAGTTTGGTCTGCGCTGGCTTGCAAATGACATGCTTTGCTTATACTCGCGACCCACCTCCGGCTTCGCACGGCTACAATATCGGTTTACAACAATTTGAATACCGACACAAAGATAGATTTGATTTTTTTTTAGATCATTTTATTCTACACAATTCTTTCCTCAGCCATTTTGTTATATATCTGACCGATCAGACAGCATACGCCACGAAAGCGCGCTTGAGCTAACTTTTCCCCCGACTTAATTCACTTATACTGTTATTACTCGGCTCCTAATCTAATCGTGAAAACCGCAACAAAATCTGTTCAGTAGTTTATCGAGTGAATCGGGCGCAGACAGTGACACGCTGTTGGAATCTTTGGTTTTATATTTAGAGTGACAAATTAAAAACAAATACACGTTTAGTTTAATCACTACCCTCGTCAGATTCATCACTATCATCATCATCACTGTCATCATCACTATCCGAATCGTCGTCCTTAGTTTTCTTTTTCACATTTTTCTTTTTGGAATCCTTGAACCAATTACCGCATTTCCTTTTGCAGGATTTTTTTGAAACCTTCTTGAGTGACTTGTGGCAGCTGCGTTCAGCACATGTTGACTTAAAAGTACATTTGCAGGCTTCGGTACATTTTTTTCTAGATACTTTGATGCACGCCTTTTCATACTTGTCTCTCAGAATATTCATTTCTGAATCGTAGGGACTCTCTTTTGGTGATGGGGTTTCGTTTCTGAATACACGTTTGTTTAGTGTTTCTTCCATCTGGAAGGAGGAGTCATATTTTTAATTTACTTCTTCAATGAAATACACATCATCTATTTTATGGCAAAATTGTGATATTAGGTACTAGTTTTTCAGCTGCGGCTTCGCCCGTTGTTATTTTTGAACAAAATAAATCAGAGATAATTTAGCTTCCTATTCGTGAAAGAATTTTCAGAATCGGGTGAGTAGTTTCAGAGGTTACACCTTACAAACAAACTTTATCTCTTTATAATATTAGTATAAGAAATAAAATTGGTGTGTCGGTGAGTGGACGCACAACAGAAGCGAAGCGAACTATTCGTGAAAGAATTTTCAGAATCGGGTGAGTAGTTTCAGAGGTTACACCTTACAAACAAACTTTATCTCTTTATAATATTAGTATAAGAAATAAAATTGGTGTGTCGGTGAGTGGACGCACAACAGAAGCGAAGCGAAACTTTATGGCGCTTTGAAGTAAGGTATGACGTTACTTCTGTCTCGTGACGGTCAGTTTTTCTATATTGACTCCCAATCCCGGAGCTTCGCTGGGTCCCGGGTACCCAGCGGAAGACCAAGTCTCCCTCTTTTAGCCGATGGTATTTGTGAGGATTAACCTAACGAGTGGCAAAAAATTAACTGTGCAAAAGAGAAGCGCTAATAAAATGATAATCTTAAAGAATAAAAAAATTACCTGTGCTGCCTTTTCTGTTTCCGCCATGCAATATGTAGCTAAATATCCCGTTCTTGTTATATCCGTAAATCCTTCTGTTGGAAAAAAGTGTTTTATAGATATATAATCCAACAAATCAGAGTAAAAGGGAATACTCTCCAACGTACGTCGCTGGTAAGTTGTATAATTATTATGCCAATTTCCATTGAATACTAGCTTCGTTCGTGGAGCCCTTACTAACTTTCATCCCCAAATTATAGTCTTGAGTTCATATAAAAAGCACTTTCAGTTTTTCCCGAATTTTCAAAATTTCACTAAACTGAATTTTGAACATTTTTAACAATAGGTAAATTAACCAAGTCGGTCCAGCCGTTCTCAAGTGATACGTTTAGTACTACCCCCTGTACCACTGTATTTTTCTGTCGTTTTATTGTCGCAACGGATTTTACGTTATATGATGATTATGCTAAAATACAAACATAATAATTATAATTAATGATTGGAAACACTATGTTCCCGCAAGTTTGACGTCCTAGATCGCCTTTCCCGTTTAAAACATCGCAATTAACAATTTTTCTAGAGCTCTGTCTCGCGACACAAAACGATACCAACGAAATCTAAGATAACTTATTACTGCGCACCTGGTCAGTTTAACTGGTCAAAGGGGAAAAAATTGCCGAAAGGGGAAGCCCGTCTATGGCCCCTCCATAGGCTTAGTACTCTATGGTTGAGGTATATTTAGATAAGGTAGTCGATAGCCTAATTGGTAGGACGGTGGACTTGAAACCGGTGGTTCCGGGTTCCAATCCTACCCTCTGCCAAAATGCTAAGCACCAATTTTCTTTAAGAATATGTGCTTAAATCGACTCCTCGTGCTCCGGAGGGCACGTAAAGCCGGCGTCCGGTCACCAACCCGCCTGCCAAGCGTGGTGACTATGGCAATTCCTCTCAATGAGCACCACTAAAAATGGTGTAGGTACTAGAGGGAGACCGTGATCCAGCAGTGGATCTTAAAAGGTTGATGATGATGATGATGATGATATTTAGACAGAAAAGCCTCTAAGTTTGGTTTGTCGGATTATGAACATAAGTTTTTAAATATAAAAACCCCATTTGTACATGGCAGGGATCAAACCGTGCTCCGTCTTGTCTTAACAACTCGGTAAGCGATATTTTTCACATTTCAAAATAAATTCAGATAATAAATAGGTACTTACTTTCCCCGTCAAGATTTGACAAAGATGGATTCAGTCGCATCGTATCATTGGCATCATTGTTATTTCTACTGTTGATATTAGTCTCAAATTGATGTAAACATTTTGATTTTGCTGCTTTCTTCAGAGCTTTCTTCAAATTAGATTTACACCCTGCGTCGGAACAGGCATCCTTTATAGCGTCTTTGATAGCCTACAATAAATACAATATATAATTATAGCTGTGATGCCGGTAACAGTGGTAAAGTAGCTCAGGCGTCAGGCTTTGCCCCGATCTCTCAAAATATCTAAGACTAACGACCTACCACGGCTTCATCACTATCGCTACATATTATAAAGCGTATTGACCGCATCCGAAACGATGTCATTAGAGAAGAATGCGGAGTGAAAGATGATGTGACTAAAATGAGGAAAAGTAGTCTACGCTGGTTTGGACACGTTGAAAGAATGAAGTATGAAATATTAGGTGTACTTTTATTGAATATATAAAAAATTATTGATCGATGGCAATATTAAAAGTACACACAATCGCCGAGAATGTATGAAAGGTATGATGAATATAAAAGAAGCGAAAGAGGTATGTCAGGACCATAGCAAATGGCGTTTAATTGTCTCTGCCTACCTCTCTTGGGATAAAAGGCGTGATGATAGATAGATAGATTATAAAACAAAGTCCCCCGCCACATCTGTCTGTCTGTGCCCTATTCACGCATAAACTGCGGAACGGATTCTGTTGCGGGTTCACTATTAGATACGTTGATACACCGGGAAGGTTTTCGAGTATTAAACATGGATCTATCATGTTCAGGAGCTGAGCATTAATAGTTTAAGTGAATCAAGTCGGCGAAAAAATTAGCCCCAGACGCGACTGGTGACCTATCGCAATATTATGACAGACGATGTTTTACAAAACTGAATCTAGACATTTAATGTCCAGTATATAGTATATATGCCGATGAATTGGTACCTATCTAAGATGATCCTCGACTGTCTCGGGCGGGATTAAACCGGATTCCCATCATGTCACGACGGAACTCAACTGACATGACGCAGAAATGAGCAATAATTAAGGTTTTTGTAATTCAATGATAGCTTATTTCTCAGACGATTTCCTCAATTACAGTAGAACCTCGATTATCCGAACCTCGATCATCCGAACCCTCAATTATACGAACGATGACTTAGTAACTGTAGTTCGACTTTTTTCAGGTGTTTAAAATACATATAATTAATGTTAATATGTATGACAAATTTTAATATATACATACATATATAAATATGTAAAAAGGTGTTGTTTATGATCTCGTCCCAAAAAGCCCACGTTTCGATTATCCGAACTAGTCTCGGTCCCAATTGGTTCGGATAATCGAGGTTCTACTGTAAATCAATCAAGAATAAATTTAGGAACCATACGTTCATACATACATTCAAAATGTTCATTTGGTACCACTCAAATATAAATTAACCGCTTACTTTATGACATTTTTTGAGGACAAGACGTAAGCACGCATCACCATAGGCTGCTCGAAGAATATTGGTTTGCTGCAAGTCGTTATTGAACGCGAATTCAATTTCCTCACTTTCCTGAAATTTAATTGTGTTTATATAAAGATGCATACAATGTTTTAGCTTTTTAGGATATCAGTCGTTCCACATAAAAAGGGTATCGGCGATTTGTAAATCTATTTCGTGAGAGTATGTTGGTAAATAGTTTCTCTGTCGGTTTAAATTTTTAAAAACATGTTCCCTAGCATAATGTGTCACCAAATTAAGTCTGATATATTTTACTCGGGCCAAAAAAGCTAAAAAGTATACCCACGGTGGGACTTCTTTTAAAATAAATAGATTATTATGTCTGATTTAAAAATTAACAGCTCTGCCATTGACTCTAATGTGGACATTGTTATTAGTATCTCTAGCCACGTCTTAAGGTGGCCGTGGTGGTGTGTGCGTTTCATTCATTTTCTGCATTATTGTGTCATTTTTACATTCACAAAAGAATTGCCATACTTACTTCTTCATCATCATTAACAGATTCCTTTCCATCATCGTCCTCTAACTTATCTTCATATATTTCAAATTTGTTATTGACTTCAGTGGAATTTTTAAGTTCGCTCGGGATTTTTACCCATATTTTATCTTTCGTATAAGATTTACCGTTTTGAATTGACTTGTGTATGTGACTTCTCAATACTTCATCTTCATCGTCAGCGTCTTTTTGGTTAGATTCATTCTCACTTGATGCATAATTTTCTATCATTGCTAATGTGTCATTTGTTTTACGTTCGTCGTTAATATAAATTTCATTCATAAATTTTCCAGTTTTAATCATCATTCTATTTGAGTTTTTCTTTTTTTTCTTATTGGTTTGTATATTACTAGCGTCCGCTGAATCAGCATTTTTTGTATCTACATGTACATCTTTGACGTTGCCATTTAACTGAAAAGCGAGTACTTGCGGTGTGACGCGATGTTCTTTAGTTTTCTTAACATCTCTTAATTTTGGGATTTTGTTATTATTGTTATTTTTTTCTCCAGAATTGAAATAGTCAATTCCAAAATTGGTTACAGGAAAATTTTTAGGTGTGACTCTAACGGCATCTTTAATATGTTCGCTAACGCCCGCGTCTTTTTCAGTAATATGTTTGTTTTCTGAATCTGATAATTTATCTTTATCAAATGTTTCTTCACTATTATATAAAGTTTGTAACTCCTTGTAATTATGTATAAGATCCTGCAAAACTTTGTTCACTCTCGTTATATTTTGCAAAACTCCTGCAAATCCAATGTCATTCGTGTTTCTTTCTTCCTTATCCTGTAAATTTTAATCATAGAATTTTATGTATTTTGAATTTTGAGCTTTTTTATTGATTTCTTATATATAATTTGTACGTTTATATTTCTAGACAAATTGTAATTTAAATATTTTTTTTAGTTTTAAGTCAGTTTTAGTCATTTTTATTTATATTAACATCATCGGCAACATATTTAACAATTACAGACGTACCGCATGGCTCCATACTAAATTGAAAATTATAAAAATCCAAGTATAAAACAACATTTCAATTTCCTTTTACTTTATTTTCCACTACATCGTTTGATTATTGATAATGTTTTATTGATTTTTTACTATAGGTATAGTCGATTGATTTTATGTGCGCACTTTTCGTACACGATTATATTTTCTATTCAATCTATTACCTTGATATTTTAATTGAATTCATGACAGATTTTTTGAAAACATTTTGCCTTGTTCCCCTTAATAAATATCTGGAAACACGGTTTTTCTAACCGACTTCGAAAAAAAAAGTTCTGAATAGGACCGTGATTTTTATGTATGTATGTACCTACACTGATTACTCCGCCAGTTTTGAACGGATTTTGAACAGTTTTGAAATTATCAAATTTCAGTCGTATAGGAAATTCATTTGTCTTGTCTCATTCTTCTCTCATTGGTCTCATGTTTTTCTGATGAAAATTGGTTCACAGATGTTTCAGGAATTTTGAAAAAATCTACTTTATATGTCTATTTTTCGTTATATCTCGATGAAATAAGTACCTATACAATCCTAATTTGTCACCAACCGTATTTAAATTCTACGACGAAACATTATTTCTTACTTTACAATTTTTTAAGTTGATATACAATTTTATGGAATTATTATTAGGTATCACCCCGGCTTCGCTCTTAAAAAAAAGTTTGCTAATCCGATCCCATAGCCGAAACCCTCGAGATGAAACTATTTACTCAGTTTAGCAGATATTAAGAAAGTACTTACGTATAGGTACAGTATTTTTCCGTAGTTCCATTGGTTGTCCCATTGATATAACAACGGAAAATCCAATTAATCACCATGGTGAAAGGAAATGCTGGCAGTGGACGACCTAGGTGTACTTTTATTGAACATATAAAAATATATTGATCGATGGAAATATTAAAAGTACACACAATCGCCGAGCATGTATGAAAGGTATAATGAATATAAAAGAAGCGAAAGAGATATGTCAGGATCGTAACAAATGGCATTCGATTGTCTCTGCCTACCCCTCTTAGGATGAAAGGCGTGATGATAGATAGATAGATATAATAGACCATGGAAAACTATTACTTCTATATTAATTTTTCTGAGTCCCATATATTAACAGTGTTGTTTATTAAAAATCTTATAACTGAATTCAAGTAAGTTGTTAATCTGTAGGTAGGTACTCATATTTGTTTTATATGTTGATTTTTTTAGATTAGACGCATTTTACGCTGCCGCCCTCTAGTGACATACAATAGCAACTTACATATGGACTGTTTCATCATCATCATCATCATCATCAACCTTTTAAGATCCACTGCTGGATCATGGTCTCTCTCTAGTGCACCATTTTTAGTGGTGCTCATTGAGAGGAATTGCCATAGTCACCACGCTTGGCAGGCGGGTTGGTGACCGGACGCCGGCTTTACGTGCCCTCCGAAACACGAGGAGTCGATTTAAGCACATATTCTTAAAGAAAATTGGTGCTTAGCATTTTGGCAGGGGGTAGGAATCGAATCCGGGACCTCCCGGTTTCAAGTCCACCGTCCTACCAATTAGGCTACCGACTGTTTACATATACATATTTTATACATACATATAACAATATTAATTCCTAAAAGTTTCATTATCCATTCAGCCGTTTCGGAGCCATTGCCATCATGATAATTTTCCCTGGATAAAAAGGTAGTCTATGTCACTCTCCTCTCCTGGGCGCTGCTCCATACATTTCTATAGATAGTTCCTAAAGTATCAGAGGTGGGGACATCTCCATATAGTCAGAGATGATCACTGCTTTATTATAAAACAAAGTACCCAGCCGCGTCTGTCTGTCTGTGAACTTTTCACGCAAAAACTACTGAACCGATTTTGTTACAATTTTCACGATTAGATAGCTTGATTCACGAGAAAGGTTTACGAGTTTTAAACATGGACCTATCATGTTTAGGAGCTGAGCATTAACAGTATTAGTGATTAGTGAATCAAGTCATGAGAATAGTTTTGTGGCGTATGCTTTCTAATCCCTCATTAATAACAGTACCTTGAGCGTCGGTAGTCGAGTGGGTAAAACGTCCGCTCACAACTGAGAAGTCGCGGGTTCGATCCCCACATCAGACCATGTACCAATGGGTTTTTATAATAAAAAATCTATGTACATTATCCGACAAACCGTACAAAGAGGCTTTTCCATCTACATACCTCAACAAAGCTGGCCACTGGTTAGGTAAAGCCTCAAAAAATCTTCGACTAAGTGAGGATGACTTTGTCTTCCGCTGGGTAACCTGAGGCCGGCAACGGT
This sequence comes from Nemapogon koenigi, assembly GCA_963924495.1. NCBI lineage: Eukaryota > Metazoa > Arthropoda > Insecta > Lepidoptera > Tineidae > Nemapogon > Nemapogon koenigi. The sequence goes on along the minus strand of OZ004657.1, from coordinate 3,725,174 downwards.
GATTTTTTTTTAATAACAGTACCTACCTATTTATCTAATTGTTTTAAACCGATATTGTACCCGGGCAAAGCTGGGGGAGGGGCTATATAAACTGTAATGTATATAACTCTTATTATTTCCTTACAGTTGACGAAATTCAAGTAGCTTCATACAAAATGTTGGCGTCTCTCTACGCGCTGGGCACTGACGCAACGCTAACTCACGAACGGAAATATTTGAAGACGGAAATTGAACGGAATAAAAATGCCCTGGTAAGTATATACACTGACGAGCAATTTAAAAAAGCCACATTATCATGAAATATTTCCGAAACCACGCCAGATAGCTTTTCGAAGTAAAAAGCAACATTCAAGTGTATTTAATAACGGTTAAAAAAACACCTACACCGCAAAACAAAGTAGCGCCATTTTTTAGGCACTTTGCAAGTGTTTTTTTTATATTGCTCGTCAGTGTATAAATATACATCACAGATCAACTATATTTAATTAAATTTAGTGCAGCAACAGACTTGCCACCTGTTTTGTTTAATATTGAGAAATGGCAAAATATGGACCCAGGTCCTGGTGTCTCTGGCCACACCGAAAGGTATTTTCCTCATACTGACCGTTCTCGATGTTACATATGTGACGTGGTGTAGGGGGAGATAAAGGCCCTCTTTGCGGCGATTGCCTCCTCAAAGCTCATTTGAGGTATTTTGAAGTTCTTAAACTAACCTTCTTTTTCAAGTGAAAACTTATGGGTTCGCGCCATGACATGCTCTCGGCACTTATGCTGACCATGGATTGCACGGCCCGAGTATGCTTGACCCGAGAATGTCCGGGCAGGAATTCCTGGGTACTGGCTTCCACGTATGCCTGGGTCGGGCATTTTTGGCTGTGCATTCCTGGCTGGAAAACTTCTTTAGGGGGCCTAAATGACGTTATTCATAGTTTTACGTTTTCACTTCTGTCGGCGGTCCCCATGATTGACTTATGCCTTTTTTTACTTAGCGTTGACAGTTCTATCACAAATAATTAGTTTTGTTTCTGGCCATTTTCCCCACTGAGTGGGCAGCGCGGGGGGAGGTAAATTTGAAAAAGTGAGACATGCCTGGTATAAGTACAGACTCTTTCAGTCGTTAAACATTTTTTTTAATAACAAAATGTCTGATTACAGGGATCGTGTTTGGGTGCCTTTAGTTCGACTTTCCCGGTCGCGTTTTTGGAACCTCACTTGAATAAGCATAACCAATTTTCGCTGCTCAACCGAATCGCAGACCACTCCTTAGAAGCGCAAGGTAATTAATGCATACCAGAGATTCCGGGATTTTTAAACCATTGATGAAAATATATGAATTCCAACACGGACGAATGGACATACATGACAAATCTATTTGAGTTATACTTTTTAGACTTTGAATAAATGCAAAAGTGTGTGTTATTGTTTGTTTGTTTGTCTTTTTTTGACGCCAAAACGAAGCTACGGATCGACGTGATTTTTGAAGTGATTTCTTTAGGCGCGTTGAGCAATTATTGGTAGGGGGAAATCTTATGGATTCGCGACACGACATGTTCTCAGCTATGTTTCCTTGGCTATCGGCCATCTTAATTCTGTGAAAAATATGGCAAATCTCAATTAATAATAGAAAAATGAGTTTTTTTATACAACATTTTCAACTCAAAATCAACCCTGAATAATAAAAAAAATTGCTTAATCCCCTTTGAAATAATAACTATCAGCAATTTGAGTTTAAAAAGGTTGTATAAAAACACTCATTTTTATAGAATTAATTGAGATTGGCCATATTTTTGACAGAAGTAAGATAAGGCCAACTGCTAAGGATCCTTAAAAAATAATTTATTTTGTCAATTGCAGATGTAATGTCTAAGATGGAGCAATCTATGCCCACTTTGGAGACAATCCTTAACGAGGTGGATCAGTTTGTTGAATCTGACAAGACTTATAGTGAAGCACCTCACATCATTGACGTGGTGCTGCCGTTGCTCTGTTCATACTTGCCGTTCTGGTGGGCTCAAGGACCTGACAATGTCACTCCTACTGGAGGGTGCGTATCAATATTATAGGTTTAAAACGATAGATATAAAAAAAGTCATCGGTATGACTTTTTTTATAGATTATTTAATTCTACACAATTCGTTGCTACATGCTTTTGTAACGGCTAGGCCGTACAGGTAGATAATTAGGTCATCGGGCGGACACTCACACGCAGGCCGGTGACCAGTTACGACATAGCACTCGTGGCGACCGGACGTACGCAGATTAGGTGCAACACGTCACCGTAGCTCATTAGCATAGCTAGGCGCGTTAATTAAGTACAGTGGCACTGTCTAGGCAAGCGGGTAGACTTCGTGGTGAATATATTGATAGTCCAGAGTACCATCTTTTATTGGAGAGTGACCCAATTAGAGACCTGCCACGATACACATGAGGTCAGAAAGTGTTCCAAGCATAGCACGCATCCTCATGCGTACATTGGTGACCCAACGACGTCGCGAAAACCGCTGCTATAGTTGTGCGCCGAGACCGCACACGGCGCGAGTTTTCGTGTTATACAATGACTGAAGCTGCATCCGGATTTTATTGACCTACTCCAGCCGACAAGGACAGCAGAGAGATGGCTGCGATCGTGGACTACAGCTCTTTGGCGAAAGAGGGCAGCTATTTCGGCGCGGATGAGCAGGATGGAGACCGGGAACAGACAGCGCAACGGAGACAGATCGCGGTCGAGGAACCGCCAGCTGAAACGACACCTATGTAAGTGCCGCTGAGTTGACGTTCGGAAAAACGCTTCGCCTGCCCGGGGACTTTTATAGTTCCGACAGTGAAGTGATTTCTTCCGACCATGACGTCATACAGAAAATTTGCAGCTGTGCGAAACTGCAAATCGAGTCTAGGTTAATATCTCTGTGGACAGATTGAAACCCGCTTATATTTTGTCCGAAAGCGGAACAGTAGGTAAAGGTGGCATCACTGCCTACCTCTCAAACAGAAAAAGTCGCTGTGGTACCGACTTCTCCGAACAGTAAAGGTGGTAACTCTGCCTACCTCAGACTCAGAAAAGGTGACCACTGGGCACACCTCGGAATCAGAAAAGGTGAAACCTCTACCCACCTCAAAAACACAAAAGGTCGCTATAGAACCGACACCCCAAATAATAACTAGGAGTGGACGCGTTGTCAGGCCACCCAAGAAACATGTGCATTTTCAAAAGTAAAAAATGACACATGCAGAAAGCATTAATAAATTAACCATACCTTATATAGAGATAAGATTATCAAATAGGTTATGGTTTTATTGAAATGTTTTATTTGTATTTTTTAACTAGGTATTGTAATGACGTAATATTTTATTTTGCAATGTGTTTATTAATATCGTGTAACATTAAACTTTTATTTTTATAGCGAACTAAGGTATTCCAATGGTATGTTGTTTTAGCCGACAAAGAACACTAAATCAACAGAATCGGTAAATAATAAAATGCAATAATGTATATTATAAAATGTTAAAGTTGCATTGCCAAGCAAGAACGCAAAATAGTCAGGGAATCAAGTAACAAAATAAAAGACAAAGTAAGTTTTAACATTGTAATTTGAGAAAATGGAATTTAATGATTATACAACAACGTTCAAATTGGGTTGACTCTTCGTTATTATTTTTCGAAGACGATTAGAGATAGTGTCGGAAAGTCCTCTCACCAGGTATAGGCACAGGCACAGCATCAGTAGGGCGAGCAGCACAATGGAGAACAACTTGAGCTCCTGAGAGTTTCCATGTATTAGGGACAGTCTTTCGTGCAGACCATCCACGTCAATAGCGATCTTGTTTTCTTGTGTCATCGAGGACTGCTCCTTACTGCTTGTACCTCCCATTTTAGCAAGTGTACAGTTTTTTTAGATAACTTATCGATAATAACGTTGACATGTAAGTTGTAAATATAAATGAATATAGAAAGAAATCGATTTCATTTTTATAGGAGAGAAACTTATCCGGAAATAGCAAAGTATTTTGATAACGTGATATACCGACTATATAAGAAAATCACGTTCATCAATTTTAAGCACAGGAGTCATGTTCTACCATCGTGAGAGAACGCATCTTTAGAAAATGCAACGTTGAACATTTTTATAGCATGACGCATGACGCACTTCATTGCATACCTAAGTACAGTCGGAGAAATTAATAATTGTACATTATTTTCTCTCTCGAATTATGGTAAATTTATATATGTTTTAGGATTTTGTAATTACTGTGTTTAAGGATATTATGTATGAAAATGTTAGCACTTAAGAACTGCTTATGTTATTTTCGATAATTGTGTTTATGTTTTTTATGTGTAACCTGCTTGCTAGACAGTTGCTCACGATAATGTTATTTGTATTTAGGACATTTTAGGACACTTTCTCTCAATCGTAGGGGGGAAGTAGTGTAACGGCTAGGCCGTACAGGTAGATAATTAGGTCATCGGGCGGACACTCACACGCAGGCCGGTGACCAGTTACGACATAGCACTCGTGGCGACCGGACGTACGCAGATTAGGTGCAACACGTCACCGTAGCTCATTAGCATAGCTAGGCGCGTTAATTAAGTACAGTGGCACTGTCTAGGCAAGCGGGTAGACTTCGTGGTGAATATATTGATAGTCCAGAGTACCATCTTTAATTGATACTTACCACGTAGGATACCTGCCACGTTAGCTTAGGTATATATCTAGCGGTCACACGGCCGTAGATATACCACTTAAGTTACACTTTTGTTATATATAATGACAGATTAGACAGTACATGCCGTGAAAGCGCGCTGGTGCTTTAAATATGTCTTCTTGTGCTTCGGAGGGCACTTCTAAATATAAATGTAACATTTGTTAAAGAAGTGACACATCTAGGTCCATTAAGTGTAACAGGCTTGCCACCTGTTCTGTTTAATATGGACACCTGGCAGAAATTGGACTCTGTTAATGGTATCTGTGGCTACACCGCAAGAAAATCTGTTTGTTTTGTAGATCATTTGATTCTACATAATTCTTTCATACGTGTTTTTGTTATATCTCTAACGGATTAGGCAGCATATTCCATGAAAGCGCACTAACGCTAACTTTTTCCCTAACTCGATTGACTAAAAAGATAGGGTCATTTGAATACTCTTAAACCTTCCCAGATCGCTTTTATCTATCTTAGAGATTATTTTAAAGCTCTATTGACAAGGCACTTTAAATTTAAAAATATGTGTATACAAGCGGCGAACGCTTCAAGTATACTTAGAGGCACACGCAATACGGAGAAGCAACTAAGAATATAGTATACGCGCCACGCACAACAAAGGTGTGGAGAGGGGAGCATGACGGCAGACCGTTTTCCGTCACGGCATACGAATAAATTGTATATTTCTAGAAACCACGTAACAATGGTGACGGCGGATCACATGAACCAACTCCTGAAGAACGTTTTGAAACTTATCAAAAAGAACATTGGCAACGAGAACGCACCCTGGATGACCCGCATAGCAACCTATACACAACAAATAATTATAAACAGCTCAGAGGAACTATTACGCGACTCGTTCTTGCCGCTAGCAGAGCGAGTAAGGAAGCGGACTGATAATATGTTCCATAAAGAAGAAAGTTTAAGGGGCTTTATTAAGGTTAGTATGTTTTAAGAGGTCTCTTGGTCGCGCAACCAACTAAATAACGCACGTGTTCGAAAATTTGGCATCTCTTTCGCCCAATATCCGAGCGATAGGAATAAATAGAGAAAAAAAATCCAAACAAAATTGGTACAATAAAATACACAAAACGGACTTCAGCAATTCAAGTATTGTACAAAAAATATTCGAAATTGCAAGTTCTAGTTAATTGTCCCATAAAGTATGTGAAATTATTTTCACTCGAATATGGATATAGGAGCCTAATGCCCGCTTGCACCAATGTTAGGAGCGTCCTAAAAGTAACGCGTAACCCATTTAGGTTGTACTAGCGAGGCAAATGCATTGCACCAACGTTAGGATTGTCCTAAACACGATAAGAGGATCTTATGTTTATGACGCCGATTTCGTTCATCCTAAAGTTAAAATAAAATGATCAAAAGTGACGATCTTCTCGACTTTTTGGAAGATCTAGAAGGAGTTTTACCCAGATCAAGGATAATAAGGCCCAGACCCGATTTTTTTTACAAATTTGTCATAAACTGTAAAAAAAATCGCAAAAAATAAATAAATATTGTAACGATTTTTATTAAATATCGCATATTGGTAGCAATATAACTTGAGCATTATATATATCCAACCAAATAGATAAACGTTTGGAATACCCCACCGATCGGTAAACCTAGCCTATATACCTAGGTACCGTTATATATCTTCCTATTTTTAATTTTTTTTTGTCACTTTTTAACTTTGTACCCTTTGTTTATAGGTAGGTATATACATTTTTTAGGAACAGCAACGGTTTTTTGACAACAATAATATCAAAAAATATGAAATACATAGAATACTACGCATATAGAATCACGCAGGTCAGCCAACCGTAAAAGTAAAAATAGATTGATCAATCACTTAGTAAGGAAGCTCCTATCGTAGGACGATCCTGGCATTATTAGGTTGGTGCAACCAAAGTTGATACTTAGGACTCTCTTATATTAGGAGAGTCCTTACTAGGAATATCTTTGTGTGACGTTGGTGCAAGCGGGCATTAAAGGGGTCCATTTTTAGTCTTGTCTTATTTGGTAAACAAACTGCATGTTTTTTTAAATAAGTTGTCATTTAAAATTCTTATACTTAGGAGGTTATATTAACAATAAAAGAAAAATCATAAATTGATACTTCCGGTCACGTGATCGCAAACGGAAAGTGACGTCACTATATCCTAAATGTCAAATAAATAACCACAGACTAGTAACTATATTATAATAACTGCCTGTCAATCTGTCACTGACTAAGTTATTTCCTTGTTATTTTATCTAATCTGTGACCAATATTTTGTTGGTTTAGCAGATCGTGACGTCATCAACGTTTTCGCGGGAATTTGAAAAATAAAATTGAATGATTTTTTAATTAAAATACAAATTTAAAAAATCTAGTTATTTTATTACGTATAGTAAACCTTACACCTTATAATTTAAAAGTATTTTTAAAAAATTGTCTACACCCCTATTTTACATATTAATTAACTTTTTTTCTTCACGGGTTGTCTTACGTGTTATCGGACCCAGGGTATCCAGCGGAAGACCAAGTCTCCCTTTTTTAGCCGAAGCTTGTCATTTGAATATTTCTACCCAATTCCAGTCATCAACGGACGACACATCGCAAGTGGAATCTCAGATACAAGAAGACTGGCAACTGCTTGTTCGTGATATTTACTCGTTCTACCCGCTACTAATTAAATATGTTGATCTACAAAGAAACCATTGGTTGAGGAATAATGTGCCAGGTGAGTTGAATTATGTATTTTATTTATAAACAACTAGGGTACAATCTGGGTTTACAACAATTTGAATACCTACATAAAAATACGCTTATAACTACTTATCTATTAGATATAGATATATTCTTCTCAGAACTTTTTTATATATCATTTTATTCTACACAATTCCTTCCTACATAATTTTGTTATATATCTGACGGATTAGACAGCATACGCCATGAAAACTCACTGGAACTAACTTTTTCCCAGACTTGATTCAGTAATACTGTAAAAATGATCAGCTGCTAAACAAGATATAATATAAGATATATATAATTATCGTGTAAAATCTAAACTATCTCACGTTTTGAAATCAATGTTTCTAAGATTCAAAAATTGTTAATCACACATTCGAGTGGGAATGATGTCGGATCACGACAGAGAAGTCGCGTTTTATAAAAAAAAAATATCCGATTAACCGTATAAAAAGGCTTTTCCATCTACATACCTCAACAGAGCTGGCCACTCGTTAAGTAAATCATCGGCTAAATGAGGAAGACTTTGTCTTCAGCTGGGTACCCTGGGGCCGGCAACGGTTCCCGGGAGCTGTAAGGTAACCCGTGAAGAAAGGTTGAAGGTTAATCGCACTTTTTTACTTGTTTTTAAGTGTTTGCAAGCAAAATATTCTGATAATTATAGTGCAGGAAAAAGCTTCTTTTCTCACGACATTAGTTAATATGTTTGTGTCTATGTCACAGAGGCTGAAGAGCTTTACAATCACGTCGCTGAAATTTTCAACATATGGTCGAAGAGCCAGTACTTCCTGAAGGAAGAACAAAACTTCATATCAGCCAATGAAATTGATAATATGGTAAGATTGAGTTTGGTTATTTACTCCTATATCGTAATATTCCATATTATAAACACGCGTTTGTAATGTCACACATTATACCCCACAGTAATGAATGTTTTCACCTCTCCAGCACGAAAAAGGCACATTTGGTGCGTAAAAACTCGCAGAAAAATCTCTTTTTGCTGCGAGGTCACTTTAACTTGCGCTAAAAGTGATTCGAATTTCAAACACCACCTTTTAGAATTAGAAAAAAATAACTAGGCGATGGTTCGTTATGAAACTCAATTTAACTCATAGGCACAACTGTTACTTTTAATCTGCAAAATTGCAGTAATTTTACTTTTAACTTTTGTAATTATGTTTTATCAGGATTTGTTAGCTATAATAAATATACTTATTTTTAAATATTTTTTTTCTCTTCACGGGTTGCCTTACAGCTCCCGAAAACCGTGTTACGGTCCCAGGGTACCCAGCGGAAGACTAAGTCTCCCTCGTTTAGCCGATGGTATTTGTGAGGCTATACCTAACGAGTGGCTAGTTCTGTTGAGATATATTTAGATGGAAAAGCCTCTAAGTGTGGTTTGTCGGATTATGTACATAAGTTTTTAATTAAAAACACCCATTGGTACATGGCCGGGATCCGGGATCGAACGCGGGGTCTGCCTAGTTAATACCAGACGTCTTAACCACTCGGCCACCGACGCACCTTTTAAATATTGTCTAAATTGTTCGTGATTCAATTCTAGACACTTGGCTAGTTCGTGATTTAAAGTCGGCACTCCCAGCAAAAAAATACTTTTCTCACTTGTTGAACAAATAACTATTTTAAAAATAATAATTTGGACAAAAATTTTAATCGGTAGATATGCCCTTGCTAAACAAAACATATGCTATTTTAGCAGAAAGAAACTTTTGTCTCTTTTACTCCCACGCATATTACACTGATGCACAGTGTAAATTTTACACACATTTTACACTGATGCGTAATGAGTGCACAAACATTTAGGTGGTTGCAACACATTGCAAAATTTTTCATGGATTTCAGTAGACAAAGGCATAGAACATAAAATTCAAATGTTGACCACTTCTGTCATAAAACACATTTTCATAATTACCTATAAGTATAATCCGACCAAATTGAATAGTTCGCAAGTTCTGAATAACTTCCTTTAAATTGTCTACTGAGTTATTTAGCCGTATTTCTATTATGGGTATTATTATATAACCGTAATTCTAACGCATTGAGATGTTTACTTCAGTAATGAGTGATTTTCAATGATTTCAGGTGTTAATAATGCCCACAGCAACAAGGCGAGTTACTACAGTCGTTGATGGGACACCACAAGGTGGTGGCAAGGTATAGTTATATTATTCACCACCAGGCTTCGCACGGATTTTAATAAGAACATAACATTGCCGAAGACAAATATTTCCCGGGTAAAAAGTAGCCTATTTCACTCACTCGGCACCGGACACTGGGTACCAGTGCGTGGCCCATAGCCTCCATGATATGTGTAATTATATTTTTGGCTGGCATATTAATGTTTTAAAGTGATTTACATACTTACGATGCTAGGCGCTTTGTGGAGCAAGTTTTTTACTTTCAATCATATTATATTATATTGCTCCCCTCCCCCCCCCCCCCTCATCCTAGATCCGGGGCTGAATACAATAATATAACATATAATACAATATTATAAGAAATATTGTCCACTTTAATTGATCTCTGCAAACTCAATCAACTCGCCCGCAACGATTATCAAGTAACACCGCACTTTCTTCTCTCCAACTAATACAACCTTTTCGTTTGTTCTGTCTAGGTGTAATTTGAAATTCATTCATTTATTTGAGGTAGTGTTTAACTGCAAATCAAAAAAACCATTTCCCATAAAAATTCTGAATATTTTTATCGTATTGCACTACCGCTACGTGAAAGGTCGTACGGGATCTGGCTAGGGTGGGGTTATGTGCGGTTATAAAAAAAACCCTAATCTACTACCATCAGGGTGTGCAATTAATAATAACCCATTTATTTGTACCCATATGTTGATGAATAATTTCCAGAAAAAGAAGAAGCACCGCGACAAGAAACGCGATAAAGACAAGGAAGTGCAAGCTTCCCTGATGGTCGCTTGTCTCAAACGATTACTGCCTGTGGGACTCAATCTGTTCGCGGGGAGAGAGCAAGAACTCGTCCAGCATTGTAAGGACAGATTCCTGAAGGTAAAAATTACTTTGATGTCTTCTTCAACAACTGGGCAGAAAATACGTCATTACTTTTTCTAAAGATTTTGTTTTAAAAATAAAAATGGCGCACGTGCTTTGTGCTGTTTTAAGTGAATTCTAATCAAGAACAAATTATATTTCAGAAAATGACCGAGCAAGACGTATCGGAATTCGCCAAAACCCAACTAACGCTGCCAGACAAGATCGACCCGGCAGATGAGATGTCATGGCAGCACTATCTTTATTCTAAATTGGGATCCAAGAGTAAAACCGCCATGACCGTGGAGACGGCTGAGAACAAATCAAAAATAATTGATGACACTGTTGAAAGGATCGTTGCTATGAGCAAAGTGCTTTTTGGATTGCATATGGTATGGAATTTTTTTTTTGCCTAAATTCAGCAAAAGTAAAAACTTGGTTAGGTATGTCTTTTATATTTTTATTTCGAAGATTAAGTTATTTTAAGAAACTGTTTGAATATTTTTGTTTTCTATGCAGTAGATTTTTTATAATAAATTCTCGAAGTGTTGCCGACAGACGACATAGTGACGTCATCATTTAGGTAAAGTAGCGTTTCTGTCCCGTGGTACTACTCGTTTGTGATAAAAGTAGTTCCACGGCCAATATCGTGCCCCGTGGTACTACCAGTTAATTCAAAAAAAAAAATTCAAAATTCAAAATTATTTATTATATTTACATATAGTTTTTACAAGTGATGGGACTCTCCTTTTAAGTGTAGAACACCTGTATTAGGAGAGACCCGCTCTTCCAGGGTACTACGTAAACATAGGTAATAAATAGATATGCAAATAGGTAAGTAAAGAAAACAAATGAAACACACAACAAGATAACAGAACACAATACATAAACTCCAATAAACATCTGAGGGCCTATAAAAAAGAAAATAAAAAAAAAGTGTTGAGCGTAATGATAAGAGGTTTAGGAAATTAATTTTTCAATTTTCTCATAATCTAATGTCCTCAGCCACACACCTAACTTTAGTTTACATTCGCGCTGAGACATTGTGTAAATATTCAAAATTTTATTTGCTTCATTGTATAGTTTAGCCGATTGCGTACAATATTGTCTTGAGGCAAGCACAGTTCTAACCATATTTTTGTTTATAACAATATGTGGCTTTCTTTTACCTAAAATGTTTCTGTCCACTGACATCTTCCTATGGACCTTGAGTATACACTGCAATACATATAACTGTCGAACAGTCAACACATTCGCATCCCTATACAACTTGGATGTACTATATAATTTCTTTTTCTTTAACATGACCTTTAAGATAGTTCTTTGTGCTCGTTCGGTGTTCATAAATCTAGTTTTAAAAGTACCTCCCCAGATGGTAATGCAATACATGATAATAGACTGGACAAGAGTTTTGTAAATATATACAAGAAGTTGTCTATCAGAGATGTTACGGAGGTATTTAAAAAGCCATATTAGTTTTTTTATTCTATTGGCTGTTTGTTCTATCTGAGGGTACCAGGAGAGATTCCTATCAATAGTTACCCCCAAATATTTGAAGGTGCCAACTCTTTCTATTGACGGACAATCACAGCCATCACCCATGGTACCTCCACAAGTATGGGCAGTCATAGTTAAGTCGTAGTTAGGTTGGATGTTATCGTATATAGAAAATGTCATGTATTTAGTTTTGTCAAAATTTAGGGTGAGTGAGTTAAGTTGGAGCCAACTTATTACCTTTTTAAGTCCTGTTTCAGCCTTATTAAATGTTTCCCGCCAGTTGTTGCCATGGAAAAGTAGCGCGGTATCATCGGCATATGAAAAAATTTGTCCACAGTCCAGTTTTAGGTCAGTCAAGTCGTTAATGTAAGTAAGGAACAGGGTAGGTCCTAGGACACTACCCTGTGGTACTCCATAGTTAGTAGTCAAGACTTCAGTGCTGAAAGTATTATCATCAAGTTTAAGTCTTTGTGTACGGTCCTTTAGGTAGGCAGTAAGTAAAGTCAGAAAGGATCCCCTAATACCCATCTTTTCCAGTTTGCAAAGAAGAATGGGAAGAGATTGTATCAAATGCCTTTTTTAGGTCTAAGAATATGCATAATGTTTTCCTTTTTGTGTCAATATATTTAACAATATTACTAGAAAGGTCCAAGATCGCATCCTCCGTACTAAGTCCTTCCCGAAAGCCATATTGGGCACTTGATAGAATATTATAATTATTTAAATAGTTTATAAGTCGTTTATTAATTAGTTTTTCTAGAATTTTTGAGATTACTGGTAACACAGAAATGGGTCTATAATTATTGATATCACCCCTGATTAGACAAATGAGTTGAGAAATTGGTCAGAATAACTCTTTTACTTAAATGATGATGTTACTATGACGTCTATCGGTAAAACTATTAAACTATAAAAAGACTACAGTATAAAAAAACAAAAATATTCAAATCAGTTTCTTGAAACAACTTAATCTTTGAAACAAAAATATAAAAATCATACGTTTTGACTTCCATACCGAATTCTCGCGATAAAAATAAGCCAGAAGTAAATCCCCTTCTTTAACTGATGTTTGGCTCCCAGAACCGTGTTACCGGCTTCAGGGTACCCAGTTCTCATTTAGCCGATGACGTTTATGAGGCTAGGCCAGTGGCCCGGGATAAAAGTAACCTATGTCACTCTCTATGCTGTTAAATTAAAAATATTTGAAATTATAACTATTAACTAGGATATATCGTCCCCCAGATCGACCATCCACAACAAATGAGTAAGAATGTGTACCGCAGTGTAGTGTCCATACAGAGAAAGCGTGCTGTGATAGCTTGCTTCAGGCAAACATCGCTACATTCTCTGCCCAGGTTATTACTCTGTGAAACCAGTGTTTAACAAGACTAATTTGATTTGAGTTCTGTGTGTTTTTTAAATTTTAGTTCCAAAACCAGATTAACAATAAAAAAACTAGTCTTGCAGTAGTCGTATATGATGTCTAAGATTTGACATCTCACCTTGGTAATAAGCCACATTAACATTATATCCTGAAAACATTAACACTTTATACACAATCCCTTTCTCGTCGCACACACGCACACACTGTTGGCTGACAGTACCAACTTCTCGGAAAATGGGTTGGTACCATCTGACGGCCAACTCTAATCAAATCAAATAGTGATACAGTCTAGAGTCGATACAGAGAAATCGTGCTGTCATAGACGCAATATTCTCTTCCTGGATTACCTACATACTCTGTGGTGATTTTTTAATTTTAATTACATATTCTAGATCAAACATAAAAGTGTATAACTGAGTGTGGATACAGATAAATGGTGCTGTGATGTACAACACTATCTCTCCATATTATTACTCTGTGAAATTAATGTTGAAATTAACACATAAGTTTCCAAAAACTCTACATTGGACGTCAATGCTAACATGCACGATTATGGCTACGTTTAACAAGCTCTTTTTTCCAACAACTTTTCTTAGATGTTTATGTACTTAATGTTTTGCCTATAACGCATGCTTACCCTGGACTATAAAGGCCACGAAACCCAAACAACGCGCATTCAATTGGAAAAGAGTTCTGTGTGCTGCGCGGAAAAGGGCCGCCATGGCGTGTCTACGATCGATACATTTATATAAAATAAGTCGGTAGGTTTTTTCACTATCATTCATATTTCGAAAACATGGTGACCCCGAAGAAAACAATTTTAAATATGATTACCCTACATCGTCTATTTTGGACAGATATTTCAAATAAAGAAAATATTATCATGTAAATTGCATATTTCTTAACAGACGCTTTTCTTTTGATCTTGAGTCCGACCTCATTTCATGCTACTTAACGTCTGTCAACGGTCTCAATGCCATATTTTATTGTAACTATATTTCATTAATTACAGACATCGAGCTTGCAATATATTCGCAAGAACTTATTATGAGTTGTGGCTGGAAGAGGAAAACGTGGGTCAAGAAGTCATGATAGAAGATCTAACGGTAATATCGAACAATAATTTATTACTTAAACATAGTACCACTGTATTTTTCTGTCGTTTTATTGTCGCAACGGCCTTTACTGTGGCTTTATGGAGAATATTATTATGCTAAAATACAAACATAATTATTATAAACTAGACTTACCGCCCCCGGCTCCGTCCGTGGATATATTCGAACAATATACTCAGGGATATCGTAGGTTTCTATTAGTGAAAGATTTTTTTAAATCGGTTCAGTAGTTTTTAGTTTATCCATTACAAACAAACATACAAAAAATCAATGTTTTACCTCTTTATAATATTAGTATAGTAATGATAGAAGACACTATGTTCCCGCAAATTAGACGTCCTAGATCGCGTTTCACATTTAAATACAACCTAGAGATCTGTCTCACCACACAAAAATGTTACCAACCAAACCTTAAGTAACTTATTAGTCAATGTTCAATCTTATGGCCAAATGAGCTGAAATTGGGCTTAAGGGGGGCCCCGTCCGTAGTCTTTAATCTAAAGGTGGCCACACATTCGTCGAATCCCCGGCGGTCGCCATACGGTCCACCGAAACCGACAACAGGCTCGTCCAATTCTTGTAACGAACGGTGCGTCTAGAGTGTCTAGACTCTAGATCATCCGGCGGCCGGAATGGGAAATTTTCGGTGTGATGCCGGACCAATGTGTGGCCTACTTAAGACTATTGTTTAGCTAAAAATTTTCATACAAAATTAGTACAAAATGCGTTAACGTTTCTACCCCAGAAAACATAATCCGTTCTTGCTGGTTTTTTTATATGTTATAGAGACAAGTAAAAACTAGGTCGACTCGTTTTTGTTTTTTTTCATATTGCTTATAAATTGAGAAATAATTAATCCTCAAAAACGGTTTTTTTTTACTAAAAGACTTCCTCATACTTATCTTGTGATAATTATGAAACTAATAAAAATTTTGAAAAAATCAAAACGAGCCGACTTAGTTTATGATGTAACAAAACGATAGAGACTAAAATCAAAAAAATTCGTTAGCGTTTAGGTATAGTAAAACGTTAACACCTAAACACCTATTTTGCGCGTAATTCAAGACAATTTCGTCAGAAGCCTGCAACTCTCTCTATCGCACACGTGTAAGTGAACGCGGGGTGACTGATGAGATAGCAAATATTCGAAAAACTCACAGCGCCCGAACTCTGTAACTAAACGATACTCTTAAGACTGCCCATGACGTGACTCCGTGGTAGTACACCAGTAGTACAATTTAGTTCAGAAATTAAGTTAAAATTAAAAAACTTCACATACCAAATTGTGGCGTCATTTGATTATTTCCTTTCGTTTTTCTATTTCAGCAAACGTTCGAAGACTCCGAATTGAAAAAGAGCGAAGTTTCCGAGGAAGAAAGCAAGCCTGATCCACTCACGCAGCTCGTGACTACATTCTGTCGGGGCGCTATGACGGAACGATCCGGTGCTTTGCAGGTACGTAAAAATAGGTGACGTAAGCCAGGGGAAAAGATTGTCTGATGACATTTATGGACATAGCTGGAAAAATTGGATGAGGATCGCTACCAACAGACAAAAATGGAAAAATAAAGTCGCTAAACTAATATTATAAGAATGCCTGCCTTACCAATTTTAGTGAAATAAAACCTTCTTTAGGCTTTTTAAGCGATTTTTGGTGGATTCAGGACCTGTGTTCGCGACATGTTTTCGCAAGGATTGTCCGGCTCGATTATGCTTAACCCGAGAATGTCCGGGCAGGAATTCGTGTACTGGCTTCCACGTACGCCTGAGTCGGGTATTTTTGGCTGCGCATGGCTAGCAATTCTCGGTCAGATCCGAGATTTTTTTTTAATTGAAAACTTCCTTAGACGCGCGCTATACGTTATATATTACAAATTGCATACTACGTCCCCATCCCCATATCGCACGCCACTTAACCGTATTCCCTTTCCACCATTCCAGGAGGATCCTCTGTACATGTCATACGCGTTCATAATAGCCAAGTCGTGCGGGGAAGAGGAAGAAGAGGGCGGAGGGGAAGAGGAAGAAGGGGGCGCTGAAGCGGAAGGGGAAGACGAAGGGGGCGCTAGTATACATGTGAGTAACTAATACATCTTGGTAACTGTGAACTTTGTGTAACTTTGGGGGGCTTCTGGGGACGGGGGCAAATAAATAAATATTTTTTTGTGTTTTGTACTTCTAAACATAATTAAAATCACCAAAAAGAGCCCTTTACGATACCACAATTTCAAAATTCCTTTTCTATTAATATTCTGAAATCGATCATCCGATTTATTTTTCCATTTCGATCCGAATTTATAATTTACTTTTGGTAACATTTCATGCAGAAAACTATGGGAACATTTATGGTATGTTATAAAACTAGTTTTAATATTATATTATATACTTACTACAAAATATATAATTATGTAATCCCAATGACCTTTGTTTTAATAATAGATAGAATTCGAAGAGTCAATTATGGATTCCGCGTCTCATTGTCATGAAGACGTCCATCAAGCATTCTGGCTCAACTAAGGATTGAAACTTAGACCTTTATTTGCATTAAAAAATAACCTGTTTCTCTGTCTGTGATCTTTTGAAACGAGGTTTTCACTATTAGATAGGTTGATTCACCGGAAAGGTTCACGACTATTAAACTGTACAAGATAATCAAGTCGGAGAAAAAGTAATCCCCAGTGAGTTTTCATGACGTTTGCTGTTTAATCCGTCAGAGATATAACAAAATGATGTAAGAAAGAATTGTGTAGAATAAAATTATCTACAAAAAAGTCTGCGAAAGCATGTATCTATCTTTAATAGATAAGTAGTTATAAGCGTATTTATGTAGGTCGCTAATCAAGGTATAAATGTTTCCTAGATAAAAGTATACAACGGTGTAACGCCTCAACTAATTATTTGCTCACCCAACAGGAACAAGAAATGGAGAAACAAAAATTACTTTTCCACCAAGCAAGATTGGCCGATCGCGGTGTAGCCGAAATGGTGCTATTGCATATATCTGCATCGAAGGGGGTGCCTAGTGAAATGGTCATGAAGACACTGCAACTGGGTATCTCTGTTCTTAGAGGTGGCAATATTGATATTCAAATGGTAAGGAAATGCACGAAATATTCAATTCAATTATATTAACAATTTTACATATTAATTATAATTTTTAATCTCATTTACATTTGCAGCACTAATAATCATATTTCTATCTATCTATCATCACGCCTTTTATCCCAAGAGGGGTAGACAGAGACAATCGAATGCTATTTGTTACGATCCTGACATACCTCTTTCGCTTCTTTTATATGCATCATACCTTTCATACAGGCTCGGCAATTGTGTGTTCTTTTAATATGTCCATCGATCAATACATGTTTTATATGTTCAATAAATATACACCTAGATCGTCCTCTGCCAGCATTTCCTTTCACTTCTGCCATATAGACATTTAAAATATATAAAAATAAAAAGACATGCAAATTTGTATTTTCACACTCGGTAGACAAAATTTTAACCATGTTATTTTAATCATCATGTTAACCAGGCAACAGTAGTGAGCGAAGGCAGCTGTTGCTAGATAGTCGTCTCTATTTATTTTGAAGGAATTTCTAACTAAAATATTTGTTTTTCAGGGTATGTTAAATCATCTGAAGGACAAGAAAGATGTCGGCTTCTTCACCTCCATAGCTGGTCTCATGAACTCTTGCTCCGTACTTGACTTGGACGCCTTCGAGAGGAACACTAAAGCTGAAGGTAAAACTGAAATCTGGTCACTGTAATCCATACTAATATCATAAATGTTAAAGTAACTTTGTCTGTCTGTTACGCTTTCACGGCTTTAAACCACTTAACCGATTTTGATGAAGTTTGATACGGAACCCTAGCAAAGGACATAGACTACTTTTTAAATCCATAACAAGAGAGTATTCGGGAAAGGTTTGTCGTCACCGTGGTTTCGCGCAATACGCTGTCTACTCCGCTTGAAATATAACAAAATGACGTATAAAATTATTATATACAAAAAATGAGCCTAAAATAAGCAGGGCACTACCTACCTTTTCTCAAAGTATTTTCAAACGTTCATAGCTTCGGCCTGGATAATATTAGAGAGCCCAAATTCTCAGGATTAAGATGTAGTGAGCAGACTTATCAAACACACTAAGTTTTATTTGTCTAGCTTTTATAGGTACTTTAGATTTTATTAATACCTAAAATACGTCGATTTTGCCACTCATCAAAAATCTGAAATTTAGTATGAAGCCTAGAATTTGCAACTACAAAAAATTAAGAAAACTGTAACTTTTACCCTCCTTTCGCTGGGGCTAACTTTTTTCCCGACTTGATTCACTTATACTGTTTATGCTCAGTAATGCTCAGCTCCTAAAAGTGATAGGTCCATGTTTAATCTATTCTAATCTAATCTATTTAATCTATTAGTCAAAACCGCATCAAAATTCGTTCAGTAGTTTTTGCGTGAAAAAGTCACAGACAGACGCGGCGCCGTATGGAATTAATTAATTTTAAATAATGTAATTTTTACTTCAGGTTTGGGAGTGGGTTTAGAAGGTGCGGCCGGTGAGAAGAACATGCATGACGCAGAGTTTACTTGTGCGCTGTTCAGATTTATACAGTTGACGTGTGAAGGACACAATTTGGGTAATATTATTTTCTGATACTAAATATATAAAACTGTCAAAACAGAGCAACGAATCGACGTAATTTTTATGCATCTAAAATTTTAGTACAGCTACTATTAACTTTGTTTGTCTGCGGATCTATAAGGCGTCAAGAGGTGTATATTGGTGTAGTGTATATTTGAGAGTAGAATCCAATAGATCATTTGAACGGCTATTGAATACTGAACGAATAAGAACCTAAATATGTCATCTGCGGGGTACCATATAACAATGCAGTCCTTATTAAGAACTGCTATTAAATATCGGGTTACACTCTCAAGAGCACATGACTTTACCATCGCAATATTGGTGGAGCAAGGAGGAAATCAGATCTTTCCACTTCTCTGTATGACTCACTCCTTATGGCTGACAAGTAATTTTTTTTAACTTTTTGTGCAGAATGGCAGAACTACTTGCGTACCCAGGCCGGCAACACAACCACTGTCAATGTGGTCATATGCACTGTGGACTATCTGCTGCGTCTCCAAGAATCTATTATGGACTTTTATTGGCATTACTCTAGCAAAGTAAGTACTTGAATGAATTTCCGTCTGTCTGTTTATCTGTATGTCTCAATATTTGACCAGAACAGGCATGATATACTTATCTATTAGAGATAGATTTTTTTCTGTAGATTATTTTATTCCACACAATTCGTTCCTACATAATTTTGTTATATCTCTGACGGATTAGACAACATACGCCATGAAAACTCGCTGAGGCTAACTTTCTCCGACTTGATTAATTTCTACTGTTAATGCTCAGCTCCTAAACATCATAGGTCCATGTTTAATTCTTGTTAACCTTCCCGGTGAATCAACCCCTTATTCCATTCCGATCAACTGAACCTATCAACTAGTTGGATTGGTACCTTTATGCAGCGTTTTTCCTATCTGATCAACTATTTGAGTTTACCATATTATGATGATATTTGCATTTCTTTACAATTCCCAACGGAACAACTAAAGGTGACACAACAACGGATAGTTTAAATAAAAATGTATTTAAAAAAAGTGTACAGCATTCAAAAATTGTGCACTGAAAAGTAAGAAATAAAAAATATTTCGTCATAGAATTTGAAGATTTCCCTTTTGAGTTATTTTGAAGCTCTGAACGAAAAATAATAACGCAAATAAAAAAAAGGAAAAAAATGCCGCTGTGGATGGGATTTGAACCATGTGCATCCTGCGCTGCACCCTATATAGTGAACAGTGTACATTGTACAACGCCAATATGGCTCTAAAACCGCAAATCGATGTACAGGATAGCCATTTGGCACACAGAAACTTTAGGTTAAAACAATCATTTTGAGAGGCAGTTCTTAAAAATATTCCCGGGAGGGGAGGGGAGTTATGACGTCGTAATTTTTTTTGCCCTATATATTAATGAAAACCGCAACAAAATTTGTTCAGTAGTTTTTGTGTAAAAATGTCACAGACAGACAAACATACGCGGCTGGAGACTTTGTTTTTAATATATAGTGATGACGTTACAGAGATCCGTAGATTACTAGAATAATTGGGCGTGTTGAGCCACGGTAACTTTAGGATTCCGTACTATGTAAGTTATGCTTACTGATTTCTTGTAACTTTGGTATTCTCCGCGTCTTTAGGCCGCGGTATGTGTGAACTTTAAGTCCCTTCGTTTAGAAGCTATAGAGTCCTGTGACAGACGCGAAAAATTGTATGGATGTAATGTTTGTTACTCAATCACGCCAGAACGGCTGAACGGATCTAGATGAAATTTGGCACAGAGATAGATTATAGGCTGGAATACCACATAGGCTACTTTTTATCCCGGAAAAAAGTGTGGGTCCCGTGGGATAGATTTGTTTTTGTTTTTCACGAGATCGACATGATTTTGTGTATAGTGGTAGTTTAGGGGTCAGAGAATAATATATACTACTTTTTATGCCGCGATAGCGGGCGGGGGAGGGGCAAATTACAGCCATGGGATTATTTATTTTTGGATATATTTCCACGCGGGTGAAACCGCGTACAGAACTTGTGTATATAATAAAAATTAAAGTCTCTTCGTTGGTAAGCGCATCACTTGACAACGGTTGGACCGATTTAAAAAAATTGGAAAATTCGGAAAAACTGAAGGTGTTCTTTTCTATGGGATTTTTGTATGAACTCAAGACCATAAAGCTAGTTCATAATTTATGTTTGTATTTTATTCAGGAACTAATAGATCCAGCCGGCAAGGCAAATTTCTTCAAAGCCATCGGTGTCGCTTCACAAGTTTTCAACACTCTAACTGAAGTTATTCAGGGTCCCTGCACACAGAACCAACAGGCTTTGGCTCATTCGAGGTACGTTTATTTTTCCTGCATTTTATCTCATTATCACGACCTTTATATCTTGTGGTGTGGCCAGATACACCCAGTAACAGTGCCTACTTCTTGCCAGTTGACCATATTGAACAGAACAGGTGGCAAGCCTGTTGCTGCAATTAATGGGACTAGATGTGTCTATTTTCTTTCTTTCTTCTTTCACGGGTTGCCTTACAACTCCCGAAACCGTGTTACGGTTCCAGGGTACCCAACGGAAGACCAAGTCTCCCTCGTTTAGCCGATGGTATTTGTGATGGTAAGTGTGGTTTGTCGGATTATGTACATAAGTTTTTAGTTAAAAAACCCATGGCCGGGATCCGGGATCGAACCCGTGGTCTGCCTAGTTAATAACATAAAAATAAAAATAAATATTTTATAAGTTATTTTTTGAAAAAGTACGAACGCCGACTTTACATGCCCTATTAGATATATATATATATATAGACCTCTATTCTTTTGTATGAAGGTATGTATTACACGTTCTGTATACGAACGAAAAAGTTCAGCTAGTCGTTCCTGTGTCGCACTGTTAAAAAGTGGAACGAACTTCCCGCGTCGGTCTCTTCTGCTCCCTACAACCTGGGATCCGTCAAGCGAAGCGTGAAAAATCATCTCTATGAGCGCGACCGGCGGACTGTATTATGCTCTACCAGTCGCGCGCATTCATGAACAAACCACCAACAAAATCTTAATTAAATGTTATTTTGCCATTTTTACAGATTATGGGATGCTGTTGGTGGGTTTTTGTTCCTGTTTTCGCACATGCAAGACAAACTGTCGAAGCATTCGTCCCAGGTTGACTTGTTGAAAGAGTTGCTGAATCTTCAAAAAGACATGATCACTATGATGCTGTCTATGCTTGAAGGAAATGTTGTCAATGGTTAGTACTTTAACGTCAGAATCAATCTGCATGAGCAGTTAGAATTATCAGTCAGAAAAAGAGTAGATTTTTTGTAAATTCAGCTTTGAACAGTCTCACCATACACAGTTCACTTCAAATAATCAATATTCAGCGACATCTACCGGTCTCTTACTAAACTTTAAATAGTGAGTGAGTGTTTAAAGTACACAATTACGCCGATAAGATGGTGCTTAACTTTCGTCTCGTGACGATCGGTTTTGATATGTTGACTCCACGTCCCGAAGTCTGCGAAACTTTGCTTTAAAACCCCCATTGGTACATGAGCTATGTGGGATTTCATTTCTTAGTGGTATTTTTTGTAGGTACGCCATCTATTGACAACCATGCGCATTATTCTCACGAGCCAACTAGTGTTATATATTCCCACTTTATTTTCTAGGTACCATCGGTAAACAGATGGTGGACACTTTGGTAGAGTCCGCTTCGAACGTGGAACTGATCCTGAAGTACTTCGACATGTTCCTAAAACTGAAGGATTTGACGTCGAGCGCCAGTTTTCAGGAAATTGACGCGAACAACGACGGCTGGGTGTTGCCGAAAGATTTCAAAGAGAAAATGGAACAGCAGAAAAGTTATACACCGTAAGTTTTCATATTCAGCTATCTTCCTGCTTTACAGCCCCCGAAACCGTGTTATCGCGTCCAGGGTACCCAGCTGAAGACCAAGTCTCCCTCATTTAGCCGATGGTATTTGTGAGGCTATACCTAACCTAGTTCTGTTGAGGTATATTTAGATGTAAAAAGGGACCTGGGACCGGTGAAGGAAAAAAATGTACAAATTAATACCATATCCTACTTAGATGTGAATTATCAAATTTCAGTGAAGAAATCGAGTTCCTCCTGGCGTGCTGTGAAACGAATCACGACGGAAAACTGGACTATGTCGGATTCTGCGATAGGTTCCATGAGCCCGCTAAAGAAATTGGTTTTAATTTGGCGGTGTTACTCACAAACCTCTCTGAACATATGCCCAATGAACCCAGGTATTTATTTTTTTTGGGCAAACGTGTTATGGCCCCAGCGGGGTGAGCACAGATTTTCGTTTTCGGTCGAACGAAAGTGGTAAAAAATGGTAAAACGAAAAGAAACAAAAAAATGTCTATGAATTTGATGTCACATAAAAAAAATCTTAGTTATTTTGACTTCCATTTTATTAATTTAATTTTTTATTGATTTATTAATTAATTAATTAAAATAAAAGTCAAAATAAACTTAATGTGATATTAAATTTAAAAATTAATTTGCAATGACACTAAAGAATTGGATAAAAGGTCATCCAAGCCATTAATATAATATTTACATTTGACGGTACCATCGATGGTACCATGATACCATCGTTTTGTCCCATTATGTCCAACAAGGACCGGCCAAAGATTGCCCGGGCCGAGAGGTCCGGCCCAACAGTGTGCGGACAAATTCTGTGTACTTGTCTTTGTCCGGCTAAGCAAATTGCTCTACATTCTTGTGCAGGACATGCCCGGTCCGAGAATGTCCGGCCCAACAATGTGCGGGCAAATTCTGTGTACTTGTCTTTGCCCGGCATAGCAAATTTGCACGCACATTGTTGGGCCGGACCTCTCGACCCGGGCTTTCTCTGGCCGGCCCTTGTTGGACATAATGTTTTGGCCTTTTCAAGGCCATTCGGCCGAAACGAAAGAAGTAACGTCAAAAATATGCTAACCTCCCAGGTGTGATGATAAGTTTTCCTCATTTAGCCGATGATAACTTTTGAGGCTTTAGGCACGCACAGGCAGTTTTGGTGTCACATATTACCATTTAAAGATGGAGTGTTGCGCGTCTATGGTACCTATAACGTCTGGGTTAACGCAAAAATGACTGTCAAACGAAAAAATATGTCCGGCAGTAGATGCATACCCAGGGTTAATCTATGAGTCAGAGCAATGTGTGCTTGTCTAAAGTAGCCCACGCACTGGTCCGTTATCTCATAGAAAATTTTCGTTCCGGCCGCCGTATAATCGAGATTGAACACAGGCCACACATTAGCAATGTAAATTATACATCAATCATACGATCTAGATCACATGTAATTCACTCACCCATACAGACGATTAAACAAAGGTGTGTGGATGTGTGTGTTTGACAGATCGTTCCGGCCATCGAAATCAACCACAAATACAACGATTTGAAAACGGATATTGGGCCGCGCGTACTAGAATTGGACGAGTCTGTGGTCGATTTCGGTGGACCGTATGGCGGCGCGCCGGCGATTGGACGAATGAGTGGCCACCTTTAACCTCAAAATGGCTGTTAAATGTAAAACCCTGAGCCAAGTGACAAAGTCCAAAAAGATTTGTGCATAATAAAATTAAAATTATGTTCATTAAATGTTTCAGGCTGGCCCGATTTTTAGAGACTGCCGGTTCAGTTCTGAACTATTTTGAGCCATTCTTAGGACGAATTGAGATCATGGGCGGAGCTAAACGTATCGAGCGAGTCTACTTTGAGATTAAGGAGTCCAACATTGAACAATGGGAGAAGCCACAAATTAAGGTACCTCTACAATTTTCTAGAGCAAAATTTGAAAAAAAAATAGTATTTCAATGAAATAATTAGAAATTTTGAAACATAAAAGCAGATGTTTTCTTCCTACATCGCCCATTAAAGAGTGGAACGAACTTCCGGCGACAGTCTTTCCTGCTTCTGGTGAAAAAGCATCTCTCTCTAAAAGTGGGCGCTAATGACGGACTATATCATTGTTCTGGCAATCACCTGCATTCTTCGCTTAAGACCAGACGATCACATGTCATCTTCTCTATTAAAACAATGTTTTTACCTTGGTGCACAATCCAAAACGATAAAATGACTTTGCCCTTGAATTTCAGGAATCAAAACGAGCCTTCTTCTACAGCATAGTAACGGAAGGTGGGGATAAAGAGAAACTGGAGGCGTTTGTTAACTTCTGCGAGGACGCCATATTTGAAATGACGCATGCATCTGGTCTAATGGCGGCATCTGAAGAATCCGGTGGGGGGCCGAAAAATAGGGAAGCAGCTTATATGTATATGGGAGACGATGATGATGAAAGGTAATTTGGAACACACTGGTAACAGTGTTCACATTTGGTGCATTGCTCATATTAAACGAAAGAAGAGGCAAGCACTTAATGGACCTAGGTGTTTAACACACAAAAACACATCTTATCCATGTTAACGAGAACAGGATTCGCTGCACTTAATATAAGACTAGTTTTTTTTTTCACAGAGCCGGCAAAGACCCCTTCCGCAGAGGTCTACAATCTGTCAAAGATGGCCTTGCAACAGCATTTTCGTCTCTATCCCCATCAAATATAAAACAACGTATAGCAGATATGCAACAAATGCCACCAGCAGAATTAGCTGTTGGCTTCTTCAAGATGTTCTTCTATATGTTCTATTATATTGGTTATGGTGCATTGGTTGTGGTCAGGTAATTTTTTTTTCTTTTTTTTTCTTTGCCTTACAGCTCCCGAAACCGTGTTACGGTTCCAGGGTACCCAGCGGAAGACCAAGTCTCTCTTGTTTAGCCAATGGTATTTGTGAAGCTATACGTAACGAGTGGCTAGTTCTGTTGAGGTATATTTAGATGGAAAAGGCTCTAAGTGTGGTTTGTCGGATTATGTACATAAGTTTTTTATTAAAAAACTACATGGTCGGGATCCGGAATCTGCCTAGTTAATACCAAACGTCTTAACCACTCAGCCACCGACGCACCGACGGTAATTTATCTAATCTAATTTAATCTAAACTATTTTTGTCCGTAAAAAAATATGAAAAGGGACAAGAATTTATTCCGAATTGAAAAATCACGTATATTGTTCTGTTTTGATTTTAAAAAAGGGCAAAGAAACAAACAAACTTTCGTATATTTATAATATTAGTTAAGGTTGGCGAGTCCCGAAGTGTAAAGTGTTGGCATGTGTCCCATACAAACTTATAATTTTTTTTTGATGATGATGTTCATCATCATATCATATTAAGGGAAATGTGGAGAATCGGAAGACCTGATGATGGACTCCATTTATCTACTAAAGATAGATACATGGGCAAACAACTCTAGATCTGTACTTGTTCATATCATAATCTACCTAGCTTGATAATTAATACTGTAAGTGAAATGCATATAGTATGTAAAATATTCAGTAAATAATAAAACTGCGGGTACAAAAGTTTGAAATGTAAAAAAATAAATATCCTCCGATTTTGGTCAAAAATATTGTTAAACTCTTTTTTTAGGGTTCCGTAGCCAAAGGGTAAAAACGAAACCCTATTAATAAGACTCCGCTGTCCGTCCGTCCGTCTGTCTGTCTGTCCGTCTGTCTGTCACCAGGCTGTATCTCATGAACCGTGATAGTTAGACAGTTGAAATTTTCACAGATGATGTATTTCTGTTGCCGCTATAACAACAAATACTAAAAAACAGAATAAAATAATTATTTAAAGGGGCTCTCATACAACAAACGTGATTTTTTTGCCGTTTTTACAGATAATGGTACGGAACCCTTCGTGCGCGAGTCCGACTCGCACTTGGCCGGTTTTTTTTTATTAATATAGCTTATATCCATCGGGAATAATGTAGCTTTATAGCAGTAGACTTTTTTTAAATCGGTTCGGTCGTTTCCTATTTTATTTTATACAAACGATGAAATTCACATTTCATCATTACGTTATACTTCGGTGACGCCATCTACAATTACCGCAACGACTGAATGGAAATTATTGAATTAATGCATTAATGTGGAATTATTTTCATCTTGCTAAAACGGAGCATAATATTGCAGCATGGAGCCATGGTTAGGCTTTTTTATATATTTTAAAGAAAATAATTTAATATATTTTATTTTCACGCTTGTCATGGCACAGCCATTGGTAAATGATCCACTTTAAATGTACATTTTGCCATTATTTTAAATTATCACCATTGGACTATACAGTTTTTTATTTAACTAGGAAATCTATGGCAACCTACTTTTATAGAAGACATAGCAATTCCTAGTTTGCCTCATTTGTTCATGAATGATAAAGAAAATGCGTTATTTTTGAAGCACAAAATATGTTGGCAATACCATTTCCATACATTATTAATATAGTTCAAATCATCATTCAGTACAAAAAATGAGATGCCGGCTTTTCACCAGAGTTGTGCGAGAAAGCTGGGCAGTGAGCTAAGAAGAAATCCACCAATAGGATTGCTTCAAATCAAAT